>OX465527.1:14601783-16007038 GCA_950022985.1 Udea ferrugalis | reverse complement strand
TTTCTCCTATAGAAAAACCTGTACCGAGACAGTCTGGAAGAGATCGCGTTACAGCGTTCAGACCGCCTAAATTGTTCAAATAATGTCTTCTTACTATTTTACCCGCTGTATGTTTTTTTGTGTAATAATGAATATGTATTTAGATGCTGACTGTACCTGTGTAATCAAATTACCGACGTAGGTATTCTCTAATAAAAGTAGTTTTATCGCTTTTCGCGAAGTGCATAAAATGCGTTTTACACGAGGCATGGTTAATCCTAGAAAGTTAAGATAAGTGTCGTTGAAGAATTTTAATCTATAATTGACCATTGTGTTTGAAAACACGATTTGTCGACACAAGTCTTAACTAGGACTATCATCAGACACCATACTAGGCAGAACTTGTGCTATGAGACTTATAAACGACACCTAAATATTTCTAACAACATAAAGATGAAAGTAAATAATATGAAAAAACAATAATGTACTAAAATGCATAGGTACAGTGGCGCTCACATTAACCTTTACAAAACCGTTGCAAAATGTGTCTTATATCAGCGGCATAAGGTGCCCCTATGTTAAGGTTGATGTGAGCGCTTCAGCTTCAGAGCGTAACAGTAAGGAAACATTATCTGTTGAATTCAGACCTTCTCTTGGCTACAAAGCGGTGTCTTCAGTAGGTAGCATAGAAAAAACACATATTTAAAAAAACGTTTCAGATATTTGAGGAACTGGCTAAACTTATATTTTTTAATTAACAATAAATATAAGACAAAACCGCCATTATCATGTTTAGGGTGTTCGCCATCACCGTCGGTGTTTTCCATCACCAGATAACTACTTAACCGCAAATGGCACAATGAACACAAAGTACATGTTCCGGCCAGATTAGAACTCGACACCACACGGGTACTGACCCAGAGTGCTTAACCACTGGGCCACGACGCTATCACTAGATGAAAACGTCTCTCATTCTTTTTGCAGCACTGCTGAGCATAGGCGTGCGAGAGTCGACCAAGCTGAACAACGTGTTCACCGCACTCAACATGGCCACCGTCATCGTGGTCATCATAGCTGGAGCTGTCAAAAGTAAGTTGAAACAGAAGTTTAGTCAGTGTTTCCCAAAGAGTGCAATTTAGGAGTCTTCAAGCGAAGGGTGAATAGGTTTCTTCTAGACAAGCATGCTCCATCGTAGACCGCATCGTCGCTTTCCAAGATCGCGGTCAAATGCTGGTCTATCCAAATTTTAAAAATTAAAACCTTGTTAGGAGTTATTGGTAACTCATTCGCAAGCGACTGCGTAAATCATATCATTGCGACCCGGCAGAAGTACTGTACTAAATCCTGCATGCCACAGTCACTGATCTAATTAATAATATTTATTTAAAAAAAACGGGTTTGATGGATTAGTATTCACCCCGAATGGGAGGATAAATATTAATATAAAAAAGTTTTTTTTTTAAAAAGGATGAGATCTGCTTTACTGTCGGCTGTCAATTGTTTTTTTTTTACTGTCCCAGTCTACTAGCATTTGACAGAACGACATCTGTCGGGGGCTGGTAATACTATGAGCTTCTACTTGTGAAAAAATATAACAATTGTACTGAACAAGCGATTAACTAAAATTGTAAGAAAACTACTGAATGACTCGATAGCGCGGTTCTAATTCGTCGTCCTGATAAGATGCCAAAGACCCTATTTGTTTCTATGTAAGTTTCATTATAGACATAATAAATATTTACACGTTTGAGAATACAACAAAAAAGTCATTCTGCAAGTAAGTGGTACAGGATTCAGTACTCTCTAATCGTGACTGATAAGAGATAAAACCAGAAAGGCAAATATTTGAAAACTAACATGACTTTGAAGAAAGAGGTAATTGTGGATTATTGTCTTCTAACACAAATATGTTTAAAGGAATTGAGCCTTTGTCATTATTGTACTGTACTCGTATGATAAAGTAAATAATTTGGTTTATTTTTACCTTGTTCGTCTGTCTGCTCGGCTAAGTCGCGAATTCACAAACGTCTACCAATGTTGAGCATGCCTTCATGCCGTCACCATAGTACAATAAACAAAGTAGGGCAACTTGGCCCCTGAGCAAGCCATAATTGAAACGAAACACACAGGCTGTGCCGTCATTTCAGTTCTATTGTCATTTTACGGAACGCATGAGTTCGACGGCGTGTTAAAAACTGATTGACGTTTGAGAATTCGAGGATTAGTGACTCTCAGTAACCTAAAAATATATTTATTTAGTGTTTACCTCCCCTATACGGAAAGTAGGGGGCCATTTGTCCCGCTGTGCTGAAGGCTTAATTCCGCAAGCAGATACAGGCCATAAAACTGCCTGTTTTTTTTTACTATGCTTGCCGCTGTTGGTGTCCTGTTGACCTGTAGGGCAGGTTCTCTATTGAAACCTATTTCAAGCACCAGTCCCTCACAAATCTGTGTCTAATGTAATGTGCAAAATTAACCTTAACATACTCTCGAAATTGAATAAAAATAAATGATCCAACTTTGCTCAGTCGCTGCATGATTCGTCTCCAAAAGACCCAGATTGCACTAATCAGCTCATTGAATTCAATCATTGAATTGAATGAGCTGATTAGTGCAAACTCTGTACCATAAACTTACGTTTCTTTATTCACCAGGTGACCCAGCCAACTGGAGAATAAAGCTAGAAGACATTCCGCCCGAGTACCAGAGCCAGGCCGGCGCGGGCGGGTTCATGCCGTGGGGCGTGGCCGGCGTGATGGCCGGCGCCGCCAAGTGCTTCTTCGGCTTCGTGGGCTTCGACTGCGTGGCCACCACCGGCGAGGAGGCCAAGAACCCGAAGAGGGACATCCCGCTGTCCATTGTGCTGTCGCTGATCATCATCTTCGTGTCTTACTTCACCATCGCGACAGTGCTCACTATGATGTGGCCTTATTATCTGCAGGTATGGATTGTTACGAATAGGAAGGGTCTAAGTTACCGAATACTTACCCACTATTGAAATAATATGCCAATGTTTCTGTTGTTTGACATCTTTAAAAGTCAGGGTTCGAATATGTTGTCCTTCGTGTCTTTAAGCAGCTTTCTATGCACAAGAATGTCGATATTGCAATATCTAACATCGTCCTATGAACTTTACAATATGGTTTAATTGCCACTATAGTATGCTCGCGTTAAGAATGCAGTCATTTTTTAATTTAATTACGTTCCACACAGAAAAATTCAGCTACAAAACCATTGCGTTTGAAAGAATACGTTTATGTAGGCACTGTGAACTAGACTTTGTAATTAGGAATGATATGATCGGTTAGGGAGCGTGTTAGGTCAAAGGACAAGAATGAAATCACTGCATTCTTAACGTGAACGGACTATAGTTCCATCATGGAACCAGTAGCAATAAACCTAAACATGACCATTGCCCTCAGGACGCGGACGCCCCCTTCCCCCACGTGTTCGCCCAGTCCGGGCTGACAGCCATCAAGTGGATCGTGACCATCGGCGCCATCTTTGCGCTCTGCACCAGCCTGCTCGGCGCCATGTTCCCGTTGCCGAGGGTTCTGTACGCGATGGGCACCGACGGGGTTCTGTTCCGGCCGCTGGCTAATATCTACAGTCGGACTAAGACGCCGCTGCTTGCGACTATTCTGAGTGGACTGCTGTCAGGTACTTGTAAAAATATTTCTTTAACAATAATTAAATATAGCTATGCAGAGATGGACTTATAATTGCAGTGGCAGCTGTGGCAGAAGGAGTCACTTTTCCTTAACAAAACATACATTTATACATATAAATAAGGAAATAACGTTTAATTTTAATAATTTACAAATCAAAACGTGTGTATTTATGTGTGTGTGTTTGTGTGTGAGTGAGCGTGCGTGTGTATGTGTGTGTGTTGGACTTATACTTATAGATATATTTCTCGTCGGGTAAAAATAAGATGCGACGTACTTGCGCAGTTAGCGAATTTAAGGTCAAATTAGGGGCGCAAGGCGACGCCTTTTGCCACAGATTTTATAAGAACCTACTTTATTAAGGGTTTTGACTTTGTGTCACATATGATAATCGATTGTCTGTCTTGTAAGAAACGAAGAAGCGCTCCTATTTAGGCACTAATTAAAGAAAGTAATGATTACTTTTTCGCAGCTATAATGGCGGCGGTGTTCAACCTGAACCAGCTGATCGACATGATGTCCATCGGCACCCTCCTCGCGTACACCATTGTCGCTACCAGTGTCTTGATTTTAAGGTGAGGAAATATTTGTAGGAAATACTGCTGATCTTGGCTAAAATACCTTGAAACAAACGCCTTTGAAAAAAAAGCAATGTACAGAGGCGCCCACATCCACCTTTACAAAACCATTGCAAAACGGGTCTTAACGTCAGCAGCATGAGGTGCCCCTATGTAAAGGTTGATTTGAGCGGCTCTGTACCTATAGCCTTAATCTTGAGAACATCATTGTTCCTAGATCTTCTACTTATAGCGAGGTAGTTAGAGGCACGCCGACTGTTGCCAAAAACATGGTGAGCAGAACATTTAGAAGCACTTCGCTGCGCTAATTTTGAATCCAACGCTCCTTTACATATGTCTCCGCCGCTGGAAGATAATTTCAAATCTGTTATTTCTTCTACATGCAATGATATTATAATAATAAAAGTAGATAGGTTATTTCAGCTTAAAAGCGGCACCCGAAATCAGATTTTTTCTTACACCTGAGCAAAGCACTGACAGTGTTGACAGTTTGAACCGTCACTGCGCAACATGTATCCGTCTCGTTTACGCTCTAGTAAACAATCATACTGTCTTGTTCACACGTTTTGACACGGTCAAATTAACTACGTCGTACCCCGTGAACAGGTTTTTGCCTTGGCGTCAGTACTGACATAACCTATTTACGTCTTTTTTATTATAACTAGCTGTCCCGACAGACTCCGTTCTGTTGTCAAACATTCACTGTCACGTGACTGGTAGTAACAGTTGCTAAGAGGAAACTAAAATTGTGGTTTTTACTATATCCCCAGCATTTTCTCATGTTTACTCACCTTTTGAACCTTCCCTGGACCATTACAAATAATTCAAAACCAAAAATTGCCAAATCGGTCTAGCCATTCCAGAGTTTTAGCGAGACTAACGAACAGCAATCCATTTTTATATAGAGAAATATCATTGTCTATATGCACTCATCCATTCCAGGTATGAAGACTCGGAGACGCCGCTGCAGCTGCAAGGCAGCAAGCCGGTCCCGGAGACCCCGTACTCGGTGGCGCGCCAGATCTTCAACCTGCTCGGACTGAAGCACCCCACTTCGCTCTCTGCTATCATCGCTAAGACCACCATACTGTTATTCTGTAAGTCATCTGTAGGGCTAGCACGAACCGGCTGCGGTGTGTTGTTGCGGGGATGTCAAAGTTACAACATAAACGGCCTATATACGTCCCACTGCTGGGCACAGGCCTTACCTCAACTATGAGGTGGTGCGGGCCATACGCCAACACGCAGGCTTGTGTAAAAGAAAGTGTGTGTACAGCATTCTAATTTTATGTCATCTTAAGGAACCTTTTATGAATTATTAAATCCAGTTTTGAGTCATGATTGTCTTATAAAATAATTTTTAGCTAACTTTAATTGCGCCCTACTTTAAAAAAGGTATACAGCACCATCGGAGTGGCATTCCGGCTAACATCACTTCACATCACAGGGCTTTACGCTTACTTCAATCATCAATACGCTTCACTTTGAATTGGTATTTTCTCTCATTTTGTATGTAAATAATAGGACACAAAATTGCGTTCCGTATTTGAAGTAATGAATTTCAACACCAATCGGATTTTCTACAAAGTAAATTTAAGTATGAGAGATATGAAAACCAAAACGTAATGCTTGCGCGATGTACAGTACTGGCAACGCCATCTATTGATTATGATCGGAACTAATTCGTTGTCGTGCGCGCCTGCAGTCATGGTTTGCTTTTAATAGGTTTGTCATATATTTTGTATTTTTGTTCCAGTCCTCCTGGCGCTGGTGACGTGCGCGCTAATGCGCTGGGAGACAACAAGTGGTCTAGCGGTGGCGCTGGGCGCGCTCGGCGCCGCGCTCATAGTACTGCTGGTTGTACTGTACCGACAGCCAAGGCACAGCGTCGAACACCTCAGCTTCACGGTATGTTGGGTTGGACCTTATGGCAAGGGGATAGAGTTGACAATGTGGTGACTAAGGCGGCGCTGGGCGCGCTCGGCGCCGCGCTTATAGTACTACTGGTTGTACTGTACCGACAGCCAAGGCACAGCGTCGAACACCTCAGCTTCACGGTATGTTGGAACTTCTCATAGGGTTTGGACCTTATGTCAAGGTAATAAAGTTGAAAATGTGGTGACTGATATGAGAACAGTGCCCCATAAAGGGATAACGAGAAGACTGGCGAATAGAAACTACTAAGTTTGAGCGAGGTTTTTCTTCAATTCGGTGCCTCTAGTTCCATTATTTTGTTCCATGATAGAACTAATGGTGATCAAAATACTATTTTTCGTTACGTTTAAAAATGAAATAATTAAAATTCGTGATTGGTTCGGAATTGGGATATTTTAAGTATAATATTTTCTTCTACGTAATACTTAAAACTTCTGAATAAATCCTTTTTCAGCCATTCAAAGCTTAACAAAACTTCGAAGAAATAGACCACATGTAAAACAGTTGCGAGCTTACTCCTCCATCGGTTCACACAAACCAGAGCACCGTTTGATGACGTCTGCCTCTCTCTATTGATGAATGTATAAATTCCCTAGGTCTCTCAAAAATTGGAGTATATGTATGAATTCCTCAGGTCCCGTTGGTGCCGCTGGTGCCGTACCTGAGCGTGTGCATGAACGTCTATCTGATGGCGCAGCTGGACTACCAGACCTGGGTGCGGTTCATCATCTGGCTTGTTATCGGTGAGTTTTATCTCTACGCCGCAAACATTCGTGTGAGGTGGCTTTGGAAGCCCACATATGTCTATGGGAGGTGGCTATGTAACCACACAGATGTTAGGTTTGGATATCGTCGTTTAAGTTAATGACAAACACCACGTATGTCATTTTTTGGCAGTTTTGACATTTTGATGCCATTCGTTAAAGCATCTAAAGACGCGTCGTTTTGTTCAATTAGAATCCAGGTACGACCAATAGAGTCCATTAAAATAACGAAAAAGTAATAGCATGATAGCCACTATCCTATGGAAAGAGTACGTAAGTCAATTCGGTTTTTTGGATCTCCTGAAAAGTTGCTAAAAATGACATACCTACGTGGTGTTAGAACTTAAACGAAGATATGAAAAGGCATCTGTGTGTGGCAACATCTATGCGAGATGGAAAAATCTGTGTGAGGTGGCAAAAACTGCGTGAGGTGGCTATGTAGCCATACATAATCAGATGACTGTGAGGTAGGTGGCTATGGAGCCACTAATATGTAGGGTGTCTAAGGCTGTTTGAGGTGGCAACATCTGCCAGAGATGCCTAACAATGCAACACCGTGACTACCAGCTGCGAAGTTAGGGTGCCGTGGGCCAATATCTTATTCCCTTATAGTTCGCTACCGTAAAGTGAGCTGCACTGCAATTCCATATCACGATATGTTACACTTGTAGATTTCCTGGTCTTTTTATACTAATATGAAATTTTCTATTAATAGGTTACCTGATATACTTCACATACGGCGTGAGGAACAGCTCTCTGAACGAGAAGGACCTGCCGGTGACGGAGACCAACGGCAAGTCGGACGACAAACATCATATCACCACTAAATTCTGACCAGATTGTCCATACTAATTAGATTTTGATAGATTGTACTTGAGTTTAAGCATTTAATCATTCCATTATCAAATAAGAATGGCATTTTACCCATTTGAAAGACAAAGTAAAGTCGCGGACTGAAAAGGTTGACCAGTTTTCAAATAAATTCATTTACGCGTTGCAAGCACATGTTCCCTTTTTAAACTGTGTAGCAGGCTAGAGTTTGTCGAAAAGTATGCTTTATTGTTTGACAATCAAATTAAAATTCGATTTGTCGAATGTTCCTTCACGATTGACAGTTGACCCAATAATTTTTATTGGTTTGATCTTGTCAATGTCCTCATTGAGCAAGCAAAAACAGATCCTAGTGTGGTCAACCTTTTCATTCCCCGACTGTACTTACTAATTCTTAGATCCTCAGCAGAGGATTGGTAATAAGGAAATACCTACTGTGCCTGGTTTGAGGGTAGCGACTTTTTTTCATAAGTATGACTCATATTGAGATTCGTAAGTAGATTTTCAATTTTCCATCAGTTGCTCATGTAATATTTAAGCGATTTTAATTAATAAGTTCCTTTGGCCATATTGTGTTATATTTTTGAGAGGTAACACAATTGAGCTAGTATATCTTATTCTTTGACAATCTGTTTCGTTTAACTATCATCTTAGATTTATTTTTTCGTGTACTTAAACTATTTTGAAAACTATCTATCCAGTATAGATTAGACAATATAGGTTACAAAGAGAGTTGAGATTTAAAGTAAACGTATTCTTCATTCGTAAGGCATACGGGATAATTTATTTAATGATTGCCAAATTTTCAGGAGACTAGTTTTGCTCAAACTGTTCCAAAAAAGGTCCCTTGAAAATTTGAGAACTTTTTGAAAAATTACACCGTATTTGTCATAATATAATAGTTTATTCTTAATATCAGGGTATTTTGTGTCATAGATAATATTTTTTTCCTTTTTTCGGTTAAGTTATTTTAATTTACATGCATAATATTAGAACTAATTTATTTTGAACAGATGACTTAACGGCCTAATCAGGTGAATTTATTAAATTTTGGAAGGCTAATAACAAGTGATATCAACAGGGTCATGTATTTTGTAAAAGAAATTAAATGGCCTGTAACTTTAAAAAATACTTAACTCAAATAGCGAAATGCCGTATGTTTTTCACATCGGAAGATTCCAGCTACTACGTCCTAGGACGAACGGAAGTACCTTGATAGTTATATGTATAATTGAAGATGATAGTGTTAATGATACCATAATGTAGCAAAAATATTTTTTCTATTTTGTATCGTGTAATTTTTGTTCTTGGAATGCTACGTTTGCGCACAAGCGAAATAAAAGTTATTGCTACTAGTTTCATCATGAGTTCCATGATGGAATCACTACTACAGTCCCACTAATCTAAGAAATACACATTTTGACAGCTGCCAGTGTCACTGGAAATTGTTCTTTAATCCAATAGTGGCTTGATATTTGAGCCTTATAGAACACTTGAACCATTTTAGCATTGCTTAAAGTTCAATTTCCAATGACACTGGCAGCTGTCAAAATGTATTTCTTAGATTAGTGCGACTTTAGTTCCATACTTCTCTAAATACATCCTGTTCGATCACATTTCGTGATTTAAAGATCGTTGGGCCTATCGCAGCTTTAAAGCGTGTAACTTAACCGAATCTTGTCCCTATTTATAATGATATGATTGTGATATTGTGTGATTGTGACTAGATAAAATAATTATATTGTGATGATTAACTTAGCGGTAAATATAGATTTAATTATTAACAAACTGTGATTTACTGGAGAAGTCGAAATATTATTTACAAATTATGATATTATGTGTACGATATCTCTTAATAATTACCAATAATAAATGAAATGTTTTAAATGTTACAATGCTGTTTTATTTTGCCGAAATGCTAGTATTTACAACTTCTTTCCGGCGGTCCGGCCTAAACGGTTTGCCGCTTCCTTTTTGGTCCGCACCGCTAACGAGTGGAGTGGAACGCTCTTCCTGCGTCTGTGTTTCCGGAAACATACAACCTTGGAGTCTTTAAGGCAAGAGTCAATAGGTTTTTTCTGGGTTAGCGTGTTCCACCTTCGACCTCATCGTCGCTTACCATCAGGCGAGACTGGGGTCAAACGCAAACTCGTTTATAAAAATGAAAAAAGAAAAAACATCGCGTCGCATCGTGCTACGACGCAGCATCGGCAGAATGTCGCGTGCTCACAGTCTCACTGTCTGTGTCACAGTCGTTCCTTGCAACGATAGTCGTATAGTCTAATTGTGTACGGGCCGTTACAAGCCAGGGTTTAACCACGGTGCCACGACGAAATTTATTGACCTAATAGGTAATTTTTTATTTTTAGAATTAGGGATAGTAATAACAAATGTATTTTTCAGGTTTTCTTATCTTTACTGACCTATGTTAAGACATGCGTCCTCGCGGGTGGGCGTCACACGCTGCGCGTGACATCATATTTAGGCGTCATTGCGTGAGATTGCGTTATGTATAATACTCGACTAAAATACTTTTTTGACCCTCAACCTTATTTTAAAACACACTTAGCTACTTATAATTCTGTATGAGTAACGATGACGGGCAAGGATAAAGGCATTTAGGAGCATCAAATCATAACCATAAATAAATATTTTAAGTAAGTTTACTAGATGTAATTTTGGCATTACCTAATAGCATAGCTAAAAAACCTTTACATACGTGTCACTGCTTGGACCCATACAATACATCAATTGCTTACAATAATAACAAAAACAAAAACATATGTGAATATTAACGTTATAAACTGTTGCATGAAATGCACTTTAATTGAACTTAAGTAACATCATAAATAATAAAAAGTAATACGCTATATAAATCCAGCTTTCATAAATAATATAAATAAAGGATATTTCATTATTTTAAAGTACCTAAATCACAAAATTTACCTTTTTGTGCGAAGTTTAACAAGAGACAACATAAACAAACAAACTAAAAAGATATTAGGTTACACAGTCACACAGTAATATAACTGAGTAAGTACAAGTATTTATTAAACAACTTTTGTTTAAAATTTATTCCATTTTAAGTAAATAGCTTGAATAATGTCTCTTGTCAAACAGTCACTTTTTTATCACCAAAGCATATTTTCATGCGTAAAAGATTCATAATATAATTTCAATTGGAATCAATAAATACAAAATAGGTTAATCTAAAAACTACGAGTTATACAAATTTTCTCAATTGAGAGAGCTAAAGGCAGTGGTATAATAAAAGCATTGCTTGGTAAAATGTCTCAATTTGACGACAATAATATGATTGATTTAATGTACAGTTTTCATTATGTATGAGTGCTTGTTATACCTTCTCATTTTTTTTTCAGTGTTCGTGTAGTATATGATAATTATATATCTAAGAAATTTCATGCCAAGATTATCGAGTAACACCCAGACACAGAATATGGGTTACATTAACCTCAATTTAGTTACATAAAAAATCCTGGTATAATATTACAAATAGTATTTTCATGAAACCTAGCCAAGTTTAAAATCACTGAGTTGTCAGGCACTTACCATGTCTTAAAGATTTAACATGTCTCCCAACAACCCCTGGAAACATGTAAAAGCGCCAAAAAGTCACAAGACATTGCAATAAGTTTTTGGTGCTTTTTTGGTGTCTCCGAGCGGGAGGCGGGAGTTTGTAAACGGTGTCTTCTAAATGATCGCGGAGTGCGGCAAGCACGCCAAAATGCTAGTGGGATTGGGGCTTTAAATATACTGCCTACAAAGTACATTAGAATAAATTATACAGATTTCTGTTCATTTCGTTTTGTAAATAAATCAATTCAAAATGTAATTAATTTTTTTCGAATGATTTGTGGGCTAGTAGAACTTTAGATTATCGAATGTGCTTGGATGCATTTCTTAGGGCACGGACTGTACATTAGAATAAATTATACAGATTTTTTCGTTTGATTTTTAGATAGGTTAGCTTACTAACTATAAATATTTTACATACATAGCTACATGGGTTTTTTGGTGACGAGTGTGAATCTTAACATTCCCACTCCAATGGTATAATCGAAAACCACATGTATAGTTTTTTCTCACAACGCAACGCGAACTCACAGCCAAGCAAAATCCAAATACTGTTACTAAATACTTAAGTATGTAAACTAAGCTAGATGAATTACTCTACTTAATACTTATTAAATGTACGTATAGTTACACTTTGGTGGCAGGTATACTAAAGGAACCAATGAGAGATTCTAATGTGTAATTGATATCATTTATCATGTTATTTAATCGGTTCATTGTCCGACCATCGGTTCACTGTCAGCTAGTGTGGGCTGATACGGAAGCAGTGGCATAACAGTCCACATGCCGTCTAATAAGGAGGGCCTTGCCTTTGGCCTGTGAAGTACTGAAAATCCTCATATCTGACAAATCTGCAACGCGCATAAGCATTATATGCCACTGAACTTGTTGCTAGTTAAGTACGATAAATGAAACGAGATTAACCGTCTAATTCAATGATATTAAAATAAAAAAGAGATAGGTTACTTGTGCTAAAAAAGTGGCACCCAAAATCAGAACTATTAGTACACATGAGCAAAGCATTGACAGTGTTGACAGTTTTAAGACGAAACTGCGAAAGATGTATCCGTCACGTTTACGCTTCAGTAAATAATCATACTTACTATCTTGTTCACACGTTACAACACGGTCAAACTATAGGTACGTACGCAGTGGTAAATTTTTGACTTCGCATCAGTACTGACGTAACCAATCTATCTCTTTTATTAAAACATCATTGGTCTGATTCATAAAAACTCAAACAGCTCTTTAAAGCATCACATTAACTTTCGTAACGTTTTCTCTCTTTACCTTCTCGTTGCTGCCGACATATGCGAGTAGGTGATTGATCGCTCAATCAATGCTGCAGCGTTAGCTTTTATGAATATGGTGAAAGTATATTTGTTTAAATACTAGAGATGAAAGATATAACGGTACCGCTAGGACTGATGACGTCGCCAGGGCTGGTGGCGTCATGGTGCACTGGCAAGGCAGGGGGTCAGCCGATGGTGTGCGCGAGCCCGTTGTGGCTCAGCAGAGCGGTGTGGCTGTCGCTGTGCAGCTCTGCTAGGGGCACGGCGTCCGGGCCGCGGCGGCGCTCTGAGCTGTGCCACGCGCCGTATGTTACGTAGATTATCAATCCTGGAAACAAACATATCAGAAAATCAAAGATAAGACACACAACACGTAACACTTTTTTTGTTGTGTCCCAAAATACGTGAATCATCTCAGTTTTCGTTCTTACGCTAACCAATGTGCTTTATTTATTTTCAACACCATGTAGCCACTTAATTGGCATTAAAGTTTGAATGTTTAAAAAACCCGATGGTCCCGAGATCAAATCACACATCATATCTACTTTGTGTTCTTTGTACAATTTGCGGCTAACTCTCCGGTAATGGAAAACACTGATATAAAACCCAAGCAACCCGGATAACGGCGGTAGGCTCGCCCCTTACTACGTTGGGATCAAATTCTCTCGGCGAAATGTGGGCTTCTGAATGTTCCATCCACCATGACGGCAACAATCAGTGTGCCTCTGACTAACCCATTAAGGATATGGTCGTGAAGGTATGTAGGTATGTATGTTTAAAAAAAACAAATCATGATACTGGAACTCTACTCTCTACACAAATTGCTGATTCATGTCGACTTAGTTGTAATGCAAGGGTGACCATGAATTTGAAAAAGGAAACACCCTTTTTAGTAATTCATGCATTCTAGTTACATATTATGCATTAGAACCTTTACTAATTCAAAAGATTGGTGCTTTAACAGTAAGTCACATAATATGAATATTCTAAATGGCACTCCTGGCAAATTATATATATTTATATAAGATTATTATTATAATCAGCCTGCGCTATCCCACTGCTGGGAAAAGGCCTCCCTCCCTACCCCTTTTCCACTGAGTGCGGTCTAGAGCTATGCTGAACCAGCCTTCCAAATGCGAATCAAACTCGTCCCAAATTCGTCGTCATCGTCGTGGCAAATTACTACATATTCTTAATAATTATCTCATTAAAACTATCCTGCCTATCGTTGTGTACAATGTGGTGTATGATACCTTGAAGAGGTTCATCATATAAGGTAAATAAAATAAAAATAAAAAATGTTTCGCGAAAACAATCATTGCAAAGTAAAAATTTACTTACAGACTGTCCGTTTTGTATCCATATTTTATTTTTTTATCAACAAATAACAGAATACAATAAGCTCTCCTTCTCTACACAGGCTCCATGGTATTACAAAAGAGTAATCACGGTCACGGTATCGTTCGAGTCGTTGATTATTCCGAGATAAAATTAACAAACCAAATGCAAAACGCCTTTAAAAAATGACTAGGGGAACTAGTGTTACCTAAATGACCTAGTCATTTTCTTCAACTTATCTAAATTCGAGTAGAAGGGCTACCAGTAACATACCAGCAGCGCGCAGTGATATACTCTCCTCCTCCTTGCAATCTTACTCAGTCTAAATATAGTTGCACCTGTCATCGCAGGGCGCACAGAATGGAATCTTTTATAACAATAATGTTTATAACACGCGTAATTTGGTTATTTGCTACAGTTATTGCACATTTGGCCAGTGGCTGCTTTGCATATTCCAACAAAGAAAATAACAGGGGGGGGGGGGCTGGCGCGAAGGCTGGGCCGATAGCTTGGAGCGAAGTGGAGATATTCAAACGGAATCCCACATCGCCCCTCGCAAAGGCGAGGCGAAGCGGAGATACACCGGGGTCGTTTTAGTGCGGTAGACCTGCCTCTTACTGGCAGGGAGTCCCACAGTCCCCCACCGTTCCCCCGAATGATGGGATAGTGCATGAAGCATTTGAGGAGATAGTTGGTCCTTAGGCCGCGTCCTGGACGCCAGCGGGCGGTGCGGGCAATGCGATCCACGTCATGATCGAGTACATAGATTTGGTTAAAGCTGTTCTCGACGACAGCGGTGCGTTCGGGGCGGGCGTACTACGTAAAACGCGCGTACCGCCCGCACCGCCCACGTGCGTCCAGGACGAGGCCTTGAGGTCACGGCATGGTTCAAGCTGCTATTGTTTATTTTGAGATTTACATTAACAAACCAAATGCGATGCCTTCGCCTGCATTTGACCTCATCAAAATTATACGTTAATAAATAATTTGGCAGAGTAGAAGGGTAGCCCTCGCAGTTTTATACCCTACCATCCTTGCAATCTTCCTCAGTCTGAATATATTTGCACCCGTCGTCGCAGCACGCACAGGCAAAACTTTGAAATAATTATGTTCATAACACCCGTTGTTTGGCTAGTTACCACAGTGTTCACACATTTGGCTAGCGGCCGCTTTGCAATTTCCAACAACAGTAAGAACAGTGTTTTTTTCGACCATAAGCCGGCAGCAAAAACTAAAATGAACTTCACACAACTGGCGTGGAAATTTGGACAGCCTTGTGAGGAGCATGACATCATCACAGAAGATGGATATATCACTAAAGTGTTCCGATTGCCAGGTGACAAACTGCGGCCTGTTTTAATTACCCATGGGAACTTGGGGTCAGCGGACGACTTCATCATACGAGGCAGAACTTCCCTGCCCGTCGCTCTGAGGGATGCGGGCTACGACGTGTGGCTGGGCAACTGCAGAGGCAACACGTACTCCAGAAGGCACGTCTATTTGAACCCTGACCATGACAACGAATTCTGGAACTTCACATTTGAGGAATGCGCATTGATCGACACAGCTGCCGCCATCGACTATATTCTGAACTTCACTGGCCAGGAGAAACTGAGCACAATAGGCTATTCAGTAGGAACTACACTATTATACGTACTATCAGCAGTTAAACCCGAATACAACAAAAAAATAAGCATACAGATATCGATGGCTCCGATATGTTATCTTCATCATTCTAAGGCACTTGCAGAATCTCAGAAGTATGTCCCACTTTTTCATGCTTTATTAAGAGCGATGGGAACAGAAGAGATAAACAATGAAAACGCATTATATCAACAAATAAGGAAAGCTCTCTGCACGTACCAGGCAACAGCTAGGGTTATCTGTTTCGATTTATATGCTTTTAAAATATCCGGTTTCGATAGAGGAGAAATAGAGCCAGAATTTATGCCTATCATCTTCGAATACTTGCCCACGTCTTCTTCCATAAAGAGTCAGGATCATTTAAATCAGATCGGATACAGCAAAAGATTTGAAAGGTTCGACTACGGCTACAAGAAGAATTTAGCTCTTTACGGGACGGAACTACCAGAAGAATACGACTTAAGTGCAGCAAAAATGAAAGTGGCGCTTATTTCAGGAAAAAATGACTTAATTTCCACGTTAGAAGACGTGAAATTGCTTAAGGAGAAGCTTCCCAACGTCGTAAGTCACATTATTCTGGAGCCAGAATTATTTAACCACTTGGATTTTGCGTATGGCAGACACGCAAACAAACAGCTGTATCCGCACATATTTGATCTTTTGCAACTACACAGCTAACTCGAATACTCGTTGATGAACTTATTTTTAAATCAATTATAACCACCTCTGTTGGTTTAAAAAAAAAACACATTTTGTGAACTTATATGTGAACGGGCTGATTGAGCAGCGTAGCAGTGCCAATGTCGGTTGCTCCACAGATGGTAAAAGCATCAATAACATTAGCTCAGCTGATGATATGGTGCTGTTGAGCAAATCTATCAGCGGTTTGAGAAAAAATTCAAAGATTTGTGAACGGCATGAGGAATCTCACGGGCTCAGGTATAACTCAGAGAGAGTGCGGTGATGGTATTCAAATTGTGTAGTTTAGCTGGTAGAGCATGTTGCCATTTTACGTTGGTTTTGGACCCGATTGCAATAAAATATGGTTTGAAGTAGTTTAGCAACCGTTCTGCCAATATTAAAGGGTTAATACTATAATGATGAAGTCGTATGTTGTTTGTAATTTCATTAAAATCTGATACAATTCAAAAACTATTTTATTGCTGTATTAATAGGGTTGCTTGACTCAAATATTTTAGATATATTAGACCACTCTGAAACGTCACATGGTTCCGATGCTGACTGTACATGGTCGCAAGTCGCTTTTGATCTTCGACACCTGTTTAGTTTTGGGGTCAGATAGCTGGCTGGAGCAGCAAACCATGTATTGTGTGCTAACAGAGTGCTCTACGACAGCAATTTCTTGTCCTACGTCCATCAAGTTACTATGTAAAACACACTGATGAGATTTTGTCTATAGACACTAAAATATGCTGGACCAGAAACATGACGCAGTTTCCAGAACACCAAACAAGTGGTCACCCTATTTTTGTATTTAGAGAACAAAAAATATAGGTACTGGAATTACTTAAATATATTTTTGGATGGACTTTTATTCACTTTTATATGCCAGTTTGTTGTTTGTTGCATTTTTTTTCAAAACTGAGAGTTCAAGTTAACCCGTAAGCGAATGCTTACGGGTTACGGGGAATATATTCATATTCTTTATTGAAGGTAATACTTTGAGTTAATACTTTAAGTGAGTTTAATACTTCGAGCTCCAGAAACAAAAAGCATGACAAGGGCACCGTGATTTTTTTATTTCACAACTTGCTTATTTGACTTTCACCAACTCTGATTTTAACTTCCATAAATATATTTATATTATATTTTTGAAAAAGCAATGCAAACTAGATTGATTTCATTGATTGATAAACATAACCTGATGAAAAACGAACAGAATGCATTCCAAAAGGGAAGATCAACCAACTTAGCCGCTTTCGCTCTCGTCGATAAAATTGTTGAGTTGGTTGACAAGTGAGTACCTCTTACTACTGTATTTTTTGATATGGGCAAAGCTTTCGATTTCGTTCCTCATGAGATGCTGCTCTGTAAGTGTGAAAGATATGGAATAAGAGGGTTGGCTTATAATTGTATTAAATCCTACCTCTCTGATAGGAAACAATTTGTTGAGATACAAATGTAAGACTAACTTAATGTCGTCTATTTTGTTTAATCACTCGTGAAAGTTAACAAATTCGGAGTGCCCCAAGGTAGCATCCTGGGGCCCTTACTGTTTTTATTTTATATTAACGATCTCTCTAACGTCACAAACTATCCTTGCATTTTATTTACCGACGACATCTCTGTGGTGACACCTTGTATTCGTATGGATGACTACAATTCGGAAATAATAAAAACTGTTGAGTAGTTAGACAGGAACAATCTTAAATTTAATATAAAAAAAACAAAATATATCCAATTCATGAATAAAAATGGTCGCAAACAACACATTCAAATAACTCATGATAATCAATGTTGAAAGTTCAAAGTTGGTTGAAAAATAGGTCTTACGAGGAAACAGAAGAGCTATTGAAAGTAGTTAAATAACTACAGCTCTTATTTAATATTGTACAAGTTAGTTATTTAATTTTTATTCTGTAATGATAGCTGTAAGAGGTGATAAATAAATAAATAAATAAATTTATTTTGGTAATGAAAAAATCTGTCATTTTTAAATTCAATCGCATTTTAATTTTACAACATACTAATAAGCCTAAATGTTGCCTGAGGCACAAGTAATTCTTTACTTAGTTTAGGCAACTTCAATAACAAACCTGACCTACATGTCCAAGTCAATAATTCACCTGAATTATAATGGCTAGCATGCACATTACCTTGCATTAAACAGGTATTAGCATAGTTACTAGCGTGAGCATACTTTAAATGTCATCAGTCAGCAGATTTGAATTATGTAAATAGTATTAAGTTTTGCATAAAATGTATTGATACCATTGTTCCACAGGTTAAGTTTTTTTTCTGAATAAATGATTACTTACTTTCTTACTTGTAGAACTCCAGAATTGATCGCATACAGGTCGTACGTGTAACCCCCAAGAATGACCTGTATTTGGCGATTCTCAAGGAAGCTGGACATCCAGTTACAAAGGCCAGAAGAGATCCCAAACGACGAAAGCTTGCCTAGGTAAAAGGTTCTTATGCCAGACCCTATCAAAAGCCTTAGGGATGTCGAGAGACACAGCTACGGCTTCTCCGTGCCTGTCTATAGCCTCACTTCAAATGTGCGTGGCATACGCTAGAAGGCCTCCAGTAGACCGCCCACGACGAAAGCCAAACTGGCGGTCGCTCTGGAGGTCATTAGCTTCCAGGTATGCTAGGAGGTGGCTATTGAGTACACGTTCCATAACCTTGCAGATTGCAGACGTGACGGAAATTGGCCTAAAGTTTGGAGGGTCTGACCGACTACCTTTTTTAGGCACGAGCTGCACATTAGCCAGCTTCCACGATCTACGAACTATGCCGGTCCATAGCGATAGGCGATATAAGCCTGTCAGTACGGGAGACAACTTAGGAGCACAGTTACGTAGGACAACCGCTGGTATGCCGTCCGGCCCACTCGCTTTATTCACGTCCAGAGTATCCATCGTCCACTGTGACCTCATTTTAATTGTGGCTTCACAATTAGATCTGATTTTAATTATTATTACTGGCGAACAAAGAATAACATTAAACATGAATTATAGTCGATTAAACCCTGACCTTCAGCGTAACGGCATGGTTTAAGCTGCTGTTGATGTTGATTATTCCGAGATGCATTAACAAACCAAATGCAAAATGCCCTTGCCTGTCTATGAAGTTTTTTTTGACTTGAAAAAAATTAACCTCATCAAAATTCTAAGTAACGTAATAATTTTACAAAGTTGAAGGGTAGCCCGCGCAGTGATATACCCTACCTTCCTTGCAATCTTTCTCAGTCTGAACATATTTGCACCCATCGTCACAGCGCGCACCAACGGCAGTTTGAAATAAACATGTTTATAACACGCGTTGTTTGGTTAGTTACTGCAGTGTTTGCACATGTGGCTAGCGGCCGATTTGCATTTTTTTCCAACTACGACAAGAAAAGTGCTTTTTTCAACCACTATTCGGCAGCGAAAACCAAACTGAACTTCACACAACTGGCGTGGAAATCTGGACAGCCTTGTGAGGAGCACGACATCACTACAGAAGACGGGTACATCACTAAAGTGTTCCGATTACCAGGTGACAAACTGCGGCCTGTTTTCATAACTCATGGGAACTTGGGGTCAGCAGACGACTTCATTTTACGAGGCAGAACTTCCTTGCCCGTCGCTCTGAGGGAAGCAGGCTACGACGTGTGGCTGGGCAACTGCAGAGGCAACAGATACTCCAGAAGGCACGTCTATTTGAACCCCGACCGTGACAACGAATTCTGGAACTTCACCTTTGAGGAATGCGCACTGATCGACACAGCTGCCGCCATCGACTATATTCTGAACTTCACTGGTCAGGAGAAACTGAGCACAATAGGATATTCAGTCGGAACTACACTATTTTACGTACTATCAGCAGTCAAACCCGAATATAACAAAAAAATAAGCATACAGATATCGATGGCTCCGATAAGTTATGTTCATAATTCTGAAAATCTTTTAGAATACCAGGAGTATGTCCCACTTTTTCATGCTTTGTTAAGAGCGATGGGAATAGAGGAGATAAACAATGAAAACGCCTTATATAATCGATTAAGGACAGCTCTCTGCTCGAACCAAGTAGCAGCTACGGTTATCTGTTTCGATGTATATGCTTTTCAAATATCCGGTTTCGATCGAGGAGAAATAGAGCCAGAATTTAGGCCAACGATCTTTCAATACTTCCCCTCGTCTTCTTCCATAAAGGGTCAGGATCATTTGAATCAGATCGGATTTAGCAAAAGATTTGCAAGGTTCGACTATGGCTACAAGAAGAATTTAGCTGTTTATGGGTCTGAACTACCAGAAGAATACGACTTAAGTGCTGCAGAAATAAAAGTGGCGCTTATTTCTGGAAAAAATGATTTAACTTCTGTGTTAGAAGACGTGAAATTGCTTAAGGAGAAGCTTCCCAACGTCGTAAGTCACACTATCCTGGAGCCCGAATTATTTAACCACTTGGATTTCGCGTGGGGCAGAAACGCAAATAAACAGTTGCATCCGCATATATTTGATCTTTTGCAACTACACAGCTAATTCTAAAACTTTTTTTTATTGATTTTGACCGCCTCTGTTGGTATTACTGATGACCGGCAACCTACGTTAAGCCAGCATGATGTACGTGAGAGAAAAAGAAATACCTTTCCTCGAATAAAGGGCAAGGAAAGGAAGAACTCTTTTCGAGAAAAAGTCGCCAAGCTCAATAAATTGTTAAACAAAGTGAAAGACGCAAGAACATAACTGGGCAAAGTCCCACTGCTGGTTTACGCAGCGTACTCGACGGAAGCTGTGACAAAAAGTGAATTTTCTTCAGGTTTATAATTGCCGCCCCTATTTTCGGGATGTTATAGCCTAGCCTACAGCTTTTTTCGATAAATGAACGAAATGAAACCTATCCAACAACACATTTCTTCAATTTGAATTAGCATTTCTTAAGAAATAGGCGCGTTCAACCGAGCTTTATGAGAAAAGTATAGAATTTCAGATTAGGTTATAGATATATGTATAATGTCACCGTATGATCATAATTTATAAACATCGCTAGTTTAAAATCTATTTCTTGATATTATTATTTACTATTGATGAATTGTGAACTGCAACATAGTTTTCAATCAAATGCATTCATTAGTGGCAAACCGACAAATTGTAAACTGACAAATCTAAATGATTGGTCGTAATACCTGCCTGTAAAGTCGGGGCAAACCGGTTTTTGCTTTTTATAAACTTTAAAAACTATATGTAACAGAATTTGTCGGTTTGTCACGGTTTAAGGATGGCGACATAAATATTATCTATTAGTAATGTTTTGCTTTAATGGGCGTCGCCAGGTTTTTTGACAGAATTTTGAAACCTAAGCAGTTGACTATAATGCTGATTCATGCAACAAATTAACAATTTGGGTAGGAACTTTTTGATAGTCATTGTGCATATGTTACTGAACATCTTTGTCCTTATAAATAGACAACATTGAAAAAAACGGTCTTTAATTTTTTGTTTTTTTTTTCGCATGAATTTGGCGACTGGTGACCATATCCCAAAGTCTGAGGCACACTGATTGTTGCCGTCATGGTGAAGGGAACATTCAGAAGCCCACATTTCACCGAGGGAATTTGAACCCAAGGTGGGGCGAACCTACAGCCGTTGGTGGCTTGGTTTTTATTTCAATCGGTGTTTTCCAATTTTGCAAGGTAGTTGCAAATTGTTCAATGAACTCAAAGTAGATGTTCCGGCCTGCTTCAACTCGGAACCACCGGGTTCCCAGCCAGAGAGTTTAACTACTGGGCCATGATGCTCTCTTTTTCTTTAAAATAAATAAGTCTCGGCCGGAACTTGAACATGAACTATGCACGCCCTAATTTGAGGTGATTTTAAATTATATGATGTCATGATGCAACGGTTAAAATATAATCCTGTCCAAATCACAAACCCGCGACATATACCGTATTGCAAATAAAGGATGACTTTTATTTAGTATGAAATGAGCGTTACGTGACGTCATAGTACATGCCACCATTGTAATTAGTATACGATGACATTAATAGAAAGCGTGAAATCCATGATCCATGAGAGCGTTGTGGCCCAGTGGTTAAACACTCTGGCTCGGAACCCGATGGTTCCGAGATCAAATTTGGCCAGAACACACCTACTTTGTGTTCATTGTACAATATGCGGCTAACTCTCCGGTGATGGAAAACACCGATATGAAACCGAAACAACCCGGATTACGGCGGTAGGCTCGCCCCTAACCACGTTGGGTTCAAATTCCCTCGGCGAAATGTGGGCTTCTGAATGTTCCGTTCACCATGACGGCACAATCAGTGTGCCTCTGACTAACTCATTAGGGATATGTCGTGAGGGTATGTTATGTTATGTGTTATGTGAAATCCATGACGGTAATAAGGCAGTGTACTCACCGGCGGCGATCCAGACGCCGAAGCGAACCCAGGTCATATAGTCGAGGTTCAGCATCAGGTAGACGTTGATGAGGATGCTCAGGCCCGGCAGCCACGGCACCAGCGGCACCTGCGACACATTGCTATGAGGGTTTTCTTATTTTGCCACCAGGCGGCGCTTCAAAAACCCCATACTATAGACCAACTGATATAAGAAATACACTTTGACAGCTGCCAGTGTCATTGGGAATTGAACTTTATGCAATCACAGCTCATGAATCGTATTTCTATTACATTTAAGTATAATTTCCGAAGGCACTGGGAGCTGTCAAAGTGTATTTCTTATATAAGTGGGACTGTAGGTTTACAGCTGTTTGGACCGACAGCTACCTAGCGCCACCTGGTGTCAGAGAAAAATCGAAAACCTTTTTTGGGTTTTTCTATTTCTTCCGCCAAGCAGCGCTTTGTAGTGGTCAGCCCAAACAGTATATTCCCCAAATAAAAACGTAGGTAGTTAATTACGTTTATTCGTTGTCTAGTATGACAAAGTACAGTTTAGACGCTGAAAAAGTATTTTAGCACTATTAGAACCATACATATTTACATTGTTGTTGCTGCCATAGTTATCATGGAAATGCTGTCAAATTAGCCAGTAAGACAGCGTACTAATGTACTAACATGATTTTGTCGCTAACTATTGAAGCGAATAACTGAAACAAGTATCCTAAGCAATCACTAAACTCACCGAGAACGCAAGTTTCTTCTCCGACACAGGTTGCCTGGAGATAGCGTAGAGCGTGGCCACGACCAGCACCGAACCCACGGCCAACACTCCAGCGTGCCCGGCGTGCCCCGCCAGGATGGCGGCGCCGTGCTGGTTGATGCTCGACATCATCACGAAGCACCACACGCCTGTGGAGGTTATCATTTGTTGTTATTTATTTATTTGCAATAAGAAATTTACAAAAAGTTGGTTAGTAGCATCTTAAAACCTATATTAGGTTTGTCTAAATTCAAAGTTTTCCTTAAATAATTATACTAAAGGCTAGTTCTCCTTAAATAATTATACTAAAATTAGGTAATACCTAAAAGAAACTTTTACAGTTTACCCCAAAATCTATAATATAATATGGTAGTTAAAAAAAGAAAATGAAATAAATAAATGTTATACAAAGAATATATAATATAAAATAGAATTAAGATACGTCATAGTATCTTAATTTTATTTTCTGGTATTCATTTATTTATTTACAGCATTATTCATTTCTTACATTTGAAATATTGATAGCCCTGAATAAAATCAAGTTTTTATTCAAGTTATCAATATACGTATAGCTTTCTCACTGAATATACACATATAGGCTTAAAATCAAGGGTATGTGCCTATCACCAATTGCCCTAAATTTGTTTTAGCAATGATATTGTAATAAAAAAGACGTAGATAGGTTACTTGTGCTAAAAAAGTGGCACCCGAAATCAGAACTTCGAACACCCCTTGTGTACAAGGTAGTATGATTATTTACTAGAACGTAAACGAGACAAATACATGTTTCGCTGTGTCGTCCCAAACTGTCAACACTTTGCTCAGGTGTTCGAAGTTCTGATTTCGGGTGCCACATTTTAGCACAAGTAACCTATCTACCTATTTTCAATTATAATATCAGCTAGTGCTTACCGTAAAGTGTGACAAGGACAGAGACAACGAGCGAGCTGAGCCGCGTGGGCGTCGCGTGCGCATCAGCGTTCACTAGCTGGCGCAGGACTGAGCGCACTGATAGCTTCAGAGGCTCCACAGCTTTGTGGATGGACTGGCTGCGCTCGTATCTAACAGTACCTACTGTAGTGTGACTAATAGTGCTTGCCGTAGAGTGTGTTTCACTATAACATCATTGCTATGAATAGTGCTTACCGTAGAGTGTGACAAGGACAGAGACAACGAGCGAGCTGAGCCGCGTGGGCGTCGCGTGCGCATCAGCGTTCACTAGCTGGCGCAGGACTGAGCGCACTGATAGCTTCAGAGGCTCGGCTGCTTTGTGGATGGACTGGCTGCGCTTGTATCTAACAGTGCTTACCGTAGAGTGTGACTAATAGTGCCTACCGTAGAGTGTGTTTTACTATAACATCATTGCTATCAACAGTGCTTACCGTAGAGTGTGACAAGGACAGACACAACGAAAGAGCTTCAGAGGCTCGGCAGCTTTGCTTTTGCCGCGGCTTTTTTATATTAAAAAAGACGTAGATAGGTTATGTCAGTACTGACAAGAAGTCAAAAATTTACCACAGGGTACGACGTAGTTAACTTGGCCGTGTTATAACGTGTGAGCAAGATAGTATGATTATTTACTAGAGCGTAAACGAGAATACATGTTGTGCAGTGTCGTCCCAAACTGTCAATGCTTTGCTCAGGTGTTCGAAAGTTCTGATTTCGGGTGCCACTTTTTTAGCCCAAGTAACCTACCTACGTCTTATTATAATATCATTGCTATCAACAGTGCTTACCGTAAAGTGTGACAAGGACAGAGACAACGAGAGAGCTGAGCCGCGTGGGCGTCGCGTGACCATCAGCGTTCACCAACTGGCGCAGGACTGATCGTACTGATAGCTTCAGCGGCTCGACTGCTTTATGGATGGACTGGCTACGCTCATACCTGGGGGCAACCAACAAAAAATTGATTATTTTTTTACTATTATTTATTATTTAATTTAATTATACAGGTATTTACACCTTATTAAATAATTAAAAACAGTAGTACATTACTCAATTTACAAATTCTTCAATAAAAGTACACATTCTATACATTGTTAAAGGTAGTGGTACATTCAACAAGATTTTTCCCAAAATGTGACACAAGCTGACACAATCATGCTCCATGGTCTCTAACACATATCAAAGTTGAGCAGGTCTTAAAAGCGTAGCTGTCACTTTCATAGACGTTTCGTGCCGTCCGATTTTCGCTGTTCGACCGAAACAATTTATTTATGTTCAAACAGATCCATCGAACAAATGTTATTATGAAAACTATACCTACGTCTGAACGTAATCCGAACGGAGGCACAAGTGTCAAAAGTTTGAACAGTAAGAACGGAATTAGTGTTCTGAACAAAACCACCAACAACCCATGGCCCTTCCGAACTTCGCAGAATCGCTCCAGTACGGCAACCTGTTTTGTTTACCGCGTTCACCCACGGCAGCCGAGCCGTTTCTTTCATTGTATGTCGGTATTACTACAAAATGTAACATTTTAATTTAATGTAAAAAAAATCTCATTCTAAGCGAACTCTGTATTTAATATTAAGTTTTTACGAGAGTAAATGTCTTGAATCCTAACTTCCTGGTCAAACGGGTCGACACGCGAGAGATGCTCACGGCTGCAGGTGTGTCTGTTTGACTCTCTCCAAGTTTCTTTATTCTTCTTTTGTCCCTTTGTCAACAGTTTTTTGAGCAATGAAATATTTTGATCAAGGTCCGTAGCCCCACCGGGTTAAAGTCTTACAACTTACCTAAGCAAGAGTACACAAGACGCCACCATGGAGTATGCCAGCAGAGTACCGATGGACATCATGTGGATCAGCTGCTCCAGCTCGAACACCATCGCCAGGGTGCCTGCCGACATATCAAACATTACTTGTTGTTTTTGTTATTATGAGCTTGTGCTTTCCCACTGCAGGCCAAGGGCCCCCTCCCACTTTCCACTTTTTTCAAGCTACCATCACATTAAATAAAGGACATTATTAGTTTTGGTGCAAATGTGAAAGTGAACGTGAACGATAAAAATATTTACTGGGTGGAAGAACTCGACGGTCGGAGTTGAAAAATCAGTAATTAGTTTCATACATATACAGGTTGATCAAGCCAAATGGGTCAGTAGGGGGAAGTCAGAAACTTCGGCCTCGTCATCGCTTAATGCGAGAATGAGGTCAAACGCAAACCCATTTTGACGAATGATAAATAAAAGTATCATTTCATAGGTTACCTTTGGTTTTGTACGCAACTGTCTTAGACTGTCAAACTTATGAATCGTATCATCATGGTTTGCTCATCTAAACTTTTGCTGTAATAAATATGGTGTGTTGTAGATGTGTAAATTGATGATGTAAGTACACGTACCAGTGAACAATCCAGCGAGCATGGTGCCCACAAGTGGGGTCTGGAAGCGCTCGCTAACCCGCCCGAGGAACTTGTACAGCAGCCCGTCGTTGGCCATCGCGTATATAATGCGCGGGAGAGGAAACACCGCGCCCAGCAAACTGACAGAAACACACGACAGAAACAAATAATATAATGTGTGTGCATAATATCCCCCTTAGTCATAAAAATGAACGCAACGCTAAAGAATTGTTTAAGCAGTTGACGCGTCTTGTCACTTACTCGCAAATGACGGCAGCAACAAGAATGAAAGGGACGAAGCGGTACAAAAGTTAACGTGTTGTTGAGGCGCTGTTTAAGTTTTTATGAATAAGGGGGTATTATAGTCTGTCTCTTTCACTTCATGAAATTTCTTCTGTCATCGTCTAATGGAAGGATTCCGTAGCCAAATGACAAAATGGAACACTTATAGATTCGTCATGTCTGGCTGTTTATCCGTTCGTATGTCTCAGCCAATTATTTCTGATACTATAGGAACTATAGGTACTGTTGGTACTTGGTAAGGAGAGATATTATGTGCATTGCATTTTTTATATTTAATGCCTTTTAACACATTTATTTTTAAAAACCATAAATGTTTGTGGGTTGCACTACACTTTTGTTTCCGTAACTAAATGGTAAAAATAGTATAATGTTTTCTAATATTTACGCGAACACTATACCCCATTTTTTTTCATTTTCGTGGTTAGAAAATGAAAGAAAATATAAGACCGCGAGTAGAATCCGTAAAGTTGTTTTATTTCGGTAAAAACAGTACCCTATTACTAAGCCTCTGCTGTCTGTCTGTATGTATGTTTGGCACCAAGTTGTATCACATAAACCAAGAAAGCTGTTTTTTTACAAATTGTGTATTGCCGTTGCCGCTATAACAACAAATACTAAAAAAAAGTCTTGAGATATCGGTGTTCATGGTGTAACTGTTCATTTTTGTAACGGTAACGTTCGCAAGAGCTTTGGTATAATAATGTATCAGTGTTTAAGTACCTGGAGAGCAGAGCACAGATGGCTCCGACGCTGACGGCGTACTTGGCCCACGGCCAGCCCAGCTGGTCGTACACGAACGGGAACGGCGCCTTCTCGTCCTGTCACATGAAATACGCTTTGAAGTGGAACGATGGCTTACACTACAGGTGCCACCTTCGGGAACTAGGCATTTTTTACAAGTCAAGAACATATCGAGAATTTTGCCACCTGACGATTTCGTATTAGAATACGTGGCGTCTGGTTAACAGAAAGCATATAACTTGATTAGTTATCGAAAGATTGTAATAGTACTCCAGTTTGCCTAGGCCTAGTTGATTCAGACTTGCGTTTTAAATGATTCGGTTAACTTCATTAAAAAACACAGTGTGAGTCTTCATAATGTGCACATATTCAAATATGGCATTCTATGCTTAATTTTATCGACGGAAAACATATTAAAAAAAACTAAAAATAATTGCTAATTTTTTTATGAATAATTTAAAATTATAAAACATGCAGGTAAAGCATAGGTTTTAATAAGAAATTTAGCGATTCCAATCCCACCCATCAGGTGGAGTCAACCAACAAGTCCTATAATACATTTGCGATAGGTCAATGTCATCTTGAAGGCCTGCACATTACTAAAACAATAATAATGAATCCCTGATCCCCTCACCTGCATGTAGTAGGGCAGCATGAGCGTGAGCACGGAGGAGACGCCGCAGTACGCCAGGAACACGATCAGCAGCGACGCCACCACCGCGAACGGGATCGTCTTCTGCGGACGACGCGCCTCTTCGCCAGCCGTCGCCACGCAGTCAAACCCTGGACCACACACTAGTTATAGCCACAGATAGAAGTCAAGTCGCCTAGAACACACGGGTTATAACCACAGATAGAAATAAGTCAAGTCACCTAGAACACACGGGTTATAGCCACAGATAGAAATAAGTCAAGTAGCCTAGAACACACGGGTTATAGCCACAGATAGAAATGAGTCAGTACGCCAGGAACACGATCAGCAGCGACGCCACCACCGCGAACGGGATCGTCTTCTGCGGACGACGCGCCTCTTCGCCAGCCGTCGCCACGCAGTCAAACCCTGGACCACACACTAGTTATAGCCACAGATAGAAGTCAAGTCGCCTAGAACACACGGGTTATAACCACAGATAGAAATAAGTCAAGTCACCTAGAACACACGGGTTATAGCC
This sequence comes from Udea ferrugalis, assembly GCA_950022985.1. Taxonomy (NCBI): domain Eukaryota; kingdom Metazoa; phylum Arthropoda; class Insecta; order Lepidoptera; family Crambidae; genus Udea; species Udea ferrugalis. The sequence goes on along the minus strand of OX465527.1, from coordinate 15,978,025 downwards.
ACAGATAGAAATAAGTCAAGTAGCCTAGAACACACGGGTTATAGCCACAGATAGAAATGAGTCAGTACGCCAGGAACACGATCAGCAGCGACGCCACCACCGCGAACGGGATCGTCTTCTGCGGACGACGCGCCTCTTCGCCAGCCGTCGCCACGCAGTCAAACCCTGGACCACACACTAGTTATAGCCACAGATAGAAGTCAAGTCGCCTAGAACACACGGGTTATAACCACAGATAGAAATAAGTCAAGTCACCTAGAACACACGGGTTATAGCCACAGATAGAAATAAGTCAAGTAGCCTAGAACACACGGGTTATAGCCACAGATAGAAATGAGTCAGTACGCCAGGAACACGATCAGCAGCGACGCCACCACCGCGAACGGGATCGTCTTCTGCGGACGACGCGCCTCTTCGCCAGCCGTCGCCACGCAGTCAAACCCTGGACCACACACTAGTTATAGCCACAGATAGAAGTCAAGTCGCCTAGAACACACGGGTTATAACCACAGATAGAAATAAGTCAAGTCGCCTAGAACACAGGGTTTATAACCACAGATAGAAATAAGTCAAGTCACCTAGAACACACGGGTTATAGCCACAGATAGAAATAAGTCAAGTAGCCTAGAACACACGGGTTATAGCCACAGATAGAAATGAGTCAGTACGCCAGGAACACGATCAGCAGCGACGCCACCACCGCGAACGGGATCGTCTTCTGCGGACGACGCGCCTCTTCGCCAGCCGTCGCCACGCAGTCAAACCCTGGACCACACACTAGTTATAGCCACAGATAGAAGTCAAGTCGCCTAGAACACACGGGTTATAACCACAGATAGAAATAAGTCAAGTCACCTAGAACACACGGGTTATAGCCACAGATAGAAATAAGTCAAGTAGCCTAGAACACACGGGTTATAGCCACAGATAGAAATGAGTCAGTACGCCAGGAACACGATCAGCAGCGACGCCACCACCGCGAACGGGATCGTCTTCTGCGGACGACGCGCCTCTTCGCCAGCCGTCGCCACGCAGTCAAACCCTGGACCACACACTAGTTATAGCCACAGATAGAAGTCAAGTCGCCTAGAACACACGGGTTATAACCACAGATAGAAATAAGTCAAGTCGCCTAGAACACAGGGTTTATAACCACAGATAGAAATAAGTCAAGTCACCTAGAACACACGGGTTATAGCCACAGATAGAAATAAGTCAAGTAGCCTAGAACACACGGGTTATAGCCACAGATAGAAATGAGTCAGTACGCCAGGAACACGATCAGCAGCGACGCCACCACCGCGAACGGGATCGTCTTCTGCGGACGACGCGCCTCTTCGCCAGCCGTCGCCACGCAGTCAAACCCTGGACCACACACTAGTTATAGCCACAGATAGAAGTCAAGTCGCCTAGAACACACGGGTTATAACCACAGATAGAAATAAGTCAAGTCGCCTAGAACACAGGGTTTATAACCACAGATAGAAATAAGTCAAGTCACCTAGAACACACGGGTTATAGCCACAGATAGAAATAAGTCAAGTAGCCTAGAACACACGGGTTATAGCCACAGATAGAAATGAGTCAGTACGCCAGGAACACGATCAGCAGCGACGCCACCACCGCGAACGGGATCGTCTTCTGCGGACGACGCGCCTCTTCGCCAGCCGTCGCCACGCAGTCAAACCCTGGACCACACACTAGTTATAGCCACAGATAGAAGTCAAGTCGCCTAGAACACACGGGTTATAACCACAGATAGAAATAAGTCAAGTCGCCTAGAACACAGGGTTTATAACCACAGATAGAAATAAGTCAAGTCACCTAGAACACACGGGTTATAGCCACAGATAGAAATAAGTCAAGTAGCCTAGAACACACGGGTTATAGCCACAGATAGAAATGAGTCAGTACGCCAGGAACACGATCAGCAGCGACGCCACCACCGCGAACGGGATCGTCTTCTGCGGACGACGCGCCTCTTCGCCAGCCGTCGCCACGCAGTCGAAGCCTGGACCACACGGGTAAAAATCATAGAGCCAATGATATAGGTTACTTGTGCTAAAAAAGTGACACCCGAAATCAGGTCTTCGACCACCTGAGCAAAGCATTGACAGTTTGAGACGACACTGCGCAACATGAATCTGTCTCGCTTACGCTCTAATAAGCGTAATAGTTCTAATATTCTAACCCCAAACTAAGCAACCAAATGCTTGTGCTATGGGATACTGTAATGCCCGTTTTTCAGCGGAGCAACAGCACCGTCTATTGGTCTCTTGATTCGACTAAGACTCAGGACTCATGACTCTGGCGGTGCCAATCGCCAACTTCCTCAGCCGTCTATATTTATTAAGGAAACGCAATGCTCGCGCGATTCATTGACGGATAACGCCATCTAGCTGTTGCCTACGTGAACCCCGCTTCTTAAACATACTTTATTAAATTATTAATAATTACAAAATTTGGATAATTAGATTAATTCGGCGCGAGTGTGTTCGCACCATTATCTGTAGGCTGTGCGTTCCCAAGCCGCGTTTGTAGAGAAAAAAGAAATAACTAAGGAGGTAGTGTCATGGCCGGCGGGTTTAAATCTTTTGCTGGTCATGCCTAGCAGTTTGTATTTTTGATGTGTAATTTCCCTTTGCAATGTTAGAACCTCGGCAGGGTGTTTTAACCGAATAAGTAGTGTGGTTGTTGCGGATATTTGTGCATTTCAGTGGGGTGCACGGTTACCCATTTATTTTTTTACCTAAGGTGTAGGTAGGTTGCACCACCGTCTAGGAAGGGAAATATTTAAGGGATATTTCCTGATTTCATGTTTCAATTGTTGCTTACGGGCAAGGAACAAGCGCATCTTCGCCGTTCCTCCTTGTTTTGTTGTGAACTTGCCCCAAAAAGGTGCAAAGATGTCTAACTTAGATACCCCCGACGGGCCTAGAACAAACTGTCCTCCCTAACCCTTACTTTCTCTGGCTCAATTCCTCTCTAACTGAGTCCAGCTAAATATTTTATACTACAATGGCGCCCGAACAGGGACTCCAAGGTCCACAAGGTAATAAATATAGACGGCTGAGGAAGTTGGCGATTGGCACCGCCAGAGTCATGAGTCCTGAGTCTGAGTCGAATCAAGAGACCAATAGACGGTGCTGTTGCTCCGCTGAAAAACGGGCATTACAATACTAGACAACGGATAAACATACTTAATTACGTTGTTTATTATTGTTTTTAGCATTTTCCATGCAGTATCTTTACTAAAGATCTGAAAACCATCCTAAGAAATAAAATAAACTTATGAAAAAGAGATTAAAAAGACATTCATTAACGTCTCCGTTAAAAGGAAGAGCCCATTTTAACTTGTCATTATTTACTTGCGCTAACATCGCTCTCTAGCGATAAGACCACGGAAGAGAAAAAACAGTGGAAGTGCAAAGTAGGCGTGCCACGCGTGCCACAATTAAGCGTAGCTACGCATACTTGGTCCCAGTCGTGTTCTAACATCGCATCGAGTTGCTCGTCTCGCGACAACTTCATATTTCCGTAGTTATGCCGTAATGCTCCATTTTGGAGTGCAAAAATGATAGTAGGATAAAAAAAAACTTGAAAATGTAGGTCTTTCCTACCATCGCTAAGTACTATTTTATTTGTTTTCTAATAAAATCTTGTTAATTTCAATAGACAGATAGATATCGACCTATAACGCAAATTTCAATCTTAATGCTCATACGATTAAATGTATAATTGCTCCCAATAGAGAATACCGCCATCTATGGTCGATCAACGGAATTAACTCGTCAATCGAAACTAAATTGACATTAGATTAGAAAAAGTCGTAAATACTGTCAGAAGGTTTATTTCCGGATGTACGATCTGTGAATTAAGCTAATTTGGACTAGAATTGAAACGACCAATCAAACGGCTTTTTTCTTTGTAGTGCTTTATATGACTTTCAATATATTTGTGTGAGTTTGGCGACAGCGGTTCCTTCACTAACATGGTTGCATTGCACTTCCACTGTTTTTTCTATTCCGTGGATAAGACCGCCTAAATTGTATGCATCCGATAATCAGATCACTGGTCATAATAGACACCTTATCTCTTATTTTGTAACTAGCAGCCGCCCGCGACTTCGTCCGCGTGGACTAACGTTATCGTAATTTTAGTAAGGGTGCCTATTTTTTTTTAAAATGAAATATAGCCTATGTCACTCAGGAATGATGTAGCTTTCCAACAGTGAAAGAATTTTTCAAATCTGCCAAGTAGTTTCGGAGCCTATTCAATTCATACAAACAAACAAACAAACAAAAAATCAAACCTTTCCTCTTTATAATATTTGTATAGATAACTGAATACAATACTATTATTCGCTCGATATCGCGTAGGCAGTATCAAAAGGTTTTTTACATTACTATAACATAAAATAACTCACCGATAAAACCGTAGAAGCATACAGCGGCGCCTTTGATGATGCCTGCGAGACCGTACGGCGCAAACCCACCAGTTCCAAAGTCTTTCTTTCCTCCTTTGGGCACTTCCGATTCAGGAATTCGCCAGTTTTTGGTGTCAGCTATAGAATAAAACATTTTTAAGAACTTGTCCTACAACTGGCTGGTAATGAGAACAGAAACGATAATTTAAAACATGTCATTAATCACAAAGTATTCAAAGTAGTATTGTGGGGAGATATAAATGAACCCAGGAATACCAGAAAAAACATGTTTATCTGAGTATTTATTGTTAGTTTTATGAGTAAGCGGGTAGGTCTTTGAAAACAAAAAAAAACGTATTTTTAATTTAATTTAATTTAATGCGTGAAATCGAAGTCACGTCCTGTAGCGTAGTGGGCAGGATTCCTGCCAACAAGCCAACACAAACATACCTTTGAAAGAACCCGAGATAATGACGAAGAGCACGACGCACAGGTTGACCCCGGTGCAGAAGTTGTTGAACTTGGTCGACTCTTTCACGCCAAATGCGAGAGCAACTGCAATAAGAAACAACACAATACGTGACCTAGAATATTCAAAATATTTCAAAATAATGCTAATACTAACCCCCTTATGCATAAAAACTTAAACCGATCTTCAACAGCACGTTAACTTTTGTATCGCTTTGTTTCTTTCATTCTTGTTGGCGCCGCCATTTGCGAGTAAGTGACACAACACGTAAATTGCTTAACTATGATTTAGCGTTGCGTTCGTTTTTATCAATCAGGGGGTGAGTATTTACGTCTCACCGCTGCGCAAAGCCTCACCAAAACTATGAAGTGGTGAGAGCCATTCTCAAGCACGAGGGATCAGTGGCTTTCTTTCTAAACGAGTACTGCTGTTTACAAGCTTTACCGGACCGCTCTCAATCCTGATATTCAAAGTAAAATGGCTAAGGGCGGCCCAGAGAGGGGGCCATGGAGACCGGGTTAAGGCGTTACTTGTAGAAGACAATCTGGCATAAATGTTAGGGGAGAAGTGACTCGGAACGTGCCCGTGCCAATTATCGGGACTTAAAGGTTCGGAAATGAGTTTTGTGTTTTTATTGAACTTTCCTTCAACAGAATGACGTTTGTCGGGACAGCTAGTTTAGTATTAAAACTGATAATTACCTGAGAAGACCATGATGACAGAGAAGGCGAAGAGGTCTGGATACCGCGCCAGGTGGGGGGAGTCCAGCGGCATGAGGTTCTGCAGGTTCGAAGATATAGCCTTGTCCAGCAGCGAGTCTAGATACTCGCTGAGGGCTTTCACTACTGATGCTGCTCCTGAAATTTGTTTTCTAAATTGAGATTATGCTTGTGCTGTCTTTCTACTATCCTGTAGCATATTCACATTTTTATATTCTATACATTTACGGCTGCTTTTATCACTACTTAAAGTTTATATCGAAAATATTTTAAATGTAATTTTTAACAAGAATTTCACAAGACAATAAGCAGTGTTACGATGTCCAAAATGAAATGGGCCACACTCAGCTAATGCCTGGACCTGATAGGCTCACACGCTGGTTTTCAGTGTGCCCAGCTAAGGCCTTGTCCTGGGTGAGCGACGGGACGCAACGTATGTAGCAACGCGAGGCAACGCGACGCAACGCTATGACTACGTAGGACACACAACGGATATTTGATGTTCACGCGTCGCGTCGTATACGCAGCGCAATAGCGCTACGTTGTCGTTGTTGCGACAACATTTTATGTCCTAGGTCCTAGGACAACGGGTAGATAGCCACATGGACATTTGCAGCGTTCATCAAATTACCTCAATTAGCCTTAAAATAATGAAATAAATGTTTCATATTAGTTTTGGTAAGTTAATGTAGAGTAGGTACATTCCTTTTGTTGAATATTTTATCCACGCACATGTTGCCCTTCATTTATCATTTTCATCTGCCTATAGATTACCTGGGAGGGATTAGCGATAAAGCCTAAATTGTGCATTTAAATGTAGTACTTAGCTGTAAGTGCTGTTAGTCAGTTAATGTGTAATGTGCGCATATTGGTGAACGGATCCAGCAGCCTCTGCACATGTGCAACACCAGAGGAATTTTCAAGCCCAGTAAGACTAAGTACGTTTATGCAATTTTGCAAATCACTATACAGGCTAACCGCCTCGTGCCACGCCACGGACAGCCTGTTTTTATTGTAACGTTTAACATTTTTTTTTTGTTTTTGTTTTTTTTTATTTGTATACCTTCGTTGTTTTAAATATTATCAATTGTAACTTTATTTGTGTACGAAGTGATAAATAAATTATGTATTAGTAAGGGGCTAATTCCGTGTTTGAAATTCAGTAAAAGCAAGAAAATCTTCTGTCAGGTCAGGCTGTACATTAATAATGTTCGGGTTTGAAGCCAAATTAGTACTATTTTTCTAATTGTTTTCAGACCTTTTTTTACATTTTAATGCCAGGATTAACTAACGACCCAACTTAAATACCAATCGCGTTAATTTCTTTCTGAGTGTGTTTCGAGTGCAAAAGAAGATATTTCGTAATATTTTAGTGACAGAATTTTAATGAATAAAAATATTTCGAAAATTGTATTAACACGTCATTTAATTAAAGGAACTTTGATTCCTAGGGCGTTGTTTGAAATTAGAGTTCTCAATTCGAATTTCAAATTGTTTTTTAATGGATATCTATAGATAAATCTTGAAAATTATTATCGCATAAGTAAATAATTATTCGCTGAAATATGGCTGAAGTTGAGTGTATCGATTCGCAACGGATTGTTGGTATTTTACGACGTTTGACGAATTGTATATTTCATCAACGAAATTGCGTCATGCTTTTGCATGTAATTGTTAATGCAATTATTTCAATGACATCAAAAGGACGATGTCAATAAAAGTAAGGTCAGGTCAGGTATATTTAAAAAAAATGAAATTCTTGAATACGAGCGCAAGGTTCCACTCTCCTTCTTGCCGTACCCGACAGGGTCTATAATTTGAACTCACCGTTGTTATACCACATTATGTAACGTATGGTGTGCAATCAAGAATATGAGTACAGATTGCGTCAATACTGAATTTGATCAGACGGTTCAAACAACAATCAATTTAGTTTTGTTCGTTAATTAGTATCATGTCAAGTAGTCACCGTGCAATTACATTTTTAAACAATAAGGAGATTGCCCAAGGGATATATGGCTTATAATAATATTAGTCGATATATAAAAAATATAAGTCAATTTAGTGAGCACCATAAATGACAAATTATCACAGCATAACACAGCACAAACAGCAGTAGTTATTCGAAGTCGTAAAACCATTTTTAACAAGCCACCTGCATACCTACTCTTTTGTTTCAAATTGTTTAAGCGGCCACTTATCGGTTTAGTTAAGTCATTGAACACATTGATTGATGTTAGTACGCTACAATTTCTTAAAGGTAAAGCCACGTTTCCACTAGGCAACATTTTCCGCGCGACATGTTGCACAATATGTAGCTCAAAGACGCGCAACTGCCCTATCGGTGCGCATAGTATTAAACTTAAAACCGCGCGTCATGTTGGAAACAACGCGCTGTTGCAAAGTCGCCGTACATGTTGAGCGTTACTTGTTGCGCGTCATTTGCTGCCCAGTGGAAACGCGGCTTAAGAATGTTTGCAAAATCAAAAACAACGTGCTATTACCAAACGTGGTATTACACGGTTGTGTAATTAAATTGTTAATTAGAACATCTGCAAACCGACATCGTAGCATTCCCCCAAATAGTCTCTGTCTTTTCTGAGATTTGAGTCCGCAACCTTTGGACTTCGCAGCACGCCTCGTAAGCATAGTGGTTAGCAAATGAATGCTTACCTATGATATACTCCAGGATCAAGTTCCAGCCTATAATAAACGCGATGAATTCCCCTACGCAGACGTAACTGTAGACGTACGCCGAGCCCGCCTTCGGGACGCGGGCGCCAAACTCGGCATAGCACAGTCCTGCAAAAAAAAGTAAATTAATAGGCTATTCCGCTGCGAACAATTGCCGATCTACTGTCACCACACCACGCAGACCAGTAATTAGATTTTAATTCCAAGAGTTGTTGCGTCAACAGAAGTTTTGTCCATGAAATGACTTGAGAAAGTATCCAAGAGCCTATTGCCATCTTTACCACTCAGTAGCATGTGGTAGGTCTATTTGACGACCGTGTTGGTGTTATAATATGGTTAAGCGTAGAAGTAGTAGCTACTACATCGGAGGTCGCGGGTTCGATCCTCTTAAAAACATCCGTGAGAATTAATTAATCAGTTTGTATTAGCCTGGATTTTTCCTATATCCACCACCACTACCACTTTTCCATTGCTTTCGATGAAGAGCCAACCACGTCCAATCTCTGCGATAGTCACCCTGCTTGTCGCTTCATCAAAGGAGATCTCTCAAGGATACTTGTTTATTTACTAGCTGTGCCGGCAGACGTCATTCTGACAAATATTGTTGAAATTTCACACCTTATAAACCTTCTCTGGACCTTCACAAATATTTCAAAACTAAAATCCAAATTGGTCTAGAGGTTCCGACTTTGACCGATACTAACGAACAGCAATCCAATTTTATTTAAAGATCACTCACCAGCAAATACGCTAGCGACAGCAGCCAGCAAAAACGACAGTATCACAGCCGGGCCGGCGTAGTTCTTGGCCACATCGCCGGCCAGCACGTACACGCCCACTCCAAGAGTGCTGCCTACGCCAAGAGCCGTCAGATCAAGCGCTGAAAGCACTCGGGCCAGCCGGGCTACTCCTTCTTCTGCGGCTTTTCGTCTCGACAGCACGCTGTATGTGAGCCCTGCCAAGCGTGAAGCCCCAGCTTTGATCCCGCCTAAAACAAAATATTTTTATTATGATTCAGATGGATGTGGCTCGGCTGACATAGAAGAGAAAGTCTTCTACACCTAAGATCTGGACCACAAGTTAGTAAGTTTTCCTGATACAGCCTTATTCAGCCAAAAGCAGTACCTAAGTCGTTTTTCGAGATGCATTTTAGACCCATCTTCAAATTAAAGCATAGATTCAAGCATGTCTCTTTGGTGAATTTAAATATTCAAACAAAAGCGTGGTAGCTTGAACAAGCGTCTAACAACAAATCAAATTTCGAGCCGTAAGTAACGTTTTTAACGCCTAGGGGTGTACGGTATTTAATAAGATGCCTATAAACTTGAGAAAACCTTCCTAACGAAACAGAAGCCGCAAATATTATAACGGAGTTGAGACCTGAAACCATAACAATTTGAAAAAATGAACGTGTCACTACTTAGTTAATTTTGTGACAAAAAAGAGACAAATATCAAACGAATTCGTACTTTTATATAAAAGTAGTACGTTGGCGGAACGTGACTACTTGAAAACAGTAATAGGAGTTCAAGGCATCTTAATGTTGATTAATCAAATAAGTTAACTTAAATAGCAAGCAATCACGCGTGCTCTTTATTGTATTCTTGAGTCACGTGGTTTTACATGTATTTCAAGATCTGCAGATCTAAAATTAGGTCTAAAATTACTACATTATTTATTACTAGCGACCCGCCGCAGTTTCGCACGGGTGCAATGAGATGATATTATACATATAAGCTTTCCTCTTCAATCACTTCATCTATATAAAAAACCACATCAAAGTACTTTGGGTAGTTTTATAGATTTAGGCGAACATAGGGACAGAGAAAGGACTTTGTTTTATACTATGTAAGTACTTAGTGATTTGGAATGTATGAATGTCTCGTGATGCTTCCCTCTGGTAGGTATTTCAAGTAATTTACTATAAGCGAGCAAATTATAGCGGGAAAATAAAATAATAGACCATAATATAATACGACCACATATTGAAGACTATCATAAAAGGAAAAATGGTAATGAGGAAAAGAGAAGAATTTTATGAGGCAAGTGAAGGCAGGGGCAAAAAGCCATGTCGTAAAGAATTGAATATTTTTGTGGCTCAAATCTCTAGGGCACTGTTCTTAACTTAGGTACAGTTAACAGCACATCAGGTTACCCCATTTCCGATTTTTCTCTCGCTCTCGCCAAACGTATTTTCTCTGCAAGCAAGGAGGACTGACCGGAAATGGGTAGAGTGATGCGCCGTCCACCGTACCTATCAAGACAGAAATTTTATAAATATGTCTACTTACATATCAACCACATTTTGAACGACCAACAGCGAAGTGTCCGTGCTGTAACTGAGCCACAGACGAGAACGACCGGCTAATTAGCGTGATTGTTCGGACAGACTCGCAATTGATCGAACGATAACATGATCAATAATATATTGACAGAATAAATCACGTAGCGGAATTTAGCAGTTTCAATAAGGCAGCATTTGTACGATTTTGAGAGCAACTTGATAAGGCTAGTTAACTCCAATTGGCATCACCGATGGGGTATATTATATTGACACCGATAACACATACAGGCTCTTGTTAGTTTGGTCAGGTGAACTGTGTGAAGTTTAGGATTCTGAATCCGAAATTCGTGACCTATTTCAATCCCCTAAAAGGAATACAAAAAACACACAGGACGTTGCAAACATAATATGACAATGCCTTTCGTTTTTCCCATGGCTGCCATGCTACTGCAGTGCTTCAGGCAGAAGACTCGTGGCAGTTGGTGCCATAATGTGATGTGTGCCACGGATTGACACGAGTCGTTACGTTCAGTATAGCTACGGCTGAGGTTGTTAACTGCTATCATAGAAAACGAATTGCGTCCCTGTTCGATCGAGTAGAGGCTATTAGAACTAGGCTAGGTAGGTATGTTCGCGTTAAGAATGCAGTCATTTTTTAATTTAATTCCCTTACACACAAAAAAACTCAGGTACAAAACCGTTGCGTTTGAAAGAATGCGTTCATGAGGGCACTGTGAACTTGACTAATTAGGAACGATTTGATTGGTTAGTAGGCGCGCTAGGTCGAAGAACAAGAATGAAATCAGTGCATTCTTAACGCGAACAGTATAAGGACAGAGGAGAGGCTGATTGTGGACAGTGTCATCATGCAGCGGCAACACTGGACTCGAGGCCCCCTCACTGAACCACTCGATTGCTTAATTATAATCGATATGCGTGATAGTAGTGTCTTGTTTGTTTGTTTGTTCTAATCTATTCTGTGATTATGCGTTTACTAACATAGTTGATAAGGTTATTTGTTCCTAACACTTTGGACTATGGTCCGAAACACATTCGTTTTTATTTGATTTATTGATGATAATATAAGTATAAGAAAATTGCTATTGTTTCGTTAAATGCGGTTATCCCAGGAACTACCAGCACTTGCCCTGTTCCCCTGATGAGTTCTCACCTTGTCTGGATGGGGGGTTTAGTACCAAGGTCTCAGAAGCCAAGAGAACTCAGGCGTGGCAGTGTGGTGGACTCACCCCCCACCCACTGCGGCCTATAAGGAGGCCTCGATGTTATTATTCATGAATAATAACATAAAGCTGAAGAAGTTGTTTGTTTGGCCACTAGTATAATAATCTTTTCAAAATGGTAAAGCCAACAACCCTGACCACTGTGACTATGCTCACAAACTTCTCATTATAGTAGTGTTCCATTAAAAAAATCATCCTAGAAAACAATGCTATTGATTTTATTAACAAATGAACACCCCATTGTCAGCATGAGCGTTTTACAATTGGATGTTGAGTTAAAAAAAAAAAAAAGACTGAAAAAATAAAAATATTGGTAATGGTTAAGAAATTTTTGATCAGCAAACTTCATCACTCTTTATCTTAAAAAAAGACCTGAAGCATTATTGGCAAGTTACAATTACATTATTAAACTTAACTTTAATCTAATAGGATGATCTATTTCGTTTTCCTGTGCCATCATAGACTTAGTGCATAATGCATGATTGAATTATATTTATGGTTTCATTACATATCTAATTTCAATCCCTTAGTGCGCCACTGTACAACAATTTAATGAAACTTAATGGTGAAATACTGATACTCAAAGATGTGATTAAATGATTATTATTAAAATGATAAGCTGCATTGACCATATTCACACAAATAAATAAAAAGAAAGAAAGAAGAAAGAAAAGAAAAATATACTTTTTGCCCAATACAGTTCTTATTACCTTGTCTAATAAAACATTAAAAACTAAATCAAATAAAAATGGGACAAAAGGAAAAGTGACTCAGCATATGTACTTACACACAAACAGTAGTTAAAGACTGTGTAGAATCGTGAAATATTATCCCGTTCTTTTTTATTAAAATTAAATAAATATATTTCTGAACATATTTTAACAGAAATAAAAAAACCATCAATGAAAAGCTTTTATAGGTAGGCAATTAAGTTTTGCATAAATAAATCCAGTTATTCAACATTATACAGGATGACCAAAACTCAACGTTAAACGGGCACGTGGTGACAGGCTAGGTTATACTGGCTCTGGGAAAAATAAGAAGAAAAATATCTGTCACTTGGTTTACTATTATATTTGAAAATTTTGAAAATCAAGACCCTTGACCACAGTTATGTGATATAGTTCTACCTATTTCAAAAATATTATTAGTATTACTAAACCAAGTGACAAAGATTTTTTACCTTATTTTTCCCAGAGCTAATATAACAGCCTATCACCCTGTGCCCACTTGACGTTGAGTTTTGGCACACACTGTATAGGTAACAATAATAATGAGTTGGGTAAGTTTTTTTCTAGTACATATTTCTATCTTGTAACTTAAAAAAAGTTTTTTAGATTTCATTTAAGTACCAGAAAAAAGATATTGTTTCATTCAGATTTTTAGGTGTAAATGAGTAGTTTTAAAATGACCAACATCTTAAAACTACTACTCGTGTGATATTATTATTCTCACGTGTCATAAGAAAAAAATATATAAGTTTAACTCTAGTGTGGATTAATTTTAGTAAATAACTAGAACAAATGAAACTAATAATAGTTCTATTGAACTATTTATGACAGACTCACAAACGTATCTTACCATTTTCATAAGCCTCTTGCACAGTAAACTTAGTGTTGGCATTTTCACGTGCACCCACGTAACCCGAGCCGTGGGTTTCGTCAGGAAAAGTCATAACTGGTAATAGACACCTGGCGGTCTCTAACCTAACACGGCGCCAAAGCGTTTAACACTGACGTTACAGACAGAAAAAAATGCCTCTCACTCAAAGGTGGCTGTATGAAATCTAATAACTATGAGATACTTGGTAATTTGATTTGATTAGACTGCATTATTTTAAAATTATTTCTACCGCGTTTGGAAGTGTCGCAAGCGGATACCACTACAAATGTCAGTTTGAAGTATGCTGTCAATTGCTGTCATTGACGTGCTGTGTTCCGAATTGTGCCTTCAACACTCAAAACCGCTAACGTGTGATCGCCACGGTGTGCATTAATTATTTTTGGCAGTTGGTAGAGAAAGCCTTTATTTTTCAATTCATAATGATATTTTTTTACAAATATAAGGCCACACAAACTGCCTAGTGGGTTAAAGAGGTGTGCAAGAGGTATTCGGAAGCTGCCGATACTTTCGTATCTTAACCAGGGCAAGGCGTGTCTGCACCTTACTTTAACATGTAAAATTGATTGTAAAATTTAATAAAGCACAATGTTGGTGATGCATCCGTTCATTAGTTTGTAAGTTTATTGTTTTGAAAATTAGCGCCAGTTTACATAGGGTATTATGTAGTTATTTAATATTTGATACCAGTGAGGGTAGATCATATTGGCGTCGGCCAGCTTGCCGCGTTTGGCGAGTCACTACGTCATCGCCGCACGAAACAGAGGCAAATCGTGCTTTCGAACTAATTTCGTTGTTTTGTGAACTCTTATTGTGAACCAGAGAATATTTATGTCCCGTTGTGCGTGCTTGTCCCCCCCCCCGAGTACCATTCGTCGGCGCCGAACAGAATCGGATCGGGTCAACCTCCAGGTGAGTTAGTCTTTCGCTGGTAGACATATTTATTCTCACTGGTTTTCTCGTAGTTTTGCTGTCGAATTCGCTTTCGGAATAACAAAGTCCGATCTCTCGACTCGCGGGAGATTGTACAGTTGGGGTAGGCACCTTGCCCTTGGGGTACCAAAACCTTTGGTACCAGAGTACCTACCTATCTTCAAACTTCGTACCTAGTCACGGTACACATGGTAGTGGTAAAAATTTTCCATGCCCGGCCTATTTTAAAATGTGTAATTGGGAGTAATCATAATTGAGTCTTACATGGACCGTTTGAAAGTCTGTACATAGAAGGTCCGTATGTACAAAGTGCCTGTTGCTTAGCGGAATATGTTTCGTTTTCGCCTCCGGAATATTTTGCTGAAAGTTAGTGCGTAGGCGCTAAAGAGAATTGCCTCGAAAAAAGACTAAGAAAATTCGGAAATTTATACATTCTCAATTTGCTATTGTTTGCAGTAAGTAGGTATAATAACACCAAACCTCTTGATCAAATCATTTATACTTAAATAATTATTTATTAATGTGCTCCGAAAACTTGCTGAAGAATCTTCTGAAGCTATAAACAATACAGTCACAGGTCAAACGTATCCATTTTGGCAGTTCATGGCTTCGTTCGTATCACCTCTCATTAATCCACAATGGTCGTTTTCCAACTGCTATTATTGTTAATTAAGTTTCACTACCTAAGTACCTACTGCAATTATATATCTTTGTGAGAGCTTCCACTTCCGCTTCGTACGCATTGCTAATCAGCCCTTACCAAAATGATATTATTATACATGAAATGCGCCTCGTTGGTAACAGTCTTGCTAACAATCAAAACTGATAATGCCAAGGACCGGTTCAAACCGCTAATTGCTATCGTAACTTTCAAAGAAGTGATATTTACCAAATGTGTTCATTCGGAACGTATTCTTGATGCCAAAATAAAGCGTGCCATACCAGATGATGGTTTATCCAAGTAATACAGACTCTTAATGTGAGGTTGGACATTCCCCAACTATTGAAATTAGAGGGCAATGAAAGTAAACCAGTGTTTCTGATGCATGAACTCTTCGTTTCCGGTTCGGCAGGGCAATGAAAGTGTTGAAAAACAGTGTTTCTGATACATGGTCTCTTCAATTTAACTGAAACGTTCATACTAACTCCGTGGCTAAAACTTTCTAGCTACAAACTCTATCGCTCAAATGTTAGCTGATGCAGAATTTGTATACTTGGCACAAAACTACTAATGCTAAAGACCTGATGCAGCCAAGAAAAGTGATTTTTTAACTGGGGTTCCCGTGAATTTGGCGTGCATGACTCTCCTGCTATGATCAACTTCAACTTCGAAACAACAAGACAAGGACAGGTAGTAGTCGTTGCACATTCCCAAGACAACTGGCAACACCATTTACTGGGGTCGGAGAAATCAAAAATATATCCAATCATAATGGCCAAAATTAAACAGCTACTTAATAATTTGACTAAGCTTACTTTGAAATTGACTCCACCGATGACTAGTTACGCTCAATTGTGGTAAAAATGATTAAAACATTGTATGAACTTTAGTTCAACTCTAGCAAGATTAATATAGATTTATAATAATCATAAAAAGATAATCTTGCACAAATTAATTTCTAGTCTTGCACAGTAACTAACTGCAATAATGGTTTTTCAATGCTAGATAAAGGTTATCAGATTAATAAAGATTATTCGGTTGATTATAGTTAAAACGTGATTTTTGTCTGTTTCTGTCCTATTATAAGAAATCAGATGAAAGCAAAATTTGCGTCTCTGGATTCGAAGCTCTACATGTTTGTCCCGCAAATTCGATTGCCCCAAAATTCGAACATTTTTACCGTTTTATTTTACTAAACCGTTATCTGTTAGTTATGGATCTACAGGCAATAACAAACTGTTAAAAGGAGATCATCTTGAATGGGCTAAGAAAATATTTCAAAACTTTTGAATTCGCACAAACAAAATTGGAGACAAAGCCTAGTCATTTCAGAAGATTAGGTACTAGCAATTCTAATAAAATCTTATCTTCAAAGAAATAATCTAAGGCCGTTTAATATTTTAACAAGCTAATTGTAAGAATATACAGGTTTATAAAACATGACGATTAATGGCTGTTTTATGCACTAGCGTTTAATCGTTTAGTCGCATCAAAGTTAAATTAAATTAATGACGTCACACGTACAAAACTAACAGTTCCTTTAAAAACTTGAAACATGGCGCTGAAGACGATTTCTGTTCTCATATTAGTGGTAGCAAGTGTAAAGTGTTTGGATTTATTAGAACCTCAAGCATATGCAACTTCTGGAGATGGGAATTTAAACTTTACCGGCATAGCAAAGAAACATGGGTTTTCAGCTGAAGAATGGGACGTTACAACAGAAGACGGCTACATTTTAAAGGTCTTCCGAATCCCCGGTGATGTGAAACGGACCATACTCCTAGGACACGGAATCACCGCTTCGTCCGACTGTTGGATCACTAGAGGTGAGGGCTCTCTTGCCATAACCTTGGCCAAAAAAGGCTACGAAGTATGGGCGGTTAACTTCAGAGGCAACAGATACTCGAGACGTCACGTTTCCCTGAACCCAGACAAACAATCAAACCTCTTCTTCAACTTCAGTTTCTACGAGCTCGGCATATATGACTTCCCTGCTACAATTGATTTCGTGTTGAAGAAGACTGGCCAAACACAATTGGTGACCATCAGCCATTCAATGGGTACTACCGTGACATACGTCATGGGGGCAGAAAGACCAGAGTACAACAAGAAAGTCAAATTGGCTATATCGCTAGCTCCTATATGTTACTTAGAACATGTCAAAGGCCTTCTTTCAGTGCCTATTGCGTTGGGAGATATGTTAAATGCGCTGATTGTAGCTCTCCAAGGAAACGAAATGTTGAGTTTCGACACGACCTCACCTATACTTCAAAAACTGTGCTTACAACCTAATGGTTATGCTGTGTGTGTCCAAGATATGCTTTTGCCGATGATGGGACCTGGTTCCAACGGCTTCGAAAAAGAGTTTCTTCCAACAGTGCTGGAACATAATCCAGCAGGAACGACTCGGAAAATTTTAGAGCATTATAATCAGCTGGCACATCGGAAGGAATTTGCAAGATACGACTACGGAATAGGTAACTTGGCGGCTTATAAAAGGCTGACGCCGCCTAAGATTGATCTAAGCAAAGCGACAATGAAGTTTGCGCTGCTAGTTGGTAATAATGATTACTTGGCGACGGTGCAGGACTCGAAGAAACTCGAAGCAGCTCTGCCCAATGTTGTAGAATACTTGGTGCTACCTTATGATAAGTTCAACCATATGGATTTCATATGGGGCCGATATATGCCCAGTAATTTGTTCCCGTACATTTTTGATGTGTTGGATAAACACTCGTAGTCAGGAAATATGGAAAAACTGGTAAATTTGATAATTATGTTTGTATCTTTCCAAACTTCTCCCAAAATCCGGTTTGAATTAAATCAGTTCATCTTTGTTTACTGTGCTTATTTCTAGGTTACTTTCATCATTTACTAAAGATAGGAAACCCAGAAAAAACCATTCGGTCTTGAGCTCAGGCGGAACACGAACAAGCGTCTTCCACATTCCGAGCGTCTGCAGTAACCACCGTGCTACCGATACCATTAACAGACCGGCTGAATTTTTCTGGTACCTATATTTTACCTGGCAGCTAGGTTTGTTTCACCAATGTTTATATAATACTTTCAACTTATGCTTATTTCTATTTCTTGAATAACCTAACCTCAGGTTTACATGCTCATATCAATAATATACTTCATCTATATATATAAAAGAAAGTCGTGTTAGTTACTCCACTTATAACTCAAGAACGGCTGAACCGATTTAGCTGAAAATTTTCATGGAGGTAGTTTGGAGCCAGGAGAAGGACATTGGATACTTTTTAAGTATTTTTTAAGTGAAGTTTCTTAAGGCGGAACCAAGTTCGCCGGGTCAGCTAGTTTAAGATAAAAAGAGGTGTGTGATTTAATTCAATCAACCACACCTTTTCTGTTTTGTAAAATTTGCTTAAAACGGCGTTACTATCGACATAATTAGTATCTCCTCCTTTTTTAAAGTCAGTTAAAAACAACCAAAGCCTTCATACGTCTCACCGAGCTACAATTCAACTATTTATAGGTGGGTACGAGCCATACACGCGAGCTCAGTAGGGATTGTTGCAACCTCCCTGTCAGATGCTATCAAGCCGCAGCTCAAAGGCCTCAGACTAGAAGCTAACGACTGACATCTAGCGATGTCTGCCAGGACCAACTGCATACTTAACGTGCCTTCCGGATTACAGAAATTCACGAAAAATACATAACGTAATTCCAGTCGGAATGGTTGCCCAATGCGTTGCTTTACATCGGCGATGTAGCCGAACACAATAGGTATATTAAATACAAGTTATAATAAGTGTACATATGTTAACTAATATGATACGGAATTACTTCTATCTATCTAATAAACTAACAAATACGGCAAAAAATATAAATTACCATACTAAAAAACTATTTCACGGCTAATTTATACGCTATAGTTTTCTACCTACCATATAAATTACGTATGAACAACATGAATGTTTAATTTAACGTATCTCTTACGCAATAGAAAGAAAGAAAGAAAGAAAGAAATAAAATTTATTGGACACTAAACATAACAATAAAATTTACACAACAAAATGGAAACAAATAAAGTGTCTAAAAGGCTGCCCCTCAGCATATGCCGCGTTGGTTACAAAACCATCACGACGCTGGTTTTCAGGGGTCACCTTAGGGAAGAGGGAGGTGCAAGATTAAGGTAGGTAGGTATTTGTTTACGCTCCAGAATACTTAAAACAATCAAAAGTAAACAAGTAGCAAAACACAAACAAAGAATTCAAACAACATAAAAACGAAAAAGCAAAACAAAACACATAAAATGACATGAACGACACACCAAATGTCATATACAATACACAAAACGTAACAAGTAGGTATAGGTTAACACAAATACAATTTCCAAATATAAAGCCTAAAATCTAATCTATAAATCTTATAAAATCAACTGTTTTAAAGATAATATTAACGTATAATGACCATTGCAGTTAAAACATGTAAGTATAAATAAAAACAAAATGTGAATTTCAATAAAATGGACCTAGTTCTGCAAAAAGCAGCCATATGAGGTAAAGTACGAACGGAGTTATAAGCGTTTTTCTGTCGATAACTGAAGGGCAACACCCTTCGGTTATTTATTACTTTTCTGTATGTTTTATATTCGAGAATTATTAGAAATAGTAAAGAGATTTTTTGTATCCTATCCAGTAATTCGTATCGTTTAGTATAATACCAATAAAAGCGTTTTTGGCGTGGCTGTTTTATGCTTAATAGCTTATTTTATCGAAATTAGAATAAAGAATAAACCAGCCACATAAGTTGGCTGTGTCCTGCATTAATTCAAAATGGAATAACAGTATGTAAAAGACAGACAAGAAAATAAACAAAATGTTTTATTATTGTTTTACTTCATAATAATATTTACATACCTTCATGATTTCATGTAAAATAATATTTGTAATTTGTAAGAAAAATAAAAAATCGTGTTTGAAGTCTTTATTGAAAAAACCGTAACAAAATGTTTATTGTCTTCTTACATTAATGAACACTAGTACTCATTTATTGACATTGCAAATCAAACAAAATCGAATCAATTTAAAAAAAAATATTCCGCCCTCACTATTCTTCTTATAAATTAAAATCCACCTCAGCATTAAGCCCGTCAATATCATCATAAATTAATATCTCACCATCTTCGGGAATCAGATGCCATATATTATATTATATCACGTAATTTTGGCTCCGCGACCGGTTTTCCATTGGGCCATAATATACACAGCTTTTTTTATTATTATAGTGGTCTTCAAGATGACCTCACTCCACCTGATGGGAAGCAGCCGTGAGGTCCAGATATGGGGTTGACAAGCACAGTATATGAGATCTACTTTGCTGGTCAATCTCATTTTGAAGGCCTGCATAAATGCCTTTTCACACCCCGCTTAAAAAACCCGGGATTGTAGGAAAAAGGAAACACATGCGCTGGAAGAGCGTTCAACGTCTGGATAGCACGACACAGAAACGAATCACCGAACCTTTTGGTGCGGGCCGACAGTCGCTGGATCGTGTGTGGATGTTGACGCAGACCAGCACGTGTGGTGGGAGTGGAAGGGTGAGGATGGGATCAGTTGGAACGGGTCCATATTGGGATGCATAAATTAAAAAGGCATATCTTAAGTCTGCATAACGTTTTTTGGCATACTCTTCGTTTCGCATAACGTTCATTTAGAATAAATCATAAGGCATACTTTTTTCCCGCATAACTTCTTTTATAATAATGATATATTAGCATCAAAGGTTTATGCATAATTGTTTTTAGAATAACGATTACTTAGCATATCATTCATTGGCATCTCACCCTATGGCATACAAATTTCAAGTCATACAATAAGAATACCATAATATCACCATTTAAATAACACTTAATCAAAATTTAAAAACTTTATTATTCTCTTCGTTATCCTGAAATATTTTTATTTCGAAAATATCATGCAAGCAAGCATGCAAATGTATAGTGAGCCACCAAGCAAGCATACATGCAAGCAAACAGCATGCAGGGATGCAGCAGGCATTTTATTTTGGGGTTTGAAAAAAAAATAACTAACCCTCACGCCTTAACCTTCGAACCTATCACGGCCATGTCGGATCCGCCCTCGCCATTCACCATGTAAACAAGCATGCAGGACGCAGGCAAGCATGCAGCGTGCAGGCAAGCATGCAGCATGCAGGCAAGCATGCAGCATGCAGGCAAGCATACAGCAAGCAAGCAGCATGCAGGGATGCAGCAGGCATTTTATTTTAGGGTTTGAAAAACTATCACGCCCGCCTTAAACCTTCTAACCTAATCTAGCCGGGTCGGCTTCGCCCCAACTCTATTGTTGGGCAGACGAGTAGAAATATGCGTTTTGTATTTTATGAATTCATCTATTATGCGTTTCTTATATTATGATAAAGTAAAGTTATACGTTTATCAATTATGCTCTTCACATTTATGCTTATTTAAATTATGATAAATACAATTATAGCAAATTATAATTATGCCAATGAAACCATTATGCGTTTATAATACTCTGCTTATCATAACTTATGCGAAAAAACTTTATGCCAAAACATTTATGCCAAACTACATTATGACGAAAGAGTTTATGCGACCGAAAGGGCTCCCAGTTGGAACAACTCGTCAGAGCATTCGCCGTTGTAAAGGTGGTAGAGGACACTCAACCTGGCAATGTCTCTACGCAGTTGGGGAGGCTCCAGAGCCATAGTTGCCTCTGGGTTACCAATGATGCGGATAGCGCGTCGCTGCAACCTGTCGAGAGCTTCTAGCAAGTACTTGGCGGAACCGTCCCAGAGATGAGAGCAATATTACACACACGAGCGAACTTGTGTCTTATACAAAAGACAGAGCTGCAAGTTCAGGATTCCAAGTTTAAGGGATGCTGTTATGATAATGCTCTTGATGTAGGGTTGGTTGGGGTTGCTGCGAACATCCATCCAAGGTTGTTGAGGCTATCCTTCACTGGTAGTGGGGTGCTCTGAAGAGTGGGATGGGAAAGGAACGGCGACGTTTTGGCAGTGAATGCGCACACATGTGTTCTCTTGGCGTTGAACTCAACGAGATTGCGTTCTCCCCATTCAGAAATGCGGTCCAGCACTCCGTCAAGCTCAACAACAATACAGCGCCTCTTTTTCTCGATAGCGGTTCGTTTTGCCACAGGGCACTCGAAATAACGCGAGTGGACTGTGCTATCATCCGCATAGCAATTAATGTTACCGAGTGATAACATGTCATTGATATGCAGAAGTAACAAAGTCGGCGATAAGACGGAACCCTGCGGCACCCTGGCATTAATCTGGAGGAAACGTGACTCACGTCTGTCACAGAGGACACGGATTCTTCGTCCCTCCAGAAACCCAGCGATCCAGTCACAAAGGCGAGGAGACAGTCCATATGCCAGAAGCCTGGAAAGAAGCGATCAGTGCCAGACACGGTCAAAAGCCTTGGCGATGTCAAGACTGACAGACAAAGATTCACCGTGCTTGTCCATAGCCTCACCCCATAAGTGCGTTGCGTACGCTAGGAGATCACCCGTGGACGGTTTCGGTCTAAAGCCGTACTGGCGGTTGTGAATCAACGAGTGGTCTTCTAGGTAGCAGGTGAGCTGTGCATTTATAACCCACTCGAACACCTTAGCAAGGACTGAGGTTACAGCTATTGGATGGTAATTGGCTGTGTCTGACCGGTCCCCCTTTTTGGGAACAGGTTGAACGTTCGCCTCTTTCCAAGCCCGCGGCACAAGGCCTGATGTGTAGGAGAGGCGGTTAACAAGATGCGTAACCTGTTGGCACGTGCTCACAAATGAAGACACACCCCTACCGCGAACCCCCCGCTTGCCACGCCGCCCGCGCTTCGTTGTACCAATTAAAAATAACAATAATGTTGTCGCGAGTATCCAAAATCACAGGAATCTAAAGACGCAAGTAAACAAGTAAGAGAACAAGTAACAAGAAGTAAGTGAAACGTAAATAAACAAGTAAAAGATATACGACCGCGCTGAGAGACGTAATAAGTTAATTTTTAAATTAAAAGTTTAAGTCGAGTTTAGAAATCGTCCTTATTCGCATAACCGTAAATGTCATAAAATAATCTTAAGAGTTTCATTGTAGGGCGGTTACGGCACGACGTATAAAATAGTATATTGATTAACATTAAAATTTGATAAAAACAGCCTGGATGACGTTAGAAAAAGCCAAGTATGGACTCGTTACAAATAAACAATCAACAGAAAACAGCCAACGTACACTGGCTGTTTTTTACGAAACTCCATCCCAGATACCTCCTAACATTTTTAAATTTGGATGAAACAGCCATAAAGCAGGCTGACTTATGCAGTATAGGTAAGGCAGTTTGCTTCAAAATTGGCTGCATTTTGCACCATGATGCCTGTTTTTTACAAAATATTTTTTTTAAATGGCTGCATTTGACGGTTCATATCTCCGCCGTAAGAAGAGATATCGAAATGGCTGTTTTTGCAAAAAATCCGGCATGTCGAATTTAGTATGGCTGTATTAATAAGTCGATTTTCGAAAAAGTGCCACATGGCTGCTTTCTGCAGAACTAGGTCCAAATAATGATATTCCTCTTTACCTCTGCAACATATTATCATCGTTATTTACTTATGACATATGAAAATATAATTATAATCAACAAAATGTGCTATGGAATTTACTGTTTTTGAAAATCTAGTAAGTGCAATTTATATTTACTTTTAAATGATGTTACTGTATTTGAATTTCTTATTGGCGGTGGTATATTATTCCAGCATTTCGTGGAAGCATAACGAAAGCTGCCACGAAATGCGGTCGTCCTGTACTGTACGTTTGCCAATCTAAATGCTGCTCTAAACGGTCTCTGAGAAAATTTTAGTTTGCTAAATAGATATGGGGGGGTTTTATTCTTTATAACACCAAAGAGAAGGCTAGCAAAATGGAGAGATCTCCGTGATTCCATGTTTAAAAGTCCTCCTAGGTTTAGATACGGCGTAACATGGGCCCTGCTCGGGATCTCTAAATACTCTTTCGCAATGTTCTTCTTTTAAATTTTTTTGCCTCCTTTGAATACATTTTTTTCACATTTTTGATTTTAAATCATCTGAAGATGATTAAATACATCAACACATTCACGTTAGATATATACATTTTCAACAAAATAGTAACTAAGTTATAACAATTTACTTAATAAGTTATTAACAAAATCAGTACTGTTTCAAAATAGCAATTAAAAATAGTTAACATTATCAGTTCTATTAAAATTATAAGCATAAAAGACAATTACTGAACGCTTCAATTTATAGCCAACCCGCGACCAGCTACCGAGTCTAAGCAGCCACATTTGCACTTACTTGTACAAAGGGGAACTTCTATTCATCAGTTCAAACATATTGCTCTATTAACTCGAATAAATAGGGATACAAGTGGTCAGGCCTTTGTTTACCCCAAACGAAATCACCATGAGTAAAGTTTTCGAAAGGAAGTACTTGGTGATGCACCACGTTGGGCAGCAGTGCGGCCAGGCGATCGACATCCTCAACTGACGACAGGTAGTCTTCTTGACCCACCAGCAACGCCACCTTCATGCTCACTTTACTCAAATCGAATTCAGGTGGCTCTCTACTGTTATAAACTCTCATATTACGAATTCTGCCGTAATCGTACTTCGCAAATTTTCCACTCCTCGCCATCTGAATCAAATGATGAAACAATTTCCTAGTACTTCCACTAGGAAGATGGCGGAAAAGGGTTGGCTGAAACTCTGGTTCGACACTCTCTTCGTTAGGGCCAAACCATCCATAAAGAAACCCCTTTACACATTCTTCATAATTATCTGGTGATCCACATATTCGTCTTAGAAAAACGCTAGAAGCTTGGTCCCTGCCAAGTATTTCATTAACGCCAGCAAGAGCCAAGAGTGAATTAACAAACGGTGTCACCGAAATCATTGCTCTTGCTGAACCTCTTAAGTGCTGTAAGAAGCAAATGGGTGCCAACGATATGAGTGCTTTGATTTTGTCGTTGTACTCTGGTCTTTCCGACCCCATCACGTAGAACACGGTGTGCCTACAGAGTATCCGATGGCGAGCAGCTGTTGTTGGCCTGTCTTATCCAAAACATAATCTATAGTTGCAGGTAGATCGTATATGTCTTGTTCGTAGTAGGTGAAGTTGAAAAAGCGCCGAGATTGTAATCTTTTTTTTTTTTTTTTTTTTATAGTAGGGGAAATGCACTTACGCATACCCGCCAACCGGGGGGTTGGACGGGTTATGTCGGACTCTCCACGGGCTACCCCAGTGGCTCTACCGACTAAAAACCCTACTACTCCCTCTCATCGTCCATGGTGGGGGAATACGTTTTGTAAGCACGTGCCTTTTACGCGTTCCCCCGGACCCGAGATTGTAATCTGGGGTTCAGGGATACATGTTCTCTTGAATAAACAGTGCCCCTTAAACTGACTCCCCAAACGTCATAACCTTGCTTGGCTAAAGTTATGGCTAGAGAAGTTTCCCCTCGCATGACCCAGGAGTCTGATGCAAGCGTGTTTCCATGCACCATGAAAACTGGTCTATTCCTATCGCCTGGGATACGGAAAAGGGAGATGTTGTACCCGTCCTCTGTTATCACCCTGTGCTCTTCAGCAGAATATCTAAACTTTGCTACAACACCATCAAAAGACGCCTCTCCAAGTTCTTGTTGACCTAATAGTCTTGAGATAAATCTCGATATACCCTTTGCGGGTAGAAAATTGCTTCCAATGAGCAGAAAAGATATAAAGGAGTGGAATCTTCATGTTACTTTTTTAAAATAATGCGAATGAGAAATTCGTGCGTTAGGTTTCAATAAATTAAAGTTTTTAAAACTAGTTATCAAGATGACTTAATTTTATAACTTCACTAATTATTGGAGATGGATAATGAATGACGCAAGAACATAAAATTAACAATTTTAATGGAAATATTTTTTTTTTTGTTTTTTTTGTTACCTATCATGAAATGTAATGTCATGGGGTAGGTACATAACATGAGCTCACGATCGCATCCGAAATACATGAACGGCCTATATACGTCCCACTGCTAGGCACAGGCCTTACCTCAACTATGAGGAGGAACAAGCCATACTCCAACACGCGGGCTCAGTGCGGATTGTTGGAGGTTGCACCCGAAATACACCTACTTATTTTCGTGAATATCAATAAATCTAATGCATTTTTATCTTTCCATTTGTTAGACTCGTACACCGTACCGACAAATACAAAGTTTCATCGACATTGTGCAAGTTCTTAAAATTGTTTCTGTAAAGTATTAAATAGAAAATAATGCTTTGAAAATTTCAGAATTAATTGTTACGAATATTCATGAAATGTATCAATTATAAAACTAATGAAATAATTACAAAAATTACATAACTGTTACCCTACTGTAGGTATGGTACCTATAGTTTTGAGTTATGAAATCATTTACATAATAGCCAACAAAAAATATTTCAAATAGGTATACATAAAATGAAAAAGTAAGTTTAGACAGCTGATGCTTTATGCCCTGCTCTGTGTAGGCAGATAGTTGTAGTAATAATTAAAAATATGGCGCTAATTTGTTGCAAAAAATGAGAGAAGCTAGAGCTAGCTTACTACAGGGGCAAGTGCAAAACTTCAGGATTTTTGGTTTCTTTTTCGTTTGATTTCGTAATTTGGAATTCCAAGCTTTGTGTTTTGAATTAAGATTTGTGCTAACATTGGTTAAAACATGTTTTTCTGTACATGCACATTTTTGGACTTGCCCAAACGTGGCGTCACTTCCACGACATGAAGAAATGCTAGGAATATATATAGTAAAAACCACAATATAGTTTTCGCTCAGTAAAATGCTTCTACCTGTCACGTGACACTGAATGTTTGACAACAGAACGAAGTCTCTTGGGACAGTTAGTTTCCAATAGATTACAGTATTATTTTGGCCGGCACTTACTTTTTTGAGTACGAAATGGCTGTTCTCCTAGATAAATAGAATAGAAAATGTTTATTCAGCCTCCACAATAATAATTTGCGAACACAGTACCCGAAAAAGTGGTCCTAGGTTGTCGATTATTATTATTACATTTTCTTAGATGTTATTATTATTACCTACTTAACCAAGAGAAGAAGAGGCCTTTGCCCTGCAGTGGGCCAGCATAGGCTGAAAATAAATGAATAAATAAAATAATAACCAAGAGACACGGGTTTTGGTTTTTAATTTTCCCAGAACTTCTTAGTAGTTCCTAAAGCCTGGTGGTAGCCTGGAGTTTATCGCCACATGACATCCTGTATATCCTAATGTATAGAAAGCCCGATTTTAGATATACCTACTAAAAAGTAGGGTAGGATAAAATATACTATCTTGCTTTTAGACAAAATCTAGTTTGCCTTTCTTCATATTTTGACTGCAATATCAGTGTTGAATCAGCTTCACCACATATGATAAAAAATGTAACGCTCATAAAACGTTGCAGAGTAGTACAGACTAAAGAAATTTAAAAAATCGGTCGAAGTTTGAGAAAAAACATGTTATACCGTTTTATTATAACTTGTTTATCATATAAAAGACCACTGTTGATATATAGAAAGGCGATTAACGAAACGGATTTATAAAGCGAGGGTGAATGGAACTGTTGGAGGGGGAAGGCCTAGGCGACCGTTTCTTGAACAAGTGCAAGATGTTCTTAAAAAGGGTAAGGTCAAGAGTACCTTTAACTAACGAGCATGTATGAAAGGACTCATGAAAGTAGAGGAGGCGCAAGGTGTGTGTCAGGACCGTAGCAAGTGGAAAGAAGTGGTCTCTGCCTACCCCGTTGGGAAAGAGGCGTGATGGTATGTATGTTGTATATCATTAGTAATGCGATTCAATTTGGCACATATTTCTTCGTTAATAGATTTCACATCAAACCCAGAGCCAAACCTGGATGACCATGTATCGTCAAATCATTCCAGACTTTCAGAAGATGAGACATTTACTGGACTTTGAATTGAATACGGACATCCCACTAAACAAATAAATATTTTAACAGAAGATGGGTACAATCTTACACTGTACCACTCACCAGGTGACCTAAGTAGACCTGTCTTGCTGGTGCATGGTAATCACTTTAGCTGAACAACGCTATGACGTTTTAAGGCTCTCAACTTGACAGGTAACACAGAGTCTAGACACCATGTGTCTATCGACCCGGACACGGAGTCTGAGCGCTTCTTCAACTTTAGTTTCTATGAACTACTACTCGTATATTCTGGAAGAGACAGGTCAGGAACAGCTGGTGGCGATAGGACACTCCGTGGGTACAACTGTGTTCTACGTCTTGGGATCTGAGAAGCCGGAGTACAATGACAAGATATCCCTCTTCATATCCTACACTCCTATCGCCTTCTTACAACATTAGAGGGGCTTAGCAACATTGGGACTTGCTTTAGGGCGAGTACTTGTAAGTTTGGGAGGTAATTTACCAGCGACTGTGTTTAAAACCAATTAGATACAACATTTTGTAGATGAATCATTTTCCCAGCATTTGGACCAGACGAACCAGATTTAGAATACTGCACTATCCAGCTGGTGAGTAAGTAGTAGCAAAAAAAATTTCGAACATTAAGTCCATTTGAACAAGCAGGATAAAGACATCCTCGTGAAATACTCTCCTATGAAAGTTTAAATCACGCAGACTTTGTCTGGGGCAGATATATGCCAGAAATTTCATATCTGTTTACGTTCCCAATACTGGAGGAACACAAACACAAAAAATAATTGGATTTAAGAATATGATCAATTCTTTATTTTGTTTTAATTTCACTCATTACTTTAATTTATAGTTTGTTGTTGTCTGCCTACATGGCATGGGAGTGTGCCTTCGCCAAGTTGAGCCGTACCATCCCTTTTTTGAAACAATTCAAACCATTTTCGAGGCCCCCATAACTTCATGCTGTTTTTTTTGCTGGTTCTATCGCCGATCCTTATGCATTGCTTTTGGTTCGACCGATAGCTATGACATAGTTTTACCTTATGCCCCTATACCCAGTTTTTCAGTCTCATTGACAAGCATAGGAACAGACACTGAGCTTATTTAAGTTCCAGGAAGATTGTTACGCTATAACTTATTGTCTAAACATTTTACTACAAAGTCAACGAAACTGTCATCTTTGATGACTTTCCTGATCTAAAGCCAAATTCTGTATTAGGTACTTAGTTGATAGTTTTTTCATAGTTTACTTAAGCGCGCATTCGAAAACAATCTCGCCTGATCGTAAGTGATGATGTGGTCTAAGGTAGTATATGCCTAGCAAATGGCTGTTCACTCTCTTCTTGAAGATATCATTATCATATCATATCATATCATATACTCTGTCTGTACTTTGCTTCAAAGATGGCTATTGTTCAAGATTTTTTAATCAATCGTTGTTGAGGTGTAGCGGCCTCACCGGGATCACCGGGATACCGGTAACCACCAAGATACGGAGTGGTTTTCTACATCAAGGACAAATGAGCAGATTGGTTTTTCATGATATTAACGTTGAGTTAACCTCAGTTTTTCAAAAAGATTGGAAGGTCTTTTATTTCTAATCGCTCAGCACATTAACTTAATTAACATTATGTAGTGACTTTACATTTACGTCTTAATCTTTGAATGTAGATATAACATCATACCTACTCACTTACAGTTTTTATTTGCAAACAATTGCAACAATTCTGCAACATGGTTTTGGTGATATTGGTTAAATAAAGCTACTACCTTAATTAGCAGAGGAAATAACTGACAAGAGACGGTTAATTTGTTGAATTCTATATTTATTATCACATTACCCTCATTTGGGTATTTTAAATTAAACGAGTCTAGTGTTAAATTAATACGTAAGTTCATAGCATGAAGGGCTACAGTCATCACCAACATTTCATTTATTATCTGTTTTGCAATCTGATTTTGCAATCTCAACTTATTAGTATCTGCCTTAAACCAACTTATTAATATAACATAAAAAATACAATATCTTTATTCAAAGATGTATTTACAAACAATTTTGAATCACAATAAGTACCCATGTATGTTCTCGCCATTTGGACTCTCTATATAGATGGGTTCGGATAGGAAGGCAGAATATTACTCTTCATCATCAATGTTGTTTGTGAAACCATGTTCTTCCAAAACAGGAAATGTATAAGGATATAAGGTTTCCTTCATATGCTGGCCCCAAACAAAGTCTGCGTGGTTAAAACTTTCATAGGAGAGTACTTCATGATGAACAACATGAGGCAGCTTCTGACTTAGGCGGTTAACATCTTCCACAGAAGAGAGGTAGTCTTCTTTGCCAACGAACAACGCTATCTTCATCGTCACCTTACTCAGGTCAAACTCCGGTGGTTCTGTACTGTTGTACAACTCAAGGTTTCCTTCTTCTCCGTAGTCGAACTTTGCAAATTTATCCCGCCTGTTCACTTGCACTAGATGTTCAAACATTTTTTCGCTACTACCGTCTGGAAAATGACCAAAGAAAGTCGGAACAAACTCTCGTTCGAAACCTGGTTCATCTGGTCCAAATGCTTGGAAAAGTACTCCTTTTACACAAATTTCGTATCCGAGAGGTCCTAAACACGCTGTTTTAACTAAAGTGGTAGAAGTTTGATCTGCCCCGACCAATTCTGATGCTCCGAAAGTAAGTGCCACATTTATAAGCACCTCCCCTAAAGCAAGTCCCAATGTTGCTAGACCCCTTAAGTGTTGTAAGAAGGCGATAGGAGCGTAGGATATGAAGAGGGATATCTTATCATTGTACTCCGGCTTCTCGGATCCCAAGACGTAGAACACTGTTGTACCCACGGAGTGTCCTATCGCTACCAGTTGTTCCTGACCTGTCTCTTCAAGTATATAGTCGATGGTCGGGGGCAGGTCGTAAACTCCTTGTTCATAGAAACTAAAGTTGAAGAAGCGTTCTGACTCCGTGTCTGGGTCGATAGACACATGGTGTCTAGACTCTGTGTTACCTCTCAAATTCAGGGCCCAAACATCATAGCCTTGTTCAGCTAAAGTGATGGCCATTGAAAAGTTACCTCTATTAAGCCAGCAGTCCGATGCAGCTGTGTTGCCATGCACCAGGAGGATAGGTCTACTTGCATCGCCAGGGAAGTGATATAGTGTAAGGATGTACCCGTCCTCGGTTGTGATATTTATCTGTTCAGCGGGATGTCCGTATTTAATTGAAAGTCCAGTGAATGTCAACTGCCCATCTTCTGAAAGTTTGGAATTATTTGACGATACAACATCATCCAAATTTACTTCTGGTTCTGATGTGACATCTAGTTGGCAAATATTTCCACGTATCCACACTAACAATATACATGTAATTATAAAATGGTCCTTCATGTTGTTTATTCAACTTGGCGATTTTTAAATAGTATCTTATAAATTTTAGCCCATTAGTCTGTAATACTCTACAACATTATACAACGAATCCTTGTGATCGCCACATTTTAAATAGTTAAGCTGATTCGACACCGATGGATTGATATTGTAGTCAAAGTATGAGAACAGGCGAACTCGGTAATGTCTAAAGAAAATATAATTAACAAACGTTTTCTTTTCCTTTTAATCCTGGATGTAATTACACTTTCAGTCACTTATATAAGCCTAACGCCAGGAATCACAAGCTTCAATCAGAGTTACGCAGCCTTTACCACCTTATCTGTGAATTTTAGTTCTACAGACATTATTATTATTGTTTCACGAAACGGCATGGCTTGGTGTGAGGGAAAGGGGAAGCCTTTTTTGACTTATCATGTCCTTACTTTAAGTATTTATTTATTGGTTTGGGTGTTTACGTCAAGGGCATCCCATCGTACTCTATGAACCCTGTAGGGACGTCGCAAATATTAGTAAGTAGTCACATATGAACTCCCCTTACTAATTCTTTATATTTCCAAAATTTCAATTATTTTACCATTTTAAACAGATAATATTTTTCCTGTTAAGTAGAGATGAACACTGTGATAAACTCGACGCTAAGAGAAGCCTCTTAGCGTCACAAGCACTCAAAATCAGCATTAAGAGCCGTCTCTACGGGTGTATAACAGCAACTGATTCCCATGTCGTGGGATCAATATTGCATGCTTTCATATGCCTTTGATAACGACTTTATAAGTATTCTGGCAAGCAGAATACGTGTCCACACTAAGTACCTCAGTTGGCGCCGCATCGAGAATGTTTCAATGCCACAGATCTTAGCGCAAAGAAAACCTTCTGTGTTTCTGATACGGTCCGTCCTGTGAATGTCCATGGTAACCTGCTAGCAAGTGTATCTCTGAGGAGTAGAGTATAAGCTTGGCAGAACGAAAGTTCTGTAGTATATATAATAAATAAATAAAACACAAAGCTTGGTATTCCAAATATAGATCTTTGCGTAGGTCATTTTAGGCTCAGTAAAAAAAGGACAAGTTCAAGATGTTCTTAGAAAGGGCCAGGTCAGGAGTATCTTTAACCGACGAGCATGTATGAAACAACTCATGGAAGTAGAGGAGGCGCAAGCTGTGTGTCAGAACCGTAGCAAGTGGAAAGAAGTGGTCTCTGCCTACCGGAAAGAGGCGTGATCGTATGTATTATAACCAATTGCCACTTTCGCGAGTTTTTCTTGCTTCTTCTCATGTTTCCAAGAAATTATTGCCATATTTTTCATTATTACTACAACCCAGTATATGGCATCAGCTGTCTCATTGTTAAGATTAGCTATTTTAATAATAATTATGCTTGCTTAATTCTATTTATATGTTAATTATTTCTTATCCGTTAATTTTTTCGGTGATACGTAGGCAAACTTTTCAAAAACTAATTGAAAACTATTAAAGAAGGCGGATTTTAAGTAGTCTTGTCATTTTATTGATAATTTGATGACTTCTATGATACAGGTACTTAATGATATTGATAAAATTAAAACTATCTTTTTCTATATGACGGCGTACGGTACTTATTACGATTATAACAATGAAATTTGAAAGTTAATGATGCACTGGATTTATTTGCGAATCGTAGGCGGAATGCCTTACCAGGGAAGCACAATGTCATGCTTCAGGCAGCCCAAACAAGTATGGCTGTCACTTTCAGTTCTATGACGCTATACGGGATGGCATGAGTTTGAAGGCGTGGTGTTCGAGTCGTTAGCTCTGAGTGTTTCCGTAATATGTCATCATGAAGGACAAAAACTGCTGCATAGTTAAAACTGAACAGTCTTAGTTCTACCGGAGTATCCCTGCCTGTAGGAGGCTGTAGGAGGTGACTTAAAGATCATTTGAAGACGCGAATATGCGTGGAACTGCCCACACTCTAGTGGCACTTCAAACGCCTGCTAGCGTTTCGTGAAACGATCCTGGAGAAGACCATATTGTATACGTGTCTTCGAACACTGATCTGTGCTCCGTCTCATTGCCATCTCCCGGCCTAAGCCGATGCTTGGCCCTCTTGGGGCCGAGGTAATTATCC
Source organism: Udea ferrugalis (assembly GCA_950022985.1). Lineage (NCBI taxonomy): Eukaryota > Metazoa > Arthropoda > Insecta > Lepidoptera > Crambidae > Udea > Udea ferrugalis. The sequence goes on along the minus strand of OX465527.1, from coordinate 15,944,489 downwards.
ACCGAATACAATAGTCCGGTAAAGCTGAGAAAACCAAAATTTTGTCTAACAGCTAGGCAATTAGAATAAAAACTGTGATCTGTGTTATTTTGCACTAGAGTCGAGCTTGCTCCTTTCGAGACTGGCCGTGTAGCACCCTTCAGGGATCCTGACACCCTGTGGTTTTACGCGAGGATGACTACTGTCGGTTGTGGGTCTTTATTTCCTGAGAATTCCGAGTCCCACTTGTACTACCCGGAACCTTAGGCACTGGGCATGCGTAACTGCATTTCCTGCATTTATTAAAAAGGTAAAGAACCCATCATGCAGACTAATAGGTGTGAATTTGAAGAATTTGTATTTAATAAAAAAAGTATTTTGCATAGTATTAAAATGAATGAGTAGGTAAACATAAATAATTAAACTCTTTTTTACATGAAAGTTATTCGGACATTTAATAAGTTTAATTTAGGAAACAGTCTTTTACATGGTAATTTTGTTTTTTATGCTATTGCACGTATCTAATGCAGAATGAATATGTAAAAAAATGCACTTGCTAAAGTGTTATGTCATCAACCTTTAAAATTCTATTACCTACTTGACGCCCTTGAGAGTTGTGCGTCCTAAAGTAGTTCGTCACATCTACCCATTACATAGATTTCAAAATGACACTAAGGTGTTCACCAGTGATACAACTTGTAACATCAATGCGCCTTTTTTCGTTGCGTCTGGTTTTTTATATAAATAACAATGTCAAATTAATATTGCGGACTCAGCACAATGACCGTTCTGTCTGACATTTAGTATATACGCAAATTGAATTATATACTAAATGTTAGATTATACGCGTGCATTCACGCGGTGAGGGAGCACCTTAAGAACAACATTTTTGAAAAAGGCATATATGATAGGTACGCTACAAACGCATCCTGAATGGAAATGCTTCGGCTCCCAGGCAATCCCCCTTAGAAGGCAAATGCTCGCGATCTGCGTCTATTTTAGCTAAGCGTTTTCCATACTCGACCCTTGCAGCCAGCTGTACACCGTGCACAGGTGTATGAAGAACGTGTGAGTACTGGATTTGGAATGGGATTTTGCTAGTACATGAATAGTAGGTTCACAGCCGGCATTTGGGCGCTTTTGTCGGGTAAATTAAGATTCGACTAAGATGCTTCAATTAAATTAAATTCGATTCGAAATATCTTTATTTAAACAGACCTGTTGCAAGCGCTTTTAAATCGTCGAAAAAACAACAAAAATACACTTAGTAATAGACTTAAATGATATACAAAAAATAATAAATAAATCGACGCCACACCACACCACAGAAAGGCGCAGCACAAGGTAAACATACTATTTTAGTAACAAAAGGTTTACGAATAGGAATAATTTTATTTATTGTTACTGAAGTATTTTTCTTTGTTTCCTTTTTTTGAGGTTTTTTATAGAAATATTGAAATTGGAGCAATGCCTTGATTTGCAGTAACATCACAAGACACTGAATTTGTCGCACTCTCACTTAATTCCAGGTTATTTAGGAACCAGCGAGGATCTGGATCAGGGATCTGGTAATTATAGGCATTGTCGCTTATTTTTCACAACTTCTGACACCAAATGTTGAAGATAGCTGAAAAAACCCAGTTTTTTCACTTTGAAGTTCATTTATTTCCATACTCTGACATTTGAAAATATAGAGAGAAAATAAAACATGTACAGTAAGGTGCGACACAGGTCACCAACAAAATTTATTTTCATCTCTATTTTAATAAGAGTGTTCCTCCTCTCCATTATTGTGATTGTGCCCGACAGGGTTCATGGTGATCCATAAAATATTGTAAGATCTAATCTTAAGTTACACTGTGAAATGCAATAAATGATTGAGTATAAAGTATTCGCACAAAAATTTGTGACAAAAAAGCGTTAAGACTTAGGACTAAAGAAAGTTTATTATGTAAAACAACATTACAAACATTCGAACATTGGCAAGTGGTTTTTATAGCAAACGTTTAATGTGATATTGTGATGTTCAATGTTCGGACAAAAAAAAAGTTGCCAAGAATATTAAAAACCTATAGTTCATTTTGAAAAGTGACAAATTTATAATTGACTAGCAGCCGCCCGCGACTTCGTCCGCGTGGACTTTGCTGTATGTGAAAAAAGGTTATCCCGCTTTTCTGTTGATATTTTCCTGAATTTTCTTTGCTATAAACCTCACGGAGCCCGAGACCTTTCCAACGAATGCAAAACCGTGGAAATCGGTTCGTGCGTTCTGGAGTTATAGCGTCAGGAAGGAAAACCCGACTTATTTTTATATAGTAGATAACCGTGGGCCGGGGAAATGAAACAAAATTATAAATATGATAAATTGGCAAATTAATATCCGGCAAAATGAAATTCGGCGAAACATTAACCAGCTTGCAGAGTGAATCATAGGCGAATCGTTGAATGGGACTTGACAATCAGCGTAAATTTTTTGCAAGAAGGCAGGATACCGGCAAAAGGTCGATAGTCCTTCAACTACCAGCCGACAATTTTTGTTTACCTTATTTAGTAGAAAAGCAAACTCAGGTGTTGTTAAAATGTAAAAACAAAATGCCCCCGGGCGCGGGGCATTGTGCTCAGAGGCGACCTAAATATTAACATCCAAAGGTAATGAACTTTGTAAGCCGGTTAAAAATTGTAAAAATTAATGGGAGCCTCATACAAAAACAAAATACACATTTACATAGAAAGCGACGCAAACAAGTCTTTGCAAATAGATTGTTAGTGAGTATTGTACTACACTATAGTAGTTAGTACTATAGATCTGAATGAGGTAGTAAAAGTGACCCATCAAACTTGAAATCGATCTCTAACCTGCCAGCTCTTCGAAAAATTATGCTAAATTACTTTCCCACTTAGCATTCAATTTTTCAAAAAGGTTACTTCTTCATTCAAGTAGACAGGAGGTACCCACCATCGAAACATCAGTATCTTAACTTCAACCACCACAATTTTACCAAAAAAAGAACACGGACTTTTTGTGATTAGTCAAAAAAAATGATTGCATAAATTATGAAATCTTACTGATTAGACCACTGTCTTAATCAATAAAATTGGAGCTTATGGAACGTGAATAGAGTGTGTGACAACGGAACAAGCCCTTTCGGTGCCACCATATACATAGCAGTGCCTCAGGGATCGATATTAGGAGCCCTACTCTTTTTGATTTTCTAGTTGACCTTCCTTACTCCGTTAAAGACTTGTGAGTTTGTTGTATTTGCTGATGAAGACACTTCGTTTATTTTAAAGTCGGCAAAGATAAACCAGCATAATATGATTATTCATTTATTACTTAATGCGAAGCAAAGGAAATGTGTCAATCACTCTATGCCAAACGTGGGACAGGCTCTCACTAATGTAAATTAGAAATAACGCATTGCTCTGTATTTTTGGTACTGCGGACTGATAATTACAATTTATGAAAATATTTAAATGTATAGGTACCTACTGTTACAATTGTTTGGACTCGTGCAGACATAGTTCATTGATCTGCAGGATCGATGACTATTTATTATTTCAATTTCGTTCTTTCATGCACAGCTGTGTTAATCCTTCTTAATGTTGTTTTGTTGATTAGCTACTACCTGTACTTGTATGCTCCTAAATGTTTTTCAATTGTAAGTAATTGTCATTTCCCACGATGCGACCATCATACGAATCAACGATCAAACAAAATTTATAATATGTGTAGCATTCATCGCGTAGCGTAGTTAGGAGCTAGGTAGGTACCTATCAACGCTACGAGGGAGGAGATCCTGATTGCTTATTCACGTTCTATCAGGACACCCAGTTTCTGGTAAAAGCTGGGTTTCCTAATAAGTACGATGTCAGACGATGGTTCGCCCGTTATCGTGTTTTTCGCATTGTGTAATCGCTCAACGTTAACATTATGGTGTTGTTTCAGGCAGGACAACGCCTCAGATGTTAAACAGAGTGATTAAAAATCTAAAAAAAAGAAATGATATCGTAGGGGTGGTTCAGGTAACCCTTAGTAAACAGGGTATGTCAATTCCCTATTATGTCAGGTGAGGGTTTTTCAATTAGGATTGAAGTTAGAGGATTTGGGAACGTTGATCATTGCGTTGTAAACATGGCTAGGACTCATATATATTTTTCCACCAGGCTTAACAAGTACGGGTACAAATGTATGTTCATGTGACGACCCCATATGAAATCCCCATGATTAAACTTAGTATAAGGCAATACTTGATAGTATACGACATTAGGCAACAACCTGGCCAGCTTTTGAGAGTCAGCTACTGTACCCATTGGGTCCATTTTTCCCACAATCAAAGCGCTTTTCATCGTCACCTTGTTCAAATCAAAATCAGGAGGCTCTGGACTACTATATACTTTCATGTTTCTAGCGAGGCCATAGTCATACTTAGCAAATTTCTTCAGCTGAGCTATCTGTAGCAAATGGTTCAAAGTTTTCATTGAAGAACCCCCGAAAGCATGCCCCAGTAGCGTGGGCAAGAAATCCTTTTCAAAGCCATCTATATCTTCGCCTAACAATGCAGAAATTATACCCTTCACACATATTTCGTATCCAATTGGATTTAAGCACATTATTTGAGATATGACTCCGAATTGTTTGAGGCCGACTTCCTGAACGTTAAGAATAGAAGCAATTTTTTTTAATAAAGTTCCTAACGTGATTCCATAAGTGGCAAGGCCTTTTACATGCTCTAAGAAACATATTGGAGACAGAGATACGGCTAGTTTGATCTTATTGTTGTACTCTGGTCTTTCGGCTCCCAGTACGTAGAACTGCGTGGTGCCGAGGGAATGGCCTATGGTGAGAAGTTGCTTTTGTCCCGTCTGCTGTAACACGTAGTCAATGGTCGCAGGCAGGTCATATATAGCTTGTTCGTAGAAGCTGAAGTTGAAAAACTGCTGCGAATCTCTGTCAGGATCAAGCTTGATGTGTCTTCGTGAGAATGTGGTGCCTCTTAAGTTGATTGCCCACACGTCGTAGCCGGAATTGGCCAAAGTAATAGCTAAAGAAGTTTCCCCTCTCATGATCCAACAGTCCGCAGCAGGTGTGTTGCCATGCACTAATAGCAAAACTCGGTTCTTGTCTCCAGGGATGTGATGCAGCTGTAGGATATATCCATCTTCAGTGATGATGGTATGATCCTCGGCATAATGTCCATATTTCATTGATAGTTCAGTAAACGTCAATCTCCCGTCTTCTGACAACTTGATTTTAAAAGGTGGAAACAGTGACAAAACTACAACAAATTCTTCAAGCAACAATGTTACAATAATAAACACTAATATGCTACTATTCATATTTTGTTTAAAAGTTTGAAAATGAAACGAATATATATCTTTTTGTTAAGTCAATGTAACGTGTTTGTTTCCCTTTAACTAAATATTAACTAAGCATTCAAATTTAGCCTTTGTTTTATAGTTTGTTTAAGTAGGTATGTCGTACGTGAGGGTTGACTACTTGCATGTTTTTCATTTTTGGTGTTCTTTAGTTCAATCACAGAACGGAATCTCCAATTTTCTCTCTGGTGGCCCAAATGCTCACTCATTGAAACCCAGTGTTCCCACGCTGCGTTTGTCAAGTAAGCAGTAACTGGAGTGGTCATAAACTATAGGTCATACTTACATGTTATCTACGAGTACATCTATCGGAGCATTTATGACGTCAAATATCTTCATTCAAATCAATTCATTCAATGGGCTGGAAATCGGTGATATGGAATACAATTTAATTTTGGAAAATGGTAAGTGTTTTGAGCAGAATGACCCTAGTGCGGCTTGTTAACATGCGAACAGACCCTGTATGTTCGAGGAAACACACCCAAATTTTTAATTTATACCGTCTTGTTAAACTCGTATTTACGTATGTATAGAAATGAATGTAAGAAAAACTACAATGTATCGAAAGTTGTAACAATTAACAGCAAGCATATGGTGGCAACCCTGGAGGTTTGGTGTATTACATGACATCTTCGCTATGACAGGCACTTGCAAGAGTTGAGGATGCCGCTTTCACTTTTTTTCCACAGCATAACTTAGGGAAAAACAACATTTACAGTCCAGTGTAACAACAACACGCCAACATATAGGAAAGCATGAAGGTATTATAATAAGCGTAAAGGTATTTCCCGACTAAATAACGGGAGTAAATTCGTAGTAGATTTTTTTGTTGATTATTTACTACCTAATAGAGACACGATTATTTTCACACTTAGCAATAAGTTTTAGAAGTAGTTTTTTTTAAGTCCGTGTTACCTACCTGCTATTTATGTTCTCGCATTTCAAGCTGAAAACTCAGAAAGAAGATGAGTAACTAACTAATCATACAGGTATAGGATATAGATGCCTCCAAACTCTCCGCGGAGGAGGCCAGCCGGCTGGTGGTACGGGGGTTCCCGTGCTGGCATTGCACAGGCCTGCTCCACTGCCTGGTAGGGACAGCTCAACGCCCTCGGCTGTCCTTACTGGAACCTTCTCATGAGAGAGGGGTCGCTTCCGGCCCGCCGTGTAAGGCTGGCTGGCAGTCCGGGGGAGTGCCTAGAAGGCTTCGTGCCAGTCACCGCAGTTTCCCCCAACACGGACGATGAGAGAGTCCCGGAGTTTTTAGTGGGTGTCACCTTGCCAGCGGTGAGTTCTACATAACGCGTCCGCCCCCCGGTGAACGGGAATGCGTAACGTCATTTCCTCGGCCACAAAAAAAAAGAAAAAAAAAGGTAAAGGATAGATAGACATTAAAATCTCAACATTTAATCAGGGCTCCAGCTTCACACGAACATTCAGAGTTACCTTATAACAGGTAAAAAAAAAATACGAGAAAAGCGGCAAAAGAAGTTTTTTTTTTTAATGAAATGCATTTACACATATTTTTCAATTAAGTTCAACAAATAAGGATATAAGTGGTCAGACATGCGTCTACCCCACACAAAGTCTCCATGAGTGAAGTTCTCGTAAGGCAGCACTTGATGATGCACCACGTTGGGCAGCATTCCTGACAGACGGTCGGCATCCTCTACAGATGACAGGTAATCCGCCTGTCCGACCAGCAAAGCCACCTTCATCCTCACTTTGCTTAAATCGAATTCAGGCGGCTCACTACTATTATAAACCCTCAAATTGCTATCTGTGCCATAGTCATACTTTGCAAATGTATCCCTGTTCCGTATCTGAATTAAATGGTTGAACATCTTCCTACTAGTTCCACTAGGAAAATTAGCAAAAAATGTTGGCTGAAACTCTGGTTCGAATCCTTCTTCATTAGGGCCGAATAGTCCAAAAATAATCTTCTTGACACATATTTCATAATTATCTGGTGATGCACATGCCATTCTTAAGAGAACGCTGTAGGATTGGTTCCTGCCCAACAGCTCGTTCATGCCAGCAAGGGTCATAAGTGAATTAAGGAACGGTCCAACTGATGCCGCCATTTTTACTAGGCCTCTCAGGTGTTGTAAGAAGCATATAGGCGCTAATGCTATGAGAGCTTTGACTTTGTCGTTGTATTCCGGCCTTTCAGACCCCATCACGTAGAATACGGTGTTGCCCACAGAGTGTCCGATGGCGAGTAGCTGTTTTTGGTTGGTCTTTTCCAGAACATAATCTATCGTTGCTGGTAAATCGTATATGCCTTGTTCGTAAAAGCTGTAGTTAAAAAAGCGATCAGGTCGTAACTTTGGGTTTATGGATACATGTTGCCTTGAAAATACAGTTCCCCTTAAACTGATTGCCCAAACATCGTAACTTTGCTCTGCTAGAATCAGGGCTAAAGAAGTGTCCGCTCTCATGAGCCAGCAGTCTGCTGCAGCCGTGTTGCCGTGGACCAGGAGAACTGGTCTATTCTTGTGGCCTGGGATGTGGAACAGGGAAAGCTTGTACCCGTCTTCGGTTATCACTCTGTGTTCTTCCATGTGATGTCCATATTTAGTTGCAACTTCCCCCAAAAACAGTGGTCCATCTTGGCGTAGTCTTGAACGGTGTTGTAGTGTGTCCTTTTTAGATAAGACCGGGTTTCCAGTTATAATGATGAGAAGTTTAAATAAGAAATATGCCTTCATTTTAAACTAAATTCAACCGACATAGTGTTGTTTGTTCTAATTTACCTAATTTATACTTTTAGTTAACACACGGGATAAAAACTTAGTTGAATATTTGAGAGGTTTGGAACCAAAGGCTTATTATATCCAGAACAATTGTCACCTTTGATTCTATACCTCTTATTTAACCAATCGCATCATGGATCGAGAAGTAAATAAATAAACCACATTAAAATAATGGCAGGGTTGATCAGATCTATTTAAAAAAGAACGTAGATAAAAAAATCTAAGTAAAGTGCCAGGGTTCTGGGTTTCAATCTTCGGCCGCCGTCAACATAGAGTCCAACCTCGCTACCACCAGGCCAGGCCAAAACCACCTTATCTATGCTAATAACCGATCATCTTATCTATGCAAAAGACCATCTTATCTACGCTGGCGACGATTTATTTATGAGCTTGTTAAATGAAGTCAATAAGCTAATTATAAACCTAAGTAGGTACAGGTGTGGCTTACTGACGTTCTTCTTATTATTTGCACGCTATGTAGGCTAATGCACTTATTATCGACTCCACATACGTATTTCATGACCACTGTACCATGATAATAGCAAAACAATATTTATACATAGGTACTTTAAGCAGAAAGTGTTAGAGCTAACTCAATTATAGGGACTTTGAGATCGCATCGTTTTTACCCGAATCAATATAAAGAAGAAACTATCCCTAGCTCTGCTCAGTTTCAGTTTTTGGACTCGATCTAATATCCCAAAAACCGTATCACTTAGATATATGGTACCCTTACATTTTTTGTTTGTAATCTTGCGTTTCATGACTTCCTGCCGAAACATGTTTTTTTCAAAATGGCGGACAAGTATGGGATGCTCTTTTAAATCCATATTTTCACATAGGAGGTGACACATCCCATAATTAAAAAATGATTTATAATTGAATGAGAATTATCAGTAACCGGCGATCATTCTGAATAGCCCTCCAGGACACACAATTCTTAAATAAATAAAGATCAACCCTGCCGAAGGATTTTTTAAAATCAATTCTACTTCTTATAAAGCCCTATTGACCGTGAACTGTCAATCTGACAAAAACAAACAATATCATTGCTTCACCGTGCTTAAAATAAAGTAAAAGTTACACTGCCTTAAAATCCTTTCTTCATTTTCTACTACATTTACTTTTTGTAGATTCTATTATTTGATACTTCACAGTCGGTAAATACAATGTAGCGAACACCACTAACTATAGGGCAATCTGATGACCATCTCTACACTACAGTGCACAGTGTAACACAGCACAAATGCTGAGTAAATCTCGTGGTTTTATCTATCTATAATCATCAAAGTGATTACGCCAATCAAAACGAGATGGAGTCATGGTCAGCAAGTAATTTGAATCACCCAGTTGCTGATTTAAAGTAATGATTGTTTGAGGTAAATAGTACCTACTAATTGGAGTATCAAGACAAGTTAATATCTATCTACAGTTCTGATGTACTTGCACGCACATTTATAATGTACTAGCGGCTGCCCGCGACTTCGTGCGCGTGGACTTAAGTATGAAAAAGTGATATATTTTCTTAAAACTGTAGCCTATGTTCTATTTAGATGTATAAGCCATACATATTATTGTAAAGTTTCATTCAAATTCATTCAATAGTTTTTACGTGAAAGAGCAACACGGCACATCCACACATACAAATTATCGACTTACTAGCAGCTGCCCGTGACTTCGACCGCATTGACTACAGTTGAAAAAATATGTAGTATTTTTTTATGAATTGTAGCCTATGTGCTATTTAGATGTATAAGCAACATTATTGTAAAGTTTCATCAAAATCCATACAGCAGTTTTCACGTGAAACAGCAACACGGCACATCCACACATACAAACTTTCGCATTTATAATATTAGTTGGATGTGCGATTTACAATGTAAGATTAAGAAACAGTTAATTATGTAAAATGCATTCGATGAAGTAGAGCAGGAGAAACGTATTTTTGTTTTAAGTAACCTATTCACAAGAAAATTATTGCTTTAAGTAACAAATAACATATTTTTAAAGGTGGAGGTTTAGGTTAAAAGAAAAGTAATAAACTTTTTAAATAATTTACAAAGTTATGTTACATTTTTTTTACAATTATTGTACTCTATGTCCTTTTCAGATGCAGAAGCTATTTATTGTAAAGTTTCATTGAAATCAATTTAGTTGTTTTTAAGTGAAAGAGCAACACAATCCAAAAATACAAATTTTCATATTTATACTATTAGTAGGATGTAGTAAACTACCAGTCTGTTACTTGTTACTTCTATTCTTCACTTCACTAAACTGATCTAATTACATAGTTAGATGTAGTAGGGGAAAACATCGAGGCTGTGCCCAGACTTATATAATAACTAACTCACAAAATCATTTTCTTGTAGGCCAGTGTGTGAAGTTAACTAGGTAACTACAGAGCTAAACTATTTCAATAACATATTATGTACGGTCACACGGTCAACATCGAAATGATCTGTGCTAAGTATTACTAAATGCAAAAATGGAAAAGATTTTTTCGACGATGATGTACCACATGTAGCACATAATACATGACCTTAGGCGCTGTGGGCGAGGCATGGCGGGCGGTCATTTTGACCGCGAGGAACAGTGCTACGGGAATCATGTACTACTTACTTACTAACGCACACGAAGAGCAAAAATCCGCGCCGCAGATGCCCGCCGGTCACCTTAATGCTTTGTGTTTGTGTTGAGTGCCAGACGCGGTCTGTATTAGGTACTTCGCGAGCAAAAATACCGCTCCGCCCTCGTCTGCACAGCGCCTAACAGTTTTTATGCTAGCCTAGAAGATTTGCCAGATTCAGTTACTACCTACTTCGTGTTTAGTGTTGTCAGACGTCATCGGGCCTGGAAACATGAGAAATCATAATGAAGCTTATTTAACTGATGAGAAACTAAACTTGTTGCCATGCTTGTAGAAAACAGGTTAAGGTGCTTTGATCTGATAAAATAAAACAGGGTTTGTTAGACTGATGTAAATCAATTTAATAAATACAGTACTATTTATGTTACCATCGAAAACATAATATACTAATGAACACGCGTTCGTCAATTTTTCTATTTGAAATGAAATGAAAAAGTTGTTTTGGTACACGATACAAATAAACTTAAATTCTTATCGTATAATCATAACTAATATTTATGATGATACTAGTGATGGTATTAAAAAGGTTCACGCTCAGAATATGTCGTGGATGGTGCAGCGCCATCACAACGCTGGTATTCTGCATTATACCACTTATTTAAATTATTAATAAATATGTGTTATAGCTAATAGTAGATATAATTTATAAGTCTGCCTACACTAGAATCCAAGTAGTAGCAGATAACAACAAACGATAAATTAAATATATGGACTACCACAAGGAATGTTAGTGTTTTTAAATACAATTATTTTTTGTGAATCCGTGTTCCTCCAATATTGGAAACGTAAAAGGATATAAAGTTTCTTGCATATGTCGGCCCCAAACAAAGTCTGCGTGATTAAAACATTCATAGGGGAGTACTTCATGATGAACAACATTAGGCAAACTCTGGCTTAGGCGGTCAACGTCTTCCACAGAAGAGAGGTAGTCTTCTTTGCCAACGTACAACGCTATCTTCATCGTCACTTTACTCAAGTCAAACTCCGGTGGTTCAGTACAGTTGTACATCTCAAGGTTTCCTTCTTCGCCGTAGTCAAACTTCGCAAATTTATCCCGCTTGTTCACTTGCACTAAATGCTGAAATAATTTTCGGCTACTTCCAGCTGGATAGTGACCAAAGAAAGTCGGAACAAATTCTCTTTCAAAACCAGCTTTGTCTGGTCCAAATAGTTGGAAAAGAAATCCGAGTACACATTTCTCATAGCCCAGTGGTCCTAAACACGTTGTTTTAAGTAAAGACGCAAAAACTTGTTTTGCACCTACCACTTCGTTTACTCCTAAAGTAAGATTAAGTGTTGTTAGCACTCTACCTAAAGCAACTGCTGGAATGACTAGACCTCTCAAATGTTGTAAGAAGGCGATAGGAGCGTAAGATATAAAGAGAGATATCTTGTCATTGTACTCCGGCTTCTCGGATCCCAAGACATAGAACACTGTTGTTCCCACAGAGTGTCCTATCGCTACCAGTTGTTCCTGACCTGTCTCTTCCAGTATATAGTCGATGGTCGGGGGCAGGTCGTATATTCCTTGTTCATAGAAAGTATAGTTGAAGAAGCGCTCAGCATCCGTATCCGGGTCGATAGACACATGCTTTCTAGACTCTGTGTTACCTCTCAAATTAAGGGCCCAAACGTCATAGCCTTGTTCAGCTAAAGTGATTGCCATTGAACAGTCACCCCTGATGAGCCAGCAGTCCGATGCGGCTGTGTTGCCATGCACCAGGAGGACAGGTCTACTTGAGTCACCTGGTAAGTGGTACAGTGTGAGGATGTACCCATCTTCAGTTATTATTTCGATCTGTTCAGCGGGATGTCCGTATTTAATTGACAGGCCAGTAAATGACAATTTTCCATCTTCTGACAATTCAGTCCACGATACAAAATCAGTCACTTTGGAAACTGTATTTGTTAGCAAATTTACAGCGGGGCTTAGAACTTTTGAAACTAATGACAGACTTCTATTTCCATGTATTAGCGCTAAGAATAACCACATAGAAATAAAAGTGCCCCTCATGTTGCCTGTTTCATTTGAATGGGTGTTTTACGAGTTTTAACTTTTTAACGCATTATTTATACAGCTTTATTAGATTAGTTTATTTAGATGTGTCTACAATGATGGCGCAGTAAAACTGTCAGGATGGTGTAATTGTATTCTGCCTACACGAGAAGGTCCTGTTTTATAAAATTCCATCACATAGCGCGTAGAACTGATAGCTGTTGGGGCCGAAAGGTTCTAGACTGGAGACCATTTGAGGCCAAATGAGACCTGATAAAGGTCAGGTCGGTATGCCAGTGGATAAAGGCCGCACGCAACCGGGCGCTCTGGAAATCAATGGGAGAAAGCAGCTCCACCGCGGGTTCAGCAGTGGACTTCTTGCGGCTGCTAACGATGATGATGATAATTTCATTAAATATTGGTAAAAGTGTGAAGTCACGTGGACACTACGAGACTAAGTCTAGGTACTTCCACAAGTTCAAGGTGGCTCGGCGTGCTATGGAGCGAGCTTTGCTCGGAGTTAAAGATAGAGAAAGATAGAGATACAATTAGAAATGAAGTTATCCAGCGAAGAAATGGAGTCATCGACATAGCATGCAGAATCAGCAGGCTGAATTGACAGTGGGCGGTAACGTCTGTAAAAGGACCGATGGCCGCTGGAGCAAACTAGTTCCTGAGCCTTGAGTGGAGACCACGGAACGGTAAGCGCAGTACAGGACGCCCTCCAGTGAGACGGACCGTTGACCTGAAAACGGTGGCGTGGTCGGACTTGATGCGGTAGGCTCAGAACTGGGAGTTGTAGCCCATTTTGGGATAGGCCTAGGTCCAGCAGTGGATTACGACAGGCTGATGACGTGAAGACGGTAAAATGGCAAGAGGGTCTCTAATAAAAATGACACATAGCATGGGAACACTATGTTTCAAGGTATAGGGATGGCTACGTTGAGTGAACGTCTTGTTCGAAGGTTGATATTTAGTGATGCTTCAAAAGGTTCCTTGTAGGTCAAACAAGCAATATTACGTTAATACGTAGGCAGAGTATGATAAAACCTAACTGATAAATTGACTGTGCCATCAAGTTAGCCACATTTAGCGCTTACTAGTTTAAGAAAGCTGTTTAAATAATGGGTTAATAAGTCAAACCACGTCAATTGCCGACTCAAACCAAACAAGCAATGTGAGAGGGGCGTTTTATTTCTTTTAAAATGGTATTTGAACAGCTTTATTGGACTAGTGGGGATGGATGTGTCCACATTGATGGCGCAGTCAAACTGCCAGGAAGGTCTAATTGTATTCTGCCTACACGCTGTGCTAGGCACATTCTCACTGATCAAACACAAACTCGATGCAGCACGCTCACTTCAATCCTCTATTGCAGGGTTTCTCAAAGAGGGGTACGCGTACCCCTAGGGGTACGCCATTCGAGGGCAAGGGGTACGCGACAAAATTTACGTAATGGCGGCTTGATAAAATTGACCAAAATTACACCTTAAATTGAATCCCTTTGCGACAAGAAACAAGCACATCCATCACATTAATATTAAAAAGACATTACTTTTGGCACTATGTTTGTTACCTTTTATTTAAAATAAAAACCTTATTTTCTTCAATAGTCAATTTTATTATTTTCTTTGGGGGGGTAGGGGGGGAGCAATTAATTAATTAGGGGTACGCTGTCACCTGGAAATTTTAACAGGGGTACGTGGTGCCAAAAGTTTGAGAAACCCTGCTCTATTGTATTGTCTAATCCTGCTTCCTATGTGGCGGAGTCGCGAAGTTATTGAGTTTGCAGAAGGCCAAAATCAAAGTGTAGTGAAATGTGCATGTTTTGTTTATTTATTTATTTATTAAAGGATCACCAACATAAGAATCAGCATTTCAAACAAAATGATAAAATATGGTTGCTGGTATGGTATGGATTAAAATCAAACCATGCAAAGTTTGGAATTATTTCATTTATTATCCTCAAAATGGTGAAGTTACAGTGAACTATCCAATGTTTCTTAAACAAACTTAACATATAGCATGGAAACATGACGCGGAAGTGTTTACTTCCGCCGTCTTGGTGAACTCCATGCAATACTGGCAAGAGCACCCTCACTTTAGGTACCACCGCGCCCATGCACCACAGCGAGGATCAAGCAAGGGCAAGCGAGAGCAAGGCTCAACTGGCGCACGGTGCGGCAGTGCAGAGCCGCGATGACACAGTACACAGAGAACAGTAAAATATCTACATACAAACGTGCCGCTCTTGGTTTGAATGTGTGAGAGCGCGTCACATGCCGTGTCGGCACGATTCTGACACTCGATTTCACGCACACGCTAGCATAAAATACGGGGGAATAAGGTGGCGGCAGTACGGACAGGCTGTGCCGCGTGTGTCTGTGTGCACGCTAGGCTAATAACTCGGCGGGCGGCCATAGATAACCTACTGTTTATACTGTGGCGATGTCCAGGGCAGCGCGGCTTCCATCTAACAACTCCAGGCGCCCTTGCGGGCAGGCAACAGCTGCCACTCTGCTTCTACGCCCGATAATATGATTGTAAGAAAAGCAATTAAAAATTAAATAAAAAGGCAATAATTATCAATACATTGATTTATTATTCAAAATCTTCACTTATAATATTTGTAATTCTGCAATAAACCACAAAAATTATGAAGCTGATGAGATTTTTGTTTATCCGTTGTAAGACTCACAGACTATTATATTATGCTTTGCTTGGTTCGGATCTAAACGGTGTTATGTGGAATAATGGCAACGATATTTATTTTCATTATAGCAACAACCATTTCATGTTACATCTCATATATATTTTTTTATTATCTCAAACAGAAAAGGAAACAACTCGCTGGTCATTTTGCGGCCCCACACGAAGTCAGCGTGGTTAAAGTTTTTGTTTGGCATCACTTGGAAGTGCACGACGTTGGGTAGCGAAGAGTTGAGCTGCTTGGCGTCGGCCACCGTGGCCAGGAAGTCCTCGCGGCCCACAAACAAGGCACTTCTCATCGTCACCTTGCTCAAATCGAACTCCGGCGGCTCCCGACTTCTGTACAATGCCAGATTCTTCAACGCGCCGTGATCAAACTGCGCGAACTTCTTCCGGTCTCTGATCTGCGCCAAATGCTCAAAAACCTTACTTGTACTTCCTCCTGGCCAGTGCCCAAAGAATGTATTAACAAATTCTGGCTCAAACCCTTCTTCATTACGGCCGACTATATTAAAAAAAATCAATTGAATACATAATTCATATCCTAAAGGTTGTACACAGAAAAACCGGAATAGGGATCCAGCCCTGTCATAATCTAACGTTTCGTAGGAATTAATAAGTTTAAGAAAGCTGCTAAATGTGGTGACTAGTCGTGCCAAACCTCGTACGTGTTGAATGAATGATATTGGAGCAAGCGAGATAGCCAGCTTTATTTTATTGTTATACTCTGGTTTCTCTGCTCCCATCACGTAGAGCTGTGTAGTGCCGACTGAATATCCAATGGCGAGCAGTTGCTCTTGCCCCGTTTCTTGTAACACGAAGTCAATGGTCGCAGGTAGGTCGTATATAGCTGGCTCGTAAAAACTGAAGTCAAAAAACTTTTTTTCGTCTTTATCCGGGTCAAGAGAGATGTGCTGCCTGGAGTATCTAGTGCCTCTGATGTTTATCGCCCACACGTCGTAGCCTTCTTCAGCTAGGTTTATAGCAAGAGAGCCGTTACCCCTGTTGATGAAGCAGTCTGCGGTGGCGGTGTTACCATGTATCAGGAGCACCGGTTTACTTTTGTCGCCGGGAATGTGAAACAACTTCAGAATATAACCGTCTTCCGTTATAATCTCTTTTTCTTTCGCAGGGTGTCCATATTTCTTTGCCAAACCTAGGTATGTCAACTGTCCGTCTTCCGACAACCTATACTCTGCAGGGTTCAGAAGTCGCAATGAGTGACTCCAGTTGATGGTTACTAATAAAATTGAACTTGCAAGTATCAAACCGCCTGAAGACATGTTGAAGCCAATATATTGTAAATGTTTCTGTTTTATTTTACTGAGTTTATATTTATTTATGCCACATGGTGATCATGGTCATAACGCAGTTCGATATTAAAACTACAATGGTGTAAATAACGTTTGAAAAGTATAGTATCGCAAGACACTATACCTAATAATAATAAATATAAGACAGTTTATGTATTACTTATATTACCCAGTAGTTATGATCCGTTTCAAGCAATTATTTAAACAGCTTTTAGTTCTTTAGTCAAGTTGCTGGTAAAATAATTACGTAAATTCCAAAATATGTTTTGCAATAATGTAAAGCAGGGACGTAATGATGTAACCTTTTTGTTATCTAAATAATTAAATAAGCATAGCTTTTGTAAGATGATAAGCGTGTCACTAATGTACTTCATATAGTTAACTAGCGACACGTCCCGGCTTCGCACGGGTGCAATGGGATAATATGTTATTATTCTTTTTCAATCACTCTATCCATTAAAACAACCGAATCAAAATCCTTTGCATAGTTTTAAAGATTTGAGCATACATAGAGGAAGCGATTCTGTTTTATACTATGTAGTGATAGATAGTGATGTAAAGTTTTATTACAAAAATTAATTGCTGTTCGTTAGTCTCGCTTAAACTCGAGAATTATTGGCTGATTTTGGTCTTGAAATAGTGGAAGTTCAGGGAAGGTTGAAAAGGTGAGTAAACTTGAGAAAATGCTAGGAATACAGTGAAAAACAACAAGCTTCACATACTCAGAGGGCTTAGCGGCTCTCCTAGAACAGCTTCGAATGGCAGATCTTTAAAGGGACTCTCTGCAACGAGATTGGCTCAGCTTGCACGACTCGCCCCTTGGTAGAGCAAGTTTCCCTGGGGTTTTAGTGAGCACCAGATATCCCTCCGCTCCAACAGGTAAAAGGAATCTGAAGGGATTCCCTCTTATAAAAAAAACAAATGGATTTGTCAAGTGATTGGTTTTATAGGCTGATGTACAGGTCTCAATGAAATCAGGATGAAAGCAGGTGCCGCAGGGTTTAAGATTAACCAATGAGATTTCTTTTTTTTTTTGGCAGAGACTACGATGGAAACGTGGCTTTTACAAAGAATACAACCTAGTTACCTGACTACCTAACTGTTGAATATTAATTATGAAACTGAACGCAATAAAAAACATTTGTGATGTATTATTAATGAAGGTGTTTAACAACAGTGAAGGTATTTTTTTGTTCTTCAGTAGATAACTGTAATCTGAGCAAAATTGGCTGATTTAAGCTTCAAATTTTAAAAACAACAAGCTGTTCCGGTTGGAACCAAAACTCACTTCGCTCGTGGTGAGTTACATTTAAAATTCAATTTCTATTCGAATGTGTTCATTTGGAGAAAAGAACTGAGCCAAATATTTTTTTTACATCATTTACATGCAAAATGAGATAAAATACTAATTCAAAGTGAAGCGAATAAATGATTGAAGTAAGCGTGAAGCACCTAGATGTGAAGTAATGTAGGCCAACCAATAGGGCCAGGCGGGCCGCATGTGGCTCGCGATCATTTGATTATTGGATATGAAGCCAATAGATCCGGCCCTGCTATGCTATTCCGGCGAACGCCAAAACTCCCTTCGCTCGTGTGAGTGAACTTTAAAATTCAATTTCTTTGCAACAGTGGTCGTTACAGAGTAAAGAACTAAGCCAAATAACATTTTTTAATTATTTACATACAAAATGAGAGAAAATACTAACTCAAAGTAAAGCGTATTGATGATTGAGGTAAGCGTGAAGCACCGAGATGGGAAGTGCTGACTACGGCTGGTCACTCATACAGTCAACACAGATTTCAGTTCTTTGTAATAGATGCTAATTAATGACCAATCAAACAACTCCTTCATATTCTCCTTCAGTTTATAACAATTGAGGCAAACTTGATGTGACATGGTTCAAAAGTGTATAGGCACTATTTGTCGTTGGCTGTATCTTTCTTTAATGAACTATGATCAACTGTGTGCATACTACAAGTTAGACGTTAGACGTTAACATCATTTGCCAAGAATTTTAATGTAGGCGTTTAGTTAATTTTAATAAGTGCTAACTAACCAAACTGAAGACTTCTTCAGCTAGCTCAATATAGGATTTGATGAGGGTTGTTCATACCCTCACGACCATTTCCCTTATGGGTTAGTCAGAGACATACTAATTGTTGCAGTCATTGTGAACAGAACATTCAGAAGCCCACATTTCGCTGAGGGAATTTTAACCCATCGTGGTTAAGGGTGAGCCTACTGCCGTTATCCGGGTTGCTTGGGTTTTAAATCAGTGTTTTCCATCACCTGAGAGTTAGCCGAAAATTGTACAATGAACACAAAGTACCTACTTCGGTGTTTTACGGCCAGTTTTGATCTCGGGATCACCGGGTTTCAAGCCATAATTATTTTCATCCGATGAAGGAATTTTACTATTAACATCCCTTTATAGGGGAAAGGGGGGCATAACGGGGACGCGAGGCACGACGGGGTCACCCCCACATACAAGTAACTACGCATTCTAGGCGCGTTTTGTTTTAGCCAATAAGAGGGTATTTCTCATCGACATAAAGCACGGCAGTGACCGGAGACCACAGTGCACGCGTTTCGTGTTGACGTTCAATTCTTTTTTTCGGCGACATTTCATATTATTTTGGGTCGATACCAAAACGGGTCTAATAAGGTACGTGTTTAGTTTACTACAATTATTTCGTTTGGTGTGTTTAACTACTAGCATTATATATTGATGAGTTTTGAGCAAAATCACTCCAACCTTGAATTGTTTTTATCGTTAATTATTTTAAATTATGTTAGACATGGGGGCATAACGGGGACGTGGCTAAGGGGCATAATGGGGTACCCCTTGTGCCCCTGTATGGTCTGTTCATTTGCAAATATTACAATAATATTATTTGTTTTGTATTAGGTTTGTACGAAATTACAAACATATAAGTTCCAGGCGCCGTTGGTCGGCAGAAAACATCAACAGTCAACCATCTCAGAACCTGAGCCTGGACCATCTATGCCATATGAAATCTGCGTTTCCCAATCTCCAATTCGAAGAGTTTGTCGTGATTTGACAACTTTCTTTGAAAACGCTTCTCCTAAAGACATATTCTCCCTATCCCCTCAGTCGACCTAACGAACCAAGCGAGAAAAAACTATCGTAGAAGGAAGACAGTCTTTGGAGCGTTGGGTGGCCTGCGAGTGATGTGGACAGGCCCATACAGCCTGTGCCGGAGTTGATGACGCAGATTTAGAAGAAATCCACACCTGCTCATTTTGTACCAGTTAAAATAGTGTACCCCGTACTGCCCTGAACTGGGTACCCCATGCTGCCCCTACCCTGGGGCACAATGGGGTTTTCGTAGAGGCTCCGTAAAATTTTAATAAAAAATATTAATTGCTTTTTTACCACACCAAATTCACTGCCAAATAATAAATGTAAAAGTAAACAAAAAGTTGTGATAACTTTTTAATACAAATATTCCATACTCATTTTTTTATTGTTTATTTCCCTTAGCGTCCCCGTTATGCCCCCCTCTCCCCTATAAAAATGGATTGCTGTTCGTTAGTCTCGCTAAAACTCAGGAACGGCTGGACGGATTTGGCTATCTTAGTTTTGAAATATTTGTAATGGTCCAGGGCAAGTTGGCTCTGCCAGAGTTCATCACGTGTTTCTTTAGTTAGACACGCCATCATCAGGCCGTTCCAGTGGAGCTCACTTCCAAATCTCATCTCGGTCGTAAGTTGCCTGATGCTGAGGTAAGTATTACTAACAATCTGCAGGATACTAAATACAACTCCAATTTATTTCTTTTGAGAGCTTCCGTTGCGTTACTTGCGATAAGGTTACGTTAAATGGATGTATTAAAAATCATGGGATTGTTCCGCAAAAATTCATTAAGAATGTTTGCGACAGTATCTACCTTTAGATAGACTCACTCTTTTAACGGTAATTGATTTGCGAAGATGTGTTTAGAATCGTGATATTCATTTCTATCATAATTGGCCGAGAACTGTGAAAAATGATTAACAGTAAGATGAGTAACACTTGTATCCTATCAACCAAAATTTGTTTAATAAACAATTTCAATTATTTTCCTCTCAACTGAGTTGAAATAACATATTTTAGTGAGATTCTGTATTTGAGAGATATTGTGATCATCATGTTATCATCACACCATATTGAGATGATGACTTCATCAGAGCGTCGTGCATAGCTCAGTGGATAAGCAAAACTTAGACACGGAGTTAGTGCAGTCCAGAGTTTAAATTTGGCCGGAACACCTAAAAATTTGGCCGGAAAATATCACCAGGTTCAAGAGCGAATTCAAACTTCGAAAGAATTTGCAAAGTTGTAATATTCTTAAATATTAAATAACATTCTGACTAAGTACTAACAATATAACGAAAAATACAAATTTTCAGATAATAACGACGAGTAAAATCTAATACGTTTTAATTGTTTCCAAACTCCTCAAGCAGGGACTTTAATAACGGAATCATGTAGATGTCCATATTTTTTCCTACAATATAATTTATGTGGTTGAACTGTTCACGTTCCATCACTTTGGAGAAAACGACATTTGCGAGTTTCCCTTTCAGTATTTCAACATCTTCCAATGTAGAGAAGTAGTCATTCTTAGCAGCCAATGTAGCTACAGGCATAGTCACCTTGGCCAAATCATAGTCTGGAGGAGCCACGCTGCCGTACTTTGCTATATTCTGAATGATTCCGTAGTCGTAAAAGCCAAAGGTTTTTCTAATTGCTACCTGCGCATAATGATTCCCATTTTTCCTTGATGCACCTGCTGGGTAAAGTCCGAGCAAAACTCTGAAAAATTCTGGTTCTAACTCCTCTGGATCTGCTCCAGTTATAGAATAGAGTACTCCATCTCTACACAATCTGGCTGCCACTGGTCCTTGAGAACAGATCAGCTCAAGAAGCCAGTTTGCAGCAGATTCATCCTGAAAAATCTCTTCATTGCCAGTCAATTTCAAAGTAGCACTTAAAGCTGGCCATAACGGCACCAAATCCCTCAATAGTCCTCGTATATTGTTCAAGATTGCAACAGGAGCCATGGAAATGACTATATTCACTTTTTGGTTGTATTCTGGTCTAGTTGATCCCAGTACGTAGAAC
Source organism: Udea ferrugalis (assembly GCA_950022985.1). Classification (NCBI taxonomy): domain Eukaryota; kingdom Metazoa; phylum Arthropoda; class Insecta; order Lepidoptera; family Crambidae; genus Udea; species Udea ferrugalis. The sequence continues at coordinate 15,922,584 of OX465527.1, read as the reverse complement.
AGCGAGCTTCCTTGTGAGTGTCCAATGGCGGATATTTTATCTTGGCCTGTTTTGCTTAAAATGTAGTCAATAGATGCGGGTAAGTCATAAAAACCAAACTCGTGGAAGCTGAAATCCCAGAATTGGTCAATGTCTTTATCGGGATTCAGTGTCAGGTGCCTTCGACTGTACCTATTACCCCTAGAATTTCCCAGCCACACGTCATGTCCTGCCCTGTAAAGGGAAACCGGGATGGATTTTTCTCCTCTCGCTATCAACGTATCAGAGGAGTCGAGGACGCCATGCCATACCAGGACAGGCTTCTGTTCGGAGGTTCCGTTGCCTTTAAGACGAAACAGTTTTAAGATGTAACCATCTTCAGTGACTACTTCGTGTTCCTCGCAGCTGACGCCGAATCTATCGGCTAATTGTGTGAAGTTCAGACGCCCTTCTTCTGGAATGTTGCTGTCGAGAAGCGCTGTTGTTCTTTCAATTTGAAGGCCCACTAAACATGAGACTATTAGAAGTGTCGATGAATAAAATCTTACCGCCATGGTTAGGGCCGTTTGGGATCTGCCCTAGTCAAACTTCACTGATCAAATTAGATACTTGAAATGGTATTCTTGGTGTTTTATAGGCTATTTCTGACTACACAGGATGTCCCAAAACTCAATGTCACGCGAGCGCGTAGTGATGAGCGAGACTTAAATTTCCTGTACCAGTAAAAAATATTACTAGGAACTGTGTAACTTGGTTGAAAAATAAAAAACAATATTTTTCAGCTACTGAGTGCAGAAATTCCGCTTCCCACCTCTCGCTGCCCGTGTCAGCTCTGCGTTAAAGGACCTGAGTACTTACTTGCTCAAGAACACAAAAGATAATAAATTATTATTTCCCTTGGATTGGAAAATTAGTTCAGGTTATGGTCATTAAATCTTTGAGAAGTCTTCATCGGCAAGTCAGCTAATAGGAAATACGACGGTGACATCATCATGCAGTATATATCGTTCTGTAAGTTGTACTTCTTTATTTTCATTTTGTTTTTTGGTTGTTGTGGGGTCCAAATATTAAATTAATGAAATCCATTATGTTCTGAAAGGAAATGAATGCCAGAATAATTTGATCTAACTGCAGCTTATTTTTGTGAACATGCCGTATATTCGTGAAAGATAATTATGTATGTTTAAGGATTTTAAGGGTTTTTTGATAAGATGCGTATGAAACATAAGCACACAGTAACAGAAAGAACTTATGTAATTACTTGATTCAAATGTTCATACTTTAAATCCTGTGTTCATTAGATAAACAACATCACACATCACATCAACATGCCATCGTGCCGGCGGGTGTATGTCACGGATTTCAAAGTTTTTTAAAGAAACTAAGGGTATGTGCTGTGCACCTCTGAGTACTTTCAATAATAATCTGTATACCCTTCAATTATTAAAGATATGCCGATAAGATATTAAGGACTTCTGGCGGCGTGATTCCGGCCGGCGGATACAGCCTACTTACCGGGGTCGGCTTTAAACAGCCCGTAATTATCCTACAAGTTTCGTTAGATGCTGTATCCACTTCTTTTCCATGAACTGAGTGACCCCAGACAGGAGAGGTATATTCGCCGGCCGAGTAACGAAGGGGTAGACCAGTTGTCCTTAGGACATCAGCAATGCACCCCATTGTGCAGATGTGAGTCGCCGCAGAAGATTATTACGAGTACCCACTTCTTCCCTCAAGTACTCACAGTCTTCGTTGTATGTGAGAGACCTATCCAAGATAACGCCCAGGTATTTGGGTTTTGAGCAATGAGTAATAGCCTCTCCTCACCCAGAAATATTGAGGGTCCGGTATGCCTGGTGACGCATGTGAAAGACGCATGACTGTAGACGCACGTCATGTGCTCCTCGACCTGCTCGAAGGAAGCGGATCGTGACGACAAGGCCAGGTCGTGAGCATAGACAGACGTATCGGGAAGGATTTGGAGCAGATGGCTGATCATTGGTATAGATTTAAATAACATAGGGACCAGTACGCGCCCCTGTGGGAGATCACTTTTTAGTGGTTGCTTTCTACCAGCGTATCTCGTACTCTTTTCCGATCAAAAGTATACTTGAAAGCGGTGGTTGCTCAGTAACTCCCTTAGAATCTGCATGAGATTCTGGTCACCCGCTATGCCACCCACCTTGCGAAGCAACCATTTTATGTCGACGGTGTCACAGGTCACCGACAGGTCCACAAACACAACATAATGTAGTAGAATGAGTAAAGTAGGTAAGCAAAGTGATTTGATCCCTTCTCTCTTCTTTATTTCAAATTTCCACTATATTTTCATCTTTCTCAAGTTCCCAGAAATTCCCGGAAATTTACAGTCGAGAAATTTTGAGTCACGCGAAAATAGAACCTAGAAATCAGAAACCCTGGGGCGTGAGCCTGTGCCTCTGAGTCATCATGTAAATTTGTACCTGCGCACGCGACGCTCTGCACATTGCGCGTTATCTTAGTTTATTTACCGCGCGTCTTATAGGCTTTTGTTGTACGTCTTGATGAGATTTGTAAAGTAAACAACATAAAATCGATGCCTTCTTCACCGACACCAAAATGTTAGTTACCATGTTTATCTTAGAACCATAAACCATAAACGGCCTAAGTATATACGTCCCACTGGCACTGGCCTCACCTCAACTATGAGGTGGATTGAGCCATATACTCCAACACGCGGGCTTAGTGCGGATTGTTGAAGGGGTGTAAGGTTAGAGGGCAACCTTAATGCCAGATGTTATCAAGCCGCCCTAAGGCCTCCGACTAGGCTTAACGACTGACATCTACGACGTCAGCCTTGACCAACTGCTTAACGTGCCTTCCGAAGCACGGAGATGGGCGAAATACACATCACTGAATTTCGGTCGGGGTGGTAACCCATCCCATTTCCGAACCGGCGTGTGTTGCTATACAACAGCGATCGTCGCCGATCACTGTCACAACTGCGCCACGGGCACCTCTTAGATCTTAGAACAACAACAATAAATGTTAAATTCCATACCGTTGAGATCACATATATTGGTATTTCCTAGTCCTTAATCAGTGTAACTTGATTCGTAACTTCTCTAGAAGATATTTTAATGACAATTACTATCACCCAGCGCTGGCTAGAGCCAGACTAGACCTTTTTTTTTTGTAAAGGAAATGCCTTACGGGTATGCCCGTCCACTTGGGGACGGACGGGTTATGTCGGACTCTCCATTGGAAAGGTGGTATACCAGTGGCCCTACCGACTAAAACGCCTACTACTCCCTCTGATCGTCCGTAGTGGGGGAACACGTTGAGTAGCGCGAGGCCTTCGTGAGGGGAGGCCAGAAGGGACAGCCGAGGATGTCAAGCCGTCCCTACCAGGAAGTGGTGAAGCCCGTGCAATGCCGGCGACGGCAACCCCGTACCGCGCGCCAGCTGGCCACCGTACGCAGACCCTACTGGCTCTGAAAATCAACGGAAATATTCGCTTCTTTAACCAACCTCCAGCCAGCGGGATATTTTCTTAAACTACGTCTGATGAACTATACATTGATATCAACTTTTAGATCTATGTTTATTCTGTTTATTTAAAGTAAAATCAGTCTCCTAAAGTCCGTAATTCGGTCACAATCAAGCTGCAAAGAAACCTCCATTCAGCGGACTATTTCTTAAGGATGTTATTATTGCAGCTTTTACGATAAATTAATAAAATTTAAACTAATTACAGCTTACAAATGATGATGAAAGATGAGTAAATAGGGAATTTTAGTAAAATGTGTCGTAAATAGTTTAAATTGTATTAGATTGTCTGGAAGAGATCGCTCTCTAGCGATAAGACCGCCTAAATTGTACATTGTTCTCATTGTTGTTGTTTTATTTGCTTGAAATGTAATGTTTTTTTACAATTAAGAATATCTATCTATCTATCTTATCGTAAAAGCTGCAATAATAACATCCTTAGAAGAAATAGTCCGCTGAATGGAGGTTTCTTTGCAGCTTGATTGTGACCGAAATACGGACTTTAGGATACTGATTTTTCTTTGAATAAACAGAATAAACATAGATCTAAAAGTTGATATCAATTTATAGTTCATCAGACGTAGTTTAAGAAAATATCCCGCTGGCTGGAGGTCGGTTAAAGAAGCGAATATTTCCGTTTATTTTACGGAACAAATTCTGTTTTCAGCATAATTCAGTAGAACATATTCAGATCTAATTCTGTGTATCACTCATAAGTCTCCCAGATAGGGGATCCCGCTGGGTGTAGACACATCTGGCTCTGCCGTAACCGGCGGTACGGCCCCGCCGGGCCGCGACGCACAGGTGGGATCAGCCTCGAAAACTACTGAATGGATTTTGATGAAACTTTACAATAATATAGCTTATGCATCTCAAGGCCCGGCGCCCACTATCGGCATCGGTACGCTTAAGGATTTTTAGGTGGCAAATAGCAATATACTTTAACATTATGGCAATTAAGTAGAAATTTCCGTGATGTGTGGTCGTAATAACAAAGATACCGCTTCGGTATGCTTGAGGCTGCTGTATCGGCATTTTCTACTTTATTGCCATTATGTTATAGTAAATTACTATTTGCTTCCTAAAATCCTCAGCCATGCCGATGCCGATAATAGGCGCCGGGCCCAATAGGACATAGGCTACAATTTATAAAGATAATTATGTCACTTTTTTTTCACCTAAGTCCCTGCTTACGAAGCCGCTCGGCAGCCGCTAGTATTTTATAGAAAAAAACAAAGATGTTTTTCACGATTGATGCCGTTGTCTGAGCATCAAAGTTTGTAGGTACCAGTGCAAGGTTAATCAAAGTTAACAGTAAAAAAACTGCATAAACGCTAGAAAGTCGCGGTAACCCGGGACACCGCAGAATATCAGTGTCGCAGCGGGGACGCATGTTACATGCCACGACATTTGCTAAGCGCAAACCTTTTTGGTGCTCACTCAGAATGTAGCCTCATAATATTGTTACTTTGTATACAGTACCAAATTAATGTATTTCCTTTCTTTGTTTCTTTTCTTTCTTTCTTGCTCTTACAGCACGACGAATTTCCATTGTTAAATCCGAGACAGCATCGTTGACAGAGAGATCCATAAAATTCATAAAGCGCATCGGATAAAATTACTAATTAAATGGGAATATGCCTTACGTTGCTCGAACTATTTCGATGAAAAATTATCTGCATGAACACACTACAAATAAAAATACTTAAGAAATAAATAACTAATATTTAAGTATATCAGGTTGGTTGGAATACATTGCCTCTACCTATGAGAAAATTCTTGATCAATCTTTTACATGCCTAGATACGAAAAGAGACTCACAAGAGGACGTCAACAGAGTTCAATTATTGTATTATGTACGCTTCTTTAAAAATGATAACATTTTCACATAGTGTTAGATTATCGTGTGTGGCCTTCATGACTGTTAATTCTATTTGCCTTCTAAATATTTTAAGTTTTTTTTAGTATGGTGTTTATTTAGTTCTTTAATGATTTTAAAAATCATGTTTATGAAGTTCCTTCATGGGCAACAAATTCAGTAGTTCTTCTTAATTTTAAATTCTGTCTTAAACAGATCATGTAATCATCATCTTATCACACTTTGATGATGCTTGACTGCATGTGAGCGTCTTGCGTGATGTATGAAAATATCACTAGGTTTGAAAATTAAGTGAATAGAAACTACGAGAGAATTTGCAATGTTTTTTTATTCTCAATGTATGAGAATATAAAAACATTGCAAATTCTCTCGTAGAACTGGACATATTGATAATATAAGTGCGGTAAGTTAAAATTGCAGCCGAGGCGATATTGCTAACCCGAACCGTAGGCGAGCGCTACAACAAGACAGAGCCTGAAATTATCAAAGCGCATGTCATACGACATATAATCACACATTTGAGAGGAAATAAATAAAAGTTGGACTTTAAAAAAAAAAAAAATTTAACCACTTTTAGAACATAGTTATAAAATCTCTGGTACTTTTAATTATAAAATGTCTTCTTATCGGACATTGAATCTATTTGCTAAAGTACTTAGTGTGTTTTTCTTGTTCAATTAACAAAAGTGCGTGTAATGAGTACTAAAATTGGTGAAATAACAAAAACAACAATTAAAGAGTATTAACAAATATCAAAAAACAAACAAGAGTAAAATCAGATCACATTTCAGATACTAAATTCCTCAAGCAGAGACTTTAATAATGGAATCATGTAGATGTCCATATTTTTTCCAACAATATAATTTATGTGATTGAACTGTTCGCGTTCCATCACTTTGGAGAAAACGACATTTGCGAGTTTCCCTTTAAGTATTTCAACATCTTCCAAAGTAGAGAAGAGGTCATTCTTAGCAGCCAATATAGCTACAGGCATAATCACCTTGGCCAAATCATAGTCTGGGGGTGTCAAGCTGCCGTACTTTGCTATATTTCTAATGGCTCCGTAGTCGTAAAAGCCGAAGGTTCTTCTAGTTACTACTTGTTCGTAATGATTCCCATTTTTTCTTGAGGCACCCGCAGGGTAAAGTCCGAGCAAAACTCTAAAAAATTCTGGTTCCAACTCCTCTGGATCTTCTCCAGTTATAGAATAGAGTACTCCATCTCTACACAATTTGGCCCCTATTGCACCTTGAGAACAAATCAGCTCAAGAAGCCGGTTTGCAGCTGATTCATCCTCAAAAATCTCTTCATTGCCAGTCAATTTCAAAGTAAGACTCAGAGCTGGCCACAACGGTACCAAATCCCTTAATAGTCCTCTTATATTGTTCAGGATTGCAACAGGAGCCATCGAAATGACTACATCCACTTTTTGGTTGTATTCTGGTCTAGTTGATCCCAGTACGTAGAACAGCGAGCTTCCTTGCGAGTGTCCAATGGCGGATATTTTATCTTGGCCTGTTTTGCTTAAAATGTAGTCAATTGACGCGGGTAAGTCATAAAAACCAAACTCGTGGAAGCTGAAATCCCAGAATTCCACAATGTCTTCATCGGGATTCAGTGTCTGGTGGTTTCGACTGTACCTATTGCCCCTAGAATTGCCCAGCCACACGTCGTGTCCTGCTCTATATAAGGAAACAGGAATAGAAATTTCCCCTCGTGCGATCAATGTATCAGAGGAGTCAAGGATGCCATGCCATATAAGCACAGGCCTTTGTTTGGAGGTCCCGTTGCCTTTAAGACGAAACAGTTTCAAAATATAACCATCTTCTGTGGTGACTTCATGTTCCTCGCAGTTAACGCCAAATCTGTCGGCTAATTGTGTGAAGTTCAGACGCCCTTCTTCTGGAATGTTGCTGTCAAGAAGCGCTGTTGTTGTTCCAATTTGAAGGCCCACTAAACATGAGACTATTAGTTGTGTCAATGAATAAAATCTTACCGCCATGGTCAGGGCTGTTTAGATCTGCCCTAGTCAAACTACACTGATCAAATTAGATAGTTGAAAGGCTATTTTTGGTATTTTATAGGCCACTTCTGACCATACAGGATGTCCCAAAACTGAATGTCAAGCGTACACGTGGTGATTGATAGGCGAGGTTGAAAATAAATAACCTGTTTAAGTGAAAATATGAAAAAAAACTAACATAACATAACATACCCTCACGACCATATCCCTAATGGGTTAGTCAGAGGCGCACTGACTGTTGCCGTCATGGTGAACGGAACATTCAGGAGCCCACATTTCGCCGAGGGAATTTGAACCCAACGTGGCAAGGAGCGAGCCTACCGCCGTTATCCGGGTTGCTTGGGTTTTATATCGGTGTTTTCCATCACCGGAGAGTTAGCCGCAAATTTTACAATGAACACAAAGTAGGTGTGTTCCGGCCGGATTCGATCTCGGGACCATCGGGTTCCGAGTCGGAGTGTTTAACCACTAGGCCACGACGCTCTCTCTGAAAAAAAACTATGGTGAAAGAAACTGGGTTGAGAAATAATAATTTACATATTTATGTTAATTATAGTCATATCCCCGAAACTGGTTACTTTTGAACGGGAGGATATGTTCAAGACCCTCTGGACTGGAAAAGGATAGAAACCAACCAAAAAAAACAACTCATAACGTATTTTTTTTTTCAATTATAAGGGGGAGCATGTGATGGGTAGATATAAGTATTAGATGCCATGTAGCTAAGATTCCTATTTAATCGCTTTGCATTACCAAAATAAACGCAGTTATTAATTGGTCTCCATGTCTTTCACTTGATACTCCTGACGTCAATCATTTTACCTAGTATAAACATAAACTGCCAGTACATCTCATACTTACAATTCGCCGGGCGGGTGCTTAGTCCACCATGCTACCACGGCTGAGCACTTTTCCCCTGTCTTCCTTCGATACTAAGCTATACTATGGAGGGGGTCCAGAACAAAGTAAGGTCTCAATCTCAATACACACCCTCTATAAAAAGTGTGCACAGCTGAATCTTTCTTAAATTGGCATAGCTTAATTTATTGCTCTAAGAGGCTACTTTTCAATAATATCCATTGTCCCAAAATTTAATAAAACCTTATTATTACTGATCTGCGAAAATAGGCAATAAATAGGTTTTGTCGTTTATCTACAACACCTGTGTTATTTATCCATACTATTTGGTGATTCTTATGATATTCACATCAAGTAGATAGATTCGGATCGTATGTAAAGATAGATTCGATTATTTTCTATCTAGGTTAGGTTTTTGATGAAGAGGTACTTCTTCTTTTCAATTTGTGAATTGTTTGCTGTGGCAAACAATTCTGATTACCACTAAGCGTTTCACCATTTCCATGGCCATACTTGGGTGAATTGATTTAATCTTGAGTCCATGGCATTGCATGGCATTTGACATTATGTGAGAGTATGTGAGAGTGTATTAGAGCAGTTTCATCTGCAATTACATTACTTTCGGGTAGTTTTTAATGGAGGTTGCCCAACGTCTTGGGGGTTTGTTTAAACTTTATACTTTTATTTTTATTTAACTTTATGGTCCGCCATACGGTTTTGGTAACGGATGTACGTATAGTGTTTTGGCAAACTTTAATTTTGGAATTAGATCGGAAATACCAGCTCATACAGTGAGTGCGACTACTTTTTTTGTTTTAACAGGTCGAGTGGTGTAAATTTTGATTGTTTTTGAGCTCTATCTCAGTCGGGCAAAGCTCAAAATAATGTGGGAAGAATATAAGTATTCCGTGTCCTGGTCGAGGGTTATATAGTGATATTATTCTTGTTTGTATTATTGTGACGCTGCGCGTGGCCGCATCATCATTATCATCATCTTTCTTCTAAACATAATTGACCCACGAATAGCGCCACCTTTCGCGAATCCGATAGTGTTTACTAATAAACGTTACTGTCAGATGTCATCAAACCTATATCAGCCCTATGGTCTCCGACTAGGTAGGCTTATAGGAAGCATAGAGATATTATATATGGTAAACGGCACATCTACCTCTTTCCGGACATTCCTTCTTGCTCTATGGCAAAGAAATGTAATTTGGCAAGAGCGAGATAAAAAACGGAAATGTGATAACCTGATGTACTTACATAAAAGTTTTAATTATTGAATTTAATTATAAATGGACATAATGTAATTTGAATTAATAGATGTAATTGAATCATGTAAAATTTAACATATTTTAAGTACTAACAAAATTGAGTGTTGGTTACTTGAAAAAATAATGATTTGAATTGAAAAGTAAAGAGTTGTAGGATAGATCACATGATCTTCCGAACCGATTGCTTATTTAGTGAACATGCCGTACCTACATTAGTATAAGATAATTGTGCGTGTATCCGTAAACACGCATAGTTTGTGAAGCGTTTTGTTGATAAGATACACATAATACATTACGCATACAGCAACCGTAACCATGTAATAAGATTATTTAAATGTTTATGACTGACTTTAATTCCACAGAGTTCAGTAAATGACAGATAATAAGAAAACTATTCAATGAAATACTTACTGTATTTTGACGAATCTGCGTACCTATCTTTAAGAATGGTTTTTTCATATTTTATGTACCAAGATGGCACATCGTGTTTTTGTGGAAACTGAGGGTACCTTGTGAGTATGTTTGTCCACCTTCCATAGTGATCGGTGCACTTAACTATGATCGAAGATATACGTCGAAAATTATGTACTGTCAACGGCTCATCAGGCTACTCATTTCTGTTATTAGGGTTCCGTATCTCGAAGGAATAAATCGGAACCCTATAAGGGTTCACATTGTTGTATGTCCGTCTGTCTGCCTGTCAGGACCCGTTTGATCAGGATCGCGTGGAGGTATCAAGCTGGAATTTATCAAATACTTAAGTCTACTGTCCAAAAACTGTTGGTTTGACGTCGTAAGGGATTACATGCTTGCCAGTGGCCTCACAGAGAGGGATGCACAAGATCGGGCGAAGCTTAGATGATGATGACTCAAGTCACACTGTTCCTTCGGTCTGTAAAAAAAACTAACCTCTGAACCAACGCAATACAAAGATAGAGATCGAGAGCCGTTTATGCCACTACCAGTGAACAAATCATTGACACTACCAGTGAACTCAGAATCTTGGTATTTAGCACAGATATCACGAAAAATTGCTAAAGAGCAGCAAGTTTTTTGTTAGAGCATTCAATTTTAACATTACATCACTCAAATATATTTTTCGTACCTCTTGCTCAAAAAAGTGACATTCTAGCCCGCAAAAAGAGAACATAACAATAGTCATTTTTAATCTGTTGAAAACAGGGAAAGAATATTATACTGAATTTCATTCATCCCCTAGGGAGATAATGTGATTTAAATTTGGAATACTGACCGAGGTTTTCGAGCGCTAATTTGAATGAGAAGTTTTAATTCTTTCTTTATGACCTGCCAGTATTATATGTGACATAGTATAAAACAAAGTCGCTTTCTCTGTCCCTATGTCCCTTTGAATGCTTAAATCTTTGAAACTACGCAACGGATTTTAATGCGGTTTTTTAATAGATGGAGTGATTCAAAAGGAAGGTTTTTATGTATAATAACATCCTATTGCACCCGGGCGAAGCGGGGGCGGGTCGCTAGTATGTGATAAAATAGAAAAGTTTAATAATAAATATTTTTTCGCAAATGGTACGAAAAGTAGAGTATTTTCCTCGGAGAAAAAGCTGTCCTAGTCTTGGGTGAACTTAAATCCCTCGCTACACTCGCTACGTCACCCGCGACAGAAGACACTGCTTTATCACCTTGGTTAATAATCTACTATTTTCATCATATTTTAAACCCTTTGAGTGTGAGTCCGATTCACCCTTAGACTGTTTTTTATCTTGCTCTTGCCAAATGATATGCGTTGTTACACGCAATGTTATTCAATAAAGGAGCGCAAAGCCACAAAACGCCGTCACAGTGGCACAATACGACGTCGCGCCGTGTCGTGGAAATCTAATACGAGCAAGTGACATAACATCGTCTTCATGTCATGGATGTAACCAGTACCTTCGAACAACGGTTTACCCTTGTTTGATCGAACAACGATTCGTCGAAAATCAGTTGGTCGAATTTCAGTTGCAATAATATCAGTTCGTAGAATTATTCATTTGACCGAATATTTAATTGGTAAATTTTTATTTGATGTAATTATTTGTTTGAACGAATTTCATTTGAACTAATTTCATATTATCGAATTTTCAGATGCACTAATTTTACTTGAACGAATGTTTCATTACACTAATAATGGTTTAGTCGAAACATCGTATCAAATATTTAATTATTTATTTTTTCGTCACTGCCCTATACTATAGTTTGGGCGGAACCGACTCGGTTAGTTTAGGTTAGAAGGTTTAAGGCGGGAGCGAAGCGGAGCGTAGCTCCCGCCTTAAGCCTTCGTGGTTATTTTTTTTTTAAACCCAAAAAACGACTTGCCTCATTACATGCTGCTTGGCATGTTATACCATCTGAAAATTACATCAAATGAACATTCTACCTTTTGATCATTAGTGCAAACGTTGTTATAGCAAATAAACATTCGACGAACTGAAAATTCTATCAAACGATATTATACAAAGTGATGATTTTCTCAAACGTTGTTCGACCAACTGATTTTCGACGAAACGTTGTTCGATCAAACAAGGGTAAACCTCGAACAACACGCCTAGTGCGGCCAAATTTTTCAACGACGTCGTCGTTTTAGCACGATGCATTTAATTTCATTGTTTTAATGTAGGTTGCGTCTGTATTACCTATTTTGTTTAAAGGAGGACATATTAGGGTATAGAACAAATTGTACTCAAAAATGAAAGTGCCGACCAGACAGAAATAATACTGGATTGTTATTGGAAAAACCGCCTCATACAAGCCTCCAAAGGCCTTAGAATTTTTGCGTTGATAAATAAATATCGTTGGACATTATTCCACACAGCGCCCTCTAGCCCCAGACTAAGCGTAGCTTTGTAAGTAGGATACTGGAAAACGGAAAAACATACTTAAATACTTTTTTGTAGATACAACATGAATGTAAAGGAAACACAAAGACCTTCAATACATAGTTTATTTTTTTGTTATGAAGCACTATCCATGCTTTTTTTTATTCAGAGATAGAAATACACGAAAGAAACGTTCGGTCCCTAGAGCGGGCGATAGTATAATGGAAGAGCAGCCGCCTGTTTGCGGAAGACGCAGGTGCTGTTTTCGCCTGATACCTAATGTGTTGTGTTGTTTCTCGCATTTCTATCTTTTAATACATAACTAAGTAGTTTGTCTTCGTACATATGTATGATCAGGAAAATACATATAACATATTAGGAAAGGTGCCAAACGTTAATTTAAGTGTTATGTAGCAAATTCACGAAGTAATTTCTTTAACAACGGATTCAAATACACATTAATGTTTTTGCCCCAAATAAAGTTGATATGGTTGAACTCCTTCCGATCCATTACTTTGTAGAACACCTCATTTGGAATTTCATTTCGCAAAAGTGCAATATCTTCTATTGTGGCGATGTTGTCGTTTAGTCCTGCCAAAATAGCTATAGGCATAATGACTTTTGTCAAATCATAATCAGGAGGCTCCCTCGTGCCATAACTGAAAAGATTTGCAATAGTACCTCGGTCAAAATTGGCAAAGCGTTTTCGGTTCACAACCTGCGCGAAATGGTCTATATTTTTCTTAGACGTGCCAGCCGGAGAATGTTCAAGAACTATGTCGAAAAATTCTGACTCAAATTCTTCTGTATCATTTCCGGCAATGGGCATGACCACGCCTTGCACACACAGTCGCTTCGCTATCTCGCCTAATGTGCAGACGAACTGAGTTATGGTGTTTGCAGCTGATTGATCCTGAAGTAGCTCTTGTTTGCCAGTCAGCTTCAAAGACGTAGCTACAACTGGCCACAATGGCACCAAATCACTCAGAATTGGCCTTAAATTATTCAGATAAGCAACAGGGGCCATTGCAATAAGTAACTCCACTTTACTGTTGTATTCTGGCCGTGTTGATCCCAGAACATGGAACATTGTTGTACCTTGCGAGTAACCTATAGCGGCAATTTTATCTCGATCTGTTGACTTCAATACAAAATCGATGCACGCAGCTAGATCGTAATAGCCATGCTCATGAAAACTGAAATCCCAAAATTGTTTCTTGTCCTTATCCGGATCCAGGGTTTTGTGGCGTCTGCTGTACTTGTTTCCTCTGACATTGCAAAACCAGAGATCGTACCCTGCCTTGGCTAAGGCCACACCAGTGGAATTCTCCCCTCTCAAGAGAAACGCATCAGCAGAGTCAAAGATGCCGGGCACTAGAACCAGGGGAACGTGATTACTTCCGCGTCTTTTCCCATTAACACGAAACATTTTCATTATATAATCGTCTTCTGTGGTAACGTCGTATTCTTCCAATGGTAAACCATATTTGTCAGCAAGTTGTGTGAAGTTGCTTTGCTCATTTTTAGATCTTTTGCGTTGACTGTTTGCATTACACGGTTCGAGCTGAAACCACAAACACGACACTATCAGCAGTAATGGGCCAATTAAATCACCTGACAACATGATAAGGCGCTCTATCTTTTCAATTATGTTCCATGATGAGAAGAATTAGAAGTAATAAGTTGTTAAAACGTTGTTGAAGAATAAATAGGCAAACAGTTCTTGGATAATATGAACAGCTGTAATCGCGAATTTCATTAACTACACAAAGCCAGGCACGTCACACCGCATCACCACACACAAGGGTGGATTCAGTCTTCGAGTCAGGGTCGTATTTCCAGGGAGTCTGAGAAAACTTTAAAAAAACTTAAAATTTTAAACTATCTTGTGTGGACTAATAAAATGTTTCTTTCTTTATTTCTTTTGTTTCTTTCTTTAAAACAACAAATTAATTAAATGAAAAAACACAAAAAGATTCACACTCAGCTCTGTGCCTTGGCATCTTCGTAAAGAGAGCGTGACCTTGGTTTCCAGCAGTTAATAGTATGTAAGTAGTACCAGTGAGAACCGTTGGGGAACTTACCAGTCAATATTTTTTTGAATGAGTAGTTGTCCAAATCCATGTAAATAAATAAAAACATTGGCGGGCTGAGCGAGCGTGTCGTTTTTTTGATATTGTGATTATGTCGTATGTTATGCTTTCCTTATTTGATGTTTGCAAGTTGGCAAACTTTTTTTTTACTTAGTTTGCGATTCAAGAACCTGAAGAAAGCGATGTATACTGATGAGCGTGGACGCATTGATTGCTTTTTTTGTTCATGTTGAACACTATTCCATCTCGCTAGATCATCCTCACTCCTGAAAACCCAAATCACTGTCCTTTCCCTTTATTTGAATCTGGTACCTTGTATCTTTGACTGCCAATACTAACTTCATAAATATTGTAATACATTTTATTCCTTCTTTTCTTAAGTCCTTTAAGCTTCCTGCTGAAGGACAAGGACAGCTGTAATTAGTTCAACCAAAGAAAACTTAGTTAGCATAAGCTGTATCTATGTAGGTATGTTGTAAGTTTATATTGTTCTGAAATGTTTCAAGGTTATTATTTTAATATTAATCTGCAAAAAAACAGATAATGGGTATTGTCGTTTTGTCTACAATACCCCATGTGTTATTTATAGTTAATATTACTTAACTGATTCTAATAATATTCACTATCTATTGAATAGACCAATTCTCAGGTGTTTAATGTAGGTGTCGCAGTCGGATTGTAGAATACGGCGGATTACATTACGGCTAGCCGTTTAAAAAACAAAGCGGTCTTATCTAATATCGTTTTACCGAACTATGTTTAGTCGAAGTCTTTTTTGCTTTTTTGTAGTTGTTGTAGCCTAATAAGGCCCCCAAATATTTACCGGACTTGGCGTGGCACTTGTTCGCCCTATGAGTAGTCGGGGCGGAACCGACTTGGATTAAGATTAGGTTAAACAGCTTGAGGCCCAGACTCCACCAGAGCTGAGCGGAGATGTGCGGCGTCGAGCTGTGTTTCCAACAACCAATGGAATTGCGTTATTCACACATGGAGATATGGAGATGTGATTCTATTGGTTGTTGAAAACACAGCTCGACGCCGCACATCTCCGCTCAGCTCTGGTGGAGTCTGGGCCTAAGCCGGGAGAGTGTAGGTATATATTTTAAACCCAAAAAACGTCTTTGCCATTTGTTTTCTTTATCTGACCCAAATTAGTTTGTTTGGAAACAAAGTTACTTCGAACAAATGTAATTTCGCACTTGACACAACTTCTGTCACAAGTTTTGTGATGAAACGTCTAATCTAATCTAATCTAAATCAGCCATGAGGATCCCACTGCTGGGCAAAGGCCTCTCTTCCCCTCCTCCACGCGAGTCTATTATGGGCCTTTTGATGATTCGTCTGGATAACCAAAAATAATGATTAATAAATGGGTAAACTTATACAGTGGTAAACGTCATTTCCGGAAAATTTTGAAATTGCCGAACATAATAAAGCACCGTTTTCAGTAGAATGAAATTCGGTGAAATAAAACAGTTTTATGATAGGTAACCTAATTCTTCCGTACAAAGCACGGAGATGTAAAATACTTAACAACATTTTTGAATGGGGTGGTCACCTATCCCATTCTTGACCCGGAGTCTCGGGCATCTCAGTGTAAACCAAAAATCTCAATTAATATATAGAAAGAAATATAGACTAATTAAATGAAATGTAACTCTAGAAGTAATACGTGAAAGTAAATTAATAGAAAGTAAGGAGGTGCATTTATTGTGATTTTTCTAACCGATGCTTATTTTGTGAACATGCCGTACATGAGTAAACGCTAATTATGTGCGAATCCATAAACACACATCGCAGTTTGTCAAGAATTTAGTTGATAAAATACGTTTAATGCAATACTTAAGCATACAATTTAGTGCAATTTATTCACCATTGCATTAATTTACACTGCATAACATTGGTATGTACGTCATGTTACAAAACAAAATGATTTAAAAAAACGTTGCATCACCTAGGAGTGCCCATGTGACTTCTCTAGTTCCAACTGACGTTCTTCTATTTGTAAAATGAACGTAGGTATTCAAGGTTTACAACCTCAAATTGGTGTCAGAGTCATGAGGTTCTTCATTCGGCCGGTGGCACCCTGCCTACCATCATTAAAGGTGCTCCCTCACCGGGACCATTCGCTTGTTTGGTAAACTTACAAAACGAGCTTACATCGGTGAAGGAGGATAACCGAGCAATACAACTTGCGCACTTCATAATTAACTAAATCAATAGTGGATGCCCAAATTTCAAATCTATACTAAATGATACATTACAAGCGAATGCTTCCGGTGAGCTTAACAGGACCAACCAGCGCCGCGGAGCACTAGGAGTTAGGACTAAGGGATGGGGATTGGGTTTGTCCTAAAAAGTTAAAGGGAAAAATCCAAAAAATGTTATTAAGTTGATGTTTAGGTTATAAATAAAAGATTGATGTTATTTTTTGTACAAAAACAAAGCAGAAACATTTTGATCATAGATGTGAGAAAGTATAGGTGATCTTTGGATCTCACGAAACAGAACAACCAAACCTTCATTTTAAAACTACTCAATGAATAATGTGGGTTGATAGTCAGTCAGAATGGGTTATGAAAATAAAAATAGATAAAACAATTTGATTATGAATAAATATCAAACAAAAAACAAGCTTTATGGCAGTGGGACCACTGCTGGGCACAGGCTACCAAAACGCAGGCGCAGTGCGTATTGTTGCAACGTGGAAAGGGTCTAAGAATAGTGATAAATCTTCCTCTCAGAAGTTTTAAAGCCGCTCCAAGGCCTCTGACTGCCTTTAAGAATGAATAACTATCATAGGTCATCTTTCCACGCAGCGCCGTCTAGCTCCAAACTAAGTGAAACTTTTACTATTGGCTAACACAAAGTATGCTCTCGAACAATTTTTTTTTTGATCAGGAAAATACATATGACATATTTTAGGAATGGTGCCAAACGTTAATATAACTGTTATGTAGCAAATTCACGGAGTAATTTCTTTAACAACGGATTCAAATACACATTAATATTTCTGCCCCAAACAAAGTTGATATGGTTGAACTCCTTCCGATCCATTTCTTTGTAGAACACCTCATTTGGAATTTCATTCCTTAATAGTTCAATGTCTTCTATTGTGGCGATGTTGTCGTTTAGTCCTGCCAAAATAGCTATAGGCATGGTGACTTTCGTCAAATCATAATCGGGAGGCTCTCTCGTGCCATATTTAAAAAGATTTCCAATCGTACCTCGGTCAAAATTGGCAAAGCGTTTTGAGTTCACGAGCTGTACGTAATGGTCGATATTCTTTTTAGACGTGCCAGCCGGAAAATGTTCAAGAACTACTTCTAAAAATTCTGGTTCGAACTCTTCTGTATCATTCCCAGCAATGGGCATAACCACGCCTTGCAGACACAGTCGCTTTGTCACCTCGCCTAGTGTGCAGATGAACTGAATTATGTTGTTTGCAGCTGACTGATCCTGAAATAGCTCTTGATTACCAGTCAACTTCAAAGATTTCGCTACAATTGGCCACAATGGCACCAAATCACTAAGAATTGGCCTCAAATGCTTTAGAAAAGCAATAGGGGCCATTTCGATAAGTAACTTCACTTTATCATTGTATTCTGGCCGTGTTGATCCCAGGACATGGAACATTGTTGTACCTGGCGAGTAACCTATGGCAGCAACTTTATCTTGACCCGTTGTCTTCAAAACAAAATCGATGCAGGCAGCTAAATCGTAATAGCCATGCTCATGAAAACTGAAATCCCAAAATGTTTTATCCTCATCTGGATCCAGGGTTTTGTGGCGTCTGCTGTACTTGTTTCCTCTGACATTGCAAAACCAGAGATCGTGCCCTGCTTTGGCTAAGACCACCCCGGTGGAATTCTCCCCCCTTAAGAGAAACGTATCAGCAGAGTCAAGAATACCGTGCACGACAACTAGGGGAACCTGATTGCTTTCATTTTCTTCCCACACACGGAACATTTTGATAATATAATCGTCTTCTGTCGTAACGTCGTGCTCTTCCCATGGTAAACCATATTCCTCAGCAAGTTGTGTAAAGTTTGATTGCTCAGTTTCAGATCTTTTACGGTGAATGATTGCATTAGACGTTCGAAGCTGAAGGCACAAACACGACACTATCAGCAGTAAAGGGCCAATTAAATCACCTGACGACATGTTAAGGCGTTTAGCTTCTTAATTATGTTACATGATGTGAAGAACTAGAAGTAATGAGTTGTTGCGACGTAGTTGAAGTATAAATAGGAATAATGTAAACAGCTGTAATGGTTTACATTATTACATACACTAAGCCAGTCACGTCACGCCCACAAGGGCGAATTCAATCTCCGGTCGGTCACATTTTCAGAGGGCCTAGCACATAAAAAGAAATAAATAAATGTAATGAAAATGTGTAACTAAAAATTATTTTTTTCTAAAAAGGTGCCCAGTCAGCTTTGTGCCTTGGCATCTTCGTGAAGGGGCTACGACACTGGGCCCCAAGTGTGATAATTTTAGCAAGCTTCGATTGAACCGTAAAAGAGTCTCAATCGTCTAATTTATCTCTGGTATGATAAATGTGTCTAATTAGACTATTAAGACACAAGTACAATTCAATCGAAGCATTCTAAAATCAGCAGACTGGGGACTTCTGTGGTTGCCGGTATAAACCGGTAGGAACCCTAAGGAACCTTCAACCGTAGGGTTAAAGTATTAACTTTATGATTTGTGCATCTTTCAACCAACTTTGAAACGTCCCAAATCACGACTGAGCAATACAAATAAGTGAAGCATGAAAGTTCTTGAAGGATAAGCATAATATTGATGATACGACATCAAGCGTGAAATTTTTTACGGGCCGGTATTCGTTGAGAAACATCTCCAAATGAATAATCCAGCTAGCCGAGTCAAACTTTTCAGCATCCTGAATGACCCAAATGCTCCCGACTATTTGAGGTGTAGGTTTCAGTTAAAGGGTGACACAAGTAATCGGAATCAGCGTTCCTGTAACTTGCACACTCTGGTGATTCCCGCTCATAGAACAAGCCACGTCGAGCACTCTTTCACGCTGAATGCCATCAGGTTGTGGAATAAGCTTCCTGATAAGTTCAAGATGGCTCCGAGTAAAGCGACTTTCAAGAAGTCTGTCCGTGAATTTCTTCGTCTGTCTATAAATAATTGATTCTGTCATCTATCCTAGCATTTTTGTTTAAATAAAGTATATTTATATTTATATATATATATATATTATATCCTCATATGTGTATGTATTGTTTGAGTATGTTTATTTTATAAGTATTTATTCCTCTTTCTATTGGCTATAGTCTTCTACTTCTTTCTAATTTTGCACCGCCAACAGCATTTCTGTCTCGCCCAATGGTTGACTGGTAGAGAATGCTTTTAGCATTAAGTCCGCCTTTTGTACATGTTTGTGCATTAAAGTGTAAATAAATTAATAAATAAATAAATAAACTTAACCGAGTTAAACTTAATAATTATGACAATAATTTTAAAGAGTCAAACACTGCAAATTCTATCAATGTTTAGTAGTAGTATAGTAGTAGGCTTTAATCGAGTAAGAAATCAAATACAAAATAGCAATACCTATGTAGTTTAGACACAATATTGAACTTGACAAAAGGGGGCAACTTTGAGTGAAGTTCATAAAATCATGTAACTGAATGCGGTTTTGGCTAGAATAAATCGTCAACTGGTATATTTTTTTTCACAATTGAAACATAATTTTCTATGATGTGTCAGATGGTTTTTAAAACCGTTAGTGCGGCATACTTAATTAGTAGATGTTTAAGACCGTGATTTAAAAACTAAAATGTATGAGAATAATAAAAAAAGAATTAATCCAGTTTAAGTGATGATGAAAATTACCTCTCCTTTTTACATGTAGTTTTGTGTCTCTTAAATTATTAAAATTGATGGGTAAATTGTTACCAACACATTCATTGCGTTACATAAAATTGTGCGTCACATTATATTATTTTCATGCTAAATACCTATTGATTCAGGTGCGCATTATTCTGCAAATGTTTCGACATCTTGAAAAGCGATTAAATAACATGATGAATAGATGTTTAATGTATTACTTACTGCTTATTTTAGACCACCGAGTTTAAATACAAATAAGTTTACTGTTTCAAAACTTATCGACAGAGACCTCACGCATGTGGATGACCAAGCTTACCTTTTTTTGGAAGCTAAATCAGTACTTCAGGATTGGTTTGCAAACAGCAAACCCACGAAAAAGCTCGCTTTATATTACTATGAATAGAACGAGAAAAGTTCAGTAGCTGAGTGTACGCTACTGAACTTTTCTCGTGTGTATAATGTTTAACCTTATACCCTTGCCTTTTCAATAATTGAGATTTACACGTACCTACCTCCTGGCGGCTACCCATTTCGGTTTCAATCTCGCTCTTGGCAAAGGTTTTTTTGCAATACAGCATGTAAGAATGACCGGAAATAAGTAACCTGTCATGCCATTGAAAGTACACAGCCAAGCGTGTTACTAATAAACCGGGAAATTCCAGTCACCCTAATATTGTTCAAGCAGTAAGTATCTTTAGGTTGAACCATTTACTTCTAAATATGTAACGCATCTGCCATGTGCAAGATACGTCTTCAAAAAGTATACCAATTAAGGTTAAACGCCAGTCATATTCTGATCCTAGCCTCAACTGTTTATGGAAAATGTAAAACACAATGATAGCGCGATTCAAGGTACAGGCAACTCCATCTATCGGTGAGACTTAGCAAGGTTTGTCACGAGGCGAGGCTAAAAGCAACCACTGGCAGTGGCGTACCGCGCCGGCGCGGCGTTCGTTCATCCCCGCGCGCCCACTGGCTCAGCCACCGGCGGTGGCTGAGCCAGTGGGCCAGTGGCCGTCCTGTCTCCCGTGACATTGAATGCATTTTTAACTTCTTAATGTTATTAAATCATAGTATATTCCGCTTTACGCAGATGTTGATTACAGCAGTTACCTACTTCATCTTTCAAAATTCTATGGAAACATGGCTAATGTGATTTAGGTTCCTATTAATTTTACCTTTTTCTGATGCGGCGTGTAAATAGCCGTCAGCAGGCAGTGAGTGGGTACAAATAGTTGTGAAGTATGTAGGGCAAAGATACCTCGGCTTAATAAAACCTGTATATGAATGTCGTTATATTTGCAATTATTATAAAAAAAATCCGCCCTTCAACTTTTTAGCGACAATAGAAAATTAAGCTGCCACCGCGGCACTAGTAAACCTCTTACCCCTGCATAACAAAAAGCAAGATGTAAAAACGAAACACTATCAATTCATAATGTTTTCTAATATTTACGCGAACACTATACATCGAAATAAAAACAACTTTACGGATTCTACACGCGGTCTTATATTTAGCGAGTAGAATCCGTAAAGTTGTTTTATTTCGACTGTATCAATTCGTTCGAAGCGGGTTCGATTCGCGCGCAGTACAAATATTTGTGTGCATGAACATGTCTGTTTGTACTGGTCTGGGTGTTTCCTATGTATATTAAGTATGTATTTATATAAAAAAAGTGTTTTAAGTATGTTAATCCGTTGTCTAGTATCTCATAGCTCAAGCAATGCATTGCTTAATTTAGGGCTAAATGGCACTCCTTGGGGGAGGCCTAAGTCGTTCGGCGTGATGAGATGGCACTGGGTGTAATAATGTCCAACGATATTTATTTTAATTTACAGGTTCGGCGTTTACACTCGCCATCCCTATGATAAAATTGACTGTTAAAAAACCTAGCATTTGTACATACAACCGCGCAATGGAGCAATATTTTTTTCTTTTCACAATAAGAACTGAAAGATTCTACTTACCTTTTCAGTGTAGCTCAGGAGCACCTTCTTCAACCACTGCTCCCAGGCTCCCACTCGTGAAGCATTCGCACGTAAATTCGTTACATAGAATTCCTCAAGCTCAGTGATCGTAGTCACGTTTAGACCCAGTCCCTGTGAGGTGACACTAGAAAATAATTTTGATAGACTGTTTATTAAGATACACAACATCACTAAGTACTGTTGTGATTGACACCTAAATTAAATTTAAAAAGTCTTCAAAACACAACGCTCCAGCAAGTTCGAAAACCCATGCTCGGAATCAAAGGAGATTTTTTCCAATGTCAACAACAATTTGAAAATAGAACACCTTTTTTTTAAACAACGTTTTAGGATTAGGAGGTTTTATTATCAGTAAAAGTTGTTACCAGTAAGTAGTATTTTTTTCATTGCATTCATCTTTTTTTATAGTATTTTTTTAATCTGACTTCTGAAATTAACCATTTTTGTGATATTTATAAACGACTAGCAGCCGCCCGCGACTTCGTCCGCGTGGACTTAGCTGTATGTGAAAAAAGTTTTTCCCGCTTTAAAAAAGATTTTCCCGCTTCAAAGAAGATTTTCCGGCTTTTCTGTTCAAAGGAGAACAACCATTTCGTACCCAGAAACGAAAGTGCCGGCCAGACAAAAATAATACTGGCATCCTATTGAAAATGACGCCCTGAAAGTTTCTTTATAGCACAAGAACCGTCTACAATTAACCCTTAGACTGCTACTTGAGTTTCAAATTAAAGAAATATTATTGTTTCCCAGGATTAATGGATGAACGGATTTCACCTTGTGAGGTGTCGTTAGATTCGTCTTTATGTCAAAGTAACACTGTTTATATCAAAATAAAAAAAAACAAAATGGCGGATTTTTTGGCGCTAAATTCAATGTTTTTACGCTCTGCAGCCTGAACGGCATGGTGGATTTTAGCTGTAGAGGTGTCATCTGATTTGGATTTACTGTAAGAGTAACACTGGGTACATAAAACTAAGAAAATATATAAATGAAAGAAATTGAAAAAAGGTATTATTTTTACATACCTGGAGTCACTCTCACAGTAAATTCGAATCTAACCCCTCCAGCCAAAATCCGCCTAGTCGTTCAGGCTGCAGAGCGTGAAAACATTGACTTCAGCGCCGAAAATCCGCCATTTGGTTTTTTTTTTATTTTGATATTCCCAGTGTTACTCTCACAGTAAAGACGAATCTAACGACACCTCACAAGCTGAAATCCATTAATTTATTTATTCAGAGAATTAATGTTATTTTTAGAATTTCAAACGGAAATAGCAGTCTAAGGGTTAATTGTAGATGGTTGCTGTCCTAGTAAGAAATCCTCAGGGCGTAATTTTCAATAAGAATCCAGTATAATTTTCGTCTGGCCGGCACTTTCATTTTTGGGTATATTTTGTACGAGACGTGGTTGTTCTCCTTTTCCTGAATTTTCTTTGCTATAAACCTTACGGAACCCGAGACCTTTCCAACGAATGCAAAACCGTGGAAAACGGTTAGTGCGTTCTGGAGTTATAGCGTCAGGAAGGAAAACCCGACTTATTTTTATATAGTAGAATATAAAAAAAAAAATTATAATAATATAATATAATAAAAAATTGGAATCCTGGATCATTGTAGTAGCGTAAGTCTTGTTGGTGACCTAATAAGCAAAAAGTACTCCATTTTGTAAAAAATATAATTAAATTATATTAAAATAATAAGGATACATTTTTACTTACATCCTTAATCCTGCTTATACAGGGTGGCCCAGCGACAGTGGTCCAAAAATTTTTTTTAGGTAGAAGGCATCACAACAAGTCATTTAAAAGGAACATTAGTTCCGCGAAAATCAATACTTTAGAAGTTATGATTTTTTCAATTTTCTTTTGAAATTTCTCCACTCCAATCACTTAGTTCACTCTTGTTTGGAAACTATCTAACTGAATCAGTTCAAATTTGGTGTAAATGTACAATAGTAATGTAGAAACCATGTTATGTGCGAGTTTTGAGTTTATTCTAAGACAAATTGTTTTTTTTTTAATTTTCGTCAATAATTTTTCGCCATATCAGAAACTAATACAATTTTCAAAAAATCACCGCTGCTATGTTTGTGCACTTGATGATTGGTTTATGATCTTAAAAACTGTACATAAGTATGATAATAGTCTATGCAAAAAATTGAAGTGATGCAACTAATGCATCACTTTCAAAATTAACATCATGTACGGTAAGTCGCTAAAACTCAGAATGGGTCATTTCTGCACTGACCCTAATTTGAAAAAAAAAGTAGCCAATTTTTTTTTTTGGGTAGAGGGCATCATAGCAACTCATTTAAAAACAACATTATATAGTCGAAAACCAATAGTTTAGAAGTTATTATTTTTTAAATTTTGGGCCTAAGTGGTTGAACTTCAGAGACATAAATCATTTTTGTTCGTAAACTATCCTACTAAGGAACTTCAAATATGGGATGACCTAATAATTAATCCCATACTTCAATTGGCTTCGCTTTATTTTATGTTGACTGGTAGATAATGCCTTAACAGCATTAAGTCCGCCTTTTGTAGGTATCACTCATTGTATTGTAATGAATGAGTGAGATAAATTCTTTTTCACTCTCTTCTATTCTTACTCATTTTAAAGTTCGTTAGTCGGATAGTTTACAAACACAAGTGATTTAGTCTCTGAAGTTCAACCACTTAGGCCCAAAATTTAAAAATAATAACTTCTAAACTATTGGTTTTCGACTATTTAATGTTGTTTTTAAAAGAGTTGTTATGATGCCCTCTACCCAAAAAATAATATTTTGGCTACTTTTTTTTTAAATTAGGGTCAGTGCAGAAATGACCCATTCTGAGTTTTAGCGACTTACCGTACATGATGTTAATTTTGAAAGTGTTCCATTAGTTGCATCACTTCAATTTTTTGCATAGACTATTATCATACTTATGGACAGTTTTTAAGATCATAAACCAATCATCAAGTGCACAAACATAGCAGCGGTGATTTTTTGAAAATTGTATTAGTTTCTGATATGGCGAAAAATTATTGACGAAAATTAAAAAAAAAACAATTTGTCTTAGAATAAACTCAAAACTCGCACATAACATGGTTTCGACATTACTATTGTACATCTATACCAAATTCGAACTGATTCAGTTAGATAGTTTCCAAACAAGAGTGAATTAAGTGATTGGAGTGGATAAATTACAAAAGAAACTTGAAAAAATCATAACTTCTAAAGTATTGATTTTCGCGGAACTAATGTTTCTTTTAAAAGACTTGTTGTGATGCCCTCTACCTAAAAAAAATTTTTGGACCACTGTCGCTGGGCCACCCTGTATTATAAATGCGAATTAAATGAAACTTTACAATAATAAAGCTAGCTTATTCATCTGAAAAGGACATAGACTAATTTATTTTAAAAATATATATTTTACTTTAGTCCTCGCGGACGAAGTCGCGGGCGGCCACTAGTTTCAAACAAAAATATCGATGTAGGTATGTATTGGAAAAAGGGACATCCCCAAAATATTTTTAACTAGTCACTGGATCAATTTTGTATGGGCAAAGTAGGCCTGGGATGTTTAAAATTTTCTTGTTTTTGACGTTTTTTGTTGTAATCACACAGTTCAAACCAGAAAAGAAGAAAAACCGGACTGTAGTTGTTAATTTTTTGGAATTTTAATTTGTTAAATATAAGCTTTCAAGCACTTGCGTTCTTGCACTGGTTTAATATGGTGTATTAGGGTTAATAAACATACAAAATTTACAATAACTTCAATATTTTACTTAATTGTCACTAAATCGTTCTAACAACGACAACACCGAAGGAAACAAATGTTTATCCATATTCCGACCCCAAATATAATCTAAGTGGTTGAACTTCTTCCATTCCATGACACGATAGTCGACTACATTCGGTAAGCGGCTTCTCAAAATCTTGACATCTGTCAATGAGCACATCTTGTCGTTAGAAGCAGCCAATAACGCAGTTCTCATCGTTACCTTACTCAAGTCGTAGTTTGGAGGTGAAGGGGAATTATAAACAGCCAAGTTTCTCTCAATACCGTAGTCCATTTGAGTAAAATTTCTCTTCAGACCCATCTGTAGCAGATGCGTCAGACTTTTCCTGGAAGCTCCAGCTGGATAATGTGCCGCTGTTATTGGTAAGAACTCTGGTTCTAGCTCATCTGGATCGTGACCAGCAATGGCCAGAAAGAACATCTTTCCGCACGTGTTATAACCATCTTGTCGGCAACAAACAGTCTTCAGAATGTTTTTCTCGATAGAGTTGTCATTGAAAATCTCTTCTTGCCCTATAGTTGAAAGGATGTCGCTTATCAAGGGCCATGCTTCTACTATATATTTTGCTGGTGTTGGTAAATGATGCAAGAAACAAATTGGCGACATTGCGATTAGTAATCTGATCTTATCGTTGAATTCTGGTTTTAGAGAACCTAGGACGTAGAAAATTGTGTTTCCCTGAGAATGCCCGATGCAGCTCAACTTCTCCTGTCCAGTTTTCTCCAGAATGTAGTCAATCAATGCAGGGAGGTCATAAATACCAACTTCGTGAAACGAGAAATCCCAAAATTCTTTATCGTTGTTCGGGTCCAGTCTGACATGCTTTCTGGAATACCTATTCCCACGTTTGTTCCCCACCCACACATCGTACCCTTGTCTGGAGAGTGTTGCAGCCATTGATTTGTTTCCTCTAATAATAAACCCGTCTGCTGAATCTCCTATGCCATGCATGAGCAGCACAGGCCGTGTTTTGTTTCCAGGTATATGAAATAATTTGATGATGTAGCCATCTTCCGTTTCGACTTCATGCTCTTCACAGATTAGGCCATATTTCTTTGCCAATCCCACGAAGTTAAGCCGACTATCCTCCGGCGTGCATTCTTGACTGTCTATCAGCGGTATTAAGTTCGTTATTAATAAAATGGTTGTTACTGCGGACACGTTGGCACTGAACGCCATCGTCGCAAGCACTTCCCTGCAAGCTTGTAGAGGTGGCTACTCCTGGACCTCGGAACTAGGCTTTGCCATTCGGATATTATGTTATAATTTTATAAATCCGGATAATTTGTGATAAGTGTCCGGATATACCGGATACAGTATTGAAAAAACCTGTGTTATAAGAATCTGAGTGTTGAGCTACATTCATAAAGCTGTGCCCGAAAGCAATTTTGTATTACCTCTGCCGAATTTGAGCAGATATCCCAAAATACAGGTAGTCGTCTACTTTGCCTTGTAAATTGACTACAACAAGCTTTTTCGACTCCTCGAATATTCTTTCGGAGAAAAGACCAAGAATCGACAGGATTCTCTCTACTTTTTCTCTCTCTCTCTTTTATGCGTTACTTGTTAAGTTCAAGTCGCAGAAATTCACTGCAGATTTACAAGCAATCACATTAACAAATGTGAGTTTTCAGTACATTAACTCGTCTCTGTCGAACAATCGTTTTCGGATTTGTATTGCAAACAGTCTACACCAACCTACTTCAAACAAACTTTTAATAAAAATATCCGGTATAAATCCGGATTATAAAACTTAACGTATAATGCAAACCCTACTGGGAACTAATTAGCCTTCTGACCTAGAGAAAACCGGTCAGTAATATTTAAAAACATTGTTGTGATTTATATAGGTGTGGTTGTGATAAATAAATAAAACCTTATACAGTTTTAATAAGTTTTAAAATTGTCCATCCGAGAGTTGGCATTGGGTATAAATACGACTGTATTGGGATATTTTTTGGTAAAAAATTAACTCAGTTGTTT
Organism: Udea ferrugalis; assembly: GCA_950022985.1. Taxonomy (NCBI): domain Eukaryota; kingdom Metazoa; phylum Arthropoda; class Insecta; order Lepidoptera; family Crambidae; genus Udea; species Udea ferrugalis. Next base: position 15,894,488 of record OX465527.1, on the reverse strand, counting down.
AAAAGAAGGAAGTAATAAACTGAGTCAGATGACCAATGACCTTTTATGTAGAGATGGTCACCCATCCAAAGCCGCTGTCACCACTAAGATCGACCTCAATATAACCTTCAAGAGTGGTAGAGTTACATTATGTACATGTATTTTTGTATTGTTTATTATATTGTATATGTGTATTATAATGCTGAGGTGGTTTGGTCATAAGGAAAGAATGAATGAAAGGCGATTAACGAAACGGATTTATAAGGCGAGGGTGAATGGAACTGTTGGAAGGGGAAGACCTAGACGAACGTTTCTTGGGCAAGTTCGAGATGTTCTCAGAAAGGGCCAGGTCAGGAGTACCTTTAACCGACGAGCATGTATGAAACGACTCATGAAAATAGAGGAGTCGCAAGATGTGTGTCAGGACCGTAGCAAGTGGAAAGAAGTAGTCTCCGCCTACCCCGTTGGGAAACAGGCGTGATGGTATGTATGATTTTGAATTGGGATTAGTATTGGCTATTGAGTTTGGTAGTCAACGATAGGAACCTTTGCGGTTTGGAACAGCCTGTATCAGTATCTGGTATGGAAATCCGGTTCACCTGGATTCAGCGAGCCCGAGTCAGTCTGAAATTTACAGTCAAAGGCACCGGTGTACATCTTGCTCTAGCTTAATGCCAATTCTTTGCAATGAAGGCCTTTAGGCTGATCAAGAAGAAGGATGTTAGTTGTATTGTTTTTACAAAAAAGTAAGAGCCAATGGACAAAAGTTATTTTATTTTGAAAAATATCCTTATAATTATAAAACACACTTGCAGAAAACTAATGACTTTATTGTTATTAAATATAGAATTATTAACATTCGCTTTTCAAATACCATTATTCCTAAAATAGTAACTATTTTTATTTTTTCCCCTTATCATTCTACGATATGAGGGCAAATTTCAAAAACACGACAGTAAAATCTTCTTTTTTTTCAGGTGGTTGTGCACTCAAGTTCCTGGTTAGTAGGTAGCCATAAACACCAAACTTCTTAAACATTGTGATATATGGACGATATGATTTATACTTCAAGCCAAGAGATTCATGAAACGAACTTAAAAAATAGAATCTGTTATCTTGGACAACTATAAACAAAATTGAGCACGAAAAACTCGCTTCACGTGACTTTATTACACCTGCAAAGTGATCACTGGGTTATTTATAAGTTCAGTGAAATATCACTATCTTAGTATGTTCGCGCTAAGAATGCAGTAATTTTTTAATTTAATTCTGCCACACGTCAAAACTCAGGTACAAACCCGTCCCCCTCATGGGTTCTCGCCTCGGCGTGGCGAGGGGGCCTAGTACCGGTGGTAGGGGCACCACCGGGAAGCGAAGAGAACCCAGGCGTGGCAGCGTGGTGGACTGGACACCCACCCGCTGCGGCCCGTAAGGGCGGCGTGGGGCTGCGGGGCCAGTGGGGCCTGCAGGCGCCTTGAGGCGCGTGGTTGGGGCCGCGGCGCACAACCGGTTGGTGGGGGCCAGTGATCCGAGGCTGATCCCCCCTGTGCGTCGCGGCCCGGCGGGGCCGTACCGTCGGTTACGGCAGCGGAGCCGCCCTTTGGGTGGCTCGTGGTTGCGGGCCCAGTAGGGTCGCTGCGGCCCGTAAGGGCGACGCGGGGATGCGGGGACAGTGGGGCCTGCAGGCGCCTTCAGGCGCGTGGTTGGGGCCGCGGGGCACAACCGGTTGGTGGGGGCCAGTAACCCGAGGCTGATCCCCCCTGTGCGTCGCGGCCCGGCGGGGCCGTACCGAAGGTTACGGCAGCGGAGCCGCCCTTTGGGTGGCTCGTGGTTGCGGGCCCGGTAGGGCCTGCGTACGGTGGCCAGCTAGCGCGTGGTACGGGGGTGCCGCCGCCAGCATTGCACGGGTTTCACCGCTGCCTGGTAGGGACGGCTTGACATCCTCGGCTGTCCCTTCTGGCCTCCCCTCACGAGGGGGGGTCGCTTCCGGCCCGCCGTGCTAGCGGGCTCCGTCCGGGGGAACGCGTAACAGGCAGGCGCTATTTACCGTGTTCCCCCACTAACGGACGATTAGAGGGAGTAGTAGGGGTTTTAGTCGGTAGGGCCACTGGTATACCATCTTTCCAGTGGTGAGTCCGACATAACCCGTCCGTCTCCCGGTGGACGGGTATGCGTAAGGCATTTCCCCTACTTAAAAAAAAAAAAAAAAAAAAAAAAGGTACAAACCCGTTTGAAAGAATTTCATTTGGGCACTGTGAACTTGACTTCCAAATTAAGAACGATTTAATTGGTTAGGGTGCTAGGTTGAAGGACAAGAATGAAATCACTGCATTCTTAACGCGAACGAACTTTAGTATGAAAATAACGAAAGCAGCAAGTTATTGAAAATGCAGCATTCGAGATCCTAAGTTGTTATTCCTTTACAGATCTGTCAAATTCATGAAATTTAAACAGTGCATTAACTAAATAGGTTATAAGGCTAAATTGGAGCAGCTACCCGCAACCTGAACTTGGCTTGGGTTAACAATCGATTTTTTATAATTAAAATTTTTCTGATTTCTTTGTTCTATTAATTGCTGTCGGCAAATTGTGTAGTTTCAAAATATTTCCGTTTTTTTTCAAAATCCCCCCGGTGAGTTGTGAACCGCCTCCTGTTGCCAGGTGCAACGAGGACCTGATGTCGTTCCTTGAGTGTAGATAATTATGAAACTAGTAACTTTAATTGCTCGATTTGCAGATCTTTTAAGCCGGAGACCGGAACGCGCACAGTTTGAAGTAGCACACCATCTGTGAACCTGTGAAAAACAGAAAGGATAGCAAATAAGTGCGTTATAAATGACCAAAATAGTTTCATGGTTAAGAATTTGTGGGTTCGATCACCGCATAGTTCAAAAATTTGTGTGCATGAACATGTCCAGTAGTATTGTTTCAGACTTAAGCTTTAGGTATTTCCTAGTATACAGTATATTTTGTATGTATTAACACACAGTAATTTCTTAAATCTGTGAATCTGGCAGAGACCGCTTTTGGCGATACGGCCGCCTGATTCCCTGTAACCTGTAAATACTGTTGTGTAATTATATGTAATTTGTTAGAAAATTCATGGACACGATGATACGTATTCACACGTAGACACAAAACAACACAAGCTTTTTCACATAGCAGGCAGGTCCTATACTTGTGCCCTGTGGTATGGGGCATTAGAATACTGCCAAGGTTCCCCCCCCCCCCCCCCCGCCTGTCGTAAAAGGCGACTAAAGGGGGGCCCCGGGGTCGCTAGGAGTGCACACGGTTGGGACCGTGCGCCTCCATTGCACAGGCGACTCCGTGGAGGGCGGCGGTGCGGGGGGGCCTCGCACTGCCGTTAACACCGGTGGGTGTAAGAGGGGAGATATAACTCCTCTCGAGTAGAGCCGGGAAGCCGGCATAGAGCGCCAGGGGTCCGCCGGTAGAGTCCCTCGCGGTGGTACTCGGTGACCTTCGGTACTCAGGGAGCGGGATAGTGCGTAAATGCATTCTCCGCGTCAAAAAAAAAAGGCAGGTCCTATACTTGATTTTCTAAATACGCCCCAGTCACTACCACTACGCTCCTACGCCTCTAATCCCAGTCCTCCTCCGGTCCAGTGAAATGACAGGATTGGTTAAAAAATCTGTAATTATGCGTCAAATTAACAGCTAATTATAAGTAACCAAGGGAATTGAATCATCGTGAGATCGTTCCCTTCAGTAAGCATTGCGTCTTTGAGTTCAATGTCATTTTTCTGCTCGACCTCAGGACATAATCTGCAATGTAACCGTATAACGAATGGTGAAGTGCATACACTTTTAATAATCGCAGTGCTAATTACTCCAGGAATATTGACAAGGTTTAGTTAAGTTAAGACAAGTTAGTTAAGTTTTTGTTTCTATTGTTCTCGTTTCAGATCAGAAAAGGTAGGGAGTGACTGCAAATCAGCGCTGACTGGGAACAAAAAATTGATGGAACTGGGTGAAAGTGGAGGTGGCTGACTCGTACTAACGAGTGAGCCACCTTTTTTTTTTTTTTTTTTTTAAGTAGGGGAAATGCCTTACACATACCCGTCCACCGGGGGACGGACGGGTTATGTCGGACTCACCACTGGACAGATGGTATACCAGTGGCCCTACCGACTAAAACCCCTACTACTCCCTCTAATCGTCCGTTAGTGGGGGAACACGGTGAATAGCGCCTGCCTGTTACGCGTTCCCCCGGACGGAGCCCGCCTGCACGGCGGGCCGGAAGCGACCCCCCCCGCGTGAGGGGAGGCCAGAAGGGACAGCCGAGGATGTCAAGCCGTCCCTACCAGGCAGCGGTGAAACCCGTGCAATGCTGGCGGCGGCACCCCCGTACCACGCGCTAGCTGGCCACCGTACGCAGGCCCTACTGGGCCCGCAACCACGAGCCACCCAAAGGGCGGCTCCGCTGCCGTAACCTTCGGTACGGCCCCGCCAGGCCGCGACGCACAGCGGGGATCAGCCTCGGGTTACTGGCCCCCACCAACCGGTTGTGCGCCGCGGCCCCAACCACGCGCCTCAAGGCGCCTGCAGGCCCCACTGGCCCCGCATCCCCGCGTCGCCCTTACGGGCCGCAGCGACCCTACTGGGCCCGCAACCACGAGCCACCCAAAGGGCGGCTCCGCTGCCGTAACCGACGGTACGGCCTCGCCGGGCCGCGACGCACAGGGGGGATTATTATTTAATTTTAAATTAATTAATCACATTGTTCCTAAAGCCTTGTGACATTTTCTACTAGTTAATTGCAAAGTCATTTATTATTTAAACCACCACAGCAAAGACGTAATCCTTAACCCATAACCTGCTCAGCTTAACATACGTGATCTTTTTCGGTAGATAGATAGATATTCTATGCACAAAAACATTACAGTTGTATTAAATTACAGAGACCAATGTACAATTTAGGCGGTCTTATCGCTAGGGAGCGATCGACAACCTTCAGTTAGAGGATCGGGAGAAAACAAAAAAAAACAAAATGTGGGTAAGGTAAAATAGTAAGATGAGATCTTTGACGATTTTCTGTCCCCGCTGTGCAGTTACTACTACATTATACCAACCTATTGCTTTTCCCTTTTTGATCTTCCACTTCTGCTGCGGCCTGGAGGGGGGCAAGTGCTTCAGGGGCAGGTCTGGGGGGGCGTACACGTCTGACAGTCTCTTCAGCACCGGATCTTTCATCTGCAGCTCGGCCTTCAGGTGCCTCTCACTGCTGTCGGATATCTGATTAGGTCTGGAAAATTCAATAAATTTCTGCTTTAATACCAATTTTACTTAATGCTGATAGCAGCATTTTTGTTTTTTGGGCGGCACTTTCACATTTGGAGCAAAAACTGAGCCCAGGTGACGTCCTTTCAATGATTTGAAAGGTGTAACTGAGCACAAAATGAGCTGTTAAAAATAATAATTCATTAATTCGTGATTCAGGGGGCTTCTGAATCATGGCCGCTGTGGTCATTGTGCTGACTATCACAGCTGTCACTGTGTAACCGGACTACAAATTATAACAGCCTTGATTGTAAAAAGCCATTGTAAGTTGAGTTCTAATTTTGTATTCAGTGTATTGTTTTACATAAACTGCCTATATACGTGCTGCTGGCACGAGTCTGCTGGCACAGGCCTTACCTCAACTATGAGGTGGGCGAGTCATACTTCAACACGTGGGCTCTGTGAGAATTTTTCAATGCGGTGTAAGGTTAGTGAGTACCTAACCCTAATGTCAGTTATTATCAAGCCATCCTAAGGCCTCCGACTAGGCTTATCAACAGACATTAGCATGCCTCTGAAGCACGGAGATGCCCAAAAATATATCACTAAATTTCGGTCGGGGTTGTCATCCATCCCATTTGCGACCCATCGTGTGTTGCTTTACAACATCATGTGTTGTTGCCGATCCACTGTTGAAACTGCGTTACGAGGCTCCCCGTACTATGTTGTATTGTCTTACCGATATGGTATCCTGTCGATTGCAGCGTGCATCTGCAGAGCAGCGATGATCTTGCGCAGCATCAGACCACTGGGCCCGGGGCGCAGCTCTCTGTCCACTGGGCCGCTGTCAATGTCATCGCCATCCTGAAATGGTGCATCAGTTTATTTGTAGCGATTGTTAGGCGAATGTTACATAACAACTCGTCGGAGCATTTCCCATTGTAAAGGTGGCCCTCGACCTGGCAGAGTTATTGTTCGCGTAAGTACTTGGCGGAACGACAAGTCTGGTTGTCACATACCTGATAGAGGAGGTCCTCGCTCGGAGGCAGCTGGTCGTACAGCTCCACGGTGGCGCCCAGGGCCACCAGCAGCGCGCCCACCAGCGCCCTGAGCTGCTGGGACTTGTTGCCACATACCTGATAGAGGAGGTCCTCGCTCGGAGGCAGCTGGTCGTACAGCTCCACGGCGGCGCCCAGGGCCACCAGCAGCGCGCCCACCAGCGCCCTGAGCTGCTGGGACTTGTTGCCACATACCTGATAGAGGAGGTCCTCGCTCGGAGGCAGCTGGTCGTACAGCTCCACGGCGGCGCCCAGGGCCACCAGCAGCGCGCCCACCAGCGCCCTGCAGCTCTGGGACTTGTTGCCACATACCTGATAGAGGAGGTCCTCGCTCGGAGGCAGCTGGTCGTACAGCTCCACGGCGGCGCCCAGGGCCACCAGCAGCGCGCCCACCAGCGCCCTGCACCACACGCGGCTGCTGGAACACATTCTGGAACATACATATTTTCATGTTAATCATTAATTTTAAAAACTAGGGGCCGCCCACTAATATGTCCCCGCGGAGACTTAGGTTGCAAAAAAATGTGACATATTTATAAATTGTAGCCTATGTGCTTTTCAGATGCATAAGCTATATTGTGAAGTTTCATCAAAATCCATCCAGTAGTTTATAAATGAAGCAACACGACACATCGACACATACAAACTTTCGCATTCATAATATTAGTAGGAATATTTCCCTATTTATGTTTAAGTTTTGCGTGCGTACGTTATGTTGTCGTAATTAAATCTGTCTCCTAAGCAAAACACGAGGTCTAGTATTGTATACCTTTAGAGCGGAAGTTTCTTTCTAATAAAAAAATGGTATTTATGACCGACGCTGAACCCCCAAAATCAGACCATACCACATGACACTATGAAAACAACTGAAATAAGCCATCTCTTGTTGCAATATTAGTCAAGAATCTCATTTTTCTTACTAGGATAGGTAAGCAGATTTGAAACCTCTGAGGTATGTCCCTTTGTTTTCATCTTTATACGACGCAGCATGCATTATATGGGTATCCCTAATAGTAAGCGATGGCAAATCTCTTATCTAACATACCTATTTGGCTGAGATATATACACGTCGTTTCCTTTCATAAAAACCACCTCTCTACCTATTTATTTTAGTTACTTCCCAACAAAGATAAAACGCCCCTGTTTACCTTCTGCGCCCACTGGAAGCAAATGCTTTAGGCAAATCTCCGAAAATTGTTATCGCTCGGATTTTTGAGAGCTGTATACTTATTAAAATAAAATGATAATGTCGACTAATGAAAAACGTGGCTAACACCAAAACTAAATTAGCGTTTTGGTTCATAATCATGGACATCACCCAAATTGGGCTGATTCTGAAAGTGCCGGCCAAAAAATAAAAATGCCTATATCCGCATAGAATTTAACCGTCTGAGCATTTGTAACTGTTTAAATTGTAAATAATAGTTTAACAATCATATTTTAATTTGGCAAAGTTCCTGATAGATGTCGTATCAACTCCATTGACACAAGCAAACTTCAAGTTTTAGGGCCGGCGCCCACTATCGGCATCGGCACGCTTCAGGCTGTTAAGGTGGCAAATAGTAATATACTCTAACATAATGGCAATAAAGTAGAAAATGCCGAAACAGAAACAGAACAAATGCATTTTGTTTTTACGAGAACACATCACGGAAATTTCTACTTTATTGCCATAATGTTAAAGTACATTGCTATTTGTCACCTTAAAATCCTGAAGCGTGCCGATGCCGATAGTGGGCGCCGGCCCTTAGATAGCATAGGAAGCATGTGATAGGCTCTAGTTCCATCTATTTACGCAGAGATGTCCCTATCCTCCTTTAAATCGCGGTAGCATTGTGTTACAAAATTTTGTATAAACTTCTTCAAGACTTTAATAAATTTGTCTTCGCCTTGGAATCGGTGTTTTTATTCATGGTCCTTCGAACCGGATATTTTCGTGGAGAACGTGTGGACAAACGGTAACAAGGAAGCGGCACCTAGCGGAGATCAGGTTTTGATGTTGAGAGCTAATTGTATGGGCTGGAAAACTGTAAGTAAAGTGAACTAATTGTATGACCAGTAGCCAAGCAAAAGTGAATCTTAGTTCAAAGGAAGAATTTACTTAGAAAAGTCGGAGTAGTTTTAGACTTGTAAAATTTTAAGCTGATTTTGGTTGAGACGGGGAATCCATGCCCAATTTTCTCCAAAAGTAGGTACAAACAAAAAACACTCTGAAAATTTACGCCCAATACAGGACTTAGAATATTTGGCTCTCAGCAGCTGTCAAAGACTTTGAAAAATTTTGGACAAACTTCAAACAAACATAATTATTTTGAACAAAATTATTTTCTGAACATGATTGAAATGGATTCATTGATTAGAGTACAGGGTGATATAAACAACAAAATTTCAAAAGCATTTACCAACTATAAAAAATCCCCAAAAGATAGAATAACCAGTAGCTACATTGAAACTAGACTGGAAACTTTGGAAGATTTGTGGGCGAGTTTCGGGAAAACACATCAGAGGTTAATTCTCGAAAATAACCAAGCAGATTTTGAACAGTCACAATACCACCTGAACGATGTTTTTAGTGATACGGAGGAGCTATACACAGAATATAAGAGCGTTTTAAAGGAATCTTATGGGAATATACGTAACAAAGGTCCAGTCCTGGCGAGTTCAGCAAAGGTCGATGTACAATTACCTAAAATTTCGATACCAGGATTTTCGGGAAAATACTCTGAGTGGACGACATTCCGCGATCTTTTTCTGTCGCTCATTCACAGCAACCAATCACTCCAAACCGTGCAGAAGCTTCATTATCTGAAAAGTTACTTATCGGGCGAAGCAGAACAACTTCTTCGCCATCTTCCAATTACAAGTGATAATTATTTAGTGTGCTGGGAACTTTTGGAAAACCGTTTTAACAATAAAAAATATCTTACAAACTGTATCCTTAAGAAGTTCTTTGGTCTGAAAAATGTTATGCAAGAGACTTCAAGTGCCCTGAAGGAACTTCTTGATGGTACAAACGAGTGTCTTAACGCCTTAAAAAATGTAGGGATAAACACCCAAAACTGGGACATTATGATAATTTACGTTGTAGCATTGAAATTAGACGGCGAATCGCGCAAGCTGTGGGAAGCTAAATCTTGTAATGTCACCACAGAGTTACCAACATTAAAAGATTTTATTGAATTTTTAGAGCACAGATTCAGGTCACTTGAATTCTTGACCCCTAAGGTCACAAGAAACACTCAGTCTCATCATGTCGCCACTGATGCTAATGCCAGTAACAAAAATTCTTCATGTTCTTTCTGTTTTGATAATAACCATAAGTTAGGAAATTGCAAGAAGTTCTCAAATGAATCCATGTTAACACGTCGTGAATTTGTCCAAACCTCTCGATTATGTTTTAACTGCCTAGGTCCAAACCATTCAGTAACATCGTGTCGTTTGCCCACCAGATGCAGAATCTGTAACAAAAAACACCATTCTCTTTTGCATAGTAACTATACCAACGATCTACGGGCGTTTCCGAGGGAAACGTACGATCCAATGATAACAATGTTGTTGCGACAACAGCAACAGCATCAGGCGAAACCAAGGAAAAAAACATAACCACTTGCTTCTCTAACAACAAGAGTCAAGTTCTTTTACCGACCGCTCTAGTAAAAGTTCAGACCAACACTGGATTTCATATGACACTTCGGTCTTTAGTAGATCAGGGATCACAGGCTTCCTTCATAACGGAGTCTGCGGTCCAATTACTGGGGCTTAAGAAAGAAGAAAGCAGAAGTGTCATATCGGGGGTGGGGAGTGATTCTAATGCATCGCTAAGTTCCAAGTATATAGTTTACATCAAATTACAGTCTATCCAAGACCCAACATTTGCCATCAAAGTTAAAGCTCATGTACTTACCAAGCTGCCTTCTTTCCTTCCTGAAAGAAGCTTCAACGTTCAACGATGGCACAACATGCCTAAAATGAAACTAGCGGATCCAAAGTACAATCTACCTAGTAAGATTGACTTATTGTTGGGTGCAGAAGTTTACTGCCAAATATTATCTGAGGGGCTAGTAAGAGGTCCAATAGGAACACCAATCGCTCAGAATACCAAACTCGGCTGGATTCTATCTGGAAAAGTTAGGGAAATTTCCGAAACCAAACCATTCAGCTGCAACAATATAGTCACATTGCATGCCTTATTGCATGCTCAAGTTGATGAAACATTTGATCTGAAAAGATTTTGTGAAATTGAATCTGATGAATTTTCAGCAAACAAAAGGCGACTTACACCAGAAGAGAAAAGGTACAAGGAATTCTATAGCCAAACAACTTCACGAGATCCAACTTGGCGTTCTGTTACCAGATTGTCATTCAGAGATGAAGAACCAGGCTGTAAATACGGCAATTCACAGGAAATCGCTGTAAAGAGGTTGCTTATGCTGGAAAAGAGTCTACAGAAATCACCGGAACTGAAGATTCAGCATCCAGATGTCAGTGCCGAGTCCTTAGAAATAAGCCAAGATAAAAAATCAATGGGAGACAACCTAGAATTAAAAACCGATGATGTAATCAAAATCCTGGGACTTACCTGGAACCGACGAGATGATATCCTCCAATATTCTGTGCAGTTGCCACCAGTCAGTGAACCTGTAACAAAAAGGAAGGTAATATCTCATATATCTAAATTGTTTGACCCCATGGGATGGATAGCGCCAGCAATAGTTAAGGCAAAAATATTCATTCAGCAGCTATGGCTTGCAGGGATAGCTTGGGACGAAGAGCTACCACCAAAACTACAGAAGGCATGGCTTATCTATAGAGAAGAACTTAAATCACTTACCAAATGTCGCCTGCCACGCTGGATTGGCATGAATGAAAACTGTAAAGCACTAGAGCTTCATGGATTTAGCGACGCTTCAACTGACGCCTATGCAGCTGTAGTGTATGCGCGTGTGGTGGATGAATTTGAAAATGTCCATGTTCATCTTTTGACCTGTAAAACTAAGGTATCTCCAATAAAACAAGTGTCCATTCCACGGCTTGAATTGTGCGGGGCAAACTTACTGGCAAAATTGCTAAAGGACGTCTCAGAAGTTTTGAAAGTACCAAAGGCCGATTTGCACGCTTGGAATGATTCTACCATCGTGCTAGCTTGGTTAAGTAGTCATCCAAGCCGTTGGAAAACATTCATTGCAAACAGGGTTTCAGATATTCTAAACGTTTTAGACAGAGATCAATAATAATAATAATAATAATTTTATTTATTTCAGGCTACAAATTACATTGATAGATCTTAAATAACATAATCGGCCCATATTATAAATACCTTAAAGACTTAAAGACTAACATACATACTTAATATATAACTAAAACATATTTAGCACTTTATAGTAGACGGCGAAGTGCGACGCAATATGGTGTCCGGTAACCGGCCGCGGAAACGCCGATATGCGACACCTTTCGGCCAAAAATCTTCCTTCATGAAGGTCGCCAGACGTTCAGTCGGAACCGACACAACAAATGAATTGAAATTCACGTTGTGACGGGATTCCAACTGTGCGACCCTCATCTTGAGATTGGTCTTAACGCACATATACTCCACAATATCTTCTGACTTCGTGGAGTAGTGTAAACGGGACACATACAATAGCGTTGTCGGTACAGCTGGCCGCAAAAGATGGTTGTGTCCAGTCGGGCCGGTGCCACAGAGATTACGTCTAGGGAGTTTCTTCTTCTTCTCTACCAGGATGAAACCCTCCTTATCGCAACGTTGATCCCGTGGACCCGCCGGCGTAGCAGCGTGGATGACATCCTGGCCACTCTTCTTCTTCCTCTTCCCAACAGCCTGTCGCCGCTGAGGTTGCGGAGTGGTGGTGACGGGTCGGCTGGCGGCAGCAGCTGCGTAAGCACGTTGAGGACTCGACGTGCAGTCGCGTGACGTCTCCGGCGGGGCGGAGGGCGGGGCAGCGGGGCGCGGGGCAATGGTCACACGTATCATCTTTTGATAACCCAGCAGACTGTGCCTCTCGAGGTGTTAATCCATCAGAATGTGACTCACTTCCTTTATGGACAAACGGTCCTGCATGGTTAAAAACGGAACCTATTGAATATAACAAGACAAAGATTGAAGATACAATGTTGGAAGAAAAAGGAAAAAAGGTGTATCATGTTGTTGAAGTGAACCAGTTAGAGTTATGGACCAAATTTTCAACATTACGGAAACTAATCAGGGTGCTAGCATATTGTAGGAGGTTCATATCCAAGACACAAAGGTCTACTGGGTCCTCATATCCTGTGTGGCTAACCAAAACCGAACTATCTGAAGCAAGGAATATCTGTGTTAAAAATTGTCAACTAGAAAACTTTTCCCAAGAAATAAAGGATATCGAATCAAAGCAAGCAGTTAATAAGAAAAGTAAACTCACCGCACTATCTCCTTTCCTCGATAAAGAAGGTGTCTTGAGGGTGGGTGGTCGTCTCGAGAGCGCCGATATAAGCAACAATCAAAAACATCCAATCATCTTGCCGTAAAAATCGCACTTCACAGATCTTGTCTTTGCAGATGCGCATGAAACAACATTGCATGGAGGATGTCAGCTGATGCTCAACTATTTGCGTTTAAATTATTGGATATTAAATGCTAAAAATCGCTCAAAACACTTTGTGCGCAAGTGTATTACTTGTATCCGTTATGCAGCAAAATCAAGAGATCAACTTATGGGTCAGTTGCCGTCAGCCCGAGTCACACCGACTCGTCCTTTTTATCAAAGTGGCGTAGATTACGCTGGACCCATCCGAATAAGGACTACCAAAGGAAGAGGTCATCGCGCTTATAAAGGCTACATATGTTTATTCGTTTGTATGGCCACAAGAGCAATTCATCTGGAAGCTGTGAGTGACCTCACCTCGCAAGGATTTCTGGCAGCATTTCGGCGTTTCGTGTCCAGACGTGGTCATTGCGCTGATCTCTATAGCGACAATGGCACGAACTTTGTAGGTGCTGCACGTGAACTAAGAACGCTATTTGCTCAAGAAAATTCAGCTCTAACAAAAGAAATTGCCGAAAGTTTAGCATCAAATGGTACCAATTGGCACTTTATTCCACCACGTGCCCCACATTTCGGCGGACTGTGGGAATCAGGAATAAAATCCACAAAGCATCACCTGAAACGCGTGATTGGAACAACAACATTAACATACGAAGAAATGTCTACCCTGCTGCACCAAATAGAAGCGTGTCTTAATTCAAGACCATTATCTCAGATCAGTACCAATACCCAGGATCCAATACCACTAACACCAGGTCACTTTCTTGTTGGTGAACCTTTGATACTCGTGCCTGATAATAATTACAAAACTGCGACAATATCTTGTCTCACACGTTGGAAGTTGATCCAAAAAATGTTACATGATTTCTGGGTCAGGTGGTCAAACGAATACTTGATTCAGTTTTTAAATAGGTATAAATGGGCATATATCACACTGGAACCCAAAATTGGTGACATAGTCTTAGTCAAGGAAGATGATCTTCCTCCAGCAAGATGGCTCCTAGGGATTATTACTGAAAAACACAAGGGTTTGGACAATATCACGAGAGTGGTTAGTCTTAGGTGCAAGGACATTATATTAAAACGTCCAGTTACGAAATTGTGTATTTTACCGGTGGCAGATTCATTTTATTTTTAGGATACGGCATGTTCCAGTTGTAAGCAACAACGAGAAGTTAATTTGTTTGTGTTTTAGTTGTTTTTATGAGGGGATATGTTTTATTATTTTGAATCTTAGTTTTGTTTTATAACATAGGTTTTATAACACAGGTTTGAGAGTTTTTTATCAATAAGTTTTATGAACATATAATGTATCTAGTCACTATGGGTCAACAATGTCTTTGATTTTCATCTTTATATCAATATACAGTCCACTTTCGTTTGCATGTTGATTCATAGGGGGCAGAATGTATGTATATTATGTACATCCGTCCATGGTGGGCGGTATGTTTAAATTGTAAATGATAGTTTAACAATCATATTTTAATTTGGCAAAGTTCCTGATAGATGTCGTATCAACTCCATTGACACAAGCAAACTTCAAGTTTTAGATAGCATAGGAAGCATGTGATAGGCTCTAGTTCCATCTATTTACGCAGAGATGTCCCTATCCTCCTTTAAATCGCGGTAGCATTGTGTTACAAAATTTTGTATAAACTTCTTCAGGACTTTAATAAATTTGTCTTCGCCTTGGAATCGGTGTTTTTATTCAAGTTTATACAGTAACTATAACACCAAAGCCGTGCAACTGATAACCTTGGTTTTATTTGAGTTTGAAAAATCTGTATTAGTCCAGTCATTATAGTAAGTTCACCTCGGAATTCGAGATACCCAGCTGTAAGCCTGTAAATACTTGTATATTGACACCCTTAAAGTTGTCTCAAAACCTACATATGGTAGGGTGTACGCAACTATTAAATTTCAAGGTCAAAGGTCACAAAAATCGATTTTTTGCGCTTTTTTTGTAAATATCTCATTTCCTATGGGTTTTTTGCTATTTGTATGTTCTTCAATATTGTAGAATACAAAATTCTCTACAAATTTTTTTGAAAAAAAAATTTCATACGGTGAACCGTTTTCGAGATAGAGGGCGGAGAGCGCGCGGTCACAGCATCACTTCAGGTCAACCGGTGCCTCCGGTCAAAAACACGCCGTATAACCTTATTGGCAGTCTATAATGCTCCAAAATCTGTGAAAAGTATCGATCATCTTCGATATGCATTACGTCAAGTCTGCAAAACTGAATATGCCTGTGCAGCTTTCAAATTTTCCACCAACAAGTACAGCTGCTCATCAACATTTCGAACGTGTATATTATCAAGTTCAAACTTGGTTAGGGCATGATTTGGAACCTAAGGTATGGGGTTGGGCAATGCGAAACGATTTTCTGAAGCCTATCATGCCAATTTTACCACCTGCTCAAAAACATTTGCATTTGCAGGAAAGCGGGCTTGCAATGCTCTTTAGCTTGTGGCCAATGTAATGGGCAAGCTTGTCTCAATGCTCTAGCATATCAGAGCGAGATTAACGAAGATGGAAGCATGGAAGAACTTGAGACAAATGTCGTTTAAGAAGATAATGAAGACCAGTTTGAAATTTAACAGCAGCCAAAAACGACGAGGAAGAGGAAGAAAATGATCAAAATTATAAATTGTAGTATTTGTACCCTTTATTCCTTTTTTTTCTTTATTATTATTAGCCTAAAGTAGGATCCCACTGCTGGGCAAAGGCCTCCCCACCACTTCTCCACTTTGTACGGTACAGAGCTATGGTGGACCAGTTTTCCAGGAAGGTGTCTAGCTCATCCCGCCAACGCCTTCTAAGTCTGCCGCGAGGCCTCTCCACGTTTGGGGTACCCAATCGGTGGATATTCTTGCCCATTGCATCTTTCTTTAAATAAAAATAATTTAGCTTGTGGCCAATTACATTGGCCCATGCCAATTACATTGGCCACAAGCTAAAGAGCATTGCAAGCCCGCTTTCCTGCATCCGCACTGCGAACCACAACCACTCTTGCAGTTGCAGAAAATTGTGTTTAGCAAATGTTTTTGAGCAGGTGGTTTGACCTGGGGTTCCAAATCATGCCCTAACCAAGTTTGAACTTGATAATATACACGTTGATGAGCAGCTGCACTTGTTGGTGGAATATTTGAAAGCTGCACAGGTTTATTAAGTTTTGTAGACTTGACGTAATGCATGTCGGAGATGATAGAGACTTTTCACAGATTTTGGAGCATTATAGACTGCCAATAAGGTTATACGGCGCGTTTTTGACCGGAGGCACCGGTTGACCTGAAGTGATGCTGTGACCGCGCGCTCTCCGCCCTCTATCTCGAAAACGGTGCACCGTATGAATTTTTTTTGAAACAAAATTTGTAGAGAATTTTGTATTTTACAATATTGAAGAACATACAAATAGCAAAAAACCCATAGGAAATGAGATATTTGCAAAAAAAGCGCAAAAAATCGATTTTTGTGACCTTTGACCTTGAAATTTAATAGTTGCGTACACCCTACCATATGTAGGTTTTGAGACAACTTTTAGGGTGTCAATATACAAGTATTTACAGACTTACAGCTGGGTATCTCGAATTCCGAGATTCTTACCTAAATTAAGCTTAAATGACTGGACTATATTTCCAACCAACTTATTCGATATTTAAGGTATATGCCTTAACATTGGTGCAACCAACCTGGCTGCCAGGTATAATATACCAGAGAAATTCGTCCGGTCTGTTAATGTTCTCGGTAGCATAATTGGTAGTGCAGTCGCCCGGTTAGCGAAAGACGCGGGTTCGAGTCCCGCCTGATGCCAGGACCGAATGCCTTTTTCTGGTTTTCCTATCTTTAGTAAGATGATAATGCATAATCCCTAATGCTAAAAAATAAAATAAACTTATTCGATGTTATTGTTTTATGTCATTTTTGAGGTTGATTCTTATGAAATATAAAATATGTGTTTCTTTTCATGCATATTTTGTTATTGATTACATTAGATCTGACGATTTGAAAGTCTAGAAACGAAAAAAGTACAAATGACGGACCTAATGACATAATTCATTCTGTACCAGCCAATTAGCAGGTAATACAGAGTAATTAAGGCTGTCACAGTGTGTTGTGGTAGTTCACAAGCCTAAAAGAGATTAATTACGTAACAAAAGGAAATAAAATGCAAAACAAATTTGTCAGAAATGAAAGTTTACTTCCAGACGCTAAGCCTTCAATTACTCGTACCGACAATAATTCTAACAAAAAGCAAGAATATTGTGTTACTTATTTACTACGAAAGGCTTTTTCGCAGGTATTTCTGACGTCAGAGCCCACATGACGAAAGTATCCACCTACACGTTGCTAGACGTAAACAAATTAATTAAAACACCACAACTGGTACACAGAACCACTAAACTATTGTTTAAGTATAGAACACATGATTCACCACTGTCAATCAGTTATCGACGAACCTAGATTGCTAAACTGCAAATAATTTACAGTCCACAATTATCTCTACTTCTATTCTTATAATATCTGAAGACTTTGTTTGTTTTAACGCGCTAATCTCGGGAACTGTTGGTTCGAATAGGAAAAATATTTTTTGTTGAATAGCCCAATTTTTGAGGAAGTTTATATGACATCATGCTCTACGGGAGGAGGGGGACGCGGACAAAGTCGCAGGCGGCCGCTAGCACTGTATATGCCGGTTTTTCAATCATATTAATACTTTTTAGTCAATATCCAAAATCATACTTTCAATACATTTCCTCTCATACATTCATTAACTTTTAAACTAATCGATACTTTTGAAACAAAAGTCCCAAATATTTAATAGTAGAGTTGTACAAATGATGTTGTATTTTGTTGTATTTTATACCTCCAGAGAACGTCAACCAAATCAGACCATAATAAGATAATTTAATAAGATGAAAGTACAACGGCGGGTGACCTGTCGCTAGTATTTCAACGAAAGATTAAAACAGTTCAGGTTCATCATCATCAGCCTGTCATAGTCCACGCTGGACATGGCACGGGAGTGCGCCACAACTCCCGGTTCTGAGCCTTCCGCATCCAGTCCGATCCCGCTACCGTTCTCAGGTCATCGGTTCATCTCACTGGAGGGCGCTCTCCACTCAAATACTCGTCTGCTCCAACGGCCATCGGTTTTTCTACAGACGTGACCAGCCCACTTCAGCTTGCTGATTCTGCGAGCTATGTCGGCGACTCCATTTCTTCGCCGGATAACCTCATTTCTGATTTTATCTTTTAAAGAAACTCCGAGCATAGCTCAGGTTACTTCGTTTCAAATTCTTCGAAACGTGTCCGACGCTCCCTAATCTTTATTCCAAAGACGTAATATTAACACTTTTTCAACGCAAATGGAAGCTCAAAGGGTGAAATTGGCCAGTGTAAATAGCTTGTTTAAATATGCATGAAGCATTTTTCTTTTTGAAACACTTTATGTACCAAGATGAGTGCTGTAGTTTATCTTAGTCCATCACTTATAATACAAGCGGAAGATAAAACAGGAGTTAGTAAAATAATGAAGAATCAAAAAGAAACTCCAACGCTTTCTCAAATTCCTTTCCTTTTCAATTTCCTTCTTGAATAGGTATTTAGGCGAATTTCAATCTAACGGGGTTTTTGCTTAGCTAAAGCGGCGAAGATTGCAGGGAGAGTTAGGTACCATAATATAAAACAATAATATTTGCTCTGTTTTTTACTGTAACGAAACCAAAAAAAATCACGTCTTAACATAGGTCAGAAATAAAATGGATTTGACCCTTAAGTACCCTATTATAATACAGAAACCAAGAAAATTGTAAAATATTATATTCTGCAAAATTGATGTTTTTATTGTTAAACATCTGATATCAATTGCGTCCAAGAAAATTGACGACATGCTCTTTGGCAAACCCACACAAAGCTTTGCGTGTTTAATGAACAAGGATATTTACTACAAGATATGTACATATTTGTACGCTAAAAATAAAAATAGGTACATCTGTAGTTCCGATGTAATATTCAAATCAAAGTGGGCCTGCTGGGGACCATGCTCTGCAGCAGGCCAACTTTAATACACATGACTTTCAAAATACATTTATGACACCTAAGCTAGGAAATTATTTGTACTTCGGTCTATAGCAGTCAATTTGTTAATTCGTTTAGTCCATAACAATTTATGGGCTTGAAGGATTAGCCGAAAAAAAGTGACTAAATTTGCAAAGCGTGGTGTAGCTCTGCATTTTTAGTATTTTGTATAGATCTGTTAGGATAGTGCGATTTCAAATTTGCAACTTCAGAAAACTTGTGGAAATTGAGAAAATCACGAAAAACTTCATATTTTTGGTACTTTTTACTCTCTAGGGCCCAAACTATAATGTTTCTGCGAATAATGTTATCTAAACTTGTAAAATGTATTTAATTGCCTACAATATGACCCCAATAGCACCAATAGCAACTCTATTAAACCAGTTCAACATTTTTCAGTTTTCTTCTCAATTTCCACAAGTTTCTCGAAGTTGCAAACTGGAACTCACGCTACTATAACAGGCTTATACGACAAAAATCAAAACTACTTACATCACTTCTGCAAATTAATTACCACCAGTCTTAAATTGATTTCCGAAATAACCTAACTCAACCCAGTTGGATGTGAAAGGTTAGGTTCGAGAATTGACCTAACTTTTACATACTTAACCTTTTTTTTTTTTGAATAGGGGAAATGCCTTACGCATACCCGTCCACCAGGGGACGAACGGGTTATGTCGGACTCTCCACTGGAAAGGTGGTATACCAGTGGCCCTACCCACTAAAAACCCTACTACTCCCTCTGATCGTCCGTAGTGGGGGAACACGGTGAGTAGCACGAGGCCTGTTACGCGTTCCCCCGGACGGAGCCCGCCTGCACGGCGGGTCGGAAGCGACCCCCCTTTCGTGAGGGGAGGCCAGAAGGGACAGCCGAGGATGTCAAGCCGTCCCTACCAGGCAGTGGTGAAGCCCGTGCAATGCCGGCGACGGCACCCCTGTACCGCGCGCCAGCACCCTACCGGGCCCGCAACCACGAGCCACCCAAAGGGCGGCTCCGCTGCCGTAACCGGCGGTACGGCCAAGCCGGGCCGCGACGCACAGGGGGGATCAGCCTCGGATCACTGGCCCTCACCAACCGGTTGTGCGCCGCGGCCCCAACCACGCGCCTCAAGGCGCCTGCAGGCCCCACTGGCCCCGCAGCCCCACGTCGCCCTTACGGGCCGCAGCGGATGGGTGTCCAGTCCACCACGCTGCCACGCCTGGGTTCTTTTTGCTTCCCAGTGGTGCCCCTACCACCGGTACTAGGCCCCGTCGCCACGCCGAGGCGAGAACCCATGAGGGGGTACATACTTAACCTTTTTTTTTTTTCGTGGGGTAATCCTCATGGATATACCTCGCTGCCCGGGGTGACGACGAGGTTATGTCGGACTCCTACCGACTAAAACCCCACGGCACTCGGCCGTGGCACTTTGGCGGCGAAGCTGGATCCTACCGTAAGTAATACCGCACTGCTCCGCCGCCAGTGCTAGCCCCTAATGGGGCCCTCTCCAACCGACCCCCCAACGAAGGGGGGTGTCATCCAACCCAGTTGGATGACAAAAGTTAGGTTTGAGAATTGACCTAACTTTTACATACTTAACCTAACTCATCCCAGTTGGATGAGATAAGTTAGGTTCGGGAATTGATGGGTGGGATAGTGCGTAAATGCATTTTTTGACACCGAGAAAAAAAAAAAAGGTTCGAGAATTGACCTAACTTTTACATACTTAACCTAACTCAACCCAGTTGGATAATAGTGTAATAGAGTTGCTATTGGTGCTATTGGGCTCATATTGTAGGCAATTAAATACATTTTACAAGTTTAGATAACATTATTCACAGAAACATTATAGTTTAGGCCCTCGAGAGAAAAAAGTACCAAAAATATGAAGTTTTTCGTGATTTTCTCAATTTCTACAAGTTTTCTGAAGTTGCAAATTTGAAATCGCACTATCCTAACAGATCTATACAAAATACTAAAAATGTAGAGCTACACCACGCTTTGCAAATTTAGTCACTTTTTTTCGGCTAATCCTTCTAGCCCATAAATTGTTATGGACTAAACGAATTAATAAATTGACTGCTATAGACCGAAGTACAATTAATTTCCTAGCTTAGGTGTCATAAATGTATTTTGAAAGTCGTGTGTATCAAAGTTGGCCTGCTGCAGAGCATGCTCCCCAGCAAGCCCACTTTGATTTGAATATTACATCGGAACTACAGATGTACCTATTTTTATTTTTAGCGTACAAATATGTACATATCTTGTAGTAAATCTCCTTGTTCATTAAACACGCAAAGCTTTGTGTGGGTTTGCCAAAGAGCATGTCGTGAAAATTGGATGCTTCAAAAATACTATTTTCCTTGAATCTGACAATAGATAGATCTAAATAGAATAAACAGTTCAATAGAAATAAATCATTGCCATCATAGGTTACTGACCGAAACACCAAAAACACTTTACAATTTCCGAATCTTGATCCGTCAATATATATTGATAAGATAATTATTTTGTGTGTAGCGTTCGCCTAGAAAAGCGTTTTAAAGATATTCCGAATGATCAAGATCAGATATGCATTACTGATACAAACTATAATTCGTTTCTTTTCGTTTTCCTTGTCAATATTTCTTTAGCGCACCTACTGTGATTGTGGTTGTGACTCATTTTATAAAATACCCTTCGAATTCGACGTTAGGTTTTTTCTAAAGCTTATACTTACCTAGGTCGAATTACGGAATTCATTTATTCTTTATTGCACAACATAAAATGGTACAAAGAGACATTCTCTACCAGTCAACCGTAAGGCTAAGCAGAAAAGTACAGTAGGTAGTGCAACAAAACAAAATAATATTTGCCAAAATATAATTTGCCTGCAACATTTAGATGTCATTGAATTTAGCTGACTATATAGAACGCTGACATCCTTAGTGTGAACCAACCCAGGTTTAATTTCTTTCTTCATTTACTTTCCTTAGAAGGCTCTGCCTTGAGCATTATTTACCCTTAATTGTGACTTTCCTGACGTAAAAGCCATCTAAGGGCGGTTAAATTTCCGAAATAGCGCCCCCGACGGTGTTCAAAGGGTGTCGCATTTCCTGTGACCAACAATAGCCAATTTTATCCACACTTAACTTGTTTCAGTATAATCTAACACAACGGATGTTGAATTTAACCCGTAAGGACACTAAATAGAAACAATCTACCGGTTGCGTATACATCTCACCTCTATATCCTACTACTACTACTACTTCATACTAATATTATAAATGCGAAAGTTTGTATGGATGTATGTGCCGTATTGCTCTTTCACGTAAAAACTACTATTGGATTTTAATGAAACTTTACAATAAAGCTTATGCATCGGAATAGGACATAGGCTACAATTTGTAAAGATATACAGGGTGTCCCGAAACGTGACGTCAAGCGGGCACGGGATGATAGGATAGGTCATACCGGCTCTGGGAAAAATAAGGAAAAAAATCTATGTCACTTGGTTTAGTAATAATAATAATATTTTTGAATTTTTTGGAAATCGACACCCTTGACTAAGTTTTTATGTACTGTACTCAGAAATGACCAAATTTCGCAGCGTTTTATTTTTTTATTATATCCTAGGAAACTATGGTTTCGATTATAGTCACTTTTATGATGATCAATTTTGGACATTTAGTAAAAAAAAATAAAGTTCGACTGAGTCATGGTTAAGAATTCTTATGTCAGCTAACTTCATCCCTCATTTTCTATAAAAAACATTACTATAGCATCTTTGGCAAGTTGTCTAGTAAAATAGCCCATTTCATCAAGATTTCAAAAAGGTAAAATACTAACCATTTCCTTGTCTTATCTTTCCATGAAAAATATTATGAACCAAAATGCGTCGTTCAAAACTTGAACTAGGTGAAGTCTATTATTATGCCTTACTTGGATGATAAAAGAAAAAATGACCGTAGGTTAGTGGCAGCGGCAACAATGAATCGTTTGCTGTTGCTAAGCATTCCATGATTGGTCGTTTAATGTGATGGGGACCAGTCCGATTTTTTTTTCATAGTATTTCCGTACACATGACATTAAGCAGTTGTCCCCAGCTGAAGGTGCTAGCAGAAGTCAGCCGCGAAACTTATTCAGAGGGCTTAAGGCGCCTTAATATCATCTAACTACATGGCGCAATAGTAGCTCCGGTATCTTACTTTTACGTCACCCTTACCATTTTCGTTCAGTCCTCCTTACATACATACATACATACATAAACGGCCTCTATCCGTCCCACAGCTGGGCACAGGCCTCATCTCAACTATAAGGGTGGGCGCTAGCCATACTCTAACACGCGGGCTCAGTGCGGATTGTTGCAGGAGTGTTAATTCAGTGATATAAAAAAAAACTCAGATGTCATCAAGCCGCCCTAAGGCCTTCGACTAAGCATTATGTCTAACATCTAACGATGCCAACCGAGACGAACTGCTTAACGTGCCTTCCGAAGCACGGAGATGTCGGAAAAATACACTACTAGTCTTCCTTGCTCTATTGCAAAGAAATGTCATTCAGCAAGAGCGAGATAAAAACGGAAGTAGGTAGCCTGAGATGCCGGTGACTGTACCACAATCCACACTTAGCTCACTGTGCAGACGTGTTAGAGTATGACATTGTAGCAATACAGGATAGTTTCGTTGAGCGTAAGCGTAAACGTTGAGCATAAGTCTGACCTCAACTGGTGACACTCATGCTCAACACTGGGCACACGCAACGTCTTCCGGGACCAACCGTTTAACGTGCCTTCGAGGGACGGAGAAGCAATAAAAGTTTTTTTTTTTTTTGGAGTAGTCACCCATCACATTAACCGACCAATCATGGAATGCTTAGCAACAGCAAACGATTCATTTTTGCCGCTGCCACTAACCTACGGTCATCTTTTCTTTTATCATCCAAGTAAGGCATAATAATAGACTTCACCTAGTTCAAGTTTTGAACGACCCATTTTGGTTCATAATATTTTTCATGGAAAGATAAGACAAGGAAATGGTTAGTATTTTACCTTTTTGAAATCTTGATGAAATGGGCTATTTTTCTAGACAACTTGCCAAGGATGCTATAGTAATGTTTCTTATAGAAAATGAGGGATGAAGTTAGCTGACATAAGAATTCTTAACCATGACTCAGTCGAACTTTATTTTTTTTTACTAAATGTCCAAAATTGATCATCATAAAAGTGACTATAATCGAAACCATAGTTTCCTAGGATATAATAAAAAAATAAAACGCTGCGAAATTTGGTCATTTCTGAGTACAGTACATAAAAACTTAGTCAAGGGTGTCGATTTCCAAAAAATTCAAAAATATTATTATTATTACTAAACCAAGTGACATAGATTTTTTTCCTTATTTTTCCCAGAGCCGGTATGACCTATCCTATCATCCCGTGCCCGCTTGACGTCACGTTTCGGGACACCCTGTATGTATATTTTTTTAACCTAAGCCCACGCGGGCGAAGTCGCGGGCGGCCGCTAGTTTATACACAAATAATAAGTAGGAAGGATAACGTACTGACTCCTAGATTAATGTACAGTCAAAATCGGGTAATCTGGTACATCTACCTAACCCCAATGTGGTGGATAACCCCCATAGGTAGACCTCCCACCAAGCACTGCCTAGCCTACCCACTAATAATACCTAGCTCTAGGTTAAAATTACACTCAGCTGGCCCTCTATCAATTTCGACAAAAATACCTATATATTAAGCTTCGAAAACCTTTAAAACAATAGACTGCGAGAATATTTTCATAACCAAATTAAAAGAAGTTTTGATCCATAAAAAAGATTACAGCTCAAAATAATATTTTGACGATAAATAAAAAAATGTTAATGTTCCTCTACTCTCCTAATTTTTTGCTGTGTTTTTCAAGGTCTATAATGGTTGCCTTAGCTCATAAGCGGTTAATAAAACCTTTTTGTACATTATAGATGCAATAAAGTATGAATATTAAGTATCTTATCTTATCACACACAAAATCATATTTACTTTCTAAAAGGTCACCTTGTGTCTCCCTTTGAATTACACCGCCCATAAAACGAACACGTTATGGTACCTATTACGAAAAGCTGATTTTCTAATTAGGGCGTGTGTATGGGGGCGGGCGGTCCAGATAACATCATAGTTTTACTTCTTCAGCTGTATTCAATTACAGGTTATCAAATGATTGGTTACATTTACCTCAGGTAGTGTGAAAATTATTTGCCACCTGGTAAATTAAAAAAGTTTGAAAGACACTTCGACTGATAGTAAAAAGTAGTTTTGGAAATCGGTTAAACGTAGTTGGGTAAAACGATACTTAAATATCGAAAAATACTCATCATCATCATTAGCAGCCACAAGAAGTACACTGCTGAACATAGGCCTTCCCGATTGATTTGATTTGATCGAAAAATACTTCAATGGATAATATATAAATAGTTAAACAATAGATAGGGCTAATTAAATGTTGCTAAATAGTTTTCAGTCAAAAGACTTCGGACAAGCAATCAGTTCCCAATTCCCATGGGTCTTAAAATTCAAGCTCTTGAGAATTGGAACATGGTCTGATAAAAGAAATTTAATAAGAGTGAGGTCACTCTTACTATTGTTTTCCTAAATGTTGTAATTGTCTTTTTGTTTAACAATAACAAGTAAACGTGGCGGAAAACGCAATTTTACAGAAAACATTGTAAAAGCTCTGTCTTAGTAATTTGCCGCAAAACATAGTTATTAATTAACTTAATTTAAAAGCTCCAATTAACTCCAGATTGCGGGAAACAGCGTCGCTTTGATGGTTTCTAAGAAATGTTACTAGAAAAATATTTTCATGTTTTGGAATGCTTTACGAGCAAACATTTCCGTACTAATGCATTTGTTTTTGTTTGGCTAACCAAGTTCATATGCATTCTATTATGTAAATCCATTGGTACAGTCGGCAACATAAGGATGCGAGCTAACAGTGAGAGTGATCAACAATTTTAGTTGTTATGGTTATAACAACTAAAATCAAATGAAAATAAAAAGGAAAATAAAAACCTACCCCTTTCTTGTAATTTTGTGCAATAAAAACATATTTTAATGAATAGAACGGAATAAGTTATTCTACCAGTTGACACACATCGATTTGATTCTGACTGTACTCGTGCGTAAAGTTGCACAGCCCAAACTTCCTAAATTCTCTGTTATGCCTTGCGGTTGACTGGCAGAGAATGCCTCCGGGCATTAAGTCCGCCAATTGTACTTTTTTTTTTAATTTTGTGCAATAAAGAATAAATAAAGACTTTTCGATCATTCTTATTCATTTATGAAGAAAGACACCTACCTATAGATATCCACAAACTCGTAAATACAGTAATTATCCATCGAATACCTACCTACATTGAACAAAGTAAAAAATGGCATTTTTCTAAAATTTTGTTGAAACAAAATAAAGGATTAAAAAATCCTTTTTCATTTAATAAGTTAATCAATTTACGACCAAACATTATGAGATTTCACACAGGAAGGTAAACAGCTACTGGCAAAATGATGTTGTAATTCAAACCCGCCATAATAGCAAATGAGGTTAAAAGTCTATCCATAAATAAACTCTTTGTCTTTTGTAAAAAACCTGTATGAGAATCAGCATTTTCAACGTAAAATATTGCTTTAAACTTTTTTAAAATAGTTTTTTGAAACAGTTCTTAGGTTACGTATTTTGAAAACCAGACATGCATAATGATAGAGTGTGAATCTGTCTAAAGTTTTAGAACAACAATTCTCACAAAATTACCTCGAGAGAGCGTCGTGGCCTAGTGGTTAAACACTCTGGCTCGGAACTCGACCGTTCCGAGATCAAATCTGGCCTGAACACAACTACTTTGTGTTCATGACACAATTTGCGGCTAACTAAAAACACCGATATAAAACCCAACCGCGTCAGGCTCGCCCCTTGCCACGTTAGGTTCAAAATGCCTCGGCGAAATGTGGGCTTCTGAATGTTCCGTTCACCATGAGGGCAACAATCAGAGTGCCTCTGACTAACCCATTAGGGATATGGTCGTGAAGGTATGATGTTATGTTATGTCCATATCGTTCGGTCATTCAATCATTCTACGAGATAAGCTTTAAAGTAATAAAAAACCGATTCATTGTCCCCTAGTACACACAAAACACTTCCTCTGAATAAATTACTTTTTAACTAAGTTGATGTTTGAAACTTTTCACTGTTCTGAAACAAGCTTTTCTCATCGAATCATGAAAATAACAATTTTCTGTTAAAGTGTCTATGAAATGTTTCAGGGTCAAACACAAAACTCTAGTAATAAGTATAAGTATAGGCTGTAACATTTTGTCATAGTAGAGGCAGTAAAAAGTGGCCAAGTGCGAGTTAGACTCGCGCACTTAGGGTTACGTACATAATCTTCAGAAGAAAATCGTTGAGAAAAATGTTGTATGCATCGCGAAAGGAGAGCCCTTTTATATTTATTCTTTTTTATTTAACTATTTATTTTGAAAGCTTTACAGCTATGATACAACGAAATAATCTGTGAACATTATAAGCGTCGACCTGTTACCGTTATTAATATTGTGCAAAAACGGAAAAAAACACGTTTGCTGTATGGGGGACCCACTTATTCGGTTTTATAGCTGCAACGGAAACACATTTTTGTGAAAAATTCAGCTCTCTAACTATCACGGTTTGAGATACATCCTGGTGACAGACAGATAGTGGAGACTTCGTAATAAGGTCCGTTTTTACCTTTTAGGTACGGGACCCTAAAACCTTGAAAATTATAACTGTAATAAATAATAAACCAAATCATATTACTGTAAATTTTCTTGTGTTAAAAAAGGCACCATTATATAGGCCTTTAAATCCCTACCAATAAAAAACACTCAAAAAGTTTCTGTCCACCTAAACCCAATTTCCGTACAAACAATTTTGTTTTGATAAAACTGTTGTATTTTTCCAATCATACAACAATTATACCTACATATTAGTCGAGTAGTTATAAGTTGCCTGCAGTTAAAATCGGAATTATTATTAAAAAAAAATCTCAGTCAACCTTATTGTCATTCATTTCCACTTACCTCATTTATTCCAAACAGCAAGTTATCCTCAGTTTGAAAGGAACAGCTGAATGCATGCGTAGACCCGAAGATGCTGACTTCGCCCAGAGTGGGGTAAGCCTGGCGCTGAGCTTGGGCGGGCGGGGCAAAGACTGCGAGCGCGGCCCACTCACTCGTGCTTATAAACCGCCCGCCCCAAAACCGTGGGCAGTTACAACATGTATTAATCTACTGGAAGTGGTTTGATCGTAGACACAACAGGGATACAGTTTTTTTCGATAGCTAGTGGGAAATACCTTCTATAAGAATATTTAATAACACTTTTTCTTAAATTTAAAATCGTCAATAAGAATAATGATTTTTAGTTTATAAATTTACCAAAAAAAAATGTTAAGCTGATATAGAGCACCCTAAACTTGGGATGTGATTAATTATGATTACGGACAGTACACAGCTAAAAATAATTCTTAAGTACAATTTGAATTTTTTTAAGACCCTCGGTTATTTAAGGTTACCAGTTGAATGCGACGCCAAAGTGAATAAGAGTAAACTATTCAAATATATTTTTGATCATAGTTCGGTTAGAAAGGTAGCTTGTTACTGGCTACGAATCTCGTAGCAGTTCGTAGCCCATTACTCCGACGCTACGCGTGAAGATACCGTTTCTCCGATTTACATTTCCTTTTTACTAACGTCGCTAGATGTCAGTTGTTAAGCCTGAAGCAGCAGTTTTATTTTGTTCTAATGTAAGTTTATCGAGAAAGGTGAGAGCTTTGAATCAATAAAATCTGAGCCTTTGTCTATCGGCTAGTTTCTTGTCAGTGGACCGACTGCCATAGGTCAGATCGTTGATAGAACCAGTAAGCTCTACTCAAAAGAAAGAACTGCAGAAATAAGAACGAACCCGAAATAATTTTAAAATTCTAAATTCATTACGTTTTGTGTTCGGTCGAACTAGCATTAATAGTAGACTATGCCACAAGGGCTTAAAGAAGTGTATTATGTCCCGGGCGTCATATTGAACCCCGAGTATGAGGGATTCTACGGTTAACTCCCGAGCGGAGCGAGTAAGTTAAGGTTAGAATCCTGAATACGAGGGGTTCAAAACCGCACAAGACAAATACACTTTTAAGCCCGCGGTGCATACTCTACTTTTTATACTTTCTGCGAGGCAATCGAAATTAATGGCTGAAAAAAGTAAGTGCTTAAATATTTATTTCAAGTGAAAATAGGTAATTAAATATGAGAAATTAGGTATTTATCAAAAATTAAAAGTGATGTTAGAAACATAAGACAGTTATGCCAAGACATTGGAAAGATGAGTTACAATCTTTGGTACATTTATTTTATCAGCACAAGACTCAGGAGCTATTTGAGCGGTTGGCGCCTTTTTTCTTTTTTTGGCATCTATTTTGTTAGTGGCCAGTACGACATTCGAACTCAGAATAAAATCTCATTGCACCTAAACATTTTTGATTACACGGTTGCATTCCAAATTCAAATCACTTTATAGCCCATGGGCAATAATGAAATTCAGTACAACATTATGTCCCGGTTAGACAGTAGGGCTATAATGACTTACTTTAAGACAGCTTTACATGACACATAATGTGCCATTGACGAGCAGGTAGTATAAAAAATATAAAAGAAAGTGCCACGTGACGTACCATCATAATAATAGAAAGGAACTTTAATATTATTTGATGACATATCCAGTTGTTCTTACGATAGCAAATAGAATCCGTGCAACAGGCTGGCTTTTCCTCTGGGCTTTTAAAACCGACTTGAAAAAAGACGGATGTTGACTACTTTAGATTTCCACCATTTAAAAACAGACTTGGGTTTATTTTTGTTTTCTTTGCTTATAGTTTGATAGTCGAGCAGAGAGTAGGATTCTGGCCCTTCAAATGATATCTTATGGTTGGCTGGGAAAGAATACCTATTCTAAGTACAGAGGGCGGTGCGAAAAAAAAAAGAATTAAATCATTATTATAATATTAAATAAATACCAATACTTAAAAAAATGCAGTGTAGTGTTCGTTTTCAGGCTTCAGGTGGTATGTCTTAATTTCAAAAATGCGTAGCCGCAGAGAAGATCTATGTCCCAAAGTTATTTTCCTTCTCAAAGGTTGTCCCCTACCCCCAACGCCTTGTGGTTGTAGTCACAACTGCATTTTGAACACTCATGTTGATGCTGACTGTGCATTACTGCTTTCATGTTAAGATTTAGTTTGAGATCGCAGTTAGGCCACCGCAATCTAGCAATAAGAAAGTAAAGTCGCAGAATGTATATGTTGACAAGTTTTCAAATAAATTCATTTACGGGTTGCAAGCACATGTTACCTTTTTAAAATGTGTAACAGGCTAAAGTATGTCGAAATTAACCTTTGACATATTATTGAATTTGAATTTTATTGAATGACAATAAAATTAAAATTCGATTAGACGTATGTTCCTTCACGATTGACAGTCGAACCAATACGGTTCAAAAAACATATATTTATTTTATAAATTGTAGCCTATGTCCTATTCAGATGCATAAGCTATATTATTGTAAAGTTTCATTATAAGCCATCCCGTAGTTATTACGTGAAAGAGGAACTGGGCTCATACAAACTTTAGCTTTTATAATATTAATAGGATTATCTTCCCACATCAACTTGTGAACAGGTGGCACCTTCGGGAACTGGTCTGCTCAAGTTTACTTAGTTTGCCCAAGTTTACCTTTTTACTTTCTGTTTAATTTATATCCATGTCAAAACGGTGTGACTCTGTTGGTTTCTTGAAACATTCACTTTCTTACTGTAAAACATTGGACAATTTGAAAACAGTAATAAGTGTAATGGTCTACTTGAATGAATAAATATTTGAATTTCTATGTGAATCTGATTTTAGCAAATGATCGATTTACAATTTAATAATCCTTTGGTAGCTTCCGAAATTGATATGGCGACCAGAAAACAATCCTATAGTTTAAGGCTTCTCAATGACTGATGAGCTAGACTTTCTTTGATTTAGAGATCGTTTAAGGTGAAATGACGCGCCCCTCCACTGCATCCGCATACAAACGAGCACTGTTGCGTGTGTAGATGCGTGAGGATCGCGTCATTTCAGCTTAGACGAA
The DNA here is from genome assembly GCA_950022985.1 of Udea ferrugalis. Classification (NCBI taxonomy): domain Eukaryota; kingdom Metazoa; phylum Arthropoda; class Insecta; order Lepidoptera; family Crambidae; genus Udea; species Udea ferrugalis. Next base: position 15,863,431 of record OX465527.1, on the reverse strand, counting down.
CTGTACCATGCTATAAACTCGTAACTCTCTCTCGTCATATCTGATCTAGTTCCATTGGTTTCTGGCCAGCACGACTTTTTTTGTAGTTTTCGAGATTTTATTTCTTTTCAAAAGAGATTGCCGGTCTTTGTATGGAGGTTGGACCAAATGCTGCCCAGAATAACCACATGATGCATTTTGTCCTCCAGGCTTACACTAATCTGTAAATCGAAGCGCTTCAAAATATTTCCGAGGAGACCAGTGGAAAAAATATATGTAATTGTGAAAAAAATAGTTAGCCTATCAAATGTTACGATACCACTACTGTTGCATTTATTCCTAGGCAGTGCTTGGCCCAAACCCTAGCAATCTCCTTTTCACGACCGGGTAAACTGGAAATACTTTATACAGTTCAGTCGATACTAACATAATGTGAATTCATTTTTAGGGGACTCATGTTTTCTTTTTTTGCACTTTAGTGAAGCAAGTCTTTACCGCTCCCTGAGGTTGCCCAAAAATCGGGGCTTACATGGAAAACCTTTCGTTGTTCTCTTGCTTCAATATTATTTTTCCTGTCTGGTAATTGTGAAAGCTTGCTTTTAGTAAAAACCACACCTTGTTATTGCATTTGTTTATAAGGCGAAAAAATAATGTGACGGATTTGTGAGCTAGGCAACCTACGCACTTGTGTAAGTTGTATTTTTTAGGGATAGCTTATTTTTCATTTATTCGTTGTCAAAAAGACTTATGACAAAAAATGTTTAGAGCAGGTTACTTGCTCATCCACTGTAATTTTAATTTTAGAAATACCTTGGTCTATGTAAGTACTATTAAATGAAACGCACAATAATTGGGCTCCATAAATAGGTACGAGTAGGTACTTGGTGAAATTCTATGACAAAATAGATTGTGTCAGAAATTCGCAAAATTGTTATTCTGAGATGTATTTAGGTAATCAATCTTGATACCCAATATTACCGAAAACTCTAAAGCTATTTTGGAGTGCTGTAACCGACATCGAATAATACACCAACTTTCCTATTTATAAAATTAGTAAATAATCTAATAAAATAACAAAGTTATCACGATCAATTAGTTTGATTACCCTGCTTCTTAGGGCAATAGTGAGAGGAGGTGGGTTCGTCCCCGTCCAGGACAAATATGCATAATACAAATGTGTATGTAAAATATTTAAGTTTACGTTTATCAGTCTCTGACACCCAAAAAATCAAACGTTGCTTATAGTTCGGATTGATTATCGTCTTGGTGTTTAGATGTGTAGTCTAAAGCTAGCAAGGTAAAATACCAAATATATAAATTCACGTGACGGTAGGTGAAAGGTTGTCACTTTTGTTTGCGCAGATGCGTGGAGGGGCGCGTCATTTCAGCTTAGACGATCTCTACACTACCTTGGTTTTCGCTCAAAGCTCTTCATGACCTCTGGTATTCTGCGGATGCCATGAAGAGATCGATGGGCAATCGCTTGCAGTTCCATAATGTTTTTGTATACACTAAATTGTCTGAATACAACTTTAGACCGTGCTTTCCCGAATAAACATGCAGTCTTGGTGGAATTAGAAACATTTGGAAAAAAATAAGTTAAAAATAAAATACTCTCACAGACTCGTTCTTAAAACTGACCCTTAAGAGCGACCGGCCTGAATAATGAGTACGGAAAAAAACACGTCATGTACTTAAAAAGAGAAAATGCTCACTGGTGCCGCGCGTACATTTTAGGAGATGATTAAAAATATGTAAGTGAATTCTCTGTGCAAGAAAAACTTTTGTGAAATTCCTGCTTAATTCGCCTTTGGTTTAGTGAGTACAGGTAGGTATTCATATATGCCACTGGAGGGCAAAACACACCTGTATCTTTTGTTATGTAAAGAGATCACCTCATCAGTTTTACCAGGCACCACTGTTTTCATACTTATCTGTTATTTATACTTAAGTCGGCTATCATAACATAACATAAACGGCCTATATACGTCCCACTGCTGGACACAGGCCTCACCTCAACTATGAGGTGGAATGAGCCGTACCTACTCCAACACGCGAGCTCAGTGCGGATTGTTGGAGGGTGTCAGATGTGACTAGACTTAACGACTGACATCTAGCAACGTCAACCGGAACCAACTGCTTAACGAAGCACGGAGATGCCCGAAATACACATCACTAAATTTCGGTATGGGTGGTCATAACATAACATAACATAAACGGCCTATATACGTCCCACTGCTGGGCACAGGCCTCTCCTCAACTATGAGGTGGATTGAGCCATACTCCAACACACTGGCTCAGAGCGGGTTGTTGGAGGGGTGTAAGGTTAGTGATCAACCTTAATGTCAGATGTTGTCAAGCCCCAAACGTTACAGCCCCTCTCTCCACATAGGCTACTAGCAACCGCCCGCGACTTTATTTGCGTGGACCTCCCCCGCACACACAGCGTGATGTCATATTATAACCTATAGTCTTCCTATACTTCGAGCTAAATTCGAACTAGTTGTTCCCGTGATTAGCGCATTCAAATAAACGAACAAACACACAAACTCTTTATAGCTTTAGAATATATAAAACACGTAAAACAGAACGTATCTATATACATCCTGACAAATCTTTCTGACTCTACTTTGAATTAATCAATAATAGTATGAAAATCCCTTCTAATATCTACTATAATAATATAATCTCTTGATAAAAATGGCGGGATTATTGAGCAACAAATGTTATTTCTCTATCTATTCTCTAATCTCTATAAGAATGATAAAAAAGAAAGTGTTCTTCATAGATTCAGCTCCTAGATAATGTTGACTGAAGTTGCGAAGTTCCCGCGAGCTTAAAGCCAAGATGTGATGGAGATAGATCGATTTATCACGACCATAAAAGTGATTGATCGATTTACTTTAGCTATAAAAAGTGGATTAGTGTTTCACCAGTTTGCCTAGTTCTAGTTTTGGATTGTTTCAGATTCCGACAACTACCCTTACCCCGTATCTACTTACATTAAGATTTTGGATGTATTTATTATGAGTAATATATTTCTTTAAACTTTCATGGTCACTAACATTGAAATCATTAGAAACGGGATTGCTACCATGTACCTTTTTTGTTTTGAGTTTCCGATATTTCGGCACTGTTACAAGCGCCACGGTCTACCCTCCTTCCGATTTGTCTGCCAATAACATCTCACCCGCAAGATCTCCAGTTACTCCGTGATCATGGCGCTTGTAACAGTGCCGAAATATCGGAAAATCAAAACAAAAAAGGTACATGGTAGCAATCCCGTTTTTAATGATTTAAATATTATGAGAAAGCTTTCTGGTCGTATCCAAGATACGCACAAACTACTTACGGCAAAACGACGCCATCGCACGAGGGAGCGCAGTTTTATGACAAAATGCCCCCACAATTAAAAAATGTGAGCTTGTCCAAATGCAAGAGACAACTAGCCCAATACTTAAGTAATCTCCAACGACACTTTCTTAAATTTCAAGTGAATGCGTTGGACGGGTCGCTTATTGTGTGGGTACCTAATCTAGTTAATTTAAATTTCGCTGGTGATATTTGTTAGTTTTGATTATGTGTTTTTGTGGCGACGAACATTTATTCATTGCTCTTTTATGCCGTGTTCTCATGTAAGTGACTTATTATGTCTTAAGTGCGAATAAATATCTTTAAACGTAAGCTTTTTCCCAGTTTCACTAATCAACCAATGCCCTGGGGATTCAAGCAAGCCGGAACTTACGGAATTTCAATTTCAGCTAGCCTGAAAACTAGTAAGAACACCCCTGTTTTACCTCCTCATTTACCCTCCGGAACTATTTTTAGAATATCTCTGCTTATAAAGGATAAAATTATCAGTGGGTAGCTGGAAGGTAATCCACCTGAATGAAGGTGAAGACTGAAGACTGAAGAATCAGGCTCTCCATATTCTCTCCATTGCTCTCCATATTCATGTGAAAGTCTTGTTTGCAGTGTTTTATCGTCACTAAAATATTGTTTATTATCTATGTAATAATGCAGCTTTATGTGACCCAGAAAAAATGTCCTGCGATCTGATTTATTATCTTTAACAAAGCCTTTCTTCGACTTTTTATCATTTCAATATTGATCTCAACTGATCGCCAAAGCACCGCAGCAAACCGCGTCAGACAGAAGAGCTCTCTATCTAAGTTTAAGCTGCGTTTCCAGCAGGTAACATTTGCCGCGCGACATGTTGCACAACGTGTAGCTCATCATGTTGATCAACGACACGCAACTCCCTATCGGTGCGTATAGTATCAAACTACAAGCCGCGCCGCGCGTCATGTTGGAAACAACGCGCTGTAGTGCAAAACGTCGCCGTACATGTTGAGCGTCTCGTGTTGCGCGTCAATTGGTGCCTAGTGGAAACGCGGCTTTAGCTGTCCTTCTTTCCAGACGTGCAGACGCCTACCCGCTAGACACCAATAGGTATGTCTACTAAAAATCAATGATATTATAATTGAAAAAAGGTAGACAGATAGGTTATGTCAGTACTGATGCGAAGTCGAAAAGTGACCACTGGCGTACGTACCTATATGATTTGACCGTGTGAACAAGATAGTATGATTATTTAAGTACTAGAGCGTTAAGGAGACAAATACATGTTGCGCAGTGTCGTCTCCAACTGTCAACACTGCCAATGCTTTGCTCAGGTGCACGTTCGTTCTGATTTCTTGTGCCACTTTTTTAGCACAAGACACAAGTAACATATCTACCTCTTTTTATTATAATATCATTTCTAAAAGTCCTACATTCTCAGAACAAGAAGCTCAGTAGTGCCAATTAGGAATTAAGTAGGAATTTCCTCTCCCGTCCAGATTAAGAAGCAATATTTCCGGATTAGACTAATCTCCTCGTAGAAAGGCTGGCGATCCGACTTTCCTGTCGGCTTTGGGACACTTTCCGTTCTGATACATCGCATAAAGTAGTACCTACCGTGATCTGAATAGCGGAACGTCAATCAAAGTTGAGAATGTTTGTGTGTATGTAAAGTAAGCGTGTGTATGAAGTTTGCCGTGACTATATAATGTTCCATTTCACATTATCTTACACAAGCTCCCAGATCGGGTCCAGATCCCAGATTCCAGAAGCACGCTGATAAATATAGTTAACTATTCTTAATTATGAGTGCAACATTCAGTAGGCCTATTTAAAAATTAAAAGGTGTTTCAAAATTCCGGAAGTCTGAAGTTTTTGAACAACATTACAAAAATCCTGGAATCCTGAGACAATGTCTTGCTGTCAGTAAAGATCACATAGGTGTTCGAAGTCTTAATCGAGGGACAACACAACACAACATCCAAAAATAGCAAATCCAACCTACTTATAGGTCGCGAATAGTTCCATTCGTAAATTACCGTTCCCACGCAAGCACAGACGATTATCCTCATGGGTAAAAGGCGTACTTAATGCGTAAAGCATTCTCTACGAGACAGAAATCTTCTGACTGAGGTTTCTGATATACTTTTCTGAGTTCATACTGTGAGAGTTTTCTGTTGGGTTTAATAAGTTAGTACCATTCCCAGACTGCACTTCAACCGAAAGCAAGGTAAGTAACTAGAACTATAGGTACCAGAACTGAACTGAACCTAAAAAACCTTGTTTTAATTGAGGATAGTCTAACAGATGAAGAAGGAATACCTGCCCTTAATTAGGTAATTGTTATCTTTTAAGACAACCTCAGTTCAAAGAAGTTTGTTTAATGACAGGTCCAGAGCTGAAACTTGATTACACCACTACGGGGAAAATCAAGAATACCTAAAAGTCGTCTATTTTTGACGCATTATTTTGCTAATTACCTTTCAGCCTTTCTTTGTTCAAAACCGATTAAAACTTGCATTATAACCTGAACTCTTTTATCGTAGTTGAAAACGAGGTTGCAAAATTCATTCGCTTCAACATTTATTTAGAAACAATATTTTTGTCATCTCTCAGTCACTGCGCTCTGAATGTTACAGAGAAACAATGTATATTTATTTACTGAAACAACGCTATCTTTGCCTCGTTTTGTATTTGTTTTCTTATTAACTGTACTGTACTGCAGAATACATGATGGCACAGGTTTGATTCACAATAATTGATTCGTCTGCGTTGACTTAGGTTAAAAAAAGTAATACATCTTATATTAATTGTAGCCTATGTCCTATTCAGATGCATTAGCTATACTATTGCAAAGTTTCATTAAAATCCATCCAATCGTTTCTAAGTGAAAGAGCAACACGGCACATCCACACATATAAACTTTCGCATTTATAATACCTACCTATTAGTAGGATCTCAGACAACCTCTTCTCATTTTGTGGCCCGACTCAGGTGAATTTCAGGCAAACTATGCCTTATTCCGATATAACTTTAGGTACTGAATAAAGTGTAAAAATAAACTACCCATTTACTTCCCCATTCGAACGAATAGCGAATGCGGTGAAAGCCGGTATTTTCCCCTTTACACTAGATAAATTAATTTAACGGAAGTCACGTTTTCTGAGCAAAACTAATTTTGAGGACTTCTTTTAAAGAAATGTTTAGGGTTACACTGACAAAAAAGAAACCTTGAAGATATCTGCTGTTCCAAGCTAGGTTCATTTTTATTTCTTTTACCTTTTATATCTTTGTTTGTATTAGTCTGGGTGTTTCCTATCTATGTTAGGTATGTATGTATTTACAAAAAAGTATTTAACTATGTTCATCCCTTGTCTACTCAGTTCTTAACCAGCTTCGCTTAGTTTGGGGCTAGATGGCGCTTAGAAAAAAAACAAGTTGTAATTTTTATTGCTGTGGTGAAATCTGAGGGTACCTAAGGGGGCTAGGTTGTTGAGACCTTATTGCTTTATGAAATGCATGATTTTCTTATACCTATATTCTATAAATTTTGAGCTTGTATTTATACCTGAAAAAAAAACATTAAATCCTAATGGCTAAACAGTGTTTGGTGGGAAGTTTAAGGTCCAGACGGCCACCCGGGACGCGTGAGACGTGGGTTCAAATCCCGCCTGAGGCTGTGGACTTTTTTAGCACTTTTCAACTACAAAGTTTTAATCAACTACATCGGCACTATAATATCTATCGATATCATGTTTATTGCCTATGTCTAGGGCAGATGCCGACTTAGCTGAAGAAAGATGAAAAAAATAAAAGTATTTTATTGGCCTTACAGCAAGCTACATTAAAAGTAGCAAATAAACATTGAAAAAATACTTACAAAACAATTCCGGTTCAAAAAAAAAAAGGAAAAATTCGAAGTTGTAGTCTACAATGTGAGGCCAACCAGGTCCCTGTCTCAGCATTTGCACCGGTCGCAGTTTTATAAAGCTGCAACGATGCTGGTATTCTGACAAGGCCTCGGCAGTAATGTCTTCCGACATTAAAACGGCAAAAAGAATACGCCAAATGCTGCGCAAATATAAATAAACAACAAAAATAACAACAAATATAAAAAACGCGCTTTGTATTTGACTGATGGAAGAGGCGTTCACCCGCTCTGCGATTTCGCCGCAAGTGCGCAGCGAACGCGCGGCGTGATCACAGCCTCGTCGTAAAATCGCCCAAAATACGCTAGGTGTGAACAGGCTTTGCCCTGTGGTTCGGAGTGTTAGAATTCGGCCCAGGTTCAACCCGCTTGTCGTGAGAGGCGACTAAAGGAGGGCCCCGGTGTCGCCAGGAGTGCACATGGTGGAGACTTTGTGCTTTCATAGCACAGGCGATCCTGTGGAGGTTGGCGGTGCGGGGCCTCACCCACGGGTGTATGAGGAGAGGCATAACTCCCCTCGTGAGTAGCTGGGTTGCCGGCACAGCGCGCCAGTGGTCTACTGACAGGGTCCCTCACGGGGGTCCTCGGGGATTCCTGGTACCGCGCAGAAGATGGCCTCCGTGGAGTTTAGTTGGTATACCCGCACCTCACTGGTATAGGTGAGCCCCACACTCCTCCGCTCTCCTACTCAGGGAGCGAGATAGTGCGTAAAGGCATTCTCCGCGTAAAAAAAAAGAAAATGTGAACAGACTCTATACAACGCTATAGCCGTGGGTGACCGTACATAGGCCTTGTGTTATTTCCGTCACTATTTGTTTGCGGATGACGACATAAAGGCTGCGCACATCGACGAGGAAGGGAATGTTTTCTTTATTTAAATTAAATCCGCACTCAAAATTAAATGCTCCATTGTTTGTCTTTTCACGAAAAATGTGGGTTTGAATCGCTTGTATGTTTTGTGTTATGAAAGGCACATGAATCTCTTTTATTTTTGCTTTTTATCGTTTTAACCTGTTCGAATTGGGTATCATTAAGCACGGTATCTGATTGAAATACCAGGTTTTTTTTATAACTCTGTTCTGACCTAAAATCTCGAAAACGTCTTCGTAATACATATTCATTTTGAAGATAAAATAAATGTTCCTATGTTCGTTTTTCAATTGCAAATTAATATTGAGAATATTGAAATGAGTTCATTAATATGTGCATAACAGTACCTCGGTTTCTCATATTAGAATCAGAAAATATGATACTTTTTCTGTTATTTAACATTTCATACTCATCACAATTACATTTAAAAAAGGTAGATCCGTTATGTCAGTACTGATGCGAAGTCGAAAATTGTCCTTCTGGCGTACGTACCTACCTATAATTTGACCGTGTGTACAAGATATTATAGGTGTATGATTATTTACTAGAGCGTTAACGAAACAAATACATGTTGCGCAGTATCGGCTCAAACTGTCAATGCTTTGCTCTGATTTCGGGTGCCACTTTTTTAGCACAAGTCCTATCTATCTACGTCTTTTTTATTATAATGTCATTGCTCTATCTATAATTTACAGTTTTTTCTGGTCACACAGACAGTAAAACACCGAAATGTTCGGCGACCAATGCTGTACGGTTCAGTCTTAAAAAATATTTGAATTTAGTTCACGATTTAAATTATGTAGCTTGAGTAGTAGGCTGGCTGCTTTGTCTGACGCTGTTTGGAGAACTTAGCAAATTCGCAATAAAATTTCGTTTCTGTGTTTTACCCTTATGACGGTACAACTGTGTGCAGGTGGCAGGGTGGGGCGAGTCAGTCTTTTTGTCCGCGAACTCTAGCGCAATGGGAATCCTATACTACCAAAGCACAAGAAGGACCAAAAGTTTGCTCCGCAGATGCCCGCCGGGCACTTAAAAACTTTGTCTTTATTACTTAAAGTCTTAATTACATCGCGGACAAAACGACCGCATCGCTCCGTGGTCTGCACAGCGCCTTACAATCAGCAAAACACCTGAAACGTTTGCAAATACAAAATTCATTCAAACATCTGTTATTTCTCACACATTTTTAATCTGTGTGAGATTACAACAGGCAATAGTGTTATGAAAACGTATGAACAATTTTGTCGGAAACCTAACACAAAACATTGCAGTTTATGAAAACGCCCAAATGATAAAGGTCTAACAGATACTAAAACCGTGAAAGTGTTTATGAAGGGAACCCGTCACTAGTCCGAAATTTACTACTCCGAATTTCATTTGACTGAAAACTATTGACCAACATTTCATTTGCCAGATGTATTGTTTGACATATTTTTAACTCGTCGAAGTATCTTTTGACATAAGTGTCGTTATACCGAACTACGTTATAACGAATTTCAGAATAAACTTTTTACTATTGCCCGAAGTCTTTTTCCAACTTTTTTCATTTACCAGATGACTTATTTGGCATATGATCACTTTGCCTAAATCACATTTTACCGAATATTGCTAGGCCACAACTATGATAACGTTCAACGTCTCGTTAATGTTGATTTTCAGTAATTTCAACATCAGAGCGAATCCGACTCAGTCAACCCCGACACCACGTGGTACTTGTTTTGCCCTACCCCAAGAGTGTTATTTAAAAGCGCGTAGGCATGAAGGGGCGAGGCGGCCCGCGGGCTGAGGAGCAGGTGGCTATGAGCGAGGTGCCGCGGCTGAGGCTGGCCGGCGAAGCCGGCCAACAAGCCGAAGCTGTGGTGCTGAGCGAAAGCCTTCTGCGACGATTAGCACGCGAGGAACCGCCGGAGCCCCGTAATGCCGGAGCCGTGACAGAACTCTTGTGTTTTCCTTAAACTTGCATGTTGAAGACTTGCATGACGTTTGTCTTTTTGTTTTAAATTCAAAAAATCCTTGACTGCTTTTATGCTGCTTGCATTAAACCCGTAACTTTTTTATGATCGTTTGGTAAACTTAAAATACGGCAATCAAAACAGTGGTCTAATGATTGTTCTGGAAAACAATACTTCGGACAATTGTTATTTCGGCCAATCATCACTTCGGTAAAACGTTTTGTGGCCTAATGAAACGTCTGGCAAACGAAAAAAATCCAGTTGATAATTGGTCAACTGATACAGTGGCAAACGTCATTTCGGGAAAATAAAAAAATGCCAAACGAAAAAAAACGAAATGTTTTCGGGAAAATGAAATTCGGGTAAAGAAAATTCGGTCTTATGATAGGTAACCGTTTATGAACTACACAATTAGTAGATAAGTAATAGCGATTTTTTTAATATAGTCCCACCGCCTACGCGCCTGCCTGGTAGAATTGTTTGTTCATTGTGTCCTAGAAGTTGATAAATGTCTCATCGTTCTTTAGGTCGGTATTTCTTTTTTAAAAACTGTAACTGTTATTAATGTGTAGCTTCATCTTAGCTCCGACCTCATCTTACTCAGGTCTAGTCTCAAGTACCTACGAGTACTTCACGAGCTAAATTCGTCTGCGGTTCGTCGCCGGTGTAAGCAAAAATTTAAGCGTACCTCCGCCCGCCTGGGTTCGACAAGATAAGCTAAGTATTACAAGGGTTTACCTGTGCCGGCCGGTTGTATTAATAATACTTAGTTATAATAAAGACGCGACGTTTACCCCCATAACGCTGATCCATGCACCTTCAATACAAAGTAAAACTTTGAAATATCAGAAACCTTGCATTGGCTATATTCTTGGACTATCAGAACCCCACTCCATCGTAGCAACACGGCTGGCATTGACTTGCTCAGGATATTACCTTCACAGCTATTCAACGAGACCAAGTAATGTTGAGACATTTAGCGTGTTTTGACTGGTCTGGACGCTTTATTCAGGAAAATTCTCTTTTTACCTTGTTTTCGCCTTTTTAATTCATTTCCATCATGAGCCAACGTCTCTACGGTTTACTAATCAGTCAGTCAACTAATGCTATACTTACATAACATTCGTTGTAAATGAAGGGAATGTGTTTTTTACAATAGGCATGATGACTGTAATTTTTTTTTTGTTTATTATCGAAAGACCTTACATTTATGTTAACAATCCTCAAAGAATCACTTCATCTGGATCAATACCACCAGAGATATCACAATTTGAAATGCACATTTTTGGACTTGCCCAAAAACGCTCCATACAAAAGTGACAGCGATAGTGACGTCACTCTCGCTGTTTTTGTAAGGAGCGCGTAATAACTTTGTTCGACAGCTATATTAAATATTGCGTTTATGATAATGGTCTCCTAACATAATTCCTTCATAATAGTTTGGGTTACAAAAACTGATATTGTTTTACAAAAATTTAACACATATGAAATGGACTTGCCCACCCAAGTTTGCAGGCCTATTGTAGCCTCATTTTGAAACGAATTTCGATTGTGGTTTTACAATAACATTTGAAATCAATTATTATTTTTGGGGAACATAAAAAAACATGCAAAATCACTCATAATCATCTACCCTATTTTGGTTCTAAATAGATCCCTATTTGCCGGTAATCCACAGGTGCATCGATAGATGTGTCTAGTAAAATTTTGGGCAGCTGAGACTAGTGATTTGAAAGTGTTTAAGAGCACTTTTTGACTTTGCAAGAACTCTCACCACTAAGCAAGTAAGTATCCTGTAGGTTAATAGGATAGTCTTTGCCAAAACATTTAACAAGATTAATTCCTTCAGAACGAGAACAACTCAAAGTTATCCAATTCGGTGCAAAATCACAAAAGCCTACCTCGAGCTGAAGCGATTGCGACAAAGAAAGACACAAATAAGTTTACAATTGAAATAGTTTGCTGTTTCGTTCAATTGCCTTTGAGTTGGAACTGTCTGATCTCAAGACACAAGTGGGCGAAAGGTGATTAATGTCTGTATTTCATTATTTTTAATGGGTGTAAGACTCGAGCTTTCGCTTCGAAGACATTTGAAGCGAAGGCCGTTTATGCGGTTTATTTATTTATTTATTCTTTATTGCACAAAAGTATAGTACGAATGGCGGACTTAATGCCTAGAGGCATTCACTACCAGTCAACCTCACAGTCAGACAGATAAATTAAGACGGTGCACTGAACTAAAAGTAAAACTAAGTCTTTAAACTAAATACATACAAAATAAACTAACTACTGTACATACGATACAATATACATATACGTAATATATACAGATATTTATATATGTTTATGAATAAATATATAAAAATATAATACGAAGAAAATAAACAGGTGAAATATCAATTAGCGATAATTTGCACACATAACTAAGAAAAGTGTTGCAGAAAGAAGTGCGATGGGCTTTTTAAACGAAGATCGAAGTCTTAAACCTCGTCATACCATACATACGCTTACGCTTTGATATTATTTAGTCCAGTGACTTAAAACTCGACGTGGTAAAAGGGCCAACCAACCTTCGTTACCCAGGTCACCGAAGAGTTAGTTGCTAGTTATTTTCGAACTCGGGACCACATGGATTCGTGACAGTGTTAAACCACTGGGCATGAGCGCTCTTCTAGTTATCTCTACACAATTTGTAGTTACACAGTCTTACATAGTCTAGAATTGGTGACATACATAAATGGAAACTGGTGTATATTATTGTAGAGCCCTTTCAGGGCTAATGTTGAAACTTGTACATAGAAATTCTGTAAAAGGTAGATATAATAGTAATTTACAAATTTATGCAGATATTTTGGGGTCTTTAAGTTTTGAATAACTAACTTAAATGACTAATAGGAGGATAACCTCTAGGGTACCGAAGGGTAAACATTGCTCGAAGGAAACATCTATTTGCTCAGAAATTGTGAATAACTGTACGCGGAGACCTCCATAAATAGTCATTATTGTAGCTAATTTTATGAATCACCTGTTCAGGCTAAAAGAAAATATTCCGGCCTTTTTTAATTTAGGTTCCGTACCAAACCCAGTTCTTTGACTCAGTACATTAGCATGTAGGTAAGCAAGAGGGCGATTCAGAACCGCGTTATCGAACGAGTCTGTGGATGATACACTAAAATAGTACAAAGAACCGGACTTAATGCTAAAAGCATTCTCTACCATTCAACCATTGGTTGAGACAGAAATGCTGTGTGTTCTATTAATTTTAATTGCATTTTTAATGGGCATGGTGTCCGTATTATTTCGTTTTGACATGTTTTGTGTTCATAGGAATACCCTGACCAACACAAACGACAAGTTCACACACACAAATGTTTATAGAGTGCGGTAATCGAACCCACAACCTCCGGAGTAGTAGTTCACTTTACTTCATGTCATGAACATTCAATCGAATCGGGCAGTCAGCCACATCGTAAAGCATGCGTTCAAACCAAGAGTCTTCGCCCCAGCCCTACACAGCCAGCGACCTCTACAAACCCTTCAAGGTCACCTCTGTTGGGACGCAAATTGCAACAGTCTAGCACACACTTTAAAAGTAGGTAGGTACTTAATTTTTTTATTAAATGCCGTTAATTTTTAGCTCTACTCCTTTTACTATCAGCAGTAACAGTAACAAATTCTTCCTTCCTTATGGTCTATGTTTATAGCACAGTAGATACCTACCGGCACCTAACCTGTAGCTACTTTATAGTTGTACAAGACAGAACATATAACTGTTATGTGTAGTTTATAACTTAAAAGTTACTGCGTGCCTACCCCCCTACAAGAAGTGAAAGCCAAGTTTATGGTGATAGCCTCCTGGCTGTTTAAGAGCTAATAAAAAACTAACAGTATGTACAACAACATCTATCGGTAAAACGTACTATACAGGGTGTCCTGAAACTGAAAGCCTGCCATTTCACTGCAGCTAATTAGAAGTTAGTTTATGTAGAGTATCTAATTATCTTTAGACGTAGGAGAGAATATGAGAATATGTGTAGGATGGGATGCTTTCATTTTGTATTACCTTGTGTAACAAGAGGTTGAAGACGGGATTAGGTTTCCTGGGAGTTATTTATCTTTATTAAAATGTAACCTTTTGACTTCTACTAGTAGGTTCAATTGAATTATGTTATTTCTGTTTTTATTTGTGTGTAAGCAAAATTATTCATTTGAAATACATGATTAGGCTGCTCCCCACGTCAGACTTTTTGCAGAACCGTTATTCGGTCAGATTATACGTTGGGGGTTTCTTCCTGATCACGATCGAGATGAGATTTGTCGTTAGCCAGACTGGCATAGCAGTGTCACTCTCAATTTATCGTCCGCAAATACAACAGTGAGGCAGTCGTTTCAATATTAATCGCGGTAGAATTCTACTTACGAGTATCACGTATATTCAACCAACGAACTATTAATAACGATTTTTTTAAATAGTGCCAGAATCATCATCATCATGTCAGAAGAACGACGCCCACTGCTGAGCCTCCCCCAAAGATCTCCACAACGATCGGTCCTGCGCAGTCCGCATCCAGCGGCTTCCCGCGACCTTGACCAGATCGTCGGTCCACCTTGTGGAAAAGGCCTGCCCACGGAACGTCGTCCGGTATGGACGACGCGCCATTATAGTATTTATGAAACTAATAGATATAATATACCCAATAAGCAGTTAAAATAGAATAGAATAGAATAGAAAAATGTTTATTTGGTACAACAAAAACAAACAATGAAAAATTATAATAAAAGCAAAAACAAAAAACAATAAAAACTTATCTATATTACAAAATGGTGTGTACCAAAATGGTCTCCGCTCAGTGTAAGGCCGTGACGGCAGAGCTCGTCACGACCACTGGTATTCTGCGGATGCCATGTGAAAACGAAGGCGCGTAGCCCACCACTGGCGTAGCCAGTTACCTACATAAACAGCTGTGTTTTGGTGGCCGACCATTTCAGTAGGCACCAACACTTATGATTAGGCAATTGTTCCCAAGACTGCTTATTTGGAATGCCTTCGAGTTTATCGAAACTAATCTGCGTGTTTGGTCCCGAATCAATCTCACCAACAAATGCCACTTAATTAAATTGCTCGCGAAATTAATACGGGCGGCAAAAATATGGTTTCAATTCGATTGACGAGGGCAATTTAGCGAGCACTGTTTACATTTCAGATCTTACCCGAGGATTCCAAGTTACTGGAAGTGGCAACACAGATTCAGATAAGCGTTCAGAAGTTTTTTTTTTGACTTGGTAAGTTATTATTCGATTTACAAGTAGAAGGTGTCAGTCGCCTAGTGGTCAAGGTCAAGCCCCACAGCGGGCGCGACGCGACGGCAGCGCGACGTTGACCAGTTGTAATGTACTGAACGGTATGACAGCAGCCACATAGAGTGTGGCTTGACCTTAAAACTTGTTAGGATTACTACATAAGTATAGGATTAATACATAAGTTGTTTATTGTTGTGTATGTTAATATTAAAGTAGCATTGCAGCCGCACCCAAAACGGCGGCCGCACAACCTTCTTATCGACTAATAATTCGAATGCACCCTGATTAGGTAGAAAAAGTTACCTACTTGATCTGATTGAACGGTTAGAGCATTTTATTACAAGCGGATTGTAGGCGCGGTTATTTTTAAACAAAAATCAGCGCCTGAGCCTCTCAGGTCCAGGGATTAGCTGAGTGCGGTCCATTTAATTTTTGTTTTTGTGTTTTGTTTATTTTATCTTGTATGTTGCGATGTCCAGGTACAATAAGTAAACGTTTTTTTCTTTTCTTTTTTTCTTCTCACTAGTTCTTTAACACTGGAACTCTTTTTTAACTCTCCTGCTCTTTCTTGCTATGGCTCTTTACTCATTCTGTATCCATTTGGTAGGTACGTAAAATTTTAACTTGTTCTTGAGTCATCCAGTGTTTTAGGTCCGTGTTCCAATTCTTCTCGAGACTTATTCGAAGTGCTTATTAGATTACTTTGCGAATACCTGCAGTTAATTAGCAGGCCGATCAACAACCGGAATGTTCCAGACTTTGCCAGATGTCATAGGGGGAGGGAGGGGAAATTAATTTTCCGCGTTTTGTGTGACTAGTTATTATAAATAACCCGTTTCCAGAAAGTTCCATAAAGTTACACTCTCACTTGTTTATTGAACGTGATCGCGAGGGATGTAGGAGATACGGAAAAGCAGGGTTCATGTTTCTCAAATAAGGGGACGGGGCTAGTCATAGGCATTCTGATTGTTGCTGTCTTGATGAACGAAACATTCAGAAGCCTACATTTAGACGGGCTGTTTGTGACCCCACCGTATTAGAGGGTTGAGCAGTTTTTATAAGTATCGATGTCGCTTTTCTCACATATTTTAGATAAATTTGACCACTCTGGAAGGCTACCCGGTGTGGTGTGTATGTGGTTCCGTTGGTAATTATACGTTAAACAGAGCTACAAACTTCAGAAATTAACCCATACAAGACGTCAACATCGACTCTTAAATCAATAACAACCTATCCACCAACGCAATCGCCACCTATAACTTTCGTAGACACAGTAATACGAGTAGAAAGAGGTATTAGTTATAAGAGCGGCCGTATTTTTCTGAAATAGGCATTTTACCTGGCTGCCAGGTTTGTTTCACCGATGTTTAGGCGAATTGGACTTTCAATGAAGATGAAACGAAATTTTCAGGATAAAGGGACATTATTAGGGACAAATGGATTATCCCTAATGCTAAAATAAAAATAACCCTTTGCAAGCCTTCAAAATGGGATTGACCAGCAAAGTAGTTTTCCATAACTCCTCACGGCTGCTTCTTATCAGGTGTAGTGAGGTCATCTTGAAGACCCCTTCAAAAAAACAAAAACCTATTAAAATGTAGAGAGATGATAAATTGCAAGGCGATGCGAATTATTGATGACAGCCCTGATGATATAGTTATCTCACTAGGACTTTGGTCATGCGAGAAAAAAAAAGTAGTAGTTTAAGTAAAAGTATTTTAAAGTGAAGCTCAGAATGGAAGATGGTTTTGTTTACTGTGATGAAATGTTGTCCGGAAAGCTTTTCCCAAGTCTTTGAAAAAGATATCTTGTGAGTTTTGTGAGCCGACTGGTTTATCACGTTGAGCATCACATCATGACCAGTCAAATCGCGTTAGTAAAAATCACACTATATTAAAGAAAAGAACCAGCAAGTAACTTAATCATGGTATTCAAAGCCGTTTGCCCTTTTTTTATTATAGTATATTTTTCATTGGAATCAATTAACGGATCCATTTTGATAATAGGAATGGATTAGAAAGATTCCCTGTTTTTTAAGAGGCAGTGCTCACTAGCGCCACCAGTCTTATTCTTTCTTATCTTATTTTATGATCTTACTTGGACACTTTTTGTTTACATTTCTTTAATTAACCAGAATTCATAAGAAAGGATGGGTAGCGCTAGAAGGCAGTAAACTGCGTCATAATATAAGCTCCCCGAAAAGACTACACACAGAAAGGTAGAATGAAAAACATTTATTTTTGAAAGAAAAATAATATATTCAATAGTTTACAATACAAATCTCATGGCACCACAGCAAGGCACATCCGATCAGACTCACTCAACATAACAGCCCGATTCTAACGCATCCGATATATCAAATGCGATATCTATAAATAGTTCTATAAATACATATTTAGCCATATACATATGTCCGACGTAAACTGTGGAAGGTTCGTTTTTTACTAGAGCTAAGCTGGGCAACGAACAGTGTGGAGCCAAAAAAGGTTTTGTCCGTTACTTGTCTAAAGTACGATATCGAATGCGCAAATCGGACCAATGATTTGAACAAGTGACGCAACACGATCACAAACAGTGTTGCCAACATGCATTCATGCGAAAATCGTAGTTCTGTTACTAAATCAAACGTGTGTAAAATTGCTATAATGATCATTCAAACATATTTAAGTTGTATGCCTGTAAATAAACACAAGATGCAAACTCAGCTAATTAAAATGTAGGCCACTTTTAATTATAAACCTTGACAATAATTATTTTTATGGTTTTAACTTCAAAAATTAGTTTGCTGTGCTAAGGCTTTAAGTTGCCTTCTTTTTTACAATAGTTGACTTGTTATTACATATTGCCTTGTAAAAACGATTTGAAGTGTCTACGTCATGACGTAGATAATTAAGATTCGACGTATATTAAAATTAAATAAAACCCTAAGGAAAGTTAAGGATACAATTTCGGTCTTTATTGATACAAATGATCAAAAACATTTTCAATTCAAACCGAATTTCAAGTAGGCATTGACTAGACTTATAAGTCTTATAAGACTAAGTTTGAGTTTTTAAGGATCTTGTTGCGTCACTCGTAGCATAAAGTTATTTCGTTGTTTTTCAAACTTAATACTGACCTAACGTTAAATAAATAAATTAAAGTAGGTACCAGATACATAAAATAATCACGGTAATGTTTGTACGTTATTATTAGTATATTACACAATCACATTATACATAACTGTATGTAGATTTACATGTGACGATCGCTTTGATAGATGAGATAATAATTTATAAAATGTATCTTTCTTTCTTTTTTACATAATTTCGACAGTTACGTCAAGTTTAATCAGGTCACTTTTATCACAATATTATGAAAATATCAGGTTTAACGTGAGGATTTGACTCAAGGTCAAATTCTATACATAAAATCAATAAATTTATAGGTATCTAAAAAGTTAATATTCCTACCAAAAACAATCGTCATTTAGAATCCTAGAATTATTTTTGATCATATCTATACAATGTAAGGTATCTGACAGGTTTCTCATATCTGCAAGTACGTTGTGCGTTTATTTCATTTATTATTGACATAGAACCAGAATTCATTATAACTATCGTAATACATAATTAACAAAACTATTTTACACTTAAATGTAAAAAGCTTTATTTCTTTGAATAATGTACACCTAACATCATTTTCATTCTCACAATTTTATCATGCAAAATTCAATTCAAAAATCATGTGATGTTTGATAAATCGGCCACAATTAATATTTCATACCGCCGCATGATAGTTATTAAATGAAAACAAAATAAAAATAAATTCTCATTTCTAAGACATTTTAACATTACATTAGTTTACGTAAAACTTACGAAAATTCCTTAAAAATATAATAACAAAGTATCTTATTCATATTATTATTAAAAAAAACTAGCGTCATCTCATCACTTCCAATAAATTAATTTTATATTAAGTATAAAGATTAAAACTAAGTTACCATCACGTTCATATTGTTTAAGTATGACATGGTTCAACCTTTTAAGTGAGGAGAAAGCTTATGTCTCCTCATACATTTATTTACATAATAATTCATGCCTTTCTCATAATCGTTTTCTCATTTGAATAAGCGCCTCAACATCTTAGGCTGGCGTAATTATTTTCAAAGGCACACATTTATCACTAGTTAAAAATAACTTTCATGGCTTTGATTGTTGACAAAATTATTTATTTTTAAGTCACATCCAATATTTCCAAAAATGTTCTTTCTTTCAAACGTTTCGTTTCGCCTTAGATAGAAATAAAGAGGAATTTTTCACTCTGGCAATCAAAAACATAGCAACTTCATCCAAGCTTAATCTGGAATGCGCTGAATATATTTATTGCTAAAATAAATTCTATATTCATCGGAGAACAAGGTGCATCTTATTATATAAAAGGTTACAGTCATGTGCCGTTGTTAGGGGCCATCTATATTTTCAGTCATACGACAAGGGAAGGAAGTGGTCAGCAATATATGAAGTATTAATTTGAAAAATATTTTCATTTTTCAGTGCAAACATTTCAAAATATTATAAACCTATAGTATAACCTACAATATTAAGAATGTTCGTAGATCTTTCATAATGAATTATTGCTCGATGTACGACGTTACAAGATAGCATTCGTCGTAATTCGAAAGATGATAAAAAGTATCTCACTTATTAACTGTTTTAACTCAAAACATTAATTTTGAGTTGAAAATCTCACTATATCGAAAAAGGTTAATTCTCCTCGGTAGTTTTCTGACACACACACACAAATAGTATTATTTTTATTAAGTTTCCTTTCCTCGACCGCAACTTAAGCGTGATAACTGTATACCTGTATAATGTGCCCTAAGTTAGAAATTGCCCCTAAGACCCTGTCAAGATAACGAATTTTTGGACTCGCACGTATAAGTGCGAGGGAGAGCGCAAGTGCGACATACCTCTTTCTTCTTAGCTCCGTCCTTTTCAATTCGCGCGTAATGCGCGTCATCCACTTGCCCTATAGTCCAACTAACCTAAGAAGTACATTTTGATAGCTGCCGGGGTCATTGGAAATTTAACTATACGCAATGCTAAAAGGGTTCAATTATACTGTCAGGCGCAAGTCAAGCCACAGCTCATGAAACACAGTTCATAATATAGTTGGAAGTCAACATTTATTCACCGTCTGAATGTGCTACCTTATTCTTAGCAAACAAATGGTTTTCGTTTTCTAAATCGTATTTCTTTCTCTTTCCGTAATCTTTACATAAGGGGCCCCTTATGCCGCTGACATAAGACTCATTTTGCAACGGTTTTGTAAAGGTTTATGTGTGAGCCTTTGTACAATTTCCAATGACACTGGCAGCTGTCAAAGTGTATTTCCTATACCAGTGAGACAGTAATTCTCTCCTACGCCCGCGCCGAGGCCGGATGGTAAGTAATAACGTTGTGCGCGTGCGTGAAGGGCGCGAGGGCGTGCGCGGGGGAGGCGGGGGAGGGGGAGGCGGGCAGCTGCAGCGCGCGGGACTTGCCGCCGAGCGTGCAGCGGGTGGTCGCACCGCTTTCCACTTCTATTGATAGCTCGGTGCCTTTGAGCCTGGGGGGAATGGAGAACAGACAGACATAAATATTTGTCTTACAAAAACAGGGCCCCAAGTCTGCCAATTTTTCAACGCTTCAATTGAATCGTGATTGAGTCTCAATAGTCTAATTTGACATAGATTTTATAGAAAATGTGTCTATGTTCTAAAATTAGCAGACTTGGGGACAGGACAGGGCTATGAGAATCATCATCAACAGCCTATAGTTTTTTTTATTTATTGTGGTCTTCCGAATGACCTCACTCCACCTGATGGGAAGCAGCCGTGAGGTCCAGATATGAGGCTGATAAGTACAGTAATGAAGAACTACTGGGCTGGTCTATCTCATTTTGAAGGCTTAAAAAACCCGGGTTATAGGAAGATTATTGGTCCACTGCTGGACGTAGGTCTACCTTAATGCACGCAATCTCACCATCTATAAACATATTGCAATTCTCAACACACTTCAACTATACAACACAATACAATTTCCGGCCAGCATCAGCATAATTGTGGCTCACACATTGAACACTACATACAATTATTTTACGGTACTGACTGTTTCCAAACAAAACCTCTGTCTATTCGACCAATTATTAGTATAAAAAAAATGGGACAATAGTATAACTCTGTGTAAGAGTGTGTTGACTTCAAGGTCGTTCGATTTCTCGATCGTTAGTTAGAAAAAAAGCTGACTATCTACTTTCAGTTTTAGACAAAATCAACCTTGAGACTCCTATATTAGACTTGTATTGTAGTATGCGGCACTCACATGCGGTACCTGTTGGCGAGCACGCCGACCAGCTCGCCCACGAAGTCGGCGCCGGGCAGCGGCACGAGCCCCACGACCAGGTCGTTGTTGGCGGCCGGCACGCTCAGCACCACCAGCTGGGCGTCGCTGCTCATCACGCGCACGCAGCCCACCTGTGGGACAGCGTGGGATAGTTTCAGTCGCTTCGGAATCAAACCAGCGCCTTCCGCATACCGGGCGGCTGCTCTAGCACTAAGTTACCAAGACCCTAGAAGACCAGGGCTCCAAGTCTGCTAATTTTTGAACGCTTCAATTGAGTCTCAATAGTCTAATTTGACATATTTTTCATAGAAAATCTGTCAAATTAACCGATTGAGACTCAATTACGATTCAATTGAAGCGTTTTAAAGTTAGCAGACTTGGAGCCCAGAAGAATCTATCTGCTGTATTTTTAACTGTAAGTCAGGGTTATTTCATAAATCAGCACTTTTATTTGTTTCCGAGTTGCATTATTCACAATTTCAACAACACAATAAGTTGAAGAACACATGCAATTGACCGAAGAAACGATGTAAAATATTTTCACTATAAACCGGCTGTTTTGCCAGACGTCATTCCGTCAAATGAGGTACAATTTAGACAGTCAGACAAGTGACAGCTATACTTTGTTTTGTAAGTAGTTAAGTTTACTTAGTAAATCATTACAGATTTTATGTCTAACCGTACCTCGGTGATGTGCGTAGGCTTCTTGAGCGGCTTGAAGGTGTTGGCATCGAGCTTGTACACCGCAGTCTCCGTGACCAGGAGGCATCGCTCGGCCAACTTGTTGTAGCGGTTGAACTTGTGCACGCGACACGAGAACAATGGTCGTCCAGATTGTTGGGTCTTCTGGAGCGTGCTAACTGCTGACTTGTAGAGGGCTAGGGGGAAACAAGGGAAAAGTTATAGCAAACCATGGAGATAGCCGGTTATGTCAGTGTAAACGAAATCAATTATCACATACTAGCTGTCCCGACATCGTTCTGTCAGATAACAGTTTCTTTAGAAATAATATTTAATGACAAAAAAATAAGCCGAAGACTGAAGAAAAATATCATTTTTAAGAAAATTGCCTTTCATATTTAAATAAGACTAATCACAGGCCTGATTCTATGAGTTCTGAGCGTTATGTTATTCCATAGAGCCGTACTCTTAGAAGTCTCATTCGTTGACAATGATTATTGATGATTCATTAGAGCCTAGAGGTATCTCGACAATGACACTCATGTTCGTGTGGCAAACTGTAAAATTTTAAATGATGAATAGTACCAGTTTTTTAAGCAATATTGCTATTTAGTCATTATTTTTGATTGACGGCTCTGTGTTGATTCTTGCCGAAGTATCAAATGTAAAAGAAATGTATCAATGTGTGTGTGTGTGTGTGTTTGCAATGTCAAATGTATCAATTATAGTGAATATGAATATCTGTTGCTACTGACCACACTTGGCGTTGTAGTTGTCGTCGGCGAGGTAGTCCCCGAGCCACTGCCGGCCCGCGCCCCAGTCCGCGCGGCGCCCGCGCAGGGCACTCGCTGCGCAGATCTATGAACAAACACAAGCAACAAACATAACAAACAAACATAAGAAGGCACAACAATTATCAATTTAGAAGTTCTGATGCATCTAGACTATAGTTTGTTCGCGTTAAGAATGCAGTGGTTTTTAAATTTAATTCTTTCGCACACAAAAAAACTCAGATCCACAACATTTGCGTTCGAAAGTATGCGTTCAACTGGTCACTCTGGACTTTGCTTTCTAATTAGGAACGATTCGATTGGTTAGGATCGATTGGATGTGCTAGGTCGAGGGACAAGTATGAATTATTGCATTTTTAACGCGAACGAACTATAGTTCTTATTCCGATGACTTCACTCCACCTGATGGGAAGCAGCCGTCAGTGATTTATTGCAAAGCAAAATTTGTAAAATAACAACATCAATGTACTTTAAGTTACGAAAAATGTTTTAAGGAGTCCTGACGTCGATTTGACAAAACATTAAACTGCTCAGAAGTAAGAATATGAAATGGTGTTTACTATTTCATATTCTCAAAACTTGTTAACTAAACAATTCCAAATGCCTCCATAGCCCGTACCTTCATCTTGAGCTGCGGCCACTGCGCCCTCGGGATGGGCTTGAGCGTGAGGTACGCCCTCCAGCGGCGGTACGCGCCAGTCAGAAGCGCGCCGTTCAGCCGCCGCGGCGGGGCCGGCCACTGCGTGATGACGCCGCGGTTGCGTTGGAGCTGGGTCTGGAGGGAGGCGAAGTAGCGACGCGCGCGGTACCGTCTGGGGAAAAAAACTTGTCATGGGAGCTGCTTTTGTTTTTATTAATGGCGAGTGAAAATGGTTCAGTGATTTGTGAAGCTTTTAAGGTTGTTCACGCGGCATAATATTCTATAAGGTCATCGCTATAGCTTTTAATGTAATGAGTAGTGTCGTGGAATACAGCACTTTTTAGCCTGTCTGACAAACGATGACGATTATTATTATTTCAGGTTGAGAACGCATGCCGCAGTAGGTCGACCTCTCGGCTCTGTGAGTCTTGAGTTATCCTATCGCCACAGCGTTCCGTCGAATCTTCACGTGGCTTGACAGCATTTGACAATGATGTAAAGAATTTAACAAAATTGTAACTTGAACAACCATTTGTGTCCATTAAAGTTGTCTGTTTGTATCGATCTGGGTGTTTCCTATATGTTGAAAAAACATATCTTATACTTATAAGCATTTTTAATTCAGTACCTTTGCGATTTGGGTTCGATTCCCGTCTAAGGCCAAGACCAAATGTCTTTTTCTGGTTTTCGGTTGGAGACTAAAGTGTTTGTTCGTTGTCTAGTATCTCATACCACAAGTTTTGCTTTGTTTCAAGCCTAGATGGCGCTGTATGGAATAATGTCTAATGATATGAATTTATAATTTTCTGAATAACATAAACATAATACTATTGCTGACTTATAATTAAAATGTGAGTACTAACTTCCAGGCGTTGTAGATGAGCATGGCGGCCTTCATCTTGCGGTACCTGGCGCGCGCCAGCGAGCCGCGCCACAGCTTCTGCAGCAGCACCACGATGGACGGGATCAGCTCTGCACGGGCTGCCTCCAGGCCGTGGAGGGTCTTGGCTGATCTGTACAGGAGAGATATCACTTATTTATTTATTTTAAGTCAGTGGAAGAGGGGTAGGAAGGCCTTTTCCCAGCAGTGGGATAGCGCAAGCTGATTAAAATAATAATAATGTATTTATTATACAGTAAGAATTTACAATAAGAGTTTCAGAATTTTCAACGACACAATACTCAGTAACATTTTAGGATAACATGTTACATTTGTCCATTTACCAATTTTTTAAGGCCAAATCTTGAAGTATATTCTAAGAATATAGAAAAATCCTCAAAGAAGTCTTGAAGCAAAACTGTCCAAAAACCAAAACTACTTCGTTGCCAGGAATATAGCTGCTGTTGGTTTTGTGAATAAAAAATGCCTTAAAGAAGAGCAGTTTTAACAAAATATTTGTATTTTTCCTACATTCACAAAACTAACCAATCAAATTGTATCTAAATACACATTACAAAAGCGCCGAAATTTGAATAATTTAGCGACTAGGCAAAATTAGGCGTTTTTCCCGCTGGCTCCTCGTTGCGTCTTGACGGCTTTTTGAGCTTGCTCTTGCGAGCCACCAAGTTTCAAAGGGTTCAAAATAAGGTATAGTCACAAGCATTCTACAAACCTAATAAAGAGCTTGGTGTGTCCAAACTGCACATCAGTGAGCTGCAGGTCCCTGAGCAGCACCATCACGGCGTCCTTGTCATTGGACCCCCTGAAGTTGGGCCACGTGTACTGGCTCAGCATCTTGTACCGCTTGAGGAACCGGTCGTACCGCTGCCGAGAAGCGAACCCGGCGCGTCGGACGCGGACGTTCTCTACTAAGCCTAGGTAGGCCACTTGGTGCCGGACCTGTGGGTGTGACACGTTAAATATGAGTCAGACTTGATTTTTAGCGAACAAGTTATTTTTAATAACCTTGCGGAGGGTGAGGAACGCCGTGTAAAGTTCGTCATAAACCATTGAAAAGACATGTGTTGTGTCTGCCTGACATTTGTTATCTCTCGATAACATATACACAAGATCTCTCTTGTGTATATGGTCAATAGCTCGAATAATCATGATATCGCGATGCAGAATACGTTAGTTCGTATGTGGCGAGTTAGATGTCGCTACAGACCTTCTGGCTCTGGTGAAATAGGTTAAAAACTCAATAAGAGTTTGACTACAAGACTTTCATCGATTCAACTTTAAAAATAAGTTAAATCGGCTCTTCATCAAGCCGATAATCAAAATTGATCAACACCAATAAACAAGCATCAACTCAGTAAAGACTTTGTTAAGTCAGAATAAGGTTGAAAATGTAACAACTGACGCTCCGCTAAGCAAATAGCGTTTGCCATAATGACGCGTTCGATCAATGGCCGATGACCACTATACACACGCATTGGCCTTATGATTGACTGAAAAAAATGACACCCTTTTCAAAAACATTCTTATTAGTTTGATTCAACTGAAAACTAAAATATTTCAGATCTAAATCTCTAAACATATTATGCTGCGAAGTTAGTGACTTTTAGAAGTTTGACTTTTGAAAATTCTAACGACTTAGGTTCTACCCACATTTATCGACGTGGAATCGGCTAACACCGGTCAAAAGTCTTTATGCCGGCGGAATAGGGGTGTTACTAATACCTTTCGCATCGGCTCGAAGGCATTGCTGAAGCGAGCCGTTTGTCAGCGTCGCAACATCTAATCGGCGAAAAGTCGAGTAGTGTGGTGATTACGCACTCGCCTTAAGCCAATTCCGCGTCGGTAAATATGGGTAGACCCTTATTTTTTCAAGTGTCGGAGACATACGAGCTGTCAGGCGCGTTATCGCCGAATCTTACTAAAATGACAATAGATCGTTGCGCGTCATTATTTGGCACCAAAACGGCCCAAATGCCAAAAAATGCCAAAATGCCAATGGCCAAACTGGTTAATTTTTTAGTGCGAAAGACAAAATTATACTAGGCCTAAATTTGCCGCTTGGAACTGCTCCAATTTGATGATGATGATGCTCCAACTGATGAGCTGAATCAGCTCCTCCGACACTCCAGGGAAAATGGTTTGGTTGGTTGTTTTTGCACAAACCGCACTGTTTTTGTGTCTCTTAAGTATGAGTGGGCTTACCAGCTGATCGTCCCAGGTAGTAGGCGCCTGCAGCGGGTTGGGCTTGACGCAGCGCACGTAGAACGGCTCCTTGGTCTGCAGCCCCGCCACCAGCGCCGCCATCGAGCTGCGGAACAGCGACGCCGCTGATGGGGGACGCTTCGACGTCTAAAGGATAGGGGAAAATAGACTTTATTGTGTATGAGTGAGCTCACCAGCTGGTCGTCCCAGGTAGTAGGCGCCTGCAGCGGGTTGGGCTTGACGCAGCGCACGTAGAACGGCTCCTTGGTCTGCAGCCCCGCCACCAGCGCCGCCATCGAGCTGCGGAACAGCGACGCCGCTGATGGGGGACGCTTCGACGTCTAAAGGATAGGGGAAAATAGACTTTATTGTGTATGAGTGAGCTTACCAGCTGATCGTCCCAGGTAGTAGGCGCCTGCAGCGGGTTGGGCTTGACGCAGCGCACGTAGAACGGCTCCTTGGTCTGCAGCCCCGCCACCAGCGCCGCCATCGAGCTGCGGAACAGCGACGCCGCTGATGGGGGACGCTTCGACGTCTAAAGGATAGGGGAAAATAGACTTTATTGTGTATGAGTGAGCTTACCAGCTGATCGTCCCAGGTAGTAGGCGCCTGCAGCGGGTTGGGCTTGACGCAGCGCACGTAGAACGGCTCCTTGGTCTGCAGCCCCGCCACCAGCGCCGCCATCGAGCTGCGGAACAGCGACGCCGCCGATGGGGGACGCTTCGACGTCTGGGGGGAGGGGACATTTGATGAAGAAGAATCCTTTTATGAACAAATGAGCCAACAGTAGGAACGAAGTTTCCAACTGGGCGTAGTAACTATGAGGAATACAGAAAAATTATCTAAGAAGTCTTGAGGCTGATTTTGATAAAAACTAAAACTGCTTACTCAGACTTACGCTATCTCGTAGTGTGGCGTATAAGTTTTTGTCCATGTAGCATATACAATTTTATTTTTGAATTTATAACTTTAGTCACAAAGATTAAAGTTATAAATTGAACGAACATTTAAAGATGGCTGCTTTTGTTTAAAAGAAACGAACTTTCGTGACTTTGAAAGTTGAATTTGAAAAGGTAAGTCTATAAACTTTTGTTGGCGAAGATTAGTCTTGTCTTGCCACAACGAGTCTCTGTTTTTGTCCATCAAAACTGAATATAGTTACCTTCTGTATGTGCGTCCCGCCCTCCGGCCACATATCAGCCAGCGAGCGGTTGGTGGAGGAATGCAGAAGCCTCTTTAGGTCCTGCCACAGAGAGTCTTTGTTCTTGTCCATGAAGCCCGTTATGGCGTACGTCACGTCACCAGCGTAATGCCTGAAGAAATTAATATTTTCTTTACACAACTGAATTCAAAAATCTTTAAGATCGACGAAACAATAAATTGGTAGGTTGAGATTATCGTTGAATCAATAAATCAGCATCTTGGTTGGATACTATTATTAAAAAAAAATCTTCTTCAAATACCTACCTGTTTCGAAAGACACAAGTCAGTGCAGCCGAAATTTCGCAAAAATGCATTCTGGTTTGGGAAAAACGCTCCAGATATTGGAGTTGGCCTGTTTCATACTGTGTATTTTGGAGTGTGAGCAGGAACTTCATGGCTTGGTTCCACCCTCCACTTTCTACCACCGCACCACAAGACGCCGTAAAGGCTTCCATCACCCTGTGGTCGACTTTCCAGCAGTCCCGACTGTGCCCTTTAATACTTCTATCTATTCGGGTCTGCACCGCTACGGAGTGGAACGCACTCCGGATACATACAACCAAAAGGCGAGTGTGAATAAGCATTTTCTGAGTAAGCGTGTTTTACTATCTCGTCATCGCTTACCATGGGGTCAAACAGTTAAATTAATCCCTATAATTAAATTTTCAACAACGCCATTTACCTCGTCCACATTACTAGTCGTTTGTCGATTGGTCGTATCGTAATCACTGATAGGATAACGTGTAAAAAATGCTTTGACGTCTTCTAATCAATCTATCTTATGAACACCAACTCTTAAGTAAATAATAAGAAGAATCTTACGTGATGCGGAAGTCGACTCCATGCTTGAGCTTCTTGTCTGTGGGCGCGAGCTGCCGCGACGTGTAGTGCTTGTGACCGTTCAGACGCTTGTCCATAGCTTCCAGCAGTTGCTGGTCTGAGATCTGTGAGGTATACCAATGTTATAAAGGAAGAAAAAAAAAACTAAACACTCAAACTTCAATTAAAATTGAGCACCCCTTTCGAAGTTGCCAGACCCTTTACGGGACGGCATGAGTTTGAGCATGACAGTGTGCTCAACTCTGAGTGCCAAGTACGTCATGCACGAGCCTAACGCGGCGAGGAAGTGAAGGCGGATTTACATAAAAATAAACGGTTACGTCTGCCTACCACCAGAGGCCGCCACCATAACGCCATACAAGTCCGCGTTTACTTCCTCGCCGCGTATGATCTGTGCACATCGTCTTAGCACTCTGATTGACGTTTGTGAATTTGAGGTATAGCCCTACAGAGAAATAAGTTGAAGTGACAGTGGCGAGAGCGAACAGCACAAACAACTATAGCTAACTAAGGTAGAAGAAGAGTTAGAATGGCCAACACAAGTTGCTTCGGAAAGGTTCTCGAGTGGCGACCACAAACAAAGCTTCGCTGAGGCATTCTTTAGGGGAGGCCTATATCCAGCAGTGGATTCTGATGATGAGGAATTAAATTTACCTTCGTGGGGTTCAGACAGGCCTCGTCCATGATGGCGATGACGCCCTGGTGCGGCGCGTCCACCAGCTCGCAGATGACGCGGTTGTTGAAGTACTGCACCGGCGTCCACTGGATGCCTTCCCGGGCGTACTCCTCTTGCTCTTGCTTTAATACCAACTCTGGAAATTACATATTATGTAAAAAGTTATAGAAGCTTATCGATTTCTTGGAAGAGCGAGAAGGAAAGGGATATATAGCACCGAGCAAAGAAACAAAGTTTTGTCCTCAAATTTTTGTCAAAAAATTTACAGGCTCCAACACTGCCAAAATTCCACAATTGAATTCTCATATATTTACAGGGGTTCTGCTATCTAGATCTTTCTCTACTTAAAACTACTAACACTACTTTAACCAATGTGATTATCTTACTCAATTTCTGAATCTCAATGTGGGGGATTGCGTTATTCGAGGTTTTGATCAAAAATATAATCAGACTGAGCAAACACTTTCATAATTGAAATCAAATTATGGCTACAATTAATGTGTGCTTCCAAACTAACTATTCGCAATTTTTTTTTACAACCTACATCATCCCACTGTTGGGGAAATGTCGCTCCCAATAAATAATATAAAATGTATGTGTAATAAATACATAAAAGTATGATGTCACCATACAAATGACAGTAATGGACTAAAAACATTTAATTAAGACACAGACAGGCAATGATATTATAATAAAAACGACGTACATAGGTTTCTTGCGCTAAAAAAGTGGCACCCGAAATCAGAACTTCGAACACCTGAGCAGAGTATTGACAGTTTGCGACGACACTGCGAAACATGTATCTGTCTAATTTACGCTCTAGTTAATAATCCTACTATCTTGTACACACGGTCAAATAATAGGTACGTACGCCAGGATACAATTTTCGACTTCGCATCAGTACTGACATGACATATCTACCTTTTTTAAATCATTGCAGACAGACGTTTTTACACCAGCAACGGACTAACAAAATACCATAACCCACCAATGAACAGCTGCTGCAGCTTCTCATTGCAGTAGTTGATGCAGAACTGCTCGAAGCTGTTCGTGTCGAAGATCTCAAACCCGTAGATGTCCAGCACGCCGATCAGGGTGTTGCGGTACGTGCCCGCGGGGACGTCTATCGCTTTGTTGATCTGTTCATCACATGATAGAAGGCTGAACAGAAGAACCTACCAATGAACAGCTGCTGCAGCTTCTCATTGCAGTAGTTGATGCAGAACTGCTCGAAGCTGTTCGTGTCGAAGATCTCGAAGCCGTAGATGTCCAGCACGCCGATCAGGGTGTTGCGGTACGTGCCCGCGGGGACGTCTATCGCTTTGTTGATCTGTTCATCACATGATAGAAGGCTGAACAGAAGAACCTACCAATGAACAGCTGCTGCAGCTTCTCATTGCAGTAGTTGATGCAGAACTGCTCGAAGCTGTTCGTGTCGAAGATCTCGAAGCCGTAGATGTCCAGCACGCCGATCAGGGTGTTGCGGTACGTGCCCGCGGGGACGTCTATCGCTTTGTTGATCTGAGAAACCACAAGATAGATTTAAAAATTGTTGTGGTTGTTCATTGATGAAGTGTTGAATTTTTGTGGGTTCCCGACAATCATACAAACAAAACATAACATAAACGGCCTATATACGTCACACTGCTGGGCACAGGCCTCACCTCAACTATGAGGTAGAACAAGCCATACTCCAACACGCGGGCTCAGTACATATTATACAAAGAGGACTCTAAACATAAACCGACTGGTCAATCAGCATCAAAATAATGTGTACAGAGGCGTTCACATCAAACTTAGCTATTGCAAAATGGGTCTTATCTCAGCAGTTTAAGGTGCTGTGTAAAGGTTGATGTGAACGCCTCTGTACCTACAGAGTGGTTAAATGTCTAAAGTATTTAAGAAAAGCAACCACTACACACGCACATCTTCAATATATTTCTGATTATTTTGTAAGCAGACATCATTTGGTGCTGACCATGCAATGGGTATTGCAGCATAAATTAGGATTGGTGTCGAGATAACTCGCGCAATGTGTAAGGCCTCTAAGAAATCGTGATTAAACCACTGTTTATTTTATGTTTATGTATTTTATTAAAATCAACATGAAACCAACAGGGCCAATTTCTAGTCGGCATATACTAATGAAACCAAGAGACTGACCTGTTGCACTATCCACGTGAACAGTCTATCATAGGACGCCTTAGCCAGCGCCAGCCTCGTGTAGTTGGCGTCAGAAAGGCTGTGCTCCTTGCTGACCAGCTCGCCGCCAGCGGACAGGACCCGGCCGGACATGGCTGTGCGGAGAGCATCCTCGGAGACCCCGAAAGCGGATACGCATTGGCGGACAGGACCGCCTATTTTGAGCTGCCCGTCTGCCGTTTCGGTGAAGGTTAGTTCGCCCTGGAAAGGAAAGACGTTGTTAACTAAGGAGGTTAAAGGAAAAATGGGATGAAAATATTTAAGTAATTTAACTAACTCAGTAATATAAAGCAGGCCTATGCCTGTCCAAAGCCTATGCTTTGGACCGCACAGAAGGGATAAACAGTAGGGAGGCCCTTGCCATAATCATAATAACAAAGCGTTGCTCGTAAGGAAACCTACGTTCCGGAGCCTGGTCTGTAAGGGTGAGGCCTCATTAGTGCGTTGCATTGCTCGATTTGTAACACACTATTGTAGCACGCCATTGAATCACCATGTCAAACGACGCAGCGGTCAACGTTCCATAGTCTTCACAACGCAATGCTCTTATGGGGCATCACCCTCACCTGGCTTTGGGGTTTAGAACGGCTGGAATTGGAGAAGGATTATGCCATAGTCAAAGCTGTTGTCGGTTTGTTGATTGATGAATAGGTTACTTACTAATAAAATAACTCCAGCGACGACGCTCCAGATGTCTTCCACCACGGAAGGCGCGAATCCAAGAGCCGAGAAGGCGCTGTTGGTCACCGAGTACAGCTTGGAGTCTTGCGCGGTGGCGCGTTCGCTGCCAAGGATCTTGTACACTGCACTGGAGTTTAGGGAGAACTTCTTCGTGTAGGCGTTGCTTGTACTTAGTAACTGGAAAAGAAGGGTTGGTATTCTTTTACTTAGTTATAGTAGTCGGCAAGTATATTTGGTCTCCTGGCTTGAGACTTGTTGGTCACAAGATGTGGGCCTGCTAATTAGACTTATCTCTCTGACCTGAATTGTTTTTTTTTGATCACTTACCCCCGAATTCACTCTACCTTGATTTGCGTTTGTGAATACGGGGGTTAGTTTCACAGAACTCATTACACGTCCACACTCCACTTCTACTACTTATATGGCATCACATCATCATCATCAACAGAAACATGACGTCCACAGCGGAACAGAAGCTTAGCCCTTAGATTTCCGTAGAGATTCACTAATCTGTATTCAAATTATTTTATAATCCATGCACCATAGGTCCTATCCCAAACGGGGTAGTCAGAAGCACATTGATTGTTGCTGTCACGGTGAACGGAACATTCAGAAGCTCACATTTCATAGAGTGAATTTAGACCCGCGATCTTTAGAGAGAAATTCCAACAATAACGTCCAATATCAACTTTTGTAGGGCGCCTATCGCCTTTGCAACACCATACAAGTATTAATATTGAGTTATGGAAACCAAAGACCGATTTCATTCAACAAGAACGAGCTAGGTATTCGCTTACAACCACAGTTTGCGGCGGGCCCAACAATCGAGCTATAGCTCAAAGCAGACTTTGAGCACTCCTGCACATAGGTCTGAGAGAAACTGTGCTAAACTTAACCGCTAGTGGTAAGAGGTTATTGGTCATGTCAATAGAATGTGTTTTTATTCCTGACTGTGCTAGGAAAAAGTTGCCAGTATGTGATGATGACGGTGGAAAAGTATTGAAACGTTTAGTTTTTAGTTTTTCAACCAAGTTTAGCCCTCTTATTCATACTCGAACAGCCCTGTAGCGCTGTAGCGCCACTTAAACTTCTCTGAAGTTTTGTTGCTTTAGTTGTCGATATCTGCGATTAAGTGTCGGAGCATGAATGGGTTTGTCTTTCATCTGACAGAAATTACTAACCAGTACTTCCACAAACGATGAAAATTATTAGCAGTGTCCATTGCCTACCTCAACAAGAATATGCGGAAACAGGAAAGAAATTCATTCATCGAAGGTAACTTGTAAAGCAACTTGTGATAGTCCGGGGGAACGCGTAGTAGGCTTCGTGCCAGTTACCGCATTTCCCTAACCTGGACGATGAGAGGGAGTCGCTGAATTTTTAGTCGGTAAGCCACTAGGTTAACCTTCCCAGTGGAGAGTCCGACATAATCGAGTCTACGGGGGGGTAGGCGTAATGTATTTACTCAGGGTCAAAAAAAAGTATTAGCAGCTAAGTTAATTTATACCACAATAGCACGTGCCATTGTTGGCATTTAGAAATGACGGTAGGTTAGTGACTGCACGCCGGTGTTGATAAACAGAGCCTCCGTGTGATATTGTTTGATGCAAATCGCTATCCTGATGTAAGACATGATCGCATGGAATACTGATGTTATACAATACTGGATGACTGTATCGATTACCATCTACTTTATAGAAAATATTAATACTTTAATATGATAATAGGTCACGGCATCAAGTGAAAATTGAAGTCACATACACAATCCAGACGAACTTTTTTCATAGGTAGGTAACCCGGCGAAGTTATGTTCTTGTCCCTTAATTTTAGCTATGTTACACTTCTTAAGCAGTTCACAGCGCGCATCGTCATCTATATCATTATATCCTAATGATATTATAAATGCGATGTTTGTATGTGTGGATGCTTGTATGTGCCGTGTTGCTCTTCACGTAAAACTACTGGATGGATTTCAATGAACTTTTACAATAATATAGCTTAAACATCGGAATAGGACAGGCTACAATTAATAAAGATATACTAGCAAACCCGGCGAACTCCGTTTCGCCACCAGATGGACTCCAAAGAGTTCAAAAACTCCGTTGGATAATTTACTACATCATCGGGATTTGTTATGGAGTCAAAGGATTTGTATGTCACCAAATCGCCAGCAATTTTTGATTGAATAGTGAAATTCAGTGCCTTGCATCAACAATTTTCCTATTGCACTGGATCGCGAAATATTGCATGTTGGAGTTTAAATTGTGTTTAAATTGAGTGGCAACTTGAGCGCAGAATGTGCAGTACGACCGCCATCTAGAAGAGTCGCCGCAATTCCAGATGATGCTAACGCCAAAGCTATGTCACCATCATCATCAGCCTGTTGCAGTCCACTGCTGAACATAGGCCTCTCCTATTACACGCCACTGTACTCGATCTTCGGCTGCTCGCATCCAGCTCCTGCCAGCAATCCTGAGCAAATCATCACTCCACCTTGCCTGAAGACGTCCTACACTACGCTTGCCGAGACGCGGTCTCCACTCAGGAACACGTTTACTCCAACGGTTGTCAGTTCTACGGCTAACATGGCCAGCCCACTGCCACTTCAGCTTGCTAATCCAGTGGGCTATGTCGATAACCTGGTTCTCTGCCGTATCACCTCATTTCTAATTTGATCCCGCAGAGAAACGCCGAGCATAGCCCTCTCCATAGCCCGCTGGGTGACTTTAAAGGAGATCACCCAAAAAGTACCAAAAGTTGAAAGTGCCGGCCAAACAAAATATTTTTTTTTTTTCGATAGAACATATTATTTTAAACATTTATTATTATGACAGCTAACCTGTATTGTTACTAATTAAGCTGATAAATAAGTTTGAAAATCCCGTTTTTCCATGATTTGAAAAGTTATGTTGGACGTACAAAATACGTAATTATTTCGTTTATACATTCTTTACGTCCACTAAGTACCTACTTAGTGAATTACCGGCTAAAGAAATAGTACAGGTAAAATAGAAACGGTTAAAGAAAGAGATAACTAGTGTCATGGTCTCGATATAATTGTTTATTTTTGTCAATAAGCATGGTTCGCCCATTTCATTACCCTACTACCTGCTTGCTACCTACGCTCGGAGTGGACATGCGGTGAGGTCCGGAGCGAGGGGGGAGGGGTAAACTGGTTTCGGGACGCACGCGATGACGCGACCCTATCAGCGCTTCTTCTTGTTAGTTGTCAATGCGACAGTTATTGCATCAGACGTCTAATACTGATCTGCGTTCTGAGTTCTTCTTTTGTTATTACCTTGTTAAGTTGTTATTTTTTGTTATCATTTTGTTAAGTTGTTGGTTATTACGTTGTTATTCTTCAGGTTCACGACACGAAGTGCACAATTGTTCGGCCACATCCATTTTGACGAACACAAAGAGTTTTCGGATTAAAAATGTGTAACTGTCGCATTGACAACTAACAAGAAGAAGCGCTGATAGGGTCGCGTCATCGCGTGCGTCCCGAAACCAGTTTACCCCTACCCCCTCGCTCCGGACCTCACCGCATGTCCACTCCGAGCGTAGGTAACAAGCAGGTAGTAGGGTAATTAAATGGGCGAACCATGCTTATTATTGACAAAAATAAACAATTATATCGAGACCATGACACTAGTTATCTCTTTCTTTAACCGTTTCTCTTTTACCTGTACTATTTCTTTAGCCGGTAATTCACTAAGTAGGTACTTAGTGGACGTAAAGAATGTATAAACGAAATAATTACGTATTTTGTACGTCCAACATAACTTTTCAAATCATGGAAAAACGGGATTTTCAAACTTATTTATCAGCTTAATTAGTAACAATACAGGTTAGCTGTCATAATAATAAATGTTTAAAATAATATGTTCTATCGAAAAAAAAATAATAATTTGTTTGGCCGGCACTTTCAATTTTGGTATTTTTTGTACGAGCCATGAATGATCTCCTTTGTGGACCAGCCGTGCCGTTAGTGTCCACGTTTCGGCTCCGTATGTCATGACGGGTAGGACGCACTGATTGAAGACTTTTGTCTTTAGCTATGTCACATGTTGATCGAATAGTGGCCAAAATCAATGAAATGACGAATGTTTTCCCTGTTCCTCCAGGTGCGTCCGGGAAGAAAAAAATCACCAGTATTATTGTCCACCGCTTGCATTAATGTTTCGTATACTTGTGTTTGCTGTTCAATCAGCAATGGCACATTATTTCGAATGAATTCCTGCAACGTGTCAACATTGTATTGCATCTCTCAATTTAATCCTTGGTTGAATGGCCCAATCATTCCTTCTTCATCAGTAGCTTGTTTGCAATAGTCATGCATTGATCCTCAATCAGAATCAATCCTTCATTGTAGATTACATCGGTCATTTGGATGTCAGGATAGTTCGTTTGAATGCGCAAGCGATGCAAGATATCTTCACATATGTCGTCTTTGTATTTGTTCCATAACTGAACTGGTTGTGAAGGAAACATGTGGTGATGATAATTTCGAACAGCGTTCGTATTTAGTACGCATTTGATGAAACACCTGAATCCGCAAGTGTTAAATCCCAATGAGAATCAGCAAACCCAATACATGCTTCTCGATATGTTTGGCATTGGTGGCCATTCACTGTTTTCAAATGCGCAAATGATTTTGGTCCACGTACATTTACCAACAGCAGTCGCAAATAAAAACATTCATCATTTCTAGGATAAACAGTATACATGCGACCTAGTGCATCAGTGGAAAACACCTGTGGCCAATCTCGAACTGGGGTTCTAGGGTTCAATCCAGCCATTTCTCTTTCGAACTTTAACGCATTACAATATCAGCATAAAGTCGTCATTGGTCCAATATCTAAATTTTCATCATCACTGTAGTTCGCAGTGGGATCATATTGGAATGCCAAGCGATTGTATGATGCCTATGAGATCATTCATCATATCAGCCGAACGACGCCCACTGCTGGGCATAGGCCTCCCCCAAAGATCTCCACAACGATCGGTCCTGCGCTGTCCGCATCCAGCGGCTTCCCGCGACTTGACCAGATCGTCGGTCCCACAAGGTGGGCCTGCCCACGGAACGTCGTCCGGTACGCGGTCGCCATTCGAGAACCTTTCCGCCCCAACGGCAATCGGTTCTCCGCGCTATGTGTCCCGCCCACTGCCACTTCAGCGATGCAATCCTTCGAGCGATGTCGGTTGTTTTAGTTCTCCTGCGGATCTCATCATTTCTGATTCGATCAAGCAGGAGAATCATTGGCATCATACAATCACACGAAGATTCGTGTGCTAACGCGTTGTCTCAATCGGGCATTTCTCTTATTTTGTCTTTAAAAGAGTTCAACTTGCTACCTTAAAGACCAATGCCTGCTGTTGAAATTAAATAAAAATTTGCACAATACACGTGATTGATTTAATGGTTTCCAATTGCAATGTTAAGAAACGAATATCTTACTTTTTTTTTACATTTTCACAGTGAACACAATGCCGGTTTGTCACATGAAATTAACTGAATTACTCAAAATATTGGTTTGTAGTACATGCTATATATCAAAGATGGCGCTGTATGTGAAAAAAGGTTTTCCCGCTTTAAAAAAGATTTTCCCGCTTTTATGTTGAAATTTTCCTGAATTTTCTTTGCTTTAAACCTTGCGGAGCCCAAGACCTTTCCAACGAATGCAAAATTGTGGAAATCGGTTCGTGCGTTCTGAAGTTATAGCGTCAGGAAGGAAAACCCGACTTATTTTTATATAGTAGATTACATTTTTTTAACCTAAGTCCACGCGGACGAAGTTGCGGGCGGCCGCTAGTATTTCATACATAAGCATACATACTCTAATAAGTGTGTGTGTGAGTGTGTAGACAATATCCATTTGTCTATGGTAAACAAGAACGATCTATACATAATCTAATCATTGGTTATTATAGGGAGGGGTATTCCATAAATTTATACAAATGATGAAGGCAGGATATTAGGCCGATATCGCGTGACAGGACGCAATCGCAGTTAAAAGCTTATGCGATGCCAAGGAACGGTGCCGTGGAATTTCAAACAAATTAGCGCCGCACACGGGGCGTTTTGTGGCGGCACAAAACGCGTGCATAAGGCACACTGTATGGATTCCGTAGACTTCCAGAGCGGTGATTGACCGCGGACAGCAGCGGCCTGCACAACCCGAAATCCTGCGACCTGGCCAGGCCTCCGCCCACCAAACACTCCTCGCTGGATGCTTTCAATGGGTCTCCATTCCAGAACTGTAGATCGTAAGAGGAAGCACAGCTACCGTACATAAAACAGCCTACTAGAATAAATAACAACAGATTTTAATTTCAACTGAATCATAGCGAAACTATCACATATCGTTTGAATCTCTGTCTGTGTGTCTGACATCACGCTGGGTGAGTTAATTATGCAGGATAAAAAAACCATTTTTTGTAAGAACAATACACAATCAAGTAGATTTCCATTAGTTAGACTAAGTTCTAAGCATCAATTAAAGATGACTCAAGCGGTAATACAGCTTGACAAGATTTATTATGACAGAGGTACACCCATAATAGCGGTCAGTAGTATGTACAGTCGGGGAATGAAAGGGTTGACAATTCTAAGATCTGTTTTTGCTTGCTCAATGATGACATTAACAAGATCAATTGGTTCAACTGTCAATCGTGAAGGAACATATGTCTAATCGAATTTTAGTTGTATTGTTGGACAATAAAGCATACTTTTCGGCATACTCTAGCCTATTACACAGTTTAAAAAGGTAACATGTTTCAACATTTCCACGCGTTCCAAGCGGAACGCGTAAATGAATGTGTTTGAAAACTGGTCAACCTTTTCATTCCGTGACTTTACAAGAGACACGTAAATGGCGGTAAAATTTTGACGGCACCGCCGACGTGTGCGCCGTACGGTCTTGAAAACGTGCCATGAAGAACAGTCCTAGCCTAAGCTCTTTGGATATCTTAACAGATATCAATAAATTTGGACTTTTG
Organism: Udea ferrugalis; assembly: GCA_950022985.1. Taxonomy (NCBI): domain Eukaryota; kingdom Metazoa; phylum Arthropoda; class Insecta; order Lepidoptera; family Crambidae; genus Udea; species Udea ferrugalis. The sequence continues at coordinate 15,823,875 of OX465527.1, read as the reverse complement.
TTAAGGTTTCTATTCCTTAGGTATTCCTTAGATATTCCTTACGTATAAAGGTTTTTAAGGTATTCCTTAAGGTTTCTAAGGTATTCCTTAGAAACCTTAACAAAAGTCCAAATTTCTTATTAGTGGGTCAGGAATCATTTGGTTCAGCTGGAGGTGTGGCCGTCTGCCATAAGTCATTGGGAGTATACTCAATACTGAGTTAAAATTCCCATCGGATATTCGACATAGTGACCACTCCACGCCTGTGATTGTGTATGTTGTCATACAACAGAGCCAGGTCTTACGCGGCAACAACAACAGAACTCGACACGCTTTTTATGTAAATATGTCTGACTCATGTATAAATATACGGCAAAATAACACTTAATAATTTGCATTCTGATGAATCAACATATCTTAATCTGAACTCTAATTGGTTTTACAACAGATGGCGCTTCCATAGCTCCACGTTCAATGTTATCAATCATCATACAAAAAGATAGTTTGAGCAACAACGTCTAATCCGCCTAAATTGTACATTTATGACATGTATTCCTTACAAATGTGTTATTTTGTGTGCAATAAATTGTTTTTCTATCTCTTATCTTTATTTATGAGTGGTCTATAACATTTCTCTACAGGCCACACCAGGCCTTGTGGTCGCTTTAGATAACAAACCAAATAAGTTAATAAGTTTCGCACCTCCGCCTGATACCTGTAAACCAAAGGTTTTTTCAGGTTTTCCTATCCTTAAAATAAGTTTCCCTCATAAAGTCCCTCACCTGATAAAACGAATGGAAGTTCCTCTCTCCCGGTTGCAGGCTGACCACCCTGCTCTTCTCCAGCAGGTAGTTGCTGATGTGACCGCCCACTGGGTCGCCTTTGTAGTCGAAGTGGATGTCCATGTACTTGCCGAAACGGGACGAATTGTCGTTGCGATTCGTCTTCGCGTTGCCGAACGTCTCTAGGATTGAGTTTGATTGGATGAGCACGTTTTTCACCCTGCAAGATGAATTGGATTTTGAGATTGTTTTATTGCAAGAAGGCCTACAAAAGATTTCCAGAGCCAGCTGCAGAATTTGCACAGAAATGTTTTTCATAAGGTCGTCCATCATATTTTCCTTACATATGTTGGCAACCGACTGGACATTGTAGACCTTCTTTTTCCTAGGGTGAATGCCGCCGAACTGTGATGTTATAGTTCGACCCTGTGTCCTTATGTGGGGCCCTCTTTCTGGGGAAAGGGGGGGGAGAACTTTTTGACAAGGGGCTGCCCAGAGGCATACCATATTTTAAGGTGAGGCATTCCTGACATTTTTCTGACGTAAGCTATGGTAAGAAATGTCTTACCTGTCAATATACTCTCTGTGCACTTGTGTGGTGTTGGCGGCGATGTACTTCATGATGAACTTGGACGCCTCAGTCTTGCCGGAGCCCGACTCGCCCGAGATGAGCACGCATGTGTCTCTGCCCTGTTGACAACCGGAAATATTAGCTAATATAATAACTTATTTAATGAAGGTGGATGCTAGCTCATAGGCTAAAATATACCAGAAAGATTCGGCCGGTCTGTTAATGGTCTCGGTAGCACAGTGGTTAGTGCAGTCACCCGGTTTGCGAAAGATGTGGGTTCGATTCCTGCCTGACACCATATTTTATGACCAAATGTCTTTTTCTGGTTTTCAGATCTTTAGTAAAGATACTGCATGGAAAATGCTAAAAACAATAATAACCTTATTTAATAAACTTCAGAGGGCGCCGTGGCACTCTAGTTCGGAACTCAATGATCCCGAGTTCAATTCTGGCAGGAACACCTACTCTATGTTCATTGTACAATTTGCGGCTAACTCTCCGATGATGGGTAACACCGATAAAAAACCCAAGCAACCCGGATAACGGCCATAGGCTCGCAAATTCCCAATGCGAAATGTGGGCTTCAGAATGTTCCGTTCACCATGACGGCAACAATCAGTGTGCCTCTGACTACCCCGTTTAGGAAAATTATCGTGCGTGTATGTTTTTTCATCTTTTTAAATAAACTTAGTAATTTATGGCGCTTACGAAGAATCAATATATTATTTGGCCTTACTGTCAATCTCATCAATTGCCACAAAGCCGTTGCAACATCTTTATCATTTCTTGATAAAGTACGAGTACAGATTGACTGGATAAATAAATAAAAGTGCCGTTTAAGGTGCAGCAATCTAAAGATATAACCAATTTATCATTCGACTAGCTGTTAGCCCAAGTTATAGCTTTTACAGCTTTACTGGAAAGGGGGGAAGGCTCCCAACCGGGAACCCGTCACTTGTCCGAAATTTACTAGTCCGAATTTCATTTGACTGAAAACTGTTGGCCAACATTTAATTTGCCAGATGTATTGTTTGAACCGAAACCGAACCGAAAATGAAAAAATGCCAGACGAAAAAAAACAAAACGTTTTCGGGAACATGAAATTCGGGAAAAGAAAATTCGGTCTTATGATAGGTAACCCTCTAAACCCCTAATTTTAAGTAACGTTCTTAACTAAGAGTGGCCCCAGTGAGGCTGAACCTCGGCTTATGGCGTTACTGCGAGGTGGCCAATAATGGCAATTCAAGTATTGATTCAACACCGTAGTCTAAGTATGTTATTTATAAATGATGTAGTTAATTTACTCATTTTAGCTTACAGAAATCAGCTTCCAAGAAGAGCATGAACAACAAGCAATGAAAAAATTGTATGTTCCTACACATTTCGGAAAAAAGGCCGAAAATTCACTGTAATTTTATCATAAATAACAGAGTTGGCAACCGTGCCCTCGGGGCTCTTTAAAAACATAAATTTTATCATTTCGTTGTCTGCGCATTGTTTCACTGCAGCTTTCTGCCAGAACAAATCGCTTACCATTCAAACGTAACCGCCACGGGTGGTCGTCAAATGAGACAGTAATGACCGTTTATGAGCCTATAACCCCGCGTCAGATACGGCGATAGCCTCGCTGGCTGTCGGCACAGTATAAACCATACAGTAGGCTATCTAAGGCCGCCCGCCGAGTTATTAGCCTAGCGTGCACACAGACACGCGACACAGCCCGTCCGTACTGCCGCCTGCCTATTCCTTCCTATTTTATGCTAGCGTGTGCGTGATATCGTGACACGGCGCGCGACGCTCACGCACACATTCAAACCGAGAGTGGTACGTTTGTATTTAGATGTTCTACTGTATGGTTTATACTGTGCTGTCGGAGTGCAGGAAACAATAGGAATGCGACATGATGAAGATTTTGCACTTATGAGAGTGTAAGTAAGGTCAAGAGTGGTTTACATCATTTTACGTGTGAGCTGGGAATCTTCATGGAACGTGGGCCATCATATTTTAAAGGAACCATAAAGTTTGGTTATTGCAGTTGAAGAACATAATTGCTGTCTTTTAGATCATTCGAAGAAGTGAATATTACATTTAATGTACCTTTTAGGTTGGCTATAGTTCGTGGTCAGTTGGTACCGCAAGTTCTTTTCCAGAAGGTACGGCACCAAAAGTACAGTGAGACAGTCTACTAGCTTGTCAATTACTTAATTTACTAAATTAAGTATTAATGGAAAATTAGGTGTAACTATTTTAACTTCATTAACCATACCAAAGGCAAAGCAACCTTCAAGAAACGTCTTACGTTTTAGTGTAGGTAAGTTCACTATCTGTCGAATTAATTACTATCAATGAGGTTTTGGATCAAATAAACCAGTTTTTCAGAGTATCATCAGAACCAAGAACAACATTGAACTTGAAATATCTATGCTGGTTTCTTCAATTGGAATATACACAAGGGGTATTAGTATACATTTCGATTGTTAGACTTATCAGTAGTAAACCGCCAACAGGTTTTCTGCCTCGCCCGATGGTTGACTTGTACAGAATGTCTTTAGGTATTAGATCCGCCATTTGTTTTTTGTACAATAAAGAATAAATAAAAAAATAAACTGTGTCTATAAACTCCTAGCAAAACAGCAGTTATTCAACGTTTATAGCTTATACGAAGACTAGAGTTTGGCCTAACACTATCCCGTTAAACAAAAATTACGAGAAGGTAAGCTTTTATGATAACCGAAGTCTTAAACTTCGACTATTATCGCGAGAAGAGTAACCAAATTAATGCTCTATTTATCTCTTATTGCAAATACTTTAGTTTATGGATTTATCTTAAGCTTTTAATGTCCCGATTATTTATTGGCTAATAGCGATAATCGAATTATGTAAATTACTTACGAGGAAACCATAATTTACCTTGTGTGTATAGCAAACGTGCAAATGGTTAAAATGATTTCAGTGCTCAATTATCAACCTCACACAACAAACACAAGTATTTATTTAGGTACGATTTAGATCGAACGACGATCATCGGAGCACAGTTACTCAAAAATAAGTTTCAAGCTAAAGTTGATATAACATCAAACACAACTGATCACTAAGGTTTGGGATGTACAATTTAGGCGCTAAAAGCGATCTCTTGCAGATGAAATAATAAAAATAATAATAAAATTCAAGCTAAAGTTGATATAACATCAAACACAACTGTTCACTAAGGTTTGGGATGTACAATTTAGGCGCTACAAGCGATCTCTTGCAGATAATCTTGAGGTAGAGAGGAAAAGGAAAGTATAAGATGAGGTGATGCAAGATAGTTTGGTTAATGAAATAAGTTTCCTTTTCTACCATCCAACAAGCACAACTACGAGTACATTTAAACGTTGCTGATTGGTCATTAATTGTGTTGACCCTCAGGTAGTTGATGGATTTATTTATTTATTTATCCAAAAAAAAAGAAAACCCATGCCGGCTTACAGATAAATTCCAACACGCTGGCAGGTTAAACATAACAAAAATCCAATAATAATAATCTTGTATATGTGGATATCACATATACAGGAAATCAATCATCAGGCATCTTAAGGTTATGCTATGAAGTCGATGATTTGAGAGAATTCCAGGAATTTGTCATGGAAATTTAGGCTTTCCCTACAGCAGAGGAAGTTTTAATTTCGTACAAGCGCTCCGATCGCGTAGTTCGATCTAAATCGCACTTTATGCAGAGCTGACTACACCATAACTGGCGCATTGACAGAGCGGCTTTCAGGGAGCTATTAATAGTGCTCGTGCAAAGGATATGACTTCCAACTGCTTGCTATTTCGTTAGCTTGAATTATTTGAGTTTTAGAGGATTCTAACTTAGTTTGCATCAATAAATATATCTTAAAAACATTCACTAACCAAGTTGCATCACCATATACTATGTAATCATTGTCTTCACCTGTTTCTCTACTTTAGAGATCGCTAACAAGCAATAATCTAAATCTAAATCAGCCCGTTCCGTCCCACTGCAGGGCAAAGGCCTCCCCTCCCAATCTCCATCCCACACGGTCTAAGGCCAATGTCAACAAGCAATAAGGCTAGCTAAATTGTAGGTCCTTAATTTCTGTTCAAATTGTTGTGTAAATACTATATTTATACAATAGAGTAATATAATGATATGATTGAGTGGAACTGTAACGGCCAGGCTAGCCCTGTCGCTTCACTCAAACTTACTGACCTGCTGTATTTAAGCGAATTACTCAACACGGCCCTCTATCACGTCGGGCAACCAAACTTACTTATGTAGTCCCTAGGAGTGATAATTACCTGCTGTCTGAGGACCCTCTGGCAAGCATCAGCGACAGCATACACGTGGGGGGAGACCTCGAACATCTCCCTCCCCCGGTACTGCGCCATGTGTTGGGGTCCATAGATGTCTAGGATCTTGTAAGGGTTTACTGACACCAGCACCTCGCCGATGTATGTGTAGATCTTGTTGTGTTGAAACCTGGAGACAAGAAAATATACGTTTATTAAATTTCAAACGAGAGCTACAATATAAAACGATCAGATTTAGGTATGTTTGTGCCTGTTTGAATTGAGATTTGATAAATGTTCTATGGCACTAATCATAACGTTTATTTTCAATACAAAACATCTTACGACGATTTTTTGAGTATTTTATAATTCCTTCAAAAGTAAACATACCATAGAAGTCAAGAATTATTGTTCTTTAAATTTAATTTCTACCATTTCAAAACACATACTTTGGTAATTTATTTGTTTACACTTTTTGTTTTGTTGTACTTTTTTAATATTGAGTACAATAGGTCACCATAACAGAGTTTCATCCAATATACATAATGTTATGGTGACCTCACTACAAGCTTAACTTTAATGATCATCAGTTACAAAGCAAGCTAAATCTCAATCTTCCAACAATACACCGGCAACGTGACGTAACATACCGAGCCCAGCAATGCGCGTGCGACGCTGAATGCATAACATTTAGGTCGGCGATGACAGCCGCAGTGCACTGCCACAGTAAACATAAGAGAACAGTATAGCCATCTCATTAGCCTATTATTTATAGCCAACTAGCAGCCGCCCGCGACTTCGTCCGCGTCTCGCTTTTCTGTTGAAATTTTCCTGAATTTTCTTTCCTATAAACCTCACGGAGCCCGAGACCTTTCCAACGAATGCAAAACCGTGGAAATCGGTTGGTGCGTTCTGGAGTTATAGCGTCAGGAAGGAGAACCCGACTTATTTTTATATAGTAGATTATTAGCGTACTCACAGACACGCGGCACAGCCCGTACCTACGTACTGGCCACCACCTTATTCCCCCATTTTCTATGCTAGCGTGTGCGAGAAATCGCGTGCCGACACGGCGCGTGACGAGCACGCACTCATTCAAACCGAGAGCGGCACGTGTGTATGTAGATATTTTACTGTTCTCTGTTTACTGTGGCACTGCGCAGACTCGGTTCAAATGATGAAAATCATAGCATAACCGATGTTTTAGAGTCACGATCTGCGCTTGCGTTCGCTATTCGTGTCAGGGTTTGTGTTCGAGGAAGACATTCCTGGGATGGGGTTCACGTCGGGACAGAAGTAATTAGGCTTATTTGTTTAAATTGGTGAGTTCCAGCTTTAGCATCGTAATCCAAATAAGGATCATTCCTTACTTCACAGCCAAGTGGCTGTAACGTAAAGTACGGACAAGTGTCCGTACTTTAATTTAGAACATTAAAAAGAGGGTTCTGTAGTTCGGGAACTGCAAGGAAACATGGGAATGCTTGCAACGAATTATTTTCACATTATTGTAGTTATGTCGTTGTTTGTAGAATCAAATATCTGCTTAAGTCGCTAATCACTATAGCATCATGTCTTTTCATAATTTTTTGGTCTACAGGAACTGCCTTAAATTATTTGCCATCTGCAATTTCTAAAGAATTTAGGGTCTTTCGTCCTACCTCAACGTACTAGCAGCATGAATGAGCAGCACAAAGAAGCCGTTTAAATAATTCCTTCACACAAACCCCAGCAGCACTCAAGAGCATCAGACCGTTTAATCTCTAAGTTGTAATTGGTCACGGCTCATCAACACTCAGGCCGCGGTCGCTGTTCCGCACAATGGAACCAATCGAGCGATCTGCTGGAGGTGGTGACTTCATTAGTATACGAACACGTTATTTGATTACGATACAAACTACTGCCAATTCAAAGTGGAATTGGACCACGTATGCATAGTGCACCTAATTTATTTTTTTTACTTAGCCTCTGTCTTACTGCTGGGTAAAAGCCTCCCCCATATCTTGCCAACGATCTCTTTCTTGATCTAAAGTGTTCCACTCTTGGTAAAATTTATCTAGATCGTCTCGCCATCTCTTCTTCGGCCTCCCTCTTTGACGATATCCGTCTTGTAAGAACCTCAATAAATGGGCCAGAATCTCTATCCTGTGGCATTTCACAAATGATCATCGTTGCAAAGGAGGAATTCTGAAACGATGGTGCGCCGACATAGGTATACCGTCATCTCTTGACTGTGCTTGGCTAGGGACAGGGACAACTTTGGGGGAGACATTCGGCCAGCGGTGAGACACAATAGGTTAAGTTAGGTATAGTTTAGAAGGAGAAGACCAGCACATGGCAAAGGCGTGGTGCCTGAGCGTTTTTAGCTTCCTGGTAACACCAGTTAGGTCGACCTTGGCTCTTAGATGTTGCATCATGCTGAGGCGGGGTGTGGCAGTTCTTTGAGGAACACTGTGGAGTGGCGAAGTGGAGATCCTAGGAACTCGTATTGGCGTAAAAGAAGGTCTTCGTAATCTCACTTAGTACGACTAACGATCAACTAAAAATCGTAAAAATAAATTCACAAGTCTGCGTTTTTAAGTGCAACCGTGTTTTGTAGCACTTAAAATTAAGATAAACATTATGCATACACTTAATTTATATTCCTGTCAAAACGAACATAATTACATAGTCGTACTGCATTTCATCATTGCGTAGCTACATCTAATAAAATAAAATAGTAAGTTGTTCTGAAATCGAAAGTGCAATTAGCGCGGCTTAGTTTTCGACGAAAACGAGTCATTAATATTTAGGAGTCCATTACTTATGTAATTTTATACAATTACACTCTACGCACCACGTTTTATTCATTTGTGAATAAAAAAATCAAAACATTGCATAACTTACGCTCACTGTCTCGTTGGTGTAGTGGTTAAACATTTTCTATTGCGCTGAGAGTCGTAGGTTCGATATTTACCCCTAATACCAGAAGTGCAATGCAAGTAGGTCAGGTCAAGTAATGTCAGTCAGGTCAGCAGATAAAATTATTAGTACCATCAAGAAGGTCATTGACACAACTGAAAATTGTGACTACAAATTAGATTTTAATATTCATAACATAATTTCAGAACCACATATCATAATTTTGTCACGCCAACGCACCTCTTCACAGTAATTGAGTAGTTCAACAAAAAAAAACATCACAACATCATCGCGTGCCAAAACACAACCCATCAGAGAGAGTTCGTTGACCCCCAAATCTTGTAGCATGCCGCATTCGCCGCATCAGAGTGTAGCGAAAGCACCAAAAAATTTAAAATCGATCGTAAACTCGGCGAGAGTAGTCGCATGCGCATATTACAATCGCCACATTCGGTTCGGTGCCAATGAAATTCTTTTGTTTTTCACCTTCTTGAACAATACGGAATAGAACCCAGAATGTTTATTTTGACCAAGACATGGCTGACTTTGCGACTGCCATTCAGATTCAGCTGAGACTCACCTTCACTCACTTTAATTTAAGGACGCCCTCATTTTCAGTCTAATTTAAGATAGGTAGTTGAAATAAAGACTAGATGACAAAACTTCTTCCTTTGTTCCAGAACAGACTAACCTGGTATGTACTGGATGGTGCTAAGAATTTCTTAATTTGATCAAACATAGGAAGAAACTCTTAAAGCAGCAAAAAGTGATATAGATTATCCAGTACATACCACTTAAGAACTTTGCCTTTGCAATTATTATTTTAACAATATCTCTACTGACACAATATCAGAGCGAATTTATTGACAACAACATCTTGTCTTTTGATTCCGTCTTTATTCCCATAGCTTCTAATAATACTTAAATCTTCTACAATACAAACAGAAGCCGGCGACCCTACGCCCAAAGCACTAAGGCCTGTTTCCAACTAGTGCGGATCGGAGATGTGTTTAAACACCTAATCAGACATCATTATTTCCACTAGGACCAGGGGGGCTAAAACGGTAACATTTTAGCATTTCATATTATGAAACATCTAACTGACGTTTCATCTAGGCCGCGGTCCGTTTCGAGTCAAAAGTGAGTAATAGCGCGCTGACGTCGCTCACGTTCATACAATTTATCAATTCGGGATGCGTGTCAGCGCGCTGTTACTCACTTTTGACTCGAAACGGACCGCGGTCTAGATGAAACGTCAAATAGATGATTCATAATATGAAATGCTAAAATGTTGCTGTTCTAGCCCCCCAGGACGGATGTCAAAATACGAGTCCCTCCGCTCCGCTAGAATGGAAACTGGGTCAAAACCTGCCAAAGCAAATAAAGTCAACTTACTGCAGAAAACAAGAGCCTAATTACCACGCGTGCAAAAAGCAGACAGAATAATAAATACCCGGAAAAAACTCAAAGTAACTTCAACCAACCTGGGTAATCAACCAAAACCCAAACACCTACTATCTGCAACGCAAAATGGTATATGTATTTAGCTAGTAATCAAACGCATGTCAAGTTATCTTTACGTGCCAAAGATTTACCAAATGGTTGATTTGCTCAGACCTTACGCCAATCAAATTATTTATAAATAATTCCAGCCATATCGCCATCATGAACATTATCAAATCCAAAGCTCGAAAGCTTGGTGCGCCCGCGCCGCTTACGTCACCGCCATCAGCCGGTTTGTAGTTCAAGATCAGAACGCGAGGTCAATAGTACGAGATCTTTGCAAGTTTGTGTACGCTAACCTGAACGGTAACTAGTTGAATATGTTCCACTTCCTGGATATAACAAATGGTTGCAATTTGATTAATCGATATTGAATGTGGGGAGATTTTTAAGCTGTACCAACGGGTAGCAAGCAAGTGCTAAGTAGCTTAGTGTAGATCTAACCAGGAGATTTTACGGATAACACACTAACCCCCGAATCCACAAATGTCAATCAACGCTAAGCACGCGCTCACGCTCATGCTATCTCGTAAACTGTCAATAGAACTGAAAGGGACAGCTGTGCTTCTGAGAGATAAAATACTTGAACTGTGCTTCATGGAAAATAGTTCCCAGCAAAATAGCACTGGTTTGATAGGCTGTGGCTCAAATACTACGGTTCACTATAATCCACATAGGTGACTACGAAACAGTTCCCATCATCTTAAGGGTTTTTGATATTATTTTCATCTTGAGACAAAGCTAGTCGGCTCTCATTGCGACCAAATAACTGTGATTTCCACTATATTGTTGAACGTCAGCCTAATCAACTGATTGGTAATCAATCAATCATACATCAAATCGAATGTTTACAAAGTAGAGCAAATAATGTTTGCAATAATTCGCAACTATCCTGGAGGCAAGCCAAGCGTGCTAAAACTCGATGGCTACACTCTCTTAGTCATAATGGAAATTTAAATGCTACATTCATACATTTAAATGTTCTTTTCTAGGAGGTTATTGTAATCGATGAAGTAATGGATATTTTTAGATCAATTGACGAAGCTATTCATATTACGAATTAACAAAATGAGACAATAACAGATGCTAATTGACTGACTCTGGGAGTTATAAAGTATTTTTCTAAGAGACATAATATTATACACAACATAAACGGCCTACATACGTCCCATTCCTGGGCACAGGCCTCACCTCAACTATGAGGTGGAACGAGCCATACTACATCACGCGGGCTCAGTGCGGTTGGATGGGTTTAAGGTTAGTGAGCAACCTTAATGTCAGAAGTTATCAAGCCGCCTTAAGGCTTCTGACTAGACTTAAAGACTGACTAGATGTCAGCCGATGTCGACGTCAGCCGGGACCAACTGCTTAACGTGCCTTCCGAAGCACGGAGATGCCCGTTGAACACATCACCGCCGGGGTGGTCACCCATCCCATTGCCGACCCGGCGTGGGTTGCTTTACAACAGCGATCTTCGCCGATCACTGTCACAACTGCGCCACGGGCACGGGCATAATATTATATTAATGTATTTTGTGCCTATTTTTACAAAACACGCCAATCTTCTTACTGGAGCGCAGGTATGTGTCACGTATGTGACAACGTAACAAGTGAGGAAAACAAGTTTAAAAGTCTCGCAGAGGCGTTAATCATATGGTCGCCTAGAGGAAGGTCTGTCCTGTACCTGTAAGGGCATCGGTGACTCATAACCAGACGAGATGGCTAGTAGATGGGTGAGTTACATAGATCGTCATAGACGACCACTGACGCCATCCTCCTTGCGCTTATAAATATATAACTTTTGTAACTTAGTTACCTAATTAAATTAAACGGCCTATATACGTCCCACTGCTGGGAACAGGCATCACCTCCACTGCGAGGTGCAACACGCGGGCTCAGTGCGGAGTGTTGGTGGAGTTTAAGGTTAGTGAGCAACCATAATGTCAGATGTTATCAAGCCGCCATAAGGCTATGGGTAGGCTTAACGACTATCATCTAGCGATGTCAACCGGGACCAACTGCTTAACGTGCCTTAGGAAGCACAGAAATGCCCGTAATACACACCATTAAATTTCGGTCGAGGTAATCCCATTTCTGACCCGGCGTGTGTTGCTTTACAACAGCGATCTTCGCCGATCACTGTCACAACTGCGCCACGGGCACCTCGATACATACTTAATTCAAATAGTATGTTGCGAAAATGTCTCCTTTTTTGTAGTGTAAATACAAAATGTACACAATAATAATCGACCAAATGACAAATTTAACAAATAGTAACATGACTAACACACATATCAACAAGTGTTGTTATCCTTCGTTATCATCACCTGTTATCGATTCAAGTGAAGCGCTTATCGCTATCAGTCGATAAATAAAATACTTGAGCCGATGATAGACTTGTGTCGATAGATAGATATTTAGTTAGTCTCGATGTTTGCTGTTGAAAAAATGTAAATAAAACAGGTGTTTGAACAGCTGTTTGTTAAAAAGGGCATAAGCTCTTGCATCAAATTCTAATCTAAATTGATAAAACTGACAGTTATAAATATTTTGGTGAACAATTTGTTAACTACGTCGTGTCAATTAATATTAGAGAGGGAAAGAAAAGCAACCTAAACTCTTCCCTCAGTTTCACGATAACATAAACACCTGTTTTTGTACAGTTCCCCTCTCCCCTCCTCCTTTCGTATTCTTTTGATACCCAACACTGCCAATTTTACTCATTAATTCCTAAAGCGTATACAGCTTGATGTTTTATAAGCCGCCGTTTTCTCATTTTTTTTTATAAGTTAGATTAAAAAGTAGGTTTGGTGATTAAATGGCCAGTCTTTTAAACGTCGGATCTGCATACTGAGTTTATAAAAAATATTGATGATAGCTCTATCCGGAATCTCAGTGGAATTTTCGGCATCATTTGAAAATAACAGCTCCGCCTATTGTGTGTTTGTATTGCTATTATCAGAAAGTATATCGAAGAAGCTACAGATGACTCTACAGTCATCTGTAGCTTCTTAGATATACTTTCTGATAGAAATTGTAGAAGTGTGATAGTAAGTAATGTTTTTGGGCCACAGTCATCATACGAAAATATTTTCGGCGTCAATCTGTCTTCACAATACGCGTGTGGACTCTACTGCGGTGCGCGGGCGCACGCGGCGCGCATACTAACCGGCCGTCGCCGAACACGAGAAAGCGTGTCATAGGACGGCATAGCAAGTTGAGTGGTAAACATTGCATTGCTCAACCTGACCGTGCAGATGTACCGCTACTCATTTTGAGGAAAAACTTGCTGTATAATTGGTCAAGTTTAAATTAGTACGTACAATTTGGGCTGACCGTGAAAACATTTTTGATGATGAAATTCTGGTATGTCGTGGAATCTATTGTCTTAACTATTTATTCTTGAATAAACGCAAGGTTTAAACAATAACGACTGAACGTTTGGGTTGTGTAACACACAAAAATAGGTGCAGTAAGAAAACTCGTGAAATATTGTATGTATACTCGTATTGGAGTAAGAAATATGTTCTGTGTTCACACCCATTATTATATTTTTTATACTACCTGCTCGTCAATGGGACATTATGTGTCATGTAAACCTGTCCTAAAGTAGGTCATTATAGCCCTACGGTCTAGCCGGGACATAATGTTGTACTGAATTTCATTATTCCCTGGGGATTAAAGTGATTTGAATTTGGAATGCAACCGTGTAGTCAAAAATGTTTAGGTGCAATGAGATTTTATCCTGAGTTCGAATGTCGTACTGGCCACTAACAAAATAGATGCCAAAGAAAGAAAAAAGGCGCCAACGGCTCAAATAGCTCCTGAGTCCTGTGCTGATAAAATGAACGTACCAAAGATTGTAATTCATCTTTCCAATATCTTCGCACAACTGTCTTATGTTTCTAACTTCACTTTGAATTTTTGATAAATACTAATTTCTCATATTTAATTACCTACCTATTTTCACATGAAATAAATACTTAAGCACTTATTTTTTTCAGCCATTAATTTCGATTGCCTCGCAGAAAGTATAAAAAGTAGAGTATGCATCGCGGGCTTAAAAGTGTATTTGTCTTGGGCGGTCTTGAACCCCTCGTATTCAGGATTCTAACTTTAACTCCCTTGCTCCGCTCGGGAGTTAACCGTAGAATCCCTCATACTCGGGGTTCAATATGACGCCCGGGACATAATACACTTCTTTAAGCCCTTGTGGCATAATCTACTATTCTCATTTAGGTACGTCTGGATAACATGATTGGTGAGAGGGTACTCCTAAGGTCATCTACAAGATTGTCAGACGTAAAAAACGAATCAGGGTGCTAACATGTTACTCAAATTCTTCATTTTCTACCTCATCAACACTATATCAGCAAAGATGGAGGTCAAACGATAGTCTACAATATTAACCGAAGCATTGTTAATGGAATAACCAAAATAAACACAGATGTACAAACATTGCACATAGCATAAACAATTGCGGCATCACCGAAGGTCGAAGAAGCCAGCTGTCACGACGAGGTGCCTAACAGCAGACAGAACAGAAATTGGCCGCCTACAACTAACTACTAAGAAATCTATGGGAGAGGCCTTTGGTAAGCAGTGATCCAATAAAATGGGATAAGTACCTGATGCTTCAATACCAAGTTTAACACACATACAGACGGATTTACTAGTCTAGAATATTTTACTTTGACGACCTTATTATGTGACCACAAACTGAATCACCTTCCTTGAGTGGTCATTGAGTTAAGTGACGTGTTTAGACACATTCATTTACTAAGTAGCATGTCAAAATAAACAATCATTTATTACAGGAAATGTATTCCAACTAGGAGAGGTCTCTCGATTATATCATTGTGCATCATCCATCATTAGCCATCTTAGAACCGTTACTTTGAAATCATATCACCATAAGTAATTTTCAGTGCCTGGCTATAGGCGGCCATCCAACTAGGACTTTATCAAGCCGTCTGTCCATCTTCTTATGGCTCCCACTCCAAGATCAGGCATAATTTTGGGATAGCTTATCAAAGATCACGATTCCTTGTCGAAATATGACAAACTCACTTGACAGCACTGCAAATCGTCGAGATATCTTCTTTTAGCTGATATGCGAATGAATCATAAGATATGTGACATATGGAGACGATAGATCATATTGATAACATGTTAGTAAATGAATGGATTATTTAGTAAAAGTGTTAAGATTCTTAGTAGGCAAACTGTTTTTATTTTATGAATATAATGAATGATAACTGAAAGAAATAGCTTGCTTAATTTAGTTGTAAGTAATTTATTTATTTTTGGGTTTATTTAAGAATACTATCACTACTATTTAATCTTGCAGCGCCCTTGCATGGTTCATGTGTCGGTACTTTTATTTATGTAAGACCTGTAACTTACCACATGTATGCAGTGAATAAATGAATTAAGAATTATACTATAATCGAAAGTCAGCAAAAGTTCCATCACAAACATCCACACCATGGATGGAGCACCTTGAAGCAGTTAAAATGAAAACTGGAAAGAGACCGTATGTTTATGTAGTTATTTTTAAACGAGCTAAGTTTATTGCGACACCGCGACCAATTCACCGAATAACCGTCGACGGAAATAGACACACTTGGGGTTATAACGGTTTTACTCATTCAACTAAATAAGTATTTTCTAATGATATTACAATAAATAAGACGTAGGTAGATAGGTTATGTCAGTACTGACGCGAAGCCAAAAATTGACCCCTGGTGTATCTACCTAAAATTTGACCGTGCGTACAAGATTGTTTACTAGAGCGTAAACGAGACAGATACATGTTGCGCAATGTCGTCTCAAACTGTCAATGCTTTGCTCAACTGTCAATGGTGGTCGAAGTCCTGATTTCGGGTGCCACTTTTTTAGCACAAGTAACCTTTCTACGTGTTTTGATTATAATATCATTCGTCTTTTCTTATTCAAACACTTCTGTAGGCAATCGCAAGTCGCAACCTATGGGTCGATGAAAGATGTACACTCATTACGAATTTGAAACAACGGAATCCACTGCATAAAAATATTGCAAGTAGTGACTGAGTTCTTCGACAGGTGGCTTTTCTAACGTCAGATAATGGATTTGTGTTAATCCAAGTGTCAAAATCTGCTTTCGCCAAGCTAATAGTTTACGCGATGTCGAGCTTTTAACAGGGCCGAAGTTACCAATTGAGGAAATTTTGATAAACGAATATCACATCAGGTCATTGTGGCTACGCATGCTTTAATTACCCTGGCTCCTAGTGAGTACAATTTCTAAAGGATACGTGCACGCACATATTTGCCGCGACAAATAAAACTGCTAGCAATAATTAATTGCTCACCATATAAAGATTACGAAGGTTAAGAAAACCTAATGTATCCTGTGTCGTACGCATCAATGCCATCGCAAACGCCTCAGCGGCTGAGAAGCGATCAGCAAGTAAACAAACCGCATTGTCGTTGCGTATTTCCGCCCCGCAGCCAAGGACGATGCCACAGTAAACATAACAGTAGGTTATCTAAGGCCGTCCGCCGAGTTATTAGCCTAGTGTGCTCACAGACACGCGGCACAGCCCGTACTTACCGGCTGCCACCTTATTTCCCCATATTTTATATGCTATCGTGTGCGTGAAATCGCGTGCCGCGTGAAACATTCAAACCGAAAGCGGCACGTTTGTATGTTGATATTTTACTGTTCTCTGTTTACTGTGACGATGCTCCACGCATCGGAAGCGGCGCTATTTCCGACAGAGAAACTATTCAGAGAACTCTCGTGTTTACAAGACTAGTCATCATTTTATAAGATACCTACGTCTGTTTTGATGAAAGCATCGAACAAAATCAAATTCTAACTGAAAAAATCATCTACATAGATGCCATTTCGCCGGAAGTAGTTTTATTGAACTAGCTGTTGCTTTGACAGCTAATCACTTGAATCCTTAACCCTCAACCATCACCTACTTGCTTCCGTTACCATAACATCAGTCACCTGCCTTTATAGCAAGAATAAAACAGATAAGTAGCAAATCTCATACTACTAACATCAGAAATACGTCGACGTAGGTATTATAGGACAGTAATCATTTGCTTAATTAATTCAGCTCTTGGTGATAGCACCTAAGCATCAGGTTAAAATGAATTGACTGCTAACTAAGAAAGAATCAAATCAAAATCTCTGTTATTCTAAAACAATTGAAAGTTATTATAGAAAACACGTAACAAATACCTACCATGTTTCATTGCATGTGTTGGTGACCTGACGGAATTAGGGTATGATGGCGGGCACGTGGCGACTCCATACAGATACAGATATAGATACGACGCAAGTATCGACGTAGCCACTTATTTAGATAGAGGTGGATTATCATAATCGTGTAACAGGTTTTATTAACATTATACTTTTATGGCCAACCAAAACGCCTACTACAATTTGAACTTTGATATACCTACTAAAAACCGAGCCATAGAAAATTACCTTTGATAGCTTTGTTCTGAATAAAAATTGAATCAACCGACTGATTGTTTTTAACACAAAACCTTGGCGTAAGGTTAGTAATTAAGAACAAACTTCAACTCAAAACTAAAGCAATTAGTGTGGTTATAAACAAACAAGCTATTCATTAATCAATGGCCATTAATTACCATGAAAAGTTAAACTGTGAAATTAAACTGCCTAATTTCCTTACGAATACGATATCTTATTCAACAACTCTTTTTCATCACCAAAAAAAAAAGACAAAATCCAAGCCAAGACTAGTGATGGGATGGCTGGACTTCAACAGAAATATCTATATTTCTCGAGAATCTTCGCGCTTTCTAAAGCATAACACAGCACGTTAAAGAATTGTTTACAGCCGAAGTCGGTAAGCCTAGTCGTAGGCCTTATGACGGCATCGTACAGAGCCCGCGTGTTGGGGTTTGGCTAGCACCAGCAAAGTTGAGCTGATGCATGTACCCAGTAGTGGAACGTGAAGGGCGATGTTCAAGTCATCACTTTCCCTTCTATTTTACCGCTTATGAATACATTTTCAATACACAACAAAGCCAGAGTGGATAATTGTTCAGCCGATTTTACTACAAACAAAACATACGAACACAGTCATAACAGCAACAAACAAGTAACTTACAAGACAAATACTAAATTCAGTGTAATAGCTATTCTGTCCAATGGCACAGATAATGTAAACAATGAGCAACACGATGAAGTAATTAACACAACAGAATTAGTTCAGCTTCGTGATTGTGATGCTCATTTTGTTGTAACGTCAACAGCTGTGATTGTAATTAGGTAAATTACTGTCATGCATGATTATTATTTTGAAGACAGAAAATAATACCTAGTGGTTAAGAGCGTAAACTAGTCCACAAGCCTCGAAATTCCATTACTTAATTACGGGAAATGGAAACACCTAATCAGGAAATCTTGTGATAAATTCTTAGAGAAGGGCATACGCCCTGTAGTAAACGCCTACGGTTGTCTGGATTCAAATCCACATCAGCCAATTAGAGACCACCGCTGGTCGTAAGCTCTCCAAAAGGTACGCCACAAGCTAGGGTCTTGCTTTCCATTTTCGTCATTCAGTCACTATCAGGTACGAAGACATACGCCGGGAACAAGACAAAAAGGTTTTTAAGAGAAAACTTAAAACGTATTTTTTATTAAACTTAGTCTAATATTTAAGTTTATGTAGGTTTAATTTAAGATAAGATAAGAGACTCGTGATCCCACAGACAAACTATTTAAATAGTTTTGTGGGACTATTTTTAGTTCTAAGATAAGAATTGTTTGTTGTAATAAATGAATAAAATAATAATAAAAGGTAGTCTCCTTAAGCCCTTGGCCAAGCCTCAAGGGTTGTGACGGGACAAAAGGTTTGCCAAAGTCATACAAATTCGTTTGTTCTCTATATTGACACTGCCTATTAGAGTCGACCTTGCATTCCTTAGTAGCTTCGCTGCAATCGCTGAGCTCTTGAACAGAAGGAGCATCATCGATGTTGTCATCATTGCAACAAATGCTATCATGGCTTTGATTCGGGTGAGCTAGTAGTGACTCTACTCACTATAACAGCAAAGATAATGACTAATCATTAGTCTAACGAATATTTGTGGATATTCTGCATCAGGACACTCATTTTTGCTGTTTGTATTTAAAATAAATAAATTGAATATCGAAATAAACCAACTTTACGGATTCTACTCGCGGTCTTATATTTTCTTTCATTTTCTATTAACCCGACGTTTCGACTACTTTACAGCAGCCGTGGTCACGGGATGACAAAGATGTTCTATGTCACAAAACACAATTGAATATGTATTGAATTGTGAATTGAATATGTTTAGGCGTATTCTACTTCTTTTTATAGAGATAGTAAGACACACACTAGTTGTTCAGTTTAGAAATCACTTGTTGATTTTCAAAATAGCCATAATAAATTACTTCTTCCACTGAAAGGAAGTAGTAAAGAGGATTTCAAGACCATAGTAAGATGGTCATGGTATGTCATGATGAGAAAACTGTTAATATCTTGATATGTTTCGTTGTCATTCAGGACTTAGACTTTTCGAGATCTATCGAGCGAGATTAACGCTTGCATGCTAAGCTTGAAAACAAAGGATCGGGTCATTATTAGTTATACTAGCTCTTAGGCAGGTCCATAATGGCGAGTTGAATAGGTGTGTAGTAAACAGAAGAAGCAGAATGACGCAGTCGAGATCGCCAAGTTTTGGTCGGGTTTTATTTGATGCCATTGACACGAAAGAAGAAGAAACAGAAGAAGCAAATAATGGCGCTATCATAGATGTAGTCACCGCCATTACGTCACCCCCGCTGTCCGCGGTGAATCACGATGTTTTTGCTAACCAGATTCACAGCAGGCAATCCTAAATGTTCTTAACTCTGTGCGGAGTTTGTTTGCCAAGTTCGGCGACGGAATCCAGTGAAAGTTTCTACGAATTAGCAGAAAAATCGAATTACACTCGGTTTAAAATTCAAATGTTAAAAGATACGCAAATTATAGACAATTTTAGAATGTTACACAGATATACCACCCACGACCAATATTGTTTATTTAAATCGGGACCAAAATTAGACTTTTGTCAAAACACATCACAAGTGACGAAAATAACGAACTACAGAATCTCCTGGCACTTGGCTCCATTTTTACTTCTTTTTATGGTTATTTGCATTCGTTTATGTCCCCCTAATATTATTCATTAGGTTTATTTTTATAATGATTACTTGTTTTGGGCATGGCTAGGAACATGTTATCAAATAGTTCAACTTATTTGGCATTGATCCTATGATCGGAGTCTTACTAAACATAAGAATGACGCTACGTGAGCCATGATTAGATGGCAATCATTGATGGAAGAATTTATGCTGCTGAACATAAACCTCTTTCAGAGAGTTTCAGAGAAGGGCCGGGAGGCTAAACCAGAAGAACTAATGGCCATTTGTTCGTCCGAGTTTTGGAATGGAGACCAAGATCACACTGGTACAACGAATGAATATAATAAAATGGTCTATTGACCTCGATTTGAAAGCGTCGTGGCCCAGTGGTTAAACACTCTGGCTCGGAACCCGATGGTCCCGAGATCAAATCCGGCCGGAACACACCTACTTTGTGTTCATTGTAAAATTTGCGGCTAACTCTCCGGTGATGGAAAACACCGATATAAAACCCAAGCAACCCGGATAACGGCGGTAGGCTCGCCCCTTGCCACGTTGGGTTCTAATTCCCTCGGCGAAATGTGGGCTCCTGAATGTTCCGTTCACCATGACGGCAACAATCAGTGCGCCTCTGACTAACCCATTAGGGATATGGTAGTGAGGGTATGTTTGTTATGTTTGTTTGTCTATTGACCTAAATAGCAGGCGTTACAACTGGTTAGCGGGTGGGTAAAGATGACCTACCAAATTGAATGCGTGTTGAAAAGTAATTTAATTTTGTTTGATTTAACAGCTGTTGAGTAGTTATTGGCATTCATGGTACCAAATGCATGCCATGCGCTTTAGAGTGCTTCAAATTCCATCCATAACGATTGCCACATAGTTATTCCTGAATATTGCCATAGTCGATGACAATGCGCTAGGAGTAGTGGTTATATTCTGACTAAAGGTACAATCGATGACGTTTTTTGTTAAGGGGCATTCACATCTTTACATGGACAAACTAAGGAGAGACTTCAGACACAGCTTCAGACTTCTCAGTTCGCATTGGAGATGATGTCTCTTTGGAATAATCTGGGTTATTTAAGTCTATGTGAAACCTTGATCCAGGTTCACCAAATCCTCGTTCAGTCCCTGAGATATCTGACCCAGCAGTTCATTGACCTCCAGCCACTTGCGCTCATTAGCGGCGCGGGCGCAGGCACTGCGGTAATTGACGACGGTAATCTCTTCACACTTTCCGTTTGGTGGGATTCATTTTGTTTTCTTTGACTTGAAGAGCACATTTCTCATTCTGGGAGTTTTTGTCTTTTAAATTATCTGCACTGTGAAACAATAAACAGATTCGAACGAAAGTGAGTAAATTGGTTCGATAACCAAAGTACCCGATGTAGCCCAGCGGGTAGGCAAGGTAAAGTGGCACTACAAGGCCACATATCGTGAAGAAATGGTGAACGGTCTTGAGCTCAGATCATAGAAGGGAATCCTTTCTATGATCTGAGGTCTTGAGGCCAAAGTCCTCATTTGATGAAAATTCAGCGTAGGAGGCCTAGAACCTAATTTAAGTGAAGAATTTACGTGGATCGGTATCCTACCCTTAATCTTTCGTTACTGACATTTATGGTGGCCCTCCCTTTAACATTGGACGTCAGACAATGATGATGAATACATATACATACATATTCGAGATATTGATATTTGTCAAAAAAAACTTACATCTTTTTGGTAAGAAACACGAGACATGCAATTACCGCACAAGATATCCGAACAAGTTATGTATACTACCCTCAAAAACAGACTGTTTTAGTAGAAATAGTAACAATATGTGTATTAAAATATATAATTTACTCAAAAGCCATATTCAGAATCTTCCGATCGTACGTTTTAAAAAGATGGTGTTTAGAGTGTTGGTTGAGAACTGCTTTTATGACCTGAATGAATTCACAATGTTTTGTCGTAATGGAACCTTAAAATAGTATAACGGTTTTACATAACAATAAAACCGATATTATGTGCCGAGAAGGAAAACATACAGCATTATTAATGAAGAAGCAGTTGTGTATACTTAGCTTAAATGGTTGTCTATGGCTATACCACAGACAATCCTGTAGTTTCGCCGCTATACCTATAGGTGGCGCTAGTGTGACATCCAGCAAGAGCGCGGGTACCGCCGCCATCTTCAAGTTCATAGTCTTCACCAGGAAGAGCTTCCTGTAATGCTGTATGTTTTCCTTCTCGGCACATAATATCGGTTTTATTGTTATGTAAAACCGTTATATTGATGTGCCTCCGGAAAACATACAGCATTATTAATGAAGACGTGTTTGTTATCTGCTGGTGAAAGGAATACAACGCTATGATGATTATAGTAGGTAATTCATATCAACTTGGTGAAAAAGAAAATGTATATTCACAGCATGTCTTTTTTTTTTTTTTTTTTTTTTTAATGCGATGTTAGAGTGAAAGAGAAAATTAGAATTATTAGACTGTTATCAAAAATAACTGTGGTATTTAAATTTTCCATAACCAATTTACTAAGTTAGGCTAGAGTAACAGGTTTAAAAATTGAATCTTGGTTTTCAATTTGAGCAGACACCAGAAATAATGATAAATTCCAAATTCTTCTTGATAATATGTGCTCAATTAGATGGTTTTTGGGTCACCCCCATGATGCCACAGCTGATCTGCAGCTTCCCGGGGTCGCACCATTGCCACTGTCTCGTAAGAGAGTACAAACCCAGTTCCAAATTACAGTAAGTGATGCAGCTTTTACAGACCTGTTCACCATAATAAACAAGTTATTACATGTTTTATTACTGTTTTAGCATGTTCCATGCAGTATCTTTACTAAAGATCTGAAAACCAGGAAAAGTTATTACATTATTTGGCTTCTGACCTTCTAAGCTTAATTTTATCTATTTTATTTATTTATTTATTTATCCATGTGGATTGACGGTGACGTATAAGTCACCCACGACAGGGAAACAAAACTGGTTAAAAGAAAATGTTTTCAATAATGTAAAACCTGTCATTGGGAATATTTGTGTAAGGTTAGGTAGTAGACTCTACACCTCCACAAATTAATAACAATATTTTTTCTGTCCTCTGAGATAAATCAAATGATGACTACTTAGGAGGGTTAGATGAAAGCTATTTCAGTACATCTCTAGGATCTCATGTAATTGGCTTTTCACTTTTGCCCACTCCAACTGTTTTATGAGTATGTTTGATTAATAGATTTGAAAACCACGATTGTTCTGTGTAGGGACCATGATAAGCTAGGACAGCAGACCTATGCACTAAAATAGTGCTGTAAGGAAAAAAATCTGTCAGTTAAGGATTTATTAAGAATTTTGCAACGTCAGCAAGTTGAAGGGACTTTGGGTCAACGGCAGATGTGGAACCTCAGTCGAGCCATCTCCTGATGGCGGGTAAGTATGTTGATAAAGTGGATTGACGCCAGCTGTTTTTCAATGATATTTTTCTTCAATTGACCATTGTTTTATTTGTGCACCCCACCCCTAATTTTCCAGACTTTCAGGGTCGGTGTTTGCACTTGTGGTGGGGGTTGGATGATTGTCATGTCTATCAGTGATTGAGGCAGGTCCTGCAAGTCGTGCTGGTCGTCTAGTGCTCGGGATTACAGATCTTGTAACCTCTTGAACATTTTTTGCCATTTTGGAGCTACTTACTGGGTACGTTCCTTTCGCGCTGATCTGATGTTTCAGCACTCATGGCGGAAGGCTGCGAGCCGGGAAAACCCACGCTTGGTGGAACGACCAAGGTCTGCTAAAGGCATCTATGTAGCTTGCTGATAGATCTCTGTAGACTATCGATACGTAGTTTCGAACTACAGCTGCCTTTTGTGATGTGAAGAAGTCTATCTCTTGGCATCCCTATTTTTGTAAAACTTCCGCAGTTTTTTAGGGGTAATGGATGCCATTCTGCTGGTTGATTTCTGAGGGCCAATTTGTCTGCTAACCTCTTGTTGTACCTCCTCGGGAGATAAAATACTCGAATGTAGGCTATCAGTGTCTGATTGTCGGACTGAAGCAATATGGGGGCGTTTACCAACATTCTGGCCTTTAATTGCTGTTATCATTGAGAGTAACTCTTTTTTGTTACTGAGCCATCTTTTCTAATGAGTTGATCATAAGCCCAACATTAGTGTGTTGTCTGATTGGGCACCCCAACCCAAATCCGAAGCGTCTGTCGTCAGGAAATGGGTGGTATGTTTTTTCAGTATTGGAACCGAGTGGTGAGTGGCTCCGCGCCACTATACCAGCCCCGGCGTAAAAATTGAGGAATCAATTGAAAGAGATAGATATAAATTTGTAAATGGCAGCAATGCTGTCTTCCCCGTGCTATGACGAAATTGTCAATGTTTAACTGACTTGTTGCAGTTGACAAAGGTTGATAAATTTTTGTTGAGAATACTGGTCTAAGATCGCCTTGCGGCTGTTTATCTTGTTTTTAAGTAGGGACATTGCATTTGTCACCGTGTTCCAGCGGATCCTCAGATACTCTAAGTGTTGAGTCGTTGTTAGAATTGATTTTTGGTGGTTGATTTTCCAGCCCAAATTTTTCAAGTGTCTCACGGCTTCCGCAGCCTGAGATTTAACTTGAAACGGTCCTGATGGACCTAAAGGAAGTCGTCTAATTAGATTAGCACTCGACAACCTTTTGCACGCAAGGTCTCCGCGACCCAGCATGTTATGGAAGAGAAAAGGCGAGGTGCTAAAGCTAGGCCAAAGGCCAAAACACGCCATCTGGTTCATTTGGTCCTGATAACTGATCCTTAGGAAGACACGGTGAGACTCCATAATAGACTTGCGAAGGTAAGCTTGTGAAATGTCTAGCTTTATCATCCAGGCTCCTGGCTGAAGGAAATCTGGCACAGATGAATTTTCATCCGTTCAACTCTCGAAGATCGAAAATCGGTCGCATTGAATCGTCGCTTTCCTTCCGCAGGAAAAGCATGGGAATAAAACTGGGCGTCTTCTTAATCACAGGTTGAAGCACATTTTGGTTAAGGAGCATAAAGCATAAACGGCCTTCATACATCCCACTGCTGCGCACAGGCGGACTTCAATTATGAGGATAAACGAGCCATACCCCGACACGCGAGTTCAGTGCAGATTGTTGGAGGGGTGTAAGGTTAGTGAGCAAACCTTAACGTCAGCTGTTATCAAGCCACCCTGAGGCCTCTGACTAGGCTTAACGACTAACATATAGCGACGTCAACGTCAACGTTATCTTTGGTATTGTTTTTATTTTTACGATTTAGTTCGGTAGGTTGTTTCTTGAAATTTCCTAAGTGTATTGTTTTTGTATCTGCCCATTGTAACTAGACGTAACAGGGGTAGGTTCAGTAATTATTCGTTTTTGAATCAGCTTTCTCTATTTTATGAACATATTTTAAAATCAGTAATGCGCTCCTACGACGGACTGCGTAACAGATGTCAGTTTGTCATGTCAAAAAGATTTTCCTTGTTCGGTGGAATGTGAGTAAGAACAGCATGAACATTTTTGACAGAAATTTCAAAAATAATTTTAAAATGTGCACTTTTACCGCATACAATAAATAATTTGTAACACTTACTTAGAAAGTTTGTAAGATAAGGATTTTTCAAAAGAATCAGTGATTTTGTTAAAAATATTATGGGAATTCAACTGACTTGGGTATGAATGGACCCAGTAAACGACATTTTGTAAACCTATCTGTAAGAAATTCCCTTTAGTATAACAAGGAATTGGTCAATTCATACGGCTACGACTTGCTCTCAAGACGCTAGGAAATACTTCCTATTTTTGAGGCGACACAGTCACAGTACACAGAGACTCTTATACTGTGACACAGTTCTTCGATAACTTTTAAATTACAATAACAGAGCTTCATTGTAACGTACATGACACCATGTAGGGAAGTCAAAGTGTTGAAAGTCAATCAACTGTTTAAATCTTACACCGTCAGCCGGTTTTTTAAAAAAGTATCTTCGTAAACCTTTTTGCATTTGCCGGGATCTAAAACTTTAGATGTCAACGACGGGCTTGTCAAAGAATCTGAATTATTATTGTAGGGCTGCTCAGCACCAGAATACTTCGCATATTCTCATAGATAAACGGTGCACATTGTTGGTGCATAAACAAATGTAATTGCACTGACCTGCTGCATTAACGCATCGATCTTATGATCGACCGTTACCTTTGAACTCCGTTTTCGCTTCTTACGGGCGAACTCGTCGTGTTCTTCTTGAACCGATGAGCTCCCCGAGCTTGAACTTTCTTTCTCAGATGCAGAGTTCCTCTCGGCTGTTGTCGAGTTCGAAATATTTTGCTGCCCGAAATATTTTTCGGGAATACCGTCACTTTGCGTATTTATAATTATCAAAATAGTTTGGCAATGTGCGCCGGAAAAGTTGAAATAAAGACTTCTACATTTACTTTATAATTATATCTAACGCTTATTAATCAGTTTTTAAGAAATTATTAAAGATTAACATAATTTTTTCGGATTTTCGTCCGATCGCGGCGAAAATTCACAACGCTATGGACTTGAAGATGGCGGCGGTACCCGCGCTTTTGCTGGATGTCACACTAGCGCCACCTATAGGTATAGCGGCGAAACTACAGGATTGTCTGTGGTATAGCCATAGACAACCATTTAAGCTAAGTATACACAACGTGTCGAAAACCCGCTGCGCCCGAAGAACCTTTTTTAAAGTAGACTAGTACCCGCTGCGCCCCTTTTTTATGAGGTTTTTTAATTTAGCTCTAGCGTTGGTCCGAAGGCATTGTTGGCTGTGAAGTTGTGTTTTTCTTTTGAATTCGGACCGCGGCTTGACGTTTAATGTCATAGACATATACCTTCCATTAAAAAAAAGTGAGTTTTAGCCTATGGAAGTTAGGTTGGAAATTTGACACCTTTTTATTGTTGTGCGTCAGGTTTTATTGTAATTTTTCTGCTTTATATAGGAACGAATTATTCTTATATCGTCTAGATAAGTCTATGACCTAATGAAAATAATATTAAAATATGGTAGTTATCGATTTCATTTTCAAACTAGGATGAGTCATAGCACAAAAAGAGAAAGTTTTACTTTCTCCACTTTCTCCATTTTATTTAAGAATTTGAAAACAATCAATTGTATTAAAAATTGTGATAAATAGGAAGCAAATTTCATTGGCTTTCTAAACATATAGTCAGATTCGATGTCCATCTCGCGAAACCTGAGATATCTTGATTTTAATTCAACCATGTGTTTTGCAAACTTGCAAAAATAACGGCCACGACAAATAAGGCAAAAATCGATTTGCAATTACGACGCCTGAGGGGTTAATAATGCTGTATGTTTTCCGGAGGCACATCAATATACAATTTTGACATTTGTTTTTGTATGCCGTTTCTTTTTCTGGGCTGCATTACACGTTATGGTTTGTCGTTTTAATTTATGACTTTTAATTTTGTCTAATTTTGTCGTACATTTATTTTGGAAATTGTTTTGTTGACATTTTTAGTTTTCCTTTCTTTTGACATTGTTATTCTGTGCATGCACTGGACATTTTGAATTTTAATTTGTATTTTGTTGATTTGTATTATTTATTGTTAATTATTGTTCTTTATTATTTAAAATTATAATGGTTGAGTTGTAATAATGCATGACGACTGAAATATTTGCATATCGCTAGAGCGGTAAAACATGTTTGAACTAAAAATTATCATGTTTACAACATCTAAAATTGTACCGTGTTTTTTGCGAATAAACAAATTATATTATATTATATTATATACAATATTACTCAAGGTAACAATATTGATATAGATAGATAACAGGTAACAGTATGCGATTATGACTAAAAGTGCTTATCTAATAGTACTTTTACAACTCGGAGCGCCAGTTGCGCCGATAAGTAAATGAGCCCTTACTATAGATAATATTCATATTGCGATGATTACCTTCACAGAAACAATAATGCCTGAAGAGAGCCTATACAAATTTACCCTTGAAAAATCAGGCGATTTGAAAATGAGACACATTTGCAAAAATAATATATTTTTACTCTACTCCGCGTGTTGATTTTTGGTAATTTTGGTTATGGTACAATAATATGGTGGTGATAGCAGGGGGGTGGCTACCGCCGTATCAGTGGTATCAATGATACGGGAGCCCAAGGGGCCTCC
The DNA here is from genome assembly GCA_950022985.1 of Udea ferrugalis. NCBI lineage: Eukaryota > Metazoa > Arthropoda > Insecta > Lepidoptera > Crambidae > Udea > Udea ferrugalis. The sequence goes on along the minus strand of OX465527.1, from coordinate 15,795,484 downwards.
AGGCTGAAGCGGCCCGGCGAGAGGCCCAAAAAATAATAAATAAATCATCCATATTTACGCTCCGGAGTATGATTTCCAATTGTGCCAATGAACCTAACCTATTTTAATCAAAAAAATGGTTCGCGTATTCTTTATCAAGCTGTTTAACTCCCATACTTTTACTAAGTTTATAAACAACAACCTTTCAACTTATTACCCAAAGAGACGCATTTTTATCTACTGATATTTTACCTAATGGTGATTATAACAAATCAAAAGAACATTAAGAGCCGTTCGCATCCTCTGCCCACTCTTATGAGCGTGTTGTTTTTGGTAGGTAGGTACTAGGTATACCATCGTAGAATCTCATTTAACGAAACTATAGTGTGGGCGGGCGACGCTTCAAGACTTGAGTCTCCTTTGGCAAAATATCATTCTGACATATTTATTACTGAAGACCTATTTTCTGAGCACATAGAATACACTTCTAAAAGAAGAAGAAAGCATTGAGCAAATGAAGAGTCAGTTTTGTTACGGCGCTAACTCGCAAGCTAGTTAAATGGTAGAGGAAATAGGTGCGATTAACTTTATAGGTCTTTGTTAAGGTGGGGTCTTAATGCCGTTAATCATCTTGATAATGGACCACACGTGACCACACTGCGGTTTTGTAGCGGATTGCTGCGGCTCGAAAACAGTGTTGAGAAGTCGGCTACTACACTAAAGGTCGCGGGTTTGATACCCGCACAGTACAAGCATTTGCGTGCAAGAACATGTCTGTTTGTATTGGTCTGGGTGTTTCCTATGTATTATATGTATGTATTTACAAAAGAAAAAGTATTTTAAGTATGTCTATCCGTTGTCTAGTATCCCATTAAAACGAGATTAATTACCTCTTTTTGGCGCTGTGTGGAATAATGTCCAGGGACATTTCAATAAATTTTGCCTGCCGGGCGCCGTGTGTGCGGAACTTATGAGGTTTCTGTTGCACTGAGCTGTCATCCCACTAATTGTATGAAAAAGCAACCATCCGAGCGCAGACACAAAGGACCATATTCTCCCATTTGCTACGATCCTGACACACATTTCACACACTAACTCTCATTAGCGTTTCATACACGCTCCTCGGCTAAGGAACACTTGACCTGACCCTTTCTGAGAACGTCTTGAACTTATACACGGGACATTCGTCTAGCTGAGCTCTCCTCTTACAATTTACACTTGCTTTGAAGATGAATCTGTTTGGCATTTTTTTAATTAAAATTTTTGTTTTTAAAGAAAGAACTGCAATCCTTAGAGACAATAAAGGTAGAGTCTAAGAAGCATTACGACTACAATTTTGGCAACAAAATCTTCTAAAATAATGTTATATTGGTAAATTTCAAACCTTACACCAATCATAATTATGAAACTAACTTTAATCACTTAAAATGTTTGCAATGTGGACATTTTATTAACCAGGCTAAATCATCGATCGATCATTGATCTACACAAGTTGTGATTTGTAACATGTAGGTCGATAGCGAGCGCCATGCGAGATTTTTAAAGTCAGCCAATTACACGCTACAAAACCATTTTTGATGTTGAATTAAAGATACCATTTAGCTAAGCATTTAGCTTACAGATTCTCCCGCGAAAGAGTTTTACGTTTAAGTAAAACTAAGGTGTCAAAATTGCAGTTTGTTTTAAACTTATTTCTTGGACTAAAGTCATCTATGCGTTCAAGAAAATTTCATGATGGTGATTTTGTATAACTCAGAGAGAGTTATACAAAATCATCTTCTCTATAACGCCTTCTTAGTTTTCCTAAATTATTTATAACAGATTAGGCTCACAGATTCGGAGCCAACTCAGGGCCTAGGAAGCGTTTGCAACCTACTTCACCCGTTTTAATATTAGAACTTAGAAGTAGCAAAACGTGACTTAAGCGAGGTAATCGGAGCACGAAAACTACATTATAGCGAGTAGTTGGTAAACGGTTCATGAGTCGCGAGACGACACTAATAATTTCTTCTATTATATTACAGCTATGTGAAACGCGCACGCCGTGACAGACTCCATTATTTATTTTCTTATTTTAGTGATGCGTCGTAAACTACCTATATAGTGTCTTCTAGAGCTAAGCCTGACGATAAATGGAAAGCGACATGACAGGCTACCTATGTCCGATCTTTCCTCCCTACTTGCTCCAATGCAAAGAAATGTCATTTGGCAAAGGAAAGATGAAAAACTGAAATAGCTAGCCTGATGTGCCGTTGACTTTGTACAACAATGCGATGAGCAGTCAATAGGAACTGACGAACAGAAAAATATTGATAGTTCGAACCATAAAAGTCTTTAAGCAGTCTATCTTTTCTGCATTACCTAAATATTTAAGTCACTTCAACCGAGCTTGGTCGCAAAATAATAAGACTTATTTTATTTTGTGGCTTAGTGTTAGAACCATCACTTTGCCGCCAAAACATGAAATCGCAAAGAGAATTCGTTAAGTTATAAGTTAACTTATTTTGAGTAAACAGACTGTTGCAAGTAGATTTCGAACGTTAGTAAATACGTGACCAAAGTAGTAACATACATATTACCTACTTGCATTTACACGTCACACATTCTTCACACAACTTCAGCCATTTACGTCAGTGCAGTACCTAACATCTCCGCGCGAATTCCCACGGCATAGCATGTAACGGCGACTTTTTGCACAATTCTTAGCTAAATGTAAATTACCTAGCTTCGTGACTGTTTCCTGAAGCATAAATCGCATAAACTATACTCTAGTTTTAGCCAGTTGTTTTATAAATTTTAATTTTTGGAAGCGACTTCGTCCTCGGTGATGGACTTCAAATGCATGTCTCTTAAAGGGCAAATACTTTCACGAACAAGGTTACTAAACACCAGAAAAATCAATCGGTCTAGGTTACAGGCGAGATTCGAAGCTATCTTCCGCAAACCGAGCGACAAATCTAACCACCAACTTGTGCTTGTGCGAAATTCGAACCGCGGTCCTTTCGAACTGCGCTTAACTGTTCGTCAAAGTTAAGTGGGTGCTCTAAAGTACCTACCTACGTTGAATCACACGTCCCTAACTGCATATGTACTTATGATAATGGCAGCGCCCATCACCAGGTTAAAACGTTACAAAATTGTTAGTCCCTATATTTAGCAGCGTAAGGATCAAAGTCTGACAATAACCAGCTTAAGTAGGTTATTTAAATGTTATCAGTGAAACGTGACCACTAACTATTGTAGATTTTTCTATAGTAATAGCCAGGTAAGTACTTATCTACAAAGCAGTAAATAACTACAGCCATGCGAGTATCAGCCATTTTTATCTTCTTAGGTCCAGCTACGATCAAAAAACCACTATCGCAAGAAATAATAATATTAATTAGTAAAATAATTACATATCTCATCTTAACTATGTAGTTTGGATCCTAAAGCTGGGCAAAAACCTCCTATCACTCCTCCCTTTCGAGCTCTTTGAGACCAGCCATGCTATTCCGGCGGTGCACATTGGACATCACTTCACATCTCGGTGCTTCACGCTTACCTCAATCATCAATACGCTTAACTTTGAATTAGTATTTTCCCTCATTTTGTATGTAAATAATTTAAAAATGTTATTTGTCTTAGTCCTTTTTTTTCAAACGACCACAGTTGCAAAGAAATTGAATTTTAAAGTTCACTCACACGAGCGAAGGGAGTTTTGGCGTCCGCCGGAATAGCATAGCAGATACGTGGCGCTACGAGCAGAAAGTTTTAGCACGGTAGTAGGCTCCTTGATTATACATCTAACATGGCCGAATGAAGCATTCAATCAAACCAGACGCAATTAAGAACAATGAATGTTAGCCGTGACTTTATTTAGAACCCACTATTATGTCATCGCAACGCTACATTACCTCATAAAACCAACCAAGGTAGCTACGTAGGTATAGAAATAATACTAAGTCCTAAGTACTGCGCGGTTGACATTTTACTAAAATGCTAAATCGTGCCTTTATTTTTCGTGACTTTCTTAACGTGACGCTAGCTTGGAAGACTTGCAGTTTGGCTAATTCGTAACAACGACACACGTTTTATCCACCAAAAAAGTGAGAATCCGTCGGCAACTCATAAGCAGTTACTGATGACAAAACCACAAAACCCCTCTTGCTTGCAAGAGAGGTTATGCTCGGCGTTAGCTACAAGTTTCAGAAATGAGGAAATCTGAACTAGGAACTAGGTAGAACTGAAATCGCCGACGACAATTCCTCAAATACAGAATTGGTTGAATTGGTTACGAGCTTATGTCTGCAAGCACATTTCCAGCATGCACCATTTCACATATTCCTATAAACCACCTACAGAAGCATTTGCAGCAGACGTAACAATTGCTACTATAGCTTGGCAGCCATAAGGAAAGGGCTTAACGGCTTCATTAGAGGAGGCCATAGGCTTTGTACGAGCCGCCTCCATTTGCGGTTAACCGTGCAATCGCTTCCCCGTATGAGCGAGTATTAAATTAGCGGTTGACGTCTGTATGCACCGCGTATGTGGTTTATTTCGAGCGGGATTGTCCTCTTTCTGCTAGCTCCATCGCCTTCCTTGCGATGACGCGTATCCCGGACAGTCATGCATGTGACGTATTTACAAGCCTCTCGCCTCTGACAAGGTGTAGAAACTGGCGAAATAAGGTTTTTTGCGCATCTGTGTCGAAGACATGCGGTAGCTAAAATTTTCATCAACCAATCACGTCGCTTTAAATGCAATTTGACGGGTTTTGGTGGTAGTTTGGCGAGCCTTACAGCGAAAAGCCTCTTGCGATGACGACCTTTTGTTGGAACGAGCGCTACATGTTAGCGATTCAGGTTTACTGCACCTACATATTTTTTGATTGAGATAACATTTTCGCCAACTTGCCACGTTTTATGACTAACTGAAGTTTGAAAAAGTTCGGGAATGTGTAACAGGGTAACAAAAATTTTTAATATTTTTTTTAGACGAGGTGATTTACAACAAATTAACCGTCAATTGGAGGTTGGAAAATGTGGTTTCCGAAGAACCGAATTACCCAGCAAACTTTCCCACGGAACTGATATCCAGACCAGAAGCGTGGGCAGCAAGTTTTCAGAGTGGTGGCCTTGTCATGATGATAACGAGGCTTATCAGCTGCAACTTTACGAATGTTCGATGACGAACGCGTTCGATCATTCGCACATAATTGCACTGACTGTTATGTAAACTAAATCATAGCGAAAAGCGAAGAGAAATTGTAAATTTGGTTTTGCCTCATGGCTGGTTTCCTTTACCGTCGCGTTGTCTCACGACGAAGGTCTGTTTCAACTTTTATTCAAAGTTTAAAGAGAAGCCTCTGATATTGTCCGATTATTAAGTTTTGTGTCACTTTCCTAAGCCTATCTCTCCCTGGGTAAGGGAACTGGAGAGCTTGGGCGTAAGTGGTATTTGTTTACTTTGTTCAATTGTTTAAAATAAAACGTTCACGTCAAAAAAAAGTGCAATGCTGTAGCATCGCTTTTAATTAATATATTTTTTATATCAAGGCCATAGTCTTCGATTGAAACGAATGGAGGAATATACAGCACCCGCGTACAACGCGTGGCCCTACAGAATTAGGTCCAATGGACCAGTTACTTTTAATCCAATAGGACAACGACTCGTGCACATTGGTTATTTATACGTTATTGCGAGTTACCTATGTCATTTCCCAGTTTTTTATTAAATCAGCGAACCAAAAACGTGATGAGTCTTGCAATTATTTACGCGTTGGTGTTTTTTCTTCTTCTTTTCGTAAACAATTATACTTCCCTAGAAGTTTAAAGCGAAGCAGAAAGACTGGGTAGCAACATGTCGATCCCATTCATGACACAAATGAGCGTGACAAATTAGAGTATATTTTTGAAAGCAACCTAACATCTGAAGTCATCATGCATTTTTATAACAAACACACTCCTATCGTCCATATTCCTCGTAACAAAGGACATGACTGATGGCCACTATAAACAATAAAGCATGAGGAAAAGGTATGAAAGGCCACCTCAGTCGGCAGACGCGATGACATCACCAGCGCCGCGCGAGGATGACGATTATAAAAACAAGACAACTGGTGCTGGAATAAATATCTTGCCAATCTTGAAAATAAACTTCTACCTACTTATCTTTTGGTCTTAATTTTATTTTTGATGATTAGTTTAGCAATCGTCATTAAATGAGACTTGAATGATCATGATTGTACGACTCTTAACCCCGAATTCACAAACGCAAATCAAGGTTGAGCATCCCTCAGAAGTATAGTTGTCCCTTTCAGTTCTATTGTCATTTTACGGGACAGCATAAGCGTGAGGGCGTGCTTAGCATTGATTGACGTTTGTGAATTCAGGAGTCAATTTGTAAGTTAATTGTTCCTGCCAGGAACCAGGTAATTAATAAGGCATGACGCCAGAAACTGTTTCTGTTTAAATTTTCTGGTGGACCATGAAAAAATTCTTAGTTGAGATTAAATCTTCTGTTTGTGATACAAATTGCTACTTTCTGGTATTAAACTATGAATAATTGGGTAATATTGGCACAAATAATCAATAATATTAAAATAAAATTGTCAGCATGTACTGTCCCACTGCAGGGCAAAAGTTTCCTCTACCACTCACCAGACTTGTTGGTTTAAAGTTCCAAATGTTATTCAGGTGCAAAATAATATTAGTAGGATTTATTTTAGTATTCTCAAGTCATTCAAACATATGTGTACAATAGTGTGCAGTTCATGTAATTCATTTTAATATTTAGTTAGAAATTACATGTGATATTAAATAAGAAATCAATATTTTTACAGGAGAATGCAAAACTTTTGCATTAGTATTAATGCAGTTATCTTTTAACAATAGAAAAAGTATGCCTACATTTAAACATACCAACTCATGATGTAGGACTATGTTTATAATTGTTTCATTTACAAAACACTTTCATCTGTCTTCAGGTTTTGAGTGTCCAAAAAAGAGCTTCATCAAAGCAAGATAAAATATAGTATTTTTACTTAAAAATATAGCAAATTAACTTTACAATTTATAGTAGTGCAACCATACTGAAGAAATTAACAAACTAATGAAATCAGTTGATAAATTGATAAAGTATGAAAGTTAGCTTTTTAGTAACTGTTCTCGAATAACATTCTTTTTCTTTTACATGAGTACCTGATGGAAAAAACTCATCACTGTGACAGGGAGGTCCCCTAAAAACCTATTTACAAAATTACATTTGAACACTTTGTCAGGGTTTTCAAATGTTACACAATGAATAACTTTCTGAGAAAATCTTAGCCCAGACAGTGGCCCATAATAAAGGCTTTACAAGGGTATTATTGTCCTACAAAAAATAATTTTGTCTCGAAGGTTACATTTCTTGTTTCATAAGGATAATGCTGGTAATAAGTTACATCCGATTAATTTGTTTTGTTGGTACGGTGTATCCAGCAACAACCTGTGTTGTGTGTAGTTTACACACACTTTGTTGCAGAATGTTATTTCGTTTACGCAAGTGTAGCTTCATAATCCTCCACACAAGGTCGAGGATTACACTAATGAAGTTGGGGAGACACGAGTAATTCATTAATGTAATTACAATGTTATTTGTACAATATATGAGATAGTACAACTTTTGAAAAACTTGCCCAAAGTTAACGCTTTATTTTTAGGATTATATTCCTGGAATGTAACTGAACAAGTACGGAATTGTGGTATTCCACACTTTAAAAGGAATGTTATTAATAATCTGAGCTCTTACCTCAAATGCAAATTCTCAATAAAGTTGTCGGTCGTGAGATTGTCCAAAAGGACGAAGTCGGACACGCCGACTTCAGGTTGAGTCGCCATCGTCCTAAAGCCACTTTATATTTTCACAAATACAAAAACTTGTAAGTTCACACACTTAACATACAATAAATAACGCGTTTGTAAAATAATGTCAACAAACCGTTAAAATTTTTACAACCCGAAACACAACTCTCTCGTCATAGCATTTCTTTCAAACTGACAGTTTTCAAATTTCCTTAGACTGGTCACCCAAATGCTAAGTTGCCATCATAGAAATTCTAATAATCTCCCTCGCTGTTTGAGAATAATGGTTTTCTTTTAAGTTCTGAATTGGTAATATGTATTGAGTTATTAGTTCAATTGATTCATTTTCTTCATTCAAGCTTTTATAAATTTTATTTGAATTGAATTTTATTGAAAAGTTCATGGAACATCAATTTTATTTCAACGTGGGTTCCGAACACACTCAGTCCGCCGCCATTTTCCTTGTTGTAGGTGCATCAAATGTCATAATAATTTCAATTTTCCCGAAAATTATATTTTCTTTTGGCCTTTACGTTTCATCTATCTATTTTTTGTACAGTATTTTATATGTGATTCAATGTGTTAAAGTTTTATTGTGTAAAGTTCACCGCAACCGTTGTATCTATGTGGTTTTTCTGAGGTCGTAATTTCAAGGATCCTTCATGTTCTTCAAAGAGGATCATCTTCATAAAAGGTAGTGAGCTACACGCCCACGATTGTGTCGCAGCGTAAATATACGATAACGAGTGCTTTTGAGTTTCCGTGGGGGAGGAATGAGAAGGTCGGCATTGTGACGCCGTTCGGGTTGTCGTGTGTCGATGGGACAATGAGTGACTCGCCAGGAGTGGAGTGGCTCCCGGCGTACAGTCCCGGGCCGCCGCGCCACAGCCCGCTGGGGCCGATCCCGCGGTTCCTGTACGAGGATGTGCAGCCGCTGGCGCTGCAGCAGGAAAACAACAACAAGGAAGGTGGCGAGAAGGAGAATGCTAACAAGATCAAACACGCGAAACCCGCGTACAGGTAAACTGCGCGTTATCCTCGAGCACGGGTCTCGCTCAGATTAGTGACTCATCCTGGAGGTCACCTATCTGTGCTGACTAATCACATTTGAAAATTATATTTTGATTGGTATCAAATACTTCATATAGTCAAAAGTAATTTCAAACTACTGGAGTGCAATTAGTAAAAAAGCAATTTAGTATTTATTTTAGCAGCATTCCTGTTTATTACAAAAAAATCAACATGCCTGTGAAAAAGCATAATTAGTCTGCTATAAGAAAGGTTTTTTCTTGTATAAACAGAGCCAATAATAATATGGGTCCATGAATATTATAGTCTCATCTGCATGTTGCACTGGTGCACTGTAATTTTAAAGAAATCAGTTTGTTATTTTATTCTCAGCCTCAAATTTCTGTCCAATTATCTTGTTTAAATTATATTACCTGGCTGATACTTCAACCTCCTTGTTATTTTGCAGCTATGCCAGCATGATCAGACTAGCCATCAGCAGTTCTCCGAATGGGAAGATGACCCTCAATGAGATATACAACTACATCTGCAATGCCTTCCCATACTACAAAGAAGCCGGCAAAGGGTGGATGGTATGTAACTTTTCTTTCAATTCACTTATGTTACCTGATGAGTTAATTGAAGCTTGGTTTAGGCACTTTATTTTGGTCCACCCTAGAGTGTCAATAATGCATGGTGGCCATTCATTTAGCCTTCTTCACTCCAGATAAGCTAGTTTTACATATTATTATTTTCTACTATCTTGAATTAGATATCAATCACTGGTGGGTCATAGTTACTAAAACAGATTTATGCATGATTTAGGTCAAGGTTAGAACCCTTGTTTTAACATAAAAGTATGGTTATTAAATTACACTATTTCACTCTAAATATCTACTGATAATTAGACTTGTGCCAATGGACAATAGGTAGAGGTCATAAAAAACATGAATGTGATGGATTTTCGGTATATGCTAGTATTTATTTATGTTTTTCAGTGTCTTACATCTGGCTTGGCTTGGGCCATTTGTAAGTCTATCTTTTTGGCAACGGACATAACATTGTTTGATTTAACTTAAGTACCTATGCTGTCATAATTGTCCAAGGCAATAACATCAAAATAATGCTAGCTTCTAGGTAAATTTACCACCAAAGAGCAGAAATGTGAATGAAACAAATTTTTGTTGTATATTTAATTGCAGAACTCAATAAGGCATAACCTGTCGCTGAACAAGTGTTTCATGAAGGTGGCTCGCAGCAAAGACGACCCCGGCAAGGGGTCCTATTGGGCTATGGACACCAGCTACAAAGTGGCAGAGGTGACCCCGCGACGCCGCCGTAGCCTCAGGGTATGTGTAAGCCTCAACTAGGCTAAACCTCCCTTTTCAATTAATTTTTGCATCATTATTATCATTTTTGACGTCCATTAGACATCCTCTGCTATGTACAAACCTGGGAAGTATCCATTTCAGTAGTTTCATAGTTCACCTTATAATTATAATATAAATGCCAAGTTCTTGGCAGGAGGCTACCTAAATTGTGCATTGCTTAAATAAAATGTGTTATTTATCTGTAGAGCCTGGCTACAACCACCAAATATATTTATAAAGATAAAAAGAAAGAAAAACTGTTTATTGGCAAATGTGATAAAAAAAAAGTAAAAAAAAGGGAATGGAACTGAAGAAAAAAAAGAAAGTGAAGTAGGGCCAATCAGGTATCTGTCTCAGCTTGTGTCGCGACAGCTCCAAATAGATGCGGCGACCCCGGTATTCTGACTGAGCAATTCTCATAAAAAGCATAGTCTATTCAGTAGCCTGTTCCATAGCTTGATTATAGGTCCCAATGCCCTTAGTTAACCTAACATACATTCTTGTTATGACCTTGTCTTTGGACGCAGGTAAAAAAGGTTAACCAGTTCTACAATAAAAATATGTTTATTGTTACAATTTTCCGCTAGATGGCGCCATACAGCCCGGAGTGCAGCTCCAACAGCAGCGGCGAGGCGCTGGCGCCGTCGGCCGACGCCGCGCCCACGCCGCCGCACACGCCCACCACGCCCAGCGCGCCCACCACGCCCACTTCGCCCACGCCGCAGACCACGAGGGTCAAGGAGGAGCCGGTTATCAAGCAGGAGGTCACAGACGCAGGTAGTTATTCAATTTGCTTTTGGGCATAAGATCAGCAATGTAGTTTTGTCTCAATGTTCAATCCCATTATTTATTGAATTTGGGGTGGATTAATCCACTGTGATCACCCAAGTGATATTACCTGGGTATAAACCAAGTGCTAATCTAAGAGTAAGAAAAAACATATCATGTGCATATCGTTTTTTATAAAAGGTAACGTGTGTGATTTTAGGAAACAAAAAAATATATATAACTTATGTGGAATTTGAACAAAAAGACAAAAAATCAGATTTCGATCACCCAGGTGATTACCTGGGTGATAGTGGATTTATCCATTTGGGGAAGGATTGGGGATTTGGCAGGGATTTGTACACAAAAGTATTATTTTAAGTGATTTGGTTTCCTATAAACTTTTGGTCTATCGCATGCCAAGGCCATACTCGGCAGATTCACTGCTAAGGCTCATATCAGGAAGAGGACAAATCAGAATCCTCACCAAAACTCGTTAACCCTTTGACTGGTACTGGCAGAATAGTTGCCACCTTATTTTAAACCTTATGTGATTGAAATAGAGTCTAAAACCAATTAAAATGGCAACATAATAAACTGGTCAAAGGGTTAAGGGGCACTACAGTGTGAAAAAAACACAGTTGAAACAACGCTGATTCGCCAACCGGTAGATCTGTCAAAAAGAGAATGAGGTTTCAGTTCACGTCTTCTGCAACAGTGCTGTAATACCCCAGTGCAGAATTCGCGTACTGGGGAAGCACATACTTAGTCCCCAGACGCCATGAACATCACTCCCATACAATTCATGTAGGTGGTAGGATTAGAGAGTGATCTCTTATGGGATGAGGCCACAATGGATCAGCAATGCTTGCAGTGGTCTATCGCTACGCTACTATCGCTAGACGACATTCCAAGAAATAATTAATAACGTATGCATCCTCTTTGTTACTAGTTGATCCAGAGTCGAAACACACTGAAGACGCGCTGAGCGCGCTCATGAACGAGGAGCTGATGGCTGACGTGGACATCGCACGGGGTAAGTATTATGTCGCTTGCCGTTCCCATATCATCATCATCATAAGCCTGTTGTAGTCCATTACTGGACATAGGCCTCTTCTAAGGTGCGCCACAACTCACGGTTCTGGGCCTTCCGTATCCAGTCCTATCCCATCACCATCCTCAGGTTATTGCTCCATCTCGCTGGAGAGCGACTTACTCTTCACATTTCAAATAATGAATAAAAAAAAAGCTTGCTTTACAAAATTCAAGACCTGATTCATGATCGATCGACGATCGGTCGGTCCTGCGCTGTCCGCATCCAGCGGCTTCCCGCGACCTTGACCAGATCGTAGGTCCACCTTATGGAGGGCCTGCCCACGGAACGTCGTCCGGTACGCGGTCCAACCCGGCATGGGTTGTGTACAACGGCAATCGCCGCCGATCCACAGTCAACTGAGCCACGCGCACCTTTTGTTTTTCTTTTTTTGTTTCTGTATGTGTTTTTTTTTCATAATTATTTATGTGCTTGCCTTCATTGCTTGGGGCCAATAAAAAATGTTTTCTCTTTCTTTCTCTCTCTCTCTTAGCGGTAAATTGAATCAAAATCGGCGACACCCTAACTCTGACTTATGTGAATCTGGCATAGAGGAATGTAGGGAAAATTGGGGAAATTAATTAAAATAATTGAATTAATTCATATGTAATCCTGCTCTTTCGAAGGTATGTCTTACCTAAGCCTCCAAATAAGTCCGAACTTTATTTATCCTTTATTGCTCAAATTAACAAATTGAAGTACAATAAGCGCATTTTGGTGAACGCCCTGAGTCCTTGTCGGAGTTAGTGCACCTCATAGTTGTGCCCAGCTGTGGGACGTAAAAGACAGATGTTCGGTTTATATTTTTCAAATTTCTCCATACGTTAAAATGCTGACTCCCGAAGTTACAAACATTAATCAACGCTAAGCACGTGCTCAAGCTCATGCTGTCCCTTAAAATGACAATAGAACTGAAAGGGACAGCTATACTTCTGAGAAATGCTCATCCTTGCTTTACGTTTGTGAATTCGGGGGTGAGTGAGTTTTGAGATGACTGGAATCTTTGTTAACATAGCAAATGTAACTGTAGAGCGCCTGTGGTGCGACGGCGGACACCGGCACACTTGCGGCGCGCTGCGGCACAGCGCCCTCACCGACGATTACGGGAACTTCATCGCGCAGCGCATCGACTGCGACTGCCCCGCCGACGCCGCCGTCGCGCCCGTCGCCAACAACGTCGCCACCGTCGCCAACGTCGCCACCGTACCCTACCCCGGGGTCGCCGGCTACTGGCATCCCGACATATTATAACACCGCTAGCCGACGCCAGGTGAGCCGAAAGATTTGTCCACACACGACCACATAAAATATGCGTTCTTATTCCTACTTGTGCATAGTTTCGGTATCCGTTAAACGGTTTGATTTAACTACAAATCATGTTTAGTACCAGAAATATGAGAGTTTGTAGCTAAAACATGTACCGGAATATAGGGATTAGGCATACAATTGATGGAATGAATAGTTTATTAAGACGTGTATTATTAAACTCATTGTTGAATGGAGTAGATTTATGTAAATCTGTACATTTTCTATTCGATGTCTTTTGGCTGAGACTAAAAGTGTGTTGAAATACAAAATCTCTCATATTGACCAAAATGAGGGTATTGTAATATTCTTATTGGTAGAGTGGTCCCCCCAAATGGCTTCTATTTCCAAACTTAGTAACTTTTATCAAACTTTAAGTTACAAAGCTTGGGATGTTAAATGTATACATTTTTAGAGAATACTCTAAATATTTAGGTTCATTAAGTTTAGAAATAAGCTGTTGAAATAATTTAGTTATTTCTGGGGCGGACTCTCGATATAGCTGTTGTAGTACGCGAGTAGTTCAACAGCAAGGCTCGAACCGTGTTCGACATATGTATGTTAAGATATACTCATTTGATATGCATATAATGAAAGATATCTACATCACAATAGTTTTGTATAAAATAATGAGACTAAAGCGCGAACGTAACTTTTTCTGTGAAAAATATGCCACAAAAAAAAGATATATCAAAATCGGTAACATATCTGCCAACTAAAATAATGATAGAATAGATGTAGTTACCTTTACATAGAGACGTAACGTTGTTAAGTCGACTGCGAAGGGCCACAGCGCCGCCTGCGCGCGTGGCAAGAGTTCAACTAAGACGTTTGGTACTACCGCTGATGTTGGGGTCTGTCAGGGGAAACTTGCCTAAGGCCTGTTGAAAATGTTACTAATCCTCAAAACTAAGTATATTTATTGGAACGTCTGAACATGCACCTGATGTTGACGTTTATCAATTAGGTAAAATTATTTTTGTGCAATCACGTAGAAAGGAATACAAAAGGAATGCACTCACGTAAATATAAATGACATAATTTTATAGCTAACATTATACAAACATTCGAAAGTCGAGAATAGTATGAATCGCCTAATTAAACCATTTTCAATTATTCTCATCCATTTTCCCCCAGCAGACTCTTGTACCTAGTCGAAATGACTTGTTTTGATGGAAGATATAACTTAAGAAGACGGTGTAACAGTATTGGAGCCAGATTGGTGACGAACAGATCTCAGAATGACCAGTATATTGTAATAAAGAATATTATTAGTGTGCTAATGATTTTACAATTTAGCTGTGCATATACACGATTAGTATTCGGTTTTATATTTAGTTTAAATAATATAATATGGTTATTATAAAAATATGAATTAGTTGGTACGAATTTATAATTTAAATAAAAATATTATATATATCAAGAAGTCGCACCTATATACGTAAAGTATTGCTTTTAGAACATAGAGTAACTTTGGCCTATCGGAATAAGTATTTAGGTTCTGCTTGCCTACAGATAAAACTTATTATTATTTACGAGATGCAAATTAATATTGATTATTGACATTTTGTGCCATAGTGGAGTGGAACAGTGTAAGGTATAGAATCGAACGGTTAGGATTTAAAATTTGTCCCATATCTTATTAAAAATGTGTTCAGAAATTTTTAGAAGTTGTACCTACATACATTATTGATAGTTGTATGTACATAGCGTTATTTTAATATAACTGGTTTCGTAAGATGTTGCGGTCTATGTAATTTTTTTGATAATGTGTGAACTGCAGGTTTATATTTGTTGTAAAGGTCATGTATAAATAAATATCTTTTTGATACTCGACATACAAGTATTGTAACATCCAGATTATTAAGATGTCTTGTCGACTCGCGCGACTTGCCGCCATGTGTACATATGGTATTAGGCGACAAGGTAGAACGTACGCATTTCACATGTTGTCCTGTAGCGAGGTGTATTTTGGTACTATCTTGGATAGTCGTGTCATCGTATCATTCAGTCATTGATGAATTTACTAGAGCAGTCGGAATACAATATAAAAATAACATTGATAATGGTACTTAAGTTTCTATAAAGTACAAAATTATACATTTACTAGTGTGTTTATTCCAGAACAATTTAAACGTGCATAAACGTTATATTAAACAATAAAGTACCAATTATTGTTACTCGTCGATATTTGTATGTATTGTATAAACCTGTGTTTTAGTTAACGTATTGACGGTAACACGGAAATCGTCCCTATTACTATTACAATAAGAGATATTCGTTAGCTGATATTGCGTAAAAGTATAGATTTCATAAAATAATGTTCATATTGGTTCAATCACATTCCTTAATTTGATTAGATGAAATTGAAATATATTTTAAGTTTTTAACCTATTTTTATACAAAAATTTTAAAGAATAAAATTCGGTATTTATACTTGTATTTTAGTTTGACTTTGTAATGTAATCTATTGACATAATAATCGATATCGTTTGATTTAGTAACGTGGTGCATAATAAGTTGCCATCTTTTATTGTTTGGTAGTATTTATTTTTTTCTGTGATAAATCTTTTTATTTTATTGTGAAAACGTGCATAAAATCAATATTAATATTTCAATTTCGTCTCCAATGTTTTGTCTTGCGCCAGTTGTCAGAACTGTGCTTAAAAAAATGTGCTATTGCATAGTCTCTTGATCATTGCAGGTTCAAAATTAAGAGAATTATTCAATTGTATGAATTAAGAATTAATTTTAACTTTTAAGAGCACCCATGTTCTTTCACCAAGGCAAAACATTGAAGAGTCTAAGTCGCGGGGCTGGAAGCGCGACCGGATAATCGTATGATTAAGTTGTTTTGGTTACTTACTCCGCCTATGAATATTAACGCGGCGATCGGTACGAAATTAACTATTTTATTAATTGTAATCACGTTAGCCGTTTAATTTAAGAGTAGGATGTTCTACCTCTAAACAAATCATAGTTGATGTACAATATAAACTTTTAACAAAATGGATGTGTTGATTTATTTGCTGACTGTCATCACCATTAGCTTAACATAGCCCCTTCCATATAGATGGCCGGTGTCTGTCTGTCTGCTTGTGTGTAAGTGACCTATCTTACCACCAAATCCTTCTGCATCATCATCGGGTCATCATCAGGCGCCACATGGTGCGTTGTAAAGTTTAGCATCAGAACGAGCGTGTCAAAACGCTTTATAGATAAAGAACAGAATTAGGGAAGTATTTCACCTCATTTAGATTTGAGTTTGAGACGGTGAAACAAAAAAAATGACTAGGGTAAACCACCCGATTATTGGCACCCTACCTATTAAATCTAAAAGAGTTGGTTGGCTATTGGCAATACTACACACTTCATAATCTGACGTAGCCTTGTCAGATTATGAAGTGTGTAGTATTGCCAATAGCCAACCAACCGGTGTTGACCAGTGCAAAAACAAAGATCTACCTCATTGTTTATGAAAAAAAAAACGAATAAAAGCAGTATAGTAAGACCCCTCAAGTGTCGAATACCCGCTGCGCCCGATGAAAGTTTTTTAAAGTAGCCCAGTACCCGCTGCGCCCGTTTTTTATGAGGTTTTTTAATTTAGCTCTTGCGTTGGTCCGAAGGCGTTGTTGGCTGTGAAGTTGTGTTTTTCTTTTGAATTCGGACCGCGGCTTGACGTTTAATGTCATAGACATATACCTTCCATTAAAAAAAAGTGAGTTTTAGCCTATGGAAGTTAGGTTGGAAATTTGACACCTTTTTATTGTTGTGCGTCAGGTTTTATTGTAATTTTTCTGCTTTAAATAGGAACGAATTATTCTTATATCGTCTAGATAAGTCTATGACCTAATGAAAATAATATTAAAATATGGTAGTTATCGATTTCATTTTCAAACTAGGATGAGTCATAGCACAAAAAGAGAAAGTTTTACTTTCTCCACTTTCTCCATTTTATTTAAGAATTTGAAAACAATCAATTGTATTAAAAATTGTGATAAATAGGAAGCAAATTTCATTGGCTTTCTGAACATATAGTCAGATTCGATGTCCATCTCGCGAAACTTGAGATATGTTGATTTTAATTCAACCATGTGTTTTGCAAAGTTGCAAAAATAACGGCCACGACAAATAAGGCAAAAATCGATTTGCAATTACGACGCCTGAGGGGTTATTCATTCCAGGCAGTAAAATGACATTTTAAGTGTTGCAGGTTTTTAGTCCCAAATAAATAGTGATGTGGTAGAATCGAGTTTTTACAATTAAAGTTAGTCCGACAGCTCTCGGTGGACGAGTTATGTCGGATTCTCCTCTGGGAAGGTGGTACCCCAGTGGCCTTACCGACTAAAACCCCTGCTACTCCCTCTCATCGTCCATAGTGGAGGAACACGGTAAGTGGCACGAAGCCTTCTACGCGTTCCTATATCGAATGACCCTGCTGTATCTATAATGTGTCTAGGGTAAGATGTGCGTAAAATAAAAGAATAATATGAAATATCAACAACTTTAATGATCGGATATATACAAGAACAATTATTACACGTGTTAACAAATATTTCGCGATGTGCGAGCGGACGAGACGCAGCGTAGTGAGGTATTAAATAATAACATACTCCCATAAATATCGTCATTCAATTAACGATATTGCGAATGAAACAATGAAAAACCACTATAATTTAGTCGTTATCAAATTAAAACTAGAACTGGAAATATTTTATATATAAATGAAAAGGTTATTGATTATTACATATTTTATGTATAAGATGTAAAATTAGAAAACAATATTCATGACATTATAATAAAAAATCCATATTATTGCTTTTCTAAATTAATTACATTAAATAAGTATGAGATGTTTTCCAATACATAAACCACCAATTCGTTGTAAGAACTAAAATACAACCTCCTCGAAATCCTACACTACACTAACGAAAACTTCAAACTTTAGTAACAACTATGACTAATTTACAATTTTTCTGAACTAATATGTCTAAATACTGTTCTTCTGAAATAATAATAACAAGCAACTGACCAAGGCCACGTAATTACATACGAAAAACTTGTGAACGGCTGTTACCACACCATACCACAATAAACATAGAAGTACATCATGTAAGCTATTTTGTATACATCAGTTTGCATTTATTGCCTCATTCGATGCTGCGAGGTGTTTCGGAGACCGAATGTGCAAGTATTGGCAAGTGGATACAGGCCCCCGGACACCTCGTCATCGCGCAAGTCACAGCACAACCAATATTTACAACTGACAAACCCCAAACAATGTATTTTCATGTGCTGTATGCACGATATTTATTTGGTATGGACTATACGAAAGCAACTATCGGCTAAAACCGTCGTTATATAGCGTTATAATCCTATATAAAAATATGAAAATAAAATAATAATTTAATATCATAAATCTAAAGTGACCTCGTCAACCGCATTAACAGAGAAGTAGGTAAAATTTACATATTCACAGCCCTAACAACACCCATCGGACTCCGTTGAATTGACGGCTACAATATATACAGCGTCGCAGCGAGGCGGGACCTCCAGCGTTTGATCAAACATTGGCGATCCGAGGCCGCTTGGTCAAACGTCGGAAATGTGCACGTACCCCAGACCGAATACGGCTCGGTCGAAGTAAATACAACGCAAGAATAAAATCCTAGCTATAACTACACTCAACAAATTTAATCAAAGCCTGATGTAGAAAAATAAAGTATTTAGGTATGTATTTTGCTATAGCGCCATAATATCTCACTCACTGTAAAAACGAAGTCTTCTGAATCAGGCTTTAGTCGGCGCTGCCTTCTTACGTGAGGCACATGTGAACAGTATTAATTTTATTTTGTAGTATTGTGTACATACGTATATCATAATATCGGATCTGTAGTCTGTAGGAAGACAGTGCCGGCAAATCTAATACTAACTCGATAACTATGGTGACCACAATCAAACAGATAAACCGTTAACAACAATCAGCAATTTAGTAACTACTCATAAAATCCCATTTTGATAACATATTAAATATCGCAATAAAATTTTCTATGACGGACTCGTAAGTAGGAGTTTTAGGAGAAAGAGTAACGTGGAAGATATTCGTATAACATGTTCAGATACATTATTAAAATAAATACAAGTTATAGACAATTTCAACTATACGAAAAGTAGAAATATTATTAGCAGTTCGCGAAAACATGTATAAATAGATAAATCTGAATATAATGCTAGCTAGAGAAGCGCATTTAACTATTATATTTAAGTATGTGTGCTATTTGTATGAATGTGCAAATATATTTATAGCACAATGGCTGCCAATGTTTTATCATAGAGTTCTTATATTTCTCACGTATAAAATAGTTTGTAAATTTGGGCATTCGTTATTTATATGTAGGGTTTATATATCAGTATAAAGTTCAGATTTTGGTGTGTAGGTTATAGACAGATAGATTATGCAGTTTCATCAAGTTGTTGCTCTAAAAGCATTTTTCGAAGTGTTATATTAAATAATATAAAGGAAAATGTTACAAAGAAGTTGATATAATTGAAATTGTATGTGTTGAGTATGCACAATGTTTGTGACGTTCTCAATCAAGACATAATTACCAGACGAAGTCAATAGTTTGACACACGCTCAAATGTTAGCAGGAAGCAATCCAAAGTCAAATCGAATGCGTATTCGACTGTCATCATTAGTTTATAATATTCTGGCAAGGATGTTGATTAATATTTTACAATATTAACTTTAAGATAACTTTTTTGTTTCTAGGACATAATCGACGATCAGGCCTCTTTACTTGGAATTTCAGGAAACATTCAAGAAACCTACAGCATACTGTCAGAAGCAGGTTAAAACCTAAACCTTTTTTTTGTTTTCCTAGTTTTTCCATTAGAATTTATTCTGTTAGATGTTTTAGACAAGTTTCACGGTTGGTTTTTTGACGTTGGTCTAATAAACACAGGCCTAAAAAAGGTAAGTCGAGAGGCATTTCGTATCGTGGTCCATGGTTGCAGTGGAGTGTCTCAGAGCGAGTCGCGGTGCCAGACCCACGTGCGCTTGGTGTGGTCGAAGCGGTGCGCCAGCCACTGCGCCTGCAGGAGCTCCAGTCGGTCCGCCGACAGGTATAGCGGCTTGCCGCGTCTGGAAGACATAACCATCTTATACAACACGGTATTTTACTTACAGTTCAATTTTTATATCTAGATAATATTTGTGAATCGAGATAATTACAATTGTGAATGTTAGATTTTGAGTCTACGCTCGAGTTTTGAGCGCGCATCAGAGTTCGGTTCTTAGGTTTAAAACGGATCATTTATTCACATGTTAACTAACATAATTTGAAGAAATAAAAAAAAAACGATAGCCGGACTTGAGTTGACATACATGTCGTATCTTTTTCAGAAGACTTGAGGAAAAACTAGACAACGTATGAACGTAACTTAATTTTTTGTTTGTGAACAATACAAACAGCCTTATTCATGCACACAAATGTTTATAATGTACAACCCACCGCCTAGTGTAGTAGTAAATTTCTTAGCCAATCAAATCGGTCTTAGCAGTAGTAACCAATCAAATCGGTCTTAGCAGTAGTAACCAATCAAATCGGTGTTCCAAGTAGTAATAATAAATAATAAAGGTAGTTGTGGTACTGACTTGAGGTCCCGGTCCTCCTCGTCGTAGTCGTCGAGGTAGAGGCTGCCCCACAGACAGGCGCGGCGGCCGCGGATCACGATGATGTACGTCGACGTCACCACCAGGAAGATGCCCGTGCCGCCGCCGCACTCCATCGCGTGCTGCATTACAGGAGAAACACGTCAAGCTTACTACGGTGCTTAAACGTAGCAGTAGCGACAGACAAAACTGGATTTTCAGCCAAAACAGAACCTAAGGTTGTGGTAGTTTTTTTGTCAAATGAACATTTTGAGATGTTTCTATCTAAATATATTCTTAACTTTTACAGTGTTTAAAATTACATTTTATTTAGGAAGATTCACTTGATGATCACTTATTTTTTGAAATGTAACATTTGCTCAATATCGGCGAAGCTTTGAGCATTTGTCAACCTCGAAGTAAGTTTTCTCGTGAAGCAATAGGCAATATTCATCAAAGTAAGTCCCTTCGAATTGCCAAAAGCTGGCCTTCGATTTCAAGGCCGCGTAGGGCGCGGCCCGGAGCGTCTATCAATATTGGTAACTTTTAGCTCGTACAAGAGTTTTTTTTGCTCGTGCGCTATGGTACCAGACTCCTTTTCTGGTAGTAGTAGCTCGAGCGTCGTAGACTTAGCTGCGAGGCTAAAGTCGGATTAGAGGACGACGATCAGACGCTAGTCGATAAGAGATATAAATAGTTGTGTGTGCTTCAGTATTACCTGCACCGCCTCAGCCACCTGTTGCTGCCGACAGCAGGCCTGCTTCAGACACACAAGTGTCCCGCACAGCAGACACACGGAGGCCTCCTTGGGCACGGCGCCGCACTGGAGACACACGCGCTCGTGGTAGTACGTGAACAGGCGGTCGTAGTCGCGCGGCAGGGCTAGTAGCGCTGGTTGGGCCCAGGATACGTGCAGCGAACGTAGAAGTCTTCGTGTCTGTGAGAAGAAAAACAGTTATTATTGCAATTTTATTACTAACGATGCAGTTTATATAAGCATTGGTTAAGCGATTCAAATGTTCTGTCGCTTAATTGTAAATGGTGTCAGAAATAAGAACAAAAGGGACAAAACTTAACAGTTATGTATGTACACCGCTAAAACGACCAACGACCGCGTATGGCGCTACCATTATGCTTCAGGTATCCCCAAAGGACAGTGCTGGATTATATGGACAAGTGCTAAAATCAGGCATTTAACATCATTTTTTTATCGGGTGTTTTAAGAGTTGTAATGATTCAGCCAATCGAAAAGCTGATGCTTGCGGATTGTCGAATTAAAATGTTTTTAGTAGTTTTTGAAAATACAAATGTGACGCTCAACGACACTCACAAGGCAAAGTTCAAAGTTAGTCACCCCAGTAACCACCCAGTAATCAAGGCGAGGCTGGAAGCCGAGCTCCGGGTGTGAGGCCAAATGCCGAACTTCGCGTACAGCCCGGAGCCTTGGTTATCAACTCTTAGCGAGGCCGTATGCCAAACTCAGTGTAGGGCGAAGTCTGGAGCGTTCATCAGCGTATCTTCGCAAAGCCGTAGGCTGAACGCCCGCACTAGGATTCTTTTGCTAAAATGCCAAACAGCCAGAAAAGAACGAGAGCTTTATTTCGGAATAGCAAACCTAATTACGAGGCCTAAGGCCTCACAGCTGCGAGAGGAGCTCGCCCCGGAGGGACCAGTGCAGTAGACCTAGTTTTTGGCCTCGATTCTGTCGTAAGCTGGCGTCCAGAAGCTAGTCCTTAAGATTAGATTCCTCTTCAGCTTCATTACTATTGGTTTAGTTTGTGCTAGTTACCACGAGTTGTCCCCGGGCGGCGGCGGCGCCGAGCTGGCGTGCCCAGGCGCGCGCGGCGGGCGCGGCCCCGGGCTGCAGCGCGGCGGCGGCGCTCCACGACGCCCACTGCATGCCCTCCGTCACCAGCTCCAGGTAGTACGCCAGCCGGACGAACTCCTGCCGAGGAGTCTGCACCTCGGGGAGAGGGCAGCCGTAGAGGTGGTGCCGGAGTAATGCGCATATGCGCACGAATGGGAGGAGGAGCTCTTGGAGCTGGTGGAAAAAGTATACAAATAAAACATGACGAAAAGTACAAAATATTTCGAATCGGAAATGTAATGAGGTTATGAAAAAGATTATTAGAATGAAAAGAGAGAGTTTTAGCCCAAGTTTTTAGCTAGAGTGAATGTGTAAGTGACCGGCGCGCGGAGGGCGAGCGGAGGTAGTTACAAGAGGAGGTAACCATAAGAGTAAGCTGGCCCTTTGGTAAGTTGCACAAAGTTGAAAATGAACCTGACCTGACTGAAAGAGGATGTAATAGTTGGATTTATCAAACTTGAAACTGCAGCGTAATGGCGAGATCAAACAAATAAAAAGTATTGGTTCAACTGTCAATAGTGAAGGAACACACATCTAATCGAACTTTAATTTTATTGTCAAACAATAAAACCTACTTTTTGACACAACACTCTAGCCTGATACACAGTTTATTTATTTATTTATTTAAGATCACCAACAAGTTTACACTAACACTAAGCTGAAGTTAAACATTTGAAATAATAAAAGGGAACATGTGCTTGCAACGCGTGAATGAATGTGTTTGAAAACTGGTCAACCTTTTCATTCCGCGACTTTACAATAAGCCTGTAAATTATATTGCAATTTATACCTCTGTCTCCATGAGCGCCAGATCAGGCGGAGCCGGGGGCGCATGTGGCGAGGCAGGCCCATCCTCAGTGAACAAGTCCGACCCTGCCAACGCTTGCAGTAGCAACTTAGCCGCGGCCCCCAGCCCGGCCCCCGCGCCCCCCGCGCCCTCGGCCCCCTCCGCCGCGGCCCCCAGGGCTGCGCGGCCCTCCGCGGTGGTGCTGGCTATGAACTGGCACACGATCTGGTAGTACGCTAGTGCGTACAGCGAACGGACTATGCAGGTGAAGTGTTCTGGAAATTACATTTTGTTCGTTAGATTACAGATATCAAATGATTTCACTAAATAAAAGGGTAAACGATGTGCCATTTTGAAAGAGACAGATTAATGAAACTTTTCATTTGGACAGCCATAATAGGGCGGGTGTGTCAATAGAGATTTTAACACTGAAACCTAAAGAATTCATATTGGAAATAATAACCGTTATAGTCGAACTTGGGGGAGGCCTATGCCCAGCAGTGGGCGTCGTTCGGCTGATATGATGATGATGATGATAGTCGAACTGCGTTAATTATAAAGGCACCTAATGAAAAACGAGATATATCGCTTTCGTCCTGTAATACGTTGTGAATACTTGATCCTTCAAGTCTTTCAAAATGTTTAGTTTTGTATAACTAAACATTGAAATATCAAATTTGAAAAAAAGTCTTTTTTGAATTATTTTCTCCCTACAGTTACAGGCCGACGCACAATACCAGATAAGATTGACTTACTTTTGGCACTCATCTCACAATCTTTAGAACAATGATTATCAGTGAGAGTAGTCTGTCAATGGAACAGGTTTTGAATGAAATTTTAGGATTATATCAATAACTAACTTGACTTCGACTTCGACTGATCTTTAGTTATAAATTGTAGCCTATTCAGATGTCTCAGCAATTATATTGTAAAGATTCATTAAAATCCATCCAGTAGTTTTTACGTGAAAGAGCAACAGGGCACATCTACACATACAAACTTTCGCATTTATAAATCAATCAATTAATTATTCGTTTATTGCTTTTCAATAAAAAAAACACATATTACAGTAAAAGGCAATACAATACAAGTTAAAGAAAGCAAAAGCATGTGCTTCAGCTTGTGCTAACACTGATTTTTTTTCTGTCAGCGCTGATTTCCAGCCACTCCTCATAAGAGGAAAAAGGGGCTAAAAGTTTACAAACTGATACGTACAGACGCCTTTAGCTGTATTTGACCTATCTTAGGCGACCATTCATTTGTTTTGACCCAATTACGATAGGTAGCTAAAGCGACCACTCGTATTATGCTTTTTTCGTAGTGTCATTTCGTAGTTTACTCCAAAAACTGATTTACATTTCCTTTGTGCTGGACCTGGGATACCTTCTTATGGGATTTGGAAGATCTCCTTTATAGTAAAGAACTACTAATTAGTCCTTTCGCGCGTTAATAATATTAGTAGGATGAGAGTTATTCCCTTGAGTGTCTGAGGAGCTGATTCAGCTCATCGGGAAACTGGAGCAGTTCCAAGCGGCAAATTAAGGCCTAGTATAATTATATCTTTCGCGCTAAAAAATTACCATTTTTTGGCATTTGCACCGTTTTGACGTCCAAAAATGACGCGCAACGATCTTCCGCCATTTTAGTAAGATTCTGTGATGATGCGCCTGAAAGCTCGTATGTCTCCGACACTTGAAAGAGTATAGGAGTAATGGTCACTCACGCAGCTGTTCGTGCGGCCTGGCATGCGGTTGCAGCAGCAGCAGCTGCAGCAGCAGTGCAGCGGGATCCCGCAGCAGCAGCGGCACGGGGCGGCGCGGCTGCGCGGGCGGCAGCGGCACGGGCGGCGCCGACGGGCCCCCCGCCGGGGGGGTCGCGGGGGGCACCAGCGCCAGCCAGGTCGAGTACACGCTGGTGGCTAAGTCGGCGCCCGCGGCGCAGATTGCGCGGACGTGCGCGCCTGCTACCACCATTAGGGGTACTAGAACAAGAATGGTTTCAAATTAGGAATAGGTTTACTATGATGCGCTTCAAAAATTTGCAACAAACAGTAAAAAAAATCTGGAAAACAACATGTTTAAACTAACAGAGACATATTTGCTCAGTTACTTAATCTTCACAACACAAGTGCCTCTTTATAACGACCACACATTTGTTTCCTGCAAGTTCATACATAATTTTCTAGCCATAATCGCTGAAGTGCACGTTGTAAGGTTTTTTTTGAGAAATCACGTATTATAATATTTACAAAATCTGTAATATATTTTTCTAGCTGTACGTTGTACGTCCACCTTAGCGATTATGGCTAGATAACGCGTTATGCTTTATTTTAAGAAATCACATATTAAAATATTAACAAAATTTACGGATGGTGTTGCTTGGCCAGCTATGTTAACTGTAGTAAAATAGCAACTCTTGAAAGATGTTGTAAATGACTTTCTCAGCGACAATTATAAGCTCAAGATGACGCGTTAATAGAAGAATACACGGACAAATGACCGTGGTCCGTTCAATTACCCGATGAACAGGTCAGTGTATCTATGACGGGGAAAAGCACTGAGTAACTGCCTGCCGTCACGCGTGTTCAAAATGAAACACAGACCAGACATTCCAAGTTCATCTGATCTGCAAATGACAGCCGTGCCCGACTGTATGAACTAGTCCAGGTGACGCGTTTTACCTCCGTGTTGAAAACTGACCTAGAAGGAAAAAGGTATCTCGCATTTATGATACGCGCGAGTCCAAACCCGTTATCTGCCAGAGTATATGTAATGAACGTGAGGATGCCGCTGGAGAGGCGCCTAGCAAGTGAGTGCACGTGTCACACGTGTGCAGTAGTGTGTTGGTATTAACGGAAGATCAGCGCTGCGGTGTTATTATGACACCCTGCATATGCTGAGCTGATACCGTTCCAGTGACACTTTCTTGCTTCTGTATATTTTACTGAATTTACTGTACCAAGTGCCACTGAATAAATTATTTTTACTTTTTACTTAGTGTGTCACTGACCGATGCAGTCGTTGCGCGGCTTGTAGCGCGGCGGCGGGTGCGAGGCCAGCGAGCCGCCGCGCTGCACCAGCTCGCACTCCAGGTTGGTGCTTCCCAGCGACGCTACAATGTGAAGAGGCGCCTAGCGAGTGAGTGCACGTGTGCTCTAGTGTGTGTGTGTGTGTCACTGACCGATGCAGTCGTTGCGCGGCTTGTAGCGCGGCGGCGGGTGCGAGGCCAGCGAGCCGCCGCGCTGCACCAGCTCGCACTCCAGGTTGGTGCGCACCAGCGACGCTACAATGTGAAGAGGCGCCTAGCGAGTGAGTGCACGTGTGCTCTAGTGTGTGTGTGTGTGTCACTGACCGATGCAGTCGTTGCGCGGCTTGTAGCGCGGCGGCGGGTGCGAGGCCAGCGAGCCGCCGCGCTGCACCAGCTCGCACTCCAGGTTGGTGCGCACCAGCGACGCTACAATGTGAAGAGGCGCCTAGCGAGTGAGTGCACGTGTGCTCTAGTGTGTGTGTGTGTGTCACTGACCGATGCAGTCGTTGCGCGGCTTGTAGCGCGGCGGCGGGTGCGAGGCCAGCGAGCCGCCGCGCTGCACCAGCTCGCACTCCAGGTTGGTGCGCACCAGCGACGCTACAATGTGAAGAGGCGCCTAGCGAGTGAGTGCACGTGTGCTCTAGTGTGTGTGTGTGTGTCACTGACCGATGCAGTCGTTGCGCGGCTTGTAGCGCGGCGGCGGGTGCGAGGCCAGCGAGCCGCCGCGCTGCACCAGCTCGCACTCCAGGTTGGTGCGCACCAGCGACGCTACAATGTGAAGAGGCGCCTAGCGAGTGAGTGCACGTGTGCTCTAGTGTGTGTGTGTGTGTCACTGACCGATGCAGTCGTTGCGCGGCTTGTAGCGCGGCGGCGGGTGCGAGGCCAGCGAGCCGCCGCGCTGCACCAGCTCGCACTCCAGGTTGGTGCGCACCAGCGACGCTACAATGTGAAGAGGCGCCTAGCGAGTGAGTGCACGTGTGCTCTAGTGTGTGTGTGTGTGTCACTGACCGATGCAGTCGTTGCGCGGCTTGTAGCGCGGCGGCGGGTGCGAGGCCAGCGAGCCGCCGCGCTGCACCAGCTCGCACTCCAGGTTGGTGCTTCCCAGCGACGCTACAATGTGAAGAGGCGCCTAGCGAGTGAGTGCACGTGTGCTCTAGTGTGTGTGTGTGTGTCACTGACCGATGCAGTCGTTGCGCGGCTTGTAGCGCGGCGGCGGGTGCGAGGCCAGCGAGCCGCCGCGCTGCACCAGCTCGCACTCCAGGTTGGTGCTTCCCAGCGACGCTACAATGTGAAGAGGCGCCTAGCGAGTGAGTGCACGTGTGCTCTAGTGTGTGTGTGTGTGTCACTGACCGATGCAGTCGTTGCGCGGCTTGTAGCGCGGCGGCGGGTGCGAGGCCAGCGAGCCGCCGCGCTGCACCAGCTCGCACTCCAGGTTGGTGCTTCCCAGCGACGCTACAATGTGAAGAGGCGCCTAGCGAGTGAGTGCACGTGTGCTCTAGTGTGTGTGTGTGTGTCACTGACCGATGCAGTCGTTGCGCGGCTTGTAGCGCGGCGGCGGGTGCGAGGCCAGCGAGCCGCCGCGCTGCACCAGCTCGCACTCCAGGTTGGTGCGCACCAGCGACGCTACAATGTGAAGAGGCGCCTAGCGAGTGAGTGCACGTGTGCTCTAGTGTGTGTGTGTGTGTCACTGACCGATGCAGTCGTTGCGCGGCTTGTAGCGCGGCGGCGGGTGCGAGGCCAGCGAGCCGCCGCGCTGCACCAGCTCGCACTCCAGGTTGGTGCTTCCCAGCGACGCTACAATGTGAAGAGGCGCCTAGCGAGTGAGTGCACGTGTGCTCTAGTGTGTGTGTGTGTGTCACTGACCGATGCAGTCGTTGCGCGGCTTGTAGCGCGGCGGCGGGTGCGAGGCCAGCGAGCCGCCGCGCTGCACCAGCTCGCACTCCAGGTTGGTGCGCACCAGCGACGCTACAATGTGAAGAGGCGCCTAGCGAGTGAGTGCACGTGTGCTCTAGTGTGTGTGTGTGTGTCACTGACCGATGCAGTCGTTGCGCGGCTTGTAGCGCGGCGGCGGGTGCGAGGCCAGCGAGCCGCCGCGCTGCACCAGCTCGCACTCCAGGTTGGTGCTTCCCAGCGACGCTACAATGTGAAGAGGCGCCTAGCGAGTGAGTGCACGTGTGCTCTAGTGTGTGTGTGTGTGTCACTGACCGATGCAGTCGTTGCGCGGCTTGTAGCGCGGCGGCGGGTGCGAGGCCAGCGAGCCGCCGCGCTGCACCAGCTCGCACTCCAGGTTGGTGCTTCCCAGCGACGCTACAATGTGAAGAGGCGCCTAGCGAGTGAGTGCACGTGTGCTCTAGTGTGTGTGTGTGTGTCACTGACCGATGCAGTCGTTGCGCGGCTTGTAGCGCGGCGGCGGGTGCGAGGCCAGCGAGCCGCCGCGCTGCACCAGCTCGCACTCCAGGTTGGTGCGCACCAGCGACGCTACAATGTGAAGAGGCGCCTAGCGAGTGAGTGCACGTGTGCTCTAGTGTGTGTGTGTGTGTCACTGACCGATGCAGTCGTTGCGCGGCTTGTAGCGCGGCGGCGGGTGCGAGGCCAGCGAGCCGCCGCGCTGCACCAGCTCGCACTCCAGGTTGGTGCTTCCCAGCGACGCTACAATGTGAAGAGGCGCCTAGCGAGTGAGTGCACGTGTGCTCTAGTGTGTGTGTGTGTGTCACTGACCGATGCAGTCGTTGCGCGGCTTGTAGCGCGGCGGCGGGTGCGAGGCCAGCGAGCCGCCGCGCTGCACCAGCTCGCACTCCAGGTTGGTGCGCACCAGCGACGCTACAATGTGAAGAGGCGCCTAGCGAGTGAGTGCACGTGTGCTCTAGTGTGTGTGTGTGTGTCACTGACCGATGCAGTCGTTGCGCGGCTTGTAGCGCGGCGGCGGGTGCGAGGCCAGCGAGCCGCCGCGCTGCACCAGCTCGCACTCCAGGTTGGTGCTTCCCAGCGACGCTACAATGTGAAGAGGCGCCTAGCGAGTGAGTGCACGTGTGCTCTAGTGTGTGTGTGTGTGTCACTGACCGATGCAGTCGTTGCGCGGCTTGTAGCGCGGCGGCGGGTGCGAGGCCAGCGAGCCGCCGCGCTGCACCAGCTCGCACTCCAGGTTGGTGCGCACCAGCGACGCTACAATGTGAAGAGGCGCCTAGCGAGTGAGTGCACGTGTGCTCTAGTGTGTGTGTGTGTGTCACTGACCGATGCAGTCGTTGCGCGGCTTGTAGCGCGGCGGCGGGTGCGAGGCCAGCGAGCCGCCGCGCTGCACCAGCTCGCACTCCAGGTTGGTGCTTCCCAGCGACGCTACAATGTGAAGAGGCGCCTAGCGAGTGAGTGCACGTGTGCTCTAGTGTGTGTGTGTGTGTCACTGACCGATGCAGTCGTTGCGCGGCTTGTAGCGCGGCGGCGGGTGCGAGGCCAGCGAGCCGCCGCGCTGCACCAGCTCGCACTCCAGGTTGGTGCTTCCCAGCGACGCTACAATGTGAAGAGGCGCCTAGCGAGTGAGTGCACGTGTGCTCTAGTGTGTGTGTGTGTGTCACTGACCGATGCAGTCGTTGCGCGGCTTGTAGCGCGGCGGCGGGTGCGAGGCCAGCGAGCCGCCGCGCTGCACCAGCTCGCACTCCAGGTTGGTGCGCACCAGCGACGCTACAATGTGAAGAGGCGCCTAGCGAGTGAGTGCACGTGTGCTCTAGTGTGTGTGTGTGTGTCACTGACCGATGCAGTCGTTGCGCGGCTTGTAGCGCGGCGGCGGGTGCGAGGCCAGCGAGCCGCCGCGCTGCACCAGCTCGCACTCCAGGTTGGTGCTTCCCAGCGACGCTACAATGTGAAGAGGCGCCTAGCGAGTGAGTGCACGTGTGCTCTAGTGTGTGTGTGTGTGTCACTGACCGATGCAGTCGTTGCGCGGCTTGTAGCGCGGCGGCGGGTGCGAGGCCAGCGAGCCGCCGCGCTGCACCAGCTCGCACTCCAGGTTGGTGCGCACCAGCGACGCTACAATGTGAAGAGGCGCCTAGCGAGTGAGTGCACGTGTGCTCTAGTGTGTGTGTGTGTGTCACTGACCGATGCAGTCGTTGCGCGGCTTGTAGCGCGGCGGCGGGTGCGAGGCCAGCGAGCCGCCGCGCTGCACCAGCTCGCACTCCAGGTTGGTGCTTCCCAGCGACGCTACAATGTGAAGAGGCGCCTAGCGAGTGAGTGCACGTGTGCTCTAGTGTGTGTGTGTGTGTCACTGACCGATGCAGTCGTTGCGCGGCTTGTAGCGCGGCGGCGGGTGCGAGGCCAGCGAGCCGCCGCGCTGCACCAGCTCGCACTCCAGGTTGGTGCGCACCAGCGACGCTACAATGTGAAGAGGCGCCTAGCGAGTGAGTGCACGTGTGCTCTAGTGTGTGTGTGTGTGTCACTGACCGATGCAGTCGTTGCGCGGCTTGTAGCGCGGCGGCGGGTGCGAGGCCAGCGAGCCGCCGCGCTGCACCAGCTCGCACTCCAGG
This sequence comes from Udea ferrugalis, assembly GCA_950022985.1. Classification (NCBI taxonomy): domain Eukaryota; kingdom Metazoa; phylum Arthropoda; class Insecta; order Lepidoptera; family Crambidae; genus Udea; species Udea ferrugalis. The sequence goes on along the minus strand of OX465527.1, from coordinate 15,764,295 downwards.
TTGGTGCGCACCAGCGACGCTACAATGTGAAGAGGCGCCTAGCGAGTGAGTGCACGTGTGCTCTAGTGTGTGTGTGTGTGTCACTGACCGATGCAGTCGTTGCGCGGCTTGTAGCGCGGCGGCGGGTGCGAGGCCAGCGAGCCGCCGCGCTGCACCAGCTCGCACTCCAGGTTGGTGCGCACCAGCGACGCCACGAACGTGAATATCCCAGCGGGAGAGGTCCCGTAGCGCTGCCGGAGCTTGCTGCCCGCCATTGAGGTCATGTCTTCCATCGCTTTGCCCATCGCTTCTGTTAGGCGGCTTGGACTCTGTTGGGAAACATTTGAAGACAGTCAGAAAGTGCATTTTGATGTTGTGAAATTAACCAGAAAGCAATTGGCTGCATAAAGTAGTTTTTTGGGAAATTCATATAATTCCCAATACAAAAACGGCGCCACTATTTAAAAAAAGTACTGTGCAACGAAAAATTAGTAGTATCAATGGGTAAGTAAAAAAATTGACCATATTCATCAAAATCGACTAATTAAAAAAATATTAGACTCAAACTCAACCACAGCTCGACGTAGGGCGAAGGTTGAACCGTCCGAGTATACTAATTGACCATGCTCTTTTTGAAAGACGACATTTTCATCCTGTTATAAACTTTCAACTCCCAACGTGTTGACTTTTGGGTGGTTTATTCCCTTGTAATATAAATAATGACACGAATGAATGGATGTATAGGGAGTCACTGAAACTGCTACTTGTAGTTGTAAATCTTGTGAATTTTGCCGGGAATGATGGAGAACTAGCGAGGCCGAAGACCGAGCTTCGAACTCCGTGTAGGGCGCATGCCGGAGCGTCCAGCTGCCAGCTAGGACGCAGGTCGAGCTTTAAAAGTAAGGCCCAAGACTGAATTCCGCGTGGGGCAAAGCCCGGAGCATCCATCATCGACTTTCAAGTCACTTTGCAAAGTAGTAATTAGCGAACTGAGCGTCCGCCCTAGGACTTTTTGCCATAACACCAACCTAGGCCTAGCACGAACCGCTAACAGTTCGGTAATCGAAAAGTAATCGATACTTTTTTTTATAGACATAGGAAAAAGAAAAAAAAGAGTATCGTTAACATTTCGATTACTAAAACGTTAGCAGTTCGTGCTAGCTCTAGAGAACAGAAATAGAGGAAGTGTGTGATACTAACCGGCGCGCGCTGATCCTGTCTCGCGTGCAGTATATCCGCGATCTGTCCAGCAAGTTCAGCGTGGTCCGCAGCAGGGCGGGCGCGGGCGGGGGCGGGGGCGGGGGCCAGGGGCAGCACCGTGTTGGCGAGCTGCCGGCACACGGGGCAGAGGAACTCGCCGCGGTCCACGTGCAAGTTATGAGGACGTTGGGGAGCGGCCAGGGAACGTAGGTAGAGTTGCAGGCAGCGCAGGTGCAGGTGGTGCCCGCAGGAAGCCACGTGCACGCCGCCTTCCCAGCCCACGTTCACGCTCATTAGCCATGATTCCTGGAGAACAAATCGTGATTTAACACTGTACGGTCAACGGCACATCACTCTACTCATTTTCGGTCAGTCATCCTTGCTCTATTTCAAAGAAATGGTAAGATAAAAAAGGAAATGGATAGCCTGATGTACTGATTGTACTCTCAAAGAAAGGTATGTTGAATGTAGTCACTGGTAGGTGGAATATTCTCGAATTTGCGTTTAGAAAACAAAATTTAGTGAACAAAAAACCAGTAAATTAAAATAACAATTGTTAGGCATTTCCGAACGCAACTTGTCAAGAGCAGTATTCCCCGCCATTATTTGACGTTTGTATAGCTATCTCGCTCACTCTTTTTTCTTGTACAACTTGCATTTGTTTTAGTTTGTGAATAAATTGTAATTTAAATGGTTTAATGCGTTTTTCTGAGCTTCCCTTTTACAATCAATAAATGAATGTGATAAAGCTAACTAAGTATATTTTTGATATGTGAAAGTTAGCATTCCAAAAACAGTCAGTCAAACGTACAGTTGGCAACTGTAAGGTTGGAAAATGAATCAAGATTAATTAGCAATCATATGTTGCATGTTTTATAAAACCCAAATTATTGGTCTCATTTAAAATGTGACACCTTCTTTTATGCATTGTTGTATTGAAATAGTTATTTGAATGGAATTAGCAAATTCAGCAAAATGTTAATTGACAAGGTGATTCAGCTAAACAATTTTCGTCAATAAGATCCATAGAATACATGTTTACACATGTGTAGTGACATTTATCTCATCACACAGGAACTACAATCCTGAAACTTGGTGTCAAAGTTTTCGAAGCGATTGCGCATAGATAGAAGAACCCGACAACAACCGTCGGGTAAGTGGTGTTTTTTTCGCTGAGGAAATGCCTGGGGGCGGAAGGGTTATGTCGGACTCACCACTGGGGAGTAGGCACCCAGTGGCATACCCACTAAAAACTTCGGGACTCCGACTCATCGTCCATGTTGGTGGCTGGCACGAAGCCTCCTACGCGTTCCCACGGAAGACGTCCGCCTACACGGCGGGCCGGAAGCGGCCCCCACCATTTGGCAGGGGCCAGTAAGCACAACCGAGGTCATCGAGCCGTCCAAGCCCTACCAGGCAATGGAGCAGGCCTAGGCAATTCCGGCGTGGGTACCCAAGTGGTGTGTACCTGGTCGAAGTGCGCGTTGAGGTCGTCGTGCGTGCGGTAGTGGTGCGCGTGCGCGGTGGTGTCCTGTTGCGCGGCCAGCCGTGCGCGCTCCGTCTCCGACAGCGCAAGCTGCGCCGAACCGCTGCCGGCGCGCCGACGGTGGCCCAGCACTGATGTCGACTGCAACAGACAAAACATCATTCAAGGTCAAGACCCCACTACTACCACCTAAAACAAACAGTACTAGCAGACAGGTAACACAATCAACCAAAGACCCCAAACTGACCCCAGCTCCGGCGCCAAAGCAATGTTTCTCAGTTTGTAGATGTTTGGGCATTATTTGTGGAGACACCAATTCTGGCAGTCTTACGCCGTATCGCACCTGTCTACCGGCGAGTCTGACAGTTGGGTTGACGTGATGACAAATCACTCGGAATGGCTTCAGCTATGATGTACTAATAACTTAAAGTAAACTGTGAATGGTGAATCTTGATCCCGATCGGCATAACCTGATAACTGACGTGCACGGGACCTATACGGCGGCGGCGGCGGACGAAAGGTTAGTGTCTCCCTTATTTTGCTCAGACATCTATTGGGGAAATAGGACGGACAAACCAGCCCTATAGACATAAATTCAGAGCTATCGGAGAACCTAACAGTAGAGAAGAAAAATAGCAAATATATTACATAGTTTTAGAATTGCCAAATTCACATGCTAACATATTTTTTTGCCATTTGTATTTTCATAGGCGTCATAGTAAACGTAAAGAAAATGAACATATTTTAGTAAAAGTAAAACCTTTCCTCAACTTTGCCATATAATGTTTTTCCCAGAAATTGATCCTTATAAACGATACTGCACGATGTAATACCTGTCATGATATCGAAAAATGCTGAAAGAAGTCTCGAGACCGATTTTGGCAAAAACGAAAACTGCATACTCAGATTTTACAAAATATTTTTTTCTTAGCCAGGAATCGAACCTTTTAGATTTGGAAAAAAGAGTCATCCTGTAAGGAAAATAAACATACTTTGGTCAAAAAAGCTATATATATCGCTCGCTCATAGTGTCGCTTATAAGAATCAATTTCTGGGAAATAACATTATATGGCAAAGTAGAGGAAAGGTGTTATTGACATAGAGCGCCTACGAAAATTCAAAGGGCGAAAATAAATTGTTAGCATATGAATTTAGCCATCCTAAAACTATGTGATATTTTAAATAGATCCTTGAGGCTTTGGACCGAAAATTGTGAAAAGTGAGACTGGAGGCCTTTGCCCTGCATTGTGACAACACAGGCTCAAAATAAATGAATACACAATATGATGGATATTTCTTGTTTCACGCTTGCTTAACATGTCATGCTATAGTAGTAGGTACCTTTTTTATCGGTGTCAAAGAATGCTTTTACGCACTATCCCATCGCCCGGGGTGGCGGTGGGGGTGTGTGAGACTCGCCCACCTCTGAAGGAGGTGGGAACACCGCACTAAAAATACCATCACCGCTTGCGAGACGTCATTGCTCTGATCGATGGCCACATCGTCCCTGCGGCGGCCCGGCCTCCAGGCCGGGCCTCTTTACGCTACAACGGGTCATAATATACCCCCAGACGGGGACACTGTGCATCGGGGTTTGCTACAATGGGTACCTGCAGCAGCACACACAGGCCGATGGGGTCGTGGTGTGTGGCGGGCGCGGTGGTGTTGCAGATGACGCAGTCGTAGTGTCGCTCGGGCGTGTCGTCGGCGTCCCAGTCCATGCTGTCGGCGGCGGCGGCCTGCACGTGCGACAGGAACTGTTGCTGTCGTCGCGCGAACTCGCGCATCACGGCCGCTTGGCGTTCGCGGGCGCGGCGGGATCGCTCTTCCTTTTCGCGACGCTCTCTGTAAAAGAAATATAACATTATGGTCAGGATTATTTTCCAAACAGTAATTTTGAAAATAATTTGGCCTAATACGACAAATTCACCTTGTACAATACGTGTTACCTTTCATTGTTTAAAATAATGTGATTCTGTAAGAAAAATAAAAAAAAAGAACTAATTCTGAGACTGAGAAAAAAATCAAAAAACGGTATCAGAAGTTTGGTAAGGTTAATACTAAGATAAAAAATACAGAAATAATAATATTTCCTACACGAAGCAAAACTGTAGGAATACACAGGCATGGCAAAATTTGTGAAAAAAAAACAGGGACGACTTGAATTCCTCTCATTGAAGGGATCCTAATTTTAGCTCTAAACAACAACTCCCCAGCCACCCTACATGTATGGCTACACGAGAAGTATATCCCTGGACAATATTCCACACAGCGCCATCTAGCCCCAAGTGGGCTAATTAAAGTCCGTTTTTATGGGATGCTAGACAACGGATAAACATACTTAAATACTTTTTCTTTTGTAAATACATACTTAATATACATAGGAAACACCCAGACCAATACAAACAGACATGTTCATGCACACAAATGTTTGTATTGTGCGGGGATCGAACCCGCGATCTTTGGTGTATTAGCTGACTTCTCAACAATTACACCAAGACGGTCAAGTCAAGTCTGTCAACAATGCGAAATTTGGTCCTTGTCTCTTCAGCTGTGGCAAGTATGCGTGTAAGAAATGTGCGCCTATTGCTCCACTGGCGTCATGATGCAAGCATAAGCGTGCATGTAGGAAGATTCATTCATTCTCTAGGTTCACCTCACTCTTTTCGGTAACTATAAAAGCGCAGTTTGAAGACAGATTTGGTGTAATGGTTCAGAAATGGGCTATTACACCAGTGATCGCGGGTTCGATCCGCGCACAGTACAAACATGCATGAACATCTCCGTTTTTTTTGGTCTGGATGTTTCCTATGTATATTAAGTATCTATTTACAAAATAAAAAAAGTATTTAAGTATGTTCATCCGTTGTCTAGTTACCCATAGAAACGGGCTTCAATTAGCTCATCTTGTGGCTAGATGACGCTGTATGGAATAATGTCCAGGGATATCGTTGAACCTGTTTTTCTGTGGCCACTTTTGGTACAGAGGCGCACACATCAACCTTTACATAGGGGCACCTTATGCCGTTGACATAAGACCCATTTTGCAATGGTTTTGTATAGGTTGATGTGTGCGCCTCTGTACATGGATGCCGTATCGTCCTCTATTTGTTTATATCAATGGTACGTACATTGAATCCACTCTTTTAGATCAGTTACTTTTGACTAGTACTCCAACTAAAAGATGTTATTGAGTCTACGAGGGATTGGTGCAAAAGCAAACCATAAACAACAGTATGTAAGTACTTTTACTGTTTATAAACACAATTGAAAGCCTGGCGTTCTAACCTGGCGCGTTGTTCAGCCTGCCGTTCGCGCTGATGCGGCCACAACGTATGTCGTACATGCTGCACAGCGGCGGCGCAGCGCGGGTCCAGCCGCGCCAGCGAGCGGAGCACTTGCCCGATGAAGTGTGGACCGTCACCTGGATACAACATTCACTGTTACAGTACGATACAAACTTAATGGCGACTGTGAATATCGCGAGTCGATGCGCAAAACACAAATCAAAGTATGGTTATTATTGTGCTTAGCATTTTCCATGCAGTATCTTTACTAAAGATCTGAAAAGCAGAAAAAGACATGTCATCTTGGCATAGGGCAGGAATTGAACCCAACAAACAAATTAAGGTGTCAGCGGGTTGCGAGGTGAGATCAATCTTGCGCACTCAGCGCTCGCAGCTAACTTCCGAGCCGCCATTAAGTTTGAATCGTATTATACAATACTGGCTCTCAGTACTGACATCTTCGTCCATCGCATGGATAGCTATGTTCGAAATTACGACGATGGTGATGCATACTCTGTCTATGCGAGTCTAACGTTTTCAGACCTGTTTTTTTTTAAAATGCAATTTGGTACGCAGTTGGATATTTCGTACTACATCAACAATTTGAACACGATTTGATTTGACTCAAGAAAAAATTATGAAGCTTTCCTTTTGAAAATCACCATTTCTATTTCATATAGCCATAGCATTTTGCTGCATAAGTTGTCATGCATTGGGATTAGCGGAAACGTCCTATCTTGGTTTGAAGCTTATCTCAGTGATTGAAAAGCAACGATTGTAGTAAACGGTTACAGCTCAAACCCTGTAAGTGTCCTTTCTGGAGTCCCACAGGGCTCCAACCTTGGCCCTCTTCTCTTCAATATCTTTATTAATGATATTCACCAATGTTTTGGCAACTCCAGGAGCTATGCGTTTGCAGACGATGTGAAGATCGTTAGGGAGGTTAATGAGGCTAATGATGTACTCCTTCTTCAGAACGATTTAAACAATCTAGTCGGATGGTGCAATGTTAACGGTATGTCCCTTAATGCCAGCAAGTGCTTTTTAGTTACATTTTCACGCAAAAAAAACAGTTTGGATAAAGACTATAGCATAAACAATAAAAACATTGCTAAATTGGACTGTTTTAGAGATTTGGGTATTATGCTGGATTCAAAGCTGCGTTTTCATACACACATCGAAAATATAGCCAACAGAGGCTTCAAATTGCTTGGCTTTGTGCTACGCAATTGCAAAGACTTTAGGAAACCGCAAACAAAGATTCTGCTGTTTAATGCCCTGGTTCGCAGTGTTCTGGAATATTGCAGCGTGGTGTGGAACCCACATTACGACGTCCATATAAAGAAATTGGAGCGAGTCCAAAAAAGATTTTTATGGCATCTATCATATAGTGTCAACCTAGCGAAGAAGCTTCCGCATTATGAGGATAGGTTGAGACATTTTGGGTTAAACTCTCTGGAAGATCGCAGAGCAATGTTGGACCAGGGCTTTCTACACAAGCTTGTAAGCGGAACTATAGACTGTCCTGACTTGCTTTCGAGGATAAACATTAACGTACCAACTAAACTCTAAATCAAATTTGGGACTTTTCTCGCCGCTGAATAGAATCATGCGTAAATATAATTCACTGTCTAAGTCCGCCGATGGAGATTTGTGTTTTGACACCATTAGGAAGTTCAAATCACTGTGTCTCTCAACAAAATAGTTTTAATTTTTATTTTACATTTAGTACTTAATTCTTTGAGCTTAACCAAGCCTCCTTGCCCTTCAGGCACTTCAGGGTATAAATTGTTTTTAATTTTTTATCTTTACCTTTTTTTTTAAGCAAAAATTGTTACTCATTCCCTTATAAATGTTGTCAAATGAAATCTATAGCATGCCGTTGTTACCTATAAGTAAGGCTTCACTTGGCATTATTCTTGTTAAAATTTGGAATCCTGGATCATTGTATTAGTGTAAGTCTTGTTGGTGACCTAATAAATAAATAAATAAATAATGCGTTCCACAAGTTATAGGAAAGATATTTATAAACGCTGAAATATTTGTCAAGCAATCTTCTACTATTAACCTCTACAAAGAAGAATGTTTATATTGTGTAAACGTATAAGTTTTAGTCTTTCACGGATTGGTGAAGAAAAACTACTTAATCACTTGGACCTAAATGAGTCTGTGTTATTTATATGCACATTTTGCACATGGCCAGAGATCCCAAACGAACCTTAGTTTGCAACTTCAACGTGAATGAATCGCTAAAAACACTCACCAATAGGTTCGTTGGTCTCCGGCGCGGGCTCCTCCAGGGAGAAGGAGTCGAGCCGGCCGGACAGCTGTGAGTGCAGCTTCATCAGAAGTGATATGATGGACTCGTTCACCGGGATGGACTCGTCAGCTTGCGTGTGGACTTGCATCTGGGAAGGGGGTTATATTTGTGAGGGATATGACGGAAAACCTGTTCTCCATTATACAAATTGTGGCTATCTCTGGTGATGAAAAATAATTGCAACAGAAACAAACAGTGTTAAGTGAAAATAAAGTGATTGATAGACACTTTATTTTCACTGAAAAACAATGTATATTAAATTATCTGGTATTTTTTCTTCTTATCAATTGTCTTCTAGCAAGTTGCACAGCCCAAACGTTCTGAATTCTCTGTTATACCTTGCGGTTGACTAGTAGACAATATCTAGGCACAAACTCCACTAACTGTACTTTTTTATTTATTATATTAACAATTTAAATAAAGCAAGGAAGGGAAATGTATTTTTGACCAAACAATACATTAACAAACATAGATAAACTTGTGTGGTTAAGGTAGGTAATTAACAAAGTATATGTGAATGTTGATCTGGTCAAGGTCGCAGGACCGATCGTTGTGAAGATCCTTGGGACAGGCCTATGCCCAGCAGTGTGCGTCGTTCGGCTGACATGATGATGATGATGGGGATGTTTACCTGCGTGCTGGTGGAGGGCTGCGGCTGCGAGCTGAGGTCGGCGTCGTCATCGATGGGCGCGGCCAGCAGGGAGCTCAGGGTCGGCTCCAGGTCCTCGTCATCGTGCAGAGGTGGAGCCGGCAGCGCGGGCCGGCCGGATACCACGCACCAGTCAGGATTGCCCAGGTCTGGACAATAGGTCACACGTAACTACATTGCCTAGCACACTTCAGTTAGCGTTTAAAACCCTTATTTATAAAAACTTAAACAGCGCTTCAACTACAAACTTTTGTATCGCTTTGTCTCTTTCATTCTTTTTGCTGCCACCAAATGCGACTATGTGACATAACACGTCAATTGCTTAAACTATGCTTTAGTGTTGCATTCGTTTTTATAAATAAGGTTGGTAAGTAATTAGTTAAATGAAACTAAATCCTTCAGGGGTGGTCAAGGACTAGGATCATTTGGAACCGGGTTAAAATCTACGAAATTGTGGAAAATATGAAGAAATAATCAGGAAAAAAATACAATTAAATAAAATATCTTTCTTCCTTTTGATGGGATCTGCAATTTTGTATATCTACGCTGTTATTTATGTAGTAATAAAAATGAAACAGACATTATTGAATTAAATGAACATTATTGCTGTGTTACCTACAACAGAAGTACATTCAACCTAACCTAGTCAGAGGCCTAAGGGCGGCTTGATAACGTGTGACATTAAGGTTGCTCACTAACCTTACAGCCCTCCAATAGTCCACAATGAGCCCGCGTGTAGGAGTATGGCTCGTTCCACCTCATAGTTTAGGTGAGGCCTGTGCCCAGTAGTAAGACGTATATAGGTCGTTTATGTATGTATGACAAGTGTAGACCTATTGTCGATGAGAGAAGAAGCCATGTAAGTTCACATACCGTAGTCTCCTGTCGTCGTCTCCGGCACTCGCGGCTCGGGGATGGCAAGTGTGAGCGGTGGCTCACCCTGCAGCAAAGACTCCTGGTGAGCCAGCGCTGAACGCTCCACCACGTCCTGAGGTAACAGATAGGAGGTCAGGCATTTGCTCGGCAGATTTACCTCATAACTATGACTAACTAGCTAAGGGTGATTCTAGCCCATGAAGTAGTTTGTTTTTATTTCACACAAAAGTATACGATTAGTAATGTTTGTGTCGAATAAAGATTTGGTCAAACAATACAAGTAAAGTTAGTTGGACTTTTATATCGAATAAAAAAATCGGTTAGTTGATATCAGAAACGAATATTAGGTCAAATTAATATTTATGCGAACCGAGTTTTGATGAACTAAAATTATGCTTACTGAAATTAATTAAAGCTTTTTCGGTCATTCAAAAGAAAACTGCAATAAATGGTAAATGTTGTATATTTGAGTGATAGTATTGATTTAGAACCTATTAACGTTAATGGGTTAGGTAGGTAAATAAGTTGTGAATAGTAAATACCTCTAGGGCTCTCATCTGTGGCGCATCACCGCCCGCGTCTGATTGGTCAGAAGTCATCGAATCTTCTCTTTGAACAACCTGATAAAAAAGCAATCTAATTATTATATTATTCATTTATAACTAAAAACACCTGCAAAACCACAGGAAATTAATGAATATAATGGCATATCCATTTTACAACTTTTATTTTACTCTCCTTTAAATTTTGCTCACGAGGTTTTTAGTTTTTCCGATTTGAAATGTCCTGTCCTACATTAATGAATAACATAAATAATAAGCGCGATAATACCCCTTACGGTGCTCATAGCGCACTAATAATCATTTCAGACGGATTATCGTCACCCAACCTCAAAACTCTCTTTCAGTGTCATTCGAAAGAAAAACGAAATCCTCTTCTTCATTTAGCGATCTTTTAAAGTTGTTGCAATATGCAAGTAAAATACCTGTAAAGGCGTAGGCACCGCCAGCGCTGTGCTCGTCGCCTGCAGCGAAGCGGACTTGGTCAGCGAGGGCAGTCGCGTCGTTTCCGATTCTGACGGCTCCCATTCAGTGTCACCTATGAACATTTTATCCTTCATAATTGAAATCAAACATTTTTTATTGGGGTTTTTTAGAGCAAACAAACCACTTTTTGTGTCAATCTATTATTTGAGCTACGTACGTACGTTACGTATGTACGTCAAGATTGGTCTAACAAGAGCAATTGGGCAAAAAATATATCGCACCTCCGCTCAAATAGTGTCACATGTCAAAAAAAATTTTTTTATTCCATCATTACGTTTGCCAAACATCAAAATGTTATCTCAAATAGTGGCACATTATTTTAATTTTTTTTGACATGTGACACTATTTGAGCGGAGATGCAATATGTTGACAAATGGAGATGAGTGTGTAAAAATAGATTAGATAGGGTATTTCCTGCATCCCCCTGTGCATCGCATCCACACCCCTGGATGTGGTCGAGGGTCGAGTTGGCAACTTACACAATCTAACAATAAACTAGTCGTAAGAAGCTCGCACTGCCGCTTCAGAGCGTACTGTACAGTCATCTTCAAAATCATGTGTGCGAACAGAGTGGTCAAAAAAGTGTTGACAGTTTGATAAAAGTAATCGTAATGAGTCTTATTTCGTTAGAAGCGAAATTAAAATCTAAACAAGTGAAACTCAGTTTTGATTCTGTAGTGTTAACATTGTTTTTTTAAGTCGTCCTTCTACTTTTGATCTCCTCAAGGCTGACCATCTTTATGTAGCACTTTGTTGCGTACTATTTGTAGCAGACTGTCTCTGTCAGAAACAGAGGGAAGGGCATCGTGGAGAGTGACGAATTTGATCGCTCCATTGCATTGGACTACCCTTTGATATTTTTTCGTCTTTGTTTTGTTTATTAAGTAGAATACCTATTTGACCACTCTATACGTGTAATTCTGATGTGGTGTACCAGAGAGTGATAGTGACGTACTGTCAGAGTGGTAGTGCGCAGGCTGGTCGGGCGCGGGCCGTGGGGTCCGCTCGGGCGGCGCGCGCGCGGGCACGCTGGCCACCACGGTGCGCGCGTTGGCGCACACGCACGCGCCCGCGAACGCGCCCAGCAGTGGGACTGAGCGCACGCACGGCGCGCCGGAGCTCTCCGCTAGGCATACGTCGCGCTGGGAATGGAAATTATTAAATAAGTTTGTGTTGCACAGGAATAGACGTTTATTCAGTTAAGATTAAATTCTTGATAAAAGAAATATTCCTTCCGACTGGTTCAGGACGATGATGATGATGATGATGCTTTTTTAAAATGTAAATTAACACAATTATAATAAACGGATGACTGAGAAATTAACCTGTATAATAAAAGTATTTCTGATTTAATTTTCGAGATTTTCATAATAGCAATGAGCATAAATTGAACAGCCGTCATATTTGAAAGATTGATGGTATAACGCTGAATTACAGCTAAAATACACCAACTACATTCTAATCAGTCAGTACGAAACGTAACTCAACGAGTCAGCAGGTTTAAGTGGCAGGGGAGGGACCACACAGCATGAGGAGCAGATAGTTGTTTGAAGACATAAGTAGCGTGGGAAGCCAATTGGCAAGGTGGATAAGATCACAGGGTTTCGGTGGACAAAGGCCACCTGCAAAGGTCATGTAACTATAGCTAGATTCTCGATGTTTGCTTCCTTGTGTGAAAGTCTGTCGAACTACCTGAGTCGTGATGCAACGTTAATAAGATACACAGCGGATAGCGTGGTCGGGCTTGGGCCGTGGGGCTTGGGTGCCGCGTGTCGCTGCTACTGACCGTGTGCTCCAGCTGTCGCTCGGCGGCTCGGTCGGGGCCGTGGGGCTTGGGTGCCGCGTGTCGCTGCTACTGACCGTGTGCTCCAGCTGTCGCTCGGCGGCTCGGTCGGGGCCGTGGGGCTTGGGTGCCGCGTGTCACTGCTACTGACCGTGTGCTCCAGCTGTCGCTCGGCGGCTCGGTCGGGGCCGTGGGGCTTGGGTGCCGCGTGTCGCTGCTACTGACCGTGTGCTCCAGCTGTCGCTCGGCGGCTCGGTCGGGGCCGTGGGGCTTGGGTGCCGCGTGTCGCTGCTACTGACCGTGTGCTCCAGCTGTCGCTCGGCGGCTCGGTCGGGGCCGTGGGGCTTGGGTGCCGCGTGTCGCTGCTACTGACCGTGTGCTCCAGCTGTCGCTCGGCGGCTCGGTCGGGGCCGTGGGGCTTGGGTGCCGCGTGTCGCTGCTACTGACCGTGTGCTCCAGCTGTCGCTCGGCGGCTCGGTCGGGGCCGTGGGGCTTGGGTGCCGCGTGTCACTGCTACTGACCGTGTGCTCCAGCTGTCGCTCGGCGGCTCGGTCGGGGCCGTGGGGCTTGGGTGCCGCGTGTCGCTGCTACTGACCGTGTGCTCCAGCTGTCGCTCGGCGGCTCGGTCGGGGCCGTGGGGCTTGGGTGCCGCGTGTCGCTGCTACTGACCGTGTGCTCCAGCTGTCGCTCGGCGGCTCGGTCGGGGCCGTGGGGCTTGGGTGCCGCGTGTCGCTGCTACTGACCGTGTGCTCCAGCTGTCGCTCGGCGGCGCGGTCGGCGGCCACACGCAGCAGATAGACGGCGAGCGCGAGCACGTGGTCGGGCGGCGCGTGCGGCGGCGCGGCGGGCGCGGTGCCGCGACGGTGCACGCCGCGGTGCAGCACGCACAGCAGCGCGCCGTGCAGCACGCCTGTACCACAAGACAGTTTTAGAAAGAAATAAATAAAAGGAGAACAACCAGGCCCCTATTCAATAAAGCTGACAATCCGACAATTCGACATATGTCGAGAAGTGACAATTCTACAATTTTTCTGTTCAATAAAACCGACAGGCGACATAATTGTCATGGTGGAAAATTGACAAATATGTCGGATTGTCACGACAATTCGACATATTTGCGTTCAATAAAACTTTTTACGCGACAGGTGACAGGTGACAATTTGTCGTGAAAAACTTGTCAAATCTGCTTTATTAAACACAAAATTGTCGCGACAATCCGACATATTTGTAGAATTGTCAGATAATTCTGACAGGTGCCTTACACCTCTGTCGCGAAATCTTTTTTGAAGTTGTAAGGTGTAAATAAGTGTTTTTTTTCTTAATATTATAATATTTAGTTGGTACTGATACCAAGTCAGTGTACCAACAATCTAAGTGATAATTATTTTGTTTGATGTTGGTTATGTATCTGTCTGTCTAAATAAATAAAATAAGAATTCCTGACTGATAGATAAACTAGTTAAAAAAACTAAACCTTAATAAACTTACCAAAGAGTATATTTTACGGTATGGTATGGTAAATTAGTCCCAAAATAGGTATTTTTTGTTCATTTCTATTTTACATACGAGTTGCACTAGAGACTGATTAATTCTCATTGTGGCAAAACTAAATAACTACTTATCCCTAATTAGCTTCAACAATCAAAATTAACTGTTTGCAAACAGTTCAAAAGTCGACATATTTGTCATGACAATCCGACAATTGTCACTGACAATTGTCACTGACAATTGTCACCGACAATTGTAGAAAATAATTACTGTGGGTTTTTGACATATGTCGAGTTTTATTGAACGCTATTTTTCCTGACAAATTTGTCAGGATTTCACCTGTCGGTTTTCGACATATTTGTAAATTTTATTGAACAGCCTAAGCGCGACAATTCTACAATTATGTCACTTTTTGACATAATTGTCGGATTGTCAGCTTTATTGAATAGGGCCCAGGTCTCGAACAAAATATACCCAAAAATGAAAGTGCCGACCAGACAAAAAAATACTGGATTCCTTTCGGAAATGACGCCCAGAGAATTTCTTACTAGAACAGCAACCGTCTAAAACTAACCCTTAGACTGCTATTTCAGTTTGAAATTACAAAAATAACATTATTTCCCTGAATAAATAGATGAATGGATTTCAACTTGTGAGGTGTCATTAGATTCATCTTCACTGTGAGAGTAACACTAGAAGAGTATCAAAATAATAAAAAAAAAAATTTTGGCGCTAAATTCAATGTTTTCACTCTCTGCAACTTGAACGACTAGGCGGATTTCAGCTGGAGGAGTGTTGTTACATTCGTATTTACTGTGAGAGTAACACCAGGTATGTAAAAGTAATACTTTATTACTAGTGTCCGACCGAACTTTCGGTTTCGGTTTCGGCCAAAAAATCGAGTTTCGGCCACAGTTTCGGTTTCGGCCAAATTCGGCCGAAACTTTTGCCGAAACCGAAACTCATTTCGGAAGATGTCGGGCGCGCTCGTATAATTTCGTTTCTCGCGGCAACGTTATGGCAGAGCCTGGCGATCTCCACAATCTTCGGGTATTGTCGTGGGACATTCGGATGGCTCCGTAGCAACACAAAGATTGGTCAGTGCGTAATCGCCAGACGCAAAACTTCTTTAGAGGTAATTTTTTGACGGAACCGATTACATGTCAGTTTTCGTTGAGACTGTTCTGTTGGGAGCTCGATTCTCGAAGTTGGCCAAATGATTCAAGTAGGCAGGTCCACTTTCAAGAAAGAGGTTAATCCTTGCATCCTACACGGTTGGGCACTAAGGAAACCAGGTTGAAGCACGGAATAGAAAAAACAAGTGGAAGTGCGAAGTGGGCGTGGCACGCGTTCCACAATTAAGTGTAGCTACCCAGACTTGGTCCCAGTCGTGTTCTAACATCGCATCGAGTTGCTCGTCTCGCGACAACTTCATATTTCCGTAGTTATGCCGTAATGCTCCATTTTGGAGTGCTAAAATGATAGTAGGATAAAAAAACTTGAAAATGTAGGTCTTTCCTACCATCGCTAGGTACTATTTTACTTGTTTTCTAATAAAATCTTGTTAATTTCAATAGACAGATAGATATCGACCTATAACGCAAATTTCAATCTTAATGCTTGTACAATTAAATGTATAATTGCTCCCAATAGAGAATACCGCCATCTATGGTCGATCAACGGAATTAACTCGTCAATCATAACTAAATTGACATTAGATTAGAAAAAGTCGTAAGTTCTGTCAGCAGTAAAGCACAACAAATATTATCTGTAGAGTGTGAAGGTTGATTTCCGGATGTACGATCTGTGAATTAAGCTGATTTGGACTAGAATTGAAACGACCAATCAAACGGCTTTTTTCTTCGTAGTGCATTATGACTTTCAATATATTTTTGTGAGTTTGGCGACAGCGGTTCCTTCACTAATATGGTTGCATTGCACTTCCACTTGTTTTTTCTATTCCGTGGGTTGAAGTGTCAGTTGGCAGGGCACATTGCACGAGAAACTGGGCAATCAGTTTGGGGTTGAAAAGTTCGAGAGGGGATATCGTTTGAAGCCAAACGCAGAGTGGGACCCACACCAGCGAAGAAGCAGAATGACCTGATAGAGATCGCAGGGTTTCGGTGGATGTGGGCCGCCCATTACCAGCCGCTCTGGAAATCTAAGGTGGAGTCCTGATGTTTAATGATGAATGGACGTCGTGCGTGTGGTTGTTGATGAAGTTTTTATTTCGTTTCCGTACTTGAATGATGTAAATAGTTATAATTTAAATCAATATTGGATCACTCAGATTATTTACTATCACACTGGAGGAAGTTTTTAGGCAGTTGGCAAGATCCTAGTGAAAGAGTCGATGACGAATCATAGAAATCGACCGATCGTTATGCCGACGACATCGTGCTTTTCACCAACACATCCGCCGAGTGGCAGGGCAGACAATGTTCAAAGAACTAAGTGTAGCGTGCTATCGTATTGGACTGGTCATGAACCAGACGAAAACGAAACTGACAACAAACGGCACACAAAGGAAGTGGTAGACGGCAGACAATGCAACTTTGATGAGTATATTGACTTGGGCCAGATTGTCTCCTTTCGCCCTGTGGTATGGGGCATTAGAATTCTGGCACGGTTCCCCCCTGCCTGTCGTAAGAAGCGACTAAAAGAGGGCCTTGGGGGTCACTGGGAGTGCACAAGGCGGGGGCTGTGTGCCTTATTCCAAGTGGCCCCGAGGAAGGGCGTAAGAGTGACCTAACACCGCCGTACACACTGGCGGGTGTAGAGCACAGCGCGTCAGGGGTCTACCGGCAGAGAGTTCTTGACCAGAGATCAAGGGGACCTCTGGACACGCGATGAAACAGGTCAACGGGGGGTTTATTGAGTAATGTCTGGCGCCTCACGGCAGGCGAGTCGCGAGCCTCACACACCCCCGCCCCCTTAGAGTCCCGCCTTTTGCGTCGTCCATAACCAGTCCAGTCCATAAACGGCTTCCCCCCGAAAAAAAAAGATAGTCTTATTCGAATTCAGGCAGGATGTGGAAATCGAATGCCGAATCACCTGGAGGACCTAACTTTTCAAGGCTTAGGTATATGAAGCGTCACCTTCCTATATCTTTAAATCGAGAACTTCTCGACGTTTGCATTCTTCCCATCCTAACAAACGGTGCACAAGCCTGGTTGCTCATGGAACATCCTAAGTCAAAGCTCAGAATTGGTGAAAGGGTAATGGAGTACTCAATACTCAATAATTCATTGCAAAACCAAAATGTAAAATTAGATGTTACAGTAGTGTAGATTGGAGTGTGTTAGGCATTAAACACACAGACATAAAATGGTCACCACGATCCGTGCCAAAATTGACGTTCAAGACGTAGGCCAGAAAGTCGCCAAACTGACAAAATGGGAGTGAGCACTGAGCAGTCTGTAGGATGCATCCGGCCCGCATCACAACCCAATGGCTCCTCAAAGACTGATATCACTGAAGGACGGGGCCTAAAAAACAATGGGGCGGCCACCTGGTACA
This sequence comes from Udea ferrugalis, assembly GCA_950022985.1. Classification (NCBI taxonomy): domain Eukaryota; kingdom Metazoa; phylum Arthropoda; class Insecta; order Lepidoptera; family Crambidae; genus Udea; species Udea ferrugalis. The sequence continues at coordinate 15,746,662 of OX465527.1, read as the reverse complement.
TAACTCTGGTGAATGGCTGACTTTAGCAAAGACAGGGGTAAATGGAAAAATTTAGGGGAGACCTTTGCCCAGCGGTGGGATCTTGTGTTGAAAAAAAATTAGTCTGTAACTTCTTTTTGTTGTTGTTAGCAGAATAATTAGGAAAAATCTCCAGAATTCAGTATTTGTAGGTATTTTATACTTGACCACGTGAGTTTCGGTTTCGGCCGAAACTGAAGCCTAGACCGAACATGCGGTTTCGGTTTCGGTTTCGGCCGGTAAACCAGTTTTGGTCGGACTCTATTTATTACATTTTTTTTATTTACATATTTTCTTAATTTTATGTACCCAGTGTTACTCTTACAGTAAATCCAAATCAGACGACACCTCTCCAGCTAAAATCACAACACACACAAGGTGAAATCCGTTCATCTGTTCATCCTAGGAAATAATATTTTTTTTTAATTTCAAACTCAAGTAGCAGTCTAAGGGTTGATTGTAGACGGTTCCTGTGCTATAAAGAAACTTTCAGGGCGTCATTTCCAATAGAATGCCAGTATTATTTTTGTCTGGTCGGCACTTTCATTTATGGGTACGAAATGGTTGTTCTCCTTTTTTGGACCCTAAACATAACAATAAAATTTACACAACAAATAGTAACAAATAAAGTGTCTCAAAGGCTGCCCCTCAGCATACGTCACGTTGGTTACAAAACCATCACGAAGTTTTCAGGGGTCACCTTAGAGAAGAGGGAGGTGCAAGATTAAGGTTTTTGTTTACGCTCCAGAATACTTAACACAAGGTCACTAAAGAAGACAGTACAGACACCGGAAGCTGTTTTTGCATATGTGTCACAATTTATAATAAAATTAGCCAGCACTTTGAAGAACTGCCGCTACGTCAATTAAAAAAATCACTGTACAAGTGGCTTGTCACGCGCGCTTTTTACTCTCTGCAAGATTTTTTGAATGTGACAGGGACAGTCAGCAAATTGAGAATTATTAATGTTAATTTGTGACGTAGGATATTTTCTTTTTAATTTTAATTGATAACGGCTGGATAGGCGATCATAATATAATGTTACCACCGTCGATCTTTCATGTACACCCTGTTCAAAGGCAAATAAATCATTCTTATTCTGACTTCAAAATATTCGTGTGGGAATTTTTAAGTCAGCGCTGACTTCATGCCGCTGTACTGACTTCAGACCAATTTACATTGGTTTTTTTTTTTGGTCAGCGCTGATTTGTCTTGATTTCGGAATCAGTTCACACCCGAATTCACAAACGTCAATCAATGTTTAGCAAAAATTTGTGTGAGCGTTTGTGAATGTTATGTGATGTACCAACTAATATAAGTAAAACATTTTGACAGCTGCCAGTGTCATTGAAAATTAAACTTTATGCAATGCTGAAAGGGTTCCAGTATTCTGTCAGGCTCACAATTCAAGCCACAACTCATGAATCGTATTTCTATAGGATTAAAGTACAACCGTAACATAGTGAACAAAACTAAAAATACCACTATTACTTGAGACTTATGAGCAAATATTCAAGCGCTTATTCCAGGCAGTGTTATAGCTCAGGTGTTTTGACTATTAGTAGAGGCTATACAACGTCGCTATATCCATTAGTTTTAGTATGTTTTCATGCTAGTTATAAAAAGAAACGATTTCACAAACAACGCTTAAAATACGGTTTAGAGCAAAAGTACCATTTAAAGCACTGGAAAACTATTTACTAGCAATTTCTTAAGCACAACACTACCAGACTTCCACCCTACCTGAGGCTGTAAGTGCGCGCGGGTCGCCCATAGCGGGCGGCGCAGGGGGCGGGGGCCGCAGCGGGGGCCACAGCGCCGAGGGGGCCGCGTTGGGGGCGCTACTGGACGCCTCGCCCGCGCCGCTACTGCTACTACTGCTGCCGCTGGGAGGTATACCTGATGTCTTCTGTTTCTCACGGACACTGAGCATAAAAAACCTAACTTAGCTTCACAAAATCACAATAATTGAATGCGAACAGTACAATAAATCTAAATAAGTAATAGGCTTGCAACATGGTGAATGCAGACTGATGATGCACAAAGTAATAGCTACCCCAGGCTTTTACACCGCTTCAAAATAACCACAAGTAACCTATTTACATATTTGTATTATAATATCATAAATCATATCAATATCATTGTAGGGTAGTATAAAAACAGTCTACGCGCGATTCAGCAAACATCCCCGAGTTTGCAGTACCGAGGTAGTAACAATCGTATGGCAGCTTTTTGGAGTAGATATATCGTTCCTGGTATCTGCTAAACTTTCAGGCTTTTGCTACTACTATGGAGCTGATTGATCAAAGTACTTACTATGTTGTAAACCGTTCCATCGAAGCGTGGAAGTCTCTCCGATGTACCGCTCGTCTTAACACGTGTAAAGGGTCGTAGTACTGTTCCCATACGATGGGCTTTGGTACAAATAATCCTTGTTCTAAATTTTCAGAGCCTTTTGGCGGTGGCCTGTATGTGGACACCTGCGAATAAAATAAAAAATGTGATGTAAGAATTGATAACATATTTTTTTATTTTATTGTTTTGAGACATTTTAATTTTGTTGAAGCTGTTAAATTATATTTTATTGACTTGTAATTTAATTGGATTGAATTTTGTTATTCTGTGCAATTTATTTTATGAACGTCAAATAATGTGATTTAACTGTAATTTAATATTGTACGATCGAAAGCTGTGATACTGTCTTTGTATTTATAACTGACAAATGTACCTACACAGTTATGACAATAACGAATTTTCTTAAAAAGCGCAAACGCTTTATTGTAACCATTTAAACTGACAATTGAGACCATGGGGAGCGTCAACCGGGAATTATAATAAGAATTTTCTTTACATTTTTTTTGATGCAATACCTATAATATGCTATGTATAAGCTCTTAAAACACCTTGGTTATTCTCCATTCCTTCGTTTATATTGATGCTGTTGTGAAGTTTATATCGCCGGAATGAATGAAGGTGAGCTTGAACAAAGAGTCGAAAGAGCAGGAGTCTATTTTACGAACCTCCTTGAGCACGCTCTCAAAATTCCTAGTGTGGGCATTTCCAGATCTCTCTGGCATTAGTTCTAACAGCTGTGAGTGGGTCTTGTCCCCGGCCGCCAGCAGTGTGCTGACTTCTAATCGGGATTGCGTGAGTTCATCGTTCCCTGTGAAAAATAATGACGCAGTATGAATTTCAGATTAAAATAAAACTATCCATATGCACTTTTAACTTACGGTGCACAGACTTGGTTAATTAGTGAAAATCAGAAATCCAAGCCCAAGGTTTGCCAATGAGCAATTGAGCGGAATATTCTTGGCCTAGAAGAATCTACAAAGTAAGAAACGCTACCATTAGATCGAGAACCGGTGTTAACGATGTCGGCAGAAAGACAGCCAAACTCAAATGGGACTGGCTGAGCGGGCCATGTACCCAGAATGGGCCCAGAGAGGTGGGCTAGGATCGTCTCTCAGTGGCAACCAGGAGATGGATATCGTCAAGAGAGAGGCCAAAAAAGGGACGGAGGGACGACCTGGATAAATTATACCAAGAGTGGTGCACTTTAGCTCAAGAAAGAGATCGCTGGAGGAAGGATATGGGCCTTTGCCCAGCAGTGAGGCAATATAGGCTAAGATAAAAAGTGCATTTAAAATCGTGATCTAACGTTAAAAGTGCCTTTTCATTATATACGGAGTGCGCACTCTTACCAAGGTTTGTGCGCGAAGAGACGAGTATGGCGAGGAAGGTCAGCAGGCCTTCTACCATGGCGTCCTGCTCAGCGGCCTGAACAGGCGTCATTGGCAGCATGCTCAGCCATTCGCGGACACCAAACCTGGAATTAAACATTAATTACCCATCCGAAGGAGTATCAAAGTCTTTTTAAGTATATTATATGGGATGCCAAGAATTACTTGGTACTCTTTGGTAATAAATCACGAATTATGCTTTTATGAAAGTACTTAGTAGACACTACTTTATTTTTGGCATAATGTAATGAAGAATTTAATTGAAATCCTGCATTTGCGCCAAATGATATTTATATATTTAATCAAGCTTGCTTACAGTACAATCACCAAAACACAGACAGATTAAATATTACCACAAAATAGGATAGCAAAAAATAGGATATGAGTGATAGAAAAACTGTATTCGAAAATAGCTAGCCGTACGTTGTATTTGACTACACATTAAAATATATTCTGTGCCCTGCGACCTTGCTCCCAGTAACTAGCTGCCAGCATTATTATTTAAACATTACATTATTTAAACACATTCTTTATTCGCGCCTTAGTTGCACTGACGTTCTGCAAAATACAGTTCATTTCTACGAATAATGAAAATCCATAAAAAAATATATTATGATTTTGTAAGACCATATTTGAAAAAAATCATCCGTGGAATTCAATGGGGGATATGATCGGGAACTTCTTGTGGCTGTCAATGATGATGATTATGAAATTTTCCCTCCATTCGTGCTACAAAACAAACTTACATATCAATACACATATCGATGAACTGGTCTGCGGGCAGATGCGCCGCGCACACCTGCAGCCAGTAGATGTCCATGTCGGCCATGGAGTTGCAGAAGTTCGCCTGGATGTACGTCATCGCCTGCCCCTTGATCTGCAGCCCGTTGCGCACCCATACTCCTGCTAGGATCTCGTAGAATAAGCTCTGGGTACTTCACTCTCTTCTGAAGCTCTGGGTACTTACATATCAATACACATATCGATGAACTGGTCTGCGGGCAGATGCGCCGCGCACACCTGCAGCCAGTAGATGTCCATGTCGGCCATGGAGTTGCAGAAGTTCGCCTGGATGTACGTCATCGCCTGCCCCTTGATCTGCAGCCCGTTGCGCACCCATACTCCTGCTAGGATCTCGTAGAGTAAGCTCTGGGTACTTCACTCTCTTCTGAAGCTCTGGGTACTTACATATCAATACACATATCGATGAACTGGTCTGCGGGCAGATGCGCCGCGCACACCTGCAGCCAGTAGATGTCCATGTCGGCCATGGAGTTGCAGAAGTTCGCCTGGATGTACGTCATCGCCTGCCCCTTGATCTGCAGCCCGTTGCGCACCCATACTCCTGCTAGGATCTCGTAGAGTAAGCTCTGGGTACTTCACTCTCTTCTGAAGCTCTGGGTACTTACATATCAATACACATATCGATGAACTGGTCTGCGGGCAGATGCGCCGCGCACACCTGCAGCCAGTAGATGTCCATGTCGGCCATGGAGTTGCAGAAGTTCGCCTGGATGTACGTCATCGCCTGCCCCTTGATCTGCAGCCCGTTGCGCACCCATACTCCTGCTAGGATCTCGTAGAGTAAGCTCTGGGTACTTCACTCTCTTCTGAAGCTCTGGGTACTTACATATCAATACACATATCGATGAACTGGTCTGCGGGCAGATGCGCCGCGCACACCTGCAGCCAGTAGATGTCCATGTCGGCCATGGAGTTGCAGAAGTTCGCCTGGATGTACGTCATCGCCTGCCCCTTGATCTGCAGCCCGTTGCGCACCCATACTCCTGCTAGGATCTCGTAGAATAAGCTCTGGGTACTTCACTCTCTTCTGAAGCTCTGGGTACTTACATATCAATACACATATCGATGAACTGGTCTGCGGGCAGATGCGCCGCGCACACCTGCAGCCAATAGATGTCCATGTCGACCATGGAGTTGCAGAAGTTCGCCTGGATGTACGTCATCGCCTGCCCCTTGATCTGGAGCCCGTTGCGCACCCATACCCCTGCTAGGATCTCGTAGAATAAGCTCTGGGGACAAAGGAATAATCTAATTAGATTTGTTTAGAATAAGGACATGTTGCTTAATAACGTAAAACTTTTACGATTTAAAATTTACTTTCCTGCTTACACTTAGGCACAGGCCAATCACAAAAATAAATAGCTAATTACTGTAGCTCTCCTGTTATGAGATATTCACGATCGACCAAAATGTTTATTTATAATATAATAAGGTCATACATTTTGCTCATATTGAAGGTAACTGTCTCTTTCTGTTCCAACTAATTACTTAATGTTGACCCGCAACCAGTGGCGTAACTTATAGGCATCAAATGGACCTCTTCCCAAACAACATTTCAAATTATTTATTTACATGCATGAATGTGTGCTTTTGCCGGTAGCTTACAATTTACTCTTTAAAATCATAATATGAACTGTTAAATCTATTTTGTACTAAGCCTACTCGTGACAATGACGACGCCAGCACTTAAAAGCAAAATAGACACAGCACACTATAATAGTCCGCGTCACAATACAACTATTATAATGATGAAGTAAATTATCGCAAATAATATACCGCGATGAACTAACATAATGCCCAGAATCAATTCACCGCAAGTAACAATTGTATCTGCTAGACGCTTTATTTATGCACATATAAGTGCTGTCTATGTAAACTACGATACAACACTTTACTTGAACATCCAACATTCGATGAAGGTAGAATAAAATATAACAATAAGAAGCAATATTGAAATTTTATGGTAATTTAAAATCCGTTCTGGTCAATACGGCTTACAAAAAATTGAGGAAAAAGTGGGTGCGGATGTAACGAAATGGAAAGCATTCAAACAATAAAAGTTTCTGTTTACGAAAGAAGGGGACGCAAATGGAGGGCTGTCCACTGGTGTTGCCTGTTTATCAACATTAACCGACTTTGTGGGTAATTTAATGTTGAACGCCTATCAGGAAACAATTAAAAAATACTCAAAGGTGTTCTCCAAGTGACTAACTAGTTACTATAGAAAAATATTATAAACATGTGGTCCAAGCACTACAAGTGCGAAACAAGTCGAACCAGTCTGAACAGTTATACGGAATCGTTCGTTGCGACATAATAATACTATCTTTAAACCAGTTTACCACCATCCTGCGCCGTATTAAATGTAAAATTCAAAATTATAAGCTAACTTACGCATTAGGCGTAGACTGTAAATTTGGCAATAGAAAGTGGTAATTTATCTGAGTAGGTGGGTAACCCCGCGACCTCGATCGAGGCGCGCAGTGGGTCCGCGTCCTCCGCCATGTCCGTTCGACGCGCGCGCACTTTTCCAGCGCTCTTCGCGCTCGCGCTCGCAATCGCGACTCCGGCAAACGCGCTCATTGACGAAACACTCGACGTCATATTCCTCAGCAAGGAGATTGGCGAGAAGGTTTTGAGCTCGTGGGACATAATTGGAAAGCCTTTCAATGCTACTGGAGGTGTGGAACTGCCGATCATCAAACGGCGAGAGACTCAGATCCTTTCGCGGCTCGCCCAAGTGTCGAAAGCGATTGAAAAGGTGGAGCTGAGTTTGGAGCAAAGCACTGCTGTAGCCATGATCCTGGCTAAAGGCAGCGGGAAGCGGCCAGGACTAGAGCTAAGACTGCATGAGATGGCAGACCTGTTGAGTCGAGTTTCGTCGGCTAATAGACAGATGAGGGAATACGTCAGACTTCAGCAGGAATTAGAGAGGAGTACATTGGAAGACTTCGCAGCGTGGTGCGTGTCACACGATCCCGGGTCCCTTCCTGGGCTTTTAGAACGTGTACATGCTTTAATGGTGCCGCCCCACCAGCATCTTTTAGGTCGGGGTGTGCTGCAGTTAATTTTGGACGATTTACAGGTTTGTGGCAAATGTTTTTTTTAGGTGATTACCAGTTGTTGTTATTCATGGTAAGTAAGTTGTGTCAGTAAACATTGCGTGCTTAGTGTCAATCTTCTCATTGTCCTAACGAATGGTGTGGTAAACAAGCGGCGAAACATCCGATTTTTCAACCGTAACATGGTTCGAATAGGATTCCACTCATCTCGTAAAACATCGCAGCTAACATTCTATAAACGACGCGTGACACATGGACATCAAAAAGGAATATAAAAGGAGTCCTCAAATGGAGTTTAACGGTTGAGGGTGAGTCATAAAAACACACTTTATGTTAGCACCATCTCGCTAGTTGAAGTAAAAAGAAAAAAATAACCATTATTCTTGGATTTTATTATTACATTAATAGCACTGAACGAAGACAGTTGGATGTTTTTCTTTTGATATTATCGTTTAGAGACCATAAGTTATATACCAGTAATAACGAAAAGAACTTCAACCACATATTTGGGTAGAGGAAGACTAAAATATATTATAGGGGATTAAAAATTGTTGGAGTACCATACCATACCCTCCTTGGCTGATGGTTGGATTGTTGGAACGCAACAGTTTATGTGATATCATTGTAACGAGAAGCGCTGGGAGTCTTTCATGACAAAATACATTGAGGATACTATTCATCCTCATAGTATGCAATCTGCGAAGAACGAGCTATTGTATTACTAATCGGTTACATCGAACTAATAACGTGTAACTGTGAGTTTGGGTATAGTTTATAGCCTGACTTTGTTTCACACGAGACCAAATAATATTGAAAGTACCTTCTTAACGAATATTCAACAAGAATTAACGAAGAAAAACTAAAGGATGAAAATTAAAATTAATCGTTATTTTGTTTTTCACTGTATACCTACATAACCTGAATAGGTACGAAGTTATATAAATAGTACGGTTCATACTGTTTGTATCATTATCGTATTGAATGATTCCACGTCTGGTTAGGTTTACTTTCTTTATCATATCCTAGTAATTACAAAACGTATCTCGTTAGAACAATACTTCGTTATTATTTTCCATTAAACAAATGTTACTTCTACCGAATCTCGCGACTTATAGTTACAAAAAGTATAATTTGTATTAAATAAGTAAATTGGAGCAATTTTTGGAAAAAAATGTCGCGAAGCAAATCAGAGTTAGTTATTGAAAAACCGTTATAAAAAGCGTAAGGCTAAACACAATGAAGTGTGAACTAACCGTTGCCGATGCGTATGAGTCACCGTTCACGAGCGGCGGGTCAAGCAACTGGCTGATTGTTGCAGGACGCCACAGACTACATTAATACACTCATCATATCAATCCTGACAACACAACCCAGGGTGATAAACCTAATCTGTATGTAAAATCACTAACCTTAATTTAGCAAGCATAGTTATAAAGCCAAAAGCTTCGCGATAAAAAGGAAAGTCCCCGGAAAATTGACAGTGCGGTAACGGATTGGATGGCATAAAATACCTACACTAACGAGTCACGACTAAAATATCTCGAATGGGTTAACTGTTGCCCTGTTGGTTAGCGTAACACTTAGAAATCCATACTTCACAGAAATTCAAAACATTGCCGACCAATGACCAAAAATCAGACTTTGAGGCGGCGCGCGGCGTGTCGTCAGTTTAGAAAATTTTGAGCATTTAATACTATAGAACGATCATTGAAGCAAAAACAATTTGCATGAATTACTTATCAAACCATGCAATTAGGGTAGAGGAACCAAAAGATGAACGACCCCCAATAGATGAACGTTCGGTAGAAAAAAATAGATAAAAAAATAATTGCTCCTTTCTTCTGTGCAATATTTATTTGTGTAATAAAGTCCCTCTTTTCCTATCTAACATCATTAAAATATTGACACTAATGTCACGGACGCGCTTACAATCGGCTGCTCCTGCCACAAAACGGTTTTCTATGGAAACCTACTTAAGGTAAGCGGTGTCCACGCTTAAGCACAATGTTACGTTAAACACGTAATAATAGCTGTATTTGAATGGTTCTGGTTTTATCAAAATCTTGATATGTTTAGGTTCACTTGCTTTAAAGCAGATTTACATTATTTATCATATTTTTCGAGAATTTTACTGTTCAACTAATGGATTCAATTTTGTCCTTTGGATCCAATAAATGAACGGCGTTCAACTAATGGAGAAAGTGCTTAATTTGTAGACTACAAAAACCTAATAAATCATTTTGGAAATCAAGTAAAAACCATTTAAATTAGTTAATAGAAGTATCATGAAGTCACCTACCAAAAGTTGAACGTAGATTGTTTAGGTTATTGTTAAGTTTCACGACAATTAATTTTAATCATTTAGTATGAAACCGTTCATTGTTCAACTTTTGGATTGATACCCCAAAACTTTAACCACATAATGAGGTTTGAATTTCAGACATCAAATTTTCCTGAATTTGAACGTTGTTAATTGATTTCAAAGAAACCAACACGTTATCAGCGTGTGAACGCCTACGAATAATTAATTTATTGATGCAATCTGCGGTTTTTTGGTAAAGAGATAGATTAATTATCCAGAAACAACACAAAAACACAGTTAAGAAGTAAAAAATTTCGTGTTAATGTGTTTACATTATGATACATAATATAAAAAAACTACTTATTCATCAGATCTTCTTAAATTTATTGCTCATCAAAGAATTCAAATAACATTTACCCCATAGTTATCACCGTTTAAATGGTAGTTCATCTATTGGGTTCAAAACGTTCAAAATTAGGGCACACTGTTCATCTTTAGGGCAAAAAGCAAAAGTTTTATGGAAAACATTTTTTTATGAATAACAGGTGGATTGAAGGAATTGTTTTCTTAAACTAATAGAATCTTGAGTATATTTGGAAATCATAAAAAAATAACAGCAAGTGCAAACAGCTCGGGAAGGCCGAGAAAAGAATACTCAAAGTTGCAAAGAACGCTTAATCGTTCATTTAATGGTTCCTCTACCCTATTATGCACAGTAGGACATAAGTTTCCTGTTTCTCGCTCAGAATGCTGATGAATAAATAGGAAATGAAATGACCTAAAGAATAAAAACATCATGGTTTGTCTGTTCGTCTGACACGAGTATGTAGTTGAATATGTCACCGGAAAATAACAAAAACCGTAAATTTATAAATTTCCTAGGAAATTTATCAACTTTCGTAGGATTCTAAACGAGACATAAATTGTATTATTTTACGCCCACATTTCCGGAAATTTATAAATTTGCGATGACTCGTGGTAAATTTATCAACTTACGGATATCTTTTCGTAAGATTCTAAACGGTTCGACTAATCACAGAAGAGCTTTTAATTTTACGCTTTTATAAATTACGGAAAATAATACACTGCTCTCTGATTGGTCGGTGTTGACAGTAGCAATGCTTGTGTTCGTAAATTATGGTACAATCAGACTTGGCAAACTGTACATTTATCAGTTTCGAATACCTACCTGACTGGACTTTTACTTTAAAACTGGGTAGGTTTAACGTTTTACAAATAATAGGCTTAGGGGTAGGGGTTATCAGCCTATTAATCAAATAAAACAGCAGAAATCGTGTTTTACGATAAGTATCAAAAAGTTTATAAAAAAATGAAATACAATTATAAAATACTAGCGGTCGCCCGCGACTTCGTCCGCGTGGACTTAAAAAAGATTTTCCCGCTTTTCTGTTGAAATTTTCCTGAATTTTCTATAAACCTCACGGAGCCCAAAACCTTTCCAACGAATGTAAAACCGTGGAAATCGGTTCGTGCGTTCTGGAGTTATAGCGTCAGGAAGGAAAACCCGACTTATTTTTATATAGTAGATAACATACAAAACATGGCATACTAAGTCGATCATATCCCAGTTGGGGTAGTCAGAGGCATACTTCCCATCACGGTGAACAAACGGAACATTTAGAAGCCCACATTTCACCGAGGGAATTTGAACCCATAGTGGTAAGAAGCGAGCATACCGCCGGTATCTGGGTTGCTTAGATTTTTTATCGGTGTTTCTCATCGCCGGAGAGTTAGCCGCAAATTATACAATGAACACGAAGATGAATTAGTTCTTACAAAATATAAAACATTAAAACCGGCCTTCTACCAAAAGTAAATTGCGGAGGAGAGGAATGACACGTGACTTATTCGGCCAATCAGAGCGCACATGGCGTTTGGTTACCGCCCACTTATTATTTTACGGATGCGTTCCGAAAGTTTATAAATTTCCGGAAATGAGGGCGTAAAATAATACAATTTATCTCTCGTTTAGAATCCTACGAAAGTTTATAAATTTCCTAGGAAATTTATAAATTTACGGTTCTTGTTATTTTCCGGTGACAAATACATACGCAGGCAAACGTTAGTTCTTGATAAGCGTCTAACGGATGCGTTGAAATGATACAAAGTGCTGATTCTCAGAATTGTCCTGTAATGGCGACCCCGTATCAAGTGTAACACTGCAGTAGTCAAATTACTTTTATGGGTTTATTTGTTTATTCACACATACACAATAAATACATAGCAAACAATTTATTATCTTTGAAATCTTATAATAATCATCAAAGTGGTTTCTAGTGCGCGAATCCGGGCTGCTTAACCCTTCAACTGGTAGTGGCTGAATAGTTGCCACCTCATTTTGAACCTTACGTGATTGGAATAGGGTCCAAAACCAACGAAAAATGGGTTAGTGTAAGGTCCTTAAGGGTTTTCTCAATCTGACTTCATACAGCTACATTTAAATATCTTGCTAACAACACGAGTCGTGGGTTAGGTTCCCATCCAAGACAAGCATTCATCACCCATTCATGAGTTTGTTTTGTATCTAAGTGATAAACAATATATCTTTTTTTTTAATTTAACCAGATGTATCCCACTGCTGGGCAAAGGTCTCCCCCAAAGCTCTCCAACTATGCCTGTTATGGGCCAAATAACCATGGGAAACAATATTTTATAACAAGTTAAATTATCTCACATTTATTTATTTATCATTAATTCAGCCCTGGCCAGTTTTTGTTAACACTTAAGTTAATGTGCGCATTACGCATACGACACCGCGGATTTAATCGTATTCGAGAAACTCGTTTGGTACTGGCGAGATCATTCGCACTGATGAATCATCGGGCACTTGGCCGGCCACAAAGCAAACGATGAAAACATTCAATGTTATGTCTCTTTTGTCTACAACTGGCTGCTTTAAACGTCTATGGAGAAGGCATTGATTTAAACAAAAAGAGGAGGATACGTTACGTTCATACTTTGCGAATTTTAATACTGGCAAATGACAATGACGTATGAATGACGTGCACAATCGACACAAGCCGCTGTCATATTGGCTTGAAAGCAGGTCCATTGGACGTAATTTTGTGTGGCCACTTTAGGTACGCGTGTGCCGTATCTGTTTTGTTTATATCTATGGGAGAAGGACTGTATTTATAAGTGACCCTCCTAAGGCTGCGATTCATGAAAAGCATGAGATCCGACTTTAACGTTACCAGACGCGTCACATTGAAATTACTTAAGATATTGTATTTCTGCATTGGTCGTTTGAATTAATTTGATAATTCGACAGTTATTGCAAATTTCTGTATCGTGAAATGACAGACGCTGCAAAAAAGAACCAACAAAAGGTGCCAACGAGATGTAGGTCACACAACTCAGCATACCCGCTTTTATACCTCCATTATAGCAATTGCTTTAATACCTCCAGCACGATATCAATTCATGCATTCATCTGGACAAAACTGTACATTTATGACTAAAAGTTAATTCAGCCTGTATTCAAAAGATTGAAGCTAACTACTACCACTTTAGTAAAAATGACTATGAAATTAATTTTATTTCTTGCATTTTTTTCAATTCAACCTATACTGTCCCGCTGCTGGGCAAAGGTCTCCCCCAAAGTTCTCTAAATGTCTCTGTCTTGAGCCAAAATCTGCCACTCCCCAGAATAACGGGATATGTCATCGCCCCATCCTACAACAGTAAAAGTCCTTGCAATTTTAGTACATTTTAATTTAAAAACAATCCTACGTTATGTTTTCAATTCTTACCAAAACGTATGTTTATGTATAGCATTTTATTGACTTTTTCCATGTGTGAAAAAGCGTGAACTTTGAATTAAATTGACCTTGGCTTTAATATCTTATAAAAAGGGGTCCTTCAACTGGCAGCATCAATCATAGGATCATATTCATTTATCATTTTAAATGGTGCGATTAAACCCACATGAACTATGATTGTACTACAGAAAACATAAAAGACACTTTTTGCCTATTAACATAAGTTTGTGTAGTCGTAAAGGCTTGTTAGATGTTTTCACATGTATAGTAAATTAAATATACTACCTACATTTTTTACTGAAGCAAATCGAGGTGGGTAGGTAGCTTACTTTATCTAAAACTGAGTTAAAAATAGCTAAGTAGATCAACATCAGTTATAGACATGTACCTAAGAGCAGCTCAAAACAGATTCAGGCACGTCCCGTCACTTACTGGTTTGTAGATAAGTATCCATTAATAAACTAATTAGATAAAACGCTGTATTAAGTAAATAATGACACCGGTTAGTACTATTATCGTGCCAATACAAACACGTGATTTGTTAATGAGACGGCGATCTATATTATAAAAGCACGAAATAAATTTAAAAAAACTTGAATAAGTCGTGTCTGACTGTGTTGTTGTTCCTTCATATTATTTTAAAATAAAATCAATATACTGTAAGTACATTGATTTTGTTCGGCACATCAGGCTACCCATTTCCCTTTTTTATCTTGCTATACCCAAATGACATTTCTTTGCAATGGAGTAAGGAGGACTAACCGGAAATGGGTAGCGTGATGTGCCATTGCCCGTACATAGATTCACGGAATAGTCTAAATTACTACAGTCACAGTAAAGGAATATAACAGTATTGTGACTTCGACGAAGCGGACGGAACGCAAGTTATACCTACGCGTCCCGGTTACGAGGGTGATACGATGGCTGTCAGTCGCGAATGCGCCGCGCGCCGTGCAGTGTCGGACGGACAGTTTTATGTGTTTTGTACCATTTTCTGAACATAATATTGTAAATGTACTATGGCAGGGCAAAATTTTTTTTATTGTTTTAATTTATTTTATCAAGAACGCACCCAGAGATGTCATTCTTTACATTACCTACAAACTCCGAAAGGTAAGTTTAAAATGTTTTGTTACGTACCTACATAATAGCACGTAATTTGTTACAATATTTTTAAAGACAGGTATTTCGCTCTATCCTCCAAGTAATACTCCTAGATTATTGATTAAATGAGTTGACAGGGTAAAGGATAGTGACAGACAAGTGAAATAGGTGGTTCAGCGGTAGATAGTAGAGGTAGGAATGACCTTAGGTCGGGGTTTCATTGTGCGCACGATACGCATCAATTGGTAGTGAGATTATGTACCTACATACCTACTCTTCGAGTAAAGGATTTGCTCACGCAATAGTTTTCTAAAATAGCTAGTCCGCCGCAAAAATTAGTTGATTGTAGGTAGGTATTAAGATACAATAGTCAATATTTAATGTGTCAAATTTATAACTTTGTTTTTTTAAATACAAAATTATGAACCAACTTAGCGTGCTTTATGGAATATATCCTGTTTCCATTCACATACGTATTTTATTTCTTTATATAGAAATACAATATTTACCATCACGAAAAACAGTTGCAAAACAAGAAAGAAACAAGTATCTGGATGTTTTAAAATACTACAGGCGGCAGCCCTATCGCGTGGCGACGGACCGCGCGGCAGTAGGCACTTAACTCAAGGACGGGGCCGAGTCATATTACTGCTATATTCCTTTACCGTGCTACAGTAAACAACGCACGTCACGTCCGCGTGATGGATAAGCTTTAATGGTTCAGAATTAAATAAATTTCTCTAGGGACATATTTTTAACTGTGCAACCGACGGCGTTACCGTGTAGTTTGTATAGCGGCCGACTCGTGATGTTATATACCTACAGCCTTCTTCAATCAATTGAATTTTCAACACAAAAATAAATTTTCAAATAGAACACACAACACAGAACTACTACAGACAGAGTACAGAGTGTACTATGAATGAGCCTGCCGATTGCCCTATAAGACGGATCTGAATGCTCTGTGCCTGGCTAGCAAACAGGAAAATAGTACACGTCTATGTTGCCCCTAAAAGCGAACTATACACACTTGAACTTCTAAGTGAATTTATGACCCGCGAAAATAGTGATAAATAGAAATTTAGGCATCTATTAAATCGTTTACTCAATCATCGGGTACGTAACGCTGGTAACAATCGATTTTTCAAGACTTTGGAGCTCGTTCCTGCCTCCAAACGTTTTTCTGGTAGGTACGTTATATACCACATGTATGTAGGTATATGTAGGTGTCTACCCGATATTCCGTAAGCCAACCACCAGACGGGGTGTCTACGAGACAACACAATAGCTCTTTTTGTTGACACAGCAGACTTACAACCTTTTGTAGTAACTTACCGACGATCAATAAGCAGACAGGTACAGATAGCTGCGAATAGCATTTAGAAAATGTTCTTTAGTACATTGCAATAAGGTGCAACGAACTGTCAAGGTACATACACTTGACCTGCAGCCTTCATTGAATTCACGAGCGAAGCCGATAACTTATTCAATTTATTTTACTTATCTATATTTTTTGTATGTGTTCATTTCGAAAGAGGTCACATTATCCTGGTAAAATAGTAGAACTTCTGCACCTTGCTTGCACTTGACTCGGTATAGGCGAAAAATAATAATAAAAAAGCACTACCACCAAAAAAAGTAAACAAGAACAAATTATGACCAAACTGTTGTATAAGTAAGAAAGTGTGTTTATAAGTTAGGTTTCTTTATTAAATTACCATATTAATTCAAGTAAGTTATTCATTGTATTTTTATTGTCATTTTTTTTTCATTAAAATGGTCTTTCAATACGTTCCTAAGTGGCCGCAATGAAAATAAATATAGGGATGCGGTGCGGCGACGTCAATAAACTCTCCCTCCGCGTACAGAGGCGCACACATCAATCTTTACAAAACCATAGCAAAATGAGTCTAATGTTAGCCGCATAAGGTGCCCCTATGTAAAAGTTGATGTGTGCGCCTCTGTACGTGTCTCGCAATGCTGAGGGTCGTACTGATTGCGTGGAATTAAACATACGGACTCCCTCGCTATACTTAATTTAGTTGATTGTTTATTTTAATTTTATATAGGTACCAGTCAACAACTAAAATATGCGCCATGTAAGTTACAAGGGCGACTACTCCGGTGCAACGAGCAAGTTTCGCTAAAATTTGAAATTTTAAAAACCTCTCAGGACTCTGATTAACGCTTGTTGCTTTCACTTTTAAGAAGTACCTACCTGATTATTATTGCATCTTATAATTATAACCAGCAGTGTACGGTGGCCGGCACATCACGCTACCCATTTCCGGTCAGTCCTCCTTGCTCTATTGCAAAGAAATGTCATTTGGCAAGAGCGAGAGACAAAACGGAAATGGGGTAACCTGATGTGTTGTTGATTGTACATACCATACCACCAAGCATATTATCTGACCTAATTTCCAATCCAGTATACCTACAATTACATAATATTATTGTTCAAAGACTTAACCTTGAGGTTGCTTAATTTAACCAAGTATCTAAACGAAATACAGTCGTATGCAGTAAACCGATTAAATAACGAATTTAATTAACCGATTGCAGTTATGTTATATTTGAATGTTGTTATTCTTCTATTTAACTGGTTAATGAGGCTGGTTTTATAATACGAGGGATTAACATAGTTTTAAGAGTTTGAACACGTGTTGTTATAAATAGTTTTGCTTCCTATAAAAACATCTAATCAGTTCCCAGAAGTTCAACAAAAGAATATAAACCAGTAGTCCGCGATCAGGTTGCGCGGGAGCAACTAGGTACTACGTCAGCTGATGCCATACGAGCCTATAATGAGCGAAGAATAATAACAACTTAAAACAAACAAAGACGAAGTCATCAACAGTGAAATAAAGTTCGTATTACTGTGGAACAAGAGCCAAAGTAATAGCAGAATGTGATTGCAGTGAGTTAACAGTATTAACATGCTGAGAGTAGTGATGCGGCGGCGCGAAGGCGAAGCGTATTAAATCGATGTCGACACGTTTTAGTTCGTTCCATTCACGATAACCACGCGTGATATTTTTATTACCTATTATTTTATTCTTAGTCTTTGGGAAAATAACACACTAAAAACGATTTCTCAAATTCTTTGAAAGTAAGATCACTTTATATTATAGCTCTTGGTGAATGCATTGGAGAAATACTTAATTAAATTATAATAAACAATAATTACCTACTTGTGACAGATCTATTGAAATGACGATATTTTTGATTTTAAAATAGTAAGGGAACTGGTTTATAATGACGATGGTAATTAGGCACTTGTATATCTGTTATTTAGCATTGATTGAGATGTAAATTCAATGTCAAAAAGTATCCATAACGAAAACCGTAACTTTAAGATGTATAAACGCTTAATTAAACAATGACTGCTAATCCTTTCATCGCGGAAACGTCACCAGTGTAAACAATGTAGTTTCGTATCCGCAGAAGTTAACCGCGAGGCCGCGAAGACAATAAAATACGTGCGGTCGTTCGTCAAACTTTTAGTTCTAGTTCGCCGAGAGGCGAGTAAACGTTGTCGATACGGAGGCAGGTGTCAGCGGTGCGTCACTAAAGCGACCCCACTCGCTCGAAGCGCGGTCCCCTCGCGCCGTCCCTCCGTCAGTGTAGCTCGCAACCGCGTCGCGAAACAAAGCGTTTCACTTCACAGCTGTGTCACAATGCGATTTGTAGCGCTTTTTGCGCTTCTTACGCTCGCGGCAGCGGAGGACCTGTCGCCGGCAGACTTTGTTCGACAAAAATTCTATTCGCTGGAGGAGGATTTGTGGAGGAACGTTACGGACCCGCTATGGAGAGAATCAGGGCTGGGCGGAGACGTGGAGTTAACAAAAGCGTTCGTCGTCTTGGACAACCAGATCGAGGCGATACCTAGGTCACCGCGGCCTCCTTTGAGATCGTGGTTGTGGAATAATGCATTGGCGAAATTGCAAATTATTGACGGGCTATATAAAAGTTTCGTCCAGTTCGTGCGGCGTCAAGCTATCCCTGGGGCCGTCCCTGCCCCGGTTAAAGAATGGCTGGACTTGGCGGAGAGTGTCCTGATGGATCCCAAGACCTCTGCAGCGCAAGCGGTGCGGAAACTCCACGACGTGCTGCAGCACGGGGATCTGTTCCGGTCCATATTGCAGGTACATAAAGGATGTGAGCAATTTGAGCGGTGGGAATGATCCGGGGAGGTGATTATTTACATTAAATGAAAGTGACGGTCGTATCGATCGGCGGCGGCGGTAACGTCAACACGAGACGACGCGAGTGTTTGGCAACTCTGCATGTCAGTGACCCGGTGTTTAAGTTAACATACTTCGTGTTTAAGTGTAGTGTTCTCAATAATACTCCATTTTTGGGCCTACTGACCACATTAGCGGTGGTGCTCAGTACTAATTTATATTCCGGTCAGACAGTAAGCCACTTCAATTTATTAGAATTATTCGCGTGCACATGTCGGGCGTGTTAATTGCTTTAATTAGTCTTCATTGTATGGAATTGAAACAGGCCTTGCCGACAGTGTGTTATACCAAGTCCAACAGTATTTGCTTCGAAAGAAAGTTTTGACGACCAGTTAAGCGTAGTCGTGCGGGGATGTATTCAGCTATACAAGGTCGCATAGTCGATTCCTAGACCTGCACAATGTAGCCTGCGAAACATTGCTAATTATGGCCTTTGCAACCATTTGTTGTTAATTCCTACCGTAATACGAAGGAAAACCTTACTCAGGGACTAGGACAATGTATGTGATATTGCCAATATAACGGACTTGAAATAACGTCAAACATCACAAAACAAGAAAGGCACAAATAAAAAGCAATTTAAATTTTACTAAATATCTACACTACCCAGTATCTCTAACTTATGTGTATTATTTACTTTTACTTTAAATCAAACCGGAAACAACTTCACTATTCCTATATTAATAACAAATACCTACAGAAGATATAATTATTTATCAAGTTCACTTACAAATTGACACGCATGCTTAAATCACTTTTAACTTAACACTGCAGTTTTCGTCATATATCAATACAGTTGTCATCAATGCACACAGTCATTTGGTACGGTAAATAATAGCAGTTGTATGCCTTTATTATGTGTGATTTACAGGAAGTACCACCTGGTAACCTACTCATGCCTTATTTAGACATAACCGTAACAAAAGCAATAAATGATACACGACACGAAGATTACAACACCACCATGTCTACAAAGTCAACAATAGTCAAGAATCTTGTTTATTATTATCGATACGGACAATATTTGTCACGTCGCACTGTGTAGTGTAAACAATTCTGGTATTTCTTCTTAGAATCGCTATAGGTCGATTGCACAAACATTTAGGACATAGCATACGTTGTGGTCAGTTATTTCACTATATGTAGGTACGTAGTACACGACTTATTTTGATTTTCAAGCGTTTATGGATATCAACCACCCAGTCACAGAGTGCTTTTCTCTGGCGACCATCACAAATAGCGGAACCTCCGACCTTTGGGAGGACCTTTGCATCCGTTCAGGGCTAGTCACAATAACCGTTTAACTTTCACATCAAGAGAAATACCATTGTATTAACGATAAGACCTCTTTTATGCTTTCATATTCCGTTTGTTATGTTATCAGAAAGATAAATAAAACTAATAGGAAGCACGTTTTTTCTCGTTCCTAAACCATACAAAAAGCACGAGATAACGCATGACAAAATTTTGTCGCGGTACGCATCCATCTCAGACCGGAAGAATTACAAATTCATATTTCATTAAAAAAAAATACTTAACTGAAAAATACAATAACCTGCCTACCCAGACAATAACCTTTTTATTCAAGAGGTAGGCAGAGACCACATCTTTCGCCTCGACTCAATCCTGACACACTTTCCATGCTTCTTCTGCTCTCTCTTATTGTTGCACGCATGCTCGTTAATTAGGGTTACTTTGACCTTACTTTTCTGAGAACTTCTTGGACTTGTCCAATGTACGTTTCTAGACATTTCTTTTTCCAACAGTTTCAATAAGGCAAAAGATAAAACTCACATAAAATTAAATAATTACATTACAACTGATATAATGTAAAGCTATATGGGGGAAGAAAGTACAATTAAACACCCTACTAAATATCTCAACAGATAGTATTGTGACCTCAGTGCCTATTACTGTCTGAATCAATCCAAGGTCCTCAAATTGAAATCAATCCTCGATGCATTGACGAGTTACAACAACAATTAGTTACAACGCTAGTTTCATGTTATCCATACGATGTACCTATACGATATTTTTGTATAATTTTTGACTACACCACAAAAGACCTAATTCACTGAAGTGGCGAGAGTCCAAAATAATTTCCTATGTCATATTTACAGGAGGAACACCCAGACTTGTGCGAGCTACAACTGTCGCCCCACCAGCTGATCTACGACACCTACAACACGATATCCCTCACTGAGATCAAAGGATACGCCATGATGCAGTTCTCCTGGATGCTGCTTAGAATATACGGAAAAGGTAACATCTATGCTTAGAACTTAGAAAAAGATATTCGAAGTCTAGATTACAAATGGCTTTCTTACAATAGCTTTTTAGAATAAACCTAATTTCTTGCTACCTTAAGCAACTATGTGAAGAGTGACGTGTTTAAATATCTGATTTACTAAGATTTGAAAAATCACATTTGCCAAAAAATGTAGCATGGAGGAAGATAATGTTAAAACAATAGTAGATCTTCTTTCAACCACATACTAGGTATATGGATTTTTTTTAACGTTCAGGTTAATCAAACGTGGCCAGCCGCAAAAAGCAAATATATCAACAGTTTTATCTGAGAAAAATGTTTACACAAAGTAAAGTAAATAAAACACAACGTTTGCGCGTCTCTCAGTGAATCATAAAATAACATTGCAATAATTTACTGGGGCACGAACACTGGAACGGAAGTGCTTTGGAATAAATAAATAACCTCGTGAAATTTTAATATTTGCAGACTTCGAATAAATGATATATGGATACTTGAAAATTGTCCGTTTTAATCTGAACTGTTACATTCTAGGTTATATTATTGCCTATCATGATACACATTTATCCATAAAAGATACAGTCATTCAATAATTGCAAGCCTTGAATAGTGTTTATGAATGGCGAGAATTATTTATCAATGAGTGAATCAAACACATACGCACTACTCGTATGTTATCATAGTTCGTTTAAGCGAGCGAAAATTTAGGTTATTATAACCTTTTTGCAATTATGTAAAAATAAGTAGGTCATACCCCACAGTCAGTGTTTGGCAGCAATGATTTTACTTATGATTTTCAGTAAGGCAAATATCATTGCATAACAATTTAAGCGGTATAGTTCTAAAAGGCTATTTCATCATTCAGTCGGCAATGCAACACCGTTTGAGTTATTATCGCCAGTTAATTATAACAATAATTATAAGTTATATACCATATTATCAGAGTACAGAAATCAGCAATGTCAATTTATGTAGTTGATATGACCACATTGATACTTTACACATTGAACTGAAATACCTAATTAAAAAATATCTTTTAAAATCATAATTCAACGTTTACGTTAATTTTCAGGAAACTTCACACAAGAAGCCAGCCTAACGAGACAGAGGTACGGTGAGAGGACTGCACAGACCGCTGCAGCAGCAAGAGCTGCGCTGTCGCTGGCCAAACGAGACCTCTACAGATGCGACCCCCCACAGCATAAAGAAGGTAAGCTAATACTGAACATACGCTCACGACTTCATTCCAAACTTCGATAGTCAGAGGCGCACTGATTGTTGCCGAAATGGTGAAGGGAACATTCGGAAGCCCGTAGTTCGCCGAGCGAATTTGAACGGGATAAGGGGCGAGCCTATAGGAGTAATCTAGATTGCCTAGGTTTCTTAT
Source organism: Udea ferrugalis (assembly GCA_950022985.1). Classification (NCBI taxonomy): domain Eukaryota; kingdom Metazoa; phylum Arthropoda; class Insecta; order Lepidoptera; family Crambidae; genus Udea; species Udea ferrugalis. Next base: position 15,723,947 of record OX465527.1, on the reverse strand, counting down.
CAGTGTTTGCTACCACCGCAGTGTTTGCCGCAGGGACAAGTGAAGAGCGTAAATTTAAAAAAACAATAACTAATACTCGAATAAACATTCGATACAATAGAAATGGAAAACAAAAACGTAAGATCTAACTTTTTGTTTAGGCTTATTTGATTTGAAACTATCAAGTGCGCTTACGATCATAAATAATTCAGTAACTTTCATCTGACTAAAGATTCTGTCCATAGCTGGAGATTTCCTCAAGTTACAAAACTTGTATTCACTAACTAGGCGAACAGTACGCAGGAAGCAAATGAATAAAGCCTTGACTATGACTGCTGTATTATAAATAACAGTCGCTTACTCGTCAAGTCATTCTAGCATATAAAAAAGCTATCACGTAGTCAGCTTCAAATGGCGTTGATTACCTGGACTATCCGTGTGGCTAAGCTAACATGAACCTTTTTAACTTCCAGGAGAGACTTATGCCGAAGTAACTCGTCTGCTCCAAGGCTACATCGAGAACGAGGTGGACATGAACACAGACGGCACCTGCCGCGACAACTGCGCCTACTACACGGTGGCGGAGAACCAAGGCTGCTTCAAGGATCAGTTTTGCGCAAAGCAGAAAGTATGCAAGGGCCGGATTCTCGACTGCCAGTACATTGACTCGGATATGTGGGTCTGTCCGTCGGTGAGTTATCTTGCTTTATTGTATGATTTGAGCGTATTTCTAAAGTGAAGTCCGCACAAGAAACGCAAGGTCACTCAACAAAGAAAAACTCCACAAAACACCTACATAGACATTATTAAAACTGAAAAATACCAGTCACCATTGCAACGATATAATAAATAATAATATAATAAAATATAATAAATAACTTGTCCCTCCCAACTAGGCTGAAATTAATTCACTCAATTAAATATGTATTTGCTGCTTATCGCCTTCCCGGCAAACACAAGTTTAAAATTATTTATAAACAAAACAACTGATCATACCTACTTACTAGAGCAGAATAACAAAGAGAAGTTTAAAATAACTGCGCATTAATGATAACTTGATGGTGATTACAGGGCCGCAGCAGTAATCGTCGCTACGAGTGGATCCAGTACGAGAACGGCAGGACCTTGGGCCATGCTGGCAGCTGCACCAGGGGAACTACCAAGGTTAGCGCTGATTAGGATTATTACACTAAACTACATTTGAAACTGCGCAGCTTTGGTTAAATGATTGAAACAAACATCATTCATAAACACCATTCATTCAATTTAAAGACATTTTTGATTTAAGGAACACTGGTAATGTCATAAAGAAATAACTCTCTGCGTAAGTCAAATCTAGAGCAATCTTCAGCTTATCAAGACCTAAATGTTTATTTCGCTTATCTATCTGACCTAGGAAACGTGATTGGGTTCAGAAGTTCAAATTCCTTACAATCACGCGCCAGCTTACATGTAAAAAATATATCAAATGTGGAGATTTCAACTTTCATTTGCAAGAAATGTATTTGCTTGTAGAAAGTGAAGTAGAAAGTCATTCGTCACTGTGTGCCCTTTAACGGGTTAAGAGTTTCTTCAGGTGGATTCTTGGTGGCGCTGGTTGTTCTGGCACTGTTCCTACTGCATGTGCCTGTGCGACGAAGCCAATTACGACTCGCACCGGTACTTCAGCCTTTGGGACACTACCTCTGACGTCAAGAACAACAAGTTAGTCCCTTTCGTTTGGGACGCCCGCACAAACCTTCAGATGAAAGGCTTCAAAAGCTGAGAAAGTTCTATCTAGTTGGTTTCGTAGTGACAAAACAAGTTCATTTGTTTTGGAACAGTTAATCTGTTAGCACAATAAGTAGGACCCTAGTAAGAGCTTTGACTTTAAAGCTAAGTTTAACGCGTGTTTTCGTCCGAAGGTCGACTCCTGGTGGAGATGGAACCTCCTCCACTGCTCCTACTGCTTTTGTCTTTGTGAAGACGCGGTCAACGAGTCAGAACGCTTCTTCAGCATGAAAGAAGCATTAGCAGACTATGACAAAAACAAGTCAGTAAAATGGGGGTACTCTAAGGGCATAGTTGGTGTCTATTGCAGTATTTGGGTACAGGAAAAGCTTTTGCTTTATTAACTCAGATCATTGGTGTCTGATGGTAAGACCAGATAATTTGTACCCAACACGCCTGCTTCAAATTGACGATTTATTCACTCCTTGTATATAAAATGTGTTAAGGACTGTATTTTCAGAAGAAAAAATTACATTATTCCTGTATAACTAAAAACTTCACGAGTATTCGGACTATCGTAGGGGGATAATTAAAGAAACTAAAACTAGTTTACTAACAGCATGATTGTGCGGGTGTCCTAAATAATTCTATAAAATGAATCATATAAATAACACTCATTTGTACATAAATTTATGGGATTTACAATAATTCAGAGGACAAATTTGAAATAAACATTTCGAAACTTCCAGAGTGGTGACCGGACTGCGTCTAGTGAAGCTTGGGAGGGTGTTCCACCTTCAGATCAGCGAAGGCACTCTTGGAGAACGAGGCTCAGTGACACCTGGAGACTGGGTGCCTTTGCAGAAGTTCGACCCCAATGAGCCAGGAATGAGGGATGGAGTGGACTACCACAAGCTGACTTATGAGAGAAGAGCCATCGACTTAGATGAGTTGGACTCTCCCGCTGGCCATATCTTAACTGGAGTCAGGTACGACAGCCACAACCAGAGAGCTTTTAACCAAGTTTGACATGGACAAGTTTTATCTCCCTCTGTTCAGTATGTTTATAAAATTTTTGGGCGATCTGTTGCGGAAGACGCTAGTTCGATACCCAATTGAAACCCAGAGCGAATGTTTTTTTCTGGAATTCCTAAGGACAAGTGTATTTGTCATCTCTCAAGAAAAAGAAACAGAAATTAAAGCCGAATTTAGATTTAGAGGGTTTTGTGTAAGATTTAAGGGCGATGAAAAGTGGATAAACTTTACTGTTATACATTCATAACTCTATTAACAGATTCCGTTTACTCGGCGCCCACTTGCACTTCGAGATTCGCTCGACGCCGTTCAACTACGCTACAGGCCGTCTCGCGCCGGAGAGGAGTCAGTGGATCAGCAATGACAACACAGATGGAGCTGACATGCCCAGGTACTTATCTACATCCAAACTTCGGGAGGCAATACTGTCATGTTAGTTAGTAGGATTTAGTTGAAGTGGTAGAGGAAATGTACGCACTGGAATTGATGATGGTCTTTTTGCTAGTGAAGTTCTGTACTGGAGACCGTTTATTGGCAATAACAGCGTGAGTTGTCCACCAGAACGACTGACGGATAAGGTGATGAATGCCTTTGGATTTTATTAGCTGTAAGCCAGATACAAATAACCTGCGGTTGATGACGATAATATTTGATTACTCAAGTCATTGATTAAAGACTGGAGACTTGAGGATTAGGCTAAGACCAGTGACTTTGATACAATTTTCATTTTCCAATTTCTACCTCTGAAATAGCGTGTTCAACCTTCGTTCTTTCTCTTTGTGTAAAAAATTATCTGTTTATTTCAGGAAACGCCTAGACCTGTACAGGCCAGACATTCCAACGAGAAGTCACACCCCGCTGCCGGTGGACTCATCTCACGACCAGTACATCGAGTTTACGCACACAGACTTCGAGGCTGACGCTGCTCAATCGACTGTGCCGTTTATCGATATTCAACCGGTCATGCCAATGAAAGGTAAATAATATGTCAAAACTAGCAAAAGAGTGATAAAGCAATGATTTGAATAAGGGCATTTTGTTTATTAGGTGCTAAACTGTGATTATTATACAAAAATGCAAGTGAATCTTCTTGTTAACACAACAGGTTCAAGTTGAAAGTTCAACTAAGAATTCTTAAATTTAAATCCATTTATTGCGATATTTTAAAAGTTACACAAACAATATTCGTGTCCATGAACATGTCATTTTAAATGTATGTATTCACGAACAAAATTAGTATTTAAGTATGTTTATCCGTTGTCTAGTTGCTTAGTTTGGGGCTAGATGGCGCTGTGTGTATGTCCGATGATATAAACTATACAATTATTTCCCAGGTGCCGGCCTAGCCAGCGGGGCAGGCATCATCCACAGAGGCGCCCGCGGCTCGGGCGGGTTCGTGGCAGTCAAGATCTTCACATACGACTACTCCACACATATCAAGGCGGAGCCGCCTTCCAGCGAGTTCGATTCTGAGGACTCCGACACGACTGAGTTTGTGCCTATATTGAACTAGCTTTAAAACTTTGTATACTCATTTTGTAATGTAGATTAATTTAGGACCTTTTTATAAATAAAGTAATTAAGATTTAATGGTGTTATGATTTCACCAATTCATGAAGCAGTTGAATAAATAGGATTTACACAGCAGATGACGACGAAGTTATGAATTGAGATTCCCATTGTTCTTGTGTAAAAAGTGTCGATAACATTGACAGAAATGTTACAAAATTAATTCTGGGACATAGCTATAAACATGGTCTGTTTGAAGTTCCCTCTATGAACTGACATTACGTGAATTTGTAGCGCACTAAGATCACATTTGTATTTGACATCAATGATATTATAATAAAAAGACGTAGATACTTTACTCGTGTTAAAAAGTGGCACCCGAAATCAGGACTTCGACCAGCTGAGCAAAGCATTGACAGTTTAAGACGACACTGCTCAACATGTATCTGTCTCGTTTATGCTCAAGTAAATAGTCATGCAATCTTGTACACTCGGTTAGCATATAGGTTCGTCCGCCAGGGGTAAATTTTTGATTGTTGACTCTTTTTTATTGTACTACTAGCTCACCCGGCGAACTTTGTTCCGCCTTAAGGGCATAAACAAAAAAATAAAAAAAAAGGTAAAATAAATAAAAGTATCCTATGTCCTTCTCCTGGCTCTAAACTACCTCCATGTCAATTTTCAGCTAAATCGGTTCAGCCGTTCTTGAGTTATAAGTGGAGTAACTAACACCACTTTCTTTTATATATATAGATCATTGTTACACATCCCATAACCAGTTCTATAACATACCTGAACCCTAAGCGGATGCACGGCCAGCAGCGCCAGCAGGTCGGGCGGCGGCAGCACGAGCGCCGCGTGCACGCCCATGGAGCGCACGCCCGCGCACAGGAACGCCGCCAGGTACCGGTGCAGGGGGAAGTGGAAGGAGGCGTGCATCACCTCCGTCTATGGAGAGGAAACGCTGCGTTAGAGGAATACCTAAGGTCTCAGATTTTTCCTTGAGATACATTTTCAAGGCACCTAGGTATTCTTGTCTCATTATATGTCTCATCAGAATGCACATGACAATCAGAAAGCAAACTTTGATTTGACTGCAGGACCCTCCTAACACATCGCGATCATTGTTTTTTTAAAGTCAAATGTGATGCGGATCGGAATGAAACGTTTTTAATTAGGTAATTCATATACCTAGTACAAACCTCGCAAATTGTCGAAATCATGTTTTTATGTATTTTAAACATTATAATTTACACTTCATCCTAGAATTCCACCTTGTTTACCAACAGTTATAACTAATTGTTAAGAACCATGAGAAAACACACAATATGGCAGCTTAAAATCTTCAAAATTACTTAAATAATTTAAATAGGTATAGTTTCTACTCGTTTTTTTTGAACTGTAATTTTTACGGTCACGTGGTTTTTAGTTATACACGGTTCCAGCGCATTAGCAATTGGCGAGGATTATATTAGGTTTTTATGGAGAGGATAAAATATACACAAACAAGGAAATGCTATGTCCTCATATTCACACATGCGTAATGAGTGCTCAAATGAAAACGGGGCATGACAATACACAGATATTTGCTGTTGGTGGAGCTACTGCTCCAACTATTCGCTTGATTGATTATTTTCGGATATGAATTTTATTTTGCCGTATGTACCAACGTTTGTTAGTCACAAGACACGAATTCGTGCATATCCGAGTATAAGAGAAAAGGGTCACACCGGCTTACCATTTCTCTTTGTTGAGATATCTGTGGGTAGGTATTGATAACATTAGATTATTCTTGGTCCTTCGAGTCGGTTTGAACATTTTGCTGATTCTTCACAACAAGAGACGGATAAAAGTACAATAACGAATAGAACCAGCACCACTGGCATGTGGCTGATGGTGTTTGCCAGAATTAAAGCGGGTTAGAATGAAAAGTCAAATATTCATTTGCGTTTGATCCGCATGAGGCACTTACAATGTCAATCAAGTAAATGATGCATAAAGCCTGTAAAGTCAACCCTCGTTTCGCAAGGTCTTATGGCTACCGAGCAATTATCCCATAGACCTCACAGCCTATAAACGCCTGACGTCAATTTACTACTGACTTTTATGCAGGTATGTATGTTTTCGGATCACAGCAGTGGTCGAAACTGAGTTTTGTCTGTTACAAGGAGTCTATTGGCTGTTAGGTCTATGAATTATCCTTAGGACCTTCGCCCACGGTGACTTTTTGGTAGCGCGACTACATCGATGCCTACGCGCGACCTTGTCGGACGACATCGGAAGGAAAAGAAAGACGTAGGTCTAGCACGAACCGCTAACGTTTTGGTAATCGAACAGTAAACGATACTTTTTTTTCCATCTTCTATGTCGTTAATAAAAATAGTAATATATACTTTTCGATTACGTTAAGGGTTCGTGCTAGCCCTACTGAAGTGCTATCGCGATTGAATCGCAACAGTCGCGCTACAAAAAGTCGTAGTGGGCTTGGGCCCTTATAATAATAATAATAATCCATTTATCTCAGGCAACAAATTACATCTTAAGATCTTAACCAATATAATCGGCCCATATTATAAATACCTTATAGACTAATATTTAGTATAGATTAGTATTTTTGTCCTTATGTTAAGTATCTATATACTTAACATAAGGACAAAAATACTAAAAATAATTAACGCATTTCTGCGACGCTGACGTTTGATGTGGAATGGAGTTAGGTAGCCGGCCTCGAAACCGCCGTTACATTCCTCCTTTCGGCCAAGGTTTCTCCTTCATGAAAGTTCCCTTACATCACACATCACAGTTGGACCTACCCGTTCCATATGCGGCTGTGTGAAGTGCACGGCGTCGAGCCACTCCTGCAGGTAAGTGCTCGGCCAGGTGGCTCAGCACCGACCACATCACACATCACAGTTGGACCTACCCGTTCCATATGCGGCTGTGTGAAGTGCACGGCGTCGAGCCACTCCTGCAGGTAAGTGCTCGGCCAGGTGGCTCAGCACCGACCACATCACACATCACAGTTGGACCTACCCGTTCCATATGCGGCTGTGTGAAGTGCACGGCGTCGAGCCACTCCTGCAGGTAAGTGCTCGGCCAGGTGGCTCAGCACCGACCACATCACACATCACAGTTGGACCTACCCGTTCCATATGCGGCTGTGTGAAGTGCACGGCGTCGAGCCACTCCTGCAGGTAAGTGCTCGGCCAGGTGGCTCAGCACCGACCACATCACACATCACAGTTGGACCTACCCGTTCCATATGCGGCTGTGTGAAGTGCACGGCGTCGAGCCACTCCTGCAGGTAAGTGCTCGGCCAGGTGGCTCAGCACCGACCACATCACACATCACAGTTGGACCTACCCGTTCCATATGCGGCTGTGTGAAGTGCACGGCGTCGAGCCACTCCTGCAGGTAAGTGCTCGGCCAGGTGGCTCAGCACCGACCACATCACACATCACAGTTGGACCTACCCGTTCCATATGCGGCTGTGTGAAGTGCACGGCGTCGAGCCACTCCTGCAGGTAAGTGAGCGCGGCGGCGATGATGCGGCGAGCCAGCGGCGCGTGCGCGGGCTCGGCCAGGTGGCTCAGCACCGACCACATCGGGTACGCGGCTGCTTCTAGCTCGCACGAGAACGCCGCGTAGTAAGACGACGGCTCGAATTCGATGTGACCGCCGGTCTCGCGGACGTTCACGTTCATGCCTGTTGGGAAATAAGCAAAATTAATACACGAAATAAAGGTTGAAGATCAAGCGCGCAGAGTGGCACAATATTGGTTTTATCCAAAAACCCATCCCATTCACACGTCGTATGTCGCTTATGGGTTTTCCAATCTCGCACTCCGCATTGATAGAAGCCGATAAGCGACGTTAGGCCTAGACTTACGTTTCTTTCACCCTGTGATTGGGCACGTGAGAATTCGGCCAAGGTTCGCCTGTCGTAAAAGGCGACTAAAGGGGGTTAGGAGTGTTTGAGGGGAGGTACCACTCCCCTCGCTAAGGGCTGGTATTACCGGCATAGCGAGACAGGAATCTGCAGATAGCGTTCCTTTTGTAGTTCTTAGTACAGTACCTTTAACCGATGACTGTGTTTGAATGGATTAATGAGGGTGGAAAAAGCGCTAGCGGTATGTGAGTTGAAAGACGTGGTATCTGCTTCTTGCGTGAGGAAATAGGCATGATATGTTCCCCACTGACCTTGCAGCATAGACAGGAACTCGAACCACATGTCCACGAGGGCCGAGTCCTGCAGGAACAGTAGCGCGACGCTCTTGTGCGACAGAACGTTGTTGAAGTCGGAGACGAGCGGCCAGTAGCAGTGCTCCTTCATCACACGTCGAGTGCAGTCTATCACGTAGTGGAAGTTCTGCTCCGGGTCGTGGAGGGTGTTCTGAAAGGAAATACCTATGTTAGTTATGTTTACATCTTTCATTGGTTTCGGACCTTATGTCCAAGAGATAAAGTTAAAAATCTACAAACTTGATCACATAAACGCACTAACGAAACCTAAAAGCAACTTTGGTTGCTGTCTAATGGGGTAGATGACAATGAGTAATTTTGCATGTTTTTTATGTTTACCAAAAATAATAGCAAATCTTATTGTGAAACCATAATCGAAATTTGTTTTAAAATGAGGCCTTAATAGACCTGCAAACTAGAGTGGGCAAGTCCATATCAAGAGTGTTAAATTTTTGTAAAACAATATCTCTATTTTGTAACCCATACTATTGTAAAGCAATAGGGTATTTTACACCATGTAAGAAAAAATATAACAATGCATTTATGTGATAGATTTTCAACAAAATAAATAGAAAAACGTTGATATTTCGCCAAAATCAAATGTTTTAATTTAATAATTTAATTTTAAGAGTCGACATTTTTAATCTGTTCTTAATATGTCAAAAAACAGCAAACGCCATTTTGGAATCCGATATGACGTCACTCCGATAGTAAACAAGTAACTTTTCGTTTGTATTCTGTGAGAAATTTTTAATTTTTCTCAGTTATTTGGTTGTTAGTCTACATTGTATAAACGATTTTGGATAAATTTATTAAAACTTAATCATGGAAGACGGTTTTGTAAAAGCAGATAGTACAAATCTGCCAAAAATTGATTCGATAATGGTGGCGAACTTCTTTGTGTCCAAACCCGATTTTTGTTTTGCTGAGTTGAGAAATGTTAAATACACGACGCAATAGGCTATGTGCAGGTCAAGCAAATTCAAAACACATGCTTGGTTAAGTGTACGGTATGCCCTGAACATAAAGTGCGTACCAAGCCATATGCAGTAACACCAGTAACAGTTTTGTTAATGAAGAGGAAGAATCTGTGACTAGTGTCAAGTGCCACGATTGTGCCTCATCAGAAGGTGGTTGCAAACATAGTGTTGCATTTTTTTGTGGTTACACCGCCGAACCGAAACCACGTCGTGCACTCATAGTTAATAGTTGCCATTTCTGTAGATATTTATCACAATATATCCATTTTATAAAAAAAATGTTATTTTATTGCTACCTTTAAGCCGAAATATTATGGAGAAATTCATAAATTATACTTTATTGTATGTTTCATACAAATAATATTAAACTAAACAATAAAACAATTACTTTTAGTTAAATATTTATTATAACAATTAAAGTGTGTCATCCGACAGACTTGAGTGGATTTGTGTTCCTGAGTTGGTGCTATCGGACTGCTTTATCATTATTTCTAATCATTTCAAGAACCATAAATTCTGAAAATAATAGAAAAGTTTTGTCAATGTTTGTAATATCGGTCTAAGTGGCAATGTTGAATAAACAACTCAAAAGGAAATAAGTACCTTGACTACAAGAAGGTAATAAGATATCACATTCCTTATTCTTCATAGTTTCTTCAATTTCCATTATGGTAGAAAATCATTGCCTTTTGTTAAATGCAGGTCGAGGTTCACTTGGTGTTAACTTATGTTTCCCTTTCACTTGGCAATCAACTCTGGATGTTACGCAGTTTGGTTTCATCCGAATGCGTTAGACAGAACCCATTAATTTATACCCTGTGTAATTTTCCAGCTAAAACATGTAATAATATTACATAACTTATGTACAAAAACTTAACCTATAAATGCACTAGGTGCAGACAAAACCACTAAATAAGAGGTTAAGCCTCATATTCAGTTCTTTGTCTGTCCTGTTAGATTATTACTCTACTATTTATAGTTCTTAATATTTACATCAAAGTGGTCTTCACAGAAATACAGTCTAGTCTTTGTGGATAAAGATTTTGGATCTCTTGTAGCCAGTTTTAACCAAGTATTTCTCAGTTTGATATCACTCTGCACTTGAATCCATAGTTTTTGTGGCGTTTTAACACTTGTGTTCTTGCATTCAGGAACCAGACACCAATGATATGGACCAGAACTCATTATTTTCTGATTAAATGATAAATGTTGTACGTATTGTTTACTTGTTTACTATCCGAGTGACGTCACGCGAAGAAACATCATGGCGGCTAGCGTTTTCGCACGTCAAAGTCAAGTCCTAATTTTAAACATAAATTAAGACCATTTATCGCTATTTAAAAATTAAAATAAAATTTTTGGTAGTATATTACGGCCCAAAGATTGATTTTAATCAGTTTTCAAAAATTGGTGTAATACCCTATTAAATTATGAGACCATTTTCATAAACGCAATATTTAATACAGCTTTCGAACAAAGTGCTTACGCGCTCCTTAGAAAAACTTACAGTCATCTAGTCTATTACTTTATTAGAGCCACAAGAGACATGCTACTTTTTGCATCGGTTATCAGCGATTTAGCCGCATTTTAGAAGCTAAATACAGCGACTGAAACTTATACACCGCCCACTTAAAACTTCACTTGCGTAGTAAGCTTCGCACCAGTCACTGCATTCAATCTTCAATAGACGATGAGAGGGAGTCGCAGGGGTTTTAGTCGGTAGGCCGCTGGGTTATCACCTTCCTAGTGGAGAGTCTATTCGCGTTAAGAATGCAGTACTTTCATACTTTTCCTTCGACCTAGCACGCCCCCTTACCAATCAAATCGTTCCTAATTAGGAAGCCCAGTCCACTGTGAGTGTGTGCGACCGCATAAAAATTACTGCATTCTTAACGCAAACGGACTATAGTGGGTGTGAGCTAGTGTAGACTATAGAGGCTGTTTGGTCACCTGCACGAGTATCTTGCCCATCATGAGCCTCAGCGACAGCACCATGACGTGCAGCAGATGCAGCTGCTGCACGCAGCGCAGCGCCAGCGCCTCGTTGGAGAACAGCTGGACGGACATGTGCACGACGCGGTCTATAGTGTAGACTGTGACGTCACCTGCACGAGTATCTTGCCCATCATGAGCCTCAGCGACAGCACCATGACGTGCAGCAGATGCAGCTGCTGCACGCAGCGCAGCGCCAGCGCCTCGTTGGAGAACAGCTGGACGGACATGTGCACGACGCGGTCTATAGTGTAGACTGTGACGTCACCTGCACGAGTATCTTGCCCATCATGAGCCTCAGCGACAGCACCATGACGTGCAGCAGATGCAGCTGCTGCACGCAGCGCAGCGCCAGCGCCTCGTTGGAGAACAGCTGGACGGACATGTGCACGACGCGGTCTATAGTGTAGACTGTGACGTCACCTGCACGAGTATCTTGCCCATCATGAGCCTCAGCGACAGCACCATGACGTGCAGCAGATGCAGCTGCTGCACGCAGCGCAGCGCCAGCGCCTCGTTGGAGAACAGCTGGACGGACATGTGCACGACGCGGTCTATAGTGTAGACTGTGACGTCACCTGCACGAGTATCTTGCCCATCATGAGCCTCAGCGACAGCACCATGACGTGCAGCAGATGCAGCTGCTGCACGCAGCGCAGCGCCAGCGCCTCGTTGGAGAACAGCTGGACGGACATGTGCACGACGCGGTTGGACAATGTGTCGGGGTCGGCAGCCGCCTCCAGGACTAGCGGGATGCGCGCGTAGTGCATCACGAATGTTCGGGTTAGGTGTTCCTGGAACAAATAGATACTTTCAGGTCCAATGAGTGGAGACTTAGGCTATCGGGGGGAGAATCTTCAAGCGCGTGTAACGCCGTCATTATATTAAAACAACATCTTTGCGGCGCCCTACAGGGTCCATAGTTGATACCAAGATTAATCAGTTTCACAACTTATATACATTATGGTTTCCAATAAAGGATTTAATTGAATATGTAGAACCATGTGCAGATACATGCTTTACAAAGCTGCAAATTTTTCTTTTTCTTAAATATCAAGAACACTTAAGACCTTCGCTTACCCTAAAAACACGAAACTTTGTTTAGAACAATAACGGCGTTCCAAAGGCTTGTAGATTCACACACCAGAACGAAAAGAAATGTTCGTCAAACGCCAACAGGCCAGTCAAAATAGTGGAAATAGTGGTTGCATCAAAGTGAAGTTTCCAAACCACATCCAAATCCTATCCTACTGCACTACTGAACACTATTTAAAATTTTAGCACTTGACATTTTCAACATTTTACAAACAATTATTTGGCTTATGTTATTTCCTTCCATTTCTACTTCATTATTTCAAAAAATATGTTGGAATATGTCACGAATAATGCGTATCAGTAACTGCTGTCAGTAATGGCTGTCACAGCTTACTGATCTCTATGGTGAGCGCAGAGACGTCTCAACCCGTAAATTGTAACTAAATTATTAACGCTATTAAGCCTATGGGGTTCCGTACCTTATAGTCTTGATCGGGTAACATATTGAGCAAGAAGCAGACGACATTTTGAGGGAACTCGTACTTGAAGGTCCAAAATATAAACTCGTCGAGGAGTGTGTTGTGTTGAAGCCGGGGAGCGAGCGCCGGCAAATGTCGATATCTAGAATAAAATAAAATAATATAAACATTTGGGACATCATGACACACAACTAAATACTTATAGAATGAATGTTGGATAGATAATCACACCAAGATACAGAACCAGCACAAAGGTTTATTACATGATTCATGTTTGTGCTGAGCGGGAATCGAAGCTGCAACCTTTGGCGTTGTAAACTGTCAATCGAATCAATAAAGTCAGAATGATAGTTGACTTTTTCATTCTTACTTTATTGAGACGTTTGAATAAAGGGTTATTTCTTAGTCACTACTGTAAATAGATATCATAGTCTAAGCAATTACCCTCAAGACGAGGCAATTCCTGGTTTTCGATCTATAGTAAAACTACTGCATGGAAAATGCCAAAGAAATAATAATAAGAGTAGGAATACTAACTCGTCAGGCGGCTCCGGCGCAGGAAAGGACTCAAGCGCCCTCTCGTACATTTCGTTTGATTCAGCCATGTAGCAGCCGTATTCAGTCTCAGGGAACGGCGGCTCCACCAGGTTTCGGTACATCTGCGAAATGACACATTGCTTGTAGGGGATTATACTATTGGATTGTTCCTAAGATACTATACGATATCTTAGGAACGAAAATTCGGAATTTATGGGCGGCCGGTATATAACGTCGGAGTGACGACGGCCTAATTTGTCTCTACTTATAGGTGCTATAAGTTTTACTTGTGTAACTGTGTCGTTGGCATATTGGCTGCGTAAAAATTTTCAGCAATTAAATCCCCCAAACGGATAAACCCTTTCGTTAGTTAGTCTTCTTGTTTGAATGGGAATTTGAAAGAGGTTAATGATTCGAAAAAATATGCCGAATTTTATAGATTTTCTAATAAGTAATAAAAAAATATATTCAGTTTTTCTTATATTTTTCTGTCCATTCATATGTATTTAGTGTCAAAAAGTAAATAAATTGCAAACTCAGAAGTTTGCAATTTATTTACTTTTTGACACTCATATCTCAGCTGTAACTTCGAGTGTCAGTCTCACACCAGTTCAGAACGTAATAACGGTGACTTTTGGCTCATTTCGGACCTATACTGTCGTATCGTGTTGTAAATAGGGTATTATACCTGTGGGTTGATGAGCGCCTTGGTCATTGCTGACCGCATAAGGTCTCCCATGTTGTTGAACTCCATCAGCATCTGAACGTAGAACTCGCAGTCGTGCACCGCAATGCGGTAACCGTCAGACTTGGACTGTGCGGCTGCGTTTCCACTGAAGTTGCCTCTGAAGTTGTCACTGAGGGATGAAAAAATAACATTTATAAATAAAGAAAACCAGTTGAGACCAGTTGAGTTGAAACCAGAGTCTGGTTTTCTTTAGAAAGATACTGCATGGAAAATGCTGAAAACAATAATAAAATATTTATAAATAATATCATTTATTGGTAAGATGTCCATTGTCCACTACATTTCACACCGAGATTATTTGAATCCCAAGCTAAACAGTTTTTGTTATAAATCTTAAAAATTCAGTATTTCTTTCCATAGTAAGTTCAAATCTCTATAAATAAAATGGATCACTGTTCGTTAGCCTCGCTACAGCTCGAAAACCCCTGGACCGATTTCGCTAATTTAGGTTTTGTAATATTTGTGAAGGTCCAGGGAGGAAGGTTTAAAATGTGAGCAAACTTGATAAAATGGTAGGAATATAGAGAAAAACAACAATTTAGTTCTCTCTTAGCAACTGTTTCTTCGTGTCACGTGACACTGAGTTTTTGACAACAAAAAAGAAGTCTGTCGGGCAATAATCCTTATCAATCGAATCAAAATTCCTACCACTATCTTCCTTTTTTGACATATATTTATAACTCATCGCAACCATTTGATAATAAGTAAAGTAAAAACACGAATAAATCAACAGTAAAAGATTCCATACAGTAAACAAACCCTATAAACGGATAGCAACTGTAACAGGTTATTTTTAAATCCCTAATGCGGTAACACATTGAGCTTGACACCATTTAAAGCTGATTTAAACCTTCCAGCACTTATTAGGCGTCTGTGAGTGGTTCAACGAATCAAGCAACGGGGTAAAGGTTACACTTGCAATGCCAGGCAATATCAAAGGCACATAGACAAAATATGTCTATGTTGTTATATTGTATGCTATGGTCTTATTCGTAATTTGATTGCTCAAAGTTTGATTGATTGATTGATATCGCTGGTCCGATTTAAAAAAAACTGGAAGAGGCCGTTCACGGTGCGCTGTCGTCCTGATAATCGCAACTGGCACCTACCTGGTAACTTTAGAATTAATAATATAGCTTTTGGTACTGCCTGCTAGCGCGATACAGCTAAATTAATTAAAATCATTTAAATAATTGAGCAGAAACTTACTCTTCGCCTTCTAAAGAAACAATAGACATATTTTCGATTGCAAAAATACTGACCTGTTTTCTCTGAAGTGTTGCAGCAATCTTAGAATGAGCCTGGGCATCATAGCTTCGGCGACACACATCAGGTCGGCCGGAGCTGTGCCCGGTCGAGGGCATTTGTTACCGTGGTTACTGCAGAACCTGCAACGAAATTAACTATAGTTAGTGATGAGGAAAGGAACAGCTTATATCTACGTACTATGACAAATACGAATGGGCTTATAGGAATTCAATTGGGATTTATCTGTAACTAGGACGCCCCAGTGTACAACATACATACAGTCCGAAACGTATTATTGATAAAAAAATACTAATACTTCTACTATTTTAGCTCACCCACATTTGTTTTATTTTATTCACTTACGATCCTCTGCCTGAAGGTTTTCTGGAAGAGATCGCTCTCTAGCGATAAGACCGCCCAAATTGTACATTGTTCTCTATAATTAGCTTGAAATTTAATGTGTTTGTGCAGTAAAGAACATCTATCTATCTATCTAATAAATAAGCTACATCGCCTTACAGTGAGGAAGAGATAAAATAACTATTGAAATTCATTATTGATTTTCGAGATTTTTCAAGACATCACAAATTAGACAAAAAAATATCTAAAACAAGTAATGTGTGAGGAATATTCTGTAAATAAATTGTATTATCCTAGCAGCAAAATCACCATTATGATAGAAATATACATATAGATAGAGTAAAATTAGATCATTAGGCATTCAAGCTATGTTGGTCTAAGTTATTTAGACCAGCACACCGGCCAGTGTTAGTATGGCAATGGGTGAGCGGTTGGCGGTCATTGTCAAGTACAATGCAGTGCATTTATATTCAGCGCGCGCGCAGCCTGCAGGCTGCGTTTGCGCATGGTGAAAACTATTACGTTATCTGCCACTGTTTGTCTTCGCGAAGTATTCTCATATTGACAGACAAACAGTCATGTGACGGACTTACGATGATGTGTTGGGCTCTGCTTGCCAATAGTGTACGTGTCTATTTAAGTAAGCAATTATTGCTGCCTATGCTGCTATTAAAACGATACATGCTCAATCACCACACCCAAAGGCAGTGATCATAGATATTGAATATATTCTAAGCAAACTAAGGCGTAAACTGTAACAAATATCACAAAAGCTTACGAAACCTAGGTTCTATTTTCAATACCTGTTGGCGTTTAGCTTAGAAATAGGTTTCGAAAATAGGAAAATCTGGTTTTACTACATACACCAACCACCAATATACCCTATATTTTATGAAATTAGGAGCATGAAATCTTCAAATTAGGAGTTAAATCGCTCGATAAAAATCTCAGCAATTATAGGGCTGCATGAAGTTAACGTCACAGTTCACAAACATTAACCATTTGAGGGCGCCGTCTCGCCAGTGACGTCAACAGTCAAGGGCACCGAGGTTTGTCAAGTTCAACCTATTAGGGACGGTTGGGGTCACTCCTCTCGCTTGCACACCATCCATTTCAACTAGGGCATCTCTTTCTACATTCGGGTGAAGGTCAGCCATTATTTCGGGCAGACTAATTTGTGTTTAGATCTTTAGGTGACTTGCTTTACCGTATAGGTTTCTTGGTCGAACTTAAGTTCGCAGTAAATACCTACTGCTATAGCAATAGACTTACATACCTACTATGCGCGGACCGATCAACCTTTATATCATCTACATTTAAAAACAAATTAGATGAGACAAAATTACAAATTACAGGGGATTTACAGAATGTCAAATTACACAAATCTTAATCTAAATCAGTCATTGCGATCGCACAGCTGGGCAAAGGCCTCCCTTCCCTTCTTCAACGTCTGCCTGACTTGGGTCACACAAAGCAAATAACATCAATAAATTAAATAAAGTCATCAGTCAAAATAATGACAAAACAATCTACAGAGTGTAAAATTAAATCATTATTGTTTGCAAACGTAAGTACAACGGCATCTTGATCATGATGATAAGCGCACTGATGGGGCGTCTTCGTGGATGTATGCAGGCAGGCGCGGAAAGCGACCTTATTTCATTCTTTATCCTACCTATTTAGATAAAATGTACCTACACAGTCCTAACTAACACGGGTATCGAAAGAAGATATTTAAGGCCCCTAACAGGCGGCCTGCTTCCACCGAAACCATGCGACATGGGTGTCCCACACAATTTACTAGCACTTGTTGGTTTTATGTATAAAACCAACAAAATAACCATTTTTTTCATTCACAAGTCAAAAAACAGTTATCTACAACATCTGAATACATCAAAAGGAGCCAATTATTCGCATTTTCACCTTTCTCAAGCTATCGCGGCAGCTGTGACGTGTTATCTCGTCACTGTAGGTCGCGCAAGGTGAAGTTCACGCCGACCGTTACATAAGTCGTGCATAAGTGTTTGTATTGTTTGCGTGACGTTGAGGATTTTGGTCTGCATTACGGGATTCGAAATGAGAAGGTACCTAACTGTTTGCTTTCTTTTTCAATAGTCATAGTGATAAGTTACGCGATATGAGGCTCATTTGATTCCTAGAGTTTTAAGCTGTCATAACTGTACCTAATTAAAGTTATTATTTTCAAGTTAAACAACATTTTATTTCAATGTGCCTACAATAAATCGACGCGAAGAGGGTAAATCCCCGTCATCTAGTCATTTAATTAATGACTACATAGCCGTTAAATTATTGTTAAAGTCCATTGGAAAACTTCAAAATAGGCATTTGGATGGCCAGATAGCTCCAAAAATGAAGATATTTATAAGTCTTGCAATTTTATTTTCTCTCTTGAGGCACTGCTGGACAACTTTATTGCTCACTAAGTGGATACATGGTGATGTTAACAATTTAAGCACTTATTCTTAGTGACCCTTTGCGGGTACTGAAATTGTCTCTAGGACAATTTACTTAACAACTACATATTTTAAAGATACAATTTGCTTAAGAGCTAATCCTTAATGATAGAAACTATCTGCTAGTCTGTTATGCTCAATTCCTTTTTGACCTGTCCTCCACGAACTGTAACTAACTACAATATAATATTCGCCGTATACGTCCGACCAACAGCGCGATGTTATTCGAAGGTCGCGCGAGGTCAAGTTCACCACTCGCCAGCGGCTTATCCGCACTATTGTCTCGAGTGCCACAATGCATACCGCCTACGTCTGTTTACTAAGCATTAGTCTGTTTGCATACAGCACACAAGGGTCATTATTGTATCGCACCATACCTGAAGTACGGGTGCGGCCAGCCCTTCCTTAGAACTCAAGTTCTTGAAGGTTTTTAAACAAGAGGCCAGAAATCAACGCCTAGTAATATCGGGACTGCAGAAGGGCCTGCATAATGGGTTTCGGTGATTATTACGCAGAACTCACTTATGTGTGTGGTGTTGTACTTAACTGGAATTACGATTCAGTACGATCTACCGAATCTGTCTATCAACAAATCAAATATTTAATCGTTTACCGGACGATCAATTTTCAGACTGCACCAAAGCTTCAAAATGAGCTTCCAAAACGCGGATTTCGTTCAAACGATTTTATAATAAACTTTGGAAATGAATGAATTTTGGAATTGTCCTCCTTTTTGAACTATTACAATGAAGCTGAGAATGGTTAATCCGGTCTACATTTATGCTCACACGCACCTCATCGTTGGACGAATAGTCGCGGATCCGTGACGTCACAATTTCGCCTCCGCGCTCTTGTTCTTAGAGAAAAGAAGCGATCATAGGGCGAAAAGAGCCATTGCCAAGATATGGCATCCTGAAACGATTCTAGCTGTATGTAGCACATCATTTTATCAATAAAAATAAATACCCGATCTTAACTGCTGTTATGCGGCATTTGATATTGTTTGGATAAGTATTCTTAAATAAACAATAGTTAAGACAGATTTTCCTGTAATCATCCAATTTTGTTAACGTGATGCGTTTTTGCCCCCAACTAACGAATTCATAATTGTCAGGTGATGGCAAACGGACGGTATCTGTTGATCACGCATTCAAAAGCATAACTGTAACTTGGGATACACAACTATTGTTAAATTATTATCTAGGGTTTAAGCACACACGTATTCGCTCATATAATGATCACTATGATCCACATAATGAAGTAGGAATATAAAAATATTGAGTGTAAACTTATGACGCATGTTAAGTCGTCAATTGATGTGTCACCACAAGCTAATTAGCATTCGGACTTCGGTATTCGAAGGAGAAGCGAAGGTGTGAGCCATGCTATAATTTGAATATAATATTGGCTCATAAAAAAGGAAAGTTATTCAACTAGACTTACTTCAGGAGCTAAACCCGATTATGGAATTTGAGGAACCAAAATTTTAAATCCAACGGAATAAAAATATTATTAGTTCAAACACTTTTCTCCATGCTCTAACTCTTGAAGAGAGCCACGGATCCTAGGAGGGGCGGAGTGTGTATGCTTGGGCGTGGGTCATACTAGCCACTCTGTAGACTGTACAGACGAATTTCTACCTGAAAGCGGAGCCCGACAGAAAGTAGCTTTAGCACTTCTGTCCAACTGGCACAGCCGAGGAGCGGAGGCAAAACCACCTATACCGTCGGTTCAACGGGCAAGTCAGAGAGCACCAACAAGAACTGCGTGGTTTGAAATATATCCAGGAGTATCAGGACATATCTTAAAAAAGACAGGGCGTGCTATCAAAGGGTTGTGGTGCGGCCACAGCACAGCGTTAATGACAGCATGTTCAAAGGCTACGGGCTGCTTTCTTTTGACACAGGAGAGTTGGTGTGAGAACGCATATGTTGCGTTTGTCGTAAGTCCTCACTGAGTATCAAAATATGCGTCGTCATGTACTGACCCGTCCTCCTTCATGACGGACTTGTCCCCGCAGTCGCACGCGCCGCCCGCCTGCGACAGGAACATGTTGAAGTCGTGGGTGGAGTGGTCGCCGCGGTGGAAGCATTCGCGGCAGATGGACATGCACGGCGAGATGCCGCACGTGCGGCAGCGGTACGCGACGACGCGCGGTATCCACACGAGGCCGCATTTGCTGCCTTTGTCGTAAGTATTCACTATTAAAATATGTGTCGTACTAACCCGTCCTCTTTCATGACGGACTTGTCCCCGCAGTCGCACGCTCCGCCCGCCTGCGACAGAAACATGTTGAAGTCGTGGGTGGAGTGGTCGCCGCGGTGGAAGCATTCGCGGCAGATGGACATGCACGGCGAGATGCCGCACGTGCGGCAGCGGTACGCGACGACGCGCGGTATCCACACTAGGCCGCATTTGTTGCCTTTGTCGTAAGTATTCACTATTAAAATATGAGTCGTACTAACCCGTCCTCCTTCATGACGGACTTGTCCCCGCAGTCGCACGCGCCGCCAGCCTGCGACAGGAACATGTTGAAGTCGTGGGTGGAGTGGTCGCCGCGGTGGAAGCATTCGCGGCAGATGGACATGCACGGCGATATGCCGCAAGTTCGGCAGCGGTACGCGACGACGCGCGGTATCCACACGAGGCCGCATTTGTCGTGTTTGTCGTAACTCCTCACTGCGGACAAGGGGTTGGGAGAATTAGTCTCGGGACATCTTGGCTTCTAATTACAGCAGTATCTTGGTTTAAGGCACTATTGACTGGCCCGTTGGCGCAAATCGCCAAAGATCACGTGAACATTCCATTATAATTTCACTCTCAACTAAAACAGATCATTTTCACTGCATCACAAGTCTTTTCAACATGTGAACCTGTGGTGTGGTGGTACTGGTCCATTGCAATTTTTTAATTACCTTAACAATTAACATGTGAGGTGGTGGTTTAAGCATCTACGTAAAATTGTTTAAGAATGATATCATCAATGTCTGACACTCATGCCAGTAAAAAAAAACCCTATGGACATTTATTGATTCATCTCAGTTTAAGAATAGTTAATACAACACAATACAAAAGTTGAGTCACCGTCGATTGAATAACTTAGAACTGACAAATAATAAGTACCAATTCAAATCAGACACGTTTGTGTTATTCCCTACAATATTATTGGCAAAGAAAACAATGATTTACTTGACACCACAACAATGTCTTCTGTTGTGTGCTCATTTCATCATCACACTAACTCTTGCACTCAGTCTTCGTTCTAGAACTTCATTGCCTCAACGGCCATACATTTTTCGCGCAATTTTTGGCACTTTTGCACTTTTAACATACTCGCTGGGTTACGGTGGCTAATTTCGTAGCGAAATGTAGAACATAGCCGTCTCTATAATAAATTGAGTAGCTGCTTACTTATGAGGTTGACTGTATTAAACTTTATACCATTTCGCTATAATTGCTAATTATTTTAATTCGACGCGATCTATGTAATAGCCAACAGCATTTTAGATTATACATTGCAAATTGTGGTTTTATTAGACCTGCTCCTCAGGATCAATAAAAATTAAAAAGACACAATAAAACTAAGATTACTATTAGGTGGAGTAATTAGTTTAACTCAGGCGGCGTGGCCAAGCTTAGCTTCGAGCTTTGAAGGCGATGATCGTCATTGCCAGGTAGGTGGATTTCTATTCTACAGGTTCGTAATCTAATTTCTCCTCCTTGAAATCTCACCTGGTACAGTCGAGTTCATTAATATATAAGCATTGTCAAGGATTCAAAATATAGTGAGCGTTGGAAAGCTCAATAAATTCTACAGAACTTATAGATCACAAATATGTTCACATGTGAACGGTCCAATAATATATGCAGTGCAATATGCCATAAATATGTGGTCACCCTTTTCAACAATAATATCTAAACTGTAATTACTTCAATAATATCTAAGTAGGCTTAGCTTCTTAATTATCTTTATATGTATGGGAAAATCTATTTTAAGACTGAACAAATAAGACCTAGTTTACATTGTTACAGAAATGACAGTGTAGCTTCCATTGGTCACCTCGCGTGTGCTTTTTTATTTTAAAATATGTGTATTTCAATCCAAATATAAAATAATAAACTGATTGATGACTGACATATTTATTGACGAAATACTTAAAACTAGGTCTTATACACTAATTTTTATATTAATTCTTATTGTACCCGTAATACAGTTTTGATATAATTGGAAATAAACTTAAAATGTCCCGTAAATTGTTCTATTCCTAAACATGCTAATATTAGAACACATTCACAAAAAAATTATGAATGATTTTGTAAAAGACGATGTTTCACCTACGGGAACCTTATCATAGTAACTAGAAATTTCAACGTAAGTCACAAATTATAAAATAACAAAAAAAAAAAAAAATTGCTCAGCCAGGCGCAACCATCTTAGGTTTGATAATTATACCACAACTTTTATAGGACTAACGAAGTCATAGCTGTAAATTAAATTTTACGTCACCGGAAAGAAAAAGAATATCATTACATTTTAGTATAAACTTTATTTTTTGACTCTTATAACTTAAACAAAACTAAATCTCTGTAGCTTTAGTGTCCTAAACTAAAACCAATATTAAAAAATTTTTTGTAAAAAAAAGCACGTCTTTAATAAAGTCAATTTTTTGAGAAATTAAGTACCAAAATATTATCTAATTAGCGCTCCAATTAAAATAATAGTCGCTAATATCTTGTGTATGATCCGTTCGCATCAATCACTGCTTGCAGTCGAGCTCTCATTGACTGAACCATATTGTGGCAACAATCTCTATTTCTATAACTATTCCAGATGTCATGTGCATGAGCCTTTAAATTCTCTTCTTTATTCTCTCTTTATTTTTTTCTTTATTCTCTCATTAGAGTCCCAATTCTGTACCATTAACCCCCATAGATTCTCTATGGGGTTAAGGTCCGGACTTTTCGGTGGAATTTTTATTAATTCTAAGTCTGGTTGCTCCGCTATCCAATTTTGAACTCGTCTGGCATTGTGAACGGAACTATTATCCTGTATAAAAGTTATCCGGTGATTACCAGGATAGACAATTTTTGCAGTTGGTAAAAACACATCTTTTAGAATATCTAGATAGGCATCACTATTCATTCGACCAGATATTTCGCACAGTTCTATGGGTCCACCCGAATTTATCCACCCCCAAAATCCGAACGTAATGCGTCCACTACGTCTATTTGGCAATACATTCTCATCATCATAACGTGTATTGGCTGCACGATACAAAGAAATCCGCCCGTCCGCCGAAGAAACAAACGTTTTCTCGTCCATGAAAGCAACGTGTTCAAAATTATAATTTAAATATCTGTTAGCAAATTGTAACCGTAACATTGTATGCCTTTCCGTTAGTAACAATTTTTTTGCTGGAATTCGGTGATGAATTCCAGCTTCACTAAGTCTCCGACGTATAGTTAAACTGGATACAGCCAGATCAGCTGCTAATCCAGCTTCACTAAGTCTCCGACGTATAGTTAAACTGGATACAGCCAGATCAGCTGCTAATGTAGATGTTCTGATAAATCTTGCATTTCGAACATTTTCAACCAATTGCATATCTTGATCATGAGTTGTTTTTCTAGGTCGGCCAAAAGACACATGTTTCGTGAGATTTCCCTCTTCTTGCCACCTTTTCCACCATAATGTAACAGTATTTCTCTGTTAAAGAATGATTTTATTAAATTACCAAGTTAGAGATTACTTAGATAAAAACATGACCAGGAAAAAAATCAAATTCTTACCGATATGCCTAATTCTTCCGCAATAGCTGATTTAGAAACCCCGTCCTCACACATATGAACTATTTTATGTTTCGTATGCTCATCAATTCGATACATTTTTATTTTAAATGGGTAGGAGGATTGCAATAAAATTGTAATGTAAATTATAGAATTTAATTGAATAGTTATTTGACATGTGCGTCAGTTTTAATTTTATTAGAAAAACAGAACGTCATTTGAAGTTTATCTAGCCAGTGATAATAATGTTGCAAACTCCTTAACCATGCAGTTTTATGAACACTAGTAAAATCATCTTTATGCCGTTAATAATAAGGTAGAATTTTAATTACATTAACTAGTTCAGATATTATTGTATTCCGTGTGCATACATAATTATGGATCACACGCTTTTCAGATAATATGATCTTAAAGTTGTTCATATAATAATGTGTCTTTGGCTGTATATATGTTACTGAGAAGAAGCAGTCCCATATTTATGAATCTAAACCTTGAAAACAATTTAGTGATGCTTATGCTTGGTACAATATTATGAACTTTTTTAACGTTAATATATTTTTGAATCCTTGACAGTGCTTATATATTAATGAACTCGACTGTACCTACGTTGGTAGATTATTTCATATAGAACATACATGCTCGGGTGTAGATATCGTTTCTATCATCAAAGTTTTCCTTAGATTGAAATGCAATTTGGAACAATTTTGGTCCGCAGCGTGTGACAGCGCAAGCTTTTCATACGATTATACTGCGATTTCCAGAGATTTATCAATACAAACATAAACCACGGATTGGTACTCTGACATGCGAAGGAGTACTGAATGGACTTTAATTTGAAAGAATTTGTAGAAAGCCCGACATTTCTGGATGAGAAAAAATTGAATTAGGTTCTGGCAACACCGCCGGTGTCCGTCGAAGATATTAAAATCACATTAAGCGTACACGGCGGCATCTAATCGCGGGGTAATGGCTGCTCGCGTCGCGTTGCTATTTGCTTTTATTAGCCGACTATACTTATCCAATGCTAGGAGCTTAGCTTGAAGATGCTGGAACTAATATGACCATTTTTAAAAAAGGTAGAGGCAGGTTTGAAGCTCATCTCATCCGTGAGTGCTCGCTGTGTCGGTGTGGGGCTTGGTACCGGTAAGGTGGAAACAAGAAAGAGGGAACTAAAAGGGCTCAGGGGTGACAGAGCGGCGACTTCTTGTCCGCTGCCAGCCTAAGATGGGCCCTTAAGTACAGTCACCACGCCATATTTCATAAGGCGTTGTGTTTAGTTGGGGACTCTGAAGGGTTAATGTTTTTGTTGTTCACTATACAAGTATCGTCAGTCTAACAGGGTCGCGAATGAAGATTCTGCACACATGAGCGTTTCTTCTTTTGAATGCGAATATTTATCACATTTCTGATTTCAAAATCCGATTTGAGTTGTGCTAAGCATCGCCAATTTCGCGTACTTGGATTTCAGTAAACGGCACAACCCAAAATCTAATATGGTATGTTTAGAAATTTCTAGTTTTTCAGTCATTTCGGAGATTGATAAATATATTGATAATAAATAAACTTTAGTTAAAAGACAGTTTTCGTCATCACACACCGTGACGAGAAAGCTTGCATGAGGGGTTAGCAAGAGATCAACTTGTGGCTATTTTTTTAGTCAGGCGAGTATGCATCTCTGTAAAGTAAGTTTTATTAGATGTTAATAATTCAGAGTGAGGAATTCGTGTTTAGACGCTAAGTCTGCTCTGATTATCATATAACATAGGATGTCGTTTTCGTTAGCAGAATCGATAAGTACTCTACGGTTATGGAGGCTATGTGCTCCAGCATCAGCAGATCGACCTTCAGTTTTACAGCCTGGCGTTCTTCCAAGATCTCTCCAGGCAGCTCTTTGAAGATTAAGTATTTTTAAAATAAAATATAATAATAACACAACTGATGTCATAACATTGTGATGGGAATAAATTACCGGAGATCAGAACTTGCTCAAAGTTGTGATGAGAAGAAAGATTTACGAGTCATCATGACATGAACTAAAACGGGCTAAACAAGTCCTTTGAAAACCTTTTTGACGTTATGGTTTTTTCTCAGTGATATCTCGGAGTATGACGGTCTAACAATAAAATCTATAACGAATAGAGCATTAATGTAATTATGGCTGTTTGTCTCCGACACGAGTGGCTACGATGCCAAATATTTGCGATGCCGAGGCTTGCTGTGGTTTCGGCAAACACTCGCTGTGATCAAAGCTAGCAATACTAGATGGGTTATTTTATTTTAGCATCAGGGATAATAATGCATTATCATCTTACTAAAGATAGAAAAACCAGAAAAAGACATTCGGTCTTGGCTTCAGGCGAGAATCGTTCCAGTGTCTTTCGTAAACCGGGCGACTGCACTAACCACTGTGCTACTGAGATCATTAACAGACCGGCCGAATTTGTCTGTTATATTTTACCTGGCAGCCAGGTTTGTTTCACTAATGTTTAGGCATATTATACTAGATGCTCCTATACGTTTTGCTATTGGGCATTATTTATTTAATTCTACTACTTGCGAGACCAAACGGCGACCAAGCGGGATCCCTAAGAAAGTGACTGAAGTACGCAAGCAACTGGAGAGAATTCAAAAACTGAACGTGATGCTGAAGCAGAAAAGAAAATAGCAGTTAAATGACGTTAAAATCCAATTTCTACCATTATTGAGGTATATCTCTCTCTCGTACTAGGTTTCACGTTCAAACTAATTACTACATCGATACGAGTAAATCAGCGCATGTTCGATACATTAGATTTTATCTAAATCGCTCGCATCCAAAACGCGCAGTCATTGCGTGTGATTAAACCATTTTGTTATTCATCACGTTCTTTGTGTGCTATAACAGTCGGTGTATCTTGATTAGAAATTGAGAACGATGTAATAATTAGAATGTGAGATAACGGAGTCTGTGGGATAGATTTTAAATAGTAAGGACGTATTACGATCAAAATAATTGAAATAGTGCTACCTTGTCAAATTAATATGAGTGAATGAGTGATGAATAACTTTCGTGGGCAAGTAAATATGAGCATGAGTCAACTTTACGCCTAATTAAAATTTTAAAATGTAACAACCTAAGGATCTGAAAACCAGAAAAAGACATTTAGTCGTCTTGGCATCAGGCAGGAATCGAACCCGCATCTTTCGCAAACCGGGCGACTCACAATCTAAGGTTTGAAAAAGTAGAGTGTTCTAAGGTAAGCCATATCTTTTAAATAATACTCGCATTGGTTATTTTATTTTTGTTGGTGTTTATATAAAAACTGTTAGTGTTTTTTTTATGAAAACCATGTTTCTGTACTTTAAAATGACGTTACAAAAATATTTATTTCTTGTTTTGCTCTCAGTAAATGTCAAGCCAATGCATTATAAATATCTATCTATTGGCTAGACTGAGGCAGCGGCCTATAAGTCCTATAGCACATTTGGCTGAGATTCAAAACCAATTGTTCTAGACATACCTACGTCCCAATAGGCTACGTGGATAGAATGCGACAAAAACAAACCTTCGCTTTTCATCTTGTTGTACTCTCATGTCGCAAGAGTGATCATTTATGATGTAACACGAGTAATTTTAAAACATATTACTACCAGAATTAAGATGGAAACGTTTGCATAGGTGATTTGGCTATGTGCACAGGCTAAAATAAAAGGCAAATAACGCAAATTAAGCAACTAAATGGCGCTAAGTAAAGCAATTTGACAGCCGCTGCGATAGTCCGTGCGTCCACTCAGCTGGCCCCACTGAAAATCAGCGTCTGGGCCTATCAGGTCCGGGCATTAGCTGAGTTGGGTCCATTTAATTTTGGACATCGTGACACTGATGTCTGGTGGAAATTGTTGTTTATTTGTCCTTTGTTATTTTTTCTCTAACCATTCTGTTTCGTTTGTTTGCATCTGTATGTGTACGATGTCCAAGATCAATAAACGTTTTTTCTTTCTTTCTTTCAAATCCGTCTGTTATTGTACTATATTTCTGCACACCCTGTGTATTTATTACGAATAACATTGCTTAGACAGTGTCATACATTTTCAGCATGTAAAGCTAAAATAACCAGATATTTCATCCAAAAGGAGCTAACAACTTAAAGCAGACAATAAAATCCCATCTTTGAATCTGCGTCTTGACATTACTAATATGTGTATGAATCAGGTTTAACATGATGACCTCATGTGCATACCTATTTGACTTGTAAACAAGAGATCAGTTGAAATAATAAAATATTGTGAATGACATGAAGACGAAACGAGCTGACGGGTCATTTAATGGAAATCTGGACACATGCAACACTGATTCAGTTTCTGATGAGTTGAGACCCTCCTCGGATAGAACACCTAGAATAGAGTGCTGATGAGATTTTGGAGCTAGTTTTATTTGGTTGTCAATATTAACATTGTATTCTTTTTAATTTAACCCATTCTCTCCCACAGCTGGGCCAAAGTCTCCCTCAAACTTCTCCAAACGCCCCTGTCCTGAGCCAAGATCTGCCACTTTCATTGCACGAGCCCAAATGACCTTGTGGCAACCAACAGATGGGCATCGCAGGAGCGGAAGACCTCGGCAATGATGGGGCGTTGACATTATCTCAGTATTCCAGCACTGTAAAGTATACGATGATATTTCCAACTACATAGCGGGTTTCTAGTCACGATACAGAACATGTTCTGAGCATCTTATATCATACCACACCGTGGGTTGACATAAAAATTCAAAAGCAACCAATTAATGAGCGCATCGGAGCGATCAGCGATGGTAAACGCATTACGCAACATTAGCCGACTGCAGCAGCGCCGCATCAATAACTGCGGCCATATTGTTGCTAGGGATACCACAAGGAAGCATCTTAGCTTAGTTACTTTAAACACTAATGTGGGGACCTAGAAAAGGTTTCGGCTTATCAGCATTAGATGAGAATAATTAAGGACATTATGTTTTTTATTTTCGTTTTAGTCCTATTAAACTCAAAACAGTATCAGTGTAATTTTTTACGCTTCGATCGCAAAGAAAAATCCGTTTAAATTCACAACCGAGAGTATTCTAGACCAACGGTATTGGGTATCTTCATTGGACGATATGTCTTGTATTCAATGCTCTCATCAGGTTTGGGAGAACTAAACAGACACTGGCTGGATCTACTAGATCTACTATCTATACGGATTTGCATGAAACTTTGCAAAGATATAATAGAAAATTCCCTGGCAAGTGGCAACTTTGCAATGCATGCTAACTTGACGTTCAAGTACAAGCCAAATTAGTTGAATGTGTACTTTGTCGCTTGTACTTGACATTTTACCAATTTTCTGCAAACAGAGCGTGCTGTACTATTGTTAGGGCTACCTTAACAGCATCCAGCATTTTGAAAATCCCCGTTAAAAAGTGGTAAGTTTAGAACATCCATTAGATTGGTATTTTCTCGTCACAACGTTAATAAACATAAGTTTAGAAAATTGACACAAAAGTTTCAAAATCAAGACAGAAAAAAGATTTCCTTCTGCATCCGACAGTTCAGATGATAGACAAAAACATTCGCATTTGAATAAAGAACAGAGGCGTTCACATCAACCTTCACATAGGGGCACCTTATACTGCTGACATAAGACCCATTTTGCAATGGTTTTGTAAAGGCTGATGTGTACGCCTCTGTACCTGAGTTGCGCGTGCGCAGCAGCCCTGCGCGCGCGGCTGGCTGGACTCACGTATCGGTGGTTATTGCCCCGCGTGACGGCCGCCGCTAAACGACTAATTAGTTGACATTTCAAATAGCTCTCCGCTCTTAACGCCTCCGGAACACCGAATTGAACAAACAAAACAAAGTTGAGTTTCGTTAACGCTAGATCGGAAACGTCATGGGGAATGACTACTGAATTTTGTAAGGCCTACTTGCGCCATCTTGTGAAATAACTTCGCGGATTACTATTGGCAAAATTATCGTTGTCAGAGGAGATGGCAATAAGAGGTACATGAAAAGGTTCTAATTTGTGTAATTGCAAGTCAAAAAGTCTTCTCGACTCGTGCCGTAATATGCCAAGAGAACTGAGAGAGTCTGTCATATTTTGTTCAAAAACCCAGAAATCTTCTATTTATTATTATTTAGGGACATGACCCGAATTAAGCTAAGCTTGACTCTGTGCTTAGGGGTGTCAAAGTTACATGCATACTAGGTAGGTATTACTAATAGTACTCTGCAAACAAACCATGACGAGGTTGACGAACAGAGTAATACTAGCTTGACATAACCGTTTATATAACACATAGTTATAAGATAGTTAATTGTAACCAGCACCGTTAACGACAACGTACTCCAGACGTACTTGTAAGTCCACCAATAGCGGAACATCTTGTACAGAAGTATCAATGAGATATATAATATTGTCTGTCCTCAATTTGCCAGCTACGAAAATTACATTCTTAGGCCAACAGCAAAAACTAAATCTTAATACAGACAAATTATTTAACTGTACTAATTTCCTCTCAACATGAAACCAAAGTGACCAAAGACATCCTTTTCCAGGCAGGAAGTTTTTGTGTTTCGAACGCACAAAAATAACTCATTTAACTACAGCAAATACAACACAAGTACTTCCGCGAGTACCATTAACCCGTTGCACGTCTAATTTTGGTCACAACTTAAACACAACATCACTAAAATGTAACATTAACAATAAGTCAATGACACTTCGCAGTCGTATGCGTTGAAAACTTGCGATCAACCGCAAACCCTCGTTCTATTGAACGTTAATAACTTTCATTGAACAGTTCATAGAAATGTTAATAAAGCTAGTAAGTAGCAAAACATGTTTGAGGGACCTTTGTGGGCTTGGTGTAAACTTATTTATGAAAAGTCATCGGCCTCAAAGTCGAACTGGGGTGCGCTGAACTTTAATCTAGAGCTATCCTGTTGTTTATCGTTGCGAGTAAGATGGGATATGGTGTAGTTGCACCTCAGGGTGGTGGTAGGGAGCGAGGCGTGACGGGCACGTGTTCACGTGTTCCTGAGCCGCGATCAGCTGTTGCGGGTCGTCGACCGGCCCGCGGTGACTAACATCGGCGGGTACGAATCGCCGAGTCAACGCACCGCAGGAGTTGAGCGGAGCCATCTCGCTAACTTGGCAGATTCTGGCGAAATCGAGTATTGTCCCGAACGATTATTGCAAATTTTTATACTGTCATCGTGAGTCGGTTTAAAGAAACGCCTACGTTTAATAACCTTATTGTTTAGAATGCGTCAGATGAAGCTTACGTTTCGTCTAAATGGTCAGTATCAAATCAAATCAAATACTTTTATTTGTGATTACAGGTAATTAACATAGATGGGAAAATACAATTTTTGCAGTATGTTGACCCTATTGATGGAATATCCGTAACTTTCTCGGAGGATTTTGCTAGTCTCCCCCCCCCCCAAAGGCATGTTTCACGCTACTAATAGCGTGAAACATGCCTTTGGGGGGGGGGGGGGGGGGAGGTGAGCTTCCGCGTTTAGTATGGAATCAACGTGCTCAAAACTAAAAATCGTAAGCGCCATTCGCATTTTTATCAAAAAGTGAATGAAAATATTTAGTATTTTCTAAATCTAAAACAGTCACGAAATCGAGAAGATAAATACCTACGTTTTTGTGATTTTATACGAATTATTATCGTACAATGCGGTTGTAATGAGCATTTATAAGATATTTTAGAGGTAACTTCAGGATTTTTTTCTATCGAGCAAAGTTTTTCCAATCGTGTTTTGGAAACAGTCATCCCATCACACATAGGTACGTTCTGTAATACATATTAGAAATTTCAGTGCGATAATCATTCAATATTTTCAATTATAGCTCATAGATAACAGTCCATTTTGACGTTTTCACCTATTAAGGCCCCTTAGCAAGAAAAGTATAATCCCCGCCAATTGCAAATGCGCCTGGCCATCATTTTTGTGATGTATATATTTTGACTTTTCAACGCTAAGGTAACGTTTGCAACTTAAGCTGTCAAGTACGCTAAATCGAGTTGTGATCATGCACTTTTTTATCGTTATTGTTTTTCATTATATTGCTTTATTTGTTACTAAGTTGTTAAGGTTTTGTCGTTATTCGTTTTTTTTTTATGTAAATACAATTTCTTAAATCTGAAACAACTTATAACCATTATAATTTTCACTTTATCCCAAAGTTCCCACTTGTTTTCTTACCACTGGAAGTCATAAATAGTTGTTAAGAACCATGAAGAAACACATGATTTGAGAGTTTTAAATCTTCCATTAAAATTGTTTAAAAATTCCATAAATAATATAAATAGGTATCGTTTTTAATCGTTTTTTGCGAACTGTATTTTTTAAAGTAACGTGGTTTTTCATTTGACAAGGTTCCAGTGCATTAGCAATTGGCGAGGATTATATCAGAATGGTTATCCGTTGTGTAGTGTCCAAAGATATTTATAATTGTAACCTCTCCTCAGCACATTGGGCCTCCTATTCTCCTCCTACGCCCGCTGGTCCTCAATAGACATGTCCTCGACCAACTTCGAAGAGTTCATAGTGAAGCACAACATGCATGAAAAGGAAGAGTTTAAGAGCATCAAGAGTCTGAACATATTCTACCAGGCCGGGACTAGCAAGCTGGGGAATCCGGTGTTTTACTTCATTTCTAGGAGATACAAGTGAGTTATTATCATAATTTACAAGTAGAAAAAGCGTTGAAGCACAACATGCATGAAAATGCCCCCTGCCTTAGGCATGTTAAGGTTTAAAGACATTTATTCTCACTGAAGACCTAAGCCACTTATATGAGAATAAAAGCTTAAGTAAAATACGTGTGTTCGTTTCGCGCTACTAATAGACTTAGGATGCATATTGAATTCTTCATTCGCCACATATGTCATGTGTACCTATCACGGCCGAGGGATTACCCTTAGCTGTTGAATCGATTATCAGAGTTTGAATCAGTAATCAGAGATTAAATGCATGTCGAGCGTGTGATTGGTTATTTAGATTTATGTCAACTGTTTAACTGGCGATTGTTTTTAGAAACCATCTGGAGTTAATATTCTTTTGTTAAGCCTTAGTTCTTAGTAATTATTTTTGAAGAGTGTTCTGGGTACTTGAAATTATGAATCTTAGGATTGAAGTTGAATGGATTAATTTCGCACTGTCATCTACTTGACTGCAAAATAAGCAGAACATTTTATATTTTATGGGTGGCAGGATAAGTGACATTGATACACATACTTAAATAGGTAATAACAACCAGGCACCCGAGACCTACAAATCATGACTAATGAATGCATGACCATAATTTTTGACGGCCTTCTAATCGTTTGAAGTGTACGAAACTTCGTAATCTTAAATGTTGCAGAGTAGACATCCTGAGCAAGCCAAAGGTCTCAAGATCTCTTTGAGCTGACAACAGCAGGATGAGGTCGGAACCGCAAAGCGCTTATCGAAACGGCTCGTGACTCATTTCGTAGTTAATGACAAACCCCATGAAATAGGGTAGATGACTATGAGTGATTTTGCATGTTTTTTTATATTCCCCAAAAATAATAATTGATTACAAATGTTATTGTAAAACCACAATCGAAATTCGTTTCAAAATGAGGCTACAATAGGCCTGCAAACTTGGGTGGGCAAGTCCATTTCATATGTGTTAAATTTTTGTAAAACAATATCACTTTTTTGTAACCCAAACTATTATGAAGGAATTATGTTAGGAGACCATTATCATAAACGCAATATTGAATATAGCTGTCGAACAAAGTTATTACGCGCTCCTTACAAAAACAGCGACAGTGACGTCACTGTCGCTGTCACTTTTGTATGGAGCGTTTTTGGGCAAGTCCAAAAATGTGCATTTCAAATTGTGATATCTCTGGTGGTATTGATCCAGATGAAGTGATTCTTTGAGGATTGTTTACATAAATGTAAGGTCTTTCGATAATAAACAAAAAAAAAATACAGTCATCATGCCTATTGGTATGCAGCTCGGTCGTTGCTGCTTCTGGTATATCCGCTCGGCTTTTATTTTTGTACGTCCACTTAGATATGAACTCAATAACAAATTTTTGAGGTCGAATGATCATATGTTTAAATATTTTACACATGGGCAAATCTCATGATGGGGACAGGAGGAAAACTTCAGGGGTGACTTTTTCCCGGCAGTACGACGAGCTAGGTTGGTGTAAATAATAATGCCTTGTTAAGAAGTTATTTGATCAGGTATGAGTTTTCGGCAGGCAGGTCAAGCGATGATGGTGAGCTGGACTCCCATACAGAAAATCCGCTGAAAGTAATAATAAACCCGACTCGTCATAGGTACTCGGACTTGTCAACTTCACTTGTTTTGGAGGTAACGCACACGAATGCTTGCTTACAAAATTAAGATAGACGCTCAACTTCGGTAACTAACTCCGGTACTGTGCGCAGCCTCAAACTTGATGCATTTATTTGAAAAATTCGTAATTATTAAGCAGTTAATTAAGATGATCATTCGCGGAATGATACGGATACAGCTTAGCTGTTAGACAGCGAGGTATGCCAAGAATACGAATTAATTTGCGAGAGTTCATTATAGCAGACAATTAATTCATGTTTGGCATAAGCTGGCATTCATCAAACTGTTTCAGAATTGAGAATTTAAAGGACATCATTCGATTCGTACCCACATAAAAGGATCTTTAAGATAATGTTTTCTTATCGGAAATAACATCATGAACAACATTTTTATTGTAACAAAATATATTTATTGTAATAATAAATTGCTGCTTCGTTCTCGCTTTAATTCTAAAAAGCCTGGCTTGAATTATGTCCTTTGAAAATAATCTTGTTCTACGATCTCTTACATTTAAGTCTTTAATCAGACATCTTGAGAGATACTCAGGTTTTTTTAGAATTTTCAATTACTTTTGCGTCTTCTTTGAATTTGTAAAATAAACAAATGTTTATGTTTGTGAATACGTTTGTCTGACAGACAAAATAATTCATGTCATATGGCAATCCTCAGGTCTAGTTTGACGAAAATACAAAAGTCAAATCCAAGTTAACAAGAATTTTGTCTCTATCATTTTTAGCTATTCACTTTCTCACTTAGCTAGCAAAACGGTGCTAGTAGAGAACCGATTACATTTCTATTCAAAACGTGATTTATTCCCAAGGAAAGCGACGAATAAAAGGCAGAATGGGGTCATCCACAGCTTAACTAAAGGTATCGATGACCCCAGAAAGCCCTATAAAACTACGGTTATTTAAAATACACTGCTACGCAGTTAGTAAATATTTAAAGCCATCTCATTTATTGAAGCACAAATAGAGTTTCGACAGCTTCAGAGATACAGCTCAACTAATATATCAGCAACCCCATCGAAATTCACTAGTAAAAAAGGCTACACCTTTTTTTACTAGGGAATTTCGATGAGATTATCTCTAAAAATAAATAACCATATTTTTTTTCTGATCTTTCCAGGGACATGGGCACTTAGTAAAGTACAGAGGCGCACACATCAACCTTTACAAATCCATTGCAAAATGGGTCTTATCTCAGCCGAATAAGGTGCCCCTGTGTAAAGGTTGATGGGTGCGCCTCTGTACATGAGATTAATTTATAACTCCATATTGGCGTGTGCCACATGACTTATTTATTTTATTACAGAGTTTTTACTCTGCATTTTATAGATGTTAATTATTCGCGTCATACAAAGGTGACCTTGCAATGGCCACGTACAAACTAGATACCTATGTATCTTGCGGCGTCCGCCTTTGTTCTTACAACACACTAAGACAAGTTCAACGGCTTGAACTTTGGGCTTTTACAAATATGCAAACCATATTATTGAGAATTGAAAAAATAATATTGAAGCACAAGAACACTTTAAACAGTAGCTAATAAAAAAAAACCTAATACCTAGTTTTAATTTTCTTATTCCCTGTCTCAGCATGTGCCACTGCAGCTTTTATAGCTTTTTTTTAGCATCAAGAAATGCAGTTAAGCATGCCCAGTCTAGGTTTGGTACAACTGGGTTATGTGGTACTTGAAACTCCTGGGAAACAGAGACCCCTAGCCACAAAAACCTGACAGTGGTCATCTTTGCGCGAAACAAGAGGATAGTGGAACCCCGACGAGAAGGAGCAACACAAATCAGAATACCCACCCACCCCAGTGAGACCCACCCACCCCAGGAGTGTGGGTATACCTACTAAAACAGCAGCAGCCTTCTTCCCTGTGTGACCAGGGTTTACCAAGATCTCTTCTGTAGAGAAGGAACACTACCGGTTGAACACCTGCCGCACAATGCTGTTCACACAGCCCATCTCGTAGGGAGTTAGACCCGTACCCCTACTGGTGTTACGGCAGTGTGAGACTGCCCCTACACTTCCGTCCTTCTCGGGGCCACTTAAAGTGGACACAGCCCCCGCCGCGAGCACTCCCAGCGACCCCGAAGCCCCCCTCTTACCACAGGTGGAGGCGAACCGTGGCCGTATTCTTACGCCCTGGCCACAGGGCGGACGCAGGGAGGCCTAGAGCCCCTGTCAGCAGGGCATGCAGGGGCATGCAGCTTTTATAGATGCAACAACCATAGTATTTTTAACAGAGCCTTGCTGGTGTCGCCAGTGTGTGTGGGGGTTTGGACATCGAATACCAGGATGCGCCTAGATGAAGATAGGGCACTATGCAATGATGTGTACTGTCAGGGAGGCTGATATAGCCTAGATGGTGTTAATTATATAGAAACCAGGTAAGGTAGAACAAAACCCATTACACCTAATGTATTATTTAGTGCATGGGAGAAGCTTATATTCAGTGGTCGTCTCATAGCTACAAATGATGACCATCCTCGTAAAACAGGTAAGAGCCATTTTAAAAATAGTAACCGCTATTATCAGGTATTGTAACAAGTGACAGTACTACGCATATTTGCCCGCGCCATGGCACGCCGAATTCCGAGCAAGTCAATAACCAGCAAATGGCCCACGCGCTTGTATTAGGGTCCTATTTTACCGAGACGCCATAGTGTACAGTAAACAGTATCTTTTATGAAAAGTATCTATTGTAATTATTCTATTTAATAAATCACAACAGTGTTTTTCAACGCATTCGCCCTGACAGCAGTCCCCAAGTAAAGTGACTCAACTTCAGCAGAGACTTAGGCACCCCACAGCAGGGCTCATGAATTTTGCCTTAAGGAACTATTGAGAGAGTACTAACCAAAATACTTGTTTTTTGTGATGAAAGCGACCGAACACATCCAAATCTAGGTAATGTCGAGTGTGAGGCATACAAATGAAACACACGAACCACCGAAGGTGGACAAATTATGTTACAAATTAAGCTTCTAAACGGTAAGTCTAGCTCTCTGACCGCTCCGTTTAGGACATAGTCAAATACGTCTGTTATGTTCCAATAACGGCATCTCGGTGCAAAAGTCCCCTTAACATCGCACAAAGGCAGATACTATCAATTTGACATCGTTTGTGAGTTTGCGACTTGGCATTTAGGTGAAGCGCAGCCGGGCGACGGCATTGGTGAACCGGCGCGGGAGTCGAGACAGGTGGCAAAAAAACACTGGCGCCTGCCGTATACTAACTACCACTAAGATACATACACACATCAAAAGTGTCTAGGGATATCTCAAGCATTTTCATACAAAGTATAGTTATTGGGGAGGCTGTAAAAATTAAAATATTGATACCAACGTAGAAATTTTTAGGGCACAGAAACTGCTATATCTGCCCTTTCAGATTGTATAAAGAAATTCATTGTGGTAGCATTATTGTACAATCGTAAGGACGTTAAAAAAAGACAGATTTTTCTTTTAAAAGGTTTCAAAATTTTAGCAAAATCAAACGTTTTTTTGTAATATTCTTAACCTTTATCTTATGCCTGTTTCCTCGAGTTATTCTAAGATAATGCTGAGCATTATCTAATATCTTTGATTTTGCTAAAATTTTGAAACCTTTTAAAAGAAAAATCTGTCTTTTTTTTAACGTCCTTACGATTGTACAATAATGCTACCACAATGAATTTCTTTATACAATCTGAAAGAGCAGATATAGCAGTTTCTGTGTCCTAAAAATTTCTACGTTTGGTATCAATATTTTAATTTTTACAGCCTCCCCAATAGCTATACTTTGTATGAAAATGCTTCAGATATCCCTAGACACTTTTGATGTGTGTACTTTATACAACTTGCCTATAATGGATACGTAATTATTACAGACTGTTGCAGTACGCGCACGCGCCTGCGGCCGATGGCATGTGCAGTTTCGTATGATAAACTTATTTGATTATATGTGCGCTATAAAAACATCTTCGAGCGACGCAATGCGGTGATGCATAGTATTAAAGTAATTAACATTAATCATCACATTATGCGACGGTTCAGCTGTAACCTATTGTTCTTATGATAAACATTTAGAAAATGTGGTCAAATGCGCATTAAGATTAACAAGGACTAAATTTGGACATCTTTATTTTTCTCTTTTTACGTTATTAACATAACCGCAGTCAAATTACAGAAGTGGTCTCTGACAGCCTTCATACATTATATTTTAGCTACCGCGCTTGGTGGTTAGAGCAGCCGCTTGGTATTCGGAAGACGCTGGTTCGATTACCGCCTGAAACCTAGGCTTCAGCGTCAGGGCCTAGGCCCGAAAGGTTTTTTCCTGATATTTCAATGTTTATTCCCAATTTCAGCTTTCGAAGCTCGAAGCTCAATAGCTTTGAGTGTGAGCTGATAGAAAGTTTTAGGGGAAACGATTTAATCAGTAGATCTTATCACCATCATGACGTAACAACAACACAACGTGACGTCACGCCACGTCCACGTGAGGCGAACCTCGATGGCCGCGCACCTAAATCGCGGTCAAGGCGCTACTCGAGATAACCGCTCAAAATATTTACAACGCTTTCTTGTAATGACAGTGTTATCTAATCAGAAGAAGGAATGCCAACGCATTACTTCACTTGTCATGATAATGAGTTTTCTCTTGTGCTATGCTTATGAAACAAAGGTTCCAAACAGATCCAAAACATTCGTTTCAACAACTAACACTAAACTGAACTTGCGACCCTTGTGTCTCAATAGGCCTCTTGAGCAATTTGTGCCAAATGGGTCGCAAAACTCTAGTGAATTGTCACACACACAAACAGCAGCTAATCTAGTAAGTTTCCATATTGATAATGTTTAAGGAAAACGCATTTAAGGCGACTTTTGCGTGAGTTTTTGACGCTCTAGCGGATACGCAACGGATACAGCGCTAATAAGGCTGTCAACTTATCTAGATCTGTTGAGATAAAACTTATGTTGAATATAATATCTTAAATAAATTCCCAGCGCAAAATATGATGAGATTGGACTAATGTACAGCGAATAAGTAAGATTAAGGGGCAAAGTCCCGGATATTAGTGTATGTAAGGAGTTTTAAATCGGATAATAGAGAAGGCTACTGCTTTCTCAGCGAAAAAACCTGCGAAAGATGATGAAAGGCAGTGAATTCTTCAATCAAATTCAAAAAATATCATATTTGATTTGAAGATCGTAGATCGTGGTCGATTTTAAACACGGCCACCTGACCCTTAACTAAGCAGCTTGTACTGATACTAAATGTTTGTCCAAGGTTTGTCCAGAATGGTGATAGAGCTTGCAGATCGGGGTTTAGCAGGCAAGATCAAGTTTTGGTTTCAAGGATTCCCAGTACCATTTATTCTACAACCAAGTAACTCAACAACAGTGTTCGAAGAGCTTCACAAAGTCTAGAATAAAACCTTATTAGAGAGATTTCTGAACGGTAAAAGCCATAATCCCATCTTATCACCTTCAATTAGCCTCCTCCATGATTCAGAGAACACGTTAAGCCGCGTGTTCCGGCTGTCATCACTATGATTGCGATAGTTGAAATTAGTGCTGTCTCCACATCCAATTTGAGCAGAAGATTGATGTGGCGCCACCGCCTTCCACAGACACAGTACTGGAGGATTGACATATCGTCTTAAGCTAGGTCTGTTAGATCTACGCCCTTAGAGACGCGGGGCGTCAAGCGTCGCGTGAGGCGTAGCTTTCCGCCGCGCGTCGGCAGTTTATGGTGTGGCGGGGTGTGGAGAAACATGTGGCTTCTGCCGCTTGTGGAGCCTGTCGCTTCACATGCTGCGGCTTGTGGCGCTACCACTCAAATGAGCGCTTCAAACATCACAGTAAACGAGGCCTAACTAAGTCGAACGTCAAAAAGTGACAGTGACAGGCCTCCACTGATGCGGGCCATCGCGCCCCATCTTCAGCTAGACGCATCCATCTCCTGCCTTGCGTAAATCTTTGCTCCACCTAGCCGGAGGGCGTCCAACACTATATTAGCACATCGGCGTCACATATAACGACGACTGTCCCATGTAACATGACATGATCTCATCCAAGAGAAGGGGATCTGGCTCGAAAATGCGGATCAGGCATATCCGTCGTTCAGATCTGCCTTTATGTCTGTTTATAGAATGAAGGAAACGGCAGAATAGCAAAGGACAAGAATAGTATGTAAATATTAAGTGATTCTAAAATGGTGGTAAAAACATAAATAATTTTGGTAACTGGACTGCGGTGACATTACATATTTTGTTTCTAAACTTATGTAACAATCAACAACACTGTGTTGCTTTGCTTGGATATATTTGGATAAAATACTGTTTAGTAAAAAAGAGACATGTTACATACACTTTTGACAGTGTGAATATGTTATACTTTTTGCCAGATTCAACTCCTACAACCACTTAAGTATACCACCCATGGCCTAAGTGCCTTCCATACACTGTGACCTCAATAACTTGTTTCTTGCAATTAAAATACAATAACTTGGAGAACATGAATCACAGCTCCATATTGATTCACAAGGCTGTGACTGTGACATCTGTGTGACATTGCTCAACTCTTAAATGGGCAAAGGTGAACACAATAAACTTAATTAGTGGTGAGCTGATGATTCAGGGGACCCCATCAAAAAATCATTTTTTTTATTACTAATGAGTATTGGGGTTACTGGATTTTACTAGACATTTTACACCCTTTGCATAGTGTGTCCAAGAATAATAAATATCAATTTATTTAATCTTTATTGCACAGCAATGAATAGTAAAAAGGAGAGCTGTAAGTACCTAAATAAATGCACAAGAGGTTTTGAGTGTGCTAAGTTAGAGTATGTCTTCTTTTTATGGAAGACTTTTGTTCCCACAAATCCGAACAACAGATGGCAACGTTGGAGCACCGGGGGGTTTAGTCAGTATTCCCACCCCTACCCGGGGTGGGTGAGTCTGACACACCCCCGCCCTACCCCCGGAGGGCGGGAAGTCCGCAAACGGATTCCCCTCGAAAAAGAAAAAAAAAAAAAAAAAAAAAAGAGTATGTCTTCTTATTTAAGATGAACAATGGATCAACATTTTTCTGCTGTACTGTAATGTTGTGCAATATTATTTAATTAAATTTAAAAAAGCCTGGTTTCTTTGTAATGAGTTAAAATTCAATGAAAAAGTATTTTATATTATTTTATCAAATAGCTGCCTGCATTTAGTCAATACTCATCAATCGCATGATGACTACACTTCAGTGTTTGAGGTCCTTGCCTAGCAGGCCATTAGTATCTCAGTACTGTCACAATTCTGGGTAATACTATTCTTCAATTCAATCAATAATAACAAACATAATTTTGGGTAACTATGCCCCTAGTACCTTTGTATAAACATTCAGTATGAATCAATTTAACTGCATATTCTAGGTATGAAGTGGATACTTAGTCAGAGGGAAGTCTTCTATCTGTTATTCTTAGAGAGTAACATACACAGAAAAACAAACTTTAGAGCAATATCATTGTTATTCTACCTAGTGTTATCTTTAACACTGTTTGACCTTGTCTCAGTACAGCTGCAAATGGGTCAACCTGCAACTACACAGGTAACTAGGTGTCCTGATAACATTGTTTGTGCTTTTCTATTTTACCACCACACAACACATGCCACCGCGCAGGAAGCACTACTTCTATTCATACGCTTTTGTTTGCACCAAGTACCAAGTGCAACAATACAAACAAACAATCTAAATGTCACTAACGCAACGTTTAAATCGTGCTAAGTAGCTACCAATTCGGCACAACTTGACATGAACAGCTAAATAACGCACCAAATTTAGAAGTTCCGCTATTCATTGCTATAATGATGATCATAACCTAGAAAACTCTCAAAATAGAACAGTGTATGTACAGTTATGTACTCACCGATTGTGGCGAACTCGTCTGGAGTCCTTCCTCCGGCTAGCAACCAGCGGCACCAATCTATTGTCTCCCACTCGTCAATAGCCTTGCTAGGGTTCAGCAGAACGTCGAGCAACGGACCCAAGTGCTGAGGAGAGCCACTGGCGCAGTCCGCGTGTATATACGCGGCTGCACCACGTTTGCCCTTCTTCATCAACACTTGCGCCGTCGAGTTAGACATTTCAACACTATTCTAACCAACGATCGGATAACAATCACACTAAACACATAAGTCACCGTTTAATTCGGTCGCTCACGGAAGAAACACCATTTCGAGTTTTACATAAGGCAATGAACTGTAGGCCGTAACGCCTTCACACTGTAACATGGTTAATCGTCACGAACACATTAATATCAGGGGGTACGTTGTTAGCACTGTATTTCTATCACCAATTTTGAACAGAAAAGAGGCTTCTAATATTTCTTTTTAGTTCACAAAGAAGAATTATTCCAATGCAGACAAAACTCGGCCATTCATTCGGTGTTAACTGCAACGAAAATAAAAACTACTATGCCTAATCACAGTGTTGCCAGTAATTATCTGTAAATGAAGCATTTTAGTAGTTTAAGTTCTCAAAAAATATTTTTTTACTTTAAGTATTGAACCTGATTATTATTAAAATCAGAAACTACGCTCACAATTGAATCTCAATGAATCCCAAACAGGGTAAATGATTGTCCCCTTCGTGAGTTCTCGCCTTAGCGTGGCAAGGGAGGCTTAGGACTGGACCTTGTTTCTAAACATTACAATCCTAAAATTTTGTAAGTTAACCCTTCGAAACCCGGTGGCTCTCGGAAGAGCCAGCTCTAAAAACCGTCAAGACCCGATGGCTCTCCGGAGAGCCAGAAGGTTCGCACCAGAAAATACGCCGAATTTGTATTAATTTAAGAAGGATATTAGCTTGAATTTAATGCCGAACCATAGATAATTTAATAGGCTTTCAAATGGTACCAAAAACATAAGTTGACTATGGCTACAGTGTTTCAAATTTGCAGTTATTTGGGCCGCGTCGTACTGTGCACTTCAACTAGTGAAAAATTGTGTTTTTACTATCTAAAACGTAAGTATTATTGTAATAATTATAATTTTAGACAGTTTACAGCCTATATACACATAAATATGATCATTTAGACAATGAAAATCCAGAAAAAACAACTAAAGAAAATACGATTGGGAGATTCCTTAGACGCTGTTTTTGTAATGAAGATTTAACATGTTTTTAGAGGTGAATGTGGTAATGACACTGCTTCATTCTATAGTAAATTTTGTCAAGAATCTGAAAATGTGTATCTTTTAAGGATTTATGATATACAGAATAATATATTTGTGAATAAACAATTATCGGGCGAAATTTGGCGGCCATGTTTGCTCATACAGTGTGTTCATTTTTTGCATTTGCTTAGAATGCCCGCTGGCTCCCTGAGGAGCCAATTACAATTTTGTTTGTTTGTTTCAATTTGTATATTCTTGTTTTTAGATTAATATATGAGGGGAAATGTTCAGCAGTGGATGTCAGCGCCTGTTGTTAGTAATGATGATGACACAACATAATTATTAAAACAAATTACAACTAAACGCATGTTTGATAGTATGCGTATTACAAACAGCATGAAAGCAAACACCTGGAAGATCAAGGAACACCATTGTCCCAAGGAGAATTGCTTTGCGAACCATCAAAAAATAAATAAAATATTTGATATTTTACAATATTTATTAGGTTCTGTCTTGACTTGTGTAATTTGAATATAATTTTCAGAATTTTAAAATAAATACATTTCTGGCAGCTCGATAAGCAAAAAAAAAGGATTTTGTATGTGTCTGTAACTCCTGCTTCATTGTTCGCGATAAATGGATCTAACTGATAGCTTGAGAAAAATAAATATTACTATATTGACCTGTTTTTTTTTACTTCCCTATATTTTTTTAATAACTTGATCATGAAATAAAAATATTTTGCTTTAGTGTTTAGTGTCATTTTCTTCACAGAACCACATAGAGGATAATGTGAAAATATTTTCACTAACAAAAAAGAAACAACCTGTAGTACTGAATTTTAGAATGCCCGCCGGCTCTC
Source organism: Udea ferrugalis (assembly GCA_950022985.1). Classification (NCBI taxonomy): domain Eukaryota; kingdom Metazoa; phylum Arthropoda; class Insecta; order Lepidoptera; family Crambidae; genus Udea; species Udea ferrugalis. The sequence continues at coordinate 15,679,461 of OX465527.1, read as the reverse complement.
CAGGGAGCCAGCCGTCGGAGGCCGAAAACGCTCGGGTTCTGACGGTTTTTGCGTATTGCAGTCTGGGTTTCGAAGGGTTAAGTTTTAATTTATGTTTGTTAAGTTTTATGACAAGTTCTGTATAACCCCTGCTGTGTAATGTTGTTAATAAACTCTACAGAAATGTACAAAATCTACAAGTAAAAACCTTTCAAATGTTTTTATTACAATGCCGTTTAATAAAAGTTAAAAAAACGCACGTAGAATTCGATGACAATGTTGTAGTTACAAATTTGTAATAGTATGTAAATTGTAACATAAAATGTAAAACTTTGTTGACAATTCTTAAATAACGAAGGTAGCTTTCTAAAACATTAAGTACATTTTAAGTACCTACTTTCTGGAGTCATGGAGCATAATATTTGAGAATTAGGATATTTTATTCAGGAGATTTAGTAAAAAACTTACTCACGATATAAAAATAAAAAAGTGGAGAGACCAATGTCTTTAACTATACTGTTGCTTTGTTTGAATATTGATTTGTTTAAGTAGAGAAAACTGTTTTATTAAACCCTTAATCATAGTTACATGTGTACGTACATAGTTTGTAAATTAAATAACATTTCCGGCAGGTGGACTCATTTTGTGTCAGATCAGAACTTTACCATTTTGTACCTCAACTTAACAAGTTGGAATAAATATAAAAAAATAGTCTTAGCAACTAGTAGTAGAAGTAGTGACAGTAGTGAATCTGAGTATAGTAAGCGGCGTATTTTCGTAAACGGATAAGCTTTGCTTTTAATGTGAACGATTTTACATTTCACGAAATATTACAGGTCAGCAAACCTACCGTCGAATATTTGATTACAAAGTATGGACAAAATCTTAAAAACGATTTAAAACAAAGCACTTACACCCACTTAGCAAATTTTGTTTTATTGCACTGGATACTGCCACAACACAACTGTGGCTCACAATACCAAGTTTTGGTGGAACATGGTAAAAGAACGATACATAACTGCGTTAAAAATGTGTCTGGGGTTGTGGTCAGTAATTTATTTGGAGAAGAAGTCCACTGGCCATATAATCATCGCGAGTCTCGACATCTCTAGATTGTAAGAAATATAATGTACTTATATTTAAGGCAGGCACTAAAGATGATCCTATAGATAGATGCTCCTCACCAAAATAAATTCATTTTATGTAAATTTTAACTTACAACTACTTTGTAATCACAACATTGTCATCGGATTCTACATGCGTTTTTTTCATATTTGAACGTTTATTAAACAGCATTTCTAAGAACAATATTTGTAAGGTTTTTACTTTTGGATTTTTTACATGATTGTAAGGTTTAGCGAACATCACTAGTCACAAAAAAACAGTAAGTTAATTACAAAATTGACGGATTGTAATGTTTAGCAGGACCCTGGCTACAACGTTTAGTTTGACTCAGTGTGACCATTTATGTGAATTTTTAATCTGGTTTAGTTTACTGACGAAAAACATTTTGTCCCTAAATAGTAACTTACACAAAAAAAAAACAAATAATTTATTTGTGTTGCGTTAGATTTTGCACAAAAAATTATCGGCCTGGTATTGTTTTTTTCCCCATTGGTTCCCCAAACGGAATAGAAAAAACAAGTGGAAGTGCGAAGTGGGCGTGGCACGCGTGCCACAATTAAGTGTAGCTACCCAGACTTGGTCCCAGTCGTGCTCTGTGGTCGTGCTCTAACATCGCATCGAGTTGCTCGTCTCGCGACAACTTCATTTACGTAGTTATGCCGTAATGCTCCATTTTGGAGTGCTAAAATGATAGTAGGATAAAAAAACTTGAAAATGTAGGTCTTTCCTACCATCGCTAGGTACTATTTTATTTGTTTTCTAATAAAATCTTGTTAATTTCAATAGACAGATTGATATCGACCTATAACGCAAATTTCAATCTTAATGCTTAAACAATTAAATGTATAATTGCTCCCAATAGAGAATACCGCCATCTATGGTCGATCAACGGAATTAACTCGTCAATCTTATCTAAATTGACATTAGATTAGAAAAAGTCGTAAGTTCTGTCAGCAGTAAAGCACAACAAATATTATCTGTAGAGTGTGAAGGTTGATTTCCGGATGTACGATCTGTGAATTAAGCTAATTTGGACTAGAATTGAAACGACCAATCAAACGGCTTTTTTCTTTGTAGTGCATTATATGACTTTCAATATATTAGTGTGAGTTTGGCGACAGCGGTTCCTTCACTAATATGGTTGCATTGCACTTCCACTTGTTTTTTCTATTCCGTGGTTCCCCCCCATAATACTTCCAGCGCAGTCTGGGTGCAAAGATAACTTAGAAAATCTGACTCATAATTTTATATTAATGGTTGAAAATATTGCAGACTAAGGTTTACGATGTGACTATAGTTAAAGAGATGGATGAAGAAGAGAACATTTTGAGACCCGCAAAAGCAATTTTTATTCAAGAAGGAATCTAAGAGATTATCTGCCATACGTGGAGGGTAGCTTGTCTGTCGGTTTTCTACAGGTTGCATTTCGGAGAGTGTGCGAGGGAGTTGCATGACCTAATTCCACCAGCTCCTTTTCTTCATCGGACCACTAGGCGCAGACTGGCTTTCCACCCCTATGTTGTTGACATCCCGGCAATCCGCACCAACCGTTTTGGTAACTCATTCATAATGCGGACAGCAAGGGAGTGGAATGAGCTTCCCGCTGAAGTGTTTCCACAGCAATATAACTTGGGCCTCTTCAAGAAAAGAGTGAACAGCCATTTGTTAGGCCGGCATGTACCACCTTAGGCCACATCATCACTTACGATCAGGTGAGATTGTGGTCAAATGCGCGCCTAATTGAGATATAAAAAAAAAGTATGTTTTTTCTCCACGAACTAGAAACCCTAAAAAAAACTAGGCTTAAAATAATAATTGGTATTTTTCTAAGTTTTGGCAGATTCTCTCAAGGCTTGCGATAGATTCTTTCTGTTTTAAATATGGTCACCCTGGTTTGACATTTACCAAAACACTGCGTAAAAACTAAAAAGCGTGTGGTGTTGAAATGTGGGGTTTTTATTGTAAAGTTATCAAATATCAAGAACAAATTGAACTATTTAACTAAGTTTTCAATTCAAACTTCCGCCATAACTTGCAGGTTTAATTAATCCAAACGTAAGTAAATATTAACGAAAACATGGACGAGGAAAAGAAGGTTATGTTTCATGAAATGGAGCTTGATGATCGGATTTTAAAGGTAAAAGCTTTATTTAATCCTCACTATTTAGTTAATTCAACAGATTTACACCGTCTGAACTCACGGGTGTATGGAAGTCTAGAGTAGGACGTAAAATCTAACCACATGTTATTTTTTAGGCTATATCTCTACTGGCATGGCGTGAGCCCACTTTAATTCAAGAAACAGCAATTCCCCTACTATTAGAAGGCAAGGATGTCCTTATGCGAGCCCGGACTGGCTCAGGTAAAACAGCAGCTTTCACAATACCAGTGATACAAAAGATATTGAACCTAAAAAACACAAGTCGGCATCAGTGCATACATGCTCTAATATTATCACCAAGTAAGGAGCTCTGCGGACAGGTAATAGATTGTTTTTCTGTGCCCTATCCCCCCTGTTGTATAATATGATTAGTGCTTTATAATATGTAATATGTTTAAAAACATTTAAAAAGTATTTTATAAAAATCTGATAAACTGAAAAGACCTCAAAGTCAAATTAATGAGCGTGCATTGATGGTACTAATTGGCCTTTTCTATTACAATCATAAAGGTTTAATCAAACTACGCATGATTAGCTTGGTTGTAATGCTGGGGCATTACTACTAATTTTTTTTTTTTTTTTTTTTTTTCATATTTGTTTACAAACATGCAATCAGTCCTGAGACTATAAGCAGTTTTTTTAGTTGAATGTAACAGTGGCGTGTAGGCATGCCTTGACCACTATCAGGCTGCCTTCATGGTTGTACTATATTTATACTGTGATGTCCCATAGGTGCAGTCTTTTCAGACGTCTTCTTTGCAGTGGTTGAATCAGACTCTGGGCCAGTTCGTTTTGATGACTACTTATTCGAGTTTTATATGACTTTAAATTTTTCGCTATTTGCTGTTTTACTGTAAGTATGTTCAAGTAATCATGAATTTCCTCCATTCTTGTGAACCACGGGGCATTGACAATGGCTTTCAGCACACTGTTTTGGAATCTTTGCAGAATTTCTATGTTTGATGTTTTCGCTGAGCCCCACAGTTGTATACCGTAAGTCCATATTGGTTTAAGTATGGTTTTATATAACAGTAACTTGTTCTCGACAGTGAGTCGCGAGTTCCTACCCATAAGCCACTCTAGGGATCTATATCTGTAGTTCAGTTCATCACGCTTTTTCTGAATGTGTGTTTTCCAGGTTTGTTTTCTATCAAGGTAAAATCCAAGGTATTTTACGCTTGTGTTATGTGGTAGGACCTCTTGACCTAATTTAACAGGAGGACAATCTTCTCTTCTCAGGGTGAATGTGATATGATGTGATTTAGTTCCACTAGCTTTAATTCTCCAAGAGTGCATCCAGGAATGTACATCATTTAAATGTTCTTGCAGTTTTTTTGATGCTACTTCAGGATCTGTGTCATTTGACAGTATGGCTGTGTCATCTGCAAAAGTGGCTGTTACGACATTCTCCGACTCTGGTACATCGGCTGTGTAGATCAGATACAACGACGGTCCCAGTACGGATCCCTGTGGGACTCCTGCTTTTATATCATAATAATCGGAGGTAGAGTTGTTGATTTTGACATAAAAGATACGACTTTCTAGGTAGGATTTCAATAACAGGTACAGATTATGCGGCAAAAGCTTTTTTAGTTTATAGAGTAACCCATTGTGCCATACTTTGTCAAAAGCTTGTTGCACATCCAAAAACACTGCCGAGCAGTACTTTTTATTTTCTAATGTGTTCCTTATGTACTCACACACTCTGTGAACTTGTTCGATGGTCGAGTGATTCTTTCGAAATCCAAATTGGTGCTCAGGAATAATTGCATTATCAGTCAGAGTTTCATTGAGGCGCAGTGAGATAATCTTCTCGAGAACTTTTGATAGCACAGGTAGGAGGCTAATTGGTCTATATGAAGATGCTAAATGCGGTGGCTTCCCTGGTTTGGGGATCATTATTATCTGCGAGACTTTCCATATACTTGGAAAGTGCGCAACTCGTAACACAGCATTAAACAATGAAGTGATAAAAACAATACATTTCCGTGGCATGTTACGCAACACCTCAGCCGTGATCAGGTCGAACCCTGGGGCTTTCTTGAGTTCCAGATTCATAATTATACGACGAACTTCGGCAGGGGTACAGCATCTAAGGGGGGGACTTAGCTGTAAGTCAGTTTCAAGGAACGTCATAACCTCGCGATCAATACTTTCGTTTCCAATGTCAGTGTTGGGCGTGAATACGTTGCTCAAGAATAAGGCGTACGCTTCTGCTCTTTCTTGGACCGTTTTTGCCCACGTTCCATTTTCATTTTTAAGTGGATGTCGAGAAGGAAGTGGCTTTTCACGAGATTTCACCGTTTTCCATAGTGAATATTCGTTCTTGGCTGGAGCTGTTGGGGTTAGACTTTGCAGATGTTGTTGCAGTGTCTCATTTTCTAAATTTACCAAGAGCTGTTTAAGATCAGCAGCTGCTTTGTTGAAATCTCTTTTATCTGCTGGGATTACTACTAATTAACTAAGAAAAATTCCCTTTATTCGTTATTCGTTGTGGGTGGGGATGTCGCCTGAGCGATAGGCCACTGCGACCATTGCTGATCTATTGTGGCCATCATCCCTTTAAAGATCACTCTCCAGGCCAGCAGCCTTCATAAACTGCACTATTTTCCCGGGAGTGATGTTCTTGGCGTCCTGGGGAGCAAGCAAGTGACTCCGCAGCACGCGGTACCTACGCTGCGATAACGCATCGCAGTCGCAGAGGACGTGGACCGGCGTTTCGTCCATGTCCTGGCAGAATCTACAGGTTGGGACCTCTGAGATCCCAATCCTGTGACCATGTTTGTTCAACCGGCAGTGTCCTGTTAGGGTTCTGGTGAGGGTTCTGATTTGACCCCTACTCATCCCTAGGGCCTCCGCGGTGAACTTATGTGAGTAGCCCTTTATCAGAGCCTTGGCGTGCACCAGTCCGTTTGTATTGGTCCAGGCCTGCATGCCAAGGGTCTCCGCCCGAGCTCTTAGTGGCTGACGCAGGGCGCAGTTGGGTATACCCACCATCGGCTCTGGGGCCTGATTGGTGGATTCCGCCCCAGCCCTGGCCAGCTCATCTGCAGCTTCGTTCCCAGGGATATTGCAATGACCCGGGACCCAGCGCAGCGTGACCCTGTTGTTGGCGCCGAGGTTGTTCAACGCTTGGGCACAATCCAGGGTAAGTTTCGAGTTGATTTCAACTGAGGCTAGAGCCTTAAGAGCGGCCTGGCTATCAGAGAGTATGTAGATACTCCTGTGCCAGAACCGGCGCTCCAGGTTTGCCTGTGCGCAGTGAAGAATGGCGGCCATTTCCGCTTGGAATACCGTGGCGTGGACGCCTAGGCTGCTAAATATGCGCGCCCTTGGCCTCTCGCCGTAGACTCCGTAGCCGGCTCTACCATTCATTTTGGATCCATCGGTGTACCACACGATGTCTCCCGGTAGGAATTTCGCGGGAGATCCTTCCTCCCACTCGTTCCTCCCCGGGATTTCTACACTGTACCATTTTGTGAAGTGGTACTGAATGGGCATGTTGTCCTTAGGCATAAGCATAACAGGCATCCTGTGCAGCTCAGCCTTCAGGTTGACCATGCATTTCGACTGGAACCTGCCACCCCCATTGTTCAGCACTCTCAGCATGGCCGCCTTAGCCTCCATCCCCAGATGGATGTGGAGAGGGCACAGCGACAGCATGGCCTCCAGAGCTGCCGTGGGAGTGGACTTCATGGCCCCAGTGGTTATCAAGCAGGCCAGCCGTTGCACCCTGCCGAGTAAAACACTGCGTGTAACTTGAGTGGTTTTCTTATTCCAAACCACGCAAGCATAGGCGATCATGGGTCGCACTATGGCAGTGTATATCCAGAAAGCAGCCTTGGGGTTGAGCCCCCATTTGGTGCCAACTAGACGGCAACAGATCCCCAGGGCCATACGTGCCTTCCGGGTAATGTTGCTTATGTGAGGGTTCCATGTCAGTCTCTGGTCCATGGTTACTCCCAGATATTTGACTTCCTTGGAGATCCCTATGGGTTTACGGAACAAGGTAGGTTTGCGAATTCCCTCCAGGTTCCGTTTGCGGGTGAATGGTACCAGTGTGGTTTTGTCAGCGTTTACTGACAGGCCCACTTCCTGGCACCATTCTTCTACCAAACGCAGCGCCCTCTGCATTCGACCCGATATGGTGTTTTGACATTTGCCTACCACCATGATCACCAGGTCGTCCGCTTACCCTTGCGTGGTAAAGTGCGCGTTGTTTAATCGATGTAGTAGGTCATCCACAACAATGGACCATTCTAGTGGTGACAGGACGCCACCCTGAGGGCAGCCCCTGGTCACCTTGACCTCTACGCGTGCATCAAGGAGGGATGTTTCTACCGTCCTTGAAGTCAGCATGGACTCTACCCACCTAAGGGTGGTTTCGTCCACGCCTTTGTTTTTCATACATTTGATGATAATGTCGGACGAGGTATTGTCAAAGGCCCCCTCAACGTCGAGAAAGGCGCATAGGGCGATCTCTTTGTCTTCCAGGGCCCTTTCAATCCTGTCCGTGAGTTCAATCAGAGCGGATTCCGTGGATCTACCGCATCTGTAGGCGTGTTGCCTCCCATGCAGAGGGTTGACCGTGAGGTAACTTTCTCTGATGTGCAGGTTCAGCACCTTTTCCATCGTCTTTAGGAGAAAAGACGTTAGGCTAATTGGCCGGTAGGATTTAGGCTGGGACCTGTCTTTGTCCCCTGCCTTCGGTATAAAAATTACCTTAACCTTGGTCCAATTTTTAGGTAGAACACCGAGTGCAAAGCTGGTTCTAAATATTTTTACCACGAATGGCAGAAGGACCTCGATGCCCTTCTGCATAAGTGCGGGAAAGATTCCATCAACACCCCCAGACTTGTAGGGTTTGAAACTGTTGATGGCCCGTCTGACCTGGTTGGGTCTAAAGATCTGTGAGGCCCTCCTCCAGTCCTCCGACCTTGGCCGGGGTGCTCCAAAAATAATGTGAGGAGGGTTTCTGTCAGTGATCTGGTAGGAGCCCGGAAAGTGAACTTGAGCCAGTAGCTTCAGAGTTTCTTCCGCTGAGCTGGTAAACGCCCCATCCGCCTTCTTAAGAAGTTCTAGATGCGCCGTGGGTGTCTTGGATAGTATTTTGTGTATCCTGGCCGCCTGCGAGGCGCCCTCGATTTCCTCACAGAACTTCCTCCAAGACTGTCTTTTTGCTTTCCGTAGCTCCCTATTGTATTCAGTGAGAGCCTTGGAATATTCTTCCCATACCCCTGTTCGCTTTGCCCTGTTGAACAGGTCGCGAGCTCTGGCTCTGAGCCGGGAGAGGGACTTGTTCCACCCTGGGATATTTTTGTGTCCCCGGTGGCCCTGCTTGAGCGGACAATTAGCTTCGTAGGCCTCAATCATGCCCTTAGTTATTGCCACTGTAGCAGAGTTTAGCTGTTCAATTGAGCGTATGCTCTTATTGACAGCCCCTAAGTTTTCGCCTAGGCATTCAGTGTATCTGCCCCAGTTGGTCGCCTTAGGGTTCCTATAGGGAGCAGTGGGTGGAGCCTCATCACTGCCTCCTAGGTCATACCTGATATGTCTATGATCAGATAGTGAGACTTCCCCTGAGACTTTCCATCGACTTATGCGTCTCTGGATCTGCCCAGTACAGAAGGTTATGTCTAGTACTTCCTGCCTACTCCTCGTAACGAAGGTCGGCTCGCAACCCTCGTTGAGGACATACAGGTTGTTACTGAGTCAAAAATCATAAAGTATTTCGCCCCTATGATTTGTATCCGTACTTCCCCAGCTAGTGTGGTGCGCGTTGCAATCACAACCCACAACTAGCTCCGCTTCTTGCTCCCTGCAGTAGTCCACAAGTGCTTGAAGCTGAAGTGACGGATCAGGAGCCTCGCCGGGGAGATATGCTGAGCAGACAACAGTTTTCCTGCCGGCAAGGCCAGGTAGAGAGATATATGCGGCTATGAGGTCGTCGCAGCTGATCTCTGGGATTGGCATGCACTTAATGTTTTTCTTAAGAACCATACATGCTCTTGGACGTGTGCCCCTGGTGTAATAAAGAACATTCCCTGCGGCAGTCAGTCCACGCACCGTGTTACCGTTAAGCCACGGTTCTTGAATCAAGGCAATGCCCAAGTCCTCGCTAAGGAAAGTCTGGCACACTACAGCCGACGCTCCTCTCGCGTGGTGAAGGTTTGCTTGAATAATTTTTATCATAGTTATGATTGTAGGTCCGAAGTCAGTCCCGGGACCAGTGTTCCCAGGACGGCTTCGGCGGTGATCATGACAGCGTCGAGTGGATGAGACCTATCGTCGTCATCGATCTCACTGCATGATACCACAGAGGCCAACGCGGCTTGTTCTGTGGTCAATGATAGGGGACCACTATGTTCCCTTATCTCTCCGTGAGAACCTAACCTATTCATCCAGTTCCCACGAGTAGCGTGGGAAAAGGTGGTCCACCCCCACAGAGCCCAGCATGCGGGGGTAAGGCTTATACACTCTGAGGTCGCCCGGTATCAGAGGTCCACCGTTCGAGACTGAGCACCCCCTCAGCCACGCAGCCATCGGCACGGTCGGTCACACCTTGGCTTGGGGTTTTTAGAGAGGTTTTCTCCTCTTGGACAGGGATAGGAAGGTTGGGAAGGATTAAGCTTTGGGCCCTCGACCCGGGCACAAAGGCACCAGGTCTGTGGTACCTAGCTACTGGGATGGGAGGGGTGGGGTTGGGAGTGGTCCGGCCTGAGTTTTCTGTTACGTCTGTTTCTTAGGGAATCAGACCAAGAACGGGCAGCAACCTCGAGAAGGATAGTACACAGGCCTTGCCTTGGGGATCATCACGACCTGCGCTCTCCCCCAAGGCCATTCGCCAGACTTAGCATCGGACAGATGCTAAGAATAGATGTGTGCCTGACTCAAGGACAGGTTGCCACGACCGTTCCCATGGGGGTCCAGCAATGGCATGCCTCTCCGCAGTCACGCCCACAACCGCCCGAGAAAAATTCCCTTACAAATTGCATAGTTTAAAGTGTACCACCCAATTTCATAATTTTCAGATAGCATCAGTTATAAATGACCTCACAATAAAATGTGCACGAGAGGTACGATGTGTGGACATTTCGGCAACTGGTGACATGCAGACACAAAAGTCACTGCTGATGGACAAGCCAGACATTGTCGTGGCTACTCCGTCCAGGGCAATAGCACATTTGAAAGCTAACAATATGAGACTGAAAGATGACTTGGCTATGTTAGTTGTAGATGAAGCAGATTTAATATTTTCATTTGGTTATGAAGATGAAATTAAGGAATTATTAACGTAAGTATATTTAATTGTCTTTTCAGTAATTAATAGGAGTGGTTTTTCTCTTTATACATTTTATCTAAGGAGAATACCATTGAGAAGCAGTCATTCAAATAGATTAATGTGTAAAATCTTGAACTTACGTATGCCTATTTAATTATTGAAAATATGTTTACTGTTTTACAGTTATTTGCCCAAAATCTACCAAGCTGTACTAGCATCGGCAACCCTTTCAGATGATGTTTTAAGCTTGAAGAAAATTGTGCTCCGGAACCCAGTGACATTAAAGTTGGAGGAACCAGAACTCGCTCCCTCTTCACAGCTGCAACATTACCACCTCTTTGCTGAGGAGGATGATAAGGCAGCCATATTGTATGCACTGTTGAAGCTTAACCTTGTAAGAGGGAAGAGTATAATCTTTGTGAGGACAGTAGACAGATGTTACAAGTAAGTTTAGTGCTTTAACTTAGCATGCAATTGATTTTTAGTCACCTCTGTGTAGGCCTTTCGAAATATTTTGTTGACTTATTAACTTAGTCTGCTAGCGAGGTAAGCTAGTCAGAAATGCTTTTGAAACTTTGCAAGTTTTTACTAATTAATTCAGAAAACAATAGAGTTTTTATGAATTTGGGTTTGTTTCTTGTCATTATTTTCCTCAAAAATACTCTTAATGTTTACTAAAATCTTTTTTTTCTGCGTCCCCTTCTCAAGTCTGTTATGAACCAAAATGAAAAGACAAATCAAAGGCAAGGAGTCTGCAAATACCACATTTTGTGGTGTTTAGTATTTGATAACTGAAAAAAACTGAGTAAAGTAAAATCCATTCTAACATAGTTTAAATTATTTTGTTTCAGGTTAAAATTGTACCTAGAACAGTTCAAGGTTGGCTCTTGTGTACTAAACTCTGAACTGCCAGCAGCAGTCAGATGCTTATCGGTAGACCAGTTCAACCGGGGTAGATATCAGATCATTATTGCATCTGATGAGAAGGCACTCGAGAAACCTGATGGTGGCATATTACCTATTGAAGAGAGGACCAAAAAGAAGAAGGTAATTATTAGCTAAGTGCTGCAGGCCTCCTTAGTTTGTTGCGTTGTGTTGCTAGATTTTTTTTACATGGAAATTGAAAAATCTTTATAGCCAAAAAAAACTTAAAATTACAAAATAGTTGAGCTTATGCTTCTTTCACAAAAGAGCTAATCACAAGAGTTACATAAAAAAAAACTTTGCTGGGAATGTGTGCCAGTCTCAGCATAGTACTAGGCATAGCCCAGTGCTGGTTTCCAGCTGGTTTGCATGCAACAACATTACACTAATAGGGCATCAAACATAATTGAAAACGGCGCAGAGCTTGGCGTTCCGTTCATCGCAATGTCACCGTTATTCCACTTTATGAGACGAATTAGAGAACTTTAGACTTTAATAAATATTTTTTTTCTTCAGCAAGCATCAAAAAGAAAGAGAGACAAAGAGTCAGGCGTGTCCCGCGGCATCGACTTCCAGCACGTGTCGAACGTCATCAACTTTGACTTTCCTCTTGACATCAATTCTTACGTACATCGGGCCGGGCGCACCGCTAGGGGGACCAATCAGGTACAGTATATTCTTGAAATGCTAAGGCTTATCCATTTTTAGGTGACCACTAACTAAAGTTAAGGACAACACATCGGCCGACCTTGTACAGCTCTATGACAACAAATATGAGATTACATCCAAAAGATAAGTTTCCCCTTTGTGATGGGAAGCAGTAATGACGAAGGTGCCACTAACACATGAATATTCGTGCTGGGACAATGTCACTTATTAACAACATTTAGTGGGACTCCTTTAATCAAATCCTGCCACCTTTGCGTCTCAACCGGCGGTTATAACTACTGCGCTAAACATATCATTATTTGGCCAGTTCGTAATAGGCTCGTTATTGCCAAGTTTATTAGATATTCTAGTTTCATATAATTTTTCATGATGTTAACAATTACCGATTGATTCACAATGAGAATAACCTTCGGCTGCTCATTAAGAGTTCTGACTATCAAGCTATTTCCTCAATCCCTATTCCTTTATTAACGCATTATTAATAAGTTCAAACCTATTATTTCTCAGGGATCAGTGCTGTCATTTGTGTCAATACGAGAGAAAACTCTCATGGATGCTGTTGAAGAACACCTCTCCAAAGGCTTCAACAGTCAAAAAGTACTGCAGTAAGTTTCGTTTGTTAGTACTTTCACTACTATTATCACAAGTCGACTTAAAATAGATGAAATACCTTTTTTTTTTGGATTCTATATCAGGAACAAAAATGTTGTACATCTAATAGAACATGAGTAATGCAGACAAAAACCTTCATCTTCCTTCGTATAGAGTGCAACCAACAGCAAAGCCATAGAATATAAAAAAACAATTGAAGTAGTTTTGGTTTTTATGCACTCGGGCTCGGAGTCCACCTGGTCCTGGGCTGAAGACTGGGCGTAACACCTGCTTTGTGCTTATTGTACAATTTTCGGCTAACTCTCTGGTTACACAGATAAAAAATCACGGATAACGACGCGGGAGACTGGCCCTTTAGTGTTCAAATACGATCTGCGCATGTAGCCTTCTAAATGATCCGTTCACGACAACGGCAACCAGCGTACTACGCTAACATAAGCAACATAACAACACAACACAACGTAACATAACCTCACGCCTATATCCTAATCTGTAGGGCTAGCACGAACCGCTAACGTTTTGGTAATCGAAAAGTAAACGATACTTTTTTATCTTAAAGACATAGGAAAAAGACAAAAAAGTATCGTTTACTTTTCGATTACCACAACGTTAACGGTTCGTGATAGCCCTACAGGGCATTTGGATATAGGCGTGAGCTTATGTATTTTTCTTAAAAAAAAAAAAATATTGCGTTTATTACAAATTATGTTAGTTTATAGGGTGATGACTGTAATCAACTTGAACCTTATTGTATGTCAGGAAGTACGAGTTTGCCCTAGAGGAAGTGGAAGGGTTCAGATACCGGTCGCGCGACGCGTGGCGCGCCGTCACCAGGATCGCCGTACGCGAGGCGCGACTCAAGGAGATCAAACAGGAGCTGCTCAACTGTAAGAAGCTTCAGGTAAGTGATAGCTATTGATGAAAGGGTTGTCTACTGATGTTAAATTATTGACTGCCAATTCTCAACCGTCAATCATTCGCAAAAGAAAAGCAAGATACAATTCGACCCATTCTCAAACCCTCATAACCTTACGTGATTATTAATATTTGGCGCCTGAAAATACTCAGTCGGTTCGAGTTACTGATTTAGTAAGTTAGTTTTGGCGAAAAAAGTTGCGGTGTGAAGTTTAGTAAAAATACTTGAAAGTGAAAAGAGCAGCTAAACTTATGAGGATGCTGAACTTTGAATGACTCTAGGTGAGGGATACTGTAGACTTTTAACGGTTGTGTCCTTGCTAGTTATTTAAACATTGAGTTTTTTATTGTTATCATTAAACATATTATGCACTCAATGTTTCGTATAGTGGCAGAAAATGTATCAAATCTAAAAACCAAAATGATGAAAAACAAACGCACATAAAACATTGATGAACGACTAATCTTCTCCCTGATACCTCCCATGTTATTGCACCTCCAACTGCATAAAGAACACACTTAAACCAGCTGAATTCTCCAGGGCTACTTCGAAGAGAACCCGACAGACCTAGCCGCCTTGAAGAGAGACAAGGCTCTTCATACTGTGAGGCTGCAGCCGCACCTTGCACACATCCCGGAGTACTTGCTGCCAGCTGCTCTGAGGACCGACGAACCGGAGCCCACTGAGGGTGAACAGGAGATGGCCCAGCCGCCGCCCAAGAAGAAGAAGAAGCAGAAGGAATATGGCAATGTGAAGAGGTTGAAACATCAGGTCAGTATACTTAACCTTGAAGTGTTCTAATAACTCGAAAACCTATTTGGTAGATGATTGAGTGGATTCAATTCAATGCCATTCAATGGACTAATCACACGTTAAGGGCGCGCATTAGTGGGAAGGCCTCTATCCAGCATTTGACGAGTGTATGCTGATGATGATTTTCATTAGTGCCTTTTCGATCGTGTTCAGGCTGCATTTCCACCAGAGATGCGTTGCGAGGAATGTGCTTCTAAGAATGAATAGAACCCCTCCCTTTACCTAGCTTCGCCCCATGAAGCGATTCCGTTGGTTCTTAAAAACACATTCGTCACAACGCATTTCTGGTGTAAACGCAGCCTAAGGACGGGTTTGATTCCCACCACTTGTATATCCACATATGTTTTTACAAATAAATTGATTGATTGACCCACAAATGAAAATTCTGTGTGGAATGGTTTCCGAGAACCTCTCCAAATTGTTTGTTTATCGCGTGTATTTTTATAACTCTTTTTGTTTGATCCTCAGGCCAGACAGAAGGACCCCCTCCGGAGCCTAGACCTGAAAATCAAGACACCCACAGCCGCCGACGACACGTAGCCTATTGTTAGTATTTTTCTGACTGAAAATATTGTAACAATTCAAATAAATATATTTATACGTTATCTTGGACTACTTTCTATTAGCTAACTCTAGTTTTTAAGACGAAGTTCGGTTTGCTAGTTACATCAGAGCCCATCGCCAGAAAGACCCAACCAAAGCGGAAACGGTGTGGACGACATGATGATGATTGATTTACATACCCCCGAATTCACAAACGCAAATCAACGTTGAGTATCGCTCAGAAGTATAGCTGTCCCTTTCAGTTCTATTGACATTTCACGAGACAGCATGAGCGTGAGCGCGTGCTTAGCGTTGATTGACGTTGGTGAATTCGGAGGATGGACGATGACTATGATTTATGCGGAAATTACCTAACAAAATCCTTTTTATTTGTAACGCTACAAGTGCTTACTCAGATTTAAAACCCAAGAATTCTTAGGCCAGGTGTCGACCAAGTAGTGTGGCATAAATAAATAAATAAATTCGCGGAAGTGATCTTATAAAGTTGCAGAAAGTTATTATCTTATGATAATTGTCTTCTGGATGCCGAATGCGACCGATGGCCGATTTTTAAGGCTAACAGAAAATATAACTGCACAAAGGTATTGTTGATTTAGTGTTAACACAAGAATCTTTAAAGAGTTTTAGGACATACCAATTTAGTCGGCCTTGTCGTCAACTAACTTGTTATGTGGTATGCAATAAATAAATAACAGCTCCCACTTGCCTGGCTTCTAGGGTGGCATTCTAAATGCAAACTTCCGACATTACAAGAGCGGATTCGATGTGAGATTCCATTTTAGCGTTCTGTAAAACTCAATAACTACTCGAATGTGATTGTTTGTGTGAATCAAACTAAGCCGCATAAAATTTTGAATTTATATCTATACACATGACGAATAAAGTGGGTGTTTTCTCCTGAACGGAAGATCGAGATGTGAAGTGATGTCAGTAAGAATGGCTATGCTGAACAGACTAAGTACCTAGTTGCGAGTGTGGTTTGCGCGTGGGTGCGCGTGAAAACAGGCGTCTTTCGTCCGCAGAAATTAGCAGACGAGATGATATTCAACTTAGTTTTGCTGGCGAAGGAGAAAATTCAGCTAGTGGTGGAATGGAATGCCTCATCACCCCGTAACATGATAAGCCGGGTGTAGGTACTGAAAGCAAGCTTTTAGTCAACTAAGTATGAAGAAGTATTGACAACGACTTACTGAATATAGCCTCAAGGATGCTGTCAGCGCCCCATATCTACGATTTTTTTTCCCGTGACGAAATACCTGACAAAAAAACTATCATATCTGACGTAAAATGTTTGTTCCCTCAGCGCTGCTCGCTGCTTGAGGATCGAGGCTTCGGTTATTTGGTTAGTACAAACTGTTTGTTGCCAATGCCTATTGGCGTAGTTAGGATTTTTTTCTTTCCGGTTGGGGACACTAGCAGTACCTTAGCCAGTTCCACCCCTTATGGGCCATTTCATCGATTTCACCAGCTTAGCTAGATGTCTTTTTAGGGCGGCCAATAATGTTTTTGTTGCCAAGATCAAGATGAAAACGGAATTTACCTGACAGGCCAAGAGAACTCAGGCGTGGCAGTGTTTTGGACATGGTCAGGTCACCCACCCGCTGCTGCGGGCCATAAGGGCGACACGTTGGGTCGCGGTCCAACTGGGGCCTGCAAGCGCCATGAAGCGCCTGGCGCGTGGGCCGCGGCGCGCAATTGGTTGGTGGGGGCCAGTGATCCGAAGCTGATCCCCCTGTGCGTCGCGGCCTAGCGGAGCCGTTCCGCCAGTCGCGGCAGCGGTGCCGCCATTTGGGTGGGTTCGGGTTGAGGGCCAGTGGAGTGGTAGCCAGCGGGCCGTTGTTCAGGGTGTTCAGGGGTGCTCTGCCTCGTATTGCACGGCGTCCACCGTGAGGGCACTGATGGCGAAAGTGCCTGCGTAGCGAACTTCAGGCGCTTTCTTGGCCTTCCCGCTTTATCGTCTGTTGTAGGGGACTGCTCGGTAGGAGACCGGCATAACCTGTCCCCCCCCCGGGCAGCAAGCATTTCCCCGTTCCCCACGAAAAAAAAGGGGGGCGGGGAGCTGGGGTCAGGGGTCGGGGGTTTCAATGGACTGCGCAGAACGCTAGTCCAACTAACAAAAATTACACGTACGAACGTACCCCAATTAGGAGTAGTCACAGACTGGCCTAGTCCAGTCGGACGTGCAATGACTGGGGCCAGCCCGGGGCAACCGCCATCTTGACCACGGTACACCCTACGCAAGGTTAGTATGATCAACCAATGTTAGCCAGCCTATATATACGTGCGTAAAAAAATCTTAATAGCGCGCTTCAGCCTGAATTAACTGTCTGCCAATCAGTGACATCTGTTGACAAAATTAAGCTTTATTACAGAAGGTTTTTTTTCAGGGTGGTCATTTGTGAAAAAAGTTTATTTAATCGTTATTTTAACGAGCCGTATTTTTTAAATGTGCGGCGGTAAAAGGAGGCCAGTAATAATGTCAATTTTATGGCTGATAAAATCAGAACGCGGAGTGAGTGTCCTTAATTTCTAATGTTTTATAAATATACGAGTACCTACAGTTTTATATTAAGTAGCTATCCATTCCATGAGGGAGGTATTATTCGACGGCCTATGAATGGCGCAATCGATAGTGATGCGCCCTGCTGCGCTGAGGCACAAACTACATTTGTCGCGTGTTTGATTCCCGTCCACTGCACATATTATTACGAACATGACGTGTTTTTCAATCTATTTACTCAGATTCTGAAAGTACACCAGCGCTTGTAGGTGAAACATAACACTCCTAATCCTGAAACTATATGCGTATGTGTAAATTTTTATTAAGGAAAGTAGTACCTGTTTAGGTATTCTAAAGGTGTGAAGAACGTGAAGATAGCTCCCATAGTGGGCCATGAAGGGCAATTAACAGTAGAACGGCGAAGCTTTTTGTCCCGCTCGACTTTTCTTGTTATGGTTTTTGGGAGTTCCAGTAATTCCAGCTTTTCTTAATTCAACCATGATGCTAGGTTATGTTATGCAAATTGTAGGCCGGCATCCAAGATAAAACTAATAAAAAACCTCATAGGTACGAACATAATTTTATTACAAAAAAATCAGACAGATTTAGAATATCGTTTCTTCTTAGGCTGTTCTCTTGCGATAAGCCTGGAGTCGCTGAACGCGCGCCGCAACGCAGCGTCATTCCGTCCTGCTGGGATGGCGGCGGACTGCAACGCAGCGAAGGGTCGGTTGAGATAGTATCCGTACGGGCCCATCTCGCGTCGCTGCCAAGGGCTCGTAGTGATCCTGCGGAAAGAGAAACCTTAAGAACAAGGGAGTTTGAGACCGGTCACCTATTTGTGTTGTCTGAGGAACGATCAAACAGTAAAGGCCTAGCAGTCGTATTGCATTGCGAGCTAGAGAGGTCAGGCTCCGGAGTCTGGCCAGCGGACGGTGGAGGCACTCGCTCCAGTGCTTGACAAGTGGCTGGAGAGGCAGCATGGGTCCCTCTCATACAGGATGGTGCAAATTATGACCGGGCATGGGTGCTTTGGCTCATTCTTGCACCGCATCCGCCGAGAGGCAGCCCCACTCTGCCATGAGTGCGGCGCTGTGGAGGACACGGCGCACCACACACTAGCGGTGTGCCAAACGTGGGCTCCACAGCGCATGGCGCTAGTCGCCAAGGTGGGCCAGGACCTCTCTCTGCCGAGCATTGTGATCGCAATGCTGGCTGCTCCTCTTCCCTGTGGATATCTGTGCCATACAGACGTGTTATAAGTGCTGTTTTATTAGAATTTTTAATTAAAATAAACAAATTCATCCATTCTAAATCAGTCAAAGTACCAGGAGTGCATAAGACGGAGAGAACGCAACTGTAACGCCGTAACACAAGCATCCACAAACACAACACCGCTTCAAACAGGACAGGTACGCACGCTCAACCTCCACACAATTAATAAGCGCCTAGTACATCTCCGCTAAGAATGATGCCACTGCGTCACTCGCCTCGTGCGTCTCCGTCGGCAGCGGGCACGCCGATCGTGCCCGACACCGTACCGAATAGTAGCCGAAGCGCGAGCGCCGCGAGCGACTATGACTCAACGTCAACCGCAGACGCCGCTGTGACAATTCGCAAGCGTAAACGAAGTCATGAGGGGGCTAAAGAAATAAAAGCAGAAATCATGGAAATGTTTACCGTATGGAAAAAGGAACAGGACATTAATACGTGTAAGATCCTTGCTACAGTAAATGAAATAAAGGAGCAAAATAAAGATATAAGCACCTCTCTCGAATTTATGTCAAATAAATACGACGAGATGTTGCAAAGACTAGGCACTCTAGAAAATGAACGTGTTGATACCGCTAAATATATTCAAGTCCTAGAAAAGAAAATCGAAAACTTAGAACGAGGACAAATCGCCTCGCGAATCGAAATTCGCGGGGTTCCTCCCAAGCAGTACGAAACTAAGGGGGACCTTGTAGGACACATACAGAATGTAGGGAATTCATTAAATATCCCTGTGCAGTCATCTGACATACGCGACGTCTACCGTATACATACAAAGTCCGAAAAATCTAAGCCCATAATAGCGGAATTTAATAGTGTTATACAGAAAGAAAATATACTAAAGGCCGTTAAGACATATAATAGACAAAACAAAGACAAGTTCAACACTGTGAGCATCAAAATAGAGGGCCCCACGTCGCCTGTCTTCGTATCCGAAAGTCTACTGTTCGAAACTAAAAAACTTTTTGCCTTGTCAAGACAATTTGCTAAGGAAAATAATTACCGCTATTGCTGGACGTCCTATGGAAGAGTTTACCTGCGTCGCGCTGATGGAGAGAGGTACGTCCGCATTGAATCTGAACAAGATTTGGAAGGGCTCAGGCGAAAGTGACTACAACCAACCATCTTACTTTTTAGTTGCTTTTATCATCACCTTCAAACGCTTTTTCTAACCATCTACAATACCTATACATGTCTGCTTGGAGCCAGGATCGATGTTCCTATGACTGTCGTTGTCTCGGCTTTCTCTAGTGCTTATTTGACGCTGTGTTTTTTCATACTGCACGAACTGAAACGGATAATGTCGTACAAAAGTGCAATGAAATTAATTTCTTATTATTTAAATAATATTAAGTGCTTAAGTGACCTATCTGTAATGATTTCTGGACTTTCGCATGACGCCTGTCTTGGTGTATATGTGGCTTTCTTTTGCTTTCACTTGTTACACAAATTGATATGTACATTATGGCCTATAAGCCAAGTAATTTTTTACTTTTATACAATTAATATTTATTATTGTCTAAACACCCTATCTCCACGAATTGCTGGTACAAGGTTGGAATGTATACTGTGGCCCAAAACTCTTGTACAGATTACTACGAGTTTTAATGCCCAGCCTATGAAATTTGCTAGTACGCGAAGACCTAAAAACTTTATTGGATGTTTAACTTGTTACTCATACTTACTGCACGGAATGATATCGATAATATTGCTGAAAAACCAATTTAAAATTACTCTCAATATAAACAATGTTCACTGCTTCAACGCTCCTTATTTGGAAATTGTTAGTCTGTACAAGCATGCCCTTTTTTGTGTATTTATAATATTATATTGCTATGTCCTGCTACACATAATGAACTGGACAATACGTAAAAATGTTAACAAATCAACTGATTTTCAAGATCATATTTATTATATATCATATTTATCTCACATTCTTACATTGCAACACACACACCAACCTCTCAATGTAATATGTATAGGATTCTGCACGCAAACAGCTATTATTAATGAAAGTTCTAGCCTACGGTTTACTATTATTGATGAAAGTCTTGGCCTACGACTTACTATTACTCGCTACTGTATTTTACTGAGAATCATGAAACCTATTAACCTCTACTTTTGCTCTAAAACACACTATGTGGGTCACCATCTATTGTCAAATAAAAACAATTTCGCATTTCATGTCTAGGAAAACCAATGAAGAAATTAACATTTTATCGGAAATAGACAGTATCTCTATAGCCCAGGCTTACCAAAGCGACGTCGACAAATGCAACTCGACTATCCCCTCGAAGTCATCACTCAAGATAATATCCCAAAACATACGCAGTATTTTCAAAAATATGGACGACTTTCTTGCACACTTACATAGATTTACATTCGAGCTTGACGTCATGGTGATGACGGAATGCTGGCTAAGTCAAAGTAAGCAAATACCACTGTTGGAAAATTATACAACCTATTCTAGCCAAATATGTCGTAATCAAAATGACGGCGTTGTCTTATACATACGATCTGATATAAGATGCAAGGTAGAAGAATTAGATTTGCCAGGAGGGAACTTTATGACGGTTAAAATTTATCCAGATATAACTATCGTGGCCGTTTATAGATCTCCATCAATAAAATCCATAGAAAGCTTCCTCCAATCTTTTGAAAAAATTATCCAGTCCCTTAGCCATGAGGAAAATGTCATTGTCATCGGTGATATTAATATAGATATTAAACCTAACAACAATTCTGATAGAAACTGTTTGCCATACTTAAACCTAAATGCCGAGCTTGGCCTCTTACCTGGTCACACTTTTCCAACTAGGTTAGAAAATTGTCTAGACCACATTATGTTAAAGACGCGTAATCAGGCTACAGTTTTTGTCGTGGACTCGACTGTGACTGACCACGCCTCAATCCTACTTAGTCTCAGCAAAAACGATTACCTCGACAAAATAGACAGATCCAGACGTAAAATTAAAACTGACTACGGGGCCGTTATTGGAGATTTGCAAGCCACAGATTTTTCATTTATATATAACTTACCTGATGTAAATTTAGCTTCCTCAATTTTTGTACAAAAAATATCAGACGCAATTAAGAATAACTCCGTGGAATCACTAGTTCCCAGTCGGAAAGTAACACTAAAGCCATGGTTAACTCCAGGCCTATTACGTTGTATACGGCATAGAGACCGGTTGCATAGACAGCTTAAAAAGTCCCCAGACAACCATATGCTAGAGACCACCTACAGACGATATCGGAATTTCTGTAACTCGCTGATCAAAAAGCTGAAGCGAAATCACAACAGGGCGCAGTTGGAGTCGGCTAAGACTTGCAAAGAAACTTGGATGGCTGTGAAGTCAATTATTGAACTTAGAAAGCCTAATAGTTCTGCTGACGAACTACTGTGCTCCTCTGGCGATGTATCTAGCACTATTGACTCAGTCAATAAATACTTCGCTAACGTGGGTAAGCAATTAGCCAATGAAATCGTCGTCCCTGATTTGAGCCACTCCAAGCATAATGTGCAACCTTTCGTGAAATCTATAGTTCTACTACCACCGGACGAAAAAGAAGTCGATAGCATACTAATGAACCTCAAGAACAGCTCTGCAGTTGGATGGGACTCCATATCGACGAAGGTCCTAAAATCTGCTAGAAATGTGATCGTCCCACCATTGACTAAGCTCATCGAAAACTGCCTCAGTTGTGGCGTTTTTCCCAAGGTGTTTAAAAGATCCATCATTACCCCAGTACACAAGGGTGGACCACGGGCCGACGTCACTAACTATCGCCCAATATCAGTTCTTACAGCACTATCCAAAATATTAGAAAAGGTATTAAATTCACGTCTTATGAAGTTTTTGGAACAGAACGAAATCTTGTCAGCAAATCAATTTGGATTCAGACCGGGAAAAAGCACTGAAGATGCTGCAAGTAGTCTGATAAAATGTGCTACTGCCAGCTTAGATGCTAAACAAAAGTGCCTTTGCGTATTTCTTGACCTTGCGAAAGCTTTTGATACCGTCTCGGTTCCAATACTTGTTGATAAGCTTGAGCGTGTTGGCATTCGGGGTAGCGCCCTGCTGATTTTCAAGGACTTCCTAAGTGATCGTACCCAGCAAGTTAAAATAGGTAATTACAGGAGTGGTTCTGCTGGCGTCTCATATGGTGTCCCACAGGGCAGTATCCTTGGCCCCAGTCTCTTCCTAATCTACATCAACGATCTCTGCCAACAGAAACTGACCAACGGACAAATTTTCACCTATGCTGATGACACTGCATTGCTATTTCATGGTGCTACGTGGAATGAGGTGCGGACTAGCGCTGAGACAGGGCTTCGTAAAGTCAGTTTGTGGCTCAGAACTAATCTTCTCACCCTGAATATCTCTAAAACCACTTACCTCCCGCTCAGTCTGACACCAAATTCAGACCTAAAGCAGATCGACATCAAATTACACACATGTGACCTTCCTTCAGAGACTTCTTGTACCTGTTGTCTCTCTTTAAAAAGATCAAAAACTGTGAAATATCTAGGAGTGGTTTTGGATGAGAGATTGAGTTGGCGGCCTCACATAGATGTAACTATCTCTAGAATTAGAAAAATGATATGGACTTTTAAAAATTTGAGACATGTTGCTAACTATATCCTATTACGGACTATCTACTATTCTCTGGTACAATCTGTTCTCGGATACTGCATTGGTGTCTGGGGTGGTGCCTGTAAAACCTATATGATAGATATTGAAAGGGCTCAAAGATCGCTACTCAAAGTAATGACATTTAACCCTTTACGATTTTCCACTGTATCACTCTACAGTAAGTGCCAAGTTCTTACAGTGAGGCAGCTACTTGTATTCCATCTAATTGTAAAACAACATAAGATTACTCCATATGACAAGGGGAAATGCCAGGGTAGGCGAACTATCCCGAATGTGCTTGTGCCAGTTCGGTACAGAACAGCAACGGCTAGACGGCAGGGTGATTATCTCAAGGTTTTCCTGTATAATAAGATTAATAAATTACTGAATATATATCCACTTAGAATACGTGAGGTTAAAAACAAAATGCGCTCGTGGCTTCTTAGTTTGAATTACGATCAAACAGAAGAGTTATTTCTCACAAAAATATAAAAAACACAGTTTACCTACTATACATATTTACAAACTGCGTTGATTTGCAAAGGTTTCAGTTTGGTTCAAGTAATGTAAACATTCTAAATTCTTTTCAACTAGGTATTAACGTTATTGATCACTATTATTACACATTCGCTCATAAAACACACACACACACAAACATATAATCATAACACGCACACACACGCACACACACGAACACACACATACACACACACACACACGCACGCACGAAACATACCACACCTAAATTCACCCATTTCTATCTATTATTTTTTTTTTTTCTTATTTTCTAATTTTAAGCTAGATTGTAATATGGCAATGTTAACATTGAAAATGGGAGAGGACACTGATCTCTGTACCTCAGGTCTACTACTGGCCTAGCACAGCGATCAGGGACTTCACAAAATTACTTTGTAACTGATATGTCCAATAAAAGATTTATTATTATTATTATTATAATATAATAACTATTCTGAGAATGGTCAGGAATGATTTGTTTAAAGTACCTAAGCTACGTTATTGCTTGCTAATGGTTATGTTGATGAGAAGACCAACCGGCATGTGAATAAATTATTGGAATTGGAAATTATTAGACAAAGAGGCTTGGCGAGCGTTCGCCACCTTCTGTGAGGAGGTGATGACCGCTAAGGAAGCGGCGGAGCGGCTGCGGGAGCTTGATCCTGCAGCCGATGAGCTCCGCAGGCCGAGGAGGGGGGGAAGACGGCGCGCACCTGCTCGCCGTGTCGCACCCCTCCGTGGTAGAGGCCAGCCGGCGCGCGGTACGGGGGTACCGTTGCCGGCATTGCACAGGCCTCCACCACTGCCTGGTAGGGACGGCTCGACACCCTCGGCTGTCCCTACTGGCCCCCCCTCTCGAAGGGGTGGTCGTGGCCCCCCCTCTAGAAGGGGGGGTCGCTTCCGGCCCGCCATGTAGGCGGGCACCGTCCGGGAGAACGCGCACAGGGCTTATTGCTATACGGCGTATTCCCCCACTATGGACGAAGAGAGGGAGTAGTAGGGTTTTTAGTCGGTAGAGCCACTGGGTAGAGCATGCTCCCCGTGGAGAGTCCGACATAACCAGTCCAACCCCCCGGTTGGCGGGTATGCGTAAGTGCATTTCCCCTACTCAAAAAAAAAAAAAAAAGCTAGAGAGGTCAGGCTAGTTTTGCAAAAACCGAAAGAGAGACATCTTACCGTTGAAATGTAAGTGAACCTAAGAACAGGTTGATTTATTGGCAGAAGATAATAACCATATCATCATCGGTGGTGCCAGCGGCCGCGGTCGGGTGTGAATGTAGACCGCCAGCGGGGCCAGGCCGCACATCCACACTACCCACTGCTGCATCAGCTTCCTTCCCTGGACTTCTTCTGATAGCATCATCTGTTCGTCCTGGATCATGCAAATAATGAATACCTACTTAGTACCCATTTCACTATTATTTGCTGATAATATAGAAAAATAAATTTAAAAGCCTTTTGAGTTGCCGTTGTTGGCGGAATAAACTAGGTACGCTTCGGAACAGATTACGTTACTCATACTAAGCAGACATTGTGGTGTCCTTCTACGCTGGAATCGCTGAATAAGTGATAATTTTTCGTGGAAACTTGAGCTTAAACACATACCCTAAATTAGAAATATACAATCATTTTCAGTTATTTTCTAAATAAGCAAACTCACATCGTAACAGAATTCGACGATCATCTTGATCACTCTCACTAGCAGTAGCCAGAAGTGGAGGCTGTAGATCACCATCCAGATGAACAGCAGGTTCTGTGATCAGAATACATGATTTTAATGAAGGTACCTACCTAGTCAAGTTAAATTCGGGCTAAGCGTTTGTTACTATTGTCCTAATGTCTGCCTGGGGCGGTACTATGTATCTATACATTTTTTTTATTTCTCCAAACATTTTTGTGAAATGTGCATTTGTGTATGTTCTGTTCACCATTACCGTTTCTGAAAACTTGTACCTGACTAGGTAGACAGTTTGGGAAATGGTTATGAATTAGTGTTTTATGTCATGTTTCGGGAAAGCCTTTTCAGCAGCGAATACATAACACAGACACGACAGTAATTCACCTGCAGTACCAGTTCCCACAGCGGCACGCGTCTGAAGAGGAACCGCCTGAAGAGTGCCGTCAGTAATCGGTGCGCAAGCGCTGCTGACCCTGCCGCCCACACCAGGGTCGGCACCGTCGACACCCAGCTCTCGCCACATTTCGCCCATTCTACCACCTAGTGGCAGAAAAGGTTGTTGTAGTTGTTATGAGAAACAACTTCATTGCTTTTTCTTATCGTGTCGATGGCTACTTACTTTGACCAAAATTCCCTACCTTCATAACTGTCTGGGCAAGTGCGGCTCGGGGATGGGTAGTAGTCTGAGGGACAGGCCATATTCCGATCTGCACAGACTTTCTTTGCACCTGTCAACCTGGGTGCAAGGTATTTAGGGATTTTCTATGTCAGCCATGGCCGGAGGGAGATACTCAGAAGGCGTGTCGAATTGTGCGGTAGGTAGCTCTACTCCCATGAACATTTAGCAAATGGGCCCTCCAAGTAAGAGAAGCCTAATAGTGGACCTACGGTATGATTGGTCCTACCAAAACTACCTGCTTTACAAGGTGGTTCTAGGCCTGGTAAGGAAAATAATATACCAAATTAATTAGTTACCTTATAACTTTCCGTTTGTGCGGTCCCCCATACTTCACTCCACATTACAGATTTTGAGCAAAAATTATACACTATACGATTTCACATTTGAATTTGGTAGGCAAACGAAGCATAACGCGCTTGTTGATCTAAACGAAAACATAGTGGCCCTATGTCACCATTTTCGTTGAGGCCGTGACAATTCTTGACAGCTTGTCACTGTAACACACGCCAAGTTTCTCCCACTTGAAGTCCTCGTTCTTCAGGATATGATTTTGACAAATTCCGATGACAAACTTATCCAAATCATATCATGTGAAATAGGCCTCAGTTTAAAATTGTATCTATGGAACCGACGGAATTTGGGATAGTATAATCTTCTTCTTCTTCTTTTTTTGTTTAGTGGCGATGTCTGGGTTTTCTAACCACAATTCCGCCAATGTCACGTACAGTCCTACCAACTTATCTGTGAAATGGCGAAAATTGGAACTACGACCGCCATGTTGAAAATGTTGAAATGTCATTCGATTGTCCGTGTCAACAATTTTTGAGTAGGTACTATGGTTGTTTTATTGTGATATTTCGGAATTTATGAAGTTGAATATGCCGAAAGCCATTAAAAGTGATGCTCAAAACATTATTCTCAAGGTTGAAACCTTTTTTAAAGAAGAAGCTCGGGCGAGATCTCCGATTATTCCATTTACCAAAATATACAAACGAATTTCGGTTGCAACAGGTTAGTGTTGTCAGCTTTATTTTTATAAATACCTATATACTTAACCAAATATTTAAGTCCACGGAATATTTGTATATATTCTTACTGTAGGTTAACGTAACGGTAACGCACATCTAATAGGTCACCTGTTAAATGAGTGAGCCAACTAACCTGCCGGTTTTTAAATTTCGATGAAAAATAAAATCCTATGTTTCAGGTGTGAGTCAAGGACTCATTTCAAAAATAGATAAAGAAGGGAATGCAGCAGAAGACACTGTTACTAAAATTCAGACACAAAGTAAGGATAGAAAACGCAAAAGTGGAATCATACACGTTGATGATTCTGACATGGGAGTTATGCGGAGAAGAAAACATGAATTTGATTCTGCCAAAAACGAGGTGCCTACTGTTAAAAACCTCCTAGAGGTCTTAAAGACAGAAATAAATTACACAGGACAGCGATGATGATGTCGGTAGTGCAGGTTCATCTAAAGATCATAATTACTGTAAATGTGATTTTTAATAAATAATTGTAAAGCAATTTGTTTTTTTTATTACATCCATTAGGTACTTACCGCTGCGAATTATTAGTATATCGTTGTTAGGGGTTAGGTACGGTCTTAACTAAATGCTGCAAATAGTACCTGGTACCTGATGCAGGGAGGGTACGGTGGCCGGCACATCACGCTACCCATTACCGGGCAGTCCTCCTTGCTCTATCGCGAACAAATGTCATTTGGCAAGAGCGAGAGAAAGAACGGAAATGGGGTAACCTGATGTGCTGTTGACTGTACATGAATCACATTGAATGAAAGTTTTAAGTGTGGAACATTTAGTATGATTGTTAAGTTTTCCAGATTCTAGTTTATCTCTCTAGTAACTGTTTTAGCAATCAAACCTTAATATCTGCAGGATTTCCATTTCACTGGATCACTTTCTAAATAAAGCCATTTTGACGTGATAACGTCTTTAAAATCGTTTTAGTCGGGTGACATGTTCAGAAGTTTGTGTAACACCAAAACCTCACGAGCGCGATCGCAGGTATAACGAGAGAGAGACGGACCGATCTCCCGTCTCATCTCGAGCGCTGCCAGTCATTCCGTGAAATGCCGTTATCATGTAAACATCTCGATCGCAAACCTACTTTACAAACAACCAATTTTTTTTTAATCCTGAAGGACAACTGTTTAGCGTACCTACTTAACTACAAATTAATTTACAATATTTAATTATATTATTTTTATATAATACTTATTTCCTATGAAAAATTACCCACTTGTAAAACTCACTCAATTTTAGGCACCTTATATTAATTAGCAACACTGAATCGACGGTGTCGTCCTCTTTCAGTTCACAGATAAGTTGGTAGGTCTGTAGGTAGCCACTACACGGTATTCTTGCCAAGCCCTTCAATCAATCAGTGTCAGTTATTGTCAATGGTCCTGTCAAATATGAAAGAGTAGATTTTAAAATAACCAAAAAACTCATCATTATTTAAATTTGAAAGTGAATAACCAAGCTAATGATATGTCCATGTGAAAATGTTCTGGGGAGAAAGCGGTTACATTAAAAATTGCCACATGTGTATGCATGGCGGACAAAACAGTAAGCTTTAACACGAATTGCGTAAGTATTGTTTCTAAATCCGATTCATCTTTTGTTATCTGTCCATTCGTTCAGCCGTTGGCTTGTTAACATAGTAATTAGTCCTAAAAACTAAATCGTGTTATAAGAAGGCACTCACTTCAGCTAGAGCATCCCCAAATACAAACATATCCACACACCAAGTCAAGGACCCTTGCATGACCTTCATTGAATTTAATAACTTCTTGACCCTTCTCTAGCAGTTTTATTGCTACCTTGAATACCTTGGGAGCTCTCCTTAATAGTAACAGTTCACGAAAACGTCTTAATTTTTCTGCGAGTTTTTCAAATCATTTAGATGGTCATGGTTCCTAAAGCTTGAGTTTTGGACCATTTTTGTTTTGTTACCAATTTTTACAAGTTTCCTACTCCAAAATTATGACAAAGTGGTTTCTGCAGAACCTGTGTGACTCCCACATCGAGGTGATTGCGAAATGGCTGAGCTGCAATGGCGAAGTGTGGGGGGTAGGTCCGACCGCGGTGTTCGCGAGTGCAGCGGCCCTGTTCCTCTACAACGAGCTGGAGGCGACCGTCTTCATAGCAGGAGACCACGCCCATGTCTCGCTGTTAGAAAAGACGCTCATTGTAAGTAGGTTTTCTTATCGCTGAGGAAGAGGCCACCACATGGCCATCACCATAAAACAACCGAGCTGGCCTGAAAAAACTGCAGGGAGATGGATACACAATTTTACAAATAGACGGGGAAGTACCTTCTTTCTAACATTTAGGAATGTGAGTTGGTCCTTGATATGAATTGAAATTGCCGTGAAAAAATTGAAATTCGGTGTTACGAGTACAAAAGCGGTGAACAGGCTTGTTTGGTGATGTCGACGTTGCGGCGACACATTGTAACTAATTCTGAAAATGCTGTTCTTAAAGTAAGGCGAGGTGTCCAACAATCGCCTTCCTCTGAGGTTTCATGCAAAGGGTTATTAATTCTTCTGAGCAAATATTTCCAGTCGACGATGGTGCTCGGCATGCTGGCCCTGATGATCCACCTCTGGGTGTGCTCCATGCGGTTCTTCCAATATTACCTGGATACGCTTATTAAAGATGTAAGTAGCTTCAGTGAACGCAGTTCTTCTAGATTAGTTCTCTCGTAGATAATGCCATGCCTACGGAATGACCTAGAAGTCTGGTAGGTGACGCATTTATGAACGAGATAGTTTTTACACGCAGACAAGTTTGCAAGTAATTTTAGTCACTGCTGTCTGCTGGCTATACTATTAGGACTAGTTGCCACATGGGGGAGGGCAAGGTGGGTGCACAATGCTATCCAAATATGCCTATCATAAGCCAACCTTGGAAAGGCCATGAGATATGACATCGCCCCATCGTTTGCGAGGTCTTCTCTTTGGCGAAAAACATCTGTAGGGTGCCACTAGATATAGGCCCATCTATCTATCTATCTGGATGCTATCTGACCCACCCATTTCCAATTGGCAGTAGTTTCTTCTACATCGCGTATTCTATTTTTTGAGGAAATGGTGGTGTACCTGACCCTATCTATTCACTTTAACTTTGAATTATAAATTTTTAGATTTAGCTGAGAAAAACGCACGGGGCACGGGCAGTATGTTCAGTCAACCTACGTTAGTAACTAAAGCCACTTTTCGAATCATACGGCTACCCTTGCAGAGTCCAAACATGCTGCTGGAGATGACGACCGCAGGTCTGCTCGGGGGGCAGAGCGAGATGGTTCCCCTGGGCCCTCTGACTCGCTTCCTCCGTCTCCAGCAGCCACAGATCCACATCACCATCTGTTGGTTCCTCTCACTCTGCTACGCTGACTACGTTCGCAAGCACTACTGCCAGAGGTTCAACATGCCGTACTTGGAGCAGTGGTTGGTAATTTAACCGATCGTGTTTGGTAATCTTTTACTAGTTTTACATTTACCATTATTTAGGTGAGATTTAGAACGATCAGCGCTCTTTTGTACAAACCTTCTCCTGAGGAAACGAATGCCAAAACTAAGTTTACTGGATGTATGATTATTGTTCTATACATACAATCAGTAGAAAGCACCAACGTCGTCTGAGACCAGAGCTACTACTCTTAGTTAGCGTATTAAAGCGTAGCGTAGCCTGTATTTTATGACCTAAAGGGGTTTTCCAGAATCGCACAACATCAGGACTGATTGTGGTTTGCTCGAATTCTGAGCTCAGTAATATTTTTGAGATGTAGTACCTGGCTCTTTTTTTGTACCTTACCTCTTTAGACCACAAGGCACCGGTGTCATATTAAAGTCAGTTTATTTTTGATCGTTTGCAAAGGATACCACTGACTCGTGTCTCTGAACTCAGGGTTATTTCTCTTAATTGTTGGAAAACTAGCTAAGCGAGTAGTACGCATTATGTGATGTTATTCCCGTTGGTGGGGGCAGGCAAACCGAGCTGCACGCGCGGGCGACGCGCGGCGTGCATCGCACCATGGAGAAGGTGAACAGTTTCGTCGGGTCCGTCCATCAACGGCTGCGTGGCTACGCGCCACCCGCGCCGCAGACGACTGAGGCACACACGTAAACATTGCTTCCTTGTTAATTACTGTTAGCAACCTGATTTGTGCCAATTCCAACAACCACAAACACAACTGAAATACGCGTACAGTCAGACATGTGACAGCATCTTCATAACTTCAATAAAGTATATTGTGACATGGTTCAAAAGTTTAAATTACCTACTATTTTTGCAACTACATTGCAATTACACGGTGCAAAGATAGGCATTTCTAGTCAAACCTGAACTTGTGTCTCCCTTTAAGAAATCAACCAACTTACCAAAACTGGTTTAAAAAGGAAACCCTTTAACGAAAACCCTTTTAGAGAAGATTTGCCACCGAAGGCCCGAGGTCGAGAGGCAGGAGTCCAAACACCCTTGGCTTCCTGCAGAGGTGACTCTTAGATGTCTGCCGTGTAGGTAGACAGTTGCTGCCCGACTTGAGCTTAAATACCTTTCATGCATTGCCAGCCACCACCAACCAACGCAGGTGTGGCCATTGCAAGATCTGCAGTATTGTTTATGAAAATCTTCCGAAATGTTCCAATAACAAGTTAAACTGTTTAAGTGTTTCTAGGTGATGGGAAACAGAATAAAAGTATTTCATGATTAAAACCCAATTGACGCAGTTGATCGCATCGGCCTGGGAGATCTTTTCAAACCGTCAAGCCGTTACGCCAATCGTTAGTGCCAACCATCTTCCAACAACCACCTCTGCAGGGAGTCTAGTTGACTGCTGTGTAGTCCATGTATATGTGCACTTAGCATTTCGAATGTGGTTTCGAGCTGTGTGATCGTAGCTTTAGGCCATAATGTTGCTAACTAGAGTGAGAGCACGACGCCTAAGAGGTCGTCGGCGCTGGCGGTCCAGCGGGCCTCGAGTCGGCTGTCTGGGGGGAGGGGAAGCGACGTGGCCCTCGCCGGACCAGGGAAGAGCAAGGAGCTCAGCGTGCGACTCGTCAGTCAGTCAAGCGAAACGACTGTTGATGCAATTGCGAAACTCCGAGCCTATATCGCAGTATGATTTACCGTTTATTATTATGAATAATGCAGTTTGATTTTATTTTATTCATCGCTGTGCAAAGTCTATTGTTGCTTTAGTATGTATTCTTACTAATTCCTTGCACCTGTAGCTGATTGATTTATTATATATTGCTTTTTCGAATAGTAATTGGCTAAATTCGAGTAAATCCTTTTTATTAGTTATATTTCCAGTGTTCATCGGCAGTAGAACGTATAAAGGCTGTAGTTTTGTAATACTGATGTTTAATAAAGTAACTATTACAGGCTACAAGATGTGCGTGTGCCAGTACACAGGACACCTGCATCAGTGGTGCTGCCAGCGCCGAGGAGGCAGCGAAGCCTTGAAGACTTCCCCTGGAGGAAAATGGCCTCTCTACCCTTTGATTGAATCATGTATTAAACGTTTGCTTGTGATCCAGTATTTCAATTACTCTAGCTAGAACCTTTTTTAAGGGGGGAATCCCTTTAGGGACCTCCGCTCTCCGGGGGTAGGGCGGGGTGTGTGAAGCTCGCTACTCACTATACTTATTCAGCGCGTATCCATAGTGTGCCCGTGATCTCTGGTCAAGAACTCTACCGGTGG
Organism: Udea ferrugalis; assembly: GCA_950022985.1. Lineage (NCBI taxonomy): Eukaryota > Metazoa > Arthropoda > Insecta > Lepidoptera > Crambidae > Udea > Udea ferrugalis. Next base: position 15,646,398 of record OX465527.1, on the reverse strand, counting down.
ACCCCTGGCGCGCCATGCCGGCTACTCCAGCACTACTTGAGAGGAGTTGTACCTCCCCTCGACACGGCTCCTCTCTTAAAACTGTCCACACTAAAATGGTGTGTAGAGTTTGATTATGCTATAGCCACATCAGAGCCCATTGCAAGAAAGCCAAACCTGAAAGGTTTGCAGGAGTTGCCGTTGCCAGATACGGTGTGGACGACATGATGTAGGACCCTTACCAAACTGTGAGAGAGGTCTTCACTAAATAGTATAAAACAAAGTCGCTTTCCCTGTCCCTATATCCCTATGTGTGCTTAAATCTTTGAAACTGCGCAACGGATTCTGATACGGTTTTTTAAATAGATGGAGTGGTTGAAGAGGAAGGTATACTAACATACAATAGTATGTTATTATACGCACCCGTGCGAAGCCAGGGCGGGTCGCTAGTAGAGATATAAAATAAAACAAAGTAGTTTTAATACAAATGGCCAGATAGACCTGTAATGGCTGCCACAGGCCATATCTAGACATTCGCCGTCTATTCTAATTATTCTAGACTAAACAGATATTGGTTACATTCGCTAACATGAACAACAACATTTAAAACCACGTTACATTATGAGAACACAAAGGTATCACAAAAAAATGCCAACAAACATCTTAAAGAAACACAACAGTGTGGGTATATGAACTAGGATTTTTAAAACTTTTTTTATAAAAACACTTAATTGTATACACCTAGGTACCTACTGCAAATTCTAACATTGAATATAGAAGAAATGGTAAATGTTATACATTTGAAATCTAGGCAGGTCTTTTTACAAGTCCTTTTATTATATGTTTTTTATCATAATATGACAAAAATACATTTTAAAAGTATGGCCCTCGGTGTAGTATTCAATTCAAAGTGATGTCAGAATCATGGTGACTAATATAAATGAGTAACCTTCTTTTTCCAATATGACAGTATATGAAATATTTTTAATAAAATATTATGTTAATATAAATTGCCAATATTATATTTTTCTAAGAAATTACTTCCAAATTGAAGGTATATTTTATTGAATACAAGTCACCTACTTAGATTCTACTTAGACATTCAGATTTTGAATATTTTCCTATAATTACAACACTAGAACAGTAATAATTTAAGCTACAGGTATCTAACGATTATGTATATCACTCTTCAAGTATGATATAATTACCTACTAACTTATGATATTAGTTGATTTAAAGAAAGACTTTGAGATTATATTTCTTACGTTGAGTTTATCATAAACGCTGTATTAAAAATACGGTTTGTAAATAATCTTTCACACAAAATTGGTATCTAACTATAATGTACCTACGACATCTTAGTTGGTAGATGATATCAAAACTTGATATAAGTACATGATTCGCACCATGTATAGACCAGGGCCTATTTTGGCAAGTACAAGGGTATTATGAGATAAATCTTAATAATAAAAGCTTGATTTTGCACACGACAAAACGCGACTAGACCTTGTATTTTCTATGTATGTGATCCCATAAAACTGCGAGCCTCTTAATATAGTACTACGAGGAAGCTTATTATCATACAAGGTATTCAATATTTGTACATTAGGTAGTTTAATTACCATGCAACATTTCTGTATTCATTGCCCAAGAATACAGAAATGTGTACAATACACAACAGCTAAGTTCTAATTATTTATTAATGCAACAGCGTTCATATTTACAGAATTATGACGTAACATGTAAAATTAAGCGTTGACTACAGAAAGCTTTCGCCGAAAACTTCGTTTTATATGTTTTAAACATTTATAGTCTGTCCAGCAATGTTATTAGTATTTACACTATGAGTATTCTAATTATAGCTATCCTCCCATAACTTATTATTTCGTTGTGTATATCATAATTTGTGTGATAAATATAGGTACTCCTTTAAAATATGTATAGCTTTTCATATATGAAGATAGTTTGTAGCAAGCTAACTATTAAACCAGGTAGACCATTATTTCCACAAATTTCGTTTGTGCCCTATTCTATTCAATGAATTATTATAATACTGATGATAAGTATGTATTTACATATATATATGTTTTTGAAATTGCTACAAGTTACATCAAGCAAGAGATAGTTAAGTACATTTGTAAAGCTTCGAAAACTCTTAAGCACTAGATTCCTTGAACAATCATATTTATTGCTAATAACTACACGGTTCCATGATTCTTATTTACTAGATTATCTACTGCTAAAGATATAAGCCATAGATGAAATATTGTATCTACATATAAATATTTATTTATTTATGTTTATATTACTTTTATTCCAGGTCAATGTATACATGAATCTGTTAATAAGTTGACTGGATCTCCTCCAGAGCTTATGAATCAAAACTGTTTATTGTGCTGTAACAGTGGCCATCTTAAATCCATATTATGAAATATATACTTGTAAATATTTGATAGCATACATAATGTTGGCGTGTTGTTAATATATACAATTGTATACAAGTGCACAAAGTGTCGGGCTATACGAGCCACTCGACTGTGGGTGGCTTAGCCTCCAGGGGGGCGGTGTACCCTTGGTAGGGGGGTGGTCACAGGCTGCAGAGCGTCGAGTCCGACGGTGGTATCGTAATCAATTCCGGTGTCTTGATCATTTTGATTCGCTGGAAACATCAAACATTAAGTCTTACTGCAAAATCCTGATGTGGCGATATTAAAAATTCTAATACAACGGTTGGTATGTTAATTTAAGTAACAGTGGCGAGGGCACTAAGGTGATGGGTGTCTTCTCACATTCCTGACGGATATTATCTCAGCTGGCTTCAAGAATCTGAGGTTGGTTAACATAGTCTCTTGACTTCAAGAAACACAAAAAAAGAAGCCAAGAACCGTTAAATAGGAAACCCAGAAAAAAAACATTCGGTCTTGGGCTCAGGTGGGACTCGAACCAGCTGCACTAACCACTGTGCTACCTAGACCATCTGGTGATCTTGCCTGCCAGTACTAATCACAGAAACGAGAGAGATCAGGCTTGGGGAAATGCAACCCACAAAATTTAAATTGGGAGTCATGCTTATTCATTATCAAGCCATGTCTAAGGACCAAATAAAGACATGACTGTATTTGTATTTTGCATTTGTTAACTTACTGATGTCAAAACGGGACTGATATTTGGTATTTGCAGAGCATTTTCCGACTAATTTTGCTCCATAATGTATATTATTCAAGTTACTACTATCAACTCACGTGGGTGAAACTGCCGGGCGTGATAAGGAACTTGTAGATGATGTAAAGTGGGATACAAGAGACAGTGGTGCAAGTCATTATCCAGCCGACGGTGATGGACCAGGCTGGATAGGTGTACTCTCCGCCGAGCATATCCTCGTGGGATAGGACAGATATAACGAACAGCACGAGCAGGAACACAGGACTGTGGAAAATAAAGCATAATGTGGTTGGGGTTTTCGTGTTGATGGATACATGATGCCTCCAAGAATCATCTCGATTGAGTCGAATTCATCATGTCAAAAACAGTGATGCAGTGATGTGCAGGTAAAGCCCGTAAAAGGCCCAGTTTCCGCCAGAGCGGTCCGGAATTGCTACTCATTAAATTTTCAATTTATTATAAATTGATGCGACTATTTGATTGGTTGTTTGCCGACTCATATTCACACGAGTGGAAGCTTGATAATAGAAACGTCATTAGTTCTTGAGAATATATTTAACAATCTAGTGGAATATGGTCCTTCGAGCCGGATTGGCTAATGCCCACACTAATCCTATCCTAAACTAATGTTCTACTTGTTAATTAAGCTTACCTGATGTAAGACCAGCAACAGCGCCAGAACCAGCCAGGTGAGTGACCCAACATGACCCTGATGTCTTCGGAGAACCGGTCGACACCATACACCCAGCAGACGCCAGCAGCCTCAGCAAACACCACGAACAGGATCGCCAACCCAGGCCCATATACGTTTAGGAAGTCCACGAGGTATACTCCGCCCTGGGGTATGTTTTTAAAGTTAGTGCTTACAGCTCGGATGAAGTGGACATTCCCGATGATAGTAAATTTCCTCTAGTGAAAAGTAAGAAGCCTATCTAAGATCCTTCTTTTCGATATGTTTGCCGAACGCAAGGTGATGTCGATATTAATGTTTGCATGCAGGTTTACGGTGGTCACCAAAATTCAAAGCAAGTCAACCAAGGGGTGTCGTAGAATGCAACAAATTAGAGTTTGAATTTTGTATAATATGCCATACCTACATAGTATTCTTGTTAATGAAGTTTAAAAAGTTAACATCCAATCGAATATAATTGCTTTATTTATCATCCGTTAATGCCTGCAATGTACGAGTAAACCTTTCCCACGAGTCTGCTCTCGTGCGCTGCGCTAAAACCTAACAAATCTCTCACAAGTGGGTCAAATTCAAAGAGCTCCGTCCACATTTATTCCGGAGTCCATCTCAACGGGCACTAAACAGCGGTCCGTTACTCGGCCATATTACCCCCGGTTATCTGAATGTATTCGCTGCATTATTCATGCGCGTGAGTGACGGGCTGCGATAGTGCGATTCATTTGGGAGTGATTTTTCGAACTCACGTGATAAATGTAGAGGAGGGTCGATTGTTTCACCCGTGTGAGGGACTGATTATACTGGTGGATTTAGCAGCGTAGTTCGTGTTGGTTTCATTAATTTATGAATAAGCAAGGTGTGCCCTTGCTTGCGGTTATTTACGTTGAATCCAATGTCGCTAAACGCCTAAGCAGATATTGTCAGGGTGCTCTGACGACACCTAAAGCAGAAACAGCCTTGTGTGTTTTAAACCCACTTTCCCACCAAACATCACATGGATTTTTATCATCCATGTCAGAATATAGAAGACACGACCTTATCCGACGTAATTTGGTTAGCAAATTCAAACCACGATCATTATTAAAAAAAAAAACCTAAATTACATTATTCCTCAAGGTGTATAACTGTGACGATAACTTGAAGCAGTATACTCACGTAAGTGGTGGTAGGAAGCGCACAGATGTAGATAAAGCAGCAGAGTCCAGCGACGAAGAGCTCCCGATGACGTCCCAGGACCCGCGGGTACTCGTCGCAGAGCGCCGTCGTCACTGCCTCCAGACCTACCCACATACAAGGTGTTTTAGAAAGTACAGAAATCTTCCTGGTTCTTTCAGGTCGGACCACCTTTCGTTATGCCACTAGATCATATTCTTCGAAGTTGTCAAAAATGGAGTGAATAAAACAAAAAGGGAAAGATAACAATACCTACCAAAAACATTAAAGCAGGCATCATTAGGCAGTTCAATGGACGCTACGCCCAATTAATCTAATAAAAAACGAATAAAAGGACTCTACTTAACACAAATTATGATGAATGATGATAATTAGGCAAGTCTAAAAATATGGCGAAAGTTTCCAAAATTGCCTCGAGTTTTCCGTTACTCATCAGCCTTAAGTGTCAGTTATACACCTGAAAAAGATCTTCTTACCCCCGAAAGTGCTGTCCAACCCCAGTGTGATGAGCATGAGGAAGAATATGATTGCCCAGAAGACAGACCCGGTCATGGTGGCTATTGCTTCTGGGTACACGATGAACACTAGGCCGGGACCTTCCAGGCCTACCTCCTCGATGCTCTTGTTCTGCACGTGAGCCATGTAGCTAGGAAGGATAAATAATGTCTTGAATTGGATGAATATGTACGAGTTTATAAGTGGTACCTATAAGAAATGACTTTCTGTTTTTTTTAAACATCTTGATGAGAATCTTGTTTTACTTAATTGTTTTAGAAGCATTTTATAAGAAATAAGCAGTATCTTCTTTTGTCAGAATGTTCAGGAGAAGCTAAGTTTTTAATATCGCCAAATCATTTTACAAACTACAGCTTGCAAGGAATTAGGTTCATGGCCCGAATGTTCAAAACCAAAAACAATTCAATTATTTGGCAGTTTGTATTGTTACTTACCCTAAAACCGAAAATATGACGAACCCAGCAAGGAAGCTTGTTAGGCAGTTGATAGATGAGGTGATGAGAGCGTCACGATAGCAGTTGTTGTTGAATTTGTTGTAGCTAGATAGAGCCAAGAGTGTTCCGAACCCAGGACCCAGGGAAAAGAAGATCTGAGACGCTGCGTCTATCCACACCTGTAGGAAATGTAAAAAACATGACAGGCATGATATGGATTGTTCTAAGATTGGTCCTTTCTGGTATTTTTAACTTCTTTGAAGCTTTCGCAATCAACGTTTCGTTTGATAGAACAAGTAAGAATCTGAGTACTGATTTCAAAACCGTGTAGGTGTTTTCTTATTCATTATAATGATTTATTTGTAAAACACGACCAACTTTTTCGATCTACCTGTTTTCACGCTTACAGTACCTTAGAATTGAGCAGTTTGTGCCATTCGGGAGTCAAGTAGTATCGAATGCCTTCAGTCGCGCCAGGTAGAGTAACGCCCCTCGCCAGAAGAATCAACAAGACCGCGTAAGGAGCTAAAGCAGTCACCCACACCACCTAGTTAACAGAAGCAATGAAGAAATAGTGATATGAGGGCTCTTGAATATTTTCATTATCTTCAAAATGTTCAAGTAAATGTTTTTAAAGGTTTATATAAGTACCTTCCCAGTACTTCTCACGCCTTTCCACAAAGAGAAATAGACCAACACGAAGACACCCACGACGCACAGCGCCAGTGAGGGTTTGATGGGACCCATATCATCCAGTCCGTTCGACCTTTGCTGTTCCAGGACATTCCGCCTGCAAGAAGGTTTAATTTGCTAATTTACGAGACATATTTGACTATTTCTATCCACCGCTTTATTGCACATTTACTTTCACTAAGAATTTTTATCGCTCAGAGATACAGGAGAAAATTATTTCCTTCAAATTGATGCAGATTGAATACTGGCATGTTTCAGTCTTCATCTTATAGTTACGAGTGATGGTCATAAGGAACACTTACTCGAAGAACTCTTTAGCTGGCGTGGACGCGTTGGCGTGTATCTGTGGCGCGGTGACTGGCGTGCAGAGAGGCGTGTTCCATTCATTGTCACAGCTCGTCCAGGGAAGCACAGAGTTGATGGAAGCCAACGAAGCTATGAGGTAGTACACCGCCCAGCCGATAATCGTGTTGTAGTACATGCCCATGTAGATGTCTATCATGCAGATAGCGTAGCCCACGCCTGTTGACAAACGACGCTTTGAGGCTCGCTTTCATCATGATACAAGCGAAATGTAACAACGACTAAGTAAAAGGTGTCATCTATTTTTCAATTGTTGGTTTGATGATTTTCGGAAATCACCTAATTTAGTACATTTGGTGATTTCCAAGAATCATCAAACCTACAAGGATTTCAGTGATATGAGCTGCTTGATGTTTGAATTTTTCACGTAGACCTAAGAAGTTAAGGCGTAAGTATAACCCCCAGCATGGTTAGTGTTTAAACCATGTTGCGATTTCAGCCTTAAATAAGCCAATTAGTTAAATCCTGCTGGATAGCCTTTTTTTTTTTTTTTTTTTTTTTTTTTTTTCGTGGGGAAATCCTCATGGATACCTCGCTGACCGGGGGGACGACGAGGTTATGTCGGACTCCTACCGACTAAAACCCCACGGCACTCGACCGTGGCACTTTGGCGGCGAAGCTGGATCCTACCGTAAGTAATGCCGCACTGCTCCGCCGCCAGTGCTAGCCCCTAATGGGGCCCCCTTCAACCGACCCCCCAACGAAGGGGGGAGGCCACGAAAGCGCCTGGAGTACACAGGCACTTTCGCCGTCTCGGTGGACGCCGTGCAATGCAAGCCAGAGCACCCCCGCACTCCGGCCCGCTGGCACCCACTGTTCGCAGATCCTACTGGGCCCGCAACCACGAGCCACCCAAAGGGCGACTCCGCTGCCGTAACCGGCGGTACGGCCCCGCCGGGCCGCGATGCACAGGGGGGATCAGCCTCGGATTACTGGCCCCCACCAACCGGTTGTGCGCCGCGGCCCCAACCACGCGCCTCAAGGCGCCCGCAGGCCCCACCGGCCCCGCAGCCCCGCGTCGTCCTTGCGGGCCGCAGCGGGTGGGTTCCCAGTCCACCACACTGCCACGCCTGGGTTCTCTTCGCTTCCCGGTGGTTCCCCTATCACCGGTACTAGGCCCCCTCGCCACGCCGAGGCGAGAACCCATGAGGGGGACACTGCTGGATAGCCTACCTGTTCTGAAACAAATTAAAACATAGAGGTTGTGATGAGAAGTAATTATTAGGGACATGCTTGATTAGCTCACCTAAAGCCGGAGAACCATCTATCATTGAAAATATCTATGGCGTTCCCTTTTTATGACAGTCTTTGTAACACAATTTCAAAAAGCATTATATTACACTAACTGACGGATTAACTTCGTTTTCCACACCGCCGCTTCAAATCAAAATGAAATGCATTCAAATAACTCTCATAATAAATCTCCGAACGCTCAAAATCCAATTAATCAGGCCAAGGCGCGAACAAACTTGCCGCCAACTTTTGACGTTTCCGAGACGCCATTTTGAAATCGAATCAGCGACATCTGTCGGGTAATCAAATGATATCGCATCGGCGGTAATTAGTTTACGCAAGGCGAGATGGCGCGATTTGTATCTATTATGTTGATAACAATCTTGAATTGATTGTAACTTCAAGTTTGGATCAAATATGGATAGCGTTAATGCTGTTCAGTCCTAAATCAAGGATACATGTTTCACTAGTGTACTCAAATGCACTAAATAGATAGTGTTATGTGACAGTTTAATAAGTAAGTTACTTACGTAAGTAAATTACATTTTGCCGCAAATAAGCCTAAGTTGAATAGGGAAAACAATTTAACTACGACTGGTAATCAGGGCACACCATGAGCTTTAAAATTACATTTACTTGTACTTGAAAAAATAAGTGATTGTAATTCAATATAAAGATTGCTAAAACATTGCAACTTTTTAAGTTGAATAACGACGTCATCGACATATAAAACGAATTAACTGGCAGGCGGTATTTCCTAATCGTTTAGAGCAACCTATAAAGCGTGCAAATGTCGTATCGTCGGAAGCCACGACTCCTCAATTCGGCACATTTCGTCTTATCAAGGCAAACGATACGCATTTCTTACAAAATATTGCTCCGATACAACATGTTTGCAGCACATACAGTATGTACCAGCCAGTGATACGGGCTATAAATCAAAGCCAAATAAGCTTCGATTCCTATTAATGTTTGATGTACCTACTTAATTTAATTTTGAAAATCTTTGTATTTTTGGTCGGATTTCGGTAGGCTCGCTCTACCAATCTGATTTCAATTTGACCTGACGAACTGTAAATTCCGTTTTCGAATCCTCTGTGACTACACCCGTTTGGGGAAATAGCCATGGACGTAAGTTATATTACCAGTTTATATCCCCTATCCTGTCGCGGCCATGTTGCTATTGCAACCATGTTGCAAAACCATATGAAAGACTAAAAACCATTTCAGGCTCATTTTCCGCAAAAAAGTAGGATAAAGATCTGAAAACCAGAAAAAGACATTTGGTCATGTTGGCATCAGGCAGGACTCGAACCCGAAAAAAAGATACTGCATGGAAAAATGCTAAAAAACAATAATAAAAACATAAAAAAGATGATGCCTGAATCTGTATTTTAGACAACAACATACCTACTAGTAACGCATATAAACATGTTTTACTTCGAAAATGCACTTATTAGTTCTAGTTAAAACTATCGCAAAACAGCATTAGTAAATTTAAACAGATAACGTCTCACCCTGTCTGTGGTTAACAGTGGTCCCTTCAAAATATTCTGGTACTTACTAGTTATTACACTTTTCGGTATTAAGAACCGAAGATGAATTTTCAAACTTGTAAAACCGAAACTTGTGGAAGAGATTTCTTACAAAGATAACAGGAGGTAAAAAACCGTTCGTGATCTATTGGCCGCATCAAGAAGAAGGAATAAAGTTGTTTTGGCATGATTTGACCAATCAGACACGGCCGGAGCGAACTTCAGGAAAAATCCGAAGCTTACTGTTTCGGAGAAGTGCTTGAACTTGAGTTTGACTTTGCGTCCATTTTCGCGTGCTGCAGTAAGTAACTACTGTGGTTTTTCCCGCTTATTAAATGTTGTTGTGACTTGCTGAGAAATAAATCGATACCGTCCTTGTGTATCGTGTGATATCTTTTAAACTTTATTAAATAGGGATTGGACCACAATCTTACATAGGTGAACGAATGAATTGTTTGTTTAGTTATCATAGAACTTCACTTCGATCGACCATAAAGTTAAAGATAATTTAACAATCAGCATTTAAAATACTAACACAATCATACTTTGGTATTTAGCTGTAGAACACTTAACGTTACGATGCATCTGTTTCGTCTCTTAGAGTTTTGATTTTTTTACGTTTAAGTACGCGTAATAAAAAACAGTTACTAAAGTAGTCCAGCTTCAAGATTAGAAGTTGCAGGATGGTCTGGACTCAAGGGTTTATCAACTGTGTGTAGAATCCAGTTGCTAGTTAAAAAGCATGTTAACAAACCAAAATGTTTTCGAATCATGTGTTTTTCGATGTCCCTGGATCAATTACAATAAGTCTCAAAACTTTTAAAATTACTAACTCCTTATTAATTCACACATTCAGACTAATTGACCTTTCCTCTAACTAGCCAAGATTACACTCAAGTTCCTAGTATTTTCCACATCAGTAATCGATGAAAGCCTTCATACCTAGGTAGGCTATGTTGTGATCTGCCTCTATGACATTGGTGGCCGCCAGATGAAGATCGATGCAAATATTTGCGCTTCAGCTCTCCTCGGCTCACGGTCGCAAGTGACGAATATTCCTGCCAATGTTCTGATGAAAAAAAACCTGAAGAAACTGAGAAATTAAGATGCTTAATACTGCTCGTCTGTACTAGCAATGCATAAGCACTATTCTTTTGAACCAAGACATGTCTAACGTTACTCTTTTGTTTAATTTCTGCACAATTTTTTGGCATTAATAAATATAAACATCACAACACATTTCAACCCTGTCATATTTGTGCACTTGTTTACCCTTTCTGTGTTCTTTCCTTAACCCACGGGTGTCTGGAAGAGATTGCTTTTAGCAATAAGACCGCTAAATTGTATATTGACTCTAAAATGTTTTCTTCTCTGTTAGTTACTCTGTTGTGTTTGTGTGCAATAAAGTGTTTCTTATCTTATGTTGTTTATGAAATTGAAAGAGACTCATTGCTGGAAGACGAGTTGCTTTCATCATTTCTACTGCTCATAATGATATATAAATAACTTCCATTGATTAACAGCTAAGTTAAAGTTTCAACCTCTCTAGTTTTCCACTCAAACGCTCCCATCAGACTCTTCGGTCAAGAGTAATCGCGCGAAGTCAGTTTCATACATTTTAACAAGGCCGCTGGCCAGCATTTGTCTTCAGCTAAAAGCATTGCCTCCTGTATATTTATAAAGGTCGGTTCTTACGTCCCTCGTACATAAAACGCTCTTTTATTTGTACACGTTGTACTTATGGGGTGAACTTTGCGGCGGAAGCTCTCCAGTAATTATTCTTCGTTTTATCTGTCGCTTAATATGCTTTGATAGGGCTAGGAAGTCTGTAAGATGATGATATTTTTGAAAAAAGAATTTCAAAGTACTCGTACCTACTAGAAAAATTAAAGATACTCAAATTAGAAATTGAACAGCAAAAAAACGAGCAATAAGATCTTCTTTTTGTGTAAGCATTTTGCTAATCCCATCCTATTTTTTTCCATAATAATTTTATCAGTTTTATGCTGTCAACCATCCACAATCAAAGCACAGAAAATTTTGAACGCTTTTTGGAAAAAAAATATGTTTTAATAATTGTCATTTGGTTATTGACAAAGCTATTTTTTTCTATTATTTTAGTATTTCGTTCTTAATCAAAATAAAAGTCTGTAAACAATACGTTATTTGGATGAAACACGAGCAAAACAATTCGATTTCCCCTCGTAAGTCGTAGAGCTCAGAGTCGCCAGCTCTTGGTGTGAGTCCCAATGATTCCCCCGTCGAATAACCAAACCGGAGATAGGGGTTTTTAATGGATCCCCGATACAGAAAGCTCCCGGGGGAGCCGCGACAATCACTTAACGCTGTCTTTATTAGGACTTCAAATATCAATGAACCACTCAGGGTTTTGTAATAAACTTCACGTATTTGAGAGGATAAGGCATTTGTGAAAGACAAACTATAGCTTCTGCAGTAAATACAGGTGAGGTAGTAGCTGTTAGGAGATTTTTGTGAATACAAAACTTAGGCATTACTTGTTAAACCTGAACATCCTCACACATCGAAAGCTTTTGCTTCTTCTTTACTTCACTTTTTGGTTCAAACAGCAATGTAGTGTAGCAGCTAGAACTTTATCTGGTATGGCACTTATTCATTAATTGGTTCGCCGATACAGATATTCTTTACAATGTTAATACTTATAACAGAACAAGTAAATAGGTAGCATATATACACTCAGGTGACACTTGTTATTAGCTTTCAAGGAATATTGTCCAAATCATCCAAATCTACAAAAACATCTTGGAGCAACCTGAAAGCCTTGCAGGAGAGTTGTCACCAGATATGTAAGTGGATGACATGAAGATGATTTGATAAACTCTAGGTCTCAGCTTTTGAAGAAAATGTTATTATTATTTTTTAGCATTTACCATGCAGTATCTTTACTAAAGATGCGAAAACCAGAAAAAAAAGACATTTGGTCTCGGCTTCAGGCAGGAATCGAACCGGCCTCGAAATCGAATCGAATCGCGCGTTAATGGTCTAGGTAGCACAGTGGTAGGTGCAGTCGCCCGGTTTGCAAAAGACACGGGTTCGATTCCCGCCTGACGCCAAGACCGAATGTCTTTTCCTGGTTTTCGGATTTTTTAAGAAAAATAATCATAAAGCACTTATCTTGTGCTGTCAGCGGAAGCCTTCCTCCTCCCCTACCTTTGAGAGCTGGACAGATCCTCTTCCACAGCGTGAGGCAGCCGCAGCGATGGTACTGCCCCAGCGCCAACTCCATGAAGAACAGCGGCAGTCCTCCGAAGAGCAGCATCACGCAGTACGGGATCAGGAATGCACCTACAGATTTATTCATGAATTGATTTCTAAAGTTTATAAAATGTTTTATTTTGGTAAATTGGGAATTCAAACCAAATTCAGTTTAGTAAATATAAGACCATTTAAAATATCGCGCCGTTCATAATTTAACGGTAATGCTATATAGAAATAGAAATAATGTATTATCAGTAAGTTTGTTACATGTTCTTATAGGTACTTATTACTAATATGCCTTTACTTCTCCGTGTCTTCGACTTTTAATTAACTTCTTTTATCCCCTTATCTCTACAGTGGTTTTCTTTGACTGACTGATATTTCTGTTATGTGACTGTCATCTGTCATCATGTTCTTCATCATCAAAAAGAGGAATCCGTACCAAATTTGATTCTAATTGACTTTAGTTTAAATAATATTTTTTGTAAACGACACATGACGCTCTTTTCTGTAGTTTCTGTAGTAGTGTGTTGTGGTTGTAGAACCAGCTAAAAGTGGAAAGTTTCCTAACTCACCGCCGCCATTTTGATAGCAGATGTAGGGGAACCGCCAGACGTTGCCAAGGTCGACCGCAAACCCCACCACGGCGAGGAGGAACTCCGCCTTTTTGGCCCATGTCTCCCGTTGCCGCTCCGGCGTCAGGGACACCACCACTGACCTGGTCTTCTGTGGTGGCTGTTAAACAAGTTGATAACATTAATAACTCTTGAAGAGCTAGTTACATTTTGTTGTTATTCCTCATGAAAATTGGTTGATAGAAGGCGTTTTTTTATTAAACGTACTGTTGAACTTACTTGCTTACTCTAACGAAAACCTGTACGGCAAACTAAATGAGCGATCACAGAGGGCTTGCCGAAACAAAGCCGATACTAGAGCCTTTGGCACCGAGTTCATTAGATTGCGTTCTTTCTGCTTTTGCAATGTCGCTTTGAAGGCATGGATTAAGCATTTTTCATTCGTTAGCAACTCCCATTGTCAGTCTCTAAAAATCGGTTTCGACAGGGTCCCTAATCAGGGACGTGTGTCCTGTAACCGGCATACTCGTACCGCTTCAAAGTTGGGGTGTATAGCCTTGGCAAGCTGACGAAATATCATAAAAAAACTTAAACCGATTTCAAACGCAAATCGATTTGTATCGTAATAAACGAAGTAAGATAGCTAGAATCAACCTAGTGAATCTTACTAATGAATTTAGCTGAATAGTCGAAGTTACCAAACGTTTTGTGAGTAGCTAAACGCGTGCCATTGCGTAGAAATACGCTATCTCCTTCTACGCCATTAAGGGGATCAAAAATGATAGGGATTTCGGTTTGTATAGTTAACGAAAACGAATTAGTGCGCTTTTGAAATTCTTTCTAAAATCATATCTAGAAATCTAAAATAGGACAAATACGTCTAGTGTATACGTAGAGTGGAGACCACGTTTCGGCAAGCGTAGTGTTGGACGCCCTCCGGCTAGGTGGAGCGACGATTTGCGAAAGGCTGCTGGCAGGAGATGATGCGTCTAGCCGAAGATAGGGCGCGATTAGGGGAGGCCTACGTCCAGCAGGGGACCAACATAGGCTGATGATGATGATGATGACGTCTAGTGTAGCTATGCCCTGGACGTTTTCATACATAACATAACATAATCGGCCTATATACGTCCCACTGCTGGGCACAGGCCTCACCTCAACTATGCGGCGGAACAAGCCATACTCCAACACGCGGGCTCAGTACGGGTTGTTGGAGGGGTGTAAGGTTAGTGAGCAATCTTATTGTCAGATGTTATCAAGCCGCCTTAAGGCCTCTGACTAGGCTTAACGACTGACATCTAGCGACGTCAACCGGGACCAGCTGCTTAACGTGCCTTCCGAAGCACGGAGATGCCCGAAATACACATCACTAAATTTCGGTCTGCTGTTGTAAAGCAATTCCGACCCGGCGTGAGTTGCTTTACAACAGCGATCGTCGCCGATCACTGTCACAACTGCGCCACGGGCACCACGGGGACGTTTTCATACGTTTCGTTTTTCATCCATACTTACATGGTATGCGATACTTACTGGCACGGTGGGCGGGGGGTCAGGTGGGACCGCGGGGGGCGCGGGCGGCGCGTCCGGCATGTCGTCGGGTGGGTCGCACTCGCCGTTGCGCCGCTCCGGCCCCGGACTCACTTACATGGTATGCGTATACTTACTGGCACGGTGGGCGGGGGGTCAGGTGGGACCGCGGGGGGCGCGGGCGGCGCGTCCGGCATGTCGTCGGGCGGGTCGCTCTCGCCGTTGCGCCGCTCCGGCCCCGGACTCACTTACATGGTATGCGTATACTTACTGGCACGGTGGGCGGGGGGTCAGGTGGGACCGCGGGGGGCGGGGGCGGCGCGTCCGGCATGTCGTCGGGCGGGTCGCACTCGCCGTTGCACCGCTCCGGCCCCGGACTCACTTACATGGTATGCTCCTGATACTTACTGGCACGGTGGGCGGGGGGTCGGGTGGTACCGCGGGGGGCGGGGGCGGCGCGTCCGGCATGTCGTCGGGCGGGTCGCACTCGCCGTTGCGCCGCTCCGGCCCCGGACTCACTTACATGGTATGCTCCTGATACTTACTGGCACGGTGGGCGGGGGGTCGGGTGGTACCGCGGGGGGCGCGGGCGGCGCGTCCGGCATGTCGTCGGGCGGGTCGCACTCGCCGTTGCGCCGCTCCGGCCCCGGACTCACTTACATGGTATGCTCCTGATACTTACTGGCACGGTGGGCGGGGGGTCGGGTGGTACCGCGGGGGGCGCGGGCGGCGCGTCCGGCATGTCGTCGGGCGGGTCGCACTCGCCGTTGCGCCGCTCCGGCCCCGGACTCACTTACATGGTATGCTCCTGATACTTACTGGCACGGTGGGCGGGGGGTCGGGTGGTACCGCGGGGGGCGCGGGCGGCGCGTCCGGCATGTCGTCGGGCGGGTCGCACTCGCCGTTGCGCCGCTCCGGCCCCGGACTCACTTACATGGTATGCTCCTGATACTTACTGGCACGGTGGGCGGGGGGTCGGGTGGTACCGCGGGGGGCGCGGGCGGCGCGTCCGGCATGTCGTCGGGCGGGTCGCACTCGCCGTTGCGCCGCTCCGGCCCCGGACTCACTTACATGGTATGCTCCTGATACTTACTGGCACGGTGGGCGGGGGGTCGGGTGGTACCGCGGGGGGCGCGGGCGGCGCGTCCGGCATGTCGTCGGGCGGGTCGCACTCGCCGTTGCGCCGCTCCGGCCCCGGACTCTCGCCCTGCGCACGAGTTCACACATTAGCAATCAATGATCTCTATTTATAAAAATGGATCTCTGTTCGTTAGTCTCGCTAAAACTCGGCTGGACCGATTTAGCTAATTTTGGTTTTGAAATATTTGTGAACGTCCAGGGAAGGTTTAAAAGGTGAGTAAACATGAAAAAATCAATGCTAGGAATATAGTGAAAAACCACAATTGAGTTTTCTCTTAGCAACCGTTACTACATGTCACGTGACACTGAATGTTTGACAACAAAACGAAGTCTGTCGGGACAGCTAGTATTATGATAAAAAAGACGTAGATAGGTAATGTCGGTAAACTGACAGGAAGTCAAAAATTGTCCGCGGGGTACGAGGTCATTAATTTGGCCGTATTACAACGTGTGAACAAGATAGTATTATTATTTACGCGTTAACGAGACAAACACGTTGCACAGTGCCGTGTCAAACTGTCAACACTGTCAATGCTTTGCTCAGGTGTACGAGAAGTTCTGATTTTGGGTGCCACTTTTTTAGCACAAGTATTCATATTCATATTCATTTATTCATTATAACATGTGGTGTATAAAGGTCTTAATAAATACTAAAATAAGTCGCACATGGACGTTGCAAGGGCACTATAATGGAGTAGGTTGGTAGGTATATAAACTTTAACACTACATATTTACACATTCATAGAGCAGAGTGCTACATCAAGGACTAGGACTTATCAGATAGGTATTCTGCAACGGAGTAGTAGGTTTTTCGTAGTAGATGTTTTTTAAATTTATTTTTAAACTGTTATAACTGTTTATCGGTACATGTGAGGGTAAGTAATTGTAATCTTGCAAAGTGAGACGAATAAGTCATGGGCATCGGTGCTTTCACCCCATGCCGTAACGAAGCCAAGAATAGGCGTAAGCGAAAGCGAAGTAACCTATCTACCTCCATTTTAATATAATATGGTTGTTAGCAATGAATAAAGTCCACCACTTGAGAGAATGCGATCGCATTACAAATAGAATACAAATAATTTATTGACCAATTCTACCACACAACACACAGATTTGCAAGAAATAAGACGAAACAGAAAACAGCAAAAACTTAAAAAAGAAAGCACGCGCTCAAGCTCATGCTGCCCCGTAAAATGTAAATAGAACTTAAAGGGACAGACTGCTATACTTCTGAAGGACGTTCAATGTTGATTTGCATTTGTGGATTCGGGGGCTAGGAATGTACCTACGGGCTACCAAGCTAGGCCCTAAAGTAAGGACTGCTCTCCTATGAGGAGTTCATCAAGATTGGAATAAGGGTTTTTAAAAGGTCAGCAATGCACAAGTTTTGCCCCAATTGTTCTTCTTTGTCGGTATCACTCTTGACAGAGTGGTCGTGATCATCACTTTAAGCGTCGGTGGCAAGCTTCACAACCTCCACTTCCACTCCTCTCTGATGGCTGTCTTCCTCGTGTATTCATATAGAGATGATGAGTCTTTCACTGCAGCTTTTATCTGGTCAGTCTACCTCATAGGTGATCTACCTCGTGGGTTGGTACCCTCATCCTTTCCCTGGACCACAAGTCTCTAAATAGCCACTTCTTCTCGGTGGCACACGTGGCCATAAAATGTCAGGATGTGGGACTGTACCCTTGTTACCCGTGTTCATAAACTGCTGTAAACGCTTCTATCAGGCAGATCACACGTTTGATTGCCACCGTTACTGTATAAGAAAACTTATCTATCCAAGATTGTGTTTAATCGCAAACATTTTCTCAACTCCTTATCAACCTCAAAAGTGGAGCCTAAATCGGTCGGCGTCGAGTAAATACGGCACAATTTGCGCTGTTTGCGAAGGGCGCACGCCAGACCAAAACTGATTGCTTCGCAAATAAAAATAATGAAAAATGACTCCCAGTGATGTTTTGTGACCGATACAACCACTTTCTTTTTGTATTATAAATAGGTGGTTGAAGATTTTTTTGCATACCCTTTTTTCACTTGGTTTGACTACCAGGTACTTATCTTATTCTCACTAAAATAATGCTCTTCAAAAAATACTACTTTAAACATTTTATAAATTTTTAGCTTCCGGTTAAACAGTGTGTAACATTCAGCGTTCATAAAGGTGGATTAAGAATTCTGTTTAACATAAAAGCTTATAATTTTTTTTCATCACCATTAACAGCTAAGTTCTCGTACATGACCTTAATATAGGTATCTCACGCGTGTGATTTTCAGTGCCGCTGATTCAAGGCGTCTTGCATCCACCGAAGTCCCATCTTTCAGCCTCAACGGCCATCACTTTCTCGCTATATATGCTTCAGTTAAAAGTCGTTTTATCAAACGGCCCATGAAACTAAACTGCTATAAAAGCAACCGTTCAACTGCGTGTCTATTTCAATCACGCTCCAGCACATTAACAGCTAAACGGATCCCACTCTCGGTAACAGGGTTAATTGACACACCAAATTAATCACTAAACCCCCCCCATTCGAAGGGGCGCTTTAGCAGACGTATAACAGGGCAATAAGAGCTGATAAGACAACGTAAATGAGATAATAAGTACGGATTAATGGTACTGATTGTTTGTTTTAGGACTCTGAGCCCCGAATTCACAAACGTCAATCAACGCTGAGCACGCGCTCACGATCCTGTCCCGTAAAATGTTTATAGAACTGAAAGGGACAGCTACACTTCTCAGGGATGCTCAACGTTGGTTTGCGTTTGTGAATTCGGGATTGAGTCTTATTAATAAAGTCAATAAAATACCAAGTCAAAAAAGCAATAAACTGAAGATTCTGTTGTTTGAAAACTGCTATACATTAGTACTAAAATATAAATCTCGCTCTCTGAACCTGCACATGTACCTACATCATTATCTATACTCTTATCCAATCTATAATAATTTGATTGTTTCCGTGACCCTGTAGTGTACTTACTGTACTGAAAATATAATTGTCATAATCGTCTCAAAATTACTTAAAATAATTGGGATAGGAACCTCCAAAACAAACTTTACTTCACACCTTTTTGGACCCCACTGAAACTTCCTTCAGACAACTAGATCTCTGAGCTCGGTAAAACATTAAAAGGAGGTTATAAGGAGGCACATTGTTTGTTCTGGTTTCATGTGAGTAACAAAACGCAAAACATCTAACGCAAGGGATATTTCGTCCAGAACTTTGTCCCATTTACGACGCATTCTAAAGCGTTATTGCCAGTAAAGCTGGTGGTTTTAAGCATCATTTTAATGGCTGTCTTCCGAGCAAATAGCAGTTAGGAATATCTTAAATAGAAATAAATACTGTAGAGTGGATACAAAAATATAGTACGGTGACTGCGGTCATAAGTACCTACGGTGTGACAGGAAAATTGGGCTCATAAACCAAAAAAAATAAAAAAAGGTTAGCCCGTACCGATGTGATGTAATGATTCAGAAGTGGTTTGGTTTTGGTATTACACCAGTGGTCGCGGGTTCGATCGAGACGGGCACAGTAAAAACATTTGTTTGCATGAACATGTCTGTTTGTACTGGTCTGGGTCCTATGTATATCTTCTTCTTCTCACCACGATGGTAACCCAAATCCTATGTATATTAAGTATGTATTTAGAACGAAAAAGTAAAGTAAAGTAATGTTCTGTCTCTTTCATTCTTTAAAGCACAATTATTTGTATAAGTTTATACCAATTATACAAGTATTAGTGACAAGACACTCAGCAATATTTTTCTGTGATAAAATAAAAAGTCAGGTTAAATAACAGAAAAGTTATCTTGATCGGAAAACCATTTGACTTATACTTTCAGTTTAAAAGTCAATATAATCCATAAATGGGATTACAAATGAATTATTCAGATTCAATTTGGATGAAAATTGAGAATGATGTTTAAATTTTTGATGGAGTTTGTAATTAATCAAAAAACTTTCTATTGAGATTACGGATTGTCTTGTTATATCTGACTCCAAAATAAGCTGGCTCGTAAGTCTAACCCCCGAATTCACAAACGCAAATCAACGTTGAGCAGCCCTCAGAAGTAATGTTTCAGGTCTATTGTCATTCTACAGGACAGCACGAGCGTGAGCGCGTGTTTAGCGTTGATTGATGTTTGTGAATTTAATAGAGATGGTGAGATTCATATGATTTTTTATAGTAATTCCAACTGTTATTTTTGCAGTCACCACAAGCAATGATATTATAATAAGAAAGACATAGATAGGTTATTTCAGTACTGACGCGAAGTCATAAAATGTCCACGGGGTCAAAGATATTATAATAAAAAGAGGAAGATAGGTTATCAGTGCTAAAAAAGTGACACCTGAAATCAGAACGATGGTGCACCTGAGCCAAGCATTGATGGTGTTGACAGTTTGAGACGACCCTGCACAACATGTATGTCTCCTTTAAGCTCTAGTAAATAATCAAACTATTTAGTTCAGAAGTTTTAATAATACGGTCAAATTAACTACGTCGTTAACCTAACCTATTTTCATTGAAAAATCATTGTTTTTTTCCTGAATGAAAATAGGTTTCAGTGCAGGGGCACTTCCAGTATTTTTACTCCTACGCTACTACCCTTCGGGATTTCGGGTAAACAGTTCCTGTTGAATCACGTCCCGTAGATCGTAACGCTTGAGGATCTTTTAGTGTTGTGACGGTGTTGGCACCGATCTTTCGGCAACAAGAACAAAACTGTTGGCTCCGCCACTCGTAGGGCGACTTGTTGAGGCCAGGGATGTAGCAATGCCTACGATATTTTAATAGATGAGAAGTTGATTTTGTGATAGATTTTTTTATCGATTTCAATGGTTGACATCAACTTCAACAAAATGTGGCTAAACCACGCCTAAGGCCTTACTGGGAGATGTAAAATTATGTATGTAGATGTTACTGCAGACGTATATTAATAAATAAATGTCTTTACTATTCGATATGTTACGGTTAAAGAACTTTATTGCTTCTCATCAGAATTACAATAGGTATTCACTTATTGAGAAAAATAATTTACTTAAATAAACTAGTTATAAAATTTTAGCAATCGAGCGCACATAATTATAAGACACTTACAATTACTAAGTACCTCGTCAATTAAAGCACGGTAACATTAATTGTTTCAATTTGCTATTTAATGTAATACCTACTTAGGTGTTATTTGTACCATATACTTAAGATACGCTTAAACGTCTCAAATACACACAATCACTTTTCTCGTTTTTTGGTTTGTTTTATGTCTTCTAAACAACATTTTATTTACTTACTAAATAGTATCAAAAGGATCGAATAATCATTATAAGCATAATAAGCACTAATCATTATTATGCACAAATACGTATTATACCTACTTGCGGCCGAACGCGACCTCGTCCTCATGGATTTCAGAATAAATTATCGGGTTCTTCTTTTCAGTCAGAGCGTGTTGTTACATAGCCTATAGTTTTCTTCCATAAGTGGAGTATTCAACACAAACATATTTTTTTAATAGGAACCAGGAGTTCAAACAAACTCTTCAGCTTTATATTATTAGTAGTTAGGATCTGCGACATAATTACATAAATATGCTCCTCCGCAATTACTTTTACATACTTATAGCCTTATAATGTTACTTTTGAGAGTATGTATAAGGCACACGGAAAATATCAACGTCGGGGTGCTGCGTCGAGCACAACATGTGTTGACCTCATTCGCACTACAAACAATGTACCAATTTAATTTTGTTTTTGTATTTTAAATGTTTATTTACTGTGAACGACAGGTCAGTTGGACATGTCTTAGTTTTGACCTTTGCCTAGCAACGTTAGTTGTTACTTTTCTCTTTGTGAATGCTTGTGGTTTTTATGTGCATTTTCATCATCAGCCTGTTGCAATCCACTGCTGGACATAGGCCTCTCCTATTACACGCCACTGAACTCGATCTTCGGCTGCTCGCATCCACCTGCGACATCTGCGACACCTGATGGGACATCTGGCAGGAGCTGCCCAACTGTCGCTGGAAATCAGTCGTTAAACCTCAGTCAGAGGCCTTAGGGCGCGGAGGCTTGATAACATCTGACATTAAGGTTGCTCACTAACCTTACACCCCTCCAACAATCCGCACTGAGCCTCCCTGTTGGAGTATGGCTTGTTCCACCTCATAGTTGAGGTGAGGCCTGTGCCCAGCAGTGGGACGTATATGGGCCGTTAATGTTATGAGTAACAAATGAGTATCGATAGAGTGTCGCGTCACTGGCCGCGGCCGCGACACACTAGCGGAATTCGTCGGTAATTGCTTTTTCGCTCGACGAGCTTTCGGCTTTTTGTCCGAGACTTCGAGACTCCTTAAACCGCAATTTACTTTAGCTGTATTTTTTGTCTGTTGACTTGTTTGCGTTGAATCTTGTTCTTGTTTTGTTAGAACAAAATGTTGAAATTCAATTCAATTCAGTTATTTACGCACTCCTATTTTTGGGTTTTCTGCAATTGTACCTTTTATATAAGATAAATAAAAAGCAACAAAAATATAGAAAAAATATTTAAAAAAATATATTTTTTGTTCACGAAAATATTCCAAGCGGGGTATTCAGAAGCACACTGCTTGTAGCCAGCGTTTTTAAATCCAAATAGCAAGGTTGTTGATTATCGCTGTTATCCATCACCTAAGAGTTTGCCACAAGTTGTGTATTGAACGCTAAGTGGTTGTTCTGGCAACTTTGAACATGGGACTAAAAAGAGTTCCATGCAAGAGTGCTTGACCACTGGGGCACGACGCTCTCACGACAAAAAATATAAAATAGTAACTCAAAAATATTTCTTATACTCTTTTGTATGTCTGTCAATTATCTTACTTCGTAAAGTAACGATC
Organism: Udea ferrugalis; assembly: GCA_950022985.1. Lineage (NCBI taxonomy): Eukaryota > Metazoa > Arthropoda > Insecta > Lepidoptera > Crambidae > Udea > Udea ferrugalis. The sequence goes on along the minus strand of OX465527.1, from coordinate 15,623,266 downwards.
TTCTATTGTAGAGAGTAATTACTTAACCCTTCCTTTCATGAGCTCACTATTTCGGGTAAGTCCATACGACCCCTATGAATAGGGAATGTTCCTTTAGTTCACGTCAGTTACCTTTAAAGCCTGAGCAGACGAGGGATTCGAACTCAAAAGCATTTATTTCTACATTTACACCTTTTCAAGTGTTAGAAAGAAAATGGAAAGTCAGTACATAGGTAATTTACACTAGGTAATTTACACTAGGAAATAAGGTAAAAACACATCATGTAAGGTCAACAGCACATCAACCTACCAATTTCCGTTTCTTCTCCTGCCGCCTTGACAAATGTAATTTTTTTGCAATAGTGCAAGGTGGACGGACCGGAATTGGGTAGCCTTATGTGCTGTTGACCGTGCCACCAATTTCCGGCTCGGATGTTGTTCATATATTCTTCTCGATATCGAGAAGAATGTGGCGAATGACTCGATAGTTACTATTTTCTACAGTTAGAAGTTACTAAGTAAAGTCTTGATTAGGCAGGTTCTCGGCGTTTTTTAAATGTTGGTCCACAAAATCCACGTCTGGGGTGCCTTCCGGGGCTGATTGTGACAATGTGCTGTCGTCTTTATTTATGTATTTAATTGTTAATCACTTTTGTTGGCGACTGTCTACGTGGACTCAGGCTGGAATGGCAGAGTAGAAAGCCGCAGGTGGCCTCAATCCTGCGATCTTTAGGAAGGCTTTCAGTCCATTTGTGTTATAAATCTGATGATCTTCATCCATACTTGAAGTAAATTTGTGATCGATCAAAACATAAAGTAGAGTCTGATTTACAATTGAGAACTGTAACTAAGTAGGGTTGGAATTCTGCATTGGCATCTTAGTTTACTTCGCAGTGAGATTGTATGTAACTACGCAAATATGATCTTCCAAGAGAAAGAACTGAGCCAAATATTTTTTTTAACTATTTCTACACTAATGAGGTAGAACACCAATTCAAGGTGAAGCCAATGGACAATTAAAGTTGGCGATTTTTCCAAATCGCGATCGAAGTGAGATTTGGCGTTAACCAGAATAGCATAGCAGGTACAAAGTGAGTAGGGAATTGACAACGTCTGATCTCTACTCAGATAGATTTGATGGTTAAGTTTAGTGTCAAATAAATAATATTTTTATACTACCTGCTCGTCAATGCCACATTATGTGTCATGTAAAGCTGTCCTAAAGTAAGTCATTATAGCCCTACGGTCTAGCCGGGACATAATGTTGTACTGAATTTCATTAATCCCCAGGGATTAAAGTGATTTGAATTTGGAATGCAACCGTGTAGTCAAAAATGTTTAGGTGCAATGAGATCTGAGTTCGAATGTCGTACTGGCCACTAACAAAATAGATGCCAGAGAAAGAAAAAAGGCGCCAACCGCTCAAATAGCTCCTGAGTCTTATGCTGATAAAATAAATGTACCAAAGATTGTAACTCATCTTTCCAATGTCTTCGCACAACTGTCTTATGTTTCTAACATCACTTTTAATTTTTGATAAATACCTAATTTCTCATATTTAATTACCTACCTACCTATTTTCACTTGAAATAAATATTTAAGCACTTACTTTTTTCAGCCACTACTTTCGATTGCCTCGCAGAAAGTATAAAAAGTAGAGTATGCATCGCGGGCTTAAAAGTGTATTTGTCTTGGGCGGTCTTGAACCCCTCGTATTCAGGATTCTAACCTTAACTCCCTCGCTCCGCTCGGGAGTTAACCGTAGAATCCCTCATACTCGGGGTTCAATATCACGCCCGGGACATAATACACTTCTTTGAGCCCTTGTGGCATAATCTACTATTTTGCTTTATTGGAAAAATTACCAGCAGGAACCAAAGAAGACTCAAAATGCCGCGTTGTTAATTATGTCCTATTAAGGACAAGCTTTCTTAACATGATTGCTTTTTAATTAATTTTTAAGATAAAATGTAATTTTGATGAAATGTATTCGTAGCTAATTTCTAGTACAATGGGCATACGTCAAGCGTTACGTAAAAATAATTGGGAAATGACCTTTAATGTATTGGGTATAAAGTCGTCGTCATCTTTTGTATGTTAGGTAGGTATCAAGTGGATGGTTTTTTTTTTATATCTCAATTAGGCGCGCATTTGACCACAATCTCACCTGATCATAAGTGATGATGTGGCCTAAGGTGGTACATGCCGGCCTAACAAATGGCTGTTCACTCTCTTCTTGAAGAGGCCCAAGTTATATTGCTGTGGAAACACTTCAGCGGGAAGCTCATTCCACTCCCTTGCTGTCCGCATTATGAATGAGTTACCAAAACGGTTGGTGCGGATTGCCGGGATGTCAACAACATAGGGGTGGAAAGCCAGTCTGCGCCTAGTGGTCCGATGGTTATTTACATGCTCCTTCATCATTTAACCCGCTATTGGGGAAGTCACTATGGATTACATCATTGGTGACAGTTGGTGACTATAGTCCGTTCGCGTTAAGAATGCAGTGATTTCATTCTTGTCCTTACCTAACCTAACACGACCCTAACCAATCAAATCGTGCTTAATTAAAAAGCCAAGTTCACAGTGCCCAATTGAACGCATTCTTCGGTTTTGTACTTGAGTTTTTCTCCGTGTAACGTAATCAAATTGAAAAATTACTGCATTCTTAACGCGAACATACTATAATGGTGGCACGTTACTGGTCTTATGGACCGGACGATTTTCAATCTAAGAATTTTTCCGCTAATTTAGAAATGAAATAGTTTTCATTTTTAATTTTATTATGTGATTTCGAATTCCTATTGTTTGTGACCCGCGTGGCGTTCAACGTGTTAAACTCAGTATCGCTCGTTGCCAGTGCCTTACGCCTCCCAGGGGTCGGAGTGATGAGTGGCATTCTTGTATTCTAGCCACTGGCATGCAATGAATGCCTGAATCATGTTGTTTGCAGCAGGCTAACTAGCGTTTGAAAACGCATAATAATCAGTTTTTAGTCTTAAAACAATGAGTGAGAAAGATTGTATGTTGTAATATTTAAAACGTAAAACACGTAATTCCTTCTTGATAAATTACTTACATTTTTATTTGTAACTTATAGTAGTCATCAATTTATCATTATCATGGCTGGTGCAACACATTAGACACATATATAAATAACTTCAACGGCCTATAATTTACGTCCCATAACTGGGCACAAAGCCTCACCTCAACTATGACGTGAAATCCATACTCCAACACGCGGGCTCAGTGCGGATTGTTGGAAGGGTGTAAGGCTAGTGAGTGACCTTATTGTGAATAGGCGCCTCAGCTTTCGGTGGAGTCGATCAGTTTTCATAGAAAGGTGTTCTAAGAGAGACTGCCAGTGTATTGCGCACACACTTGTGTACTATAATATCTCCTATGTACCTACCTGGTTACCTGGGTATCTCAACGTCTCAAGACGAAAGTCTTTGACCAGTGTGTGTTGCCAGCGATGTCATATGGGAGTGAGACGTGGTCATTCACTATGGATCCCATATGAAGGCTCAAGGTCACCCAGCGAGCAATGGAGAGAGCGATGCTTGGTATTTTCCAGCTTGATCGAATCAGAAACGATGAGATCCGCAGGAGATCTAAGGCAAACGGCATCGCTCGAAGGATTGCATTGTTGAAGTGGCAGTGGATGGCCGTTGGGGCGGAAAGGTTCTGGAATGGCGACCACGTACCGGACGACGTTCCGTGGGCAGGCCCTCCACAAGGTGGACCGACGATCTGGTCAAGGTCGCTGGAAGCCCCTCGATGCGGACAGCGCAGGACCGATCGTTGGAGGAGGCCTATGCCCAGCTGATATGACGACCTGGTTAATCTCATTGAGATGAGCCGCTGTGGTCGAAGTCGAACAGGAGGTTTTTATTTTTGAGATATTTATTTACATCGCTATTCATGAGAAAATACTTTTATCTTTCTCAAAAAGCTATGCCGATTGTCATCAAGCCGTGATTCCGGCGTTTATGTTTTCCGACCTCAGAAAGCTTCTGAACTCTAAAGGGAATATTAAAGGAAAGTTTTTGTATCCATATTTATAGGATTGACTTTTTTGAGTTAGTTATCGAATGAGTATTTGGAAATCTTAGGTGATTTTATCTGAAATAGACAAGTGTGACAATATTCAATCACAATTTAATTTGTCGAACTCTTCTGCTTAGACCTATGGTTGAATGGTAGAGAAGCCTCATCGGCATTAAGTCCACCAATTTTACAGATTCACTGTCATACAATAAATAATAAATACATTAGGAACTAGAGCAGATGAGATTTTAATTTGTATAGGTACATACTGTACTCAATTATTCAACTGTGCATTGTTTTTAAAATTTTACAGATTTGACGATACGACCCGTCGAATAATAAATGTGATCAATAGACCCTACCTTGTACATTAACTGTTATTCGTTTTCAAAGCGGACGTGAAAAGTACAAAGACAAATCGAGCACAGTTTAGGGGGTAGCGTGATCTGCTGGCACCTGTACATCAAGAATCTGAATATCTTCCAAAGTTAAATACAGTTGGTAACACGGTTCGGTGCCGGCGCAGTCAGGTAATCCGGACTCGATGAGCCGAACGGCGAATAGGGTTGTCTACCCTACAAAACCATTTATTATTAACCGTTTTTATTTATTTATTTAGCCCTTTGAACTGGGTGAGAGTTTTAACATCATTTAGCATGTTGTGACTTTAATTGTTAGAAGATGTCTCTCAACTCAGTGTGCCTGTTGGCAAAGGCCTCCTCCAGTTGCTTCCACTGTGTGCGGTCTTGAGCAACTCTTCTCCATTTGGCTCCCGCAGTAGCTCTAAGCTCATCCTCCCCATTACCGTTTTAAGGTCTGAATAAACTACAGCTTTGTGATTGAGCATTGGAAATATGTAGTTATGCTCTGTGTGTTGCTGTTTATACGTAATGTTAAAAATTATTTAGTTACACTTGCAAATAGAGACCGTTTTGTTAAGTTTGATTCTATCGCGAATAGCTATTATACAAAACTTAATAAAAGTGTTTGTTAAAAGACTATAATAAGTAATCTTTGATATTGCATTTAGCATGGCACCATTTTAAATTACTAACCCATTAGTCCAAATAAGTTAATTATTGATTCTATCTGGTGTTCAAAAAGCTACTTTAAGAGTATTTTTCTAAGAAATATAGAGATGAAAAAAATTAATGAAACAGCTAAACGTATTCATCTTTTAGTTACATTTTTCTTTAATTTTCTACCCTGACGTTATGTTACACCAGACAAAACAATATTAGCAATTTTAGGAAGGTAGAAATATAATGAAAGGAAAATAATTAACGAATTGTCTTTCAGGCTACGCAATAGTTACATACCACAATTTCCTAAACTTACAATAATTACTGGTTTTACACAGCCTCATACAATTATCAAAATTTGACTTGAATGGGCATCGAACAGACGTCTCAACCCATAGACTTTATTTTCCTCTTTTGTCAACGGTCCAGTGAAAGGCAACCCTATTTGAAACTAGTTCGTGAACTTGCACGGGTTTACATCTGATTACGCGTTATTAATGTTTGCCTTGGTGTAGTTTCCATCTTGGCCTTGAAACCCCACTTCCACGGTCATTAGTACAGTCAACAGCAGAGCCTAGCACGGACTTCCTACCGTCAACGAATTGTTACGTTAAGGGGAGGTATTACCTGAAAAGCACCATTCACCCATGTTCTAGATACTCGTATTTCGAAATGTGATTATTAAAAATAACGACGTCCACCTCAGTAATTATTGTTAGAAAAATTATGTATCTGAACATTGGCATTAAAACAAGTTAATTGCTGCATCTGTTTGATCCTCAACTAAAATATACAGTATTTTTTTTTAAATAGAGCGCAGTAAAAGCTCATATATTTACTATGACACGTAACGGAGTTGTGCTCCTCTATTTAGGGAAAGTGAATTTTCATTTTTACTGAAAAACTTTGAAAAAGAGGAAGTTTAACTCCGTCATTTTTGAACCTTTTCTTTCTTCCTGATTTTTATATTGGCCTTATATTTATTCCAATTTGATTTTTGCCAAATACTTAATTTGATGGATTTATTTCGTTACTTCCGCAACAAATTAAGCATTTAAAAAGTGTTATTTCTAGTAAACAGATGAAGTTGTTTTTGTTACAGTTGTTTATTTATTCCGTATTATTCCTTCAGAATTGTTCGTTCAAGTTAACAACCTGTTAAAAATGAAGAGTGGAGCATAAAGCGCTGGAATGTGGCCGGGGTTTGGGGTTCGTCCGCATTCCTGCGTTTTCACTTTGTTGGAGTTCGCGCTGTGCGTTTGTGGACTCACCAAAATACAACTTGACTTTATTCTGTAGTATTTTACTCGTAAATACAAATGTTAAACCTTGAATCAGCTGTGTTATAAATGTAACGGCAGAATTCACAAACGTAGATTTATTCACAGTGCCTTAGGGCAATGATATTCAAAAGAGGTAGATAAGTTATGTCAGTACTGATGCGAAGTCGAAAATTGGCCCCTGACGTACGTACCTATAATTTGACCGTGTGTACAATATAGTATGATTATTTACTAGAGCGTAAACGAGACAGATACATGTTGCGCAGTGTCGTCTCAAACAGTCAATGCTTTGCTCAGGTGTTCGAAGTTCTGATTTCGGGTGCCACTTTTTTAGCATAAGTAACCTATCTACCTAGTCTTTTTTATTATAATATCACTGCCTCAGGGGGATAAACCCTTGAAACTGGTCGCCGATAGTGTCGTGACCCAGTGGTTAAACACTATGACTCGGATGGCGGGTAGTCCCGAGTTCAAGACTGGCCTTCTTGTGCTAATTGTCCAAAACCCAAGCAAGTAGGCTAGCTAAGCTGAATAGGCTTGCCCCTTACCAATTTGCGAAATGCAAGATTCTGGATGTTCCGTTTACAAAATAGAACTAGGGTACTTTAATTCAGATATTAATTATAACTCTACAAAGCGAAATACGGGTGTGGGTACTCTACATACAAGGCTTCCCATTGCAATGACTGTTTGAACGTAAAGTGGCTTTGAACTTTACCTACTATGTTTTATTTGTTCCTTAATTTACCTCCAAGGGTACCTGTGCGCTTCATTCCGCAAACTTTTTTATATTTTTTATATGGAATTAAGTAATTTTACCTTTTAATTTTTAATGAATTGTGCATTTATTTAGGTAGCTTTACGTAGGCGTCTTTTCAATAGACTATGAGGCACGTTGTATCTATCTATAGTCCGATCGCGATAAGAATGCAGTAATTTTTAAATTTAATTCTGTTGTAGATCAAAGGACAAGTATGAAATTACTGCATTCTTAACGCGCACGGCGAACACGCACCACGCAGCTACTCGGCCGCCTTCACAGCTCGACACCGTCATTAGCGCGTAGGGCGGACTCGGCTTTGTGAATGTTTTAGTGCGCTACGGTGTTTGTCGCACGCAAACAGGCTAGCTATGTGATCCTCTCAGCATCGCCGTTCAACGTTCTACAGCAGCATTTAAATGGCTGATTTCACTCGTCAAGAGTCTATAGGGCTCAGTTTGGTGCAATGCAATTGAAATACCCATGCTGAAAGTGTTCATATTCTCATATTGTAAATGATGAGCATGCGCTCAAATGAGGCACAGTGGATTTCCCACACGGAACTTGATAATTCAAACATTTACCTATTTCAGGCAACAAGGCCCCTACAGACTAGCGTCTGCCTACTAACATACATGTCTGTTATTTTTAGCATTTTCTATGCAGTATCTTTACAAAAGGTTGGAAAACCAGAAAAAGACATTTAGTTTTGGTTTCACACAGGGATACATAATATTACAGTTTTAAAATCAGGGCAGCAGTAAATGGTCAATACAAAAATAAGTCAAGTACCTGAACTTCCTTTCTGGACGTGAATGCATATTTGAGATCATAATTTCAGTATTTTTACAATTCATTTTATATAATTTAAACTGTCATAATGAACTTATTTTTTGGCCTCTTGGAGGTGTTGTAGGACCCTGAAGGCCAATAACTTATTTGTGTGGGATCTCGCAAGGTCTGACAACACTTATTTAGAACTGCCTATGGAAACGTGCTCTGCTAGAGTTCCTCGCGCGTTGTTGACTTCGTAAACATTCCGACGTGCGTAACCCTCGCACTAGGGCAATTATTTAACTTGCTACCGAGTGACTCCTTTAGACAAAATGTCTTTGTTTATAAAATGTTTACGAGCAATGCAGCTTAGCTGCAGAAGATGACAGAAGTAGTAATTCTTCTATGCTTAAATTATATTCGGGCTACTTGGCGGGAATATGCCGTATAAAAAAAGGAGAGTACACGAAATATTTCCAGTGAGTGTTGGAAAATTTTCTAATTTGTTTTCTCTCATTTAGTTTGATATTATAAACTAAGTTCACGAGTTTATTGGTTCGTTTCTCATTTTTTAAGTTCTGTGATCAAATACGAAAACAATAACACCAAAGTGCAAACGATTTTGGTAATGGGAAACAAGAACTGCACACTTCTTGTGCTGGAGTGGGAATCGAACCTGCTACCAAAAGTAGGCATAACTTATTAATTTTACTTGGTTACTCATTCAGTTTAATGATACAATTCATCATTATACATGTCATCTATGATCAATGTGGTACTCGTATTATAAATTCTTAGTAATAGCCCCTTTAGGTACTCTTGTCTCGACGGGGCCTAGGTGATAGATGGTTAGTAAACCAAAACAGATATCTCCACTCTATTGTTCGCATTATGAAAGAGTTAGAGTTAGTAGCAGAACGCTTTGTGCTGGTGAAAACCAAAGTTTTTTTTATAATAAACTTGATTCAAAGCTATTAAAAAAGAGTACTACTAATAGTAAGAACCTACCTTCTGTAACTTCATTTTGCTTTATTACGTAAAAACTAGGAAAAGACCATCAAAAACTTTTACGATACTAAAAAAAACTGTCAATGACCACTGAAAAGTTGGGAAAACTTCTGAAAAGTTGAAGAAATCTTCTTACCTTGTGTTTAAGTAGACGTCAGCGCTCCGGCGACAGCAACCTCATGTCAAATCTCAGTAGATGGGTCATGGTGTGCACTCTGCGGGGCCCGCTCTGCGACTACGACTGAGTCTCCGGCGGCCTGCGGGGCGGAGTCGGCCCCGCCCCCGGCAACAAGTGACGGGCCTGGACGCTAAAGTAAGGTTAAGGGATGGTGCTCATGAACTAGCTCACCTATGATGATACTTATGATGAAAAATGCAGTTATAGGCTAAGAGGTTGATTGGAAGGTGCAACTGATTTGGAAAGGTTTTGGTTTTGAAAATTGAGGAAATTTCAGTACACACAGAGGATAGGTATTTCTGGCAACAGCCAGTGTGCTATAGTAGTTTAATAATAGTACTCTAACAATCCTACTAGATTATGAGACTTATTTCAATTTTATTTGTCAGAAGAAGAGGTCTTCATACGAATTTCAACCCAAAGTGGTTATTGGCGAACCGACAACACCCAGACACACAGCGAATCCAAATGTTCGACACTTCGTCTGGGATCAACGCTATAGGCAGTTTTGTGACAAATACCAGTCAAGTTGAATAAAAACATAGGAAAAAAATGCATCATCCTACACCTCGCTTTAGCAGTTCGCGTATAGACAAATAAATAGCATCGAAGCAGGCACGCCCCCGCTGTGCTCTTTACAGATTTGACCAATCTGCGACTTTTAGCGATCATCGCCGCTGAGCCTGCCAGCTAAGCTATACCAGCTAACCACTTGTTGAGTATTGTTAGCGAGACGAATTAAAAAAATCTTGCTGAGATGCTTTATTCAGCATAATTTGAATCTTTTATTTCAGAAACCTCAATTAATTAATTAATTAATCCTTACCGCAATAACAGCAAATAACAGAAAAATATTTCCACTAACGGTGGCTATAATTTATCCAAATACCTACGTTTTCAACATAATTACATAAACGGCCTATATACGTCCCACTGCTGGGCGCAGGCCTTTATGAGGTGAGGCCATAATTATCTACAAGTATATAACTCTCCTAAAATATTATAAGATAAACTATGAAATCAACAAAACAGTTACAGATATATTACTAGAACAACTCTTGAATATGAAGATACAATTTACACACACACCTTACATATCGCTGCCTAGCCTTAAAAATAACTGACACTTAGGCCAACATTACAAATACTAAACATCAGAATTTATGGCTCACTGCTGAGCACAGGCTCAGCTTCACCTCAATCATAAGATGCTTGGATACATGGCTTGTAGCAACAAGCCATGTTTCAACGCTGGGTTCCATGTGAATCGTTAAAAAAGTGTATGTAACGAGTGAAATCGAAACTATGGGTTTCTTTAAAATAGGTGTAGGTCCAATCAGATGGCTTAAAGTCCTAACCCATGAATTCTTGAACATTGTGAGACTTCAGAGTGTTGTTTCTTCGGGGTAAGGCTAGTGATAAACCTTGACAGTTTGGCAGGTTTTAAACTACAGACTGTAATTATAAAATCGTACCTAAAGAAAACTGCATTTAGTATTTTTTCCGTTTGTTTGAATATTCCAGTACCTATCATGTGAAACTACTAGACGACTTTTGAAGCTTTGCATGGTCCGTGTACATTTAAATTTGCGATGTGGCCTGTGGCCACCAGGGGGGACAAATGTAGGCTTTTGTAGTAACAAAACGGCCTCCGCCAACGTATGCTTCCTAACGTCTTCTAACTTAACGTTTTTTATCAAATCATTACCCAGGTCAGTCAGCCAGTAAACCCAAAGAAATGGAGCACTGAAATTTACAGTTGCAGCTACTTACGCAACATCGAATTAACAGGAATCAGGCATCAGGCATATTCACACAGTCAGGGCAAGGCCCTAACATGACTAGGGCAAGTCCAGGGTAATAGTGAGTGAAGGTTCGAGTCCGGACAGGCAAACCCGCAGACTCAACAGTAAGGAGCGAGACTGCCAGCCTATCAATTGGGCATGGTGTCTGATCAGGGTAAGTCCAGCAGCCCATTGGTTTTCAAACCTAAAGAATCCGTAATATTCTTGGTTCTAGGGCTTCGAAGCTATCAAAGACGAAAGCAAAGGCGTCCAGTCCCAGTGGACTTGACCTGACGTTGCTAACGCATTGACCGGTGTCAAGTTAAGTTCAAACTTTACTTAAATAAATAGTTAATAGTATATAGAATCATTTGACACAGTTACACAGCAATTTCATACCAAATAATACTCGGTGACAGACTAGGGGCCAGCGCCGATGACAGCTCTCAGCGGCATCGGATAAGCTTGACGTGACCCTATGCGGGTGCCTTATCTTACGACATGTTATATCATAACGGAACCGGACTTGAACAAGCTACGAATTTCACAGCTATAGTAGGAAGACACTGTTAATTCTGAAGAAACATGGTTATAATTGTTTTTTTTTAGCATTTTCCATGCTGTATCTTTACTAAAGATCTGAAAACACTAACGGTCGCCCGGTTTGCGAAAGATGCGGATTCGATCCCCGCCTGATGCCAAGACGACCAAATGTCTTTTTCTGGTTTTCAGATCTGAAGTAATAGATTAGTAGTAACATTTATCCTCTCATCCGGGGAGTGTAACACCACATCTGACCAAGTAAAGGTAAACCAAACGTCTAAATAAAACACACATAAATGCGCTAATCAAACATATTTTACGGTCATCTTCCAATTTGGTAAATTTTCAATGGCAGGCTAAAACTTTAAGTTCGAACCTCATTATGTTAGGTTAGAATTTATCCGCCTCAGCATTATTATTTATTACTAAAGGTTTCAGAGCTCATGTGATGTTTTATGGTTTTGTAGTTGTCCATGGTCAGCAGTCAAGCATGCCTATGAAAACTAGTTTTTCGTAAGTTGCAGTACCTCCGCAAATCTTCAGTCCACCTAGCCTTGAGGACGTCCTACACTACGCTTGCCGAGACCAGATCTCCACTCAAGAACACGTTTACTCCAACGGTTATCGGTTCTACGGCTATCTTGGCCAGCCCACTGCCACTTCAGCTTACTAATCCGGTAGTGTAGCCCATCGGTGATGTATACACCACTGTGGATATATCCCTAGAACATAAAAAATGCTTCATTCAGATTATTTAACATTTATTAAGAGCAGTTCAAATTAAAAAATCTAACATAACATAACACACCCTCACGACCATATCCCTCATGGGTTAGTCAGAGGCACACTGATTGTTGCCGTCATGGTGGACGGGACATTCGCCGAGGGAATTCGAACCTAACGTGGTAAGGGGCGAGCCTACCGTTAACCGGGATGCTTGGGTTTTATATCGGTGTTTTCCATCACCGGAGAGTTAGTCGCAAATTGTACAATGAACACAAAGTAGGTGTGTTCCGGCAGGATTTGATCTCGGAACCATCCGGTTCCAATCCAGGGTTTTTAACCACTGGGCCACGACGCTCTCTAAAAAAATCAAAATCCATCTGAAAAAAAAAATACCAGATTTCTTGCTAGTAAACATTGAACACAACACACACACAAAATGACAGTGTTTGTTAAACTTTAGTTCATCGTTTATTCCAAGTCAAGCTTCGTAGGCGATGTTTAGGATAATAACACAATTTGTGTTTGTGTTTCGTGTATTTCACCTAACACCTGCAATTATGGAGTATGGAAGAAAGTGTAGTCAACATTTTAAACGTAGATTGATTCATTGTCTGTGGATTAGTGCTTGCTAAAAGTAAGTGAGAAACAGTTAAAATAAAAATAGCGTGCATTTATTTCAAATTTAATGCTCTAAAATATATCTTGATTACGAGAGCATTGTCTAAGAAGCGTAAGATTTTAAACTATAAAGTAATGCTTAGCGCTTGACTTTTCTCGTAGTTATAGCTATATTTAAATACCTATCAAACTGTTTGGCCATTGAAGGATGAATAAATTACATGCACATTTTATTTCGATGTTAAGCATGGAAGTGTAGGTAATCTTTGTTGTACCATTGCACGCATTTTCATATAATTTTAGCTTTAATTTTTGTTCATACACCTATAGATCTTCTAATTTAACAGTTTCTTATGTAACTTTCTGCTTAATCCAAACAGAAATGATCGCATGTCGAAATACGTATATCGCAGATGCATTTCATACAACCGAACAATAAGAGGATCAGGATATTATTAGACCTGCGTTCTACCAGTAGAAATCCTCTTCTTCTTCATTTTATTCATTGTTATCTATTATGGAAATGTTGCCAACCCCTGAATAGTGTAATTAAGTTTTCGTAGCAAAAGTCATTTGTTCGAATTATCTTTTAATTCGTCACATTTGCTTACCATTTTCCTTCAAGACCAGTCTTCAACTATTAAATTTGACCAAAAAAGCGTCTGGTTTTCTTATTCATTGAATGATTATGTTTAGAGGAAAATATTAGCAAAATGCTGGTGAAAAATGTGAATACATCTGTTAGTGTGTCTCTATCCGCGTTAAGGCTAGTTGGGTTCTGGGCTCCAGATTTGAAAGGGAATAAAAGAGTTGCGTATGATTGCTATGGGTTTTTCTTCTTCATGTTTTTGTTGGGTAAGTCTTCCTAAGATTAGATTAGTTGCCAACCGCCCGAAGCAGTTGCAACTGCTTGAGCAGTCTGTGTATGTATTTACGAAGAAGTCACTATGCAGTCGCAGCTTATAGCAATTGAACCTGACTGCTTTCAGCAGTGTATGCTGCCATGAATAGACGGCTGGAAGCAGTCAGGTTCGGCCTCAACGTAAAAAAGATCCTTAACCACCATGAGCCGGCTCAAATAAGCTCCGTAAGTTCGTGCTCTTTTCCTCAGGCACGTACCTGCTCATCCAAACTGTAGACATGTACATGATCTGGGGTGACCTGCCTCTGATGACGAGTGTTGCCTTCGTGCTGTTCACGAACCTGGCGCAGGCGACCAAGATCTTCTACTCTGTGAGACGGAGGAAGCTTGTGTTGAACATCATCGATGGGGCTGACAAGGTTCTGAGGTCGGCGGACAATGATGAGGCGAGGGCTATTGTTAGGAGGTAAGGACTCTGAATAAATAGGAGAATTGAGAATTGAGGCGTGTGTGTGTACTTGACGTGCCACGTATAAAAATATAAATAGAAAACCGTTTATTGGTAAATACATTTCACAAGTGTATAGGTACATTCAGGATTAACAATTTTTCCAAAAAGGCATCCCCTCAGCATGGTGTACGTAACGTTTTAAAAGTTTCAATAAAACCTTATAACTCGAGTAACAAATCTCAAGCTAAGACTATCGATCAACTCTTCTCTTAGTCGGACACTCTTGTCAGAGGGGTTGTGGGTGCTTATGAACAGGGTACCGGCTCACCGCTGCCACTGGCAGCCGCACGTCGCGCGATGTCTCTCCACTTTTGTCGACTTTGTGCGTTGCGAGTACACTGTACTACGGTCGACTGTGTGGACTTTCTAATAAGGTCGATCCAGCGATATCGATCAACTAAATTAATTCAATACAGCGAAAACTAGACCATGGCCAATACTGTTGTAGGGGTTTTTCTGTGGATATTTATTCATATAGGTTTCTTTTTCAGGGTTTTATGTGATTGTGACGTTGTTATTTGTTGCTTATGGTTTCGTTTTATCTAATCACTTTTATAATGTAAGATGCCACATGCAGAATCGTTTCAGAATAGTCGTTGCGTATTTTACACATTTTACAAACCGTGGCATAATTTGGTCTAAACTTTGGTCTATGTTTGCTACAAGTTGTGTACGAGCTAGGTCGCAAATGAAGCAGCCGTCAGCAGCCTACTTACGCCGAGCTAACCGATGGACCCAAAGGGTGCAACATCGATACTCTAGACCGACGACTCTCAGACAAACACTCATACTTGTGTACATTGACTACTAATCTTATAAATACCATGCAATATTCGTCAATAAACTAGATTTCAACCGACCGTGTTGACTTCTTTCTTTCTTTATAGGGAGGCTTTCTAGGGAGTTAGTTTCCTTCCTAATCTTAAATTCCCTTCTCTGTGCGGCCTGGATGCGGTGCTTTACAACCACTTAGCTTCCTAGGTTATTTTATTTTAGCATTAGTGATATAAGATAGATTGGTAGTGCAGTCGCCCGGCTTGCGAAAGACGCGGGTTCGAGTCCCGCCTGATGCCAAGACCGAATGTCTTTTTCTGGTTTTCCTATCTTTAGTAAGATGATAATGCATTATCCCTAATGCTAAAAATAAAATAACCCATCAAAAACATAGTTTCATCTTAATCGAAAGTCAAATATTTGCAACAATGTTTCTTTCGAGTGTTTAAGGTATATGCCTAAACATTGGTGAAACCAACCTGTCTGTCAGGTATAATATACCAGAGAAATTCGTCCGGTCTGTTAATGGTCTCGGTAGCATAATTGGTAGTGCAGTCGCCCGGCTTGCGAAAGACGCGGGTTCGAGTCCCGCCTGATGCCAAGACCGAATGTCTTTTTCTGGTTTTCCTATCTTCACTTAGCTTCCTGACCGTACAAGTTGTTTATACTTTCTTTTCATTTCTTTTCGTTAATTTATTTATCTATTTGGTATTTAATTAACAGCTGTGACCGAGAGACCGCAGTTCTGCAGCTGGTGTTCAACTCTTTAACCCTGATCACGATGCTGGGCTGGGCCACCAGCGCTGAGAAGAACCAGCTGCCTTTGAGAGCTTGGTTTGTTCATCCACAAACTCACATACTTTACCTTTTTATAATTTCATAAGATGGGTTACTAGTTCAGGGAGAAAATGATTGAACAAAATTATTTTGGCATGGAACCCTTATTTTATACTTAACACGATTCCTCATAATCCTGTCACCTTGGTCTGCTGGAAAAAATCTCTTTATAGAGATAAGCTCACCTGTACTTTTACTGTCCTAAATATTGTCTATTGTAATTGTCTTTTTGTGTACAAACGAATAAATAAATAATCCTATAAGCTGTTGTTTTTCCAAATTAATACTGCTGTTTAGTCACTGACAGCTTTAACAGCCTTACAGGGGCATTATTATAAACCCTTATAACCTGACAGTTTTAGTCACAAGCCCATGTTTTGAGCTGCATATTTACCGACGCAAGTCGTGTTTTGTGTACTATTTACACAAAAAAAACCTTAATTTTTGTGCTGTTGTAACTTATTTTGCATGTTTTAGTCAAATTTCAATGAATAAACTGGCCTAAAACTAAGTTGGAATATAAATTAGGCGCAATTTAATTGAAAGTAACGTGTAAAATGGCGCCCCAGAGTTAGTTGGAAGGGATAATTTAAGTTCAAAATCAAATATAATAACGCACATGTTTACTCAAATATGTTTGTTTCATGTATTTCTATCTAAATACTGTACTTAGAAAATGCGTCTCTAAGAACCGGCAGGAAACTCAGCGGTTACCATTATCTCGACTAACTCCAGAAACCAACTTCCCTTCATCCACCAGGTACCCTTACGACGTGACGAAGTCCCCTGCCTTCGAGCTGACCTACATGCACCAGGTAGGCGCTCTGTGCATCGCAGCCTTCCTGAACGTCTGCAAGGATACCCTGGTGTCGTCCCTGATCGCGCAGTGCCGCTGCCGGCTGAGGCTGCTGGGGCTCTCGCTGAGGAGGCTCTGCTGGGATATGGAGCTCACTGATATGGTATTCAATCAATCGAAATATTTACATGAAGATAATACCAGAATAAGAACACTAACTGAGCGCTGGCTCAGTGTTTAAGTATGGAGGCTAGCCAAGAGTTACCCCCCAATGAGGTTCTATTATTAGGGAACGTTAACTACAACTTGTCTAACTTGTCTACTTCTAAAGCCGTCCCATATACACATATGGGACGGCTTTAGAAGTAGACAAATCGGCAACAAGATAGATAGATAGATATTCTTTATTGCACACCAAAACAACAGAAAAAAACAACAAAGAAACACAGATTAACGATAATGTACAATTTGGGCGGCTTTATCGCTAAAAAGCGATCTCTTCCAAACGACCCACAGGTAGAGGAAAACTGACGAGAAGGGTAGGTAAGTGCACAAGAAATAATAATAGTAACTCAAAATCTAGCTTCATTTGTTTTCATAAAACCGCAGCTTCCGGTCCTACCCATGCAGATAAAGTTAAAATACACTCATGCAACCCAGCTTCAACTCAGAATTGCTCATGTGACTTCATTCGTCGGACTAATGTTATTAAATACCTGGGTGTCATGGTCGATGAACATCTTAACTTCAAACACCAAATTCAATGCCTGGCAAAAAGGATCAGAAAATTATCTGCTGTCTTCAGAAAATTAAGAGACTCTGCAAACAAACACTTACTGAGAATAATATACAAGGCTCTGTGTGAATCCGTTACTGGATACTGTATTTCAGTGTGGGGTTTTGCTGCCAAGACTACGCTCTTGATGGCAGAGCGTGCAAACAGATCGCTACTTAAGGTTATGCTCAGAAGGCCGTACCGACACCCTACTACTGACCTTTACAAAGAGGCCCAAGTTCTGTCGGTTCGCCAGCTCTTTGTCCTAAGAACTTGCCTAATTGCACACAAACGTCTGATCTGCTCCGTTAATTATAAAAGTCTTTTAAAAAAACGAGTTTTTAGAATTCCTCTCCCCTCAGTAAACTCCCATTTTGCTAAAAGGTTTGGTGACTCAATTAGGGCTCGCGTTTATAACGCCGTTCTTAAGTTTTGCAACATAAGCTGTTTAGTTTATAAAGCCAAATCAATCATAGGTGGTTACTGACCACGGATTATGAAAGTACGGAAAGTCTGGTTAATTGATGTTTTGCACCTTTAATTCGTTTAAGAAAGTCTTGTTCCTAAATTTATTATATCCTTTTACTTGTTTGTCTAGTTAGTTCTAGTTTTAAATTGTTATGTTTAACTAACTCACAACTGGTTCTCCAAGATACATAGCCTAGTTTGGTGACCTCTGTTTAAATGCCTTACATGACGCTCTGTTCAAATGCACTTATTCTTTACTTTCAAATGTTTATGTTTTATTGTGGTTTGTATAGTGCAATAAATGAAATGAAATGAATATTATTAACTGAAACTGACGGCAATTTACATTAAAAACATACTTACATACAAGTCAAAATTACATTGAATGTCAAGTCAATAGTAACATTTCAACGTTTTTGTCATTTAGAAACTTACTGGCGTTAAGTAGCTCTTGGTTTGGCGAAGACTCGTAAGTTCGGAAGCCGCTTCCACGCTGCGGTTGAAATCCAAGGATAAGGTCTACCCAGTGGCGCCGTCAGTGCGTAAAAAAAATATCAAACGCTAGAAATGAAAATTAAGAATCCTTTGTAAGTACAGTTTGTTACAAACGGGACAGGGAAACATTTTGAGTCCTGTTGATTTACATAGGATTCTTTAAATTTGTTTTCCCCTTATGACATCTGCCTGCAGGCTACGTTTACTACGACCCATCGCGTCGTCGTAGCTCGTAGTTTCGTAGTCGCTACATAGCGAAATGTGATGCCCGTAGCAGAGATGGCGCTTTGCTAAACTTTGCGAGGGTTTTACGTTAACTTTTACTCGTACATGTTTTACGTTAACTTTTACTCGTACATGTTCTAAGGGTAAGTTGCACCTTAGTAGAACTTAAAGTCAAAGTTTTTGTCAAATTTGACTGTAACATTAACGTCGACTTTAACACGACACGTTTATTTCTCGGAGTAGGGACATGATGTTTGAGGTTATATTCGACGCGTCTGACAAATTGACAGATTAATTAACACAAACTATAACACTAACCAGTCAAAATTGAGCGATTAAGATTACGGTTAATGTTATGACGTCATTTAACTTTTAACCGGTACTTTAACTGAAATTTGGATGTTTGTTATCGTTAAAGTCAGATGGTGCAACCCAACCTAACAGTTTTATCAAACTGACAACATGAGTTCCTAATATTTTGTTTAGAAATATATTTTGTTACGGTGCCCCTGGCTTAGTTTTAACAGTGAATCGACGATCACTGTTGTAAAGCAACCCGCGCCGGTGGAGAATGGTATAACTGTCCACCTCGACCGAAATTAAGTGATGTATTCAATCCAAATCCACGTTGGGTTCAAATTCACTGTGAAAATGTGGGCTTCTGAAAGTTCCTTCTGACGCTTCGAACTCTACGCTCTAGTAACCAATCTTGTTCACACGTGTGAACGAGACAGTACGTCGTACCCCGTGAACAATTTGACTAAACATCAGTTATTTAAATTTATTTTTTTACTGTGATATCATTGGTCGTGAGGGTGTGTCATGTTATGTTAAATGACCCTCAATTACTAGCTTACAGCTGCCCAGGAGAAGGTAGCTCGGCGCCGGCTCGGCGCATGCGTGGTGGAGCACCAGGCGGCGCTGGAGGCGGCTGCGCAGATCCAGCAGTGCTTCTCCGAGCAGGTCTTCGTGCAGTTCAACGTGTCGCTGGTCATCATCTGCGTCACGGCCTTTCAGCTGGTCTCGGTATGATGCTTAGCAAGTTAATACACTTTGTGGATGGCCTCTTACCAGCTAAGGCCCAGGAGAAGGTGGCTCGGCGCAAGCTTGGCGCATGTGTGGTGGAGCACCAGGCGGCGCTGGAGGCGGCTGCGCAGATCCAGCAGTGCTTCTCCGAGCAGGTCTTCGTGCAGTTCAACGTGTCGCTCGTCATCATCTGCGTCACGGCCTTTCAGCTGGTCTCGGTATGATGCTTAGCAAGTTAATACACTTTATGGATGGCCCCTTACCAGCTAACTGCTGCCCAGGAGAAGCTGGTGAGGAACCGTCACGGCGCATG
This sequence comes from Udea ferrugalis, assembly GCA_950022985.1. Classification (NCBI taxonomy): domain Eukaryota; kingdom Metazoa; phylum Arthropoda; class Insecta; order Lepidoptera; family Crambidae; genus Udea; species Udea ferrugalis. Next base: position 15,603,459 of record OX465527.1, on the reverse strand, counting down.
CAAGGTGGAGCATCAGGTGGGGCTGGAGGCGACTGCGCAGATCCAGCAGTGCTTCTCCGAGCAGGTCTTCGTGCAGTTCAACGTTTCGCTCGTCATCATCTGCGTCACGGCCTTGCAGCTGGTCTCGGTATGATGCTTAGCAAGTTAATACACTTTGTGGATGGGCCCTTACCAGCTAACAGCGGCCCAGGAGAAGGTGGCTCAGCGCCGGCTCGGCGCATGCGTGGTGGAGCACCAGGCAGCCCTGGAAGCGGCTGCGCAGATCCAGCAGTGCTTCTCCGAGCAGGTCTTCGTGCAGTTCAATGTGTCGCTCGTCATCATCTGCGTCACGGCCTTTCAGCTGGTCTCGGTATGATGCTTACCAAGTTAATACACTTTATGGATGGCCCCTTACCAGCTGACAGCGGCCCAGGAGAAGCTGGTGAGGAACCGTCTCGGCGCATGCGTGTTGGAGCACCAGGCGGCGCTGGAGGCGGCTGCACAGATCCAGCAGTGCTTCTCCGAGCAGGTCTTCGTGCAGTTCAATGTGTCGCTCGTCATCATCTGCGTGACGGCCTTTCAGCTGGTCTCGGTATGATGCTTAGCAAGTTAATACACTTTATGGATGGCCTCTTACCAGCTATCAGCGGCCCAGGAGAAGGTGGTGAGGAACCGGCTCGGCGCATGCGTGGTGGAGCATCAGGCAGCCCTGGAGGCGGCTGCGCAGATCCAGCAGTGCTTCTCCGAGCAGGCCTTCGTGCAGTTCAATGTGTCGCTCGTCATCATCTGCGTCACGGCCTTTCAGCTGGTCTCGGTATGATGCTTAGCAAGTTAATACAGCAAACAGCGGCTCAGGAGAAGCTGGTGAGGAACCAGCTCGGCGCATGCGTGGTGGAGCACCAGGCGGCGCTGGAGGCGGCGGCGTGTAATCACATTTGTGTCGACTCTGTCATTTGATATTACATTGGGTTCAAACCGCCAATAATTTTCCGACCAGCAGGGTGCTCTTTATCATATACAATTATCATGAATGTACACTTTATTATTTTCAGAACACTGGGAACTTAGTGCGGCTGCTGTCGATGGGGACTTACTTACTAAACATGATGTTCCAGGTCTACCTTTACTGTTACCAGGGAAACCAATTGTCTGAAGAGGTGAGCCACTTACACATACACTCCTTTCCAGGGTGACCATTTAATGTCCGAAGGCTCCTTCCACCAGAGTGCTAATGTTAATGGTTTTAATGTAGATAAGTGAAAAGCCTGATGTTTTTTGGATATAGCTTCTTCTTCTTGTGATGCCATCTTCTACCAAAGGCTTTAGAAACTGTTGCTTGCTTTGAGAAACTATTGAGGCACTGTCCGTTAATATGAGCACTTGGCTCAGTCGCGAAATCGGATAGACACCGACCACAATGCGTCTAACTTTAACTGAATTTTTGTAATGTATTTTTGGAGCACCACCGTTCTTTGGAAGACACGTTCAACAGCTTATCAAGGCTGTCGTCGCTTGGTTACCTTACATGAAACTATCTAACAGTACAAACTGAGCCCGGGTTCAGTCAGTTAGATCTCTGGGGTTGATAGACCACCTCACAGTTGAGGAGTGGCCTGTGCCCAACAGTTGGACGTATACACATATAAACGGCATATATACGTCCAGTGCCTCACCTCAACTATGAAGTGGATGAAGTGGCGCGAGCTATACTCCAGTAAGCAACCTTAATGTCAGATGTGATCAAGCTGCCCTAAAGCCTCTGACTAGGCTTAACGACTGCCACCTAGTGACGTCAACCGCGACCAACTGCTTGACGTGCCTTCCAAAGCATGGAGCAGCCCTAAAAACACATCACGAAATTTCGGTCGGAATGGTCACTCATCCCATATGCGACCCAGCGCTTTGCTTTACATCTGCGATCGTTGCCCATCAACTGTCACAACTGCGCCACGGGCACATCCTCGGGTAGGGTGAATAAAGGCAGTTATTTCTTTGTCAGAGTACAGAGATAGCTGGTGCAGCGTACGAGTCTCCCTGGTACCTGATGTCCACGTCTCTCAGGCGCTCGCTGATGATCGTGATGGTCCGGTCAAGGCGCATCGCGAAGATCACCGCTGGAGGGTTCACCACCCTGTCGCTTGCCTCTTTCATGGCGGTAAGCAACTAGACGGCGATGTCCCATAGCACATATAGTTAACACTCCCAAGACAAACATTTATATGTTGAACAATTATACTTGCTCTACATAAGGATGTAAATAACTAGTAAGTTACTAATTTCATGACACAGATTTCCAAAAGAAACCAAAGGCCAACGGCGGCATGGCCCGTCACCAAAGGTCGTTACTGTCACACTTTAAGGTTCTAGACGGTGAAGTGTAACTGGAATCTTCCTTCATCATATTTACAACAGTTAACATACTTCTGACTATTTGTGATAACAGGTAACTAGAATATGACATGACAAGTTAATGTTTCTTTCATTTTTCAGATCATCAAAGCTTCGTACTCTTTGTTCACGCTGCTCCAACAAGTTGACGAAACAGATTGAGGAACTACACAGCACCATATAAATATAATATAGAAAGCAAAATTAAATAAATAAATAACGCTTGCCTACCATAGTGTACTAAAAATCTTTAAAATTAATCTGAAAACTAGGGGAGTACTTAAGTAGGTAGTAGTTCCAGAAAAAAAATGAAAATTAACGGTTTTTTAGTTATTACTTGAGAAATGAGAAGTTGTGTTTATTTAAGGGTAAGTTGCACCATAGTAGAAGTTAAAGTTAAAGTTTTTGTCCAATTTGACAATTTGACGTCATTTTTGCTTACCTGGCCGGTACTTTAACTGAAATTTTGATTTTTGTTATTGTTGAAGTCAGATGGTGCAACCCAACCTTAGTCTAGTTAATTTATGTAGCAATTGTATTAGTCTCATAATCAACTAGGTACATCGATTTACTGAAGCACTCGTATCTTAACAATAGGTATAACAACACACGTGTTCAGAGTATGCCTATACCTACCTATCGCATGTTGATTCTATCGTAATAAATTCTGTACCTATACATTATTCTTACAAATCATGAAATACCTGATAATTATCGTACAAGTTTAGTGTTTTCAAAATAAACGTTATCACGCAACCACATTCCAAAATGAATTTCACAGACGTCTTAGACACTTGTATTGTATTCGTTAATTTCGTGTTTGCTCTCAAGTCTTCGGTAGTATAGTGGTAAGTATCCCCGCCTGTCACGCGGGAGACCGGGGTTCGATTCCCCGCCGGAGAGTACTTTTTGTTTTAATGGTTTTTATTTTTTTCTTTCCTAACTCCCTACAATGATATTAAAATGTTTTGACTGCGATATTTCTATATGTGGTTACTTGTCTTGTTTATAACGAAAACTGTTCTTTTACGATGCTGGCATTCGCTTGGTACTTAAAAAATATAGAACATTTATTGCATCTCAGGAAATAATCAATAATTGACATTATTTTTATTGTTATTATTATTGCTAAGCAGTAAATGCGAAATATTTTTTTATTTCAATAGCCTGAAGTATTTATCTTCCCGAATGTTGTTTGATGTTAATCTCAATGCCGAAGTGAGGTCACAGTATATTTAAGGCGTGATATTGACTGATAAAAGCGTAGGTGACAACTGACTGATACGAGTTCGATGGCAGTGGCATAGTGAGCCTGACCATTAAACCACGTGTCTTGGGTTTGATCATAATCTAGGGCATTCATCTCTTAGCTTGTTATGAAAGTAAAACAAATTCCTGATGTCCTCATTCCCTAATCCTGATTTTGTAATTTGTACCGTATCTCATCTCATCCACTATAAAGTGTCAATCGACATGTAGAGTCTAATAACTAGACAATTTTTTCATCCTCAACTTAGCGAGGGAAAAATAAATAAACTTCGTTGATGCGAACTAATGCACCACCAAACTTACGACCAATGGCCGTCGCACAATTATCTGAGAGATTGCCACAACTTGGACTACTTAACAGTTGAAACACTAAAAAGGTTTTTAAACTTACTTGTTGCTAAGAAACCGGGTTTTCTGAAACATTTAAACTACGGTAAAAACTACTATTTTACCTGTATTTCAGTTTCAAAATATATAAATCAAACATTGGACGAATTAAAGAGAGACGACGAATTAACTGCTGAGTTTCTTGCCGGGTCTTCTCAGTAGAAACAACCTTCCGACGCCGGTGGTAGAGTCTCATTATGTACATGTATTTTAAGTATTGTTTATATTTTGTATTATTATGTGTATGTCGCCGCAACGAAAGCAAATTGATTTGAGTAAATATGGCAGTGATACCTACTTCTTAAACCATAGGGATTAGGAATATCTGAAATGTATGTTTATTAAGTGGTCAAAATTAAGATTCGTAACAATTCGAAAGTACTGTGTAATGGTCTACATGAATAAAAAAATAAAGATTTTGTATTTGAATTGTTGTACCACTCACAATTTAACGCTCAAATTTGAATGGCAGGATATTTGCAGGGTGGCAGCCGTGCAGTTGCCGGGCCAGTATAATAGGCTACGAGCTTAAGCACTACATCGTAAACAAGTACCACTGACATAAGACCGACTGCCATGTCAAGCTATAGCGTTCTAAAGAAACTTTGTTAATTATTACGTCTAGCATGCACAATAAGATGAATAATTATCTTTATTAGTGTAGAAAACGCAGTAGTAATAGAGTTCGGTTCCAGTATTGGTTATCAGGAGATACGGAGTTACTATCGTCCACTTGACAATTGTCACGCGAGTGTATTATGTGTTAGACAGCTGAGAGACAGCACTTATACCTAAGGCAGCGATATAGCGATACCCACATTGACGCTTGAGAACGGTTCTCAAAACAGATAAAACATGTTTAAGTAATTACTAATTTGTAGTTAGGAACATCATGCGAAAAACATATTTTTTTTATTCAACCTATTCTGTCCCACTGCTGGGCAAAGGTCTCCTCCAAGGTTCTTCAAGCGTCTCTGTCCTAAGCCAAAACCTGCCACTCCCCAAAAAAAACATTTGTAATTCAAAAATTTACCGTGGTGTAAAAAGATCAATGTTCATGAAAATAAGTGCTGATCAGGCGCTAGGTGACCACAAATATAAATATGAAGTTAGTTTTGCGCGGGATTCAAACTCACAACATTCAGGTTAAGAGTTCAACGCTCTAGCCACTACGCCGTAGAGGCACTGGAGACAGAAACAGCTACATGGTTACTAAATTAGGTGTCATCTCCAACTAAAGTTATCTTTCCATTGTGAGGAACCCTCGGTCTGTTAGTTAAACTCCAAAATATGCTAGTTTCTTAAAGATTTGGTGTTCTTTTACTTTTCCTAATAGCATAACATTTCGTTAAACTAGGTAAGTGGGATAATTATGCAACTCATCTCTTTAACTTATGTGCACATTATGACTGACTGTAAAATAATTTCTTTGACGTGAGGTATTTTAATTTTCAAGCGTTAAAAGGCCATTTTTACTTATACAGTGTAGTTAGTACGTAACGTTAACTTATTAACATCTGACGTATCTATTTAAACAGTGAAAAACAATGTATATGAACGCACCATTATTGAAATTGAAGTGTAAACGCCAAGATAAGCCTGGTACTTTAAAAACGACAGTGGCTTGGGTCGTTCAGACGACAAAATGATCTCTAATATATATGTCCTACTGTTCTCAGCAAGTTTAGTGTCTAGCCAAAGTTGCTATTGGAATGATGGGTGTGCATACGAGCTGTTCTCTTCGAAGACTCCGTACGATGCTGTGAGAGGGGATATAAGGGATTATTCTACACCACAAAGTGAGTGAAACTGTGAATTTTTAAAGAGAAAAAGGTTAAAAAAAATACGTGTTGACTAATGTTTTGACCAGATAAATACAGTTTTGACCAGACAAGAGGAATATCAGTAAGACTGCTTATCGAAATCTCAAAAAGTTCTGATAAAAACTTTAATTTAAGCAGGTAAGTATGTTCACTGGTATTTTTTTGTTGAAATCTTTGATAGCACAGGTTATACGCGCAAGGTGAATAATGAATATGATAATTAACTCATTCTTTGAGTAACACCCTTTTTACTCAATCTTTTTGCAAGTTCCTTGGTTTGAAATGGTGTTAGAAATATTGCGTGCACATGTGTTGCCAATTTGTGTAGCATGCAAGCATTTTTAAGTTATCGGGCATAATAATCATTAGATCATGTTCAATGAGTATCAAATTAAATTTGATAATACATGTTTGTCGTAATCAAATGTAAGTAATAAAAAGTCAATTTTAGGAATATACACACATCAAAAGTGTCTAGGGATATCATAGGGATATCATTTTTCAAATATTTCATAAAGTTAAGTTGGTTTACAAGTTGAGCATTATCTCAGAATAACGCGAGGACAGTGGCATAAGATAAAGGTTAAGAATATTACAAAAAAAAAACGTTTGATTTTGCTAAAATTTTGACACCTTTTAAAAGAAAAATCTGTCTTTTTTTAACGTCCTTACGATTGTACAATAATGCTACTACAATTTTTTTTTATACAATCTGAAAGGGCAGATATTATAGCAGTTTCTGTGTTCTAAAAATTTCTACGTTGGTAGCATTATTTTAATTTTTACAGCCTCCTATAATAGCTATACTTTGTATGAAAATGCTTGAGATATCCCTAGACACTTTTGAGCAGTGTAATAGAGAAATAGAGATAATAGAAAAAAACAATGAATGTACAACTTTTCGCCCCTTTCTTTGTGTCGTATTAAAATTCAAATCAATTTTTACATAGAGTCACCATTCTGTGTAAATATCCTAGATGCCTGAGAAAAGTACAAACCTATTAGGTTTCGCGGATGACACGAGTCTTCTATTATCAAGATTTATTTCCCCTGACCCTTCCAATTGACTCTAGGAATAGGACACGGCCATTGTTGAAGATACGCAATACACAGTTGGAATATCTAATTTGAGTTAGTTTACACTCATCACCTGGACATTCCCTATTGATAACCAGAGAGCCGGTTTTGGTAAGCCTGCCAAACTTACTCACCGCCAAACCATCTTACCCCATCTTCTGAGCTACATATTTACTTTCACATGATCTGTCAATCAATCTTAGTTAGCCGTTTGGATCTCACTTCTGTTCGAAGACCTCTCCTCTCAAATTTCGATCTGGTCTGTCCTTTTTAAGCCAGTCCTTCACGAAAAAATCCAGTTCACCTGGCATTCTCCAGCCAAATCATAGTTCAACCGATACATCCAATGTTACATGTTCCTTTCTAAATTTTAAAAACTCTTCAAGAAAACAGTGAATAGATATTTGCTGAGCAGACATGTACTATAATTGACTTACTACCAGGTAATCGAATAATAAACTAAAAAAAAACCCACTAAATACGAAGACAAAGAGTGAGCCGCAAAGAAATTGTTATAATACTCGGTCGTTTCAGTAAATAAAGTGGTTACTTACTTGCCGAATTAGTGACTTGGTCATTAACAAAATGCAAACGACACTTTAACCACATGCGTAAACAAAATGGAAATTAAATGTTATACTTTAAACAATTACAGCGAACGTTCTTAACTGATAAAGAAATAATAGGCAATACTTATACTTTTATCATTTAAGTTAATTGACCCTAATGATATGTAAGCATTTGGTCCATTTATTTGTTTAATCCATAATCCATTTGATAACTGAAAATTGTAGAAGTGTTCATGGAAAACTTTATAAGTTCACACTGATGAAGTGACAGTATCAGAGAAACAGCTGGCCTAAACAGCAATAGAAAAAAAAAGATTATGAGCTGTAAATCAGAGTTTTAGAATGGGCTGGAAATGTAAACAATCTACTCAAAATCAAAATTTGGAACTTTTTATTCCTCATTTTGAGTGTGAAGATCAAATCTTTTGCAGACTGCAGAGCGGTGAGCCTCTGGTCTCTCAATCGCCATGGCAACCGCAACCCTGGCTCCGGTGTCACCACCAGCATGCGGACCGTCGCCGGCCTCAAAGATGAGATCGTCAGCAGCTTCAGTGCTGGCAGAGGACAGCTGTGTGCCCAGGTAACTGTTTTGATTTAAAACTATTGATGATGTCACATCAAATGTCAAAAAAAATGAGAGTGACTCTTATGGGTATCGCTCTCAGTTTTTTAACTCCCATGTCTTATGGGCCAACAATTTTTAATCACATTGTGTTAAGGGTGTTGGTGTCTTTGTGATATCACCGATGGGCCTGTTGGGTAAATTCTGTTTGTTGTTGCTTTGTGCAAAAAACAGTCTGAAGTAGGCCCGGTCCACCTGGAGAACATCGATGTCGATATTGAACACGTCTTCCCACAATAGACAGGATAATTTGTCGTCCAAAATAATGCTTCTTTAGCACATAGAAGCCTTTGAATAGGCTTTTGTCTCCACAATCATGTTATTAACCTAGAGTTATTGAACTATTATTATTATTACCTTTGTAGTTAGATACAACTGTATTACCAAAAGCAAGTTAAAACATAGTCGCCCGGCTTGCGAAAGATGCGGGTTCAAGTCCTGCCTGATGCCAACATGACCAAATGTCTTTTTCTGGTTTTCTTTAGAAAGATACTGCATGGAAAATGCTAAAACCAATAATAAAATATAGTAATAGCTTTTTCATCTTAATCGGGAGTTAAATATTTGAAAAAATATTTCTTCCGAGTGTTAGAGGTGGATGCCTATAACATTGATGAAATCACCCTGGCTCATAGGGCAAAAATATACCAGAAAGATTCGGCCGGTCTGTTAATGGTCTCGGTAGCATAATTGGTAGTGCGGTCGCCCGGCTTGCGAAAGATGCGGGTTCAAGTCCTGCCTGATGCCAACATGACCAAATGTCTTTTTCTGGTTTTCTTTAGAAAGATACTGCATGGAAAATGCTAAAACCAATAATAAAATATAAGTTAAAACATGTTATGCGAATAATTGTTTGTCAAATCGAATGAAACTTACGACCCGTGGCAAAATATACCCAGAGATGATCATGACTGTTAAACATAAAAATAGTTCAAAATGACTTGAATTAACTAGTACTTCAAATATGCTAAATGAGACAGCTGTGAGTAGCTCGTTAGAAGACAACATCATTTCGTCAAGTTTTTCCATGAGTAGCGTCATAATCACAATACCTCATCACCATAGGTATGGTATAATCATTCTTCACTATACGTGTCTTAACTCGAGCATGAGTTCATTACTCATTGCCGATACAGTACACTAATTTGAATACAGAATGCTGTGCATGTATGACGCACAATTAGTACGGTTTTCTTAAAAAAATATGTTGATGAATTACTGACTATAAGATAGTAGTTATGCAGTTTTTTTAAGGAACCTTGTCCTGCTGTGAGTTCACATTTTAAAGGCTTTTTGTAAACCGCGGCTATAAATCTACACGAGATTATAAGACATTATAGGTTAGTAAGTCTGAAAGCTTTGTAGATCGCAAATGACCTATTCTGCGGACGGCTGGAACCACCTACTCTGTAAATGGAACGGGCGGAAGTCTATGTCCGTATGATCCTTTACAACCCTTTTTTGCTAGGGCACCAAATTTGAAACATATATTTCTCAATTTTAGGATATTGAAAACTTCAAAAAGTGGAAATGGAACGAAACCATGGATGTGTCACAATCTCACCTCACCGGCACCGGGTACGAGGAGCTTTACGACATTGGCAAGAGACTAAGGGAGAAGTACCCTCATCTTCTCGAAGGAACCACAGACGATTTCTACTTCAGAACTACCGATGAGCAGAGGACAGTCACCAGTTCTATTGCCTTTGTCCACGGGTGGACTGAAACTACCAACTTGAGTCTGAGCATTGATGGACCGTGGGAAAGGGATGATGTTATTAGGGTGAGTTGATTTATTGTTCCAGCTTCTTTAAGTTGTTTCATGTAGGCCACAATAAATTTGTTGCAAGTTCGTGTAAGAATTTCATGAAACCTGGCAACTATATTGTTAGGAAGGAATGTATAAAAGTCATTATTCTGGTTAGTCTTGAAGTTTACAATCCTTGTAGAACAAAAGGTTTTGTTGTCATTGACGTTCCAATGCTTTTACATTTTTTATTAGAACGTAGTAGTCGTTCTCTCTGAGACACGGTTGGACCTAATTATTATTATACCTCAGAAGATGTCTTATTCAAATTCACATAAGATGATTTAAAACAAATCTATCATGACTGCGACAAACCTAAGTACGCCTAAGCCCATGTAAATCATTCTAACCTTACTTTGGTATTTTTATTTTGCACTTGGAAGCAATATTTCTTAAAATTTTGTTTATTACAAGGTTTTGTAAATTTTCAGCCATACGAGAACTGTGAGAGATACCAACAAGAAGTAAAAGATGGACAAACTCTGCAGGAGCAAGTGACTGCTTACTACAATTCCCAAGAGTTTATTACCGTAAGTTATTTATTGATTCTTTACTGCACAAAGTGACAATCAGAAGGTACAAGGTCTTAATGCCTAGAGGCATTGTCTACCAGTTAACCGCGAAGCTTAACAACTACCATTAGGTACAATGCTACGCTAACAAATTCATAGACAGTGCTAAGATTATCATTAACTGCTCTGTTTTTGAAATGAATGTCAGAAGTTGGGTTTGTAACATGCACATGTAAAGAATACTTGCAATCTTTTGCACCATCCTTTTGTACATTGTTATCTACGAGAAAAATATGTGTAAATTTCATCAACAAATCACATTATGCAAGCTCTGAAGTATTTGACAATAGCCCTCCCTACACTGCTGACCCTTCTCAAATATGACTATCTCTCTAGGTACAAAATAACGTCCAAAATCGCTTGGGCATCTTCACTCTGCTCTCTGCTGACGATGTGTACTCCATATACGAGATCTGCCGGTTCTATCGCTCCTGGGAGCCCAACCACAAGTCCCCTTGGTGCGCTGCCTTCAGTAATGAAGACCTCGTAGTCCTTGAGTACTATGACGACGTCAGACATTATTACAGGAATGGATACGGATCTTGGGTGAGTTTAGCCGAATTGCGCGTAGAATTTCGTAATAAAGTTTTCTTTTAAACATAAATTAAACCTCTTACTGGACAAAAACACAGTAGTTACTAGGCATTTAAGAGTTTTCTCTTTTCTTAGTTCACAAAAAGCTTAAAATCAGATAGACATTCATCATTAGTTATAATGTCTATCGAAAAAGTTTTCAGTGTCAACTGTTAATTCACTTCCGTACTGCAAAGGTGTCGTTAGATCTAGATGATATGGTGGATTTCCAGTGGGTTGTGATAGTAGATAGTAGGCATATGCCTACGATAGATTTACATAAGCCCACTCTCGTTTTTATCATTTTGTATCGATGAAGTGTACCGCTGAGTAATTTGGCTGTTTTTTTGTTGTTCTTGATGAAGTCTGAGGAAGGTTCTTGTGAAGAGAAAATAAAATTTGTGTCCCAAATTTTATCGGGGATATGTGTACCTGCCCGGGGTGGAATGGATAGTTGGTTTTAGTCCAAACACATGAATTTTACAGAACGTAGTTTGTCGGGACAGCTAGTTAAATATAATTATTAATCTGTTTATCTGCCTCCTTTCCAGGTAAACATAAACCTCGGATCTTTAGCCATAAAAGATCTCTTCGATAAGTTCGACGCCTTCGTACAGGACCCTGAGCAGCGGAAGAACGCAGTGGTCTACTTCACCCACGACACCATGATTGAGATGGCAGCGTGTGCCATTGGGTTGGAGAAGGACGAAGAGGGTGTGGTGGTGGGGGGCAAAAGAGACCCCAATAGGCAGTGGAGGACGAGTCATATTGGCAGCTTTTCGTCTAATATATTAGCCATTTTGAACAGGTAAGCACAAACCTCATCAGGTCATATTTTATACGCAGGTGATAACTTTGTGTAAAGAAACTACACTGGTAAAAACAAAAGTAATTTAATGGATGAAGGAAGTAAGAAAAAACCTTTATTGATTTAGGACGTCGCAACTTACAAAGTGAAGCAAAAATATTAGGGTAATTGCAGAGGTCAAAAATGACTATAGTGTCATTGTTACATGGCATGAGAATTTTGGAAGAAATATCAGCATTAGCTGTGTATTTCTAAACATCATTGAAATAAAAGAGTACAACAAAACATTCCCTTTGAGTAATTTGCTTTTTAACTCCTACTTAATTGCAAATTAAAACAGCAATTAACTTAATAATTACTCAGTCAATTGACTTGCTAAATGCGTGACGTCACAGTGTATTCATGTACAGATCTCGGCAGGTATCTTGAAGAAAAGTCAGTGGTGTAATACTGCGTTATCTAACAAATAACTAAAATACAAACTAATAACCAGCGTTAATGTCCTCCCAAGGGACAGTGACATCATGCTGGGCGAGGCCCTTTTTTACTTATGTCAACATGATGGTTTGTGTTCGCTTGATGGATACCACACAGCAGCCGTTTCTTAAAACCATTTCTTAAAAGAAAGGCATCTCGCTCTTTAGGTGGTTCTTTTTTTTTATTTGTTTTTTCATCTTAATTTTCATACTAGACACAATTTATGTTTTATGTTATATACAGTTGTGTACTAGCTTGAATTATAAAATGTTTTTGTCTTATTTTCTGCATTTTTGCGTGTTGAGGTATCGAATTGGTAAATTAATGTATTATATTCTATGCTTATTACACATACAATAAATAATAGTTATTTTGTTTCTTTCTTCCAGTTGCGAAGAATCTGGCAGCCAAACCCACCGAGTCCAGCTTTTCCTCAATGAGAAGCCTACTCCCATCTGTCCTGCTGAAGGCTGTTCATGGCAGGAGTTCAGGGACAAGTTCCAGGGCTTCACAACAGCTGACCTGGCGTTCTGCCCTTTAGAAACAAGAGACAAGCCACCGCTTCCAGGCGTTCCTGGCAAGGCTTCTGAAATGAGTCTGTCATCGAGAGTTATGCTGCTCGCTTCAGCTTTCTTGGGATTTGTGGGTTTGAGTTGATGATAGAAAAATAATCTTAGTGTATTTGTGTAAATAAAGTTTAAATGTGTTAGTTGTTATCACGTTATTAGTTGGCATGGCTGTTTAATACCTTTGATCTGTCAAACGAATGCTCCTGGTTCATAGGCTGTGGTCAGCGCTTACCAATGGGAGGCCATTTTATGAAAAAACTCTACTGCAAGTGTTTTTGCAACAGTAAATAGACGTTTGGTGACTGACGGAATCTGATTCTAAAGTATTAAAGAAGAAAGTAGTTTAATTTACTTGTAGGCATTTTTAATTTCCTTAACAATAGAGTAAGCACTCAGAGATCATTTTGGACGGAGTATCACGAAATAAGAATCAACATAATTTCGTAGGTATAACAAATTCCATTGACATTCCAAACAGAATATTTTTTAGTTTAGCGTGACCACAAGTGCTCCTTTGTATAGATCCAGATATTGCACAACATTCTGTTGTTTTGCTAATGACTTTACGCTGTTGACATTGAACACCTGTGTACTCTGCGTGACCGCTTGCAGGGGCGTGCGTACTTAGCTATCCACAATCTCACTTAAACTCATAGGACGTACGCTTAGAGATATGCAGATGCGAATTGATATCATTCTTGTGGAAAATCTTTCTCTTTCATTTGGGCTTCCCAACAAAATTAGTAGGAAGTAACTATCAAGTGCATTGTAGAAAATACAGAGACAACTCTAGTTCTTCAATCAGAAATTCGCATTTGCGTTATCTCTTATTGTAAGAATGAGACAGCACTTGTAGTCAAGTCACACTAGTACAATAATTAAGGCTATGTCACAACAATGCTCTTGTATGTCGTGGTTGAAGTGTTGTTGTTCAAATTGCAAAATTCGAGGTTGCTGTCAAGGAAAGGTTTGAATTTCTCGACGAATTCTTCCCAGCTGCAAGTCCTGTTGTTGCAGAGATGCAGCTCCACTTCGTTAATGAAGAACTGCACTTGATAGTCCGTAGTTGTATTGCTGCACCTGCAAAATTTTAATGTACATAGATTGAGACACATCACGGAGTAGTTTAAAGACGGGTGACGTTCCATATACAGAACTCGCTTTTCATTTGCCAAGACTTTAAAGCTGAGGAGGTCAAACTTGGCTTAGACAAGCTTTGAAGACATAAAACTTAGGTTAACGTTGATGAAGCCACGAAGAATTAATATTGCACTGTAAAGGATGGACAATTACATCTACAGAGCCTGTTAGAACACCAGGGTCCTTGCAATGCAAGTCTACAGCAGTGCATGTTAAAGGGCCTGATAAACGTCTCGGCAATTTCTTTTCTTGCATTGTTTCATTATTTTTTCACAATCTTGGAATATTTTTATTAAAAACTTACCTGTTCAGAACTGCCACGAAATTTCCAGCAAATGGAGCCATGAAACTCGTTCGCCACTTTCGACTAGGAATCCTCTCGAATCCAGATATTTCCGGATAATCGCGGAACAAGCCAAGCGATGTGTACACCATCTGCAGCATGCTGTCGTGGCTGAAGTAGCCCGTGAAACTGTTTCTTGACTCCTGGACTACGTCTCGGAAGTTTTGGAACAAGTCTTTGAGAGTGGTACGCCCCAGTTTCAAGTTGATAGCAGAGCCGTAACCGTTTCTGAAAACATATTTAGGGATTTGATGTTGTTAGTGTACCAGCTAGGAGTACTCCTCTAGTTAAGCCTCACATGTGTCGGTCTAGTGTCACTTCAACGTAGCTATCTGCCTACAATAGCATTTTTTTAAACTCTAGAGCACTGACAGTTTCGTGAGTAGATTGGGCAAAATAATACGATCCCCCGACCTGATGATTCAAGGGACCCAAAATCCGTAAATCTCACCTGATACTTTCGTTAAGGACTTCCTTCAATAAGTATTAGGATGGCCAAGAATTGGAGCAGAGAAAAGAGGCCTTTGCCCAGCATTGGATACAAACCGGCTGATTCAGAATATTTATAAAACTAATCATAACCCAACCTGTAATAATGCCTCAAGTCGTTCAGATACTCCAGCATAAACAGCTCTGCATCACTAAACAGTGCGCACCAGGGAGAGGTCCTCGTCTCCGCATATGCCCTGAAGAAGCGGCATAGATCATACAGGCCAGACACGTTTGCCGGCGTCAGGGGCTCGTCCAATCCTGTTCGTTTTTGGATGTCTTTTAATAACTGGAATAAGGGACAAATAGTAGCTAAAAAATCTAAAACAACATTTTGTTACGTTACCTAAGCTATGGTTACTTCGGAATTTCGTATGATATGACTTCCTTAATTCTCTGATAAACCAGTCAAGTGACTGGTAGAGTACCTATGACTTTGTGCAATGAAGAGTAAATAACAAAAAAACGAGTTATAATAAACTGATATTGTTAAATATAAACGTTTGAATATAATGCGTAAGTGCTTACTTTTGTTGAAAATAAATAAACGTTTTCCTTTCATTTTTTGTAATTAATTAATTTAAACATCGACACACAAAATACTATAAAGCGGACTAGAGTTAGACATTCTACTCCAATCAAATAATTTAAAGTTCCACCAGTATAATAGGTACGTAGTTTGATAATCGATCGTTCTCCTGTTTTTGCAGAATTGAAACGTATTGAACTTACCAACTGAAATTCATCGGTTTTCTGGTACTTGGCCATTTCAAGTGTCGAGCGAGGTCCATAGAAGACCTCCACATTGTGCTTTGTGCAGTAATAGTACGGCTGAAAGGAGGTAAAAATACTTCATTGACCAGGGAGGAAGGTGAACCGGGCATGACGGTCTTCAGCCTGCAATGTTAGCATTACATTGGTGTGGGAGGCCAGCATAACACATTTCAATGTTCTTTTGCTAGGTTCTGATAGTTGATTCAGTTTGTTATGTGTACAAAAAGTCAGGTGATACAGCTATTTCATAGGAAAATAGTTTCTGATCGACGTACTTATGTACATCGCTATCGCAGACAATCGGAATAAAGTAGTTCGGCTTAGCAAAGTTTCGAGATTCCCTACGTCGGTATGATAAACTTTCGCGCTAAGGTTATTCGTCATTGCATACTTCCTAGCCTACGTAGATCGAACTTACGAACTTTATGAATACAGTTATTCGATATTTTGAGTTTCGACATTAAGTAACTCCAATAGATACCAGTAGTGCAGTAAGCTGCTGCAGACAGTCCATATCGAACTTGCACCTACGAGTTAATTCAAAAACGCTTATCACTCACCCTCAGAACGTCATCTACATCGGTCGCGTTAGCCTGGTCAAACTTCATGTATCCTTGGCCTAGACCCTCGACGAAAGCTTTGGCGCTCTCTATGGTCCTCTGCTCTAACGTTGGCTTGAAGTGATATTGATCCAAATCCTGGAAAAATTAGCATAGGATGACTTTGTACGTTATGGGTGTTTTTAGTTTAGTTGTATAAAAAAAAGTTATCCTGTCATTCGTTGGTATACAGTTAGGGTTGCCTCCAAACCTTATAGCCGGACAGACTAGCCAGTTTGGCCGGACAGGTGAGTAGAAGGGCGAAGGGATTTTGTGTTTCAGTAACTTTTAATTTTGCGTCAAGAAAATATAACGAGCTGCAGCGTCATTGCTCGGTCGCGAATCAAATCCTACATACGGCTTTATCCGGACGCCTAGCAAAGTAGGGGTAACCCATTCAAACTCGAATCGACTAGAATTCAGAACTAGGCTTCGAAACCAAATCTGACTTCCCAGAATTTGTTTTTTGTTACAATTCAGTTCACCAGTACAATTCACCAGGAGATGATGAAGTAATACACAAAATATAGTATTGTACCTGCAAAAGGGGAAGAAACCGCGCGTTAAATCTGGCGCCAAGGTCGTACAGCTCCCGGTAGCCTTCTTTAGTAAGATGTCCAGGTGTTGATGCTATCGTATCGTCCCATGACCAGCTCTGCAGATTTGAGATGTCCTGAAAGAAAAAACATGTGCAGTCAACTGCACATCAGGCTACCCATTTCCGTTTTTAATCTCGCTCTTGCTAAATGACGTTCCTTTGCAATACAACAAGGAGGCCTGACCGGAAATGGGTTACAATAAATTGTAAAGATAATACTTAATAGAAAATAATTTTATTAATTCACTCTAAAGAGTAAACAAAATATGTAGCTCAGACAAGCCTTAAAAAACTATAGAAAATCTGAAGACGCCGGCAGTTTCTGATTAAGTAAACTAGGGAGCTGATTATTTTTTAAGCTCTCCTCTAGCACATCCTACTGTCTCATAGCATTCTTCCACGAGTTAGGCGACGTTTAAACCACATTCTCTAGTTTTTTCTAAATGAACGAGGAGATAGAATTTAGGATTTACTCGTACTGATTGCACAAAGAAACAATTAAGTATAAAAGAATCATAGTAAATG
Organism: Udea ferrugalis; assembly: GCA_950022985.1. NCBI lineage: Eukaryota > Metazoa > Arthropoda > Insecta > Lepidoptera > Crambidae > Udea > Udea ferrugalis. The sequence continues at coordinate 15,586,071 of OX465527.1, read as the reverse complement.
ATTCTTTCTGATTGATATTATGTACAATTTTATTAAGGCGGCTTTATCTTTAAATGCGTATTCCAAAAAATCGGCAGGTAGAGAAACAGGTTAAGGAAAACGGTTACGGTGGTGTCGTGCAAGACAGTGAATAAGAGATAACCAAAATCAATTATTATACCAAATAATTATGTGTGGCGTCGTCAAATGAATCGGAAAACGACAATTTGAATAGAATATAATTAGTAAAGGTCACAAAAATATTGGTGCAATAAGAGGAGGATGCACTTTTGGTTGTTAATAATTGCTAACTAAATTAATGCTATTGGTAGCTATAAACTAGAAATTATTGGTAAATAATAGAAAGGATAAGTGAGGAAGATACCTGGGCACACATTTCCCCTCGACCTTCGAGATGGCTTTTAACGATGTCGTTCTTAAGTTCAGCAGCGTCTTGCATGTTGGCGACGTTGGTGCTGCTGGGGTGACGGGTTCCATGCCGGATCAGGGCCCAGACACCGGCTGGTACACATCCTACAAGAACGTTTAATTATTTACCCTCTTATTGATAACGTGAAAAGATGGAGAACGTAGTGGATTAATAATCTGGCTTTAAACTGTCTGGAGGCTAGAACCTAGCCGGTTTTTTCGTTAATCCTACTAATATTACAAATGGGAAAGTTTGTATGTGTGGATGTGCCGTGTTGGTCTTTCACGTGAAAACTACAGAATGGACTTCAATAAAACTTTAGACTTATGTTGCTTATACGTCTGAATAGCACATAGGCTCGCAGGCGGCTGCTGGTACATACATAAAATATTCTTACATAGGGAATGCCCAGACTACTTACAAACAGACATGTTCTTGCACACAAATTGTTTGCGACATAATGTGTGGGGATCAAACCCGCAACCTCTGATGTAGTAGCCAATTTCTTAACCATATGAGTCAGTAGACTTGCGGTTACCGGTAGTGATTGGTGAATTAAGATAATTACGTAAATAGTACATTGTTACCCTAGGGGTGAAAGTAACTTATTTAGTCCCGAGACTGGGTTTGGCGCCCGGAACGAAGTGAGGGCGCCAATAGTTCGAGGGACTAAATAAGTCTTTAACCCGAGGTAAACACTGTGCTTTTCATTACGAATACAAGGAAAGTAAAAATAAAAACATGAATTAGCTAAAGAAAAAATGAGAAAAATAAATGAAGATCGAATTGCCGCCTTCCCGCTTATTTTGTTTGTTTTTTTTTTCTGTGGCCGGCCCGCTATTCAGCCATTATTTTTTATTTTCATCATTGGAAAAATGGTAAATATTTTGTTCAAAGCTGAGTTATTTTAAAGAAATTGTTGAAACTGAATTATAGTAAAGTTATTTAAAAAATATATATTCTCTAATCAATACTTAACTTTAAGTTTTTCAATTTTACATCGTGGCTGTATAGAAAGTTGGAACATGGTTCAATAGTTAAGTAAAAAATAACTGGTTTTACTTTTTAATAATTAGACAGCTGTCTGTTGAAAGTGATTCTCCCTAGGGATGAAAAGTATTACTTTCAGCCCGCTTCTCAGGTCAGTAATGACCTACTTTCAGAGTATGAGTAATGAAAAGAGACAATGTTACTGCTACATGATGTTGTAGGTATCTGTTATGTGTGATATGATATGATGTTATGTTTTTAAGACGATGAAGTAGTTTACAGAGTTTTTCAATATTTAAAAGAACGTGTTTTATATGACTAAGTACGAGTATCAAAGATGTTGATGATTCCTCGCACCGACAGCAATAGGTTTTCTCGAAACTTGTTGAATGATAATTCCAATGGGTTTTTTAGGACAAACAGTAAACCTATAGGATTTAATTTGACTGTTAATTAACTACTTACTTAAATTATATTTTTTTCCACAAGAAGAGTTTAACCCTGAACAATGCCTAATGATTTGTAATATCCTGGGAACCTTTAACAATAGGTAGTGTATAAACCAGTGAGATTTGAAGCGGAAACAATGAGACCCCAACTGTTTATTAATGTATAATGCCTTTTAGTTTTGAGTCATGGTTGAAAGAACTTTATAAATCTGTTCTGAGGTGGCTTTCTAGCTTCTATCATCTCACATCTCGGTGCTTCACGCTTACTTCAATCATCAATACGCTGTACTTTAAATTAGTATTTTCGCTTATTTTGCATGTAAATGATTTTAGGATGTTATTTGGCTTAGTTATTTTCTCTCAAAAGATTACAGTGGCGAAAAATTGAATTTTAAAAATAACTCACCACAACCGTACCAACTCTTAAACACAGTACATACAAATTCTCGTCATCTGTTCCTCGAGAGGAAATCGAACCTAAGACCTCCGGCAGAGTACGCAAGATCACTTCCCTCCCATAGCGCCAACTGGCCACTCGTAAAAAATACCTTTCAACTCTGGCACATCTCTGATATCGCCTCTGACGTCATCGTACACAGTTTTGCTGCCGAAATGCGTGTAAGTGCATTTGTTGTTCCAGTAGCACGCGCGCGCGCACACGAGCAGAGCCGCGGCGCACACGACGCCTCGCGGGGACATGCTGGCTCATACTGAATGGTGAGGTGAGGTGAGTGACGAGATTTTAGTTGCGCTGGGTCATGTTGCGGGGCAACAATGGACTCAGGCGTGGGAATATATTTACTTTTTTTAATGCGCCAGTGGTTCCGTGGCCACAGCGTATAGGCAACGGTCACCGATGTTTGAGTAATGTGATGGACGACCGAAAATTCAAGTATTTTAGGGACAATACTGTTCTTCAGTACTTAAAGCTGTCTTAGGTACCGGCAGACATCAGTAAATGTCAGTGGTTTAGGCAAATCAAACGATGAGCGAAATGAGGTTATCCGACAGAGAACCAGGGTCATCGACATAGCTCTCAGAATAAGTAAGCTGAAGTGGCAGTGGGCTGGCCACATTTGCCGTAGAACGGATAACCGTTGGGGTAAGCGCGTTCTAGAGTGGAGACCACGTCTCGGCAAGCGTAGTGTGGGACGCCCTCCGGCTAGGTGGAGCGACGATTTGCGAAAGGCTGCTGGCAGAAGATGGATGCGTCTAGCCGAAGATAGGGCGCGATGGCGCGCATTAGGGGAGGCCTACGTCCAGCAGTGGACCAACATAGGCTGATGATGATGATGATGTAACGATGAGCTGGGCCCTAGCTTGCATACTTGTAGTACACCTCTCTTAAAATTCGTATCGAGTCCGCGTGTGGGACGTAAAAGCCCAATGCGATGGCCCATTGGGTTGTACTTCAGCGGACGAGTTCTCTCATTTTAATGATTGGACAGCATATCTGTGTTCCAAAGCAATAAGACTTAACGTTTGTTTGAAATCGAACAACGGCCTCCAATTAATGCGGTCAATCACGATAGTGGTTGACTTTGAAAGTTTTTTTACATGGGCACCCAGTTGATAAGAAGACAAGTTTTTTTAACTCAAATAAGAAATCTGCACAGGAGGCTAAGGTTTAAAATGGTCCACTTTAGCCTTTCAAGTTGAGTTCTCATAACCGTTCCGTCCGTTTCGAGTCAAAAGTGATAATAGCGCGCTCACGTCGCTCACGTTCATACAATTTATCAATTCGGGACGCGTGTGAGCGCGCTATTATCACTTTTGACTCGAAACGGACCGCGCTCTAGATGTAACGTCAGTTTCCTTTTTAGCCCCCCTGATCACTTTAGTACTTTTCTACAGTGGCTAATCTGACAGCCCAATTATATTTCTATGACAACCGAAGCAGAGTTAATGTGACACGGTTCAAAAGTGTAAATGCGTTATTGTCGTTGTTGTGACGTGGCATGACATTAAAAGGCAATGCATTGCGCTGAAGAGGTTTCATCTTAGATACTACTTTGATAGAGTCGTTTGTTGTTTCCAACTTATTTCAACAACATTTTACCTAGACTATTTTAAAAGCACCGATGTAAGGTTGATTTCTTTGAATATTTTAGATATCTTTAACCTTTCTAAAGCGTCACATGGTGCTGATACTGACTGTACGAGAGAATTAATTACTGTAGGAAGAGTTGGCTCTTAGTAAGGGCGCTTGCAATTTATGCGTTTCGTATCGGACCGCTGCAGTGCTGAAGCGGTTCGTTTGTCGTGCAGCGCACGGACGGTCGTTTGTTCTCATACAAAGAGCACGGTGCGGCATCAGTCCTGCTGTTCGAGCGTTCGTGATGGCACTGTTGCCGCACCGTGCTTTTGAAAGGCATAAATTGTAAGCACCCTAAACTAATGATGTACTTAGTATGGTGTAGTTTTTTTATTTTATTTTAATCCAAAGTGATAGGTAAGTTCATTACGTTGTTAATCACAGGTCGCACGTGTTATTTAGTGTTATAATTAAGCTAACGAGCTTTAAAGCATTTAGAAGTATGACAATAAATGCTTCTCGTCATTAGTTCCGATATTTACAACTTCGATTTTGAGCGCAAGAAATAAGTAACAGCCCATAGCTAACTGGTTTACTGAATTGAAAGATTTTATAGTCTCGCTGCCGCATAAGCGTAATCAACATAATATTTGTTATTACTTTGCACCGATACATGTAATTTTATTCTTTTAGCCTAATTATAGGTGATATTTGTAATCGAGTTTATTGTTCAAACATTTGCTCAGCTGGTGCAACTATGTAGTAGCCCATTTTTGTTCTGTCAATTCTTGTTCGTAGGCACATACTTCGCAATCCCGTTGGGTGAGCTCCGTTCCGAGAGGGTGGGAGTGACCTCACACCGCCGTACGCACCAGCGGATGTAGGAAGAGGGGAAACTCTCCTCGAGCTGGTTTGGTTGTGCCGGCATAGCGCCAGACCAGACCAGACCAGAGATCATAGCGACGATGGGCAAAGTGACGAGTTTTTTTTTACGTCGGATTTTTATCGCGTCAGACTCCGTGGTTGTTATGGTTACTGGCCTAGGTCAGGAACTTGCCGCTATGAGCGGTTTTACATTAGTTGCCAACACGTAATATGTCAGGAACTTCAGTTAGGGGCGGGCTATGAATATAAAAACCGCTCGCCGCGCCACGTCGTGAGGGGGCCACAAGTGTTTAACAAATGGTTCTGGGGGTGCCTACCTGCCTAACCTATTTCAAACTCGAACTCAAGTGTAAGTGAACCCATTATCAAGGTAACGTTACTTTCATATGAGTAACCTAAGCCTTATTCAGCTAATGAATCAGGGCCTATCCTCATCACAATTGGCGCGGGTGTGTTTCACGGCGATTGTGTTAAGGACTGGTGAGTCTCTCAGAGCATCTCGTTATTCGAGATTCACGCTTCTAGAGTTACTTATTAACATTGTGCTTTCACAAATAAAGTCTGGGGGTGCTTGAATCTACTGTGTATGGGTAAAGAGAAAAATAAAAAGTCTGTTTAGTATTTTATGACAACGATATCGCTTTATTAGATGGCAAATAAAGTAACGAAGCCAGGCGAGCGCAGCGCCGGTAAGGGGCTGGCGGGCGTGTCTCTAGGGGCGGCGGCGCCTGCGCCCCCCCGGCCTCGCCCCCACGATACATACATCACGGTAATAAATAATATAAATAATATCAACAAGTTACAAAATAGCCTTTCGTAAAAAGATTAGATCACTAAAGTGTATATTTTTTTGGTTGGCTTTAAAAAAATTACAGTTTTTCGTTTCACGCTTTCGTAACACTAACTGCTATGTATAAAAAATTGAGTTACATTTCAACGAAAAATCTGTACAGTCCGTTTGTTTTTTGTGTAGTGGAACGTTTAGAAATCGTGCTCGGGCGCCAGGTCGAACCTAGGTGGGAAGGTGCCGAAGGCATCAGCCAAGGTTGGGCGCGTGCGCTGGGGCTGTGGACGAAAGAATACATTAGAAACTACCCTCATAACACAAAAATCCACAAGGACATAAATACAAAGTCAAAGTCAATCTGGGACATCTTACATCACAATCAACTGACCTTAAAACTGAGCACACAGAACAAAAATAAATGTTCGTCACATGAACGGTTGTCCTGGGTGGGAATTGAACCCACTTTTGGCGTTATAACCACCAATAGGCCATTAAATTCATGCAGGACACATGCCGGTTACTATTGTACAGTTTGTAGAATGGGTTCTTTTAGGTAATAGACAAACTAGACAGGTGTGGACAAACTAGGAGCAGCACTGTCCCTGGTGCTGTAGGGGCGAGCAACAACAAGTTGCCAACTTACATAACTCCAGTGCTGACTTATACACGCCCTTTAATGGACGCCTGAACGAAAGAAAGAGAGAATTCAGTATTTTGAACGTCAATAGAAAAGTACACGATAAAGTATAGGGTGTTCAACTTACCGCCGGACTGACTCCTCTCGCGGCGGATCCTGCACGTCCCTTGCCACGGAATTTGCTGATAGCCTGTTCGGCGAGGTCTGCCCTTTCTTCAGCCTCCTCCAACTCCTGCTGTGCCTTGCGGAACTTAGCCAAGTTGAGGGCGGCGATCTCTTCTGCCTCTTCGATCTGCCTCTTGTAGGTCTTGATCTTCTGCTGCAGTTTGTCGACGAGGTCCTGCATGCGTTCGTGGTTCTTGCGGTCCTCCTCAGCCTGGAAGGTCAATTCCTTGATACGTCTTTCGGCCTTGCGCAGGTTCTTCTGTGCGTCAGCGTGTCTCCTCTGTTCACCGTCAAGCTCGTTTTCGAGCTCTCGTACCCTCTGTTCGAGCTTCTGGATGGCCTTCTTGCCTCCCTTGAGCGCGTTAGCCTCGGCCTCGTCCAACCTGACTTGCAGTTCCTTGATCTGTTGCTCGAGAGCCTTGCGGAGCTTCTCCTGTGTCTGGGCGTGTTCCTGTTCGGCGCGGAGCTCGTCAGCGAGACGGGCAGCGTCAACCATTGCCTTCTTTGCCTTCTCTTCGGAGTTCTTGGCCTCGTTGAGGAGCTCGTCGAGGTCGGAGTGCAGGGTCTGCAGCTCAGACTCGAGCTTCCTCTTGGCGGCGGACAGGGAACCGTTCTGGGCGGAGAGCTCGTTAAGGTGTTCGTGTGCGTCACCAAGCTCCTGTTCGGCCTGGCGGCGGGCGCGGTCAGCCTGTTCCAGCAGAGTACGAGATTCCTCGAGCTCGTTCTGGAGGGCGTTGGCGCGACGCTCAGAGATACCAAGCTGTTCGCGAGCATCGTCACGAGCACGCTGTTCCTCTTCGAGGGCGGTCTGGAGGTCCTTGATCTGTGCCTGGTAACGTTTGATGTTCTTCTGGGCCTCGGCGTTAGCCTTGTTGGCGTGGTCGAGGGCAATCTCAAGCTCGTTGATGTCAGCCTCGAGCTTCTTCTTCATGCGGAGGGCCTCAGCCTTGCCCTTAGCCTCGGCTTCGAGGGAAGCCTGCATGGAGTCGAGTGCGCGCTGGTGGTTCTTGCGTGTGTTCTCGAATTCCTCCTCCTTCTCCTGGATACGCCTGTCGATCTCCTGTCTGACCTGGGACAGCTCGAGCTGAGCGCGCAGGACCTTGTTCTCCTCCTGTTCGAGGGCGGACTCGGCTTCCTCGAGGGCAGCCTGGAGTTCGTCCTTCTCGGCTTCGAGGCGCTTCCTGGCCTTCTCGATCTCGTGGATGTTGCGGCCACCTTCGCCAATCTGGTCGAGGAGGTCCTTGACTTCGTCGGCGAGGTTCTTGTTTTCGCGGCGGACAGCCTCGAGTTGCTCCTGGCCTTCCTCGTAGGCACCCTTGAGGCGGAACAGTTCGGTGGAGTAGTTGCGGCATTCCTTCTGGCTGGCGTCGAGTTCGGCAGCAAGGTCGTCGACCTTGAGCTTCCATTCTCCGATGATCTTGTCGAAGGCCTTCTGTTTCTTCTCGGCGGCGTTGGCGATGGCGGTGGCGCGGTCGACTTCGAGAGACAAGTCCTCGACCTCGGTAGCGAGGCGCTGCTTGGTCTTCTCGAGGGCAACAACCTTCTGGTTGAGGGACTCGATGGTCTCCTCGGCCTCGGCGAGGCGGGCCTGGAGCTTGCGCTTGGCCTCCTCGAGTTCCTCGGAGCGAGCGACGCCCTCGGACTCGTACTTGGAGCGCCAGATCTGGGCCTCGGCGTTGGCCTTGGAAAGCTGGCGCTGTAAGTCAGCCTTGCCTTCTGCCTCCTCTTCGACCTGTTCGCGGATGTTGTCCAAGTCGTGCTCGAGGTTGCGGAACTTGCCAAGAAGTGTGGCGCGCTCCTGTAAAAGAAAAAGCTCATTAAGAACTGATTTAAAACTTTTTGTTGTCTAGAAAACTAAAAGTTAATAAGAAAAATGGCTAGTGGTTTATTTTTATCTGCAAAACGATATATAAATGCAAATGTATTTATTTCCGATCTTTGAAGGAATTCAATGAAATACTAACCCTAGCCTCTTCGTCGGCCAACCTCTTGGTGTCCTCGAGCTGGGTGGTGAGCGACACCTTGATCTTGGACAGCTGCGAGACCTGGGACTCGGCCTCCTCCAGCTGGCGGAGCAGGTCAGAGTTCTCGATGGACAGCTTCTTCTTGGCAGCGTCCAGGTCGTTGAGGGTGCGGTTGGCTTCGTCAGCCTTGCTCTGGACCTCGTTGAGCTGGTGCTGGAGCTGCTTAACGATCTTCTCTTGGGCAGCCTAGATCAAACATTTGTGTCAGTACTCATTTAGTATTGGTTAATCTCAGAAAAGACACCTTTTTTGTATGTAGGGTGTACGTTATAATCGCCTATAGGATTTGAACCTGTGGCCTTGAAGTAAAACTGTTGTTGCCACAGAGTGTTGCAATCATCAATGTGTAATAGTACTATTTTGGTAAGGTTATCTAAATAAAAATAGCGTTATGATTCATATTAATAGCACCAAATTGTAGGTTAAGTTTAGTAAATGTTATTGCTGTAGTTTTTTAAAATCAATTCTGTTAACAAAATGTTAACTATTGCTCTCATAGGTTAAGGTCATGCTTTGTTTATTTTCCAATGTTATTGTAACAATGTCACACGGTTATTTCTTATCGCAGCATTATTTCTGCCATGCTTATCTATTTTTGTTTTTTAAGTTTGCTTTGTAAAACTGTTGATGATATTTATATTGGAGGAATGAGTTATGTGATGTGTTGTGTCTATTTATAATCTCGACTAATTGGCGAAAGCTGTAAAGCGATGCTATCTTATCCTGCGGCGCGTGATGCCAAAACTTTTCACTTTTAACATTTTGTACCTTTTCGTTGGACAAGTGGTCGAGACCGGCACGAAGGTCATTGACTTCGCTAAAGTATTGAGAGCGCTCTTTCTCAGCCCTGAATGGATAGAAGACCACACAATTTAGTATTTTGCCTAAATGTCGCCGAGCAGGACATGAGAGGAAGTGATTCCCTAAAATAAGGAGCAATGGATGTCAACTGTGTCGGAATGGTTGTGTAGTTTCTCACAAAGGTTCTAGAGGTACCATGCAAGGTTCACCCCAGGCAGACATGCCCTCAGGACGACATGTACCTTCTCCCTTGCGACTTGATCGACAGCCGCTCTGGTGTTGTTAAGCTCGTTGTAGCAAGACGCACGGTCATGCTCAGCCCTGGATTAGCAGTATAGTTTAATGAAATATCTACTTTAGTTTTGATAAACCATTCTCACTTTTCATATTCACTGAAATCTTTTAAATTGTATAAATTTTCTTCAATTTCCGCGAAAACATCCAGTCTGTCCTTGGAAGAATGTTTAGCTCGATAACCATTTCTTTTATTTCTGATATAAAAAAATTGGTACAGTCGATCATAAATTAAGCACAACGCTTTGTAAGCTAGTTTTAATTTATGGTTGACTGTACGTTTATAATAGTCAAGGAGCCTCAAAACGAGTAATATTGCTGAAACAATCATCTATGGCTGAAACGTGCAATAGCACTTTCACAACATGATATAAGTACTCGTACTCATTTTCGTCATACACTACTAAATTTATCGTTACAAGGCTCCTTAATATGAGTGTCATCTGAATTAAGTGCAATACTCACTTGGCCTTAAGCTTGTTGAGCTGGTCGAGCTGCTCACCCATCTCACCGACAGCATCGTTGTGCTTCTTGCGGAGGTTGGCAAGGGTCGACTCGTGCTGGATGTTGGCCTCCTCGAGGTCACGGCGCAGCTTGCTGAGCTCAGCCTCGCGCTTCTTGTTAAGCTCGATCTGAGCCGAGGTGGCACCACCGGCTTCCTCAAGGCGCTCGCCCAACTCCTCAAGCTCGCGGGCGAGGTCAGCGCGCTGCTTCTCAGCCTTAGCGCGAGCCTGGCGCTCAGACTCAACCTCTTCCTCGAGCTCTTCGATGCGGGCTTGCAGTTCCTTGATCTGTTTCTGGAGCTTGCTGACAAGAGATTGCTCGTCCTCCAACTTGGCGGTAAGAGACGAGATTTCCTTGTCCTTGCGCTGGATGGTCTGTTCCAGCTCCTTCTTGTTGCGCTCCAAGTCAGCGACAGCCTCCTGGGTAAGCTTGAGGTCGCCCTCAACCTTCCTCCTGTTCTTCTCAACGTCAGCGCGGAGCTTCTTCTCACGCTCAAGGGAGTCCTCAAGCTCGTCGAGGGTCTGCTCGAGTTTCTGCTTGACCTTGTTGAGGTGGTTGACCTTGTCCTCGGCAGCCTGGAGTTCCTCAGAGGTCTTCTGGTTCGACTCTCCTTGGAGTTTCTTCTCCTTGTTCAACTTGTTGATGAGCTCGTCCTGGTGGGCGATCTCGTCGTTCAAGTTGCGAATCTGGTGGTCCTTGGTGGCCTTGTCCTGCTCGGACTTCTGGACGGACAGTTCGAGGTCTTCGACATCCTTCTTCAGGCCAGAGACTTCCTGTTCCAACTTCTTCTTGGCTTGGAAAAGCTGGTTGCGGGCATCCTCTTCCTGAGTAAGGCGGTCTTGGGTGTCCTAAGATAAAGCAAGTATGAATGAGTGTACCGCATCAGGATTATTTTAAAAAAGCACAAAATTTAATTCGCTACATCTGCTTTACGTCTATCGACACATAATAGCAGCCATTAACGATTTGCAATAAAATCGTGCAGCTTGCAGACGCGTATTTTTAACTTCCAAACTATTTCCCGTATAAACAAAGTTATGTTTATTTAAAGAAACACCTCCGGCAAATCTGTGTGCTACTAAGTGCTCAACACTGTTTACTTCTGACATATTTGGGTTGTAATATTAGCTAACATTTGCTTCATAAGATTTAACGCCAAGACGGCTTTCACTAAATTTAAGAGTATTATGACAACCTCCAATTAATTAACAGAGATGTTCACGTGAAATTACCACGACCTAATTTTCGACTTCTATTTCAGTATAGCCAAATATTCGATGACAAAAATGTATAACACGCTAAACTATAATTATCTATTCCTATTAATTTGCTTTGATTAATTATGTCTAATTAATATGACAAGTGCTAAAAGTACTTACCCTAAGTTGCGCCTCGAGGTCGGTCTTCTGCGCCTGCAGTTTGGCAGCACGCTCCTGGGTCTCAGAGAGAGATCCCTTCTCTCCCTCGAGGTTTCCGAGCAGAGCGGTCTTCTCCTCAAGCAGCTTAGCGTTGAGGACCTCAAGCTCCTTGCGGAGTTTCTCTTCCTTCTCGAGGGCCTCAATGGCCTTCTGTGCCTTCTCCTCCAGTTTCTGTAAAATGTCGTCTCCTTTATCCATTTGCCCACCCCATTCAGACACGTGAATCTCCGCCATTATTAACTACACATGAACTATACAAATGGAAATATTAAGGAATGCTCGATTCGTTCGTGAGTGCTGGAAGGGGCGTGCGCGCCGGCTACCACTCCGCAACTGACGGTCGCTGGAGTTTTCCAGCGGTGCGTGTGCGCCCCCGCACAAACATTGTGTATGGAAAAAGCGGCAGCGCGGGCGCAGGGGGCGGAATCCAGAAATGGCCGCGCAGGTGCTGCGGTGTCACGTAACCGTCAGGTGGGCGCGGTCGGCTATTTGCGTTACGCTGAATCACGTGTGCTATATCCACGCATATTGGGTCAGAGTGCTCCATCATTTTAATCAGGTAAGTGATGATAGATAGGACGATTTTATTTTAAGGATCCACTTCACCTGTTGGTAAGTGGTTTCTGGCACTGATAAATAAATGCCGAAGCTCGTTTTACTAGGAAGTGAGTTGCTAAGGTAACATCCTGATACGAGTATTCAGAATTAAAAGATGAACTTAAGTTTTGATAGAATTAGATCTTAGCTTTATGAATAAAGGTAAGATTAAATTTCATGGGGTGATATCTTCTGACAAGTCATATACTTACAGCGAGCTCATCCTCGACACGGGTGACGTTGAGGAGGGGCTTGACCTTCTGCCACAACTTCCACCAGGGCCAGGTGCGGAGCTGCAGGTACTTGCGCAAGTTGCGCTGGACAACTTGGAGAGCGACTCTGTGAAAAAACAATTAGTTGTAGACAATTGTTGCAAAAATCATTGGTCTAAATTAAAAACCAAGATTTACAGATAAGATTTTTAAATGTAATCTCACCAGTCCGATGACTACTTAATGTGTAATATCGTTCATGCAAGTTTGAAGAAGTGAACATTTTCAAAAATTGACTCATTTTAAATTTCGAAGAAATTTTGTAAACTGAGAATGTTTCCAAATTGAAACTATCAGTAATTATCAAGTTAGACCACAGCTTTAATTTGGTAAATATTTTAAAGTTCATAATTATTTAAGCAAGGATGTAAAAGTTGTTCTAAAATTAGATGTACTAACCTCTGTTCCTGCAGCTTCTTGTACTCCTTACGGGACAGGTAACCACGGATGAAGGCCTGGAGCCAGGAGACGATCTTGGACAGTCTGTCGTCACGCAACTCCTCCATCTGACCCAGGACACCAGCACGGAAGAAGACCTGCTCATACGACAAGTGTGTTAGAAGCCGAGATTTTAAGGTTCAGCATTTAGCCATAAATTGAAAACTTTAAAAAAAGCGTTGACGAAGAAATCAACGCTAATAACATATTCTAATACAACAGATCATTGCATTCCAAGATATAAATACATGAATAATATTGAAGCATATTCATTCACTATTAGTAATGCATTTCAAATTGTAATTAACTTTGTTGGCTATAATCTATAAATTCTCAAAATATACTATTAGGAACTAAAAAATAAAATCTAAAAATACAACACAGGGACGTACACATACATAGAGTTAAACAACCATGCAAAGACTGTAAAAGAAGGTGAGTGTATTGTGTCCTCATGCTGTCGCTACCTTTGTCTTTCCAAGCCTGAAAGACTCAGAATCCAAGCCGGTTTGTTCGAGAATTTTCTCGGTGGCTTTCTCAGGTGTGATTGGCTCTTTGATCAGTTGCGGGCACAGAATTTTGTATCTGCGTTTGGAAGCACAAAATATTGGTAATAACATGTGTATGTGTAGTGTGGACAAAGGAAAACAAACTAGAGCCAGCGTAGTTAGGACTCTGGGTAAGCGGCTAAAGGTACGGGTCGAATTATATCACCAGTCTTATATGGTGCTGTATAATTCGACAAAGCATTGTAAGCCGGCAATCCGCTGGGTTTTCTGGGATCGCTTTTTCAATCCTCTATCTACTGAAACGGGTTGGTAAAACATGCCTTGGTGTGACCCAGTCGGTAGGACTCGGGATCCAAACCAGTAGCGTCCAGGATAACTTGGGCGATTTTCTTAGGGTCAGATTCCTTGTCGACGGCTTGGGGATTGAGGATCTTGTAGCTACATTATCAAATATAATGAACACACAATGAGGAAATGTCGATATAATGTCATCTTCGGATACGATCGTCCATGTAGGTATCTTAAAAGTAATGAACTAAAGGAACCGGGTTGAATAGAAAAATCTAAAACACTGTTATTCATTTCAATTCTCTTGACAAATAGTGTTTGAAATTTTTCCTATGTCTAACTAAAGGGTATCATACAGCAATACATTTCTAAATACTTCTAGGTGATACGTACGAGAGAGGGTGCAAACCAAAAAATATCAAAGTCTACGTATGGAATACGTATTTATAGGTAAAGGTAAAATTTTGGTAGGGTTTAAAACAACTCTATTTTTTTAGAGATTGCGTATGAAACTAGAGTTCTATCATGCTAACACCATTCTAGGATGGTATCAGGTTCCCAATTCTCTTGCCTTAGTGTGGCCAATACGATAGCTTTCGGGGTCAAGTGCAACTGACTCCAGACACTTCCTAGCTGCCTCTTTCGGATCTTTTTCGGCAGTCATGATGGCTGGTGCAAGAATCATGTAACTGTTCGTAATAATAGCTAGTTATTTTAGAATCAAAATGAACAAAATAAAAAATATATTACAAGTAGTCAAAAAATAAATAAGGTCATCTTCAAACCCAAAGAGCTACGAAGTGAGCTAGAGTGGGAGTAAAATCGAATGAAATAAAATTAGATTGCTTAGACAGAAATCCAGATGACGTCAAGATAGTCAGCTGCTGCACTAAGAATAACGTGGTTCCAGATATTCCTTCGCTAAAAGAATTTTGTTTTGACTCAGCAACCGAGAATGTGAGAATGGATAGAAATAAATTTAATCCCTCGGTATGTAAATAAAATAAATATTCATATTTATGACTAAGCTAGCTATGTGTTAAATTTCATAGATAAATAAAACAGTTATGATTCCTCTGATCTTAAACTAAATTGAACTATTCCGTCCCACTGAAGGGCAAAGGCCTTTTCAGTCTAACTTAAAATATCACTTTATCATTGAATTTACTTCTCAACAAGAAAAAACTTTGTTTGGTAGTTGGAATTAGATCTTACCGGAGCTTGAAGTCAGGGTAGACCATCCTGTTGGGGAAACCTTTACGGCAAATACGGATACCCTCAAGCACACCGTTACAGGTCAGCTGGTGCATGACAAGGTGAGAGTCGATGAGACCTGGTGGGCGAAAAAGTCCATGTGGTTAGAAACAATCATGAGAAACAATGTCCAGAATTCAGCTAGACACGATACTGGGGATATAAAAACTTATCTTGTGCATTTTACGTGAGGACTCGAATTAAGAGTCTGCTGTCTCGAATTAAGAATGCATCAATACATTCTTTAAAAAGTACTGATTTGGTTTCATAGCAAATGGGTTTTAGTTGGTCGAAGTATACAAAAAGAGTTAGTGTAACATCGGATCTTACCAGGCTGTTTCAACTCGTTGGGGATGATACAACGTACGAAGTGAGGTTGAGTAGACCTCAGAGTCGCCATCAGGTTGTTAAGTTGTTCCTGTGGATATCACCAAAATCTTAGTACAAAAATCACGGCTGAGAGATCAAAATAACATTGTATAACTTGATTTACAACACACGGTTAGCTTTACATTTTTTTGTGAGATTAGTAATTCAAACGGCATAGATGATTATTTCAGTATTCGAAATAAGTATCTATAAAAAAACAACAAATATACAAAACAAAATGTGGCGATTGTTCTTTTAAGTAAATTGATGGTAAATGCGGTTTTAAAGAACACACACACATCGACGGTTAATACAACACACAAACAAAGCTTAGTATGACCAGCAGAAAGTAGCTTCTATAACCTATAGTATTATTTTAGGGCTACTTTACAGCTGTGCGGTGAATACTATCACACTGTGTATATTCAGTGCGTCTAAAAGTAAGTACATTAGATTACTCAATAGAACGTGAGAAGGTTATTTCTATATTACCTTTACTCAAAATCTACAAATTAATCAGTACATTATCTAAAGTCACTCGGTGTAAATCTACATCCAGGTAGTGTTCCACACCAGTAAGGTGAACAGAAAATCAACACTACTTGATATTTTAAGTACCTTGTAAGCAGAAGAGACAGTAGCGAAACCACCGCCCTTCTTACCGCGACCGCCTATGGAGGTACATTAACAAGCATTCATTAGTATAAAGATGGGTACAGTGACGTCACAAGAACAGACGAGACAACATCTTCGTGAACACCTGCGAACACTGACGCCGAGATGAGCTGTACCGAAAAACATACACCGACCTAGACGAATGATTAATGTGAGAGCATGATAGGCTGGCTTCTAGCAGACGATTGTTATGATGATGAACTTGATGATACTTTGTGTTTGTGAAATGTGGTCTTTGTAGAAGTCAGCCTTATAAGCGTGTAGACGATAGGACAGTGAAGCCACGTGAAAACAGAAGCAAATTTTGGGCATTGTTCAGTTTACCCTGTAGAGTGATGATACGGTCTGGAAGGCAGAACCCTTGGCACGCTTGCCACCAGCGCCTAATTTGTTGAAAAAATGCATCAGAAAAGAAAATATGTTTTATGATTAAGATAAAAAGTTTCATCATATCAAATCATCCGTTGACTGAATTGACAGAACAATAAGAATTTGAGATGACAATTTTAATGGACCAAGAGCATTGAAGTATTTTGGTGCACTTGGCTTGAGTACCACGATGAATTTTCATGATTTAGTGTAACCCAATGAACAAAGAGAATTTAGTGTTAAGAATGAAGTATTTGTAATAAGTGTATGTTTCCAGAAGTAGTAGTTTACAGCTCATGATACCTCTTAGGCGTCCTTCTCCACTTCCAATGATTGTCATTTCGAAATACAATCTGAATAAACTAATATTGATAAAATCAAATTTGGCAAGTCCTCAAAATATTTAAATTTCATAGTTGGTAACTTGTTGTTAAAAGAAGTAGTTGGTATGATACGTACCCTTGGCGCTAGCGGCATCTCCGGACTGACCAGGGTGGTCAGCGAAGATCTCAATCAACAGCTTGTTCTGACCCTTCTTGAACTGGTCGACAACGGTGTCGTTAAGGGGGTCCTTGTTCTTCTCAAGCCATCCAGTGATGTTGTAGCCGACCTGTTTTCGAAGGAAGTTAACTGTTAGATCTCGTGGTTTTGAAAAAAATATAACTATTTATGGATATGGATTACGTAATTTTTCATGAGTCTAATACGGAATGTCGACGGACAAAATATCGATGGACGCTGATACGATGCTACAAGACTGCGACTCACGTTACTACGAAAGACCATCACTACGAAGCCACTTTACTTCGATGCACGTTACCGCGAAGGTTTTCACTGCGATAATACTTCAATGCGATGCACATTACTGTGACAGATTGTAACTGCGAAAATGTTTGTCTAGACGAATGTGAATTGTGTCCTTACCTTTTAATGGAAAAAGTGATTTCCAAACTGAACGACTATCTAAAAAAGTGTTTTTGTCAAAAACTAGATAAAATGTTTTGAAAAATAATTTTGCATTGCGATGAGTCGAGGGCAGAAACAAATATGGACCTAAAGGTATAAACCATATGTTACCAGTTTTAAAGTTTGGCTCCGCCTGGTAAATCTCCGCCAATTGCTAATGCTCCTGGCCGCCATTTTTGTGACGTATGTTTGGACATTTCGATGGTCAATACCGTTTGCAACTTAAGCTGTGAAGTAAGTACGCGAAATTGAAATGCCATGCACTTACGGATTCTACTACTACGGATTAAAGTTGTTTTATTTCAATGTATAAGTGTTCGCGTAAATTTTGGAAAACATGATTTAAGTTTTTTTGAAAATGACTTGTTTCACCATTCACATTCACCACAACATCATTTTAAAAAAAATATAATTTTATCCTATTTTCGACAAAATAACATTTCTTCAGATAGACATTTAATTTGGAAATAACTTTTCCATTAAAAGGTAAGTATACAATTCACATTCGTCTTAGACAAACATTTTCGCAGTTACAATCTGTCGCAGTAATGTGCATCGCATTGAAGTATTATCGCAGTGAAAACCTTCGCGGTAACGTGCATCGAAGTAAAGTGGCTTCGTAGTGATGGTCTTTCGTAGTAACGTGAGTCGCAGCCTTGTAGCATCGTATCAGCGTCCATCGATATTTTGTCCGTCGACATTCCGTATTAGACTCATTTTTCATCATAGTCACATCATTTCACTATTTTTGCAAACATGAAGATCTAACTAACGCCCAAGCATTGGTCATCAAGAAATAAATTACAAATATTTTGAAATATTATCAACTCAACAACGAACTTACAATTTATACCAATCATGACTATGTTTGTCTATGAGAGTACATTTTTTATTTGTCTGTCTGTTAAGAATATGGTATTGTCTAAGGTCTAGATAGTGAAAATGGCTGTATTGATACTTACGTTACCGGCGTAATGGCCAATGGCGAAGTGGGCGGCCTGGCAACCAGGCTTGGGGGGCTTCGGCTTCAGGTAAGGAGCAGACTTGCCCAAGTGGTTGTTGTTCAACTTCTCAACGAAGGTGGCGTCGGTGGCTTTGGGGAACATAGACTCTTCCTCAAGGATGGAGAGGATACCCATGGGCTGAAATCGGACCAAGGACATTAGAACACGAAGGCGCCGGGATCAGCCTATGTTTTTTTTCCATTATATTTTTCTTCTTTAATTTATTAAGTACGTTAAATTTCAAAAATAATACTCATTTAACTACAAAAATCTTAGTGTTATCTTTTTTATTCTTTACGGTCAGAATTAGGACAAAGTTAAGTAAAATGTTTTTTATTCTAAGATTAAATCAATCAATTTTATTACTGTTACGGTCATTAAAAATCTAGTAATTAAAATTCACTATAGTAAAAGTGCTGTCGATTAAAATAATAGTGTTGTTGTTATTTTAACTAAATAAATAGACGAAGAAACATGCAGAAATAGAAATAAGGTTTATGTGCATTGTATTTTACAGGCTGTGTTGGTGTATTAGGAAGCCTACGATTTACCTTTTAATACTTATTTGTAAGAAATATGAAGTTAAGCTGTTAACTAGCTTTACTTTATTAGACTTTGTAATAAATATAGTATATGTGTTTGTTTAATATCATCACTAATTGCAATTTCATTATGTGAATTTATGTGCAGTCCTAACAGCGGTGTTTTTAGGAATTTACTTACAAGCGGTTGCTTGCAGATTCTAAATTATTGTACCGAGAAAGTATGCCATAGCTTCGCTAGCCTTTTGGATATTGCGTGAAAAAGCGATTTGTTTTTATTTTATAACAACCGCGGAGCAAGGGTCATAGCCAGCAGTACTTGCACTTGCAGGCATATACTCAATGTTTCAGCCCGAAGCTCTTCTAATTGCGGTCTGATATCTTCAAGCTATTAATGGTATACCTCTAATACCTTTTCTATCAAATTAATTGTCGCTTGAAGATCCATACCAAAATCTATAAAAGTCCATTGGATGCCCTCCCTTTCATATTCTTCTTGTTCTAGCACGAACATGAAATGATTAAAATACTGTTGCAATTTTTCGTTGGTAAAATTAACACATAGTTGATTAAACCCGTTCATCTGGAGATTACATGGAAAAGAATAAACGAGACTTGTGTTAATAAAAAGAACTAACTGTTGCTTGTATTTTAGGGGTGTGTATAGTTTAAGATATTACTAGAAAGAAAGACAAAAATGACACACAAAAACAAAACAAACAGCATTGGAAGAGCCCTTGAGTAATTACCTCCAACCAGTGTCATATAAATTACAATTTCGATTCAATGAAAGAGAAACACTGATTTTATGGCATTATTCAAAAGCTCCAGTGGCGAGTTGCAAGCGTTCTCAGTTGCGTTTTCCGCCATCTACCTTTTCAATAAGGTCAATGCAATGTTGAAGGTCCATGCCAAAGTCAATGAAAGTCCATTCGATGCCTTCGCGCTGGTACTCCTCTTGTTCCAGTACGAACATGTGATGGTTAAAGAACTGTTGCAGTTTCTCATTTGTGAAGTTAATGCAGAGTTGCTCGAAACCGTTGAACTGCAGGGCAATAAGTATTGTGGAAAGTTATGCTAAAGTTCATTTAACTACGGATTTCGTTCCGTAATTCGGTGCATTAAAACCTGAGTGTGAAGAGCCATACTTGTCTTTATTCGTATGGCAGAAGATCTGATGTTCGTTAATCCCGTCTAGGTCGCCCCAGCGCCGACGGGGCAAACCGATGACTTGAAGAGTCGACTATTACCTTCTCGATCAGATCGATACAAGCGAGCAAGTCCATTCCGAAATCGATGAAAATCCAGTTGATGCCCTCCTTTTTGTACTCTTCTTGCTCGAGTACGAACATGTGGTGGTTAAAGAACTGCTGCAGTTTCTCATTGGTGAAGTTAATGCAGAGTTGCTCGAAACCGTTGTACTTTTATAAACAATAGGAAGCCCACATAAATAACAGGAAAACACAGTTAGCGACAGTCTATTCTATGATATCTATTAGTCAACAGGAAAGCTATATCTATTAACTATAAACTAGTAACTCCACTGCAACCGAGGGTGTGCAAACTCGGTTATACCTTCTCAATAAGATCTATGCAGGCGAGCAAGTCCATCCCAAAGTCAATAAATTCCCAATGAATTCCTTCCCTGGTGTACTCTTCTTGTTCCAACACAAACATGTGGTGGTTGAAGAATTGTTGAAGTTTCTCGTTTGTGAAGTTAATGCAAAGTTGCTCAAACCCATTGTACTAAGAAATCAAATTGAGTTAATATCAAAGAAATAACAGTACATAGTACACATATCGTCTCCTCCACTCATCTTCTCATACATACTAATAAAGTAATGTTACCCTTGAAAACTAAAATAAAGGAATGATTAATTTTACCGATTCTAAAACAGTAACACATTTCTGCATAGGTTGCAAAAAGTGTTTTTTGGGAAGCTGTCATGTAATTATTAGTTTTAGGCCCACTTAAAGATTCTACGTAATGTTATCAAATTATTATGTATAGATTTGAATGTCTAATATCTGATTAGAAAATTTGCGTTACTGTCGATGCAAGTGTCTGGCACTTGGCAAGAAGGACATTGACATTAAACAAGTGGTCTTATTCGGGTTCCGTTTTTTTGTTTGAGTTGAATAGGAACCCTAAAGCTGAAGTTAAATTAGTTAAAGTGGGCCTTTATTAAAGATATCTTAAGGTTGATTTGAGTTAAGATATCTTTTTCATTCTTTCGCCTAATTCCTCTGATACTCACGTCAAAAATTTCGAAACCGGCAATATCCAGTACACCGATGAAGTGCTGTCTCTTCTGCTTGGTGTCTAGGGTCTCGTTACACTTCTTGACCAGCCACTTGAAGAGACGATCGAACATACCCTTGCAAAGGGCACCGACGGAGTTGGTGACCTGGTCCTTGTTACGACCCTGGGTCACGAACTCGTTTCCGACCTTGATGCGGGGCTTCAACAAGTTCTTGTACATGTCCTGGGTGTCGACACCGAGGAGCTTGGCGACTTTCTCACCATCCTATAAAGAAAAACAAATATTAATAATCTCTTCTTGCCAGTAATTATCCTTCGTTCTTAGAATTTTGTTAAAAAGTTAACAAAGACATTTTTACATAGACCAAGGTAGCCCTCGCTTGATGCTTAATGAGATATTTTAACTATTTTTACAATAATGACAGACGTTTTGCTGTTGAATATTTGAATAGGTTTGTATTGAGAAAAAGTTTATTTAAATGATCACTGACAAAATTTTACTTTAGATATATTATGGTTTAAGTGCGACTTTTCGTTTTTGTGTGATAAATTTTACAAATACTTGCCTCGGTACCGTCAGCCTCAGCCTGTTCCTCGCGACCCCTCTGCTTGAACTTCATGGAACCCATGTGCATGACAGCGGCGGTGATCTTGTATACGTTGTCCTTCTCTTCTTGGGTGAAACCCAGGATGTCGAAGGCTTGCTATAATACCAAATAACTATTAGTACCATTGCCAAAGGTGGATTCGTATATATTTTTTTGCATTTTTACTGGTTCGAAAAGAAGAGGTGGCATGCTATGGAAATAAATTGACAAAAGACAGGAAAAAATAATAATTCAGATGAAATACGTGGGACATTAACATAGTAACCTGAACATAGTTAATTTAGTTAGCAGTAAAATGTAAACTGGCGTTAGCATATTAGGCAGGCGTTGATAGTTTTTCCTAGGTGCACATCATGGGGAAAAATAAAATGCGCTTTTAGGTTCCATGTTCCGATGAATGTATATGTCGCAGTTCTACATCTAAAGATGTTCAAAACGTGCCCTCTTTCCAATGTTGCAGTATTGGAACGTGCCCACTAGTCCAATATTACGGTATTGTTTCAACGTAGGTATGTTCAATACTATTCTGATACGATCATGAAGTCAAAATGAACAAACAAAACATTCGAGGTAATTTAACGTAGGTCCTTTTCCATTAGTGTCAAATCTAATGGTGAACCTTACTCTAAGATCTAGATCTGGGTTCAAAATGCAAAAATGCTCTCCATGGCAGTTTCATAGGGTAACTAAGAACCTCCTTGCTAATCTTCTGATACACTTACGTCGGTCAAAGTACATTCCTCGCCGTCATCAACGTTGGGGATGGTAATCTTACCCTGGGCGACGTTATAGTAATCATGGATGTCGTTGGACAACAAACACATGTCTGTTGGATCACAAATTATAACAATTTAGAATTGGTGATCATTCTCCGGAGTATGCTGTCGAAGGACCCTATAAGTTTGTGTACGTGTCGTGTCATGTGAATATTTTAGGGTTGTGGGAGTGCTGTGCAGGATCGGGAATACTATATCCGTGATTTAAAACCTGTGCATGAAGCTTTTTGAACTCTTGCAAGGAGCGGACATGTGTATGTCAGAATTTTGAACAAAATTAACCAATTCACGTATAACTGAATCAACCGCACGCTCCATGCGCAGTTCGTGACTTACAACCGTCAGATCGAACTCTTCGCCGTCGTTGAGTCCAGGTATGCGCGTGGTACCCTGACTTATGAGGGGATAGTCGGAGATGCGGCTGCTTAGCATCAACATGTCTGTGAACACCAAGCAGCTGTCTGACATACACATGCGACACTGAATTCCAGTTCAGCCGCAAGCGAAGCAGCAAAGCTAGTAAGAGCAGAAGAGTGAAGAAACAGAATAAAGATTTAATGAGCCAGTAGTCTTAGAGCTGGACTCACGTCAGTAAGGGTCATTTCTTCACCATCATCGACGCCGGGAATAACGGTTTTTCCTTGTGACACGATGTGGTAGTCCATGATGTCGTTGGACAAAAAGCAGATGCCTTAAAAGTACACCAATCACTGTCACATTTGATAATTGGTGATCTAAGGTTGCTAATACTAAACACATGCTAACATTTTTATAAATGTTTTTTGAAACTAGGTGGGTAGGTCTATTCTATGTAATATCGTGCCAGTTTTAAGGCAAGATTCCCCGGCAGTAGTCCGGTTTTTTGCGGATTGACTGCCAGGGATATAAACACTCCGACAGTGCCTTCGGCTCTTGAAAGGCATCACTTACGTCGGTCAGAGTACATTCCTCTGCATCATCTACGTTGGGGATGGTAGTTTTTCCTTGCGATACGATGAAATAGTCATATATGTCGTTTGACAGCATACATTTCTCTAAATATCGAAATTCATGTTATTATATTGCAATGACATTTTGTAAAGTGTTTCAAATTAACTTCTAGGTAAACAATATTGATGTGCGGTATTTCATGTTGAAAATGAATGTGTAGTAAGTTTTTAAACATTTAATTACTGTTGCAAGTTCCCATATATCACGGTTGCTTGTGAGCATAGACATTTCCAAAATGAAGTATCACAAAAATAGAAACGTTATATTAAAATATAGACAGTTTACACAGATACAGATAGTTTAGCAGGTCTTTTTTTTACTTCTTGAATTTAAAACAAAGGTGTCATTATACCATGAGTACATTAAGAAATCATTAGATACCTATTTATAAAAATATTTTATGAGTTGAGTTTAAGTTTCAATGAACCTATCTTTGTATCGTGTTCGTATACGCACCCTTAAGTCCAGGGACGGAGCCAGACATCATTTGGTAGAAGATGTGGTAAGAACGCTCAAGGGCCTGTTGGGAGATGACACGGGCCTTCTCGAGCAGGTCTGGCAACAAAATTGAATTGTTATCGCTATCATTCAGTTTAAGTTCCATAAAAACCATACAAAATATCGAAGTCATACGTACAGGTCTCAATATCAGCTCCAGCCAGTTTACCAGAGGGACCGAAGTGAATACGGATGAATTTACCCTGGGGAAGAAAGAAATAATATTTTGTAGTTTCTGGTTTCTGCGAGTAAGTTCTGGCTTTATTTTAAAGTAAATAGACAACCTAGAAAAATAATAAAAAAAGTAGTATAATTATTCATCGTAAGCGTCGTCCATGAGTTATTCAATTTATTCAAATAATTCGAGAAAAGCTTTGATGATAAGTGATAGTTAAGTTTTATATCAACTTAAGGCTTTATTGTTAATTTGAAAATGATGATCTAGGTTGTATTTTAGTGCATGCCTATAAGTAAAGTAGATACTTACGAAACGGGAGGAGTTGTCGTTACGCACAGTCTTGGCGTTACCAAAGGCTTCAAGCACAGGGTTAGTTTGGACGACCTGTTCTTCCAGAGATTGCTTCTTCTCCGCGGCGGGGTCCTTCTTGGATGAGGCACCAACGGTGGCGAAGTACGCAATTACCTTCTTCGTGTTCTCAGTCTTTCCGGCACCAGACTCACCACTGTTGAGTTTAACGGTTTTATTGGTTAAAATCTGATCAATTTCATGAAAGATTTTAGGTCTTTTATTGAGCACTTCTAGATCTTACTGGCTGGTTTATCTAAATGTTTTTACAATGTCAATTTCAGCCAATTCAATTTTGTACTAAATGTTATTGCTTTTCAAAAAATTTGTATTAGATTTTTTTTCTACTTACGTAATCAACATAGATTGATTTTCGTGGTTGGTCAACATGTTGACGTAGGCGCCGTCGGAAATGGCGAAAATGTGGGGTGGCACTTCCGAACGACGCTTGCCTCGGTACAGCCTGGCGCATCGGAACGTGTACACGGGGAATCTCTTGTAAGGGTTGATAGCCACACAGAAGAGACCCGAGTACGTCTGTGGTGATAACAACGAGATTAACATTATGACAACAACGGAGGCAGCGTAGCAATTTTTCATTTTTACTGATTTGCAATTTGAAAATGGCGATGGGATGGATTTTAAATCATTACAGTTTTTAGAAAAAACAACATGACAACTCCATGTGGAATTTAGTAAATCTAATATCTGAATTTCATATTATTATTATTATATCTCTTTTTTCAGTATTTTTGGCCATACATTTACTTTTTAAATGAAAGTTTAATTCATATTCTTTACAAAACATATCACGAAGAAAACCACACAAAGTACAGAGCACGAGTATTGTATTGATACTTTGACACTCTGTACAGTCAGCCAAGAAAGTGGTCTACCACTTTTGACAAAAGTTTCTGCGAGATGTAACGATCGCTAAGGTTGACTTTTCTAACAAAGTTTAACACAATGCACAATTATGTTATGACGTTTTGTCTATCATCTGAGATGTCTGACATTTGACGTCAAATTTGGGTGACTTAGTTCAACCTCATTAAATGCGATAATCTATTTTACTTAACTAAAACTATGTCGATCTTTTTGAAAAGAAACTCATTGCTACTGAAATAGAAAGTATCACTGACAATTCTACTGTCAAGTTTTTTCTGTCAGTGAAATATTAATATCAATCTGTTACGATAAGTCAAACTTGACACCTGGCATGACGTTATATCATAAATGACAAAGAGAGCAATAGTCACTGACACAAACTTATTGCCAGGGAAAATTTACCTTTTTGTTTCATGACGCTCCAACGAATCTCAACCGTAGGGTGGTAGACCACATTTTTGGCTGACTGTACCTAAAATGTTGCAGCAAAATTCTCTGTACTTTTTTTAAACAAGTTTCACGACATGCAATAGAAAAATGTGACATATCACATTTAAATAATCGTTTCTAGAGAACTTTGCTGAGTTCAAAAAACATATTATTAAAATAACAGAGACGTCAATAGTCTCGTTGCTGAAAATATTAAGTAAAGCAAGGGTACAGTAATGATACCTTTTTGCTTTATGTAGACAGAAAAAAACACCGTCCCTTCTGCTTTAGAAACAGAAGGGAGAACACAACACTTAAATCTATTCTAAACACGAAGAGCACTAGAACAACTTAAAAAGACGATCTAACACTAATTTGAAGAAGACTGAAGTAGATCCATCTCGTTGAGAACTCTCACCGACTTGGCCTGCGTAACAAGGGTTCAAGTTCGGTGTCTTGGAAGGATTAGTCACAGATGGAAAATGGGGTGATGGAGCTATAGACACATTTTTTTCTTTTTACTTCATATTCTCACTAAATCATCAAAACATCAAGTTACTGTTGTTGTCTATTTCACATTGATATGTAGCATATATGGCAAGGAATTGAGTTTGCCTGCATCAAAGCTCATAGATTTACCAGCGTGAGTTTATATATTGAACTGGCAAAGAATTCTCAAACTCTACAGAAATAGCATGCCAAAATAGATACAGTCGGCATATAGATGGTACTACTTTTAGATTCAAAACGAATCAATCCAAGATGAATTGCGCCGTTCATGGACAGCTAATGCTAAGTTGGTTGCCGTCCAACAATAGAAATGTGTCTAAAGCGTTGAAAGATCGGGACGAGGTGCATGCACACTCCAAGGCTCCAACTCCTCGCCTGGCTCCTGACTTACGTAAATAAGCTTATGGTAATATCTCTGCTTCAAGTTATACAAAACTGAAGCGTCGTTGAGGTATGTCAAGTTGGACATATCCTCGCATTTCTCGTACTTAGGTGGGTTGACTTGACCTACTACATCCTTCTTGAAGTCTTTGGTCTGTGGGAAAGATAGTTATATTAGTACTATAGTAATAGTAAAGGCGCATTTAGCGCCTACTTACATAAATGAGTTTCGAATAGTATCGTTGTCGGAGGTTGTGCAGTACTGCAGCTTCGTTTAGGTACGTCAAGTCAGCCATGTCTTCAACTTTTTCGAATTTCGGAGGGTTTACTTGTGAGAGAAGTTCCTTTTTTATGGTTTTCTCCTGCTCATTCAATACAAAAGTTAAGTGTAGGCTTGAAACAAAGTTGATCACTTCTATAATGTAGATTACGGAATTATTAACTTACTAAACTAGCTGAATAACTTTTAATTCTCAAGTCAAACTAGTTTCTAACAAAATTTTGGTAGAATAGGTATATTTATTTATTTATTTATTTATTTATTTATTTATTTATTCTTTATTGCACATTAAAAAAATAAAGTACAAATGGCGGACTTAATGCCAAGAGGCATATCCAATTGTATTTGAACTAGGTTAAGTTTCATTAAACCTAAAACTAATTTGGCATTTGATTGCAGAAAAATCGTGAACCCAGGACATCTTATCGTAATGATTTTTCAAGTTTCCTCATTTATATCATTCAATAATGCACTTTTTCTACTATTAAACTCGTAGTTAAAGGCTATTGCCTTCAACTTGATAGTAGTTACTTCCCTTTAATTCGGGTATTTGTCAATATGCAACTACAGAGATGTAGATAAGCTATGTAATTTAAAGTTCAAATAGTTTTTAATTTTAGTTATTTTCTAGTCTGTAATGCAGTTTATTTTTTAAGCAATTGAACTGATAAATTAGTAAATAATTGAATCTACCCGGTGCATGATTTAAATTAAGAAACTAAACATTTGTGAAGTTTATCTATAATGCTAATTGAAAAACTCAAACTTATGGTAATAACTAATTGTGCATTTCCTAATTCTGGGTTAAACGATTCTTCTTGAACTACATTAAGGAATTCGCTATCGGTTACCTCTCCTCCGGGAAGGCTGACGGTCACCAACTCGCCCTTGGTGGCCTTAATTTCTCCCTGCAGGAAGCCCTCCTTCTCGTCCGGCACCCAGCATGCCTTTTTGCCATCGTATGGCTTGCTCTGGTCAATTCGTTTCGTTTCCAAAGAAACGAACAGGTATGGGGTCGGATCGGGGTCTTCACCTTCTTGGACGACCGGCTTCGGCATTTCGGAGGGCTAACGAGACTTTCGGGCTAGTCGAGACACAAAATATGCCCTGGAGCCTTCCTGTGGAGTAGAACGCGCGTTAGTGAACTGTTCAGCCGTTGGAGCAGCAGCGACCCAGCGTGCGTCTATTTGTGGCTGTACTGTAATTCGAGTAGTGGCCGCTTTGGGATCGGTGCCAGCGCGCACGCCGTTTGCGTAACACCGTGTTTTATGCGCGTGCGTTTTTATTAGCGTATTCCCGAACGGCCCTTCGCGGATGTTACGTCACCAGGAATGCGAGTCTGGAGAGACGCCAACCGATTTATCCGAAACCGGATTATTGTTTATTGTCTTTTATGGTGATGGTCTATGGTCTCTACATCCGATTGCTATTACTAGACACAATGTAAGCTTGCATTTCCTTTCGGATTTTCTATTACCAATCTGACTTTTAATTGTTTCATTAAATTATAGTTCACTAATTGCTTAATATGAACTACTCAATTCATTTATTTAACTTCATAACATATTAAAGTACTGAGCCTTTAGCTGCTTCAAAAAAAATTAAGAAATGCATTAGTAATAAAATGAGACTAAAGGTACTTAAAACAACAACTAATCAAATAAGAATTGGTTTTCAATTAATAAAATCTACACTAAATTGTTGCATTATTCAAAAGCTCTTATAAATTCGTAAAAATTTTCAAATCTAATCGTAAATTAATCAATAAATCGATCAATCACTTCAAATACTTGAAAATTAGTCGAACCGTCGTCAATAAACCATGAACCACCACCACGAAGTTTTTCACTTCTCGACACTTGCACAAATCAAAATCCAATATCGATAAATCAGCTGACGCGTCCTCCGACGTCACTTTCGATCTTGAAGGTATATGCACTCGCGAGCCACTAAAATATGCACACACTGAGCGCGACAGTCGTGCGTCGCCACTTACGTTTGATGCCGTTCTGACCGGCGGCGGGGCGCTCCGACGCTTTTTATACGCGCAATACGATACCATCGCTCGTGATCACCCCATTTTAGGCGGATGCCAGCCTGGGCTACAGCTACACTTTCAGACGAGCTTAGCTTTCACTTCAGCGGCAGCGTCCGCCGCCACCAGTTTCCGAACGGAGCCCATTTAAAAAGCATGCCTTCCCAAGCACCAGCTCACTTCACCAGCGGAGCCTGCGGGGAATGTTTACGAAATCCAGAATGAATTAGACGATCCAACGGTTATGGGTTTAGATAAAACAGACTACATAGTCAATGAAAGCGATGTGGAAGCAGATGTTGATGTTGACGATGGATCCACAGGGAATGAGAACGATATTGATTTTATATTCTAAACTAATTTGAGGAATATGTTTAAAGTTAAAGCTTTATGGGACTAGAATGATAAAGATGAAGTCATAACTATTCTTTCACAAAGCGGATTTGAATTGAAAGATACAGCTTAAAATTTTTGATAAGAGGAGACAACAATGTTGTTTAGATAGTTTTTTTATTTGACCTGCTGTGTCCTACTAGGCAAAAGACTCCCGAAAGCGAAA
Source organism: Udea ferrugalis (assembly GCA_950022985.1). Lineage (NCBI taxonomy): Eukaryota > Metazoa > Arthropoda > Insecta > Lepidoptera > Crambidae > Udea > Udea ferrugalis. Next base: position 15,556,647 of record OX465527.1, on the reverse strand, counting down.
ACTAAAAAAAACTACCTAAAGCTAAGTAGTTGTTATTGTAGATGTTACAATATCATCCAAAGTATGATTTTGCTAGGAAATTTACGTAATTACCCATTTTTTTTGATTCACGATAATTTTGATAAACAACTGTTTTCATTTTCGGTACAAACCAAACCTAAGTATAGTTATGTAGTCAATACTATAGTTAAAGTTGTCTTTCCATAATGACATTTGAAAATTATTAGAAATGCCGATAATATTTTGTAATTTAATTAAGCTTGGGCTTTGCAAAATGTCATAACATGTCAAACTTTAGAAAATACGATTGGTATCAACTGAAATTATTTAGAGGTTTGGTTTATTTTGACAGAAAGAAAACTTAAATGTCTTTTCTTTGATTAAATTTGACTGGTGAACATAACATTATTTAATACAATTATAAATTTTAAAACTAGCTGTACATTTAGAATGTTTTACGTTGAAAAACAAAAAAACGTTGACGTTGGAGATTGACAGCTTTACATGCAAGGTCTGCTACTCAAACTGACGACGCGACGTTCCAGTATTCAGGGTCAATCAAGTAGGTAGATATGTTCAAAATAAATGAGTTAATTAAAACAAACATTGACTGTATTTATTTTAAACCATTTTTGCTAAGGTTTGATCCGTGTTTAGTTGACATCACGTTTAAAAGCTCTAGCAATAGCTGTATCAACAATTTATGTAAAAGTGTACCAACAGTTTTTTTCTCATCCTTCAAGATGAAACCTATATGATGACCCTTATGATAAATTGATGATGATGATTAACATTATTATTTGTAGGTATTTCTTAAATTAACCTGTTTTCTTAATACCTGTTTCGAAAAGATGATTTCTTTCTAAACTAAAAAACGCACAATTGTACAAAACATATATTTTAAAAACTTAAACTGATCTAAGTGAAAGATTACCCTGAACGTGGAGCTTCATATTATTTTTAAGTCAGTTTTTGAATACGTCACATTGTTTTTTTTTATATCGAAACTTGGGTTTAAAATCGATTCAATTTGACTACCACTCCAACAGATAATAATACATATATAAGTACTTTGTGTTTTTCAGGCATCACTGTAAAGCAGTTTGTCCTGACGTCACAGGTAAGTCACTAAGGCTAGTCCTCTGCTGAAGGCGTCATGATGACTTCTGACAGTCACATTTATCTCTAGGCTTGCACACACCCTCTCGATGATCCACAATGAGCTATCGTTATAGACTATGGATCGTATAACCTCATAGTTAAGATGTGACCTAATCTGTGTTATTTGTTCGATCGTGAGCATTCCAGGAGAAGCTTTCCTACTTTTAAGCATTTTAGCGTTCCCAATTCGATTTCGTAGCGCCAAATATTGACCCCTTTTAAAGTCTGTTGAGAGCTTTTGAGCTTTCTTATGAGGTCTATTGTAAGACGTTTCATATCAACTTCAAACGGTAGGTTATGGAACTTATCATCTACTATTTAAAGTTTTTCTGTCGTTTGAAATAAGCTTTTAACCTAAAATTCCACTTGGATGGCACAAGTTTGATAGTTGCCCTTAGCTCGTTTGTTCTGGTTCTCATTAAATACTTCGACGAGTATTTATAGACCGCTGGAGTAAAATAGCTGTGATTCATCCGGTGAGTGTTATTAGCGACTTTGATTCTAAAGTTTATTTATTCAATGAACTGGTAATATTGAGGCAAATATATGCGGAATATAAATTACGGAAAGCAACACTAATAAGTACTAAGCCGATTTTGATTACGCTCAAGTAAAGTAAGTAAGCTAAAGTAAGATCCGGAGAAAATAAATAACCATTTAAAAGCATAGACAAATTGTTAAAGTTAAGTATTAAAAGTCAATATTGTAAAATCTATCTTAGACAGATGTGTCTAAATTAATAGCATCAGAAGCTTAACGATTAAAACAGAATTATAGGTTATCGTGGATCTTTGACATCGATTGTTGCACTTAGTAAGTATTTCCTTATTTTGAGAAACTTCGGAGTTTTATATTATTATTAAAAGATAAAAACAAACAAAACTTACATATTTTTTACACAAAAATGAAAAACTAACAGACAAATCACCAAAAAATTTATTCCTCCAGACAGCAGTGTCACGATGTCCAAATTTAAATGGACCACACTCAGCTAATGCCTGGACCTGAAAGGCTCAGCGCTGGTTTTCAATGGGCCCAGCTGAGTGAAGACACGGACTTTCGCAGCGGCTTTCAAATTAATTACATTGTTTGAGGTAGGTACCTCAAAGGTAAGATTGATGTTATTTCTGAGACGTAATTTCAAACTATATCATTAATTTTTGGATTAAATCTTCTGCAATATTGTATGTTTGTGTTAAGAATACGGATAAAGTAAACAAAACAGAGCCATACACTTTTATTTAGATTTGTTTGAAGATAGCAGATGTTTTTGAAATTAGAAATAAACAACATTGTATTTTATTGCTAAAATTATTCCTATAAATATTTGAAAATACTACATAGTGGAGCATACCTCTCTCTAACGTTTGAGTTTTTTTCAACCGTAGATGTAAATATTGAGAACATTTTTTTTACATCGAAAAAGAAAACAAACAATTTGCAGCAAATAGTTCTGTAATTAACACACTACTCTTAGCTATTAGTCTCTGTACCCATAGTACCGATATTAGGCAGTTATTACAGCCTATGGACAAGTGCAACCCCATAGGTATTACTTGCACAATTTGCTAACACAAGACTAAGGAAAACTTTAACGTGGCAACAATCGAAGGATAACATCAAGACAAGTCGAATAATCACGTTTCTCTTCCACATAACACAGCATGTAATGAGCTCTTGCTATCATCGAAGTAAAACAACTTTACGGATTCTACTCGCGGTCTTAAAGTTTCTTTCATTTTCTCATCCGACGTTTCGACTACTATACAGCAGCCGTGATCACGGGATGACAAAGATGTTTAATGTCACAAACTAGTGCAATTTTATAGCAACCCTCATCTATCTACCGTCATTTCCACTAACATTGGATCAATATTGCGTTTATGAAAATGGTCTTTTAACAAAATTGCTTCCTAATAGTCTCTGTTTGAAAATGGTATTATTTTTTTACAAAATATGTATACTTTTGAAATGGACTTGCCCACCCAACTTTGAAGGCCTTTTGTGGCTTCATACTGAATCAAATTTTGATTGTGGTTTCACAAATCCATTTGATTTTAATGATTTTATTTGGTAAACATAAAATAACACGCAAAATGCATCATAGTCGTCTACCCTATTGTATGTCATAAAACTTCGTGAATTTTTTTGGCTAGTTGTTTTATACCATAAAGTACATTTTATTTCATGTCTTCTATTTAACAGGATAGTTCCATTCCAAAATACTGCCGCTTTGTTTCATTTCCATATCCCCGAAACAAGTTAAGCTGCACGAAATAGCTGTTGAAATAAACGGGAAATATTTCAGATGTTTATGTTATTAGTTAGTTCACGTTATTATTTAGTTTAGTACGTCCAAATAGATGGCTACCGTTTAAACAGTGTTTAAATAGAGTGCATCTTAATCAGCCGACAAAGTTGCAGCAGTACCTTACTCACGGTGATGAACGTGTCTCGTATTAGTGATATTTGTAATTATCTCAGTATTCATGGAGCGGGAATATTAATGTGTGTGATGTTCCGCCGATGATTCGGGTGTTGACGTCGGGTAGGCGCAAATACACTTCGACGAGTTGGTGGCAAAGAGCAACGATGAAGAAACTGTACATCTCTTGATCTAGTTGTTGAAAAACGGATTTGGGCCAAAAAATACTGCATATGATATGGATGTCAGCGTATCACTGTGATCATATCGATGATGTGAACTGCGACATCTGTTTATAATTAAACGAATTGTTTATCGAAAATTCTATGATAAATCCGTGGCCAATCGATAACTTGTGAGGAAAGTCGCTTAACTACTTAGCCTGATCTTCATGTCCTTTTCGTGTCAAAACTGTATGACTTGGTTGGTTTACTCAAACATTCACTTTGTAACAATGGACGATTTAAAAAGAGTAACTGCTGAGTTTCTTGCCGGGTCTTCTCAGTGGAAACAACCTTCCGACCCCGGTGGTAAAGTCACATTATGTACATGTATTTTAAGTATTGTTTATATATTGTATTAATATGTGTATGTTTATTAAGTGGTTAAAATTAAGATGCTCGACGTTTCGAAAGTACTTTTTATTGGTCTACTTGAATAAAGAAATATTGAATTTGAATTTGATGTCGGAGTAAGGGAAGCCTTCAGGAGCTATTAGCTTTTTTTTTATCAAAAATGGGTTTGCCTTTGACCCCAATCTCGCCCGATGGTAAGTGACGACGAGGTCAAAGGTGGGACACGCTTACCCAGAAAATGCCTATTTGCTCTTACCTTGAAGACATAAATTTTGTATGTATCCGGAAACACAGACGCAGGGAGAGCGTTCCACTCCTTAGCGGTGCGGACCAGAAATGAAGCACCAAACCGAAAAAACGTTATGTCACTATTACTACTAATTTTTACAATCCAGAATGAAGATGCATTTAGCCGTTCTCTATTGATAGGTTGTTCTGCAAATCAAAGATGATCTTTGGCGTAAAAAACATGACACATCCATATCTCTGGCCGGTCGCCAGCAGGTCTGGTACCTTCATTAAAGACCAGGCAATATTTATGAGAGATCGACACTCCGGTCTTGATTATGTACTCGAACTATATTATTTTGGTTTTAAAGCTTAGATACATTTATTGTTGTTTTGTAACAAAATTAGATTGGGAAATCTTTGACCATGTCAGAAGGTCAGATGGTGGTCTTATCACCGCTATGGACAGGGAATACCAGTTCGCATCGTACCACCTTGCATCTGCAGGTTCAGCATCTGTAGGGCCCCTTCCCACTGGGCAAGCAACAGCTGATATTACTACCACAATCACGCCAAGGGCGGGAAATGTGGATGTGCCAAAGTGAATGGGTAGGAAGTCCAGTACACAGCCAGCAAAGAGAAACTTGGCGAGGACAATTGGGATCCAATCAATACGAAAATACGAAAGTCGGTCCCTGCCCATTACCATTGGTTTGAATGTGGTAGTAAAGATGGGGTGCACAGAGCCTGACTCTCATCACAAAAAAGACCATAGCTGTGTAACAGATTGAAATCGAATTACGTATTATAAAAATATGTCGTTAAATTATTATTTTTGTGTTTTGGTAATGGGCACCAGTCAAAGCACTAAGCATTGCCCAAAACTTTCAGTCAGGAGATATTATTCCTAAGTGTGGTTTGAGTCGGTAAAAGTGTTTACACACTCACGCTCCCTTGTTCGACTTTAACACCGATTCTCTAACGTTTTTAGAGCCCACAGTTCAAAGATAGTTGTACAATAAATACTTTTTAGCACAATAAATCTAAAGAGCCGTTAATTTTCTAACAGGTAAACAACATTACTTTGAGAAAGCCAAGTTTTACACAGCTTCATATAATCCAGACTTACTTCGACCTTCGACTTCGACGCTTCACTGAACATATTTGCATCATTACAGGGCTAGTGAAAAACACGCATAGGTTTAACACAGCTGTGGTTATTATTGTTTTTAGCATTTTCCATGCAGTATCTTTATTTTCTGGTATATTTTACCCTATGAGCTAGGGTGATTCCATCAATGTTAATGGCATCCCCTTCAACACAGCTGGTATCAGAATCCTAATTTAATATCATCATCACCAGCCGTTTGACGTCCACTGCTGAACATAGGCCTTTTTTGTGTTACAGGGAATTACTGCATTTCTAATGGATGATGCAGGAATATTGTTTTGAAGCTCTTCTATTGTTTTGGGGCCGCCTTTAAAGATAGATGTAAGCTCAGATGAAATAAATAGATAAATAATTTCATGAGCGGCCTGTTGTTAGGGGCACATCAGCATCCACCGTAATTCAGCAACTTTTATCAGGACATTCGTTTACCTCGTGGGTGGGAGTACCACGCTGCGCTTGCAGTCAAATGATCTCAATTCAAGATGTTTTCGGACCACACTGCCACCAGTTCTTCGCGCTATGTATCAGGCCCCCTGCCACTTCAACCGGCTGACCCTCTTGGCTACGTCGGCAATCTTAGATCTCGGTCGTGGATTTGATCTTATAGCGAAATGCCAAGCATAGACCTCTCCATTGCACGCTGGATGACCTTGAGCTTTCTTATAAGGGACCACAACTCAGATCCATTCACCACTCATCCGCACTGAGTTCGGGTGTTAAAGTACCTATGGCTCGCGTCACCTCATAGTTGAAGTGAGGTCTAATACCCAGCCTAGATATAGACTAAGCAAAATAGACTGTTTTCTTGAAATTCATCTAATGTTATGAGTATATTATCGAATGCGCAAGATTTGGGCGTCGGAACGTCGATGGTACGGATTGTATGTCGAGTCTATTTTAGTCTCAGTTCTTTCATATTTAGATCAATAGTTACTATTGTACGTACATTGTATCTAGCTTGGCTACGGACATAATGCAAAAATCCCGTTTAACGTCCATCCGTTGCCAAGAATGCCCGATTGTCGACTTTACCTCGACTCGTTTATTTTCGTTTCAGAATAAAATTGTTTGTTACCAGTGAATACTTTTATTGGCTGGTTAAACGACTTTTTGTACTAGATATAAATCGGTATTGTTTACAGCTTTGCAATAAATTGTTGTAACAAGTGAATTCTCTGGTAGTTATAATTAATTAATTGGTGCTAGTTAATTTCATTATGAAACAGCAAGGAATCTATTTATAGTTATTGATTTACGTTAAGTCGTTCTTCCAAGCTTAGTTTCACCATTCAACCAACTGTAGCAATAATGTAATTTCGTATCATATGCTATGGCGTGTAATAAGATATCACAATCTTATAATCACTATTGCATCATGTCAAGTTGGTAATTTCAGAATTAAAGAATTTTAGAAAACAATGTGTACAAGTTCATCATGGGAAATCAGGGCGCACTTTTGAACTCTTTGTTTTGTTTGGGTTCTACCTCATACAAGTAATAACGCTTTACGAAAGAAACCTTGTCAATATGAAAATGGTGTTGCATCAGATTGTTTGTCATACAAACCAACGAATTTATCATTCAAGGCAAATTTTAATATACCTACTTCTGGTTATCAATGGCTATTAGTGACATCGTCAATGCATCGATTTTAAAAAACTATTACACTTCAAAAAGCATATTGATTTTAAGGTCCTCTATGTATTCTATGTTTTCGTACAGAATACATAAATTCTAGTAACAGTACAACATGTTAGTAATTTTAATCATAAACAGGCTGAAATCTTGTTAAAGCTTTGTGTTTTGCGAAACTCTATAAGTATGGCACAGGGGCGGACACCTTTATACTTACTATGAAAATTATAAACAAGCATGCGGGTTTCCGAAGTCTATGAAAAAACTAGTTTTATCACTGGTGCGTTGCCCACCAAAAACTTCCTTCTAAGAGTTCTTACATGGTTGCTCTTAAATGTGCTTCTGAAGTTTTCTGAACTCCATGCTATTGCTGATAGGCAAACCTCGGCAGGGAGATCAGTCATCATTAAGGCAAAGAGATAAGAAGTTAGAGGTTAAGAGGTGAGGAGAAAGGTTTGAGGTGGATGCCTATAACATTGATGAAATCACCCTGGCTCATAGGGTAAAATATACCAGAAAGATTCGGCCAGTCTGTTAATGGTCTCGGTAGCATAATTGGTAGTGCAGTCGCCCGAAAGATGCGGGTTTAAGTCCTGCCTGATGCCAACATGACCAAATGTCTTTTTCTGGTTTTCAGATCTTTAGTAAGTAAAGATACTGCATGGAAAATGCTAAAACAATAATAAAAACATAGATAAGAAGTGTTTCTTCGAATGCATGGTGTCAGAGTAATAGGGTTCTGAATACTGTTGCCAAGCAAAACGCTCCCAGATTGAACACAAGCTTATTAGATGCCATATTTTCTGGTTGAAATGTATTTATAATCCGTCTTTCTCGTTGAAGCTCTCGTATTCTGTTGTGCCGTGTAGGCGTCAACGCGGAAGGTACGAAATTTATTGAGGACGTTTATTTTTCGACGATTTTCGGAGAAGTATTGAAGTTTGGGGGATTTGGTGAAGACTGCAAAGTGATTGAGCTTTCAAATTAGCATTTTATGCTGGACCGAGCAGACTGCGCATAGACGATTGCTCCTTTTGGGGTTACATAGTCAACTAGAAACTACGTCTACCATTTTAATTTGATAACTTTACCTAACGTTATTAAAAAGTTATTTTCAAAACATTTTATTTCACCCAAATTTACAGAATGGGTTTCAATTATGTAATTGCAATCATTGATTTTAACGATGAATTCTTTATGTATCTAGAATGATAGACCTAATCAATAAGGTTCTCGTAACAGCGTGTTAGTACTTACCCGATAAATCTATGCTAATATGATATAGCTAAGCTAAACGATACAGCTAAGCGAAAAATGTTGCGTTGGATACTGATCGAAATAATTCAGCTCGATCGTTCACTTCGTTCATGCAATGTGAATGCATGTATGTTTGTGTGAAAATGCTAAAGTAGTTACATAACAACATAACACAAGCTTCACGATTTTTGGTCATTCACTGAATGAAATAATGTGACTTTTTTGGCAAGGTATGTATGTATATCAATATTAAGTATTTCATCAGAGAAATACGTCTGTTACAAAACATATACAATTAAAATATAGATGCGGGCGTAACTTTAATGCAAAAACAGGTTGGGTTCACATTTATATCATAAGATCTATGAACTCTCATCCCACTTCATCACCTTTCGCATAATACGCATAAATGCAGTCATCAGATTAATTAGTAGTAACTGAATTAAGATACATTAACTATAAGTAACAGTAATTGCACATTTAGACATTCCGATCATGAGTCAGCGTTGCATCTGAGTGCGCGTGCGTCGCTGCCAAAACGATATTGTGTTCGATGTACTCCGCCATTTGAACTAAACGTTTGAGTATTTCATAGGAACATGTTTAATTTAGTATGGATGAAGCTTATTGGATGCAATAGATTCAATACAGTATTTTTCAAATTTCCATCCTAGGGCCTAAAAAATTTGTTGACCCACAAAATGGTGTCTTCAAGGCAAGAGTGAATAGGCATTTTCTGGGTAAGCGTGTTACACCTTCGACCTCGTCATCGCTCACCATCAGGCGAGACTGAGGGCAAACGTAATCCCATTTTAAACAAAAAAAAACCATTTCAGTTGAATTAGTATTTTTTAGAAATAATCCCAAGGTAATTATTGCTGAGGTTTTTCTTACTTGAACAAGTACTTACTTGCTTAAAATGACATCTATTTAAAAAGTATGCATTTTTCTTGTAGCAATAGAAGCACCTAGTGGCAGACATAATATTTCAAACGTATGTTAAAAATCGGTTTTACACGTAGAGTCACATAAACCACAAATGGTTCATAGCTAATAGATTTTCTTTGGTTATATTTTGACAGGAACCGTCTAAAACCTGTTAGCAGAGCTTCGAATAAATAACCTTTTGTAAAAACCGTGTAATAACTATAAATCATCAAAACAGTGTATCGGTTCGGTTAGCTACGAAAACACTCGTACGGTACAGTTGGCGTCACACACTTTGTCGACATGATATACCTAAAACCAAAGAAATTAGAGCCATTTTCCAACTGTTACGCCACGCTAGAGCTAGGGGGCGGTTGTATGGAATACGTCAGTTTCCCGACTGTAGGTTTTCTGTTTGCTGACGTTAGTGTGCGCTAAGGAATCTTCATCAAGGTAATATGAAGAGGTATTGCTTCCGCTCGTTTTAAACAATACAGATTATCTTTTTCTGTTTCGCCTAAGTACCTGGCGCTATGAACAGCTTTACAATACCCAAATAACTTCTGCGTTTTTCGCATTCTTACTTTCTAGACTTTTATGACTCACTTAAAGAAAACTAGAAGGAAGGAAACCCAGAAATAAGAAGACAACTTAATAGTTAAAACAGATTTACCTATGGTATGGTAGGTGTGTGTCAGGATCGTAGCAAGTGGTATCTGCCTACCCCACTGGGAAAGACGCGTTATGGTACGTATGTATGTATTAACTTACGTTAATTAGACGCACTAGAGATTTTAAAAAATGTAAGTCTTGCTTCCTTATCTAATACCTTTTCGTTGTTTTTTCAACACTACTTAAGTAGTTTCATTTAAATTCAATATGAGCAGTATCTATTTTAAAGATGTTTGATCGATCTGCCCGCCGAAAATCTTACTGCACGTCCAATCGTATACATAAATAACAAAACATAACGTTAGCGGTCTATATACGTCCCACAGCTGGGCACAGGCCTCACCTTAACTATGAGGTGGACTCAATCAATCCCAATCGTATACAAAATTGAAAATTCTGGCATAGTCCAGAAAGGTACGCAGATGTGACTGGCTCTTATACTATCACGATGATGAAGTGACTTATTTTTGCTCATCAGATATAAATATTATGGCATCAATGCATAATACACTACTACATAGATAGTAAACATCTGTTTACCTGTAAAATTGGCATTGAATCACCGTTGAAAGATAAATTGGTTACACTTCATAACGTAGAGGGCAAGTATACATAGGAAAGCCCATATGCGCAAATCTTTCGAAGTCGCTAATGATGCATTGAACATTGAAAAATGAGCTGTATTTTATCTAAATCAAGGATTATTGAAGTTCGTAGTACTAGGTCTTTTGATTTGCAATTTCTGCCAGTTCAATTGTTTCTTCTAAATATGGACTGGTCTATCAACGTCTAGTGACAAGAAACGTGTGTCTACAGATGAGTGTGGGATGACAAGCAAATATTCTACAACAGCCAGATGAACCGTAGGGTATGCGGAGGTGAGGACCAGGCATATTTCTACCAACACCTGATGGATTTAGGCGTCAACTCGATGACAGATTAACAAACATCTGTTGCATTTACAATGTTGCTGGGCAATTAAAATGCTATTTCAGGGTACCGTAGTAAACTTCGTTCGACGTACTTGTTTTTATATTGTTGTCTGGGTTCGCGGAATCGCTCATGTAATTTTGCGTAAGCGTTTACGTATGTGCAAGTATTTACGATTCATTCCGATGAAAAACGTAACATGACCAGAAAATCCCAATGGGGTAGTCAGGGGCTATCTGGCTGTTGCCATCAAGGTAAATTACACACTCAGAAGTCCACAATTGGCCAAGCATGCCTGATGTTTGTAGTTGATCGCGATAAGAAAGTTAGTCGCTTTTTTGCTAATAAACAAAAATGATATGCTTCAACCAGGATGAACCCTGATGACATTGGCCTTATTCCAACAGTCCTTACACAATAACTTAACACAATAGTCGTGCGCCTAGGCAGTTAAAAATAGCCTCAACCGTTCAAACTGTCGTAAATAGCTGAAAGGAGCAGACACACTGGCTGCACGTCCTGAGTCCTTAAAAAAAGATTGCATTACGCAAACACACGTGCGACTAAAAAGCAAAAGGAATCTCTAACCCACATCGGCGTGATATTCTGGGCTATAAATAGCGCCGGCCGAAATAGCCGGCAGGGCACGCGACGGATTTAGAAGCGTTGTTCGCTGCGACTGTCGCGAGCGGTGGCGCTTGCGAGAAGAGTAATGGAACACCGTGGGACAGACGCGCTTGTTCCTTTGTCGAGGCATGTGGTCATGGCTTAGGACTCCACATACTTCTCAGTCTCATAAAAAAACAGTTAAATTATCAATCAATGGAAGATAGAGTATCAGATTTACAGTTACGCTATAAAACGAGTCGACAAGACGTCGACGAAGACAGAGAATATACTCAAAGTGAACTAAACAATGAACGCCACTCCACGATCAGTTGGAAAAGTTTCAGTCAATTTTGAAGTATTATAAATGTGAATCATGAACAACTTGAAGCAATCGTTGCTTGACTGTAGTCAGGTGTCATGCAAAACACAAATGCTAGGTGGCTGATTTCTGAGTTTAAGTATTTACTTGAACTCAGAAATGAACCACCTAGCACTTTCATTTTCTGTGATTTAAAACCTTTCGTATTAAAGTCCTGCTTGTATTTTCTTAATCTATAGGTAAAATGAAAGGACAGGTTAAGTGGAGCGAGCAGAATTGTTGCTGAGCTGATTTTAGCTAAATAAAGACGTCCATTTACCGGAGCTTTTTACGGGTGTTGCATTATCTTCGGGAGTCTGCTGATGCTACGCTCACTAAAAAAGTTTACTTTGCTCTCTGCCAATCCTTATTGACGTACTGCATACCTGTGTGGGGGGGTGCTGCTCCGACTCATTTACTACAGCTTGAAAGAGCACAAAGGGCTGTCATTAAAGTGATGCTGCACAAACCCAGGAAATACCCGACTGATAAACTTTATAACGAAGCCGGCTTGCTCACTGTCAGACAGCTCTTTATCTATAATTCGACTCTTCGCCACCATAAAACCATAGACCCCTCTCTACTTCCCCAACACAAACGGCGGATCCGCACCTATGTCCCGAAATACAAATCTGCCTTTGCTAAACGTCAATTGGTTTACTCAGGACCATTCCTCTATAGGCTCCTTAATGATTTGCTTCAAATTTATAAAATGAATAGGACCAACTTAAAACTCACTCTTTCTGAAAAACTTAAAACACTAGATTACGAGGCCACTGAAAAGCTATTGCATGTCATCAGATAGTGTGAACTCTTTTTTATTGAGATTTGGCTGTCGTCGTTACTCAATTCCTTACTTATTTTTAAGGCTGCTTTTTGTTTTTTTTTTTGTTATTGTTCTGTATAGTTATTGTTTCTTTTCTGTGTCTCATTTATATATTGCCAAGTGTATTCCTCTTTGTTAATGTTTGTCTGAATTAATTTTATGCACCCTATTGTTTGTTCTTGTTTCTTTTTTAAAAATTTTTGGGGTGGAGGGTTGATTACCAGAGATACAGGATTTTCCTAGTTCTGGTATCAGCCCACCATAAGATGTAAATTGTTGTTTATTTTTTTTAGCATGTTAGATTTAAGTCACCTTTTTATGTACTTTTTTACTTATTAAGGTGAGCAAATAAATGATTATTATAATTATTATTTTCTGAATCTTACTTTTTCTCAGTCGAAACTGGTTAACTATATGTAATCTACGGGCCAAGGCCAAGTAAATTACATTTATAATACGTTATTGAGTCCTAAGGTCTGTCTGTTCGTCGGTATTGTTGTCGTCTTCATCTATTTGCAGGAATTTCCTAACTATGCGACATGTGTTCAGTATGGCTGCTTTTTGTAGTGGGATGTAAGTATTAGGCGTGAGATCAATCAATCGTAAGCTGTGGTGGAGGTAGTTGGGGATGATGCCGGTCGAAAATAGGACTATAGGTACAATGTAAACTTTGTCCTGTTTCCAAATCCTAGTAACCTCATCTTTGAGGTCCGTGTATTTATGAATCTTTTCAGTAATTGTTTTTAGGACGTTGTGGGTGTTGGGAACTACGATGTCAATCAAATAAGTTGTTTTATTTGTTTTATCTTGTAAAGTAATGTCTGGGCGGTTATAGTGTATGGTTCTGTCTGTCAAAATGGCTCGGTCAAAGTACATTTTATGTGTTCTATTCTCTAATATAGGGTTAGGTGTATATTTGTAGTATGGCGTGTGTGTATTTTGTATGAGTTGATGTTTGAGTGCTAGTTTCTGATGAATTATGTTGGCTACCTGGTTGTGTCTATGAGTATAATCTGTTTATTATTATTATTATTATTATTATTATACGGCCTGTATGACTTGTACCACTGAAATAATGTAATTTGTTACAAAAGAAACGAAATACGCGCATTGGTTACAATCAATAGTTAGGTATGTTGCACAATGTTTGAAATATTTATTTCCCGACTATACATACGAGTACAATAATACGTTGACATGTCTTTAATATCAGGATCAGTCAACAATCATTGATGAAAGCAACGAGATCAGATGACATAGTGATACAATCTTACCTGTAATAATATGTTTTTTCGCCTCCTTCATTCCTGTGCTATGTTTCAAAAACCTTAAAAAAGATTGTATGTATGTCAGTTTTATCAGTAGGTACGTACAAATAACCTACTGATCCGCCAATGTCAGGAATTGGCAACGATGCAATGTAAATTGGGTAGTTTACCGTCAAGTCAACTGGCATTCTCTTTATAAGCTGTCGAAACACAAAGCGCTTTGACTTTGTATTTACAATCTCTCTGAAATCTATATTTATAAAAGAAAGTCGTGTTAGTTACTACACTTATAACTCAAGAACGGCTGAACCGATTAAGCTGGAAATTGGCATGGAGGTAATTTAGAGCCAGGAGAAGGACATAGGATACTTTTTTTTATTTTTTTTATTTCTTTACTTTTTTTATTTATTGCCCTTTAGGCGGAACAAAGTTCGCCGGGTGAGCTAGTATATGTATATAAATACCTCAGTGTATGAAAGATTTACACGTCATGTCCACCTGAACTGAACTAAGTTGAGTGTATACAACTGTATTCTAAATGTAAGAACCATCTTTTGGAAAGATTTTTGGAAAACATCTTTGTTGCCAACGCTGAGTTTGCAAATACTTTTTGACTTTGACAATAACTTGTTTGTCGGTGGTCTTAGGCTGAATTTTGGTGATGTTGGTGGCAGTTAGAGATTTTGTTGAGCATGCAAAGGAGTTCACATGAATGATTGTCCTAGGTTAGGTATAGTCTGACGAATGACAAGTGGCTAAGCAAGAGGCTCGCTATCAGATGGACCAGTCAGTTGAAAACGGAGAAATCACTCAACGGGCCATTCTATGTTTATTTGTGCTTATAGCCAGAACTACTAACAGGCTCTATTTCATCCATATTCGTGAGCTGCCACGAAACTAATGACTTAGCATAATGCTGATTTATATATTAACAAATCAGTTCTGTATAGTAGTGACTTATAAATGAAGTCTGAAATGATAGCCAATAAAACGCATTTAGATGTCTGGTGCTACGCTATATTCGTAGCTCGTTCGATCGTAGCTGGCCTCTCTGGCCGTCGTAGCAGCTACGATTCTCGTGCTACTATTTTAATGGACGATTTTACTGTTTGTTTCAATAGCCAATAATAAAATGCAATCAGATGTCCGGGGCTCCACTATAGTCGTAGCTCGTAGTTGGCCCAATGTTACGTCGTAGCAGCTACGATACTCGTCTTGGTATTTGAGTGAATGATTTTACTGTTTTTTCTGATAACCAGTGCATTGCATATGGGGTTCCGTGTTCCACCCCATATGCAAAACTTTAATTATTGGGAGGAGACCTCGTCACAGCATGCGTAGCGTGAGATGCTTTCGGGCTAGGAGGAGCGACGATTTGGGAAAGACCGCTAGCAAGAGGTGGATGTGTGTAGCTGAATAGGCCTACGTCCATCAGTGACCCAGTTAAGGGTGATGAAGATGATGATAATGATATATAATTTGTATTTTTACTTTTTATTTTATTAGAAGTATTTATGGGTCAAATCCGTACTGTGGAAGGCACGTTAAGCAGTATTTCTCGTCACTCTGGCTGACATCACTGGCCTAGTCATTCACGTCCAGCCTGACCCTGGTGAATAACCCCTTTATTCATAAAAACTTAATTAGCTCTTCAACTAAACGTAGTTTTTGTATCGTTTTGCCTCTTAGTTCTATGTTTATTTGTGTAAACATAGTTTAGTAGATAGTATATTATGTACCGCAATACTTAGCTCTTAAGCAAATATCTTTGTAATATCTAAGTAGTTGTTAAGTAAATTGTCCTGGAGACTATTGCAGTACACGCAAAGGGTCACTAAGTTGTAAGTGCTTGAATTGTTGACATCACCATGTATCCACTTAGTGAGCAATAAAGTTTTGAAATTTGAAATTTTCATTCTTATTCCTGCCGTCTTTTGCGAGTAAGTGATACAACACGTCGATTGCTAAAACCATGCTTTAGCGTTGCGTTCGTTATTATAAAAAAGGGGGTAACACTTCAGCCATACATTTATGGCACCTCAAGCCCATGACTTTTCATGTAGCAACCAATTCCTAACCATTACGAAACATAGCGTATGATGTCGTCTGCTTATCTTACCTTGGTCTTTTCTTATCATCAGCAAACGTCAAATTGATCGTACTCGGCACTCAGATGAGTGTTGGACTTTAAATAGCACACAACACCGCGGCGCTTACCTCTGATTCATACCGGCTTCTTGCCGAGCACAATACAGGTTGTTGTTTAAAAAACCTGCCAATATTTTAGTTGCCAACTAGACACACCTTAACTTCGAACTCATGCTGTCTCGTAAACTGACAATAGAACTGAGTGAGATTGCCACACTTTCAAGAGCTTTTGAGTAACGGCTTGAATACGGGAGTAAGAAGGAGATTTTTTAGAAACCGTGTCAAAAGCATTTGTTTCATGTGTCAATAATTTTAATACAATAAAAATAAAAAACCTGACATATGTCTACTACAGGTTAAGACGTTGATTCTACATCATTGAGAAGAACCTGGTAAGAAACTCGCTAGTTTCACTTTTCGACATAGTTTGTTTACAATAAATTGAAGTAACACAGTCATAAAACATATGCAGACGAACAGATTAAACTTGATTCTAACACAATCATTTGACTGATAGGAATTCAATATTTTATGTGTGTGAGTGAGTGTTTTAGAAAACAGGCCTCCGTTCAATTCAAATTATCCAAGGAATTTTTTTTTCTCTCAAATCTATATGACCCTCGTAATACAAGAATTGTATGAGCGAGTATACTCTTAGTAATAAAATAATTTGTGACTGCAATCATTCCCAGACGACGTGGGAATAAGATAATTTCAATGCAAATCTTTCAGTGCTTTCAAATAGCCATAAAATCTAGAAATCCTACAAACACAGCGTTATCGTTCTGGGAATCACAGCCGTACCCACCGACCGAGTTGGCGAAGCCATCGTTTCCTGGTTGACTCCGACGCTCAAATGTTTCAGCATTACATGGCAAATTACGAAGGACTGTATGTCTGCCAACAATGTTTATCGAAAAACGTCTAAATTACGATTATTTTTGCCGAGACAGACACGCCTGAGAATCTCGATGTACTTAGTTACATAATCTCGAAATGTTATATGCGAAACCTGAATGAACCTTTTTATATCTTCGACGTGAAGGTAAGCTTCAAGTTTTGTGGGGTTTTAACTGAACAGTTAGCTTTTGAGCGCGTCGCTCCTCCGCATCTGCGCCAATGAGTATGCTTGCTGGAATGCGTAGATGCAGTAGAGGAGCGCGTCATTTCAACTTAGACGATCTCTAGCAGATCACCAATATACATATTTTGCGGGAATAAAACCCACTAGGTACTGCGACCTGTTTTCACACGCTGTGAATTTCCATGTGCCAAACGCGAAATGGAGAACTATGACTGCTTGACAGTTAGAGATAGAAAGTTTATTTGTTTACGGTAAATTATATTTTACCAAGTTTATAATGATGAACTTCAGCTCGCTTCTTGGCTCCGTTGACAGTTACCAACTCATTTCGACGAAGGACGAGCACAAAAAATTATTTTTCTACATTAGTAACTAGTAAGTAATATTTTAGTTAACATCAGGCGCCAGAATTTATATGTGTAAAGTGCGAGTGTGCCATTAGGGTGATCCCAGACAGTCCGACGACGCAAGTTGGTAGGTTATCGTTGAGTGTAAAATGCCAGAGGCCGAGCTCGTATCAACACAAGGGGTAAGGGCTTTCATTTTAATAAAAAGCCAGCTTAAATCTATGAAGAAGGCCCATGTTCAGCTGTAGATATTAATGGCTTAAAATAAAAAGGGATTTTACTCAGCAAGGAGGCGTCTTTCAGTGAGGCAGCCACTCGCACTCCACGTTCACTTGCCTGTGGCTTGTCTACTTGGACCCAACAACTTTTTTATTCGGCAAAAAAGGAGTTACTAGAGTTAGGGATTAGAAAGGCTCGTGATTAAAACCTTAGTGTCTCATGTTATCAAACTACTCAGCAACTGACATCTAGCGCCGACAGCCGAGACCAATTGCCCTAACTGCGGGAGACAACCAAAAACTACATCAGAAATTTTTGGATCGGAGTGTTCACCCATCCGATTCCTTGACCGGCCATGTGTATCTTTTTTTAACCTCCTATATCACACGGCTGGGCAAAGGTCTCCCCCCAGCTCTTCCAGCGGTCCCTACCCACAGTCAAAACCTGCCAATCTCTAGAGTGATTTACAAGGTCCTCGCACCATCGCTTTTTAGACCTTCCTCTTCGGCGTCGTCCATCTGTGTGGAGCCATAAGGTGGTGATTGACATGACATCCTGCAAACATGACCTGCCCACTCCCACTTCAGCTTTGAGGCTTTAAGGCCAACTTAATCATAATCATAAATATTTATTGCAACTTCTTGGATTCTAGTTTTGTATGTGTAGCTTAACAAGGATTATTCCCGATGATTCGCCAAAGTCGCTAAGCCACGGGTACTTCTAATAGAAACTAGATTTAACCCAAACGTATCTGGGCAAGCACACCCACCTCAGCTCCGTCCTTCCCCCTTTCGCTAAATATAGGTCACGACACTAAATTGGGCAAGTATTCTGATCCCTGTTTGTCATGGCGTGAACATGACGTCAGGTATAGTATATTTAGACACAATTCTCGTTCCCAGTCGTTTTGTAATGTAGACTTTATTGCTCTGTCTTTAAAGACTTCAGTTTCGGAATGTGATGAATCACTTTCCGGGGTTATGTTTTATGTATGGAATTGGTTGTGTTTATCATCACGTAATTTGCTGTACTTCAATGATTTACAAGAGACGCGGAATATATCGTTCTGTTTATACTCGTAAATATTCGTAAGAATTTTGTGAAAATTAGACATGTTTTCATTTTTCTGGTGTATTTTAGCTAAGCCAGCGTCACCAATTTAATGAACAGGGAAAAATCTATAAAATAAGCAAATCTTAAAATTATAAATCCTGTAGTACCTTTTATTTTAAGACTGAATTACTCATTATTGCACTAAAAACAATAGTTTAGACACATAAAAATCACCAAGTTTTGCGAAGAACATCGCAAACGTACTAAAAATATCGGAGCAAATACCGAGACGGTCCGTTTACTTCGAAATTATGAAAATTAATCATCATGAAACTTTACGCTATTTTGTGGTTTACGCCTATAGGCTAGTGATACAGTTTTAGCGTCTTCTAAGGGCAACCTTCGAGCCAACAACAGGATCACGCTACGCTAGGTCCCGCGGGTCACTAATATCCCGGGAGCTGGACAACTATAAGCTTGATATGAAGCTTCCGGTGATTATCCCTCTCTTTAGCCTCTCGTATTACGAATGAATCAGCGAAACGATTCACGTTTAACCACCTTGCAACACAACCGCAAACTGGACGAATGACCTGACAAAGATCGCAGCGTTTCGGTGGATGCAGGCCGCCTACAACCGGCCGGTCTGGAAATATTTATTTATTTTATTTATTTATTTATATAACATTCTTATATCATCTTAATATATGGGGGGGTCTACTTAAGTTCAGCCGTTGACGTCGTGTGTTGCTATTGATGATGATGTTATCAAGTACACAGTAAACACACTTAGTTTTCACAGGGTCGTCAATGCGCTCTTGGTGCGTTATGTGTTCAACTGCAATCTCAGCACTTTAGACTGAACAAATCGTTCAAATCCCACGACTTGTTTAGAGATAGGAATTTATGCTCATTTGGCAGACAGTAAATACTCGAATTGATATAATTCAAAATGGCGACCATAACGTGGCCCACCTGCCCGATCAGTGATATTATCGTAATGGCTGAGCTTTAGATGAGATTATTTTCCGTCAAAACACGCCCAAGGATTGTTTATGAATGAGTGGCTGACGCTGGAGGTACTCCAGCTGGCTCCTTGCTCACTGGGCTAAATATAAAGCGATTGTGGAAGTCACCAGGAGAGGACTGAGGCTTGGGCAGGAATGTGTTTACGAATCTCCGACAGGTAACGATTGATGGAAAGTATTAGATCTGTCTGAGCCCTGTTAAATGAGGTGTTTCTTTTTAGTGTATTTGTGAAGAAATAAAGCTGTTTTTCGTTAAGCAAGTAGAATCGATGTTTTTGAGTGATTTGTCTACAGATATTCACAGGGACATTTGTGTTTGTTCATGTGTCTGGATGTTGCAATCTGAGTATTTATTCAAACTTACTTCAGTAAACACTAACATTTACCAGCGATATCAATCTCAAAGAAACTTTAATTGTAACTTAAATATTTTCTAACATAACATACGCTCACGATTATAATCCGAACGGGGTATCTGGAAGCACACTACTGGCTGCAGCTTTCATGATGAACGGAACATTCAAAAGCTCACATTTCGCTAACGAATATAAACACAACATGTCAAGGGTTGTTTGGGTTCCATAGCGGTGCTTTCCGTCACTGGACAGTTAGCGAATTGTATCAATGGGCACAAAGTAGGACTTCTCCTACTTCTTAAACAGTTTGTGTTGTTTAGTCTGCAATTTTCACAGCATCTAACAGAATAAATGTGTCTTTGTTGATAAGACATTTGATAAGCGCACATGAAAAAGTCATGGAACATGGCCAAATGGTACGAAGCCACTGATGGTGTTTCAGATAAAGACAAAAAATAAAGCAAAACTCAACGAGAAGCTTTAATGGGCGGAAGCTAGTAGCGGTGACTTCTTAATCTTGGAAACATGACGTGTCTATTTTTAAACATGCCTATTTAAAATGTTTTATCTAAGGATACATTTGTCACCTCTCATAGAAAAGGAAGATATTTACACTAAGTTGACTAAATGAGGGTTGAACTTATTCTCAACACACACACGAACGATGGAAGCATGATGGTTTGAGAAGTCAAGCTTCAGGCGTTACAGTACCAGAGGTCGTGGGATCGATTCCCAAACAGTACAAACATGAACATGTCTGTTTGTATGGGTTGTTTGTTTTGTAGGTATGTTTTCAAAAAACGAGTATTTTAGCATGTTGAGCCGTCGTCTAGTGAACTTTATTTATGACTGTCATAGGGTAGATTTTAGACCCACATTTATTTATTGTTTTTTTATGTTTATGTTATGACTTTGTCTATACTACAATCAGTCACTATGGAAATCTGTAGCGTAAGTCTATTTTTAACAATGGACGTTCCTATATCTGCAAATGGTAATGATGATGAAACACAAAAAACTTCCATTTATCTATATTTGTTCCAGAACGGGACCGTTTGGCGAAAACAAAACGCCGCGCGGAAGAATCAGGTTTTCAAATGCTATTCTTGTCTAGGATTTAGATGATTGTATCTAATTGGTAACGCTCTACTTTAGAACCAGACAATTAGGTACCAAAATACTCAGTCTAATTTGAGACATAAATTGATTGAGATATGACAAAACATAATGGCATTTATCACCACTTGTAAGGTCATCTAAAAATGACTTGCGTTCGGATGACCCGGGCTGAGATGCTTACTGAACAAATTCTTGTCACGGATTTTGTCTCTTTAGAACCATACACAATGCATATTTAGATTGAAGTTTTGTTAGCTGCTGAATTCTATATCATTGAAATTAAAATTGACTTGTCGTATTCGGATGACCCGCCGGGCTGAGATGCTTACTGAACAAAATTGTTGTCACACATTTTTTCATTGTTGTCAACCATACATATTGCACAAGTTTGATTGAAGTTCTGTCTTGGTTGTTGAATTCTATATCATTGAAATTAAGTATTTACTACAAGAGATGGGTTATGTTGACATAATTAATGCGAGTACCAAATATGGATTGGTGATTACGAACTCATGCTATGTTCCGAAAAATTCGATCCGGGATTCTATTTGAATGAATGAATATTCCGATGGTTCACTCAGTGAGTTCGTAAACAGAGAAGATAAATAAAAGTTACAACTTTTAGTACATCTTCATCTTCTGCGTCTTCAGTGAAAGCTATGTGGTTAAGTCCTACAAATTTTCTGGTGACTTATTGTGATATTATATTCAAAGTTTACATTCCTGAGGGGCTAGCCAAGAACAACACGCACCAAAACGCCGAAAGCACCAAACAATTTATTAAGGTGACATAAATGTCTTGTTGGGTCAACCAGATCTGGCGACTTCTAATGTCGTCCCATACATTTATAAAGCATTCTACATATCACCAGGCGGAGTGTGTTGCTTCAACCAAAGACTTGGACTTAGAGAACTTCAACCACAACACTTGTACAAAGCGCTCAACAAAATTCTGTCACAGTACGCATCTCCAGCTCAGAAGTATCAACGTAACAGCTGTCAAAGATTCCGTGGAACACGAGACCAACATGTGCGGCCCGACTGGTGTGGTTAACTGACCTGTCAGCCGGTGACTCAGCAGAGCCGGGCAACTTCAACAACCAAAACCACCTCACAATTTAGCGTGCCAAATCTATTCTTACGACCAGAAGCCACCATTCAAACAATTCACTACCGTATTATCTATATTCAAAGCTTGTTCTTGCTTACCACGTCTTTTAGATGAGCTGCAAAGAAGATTTAGTGCTATGGGAAAAGATATAGAATCTGTTTTGCGTTAGAATTTTGATGAAAGTTTATATTAAGCTTTATATCACCTTAGGCTTAGACATTAGGCTATCGGATGTAATCGAATGTCATGCCTTGCAACGTCTGGAAAGTTCTGGTTCACCTGCAATCATTAACTACTTTAATTAAATTCAAACTTCAAACTTTTATTGCGTTCATGTAGTACATTACATGTCTGGAATACAGTTTTTGGTTCAGAACATGAACCCAATCACTGGCACTGAGGGCACTGCAATCGAAAAATAAATAGAATATCAACAAATTGATCATAATAGTACTAATTTACAATTACAAACATTTATAATTCTTCATTAAAAAACTCTGACAGGGAATAGTTAAGTAGTAGTAACTTTTACCGATTAGATATTGCTTTTGCATATGCAATTTAATGTAAATTTCTGCATCGTTAAACTATGGCTCACGCCACCCCATAGTTTAGGAGAGGCCTGAGCCCATCAGTAGGACGTATAAAGGCAGTTCTTTGTTTGTATGTTAAACTAGTCGAGTGGTCCACTAGCTTTCAAATGGTCTCCATGTTAGATTTTAACTGAAAATATGAATAGAGAAGTTTTTAGAGCCTAAGTCCACGAAGGCGAGCAACGGCTAGTAATTAACAAATGAAACCAATTATAATAGGCAGTTATTGTTTTCCTAAGTGATTGATTAGCAATTATTAGTCTCGTCAAATAGATAGGCTGTCACTTATTTAGGTTATCGACATGGTTCGATAGTGACTAATACACTGGCCACTACCACAGAGCATAAGCGAAGCGACATTACTAAATGTTATGCACCTAGAATTGTGTGTCTCATACAGCATTGAAAACTAGAGATGCCTTATTTGCCCAACCCTCCTGAAAAAACTAAGATTGAACTAAACTACTGAGTTGAAATTTGGAAAAAAGCGGTTGCCAAATTAACACAGTATTGTGGAATAACGACCTACTTATGCCCTGGGCACTGCACTAATGATTTATATAACGAATTACTTAGCTATGTGTATTAAAATACGAATCATACCATGAATCCTGAAATATCAGATCTCGTAGAACTTGCCATCACCTTCCACCATTATTTCAAAAATTCAAAATATCTTTAATTTAATAGACCAAGCGCTTTTAAACCGTCAACAAAACAAACAAAAATACACTTAATAATAGACTTCTTCTTCAGAAGAAGTAGAAAAAGAATAATAGACTTAAATACTATAATAAATATAATACATAAATACACAGTATACAAACATAATTGTGACCCTACCACCGGTGTCGGTTTTATTTTAACCCGTAAAAGTTGATAAAAAATAAATGAGCAACGGGACCTGTTCCAAAACTGAATAAAGCCGTGTATTGCTCGCTCTCGCCCCTCTCAGGAGCATGGTCTGCCCCAATCGACGTCTACGTCAGTGCTGCAGCAGCTACCTGCCAAGAGGTGCAATTGTTGCACAAATAGCCGGCGCAGACCAGACGGCTGACTAATTGTCCAAACCGCCATCGAACCATGGACTTATGCTCCGATCAAACCTATCAATAGGTTGATTCTGGTCGTTTTAGTGTGTTATGTTCTTTAGTATTATGACCTTTGTATTGTGCAGAAGACGACATGTCACTTCCTACCTATGTTGCGGACACTGTACCTTTGAACTCCCCAAACTTCCAATATCTACGCAATTGAGATGAATCCGATCAATCTATTACGATCTTGCAGCATTATTTTCTTGTATCTCTACCTGAAAGTTGTCTAGAAGAGATCGCTTCTTCTCGCTTTGAAAAGGCCGCCTAAATTGCATTATTTTTTTTACATCCTAAATCTCTTAACATTTCAATGTAATTGTATAGACAAATTAGTGAACGATTCAGTTGAGTTAAGCAATGTGCACGTTACTCGGCAACAAATACTGAAATACCACATCAGTTCTGTTTTAGTAAATTAAAAACGTAGAATGACCTTGTCGACTAGCTTCTAGCGGTAATCATACACAAAAGTGATTAGGAAGATTAGACAGTAATGTAAGATCAAAGCGAATATACATATATCCAGATATATACATATTTGACTAAATTAATGAACCAAAAGCTTTTTTTCAGTAGGATTCATCATTCGTGAATTTGGTTATCATCTGGAAAAATGACCCGCTGGCGCATAAAGATCCTCCCAAGGCTTGATCACCACCCAGGATGAGCATTCATTAGATGAACACATTTTTTTCTGTTGTTCGGCCACTAATATAGGTACTCGTTTTCATACAAGAGGTACACTGACTGTTATTCATAATCGTAAGGTGTCTTCGTATTTGGAAGTCTACCCTACACTTCTGAAATGTATTCCCTAGAATGAATTTTGATTAATCTCTAGGTAATCTTATTAGTCAAAATAAACACATCCACTGATTAAATTATTGCAGAAGCCGATTTATGCTTTCCGGTTCTAATTTTGATAGTTAAAATATACTATCTAGTATATTTGCTTGCATGCTTTCAAACAGGTAGTAAAACGATAGCAATACTCTCAAGTTATAGGTTTTAGTAACTTATTTAAGTAGTTTAGGTTTTAATGAAAATTATCGAACGAGAATAAAAGACAATATTTTAATTGAAGTAAACTATTAAGACTGACAATTACTCTACAGATTTAATTTCAGTTGTATTAGAATAGGTAAACATATTTTAAAAAGCGTAGGTGATAACACTGCGCAATTCCAGGGTTTGGCAATCAAATGACTTTTAGACAAAGTAGCTCAATTTTATGATCAAAAATTGGCATTCGTCAAGGAATGTGGTGAACTGGTGATGCCAATCCCAATCAATTGTGTAATGGCTTGATTTTGAAGGACGTATTGGACGTACGTGAAGTTGTGGACGTACGTATCACTTCGACTTTGCAGTGGAATAAGCAATTAAGTACTACTATGATTCTATTGTTACAAGTGATGATCCTTTAATAGTAGTAATTCTTCATGTTCAACTCGTGACAAGCATTGATGAACTCCTGGTTCTGATAGATGTTATCTGGGGGTGCAGAGTTCTTGGCTTTGTCTCGTCCTCTAGGCTGCTTGACCCTCGGTGTGATGGACTTCACAAAGGTCGATAAGAACTTACTGAAGATGCCCATGAGACCAATCACAGAGAGGCCTAGGAGAAAACCCTGAGGAGAATATTAAGAAAATGTAAATGTCTTACGTAAATAATAGTATTGGTTAGAGATTCTGTTACTATTCAACTCCATAGAACTAGAACTAAAATCAATGCCAGTATCTAAGAGAGTACAGTCGTTGAATGAAAAAGTAAAAAGTAAATCAATGCTTTTAAGAATATAAGCTGAGATTAACTTACAACACTCCCTCCAAGATCTGATAGAAATAAATTCCAGTCGTAGTTATATCTCTCCTCATAAACAGACACCATCATGCTATTGAAGTGGATGAACAGCTGAAATTTTCCATAAAACTTTTTAGACAAAATGATAACGCCTGCTACTGAACTACTATTGAACTATTAGAGAAAGTGACTGAAGATGGAGCCTTGAATGACTCCAACATCGAATAGATAAATGAAAATCTCTTAACGTAGAGAACGTCACACACAAATTACCGTATCAAAACTGATTTGTTTTAATAAGTATCATAGATATACATAATGTACATTTAGCTTGATAGATCTCACCTCACGTTCGACCCTGTTGCTCTGGCTTAAAATGCAGAGAACCAGATAGAACAAGATGGTAAAAAAAAACTTAAAGTATAGAAGAATGAAGAGAACCCACAAAGTTGAGGACCTGTGTTTGACGGGCCGCAGCTCCCCGTCTCAGAACCCACTCGTGGGAGATGCTGTCCCACGCAAACGTGTGCCGGTCGGTGACGAAGCCATTGTACATGTAGGAAGTGCAGAACCGAGGGCAGGAACTGCAGGTGTGGTTCTTCGCTAGTCTGCAAATCAAAACAGCTCCTGTTATTTCGGTAGTCATGCGATTTTATGTCTGCCTCAACGGACTTACCTACTGTCCCCAGAATTTGCGTATAGGTGTCCTAAAATGAACTCACCTGATGGGGAGCAGCCGTGAGGCCTGCAATGTTTGCTTCACGGCCCGTCTAAAAGCCTGGGATTTTAGGAAGGAGGAAACATATGTGCTAAAAGAGCATTCGACGTCTGGATAGCAGGGCACAAGTACATATCACCGAACTGGTGCAGGCCAATAGTTGCTGGATCGTGTCTGTTTCTGACTTTAGAGCTTTGTAGATTTCCTCATTTCTGTTTCAATCTACTAACAAAAAAGGTGGTTGGATTACTTACGCCATATAAGCAACGATCAGTCTCCTCATGGATTCATAATTGTCGCAAGGTGGCAATCTACTTCTTATCCAGGGACCAGAACAACCGGCATTAGCCGTCACTTCTTTCCATACACATTTGGTAGTGCACTGTAATGGTTAATAAAGATTCCCATAAACGTCATTCCTACCAGAACATACACAATAAGGATCGCCCTAATACAGATTATAACTATTTTAGAAACAAAAGTTGAGAAGTAATAAGCACTTACATTATTGGCGCTATAGTCATCTTTGTCGATGCAGGGTTCCGAATCTTCAGTGATCATCTTGTATTGGTTGACGGTTAGCTTCATCTCAATCGTCTCTCCTAGAGTGGTGTATATGTATTCTACCAGGCCACCGTTGTATACGTCCACTTCTGTACACAAAAGTATTTTCATATCAATTTAATAAATTATAATATGATTATAAATGGCCTTGTAAATTTTAGATTGACATTGTAATCGGATGTGCGATGTGATCTCTGAATTCAACCTGAAGAAAGAATCTTGATGATTTGTATGTGAAATAAAACTAAAAACTTTATTCCTGAAAATACTGGGAGACCTTGTGAGAAATAATGTAGAACTAAACAACTTACCAGTAAAAGGTTCTCTGCTGTAGTGCACAAAAACGTGGAAACCTGGAGGCACGATGCCCATCCAGTTAGCCACGTCATTGGCGCTGTGCTGCAGAGTGATCGACAGCCCTGACTCCCTGGTGGCTTTCCTCATGAGGATCTTAGGTGTTAGCGTGTAACATCGTCCGTGTATAAATCCAACGGTTTCTTTCACTTCAAGATCTTAAAATTGAACATTACTTAATTTCAATATGAAGTACAGTTACGCGAGTTGATAAACTATGTATAACTCAAATCAATTCGCCATTAATATTCATTCATACCAAGGGAAAGGAGTTTTCTGGAATTTCTTACTTAATGAAATGTAACTGGGAAGAAAAAATTGAAAATTATCGTTTTTTACTGATGTAGTATTGCTCTTCGATTGATTTCAACTTGGTCACTAAAATCAGATTAGACCACACATTCGAGATAGCATAGCGAGCTATATCCGGGATATCTTTTCTCGCAGGATCAGCTCTGTGATACGATTACCACATCTGCGTCTAGGCCAATACAACTTGTATTTAGACCTAAAGCAGGTACCACTGAACTTCACCCACAGCGCTTTCAATCGGTACCCACAAGGTTTGAGGGTACAGAAAATCTGCCTATGTTATTACTTCTAAGCCAGAAGTACGACTCGACATACAAAAATCTTACTGGTTTGGTACTTACAATGCATTTCCTGGTTCAAGCCGAACTGCACAAAGAATTCACTGGAGTCATAAGTAATCTCCCGCCATAGTTGCTCCAGAGGAACAGCTGAGAAATTGAAGTGTCGCCATTCGGAAGTAAAATAGGGATGCGCAAATAAACCATACTCCTGAACGAAAAAAAAGAAGCTTAGTGATTATGGTTATTATTGTTTTAAGCATTTTGCATGCAGTATCTTTATTAAAGATCCGTGAAGTAAAGATGTTGAAGGTTGATGAGATCACCCTAGCTCATAGGGTAAAATATACCAGAAAGATTCGGCCGGTCCGTTAATGGTCTCGGTAGTACAGTGGTTGGTGCAGTGGTCAGTCAGTTTGCGAAAGATGCAGGTTCGATTCCTGCCTGATGCCAAGATGACCAAAAGTCTTTTTCTGGTTTTTCAGATCTTTAATAAACCTTAGTGATTCCTTAATTTAATTCTTAAAATTGAGGATATTTAGTGACGCACAATAGGACAAGGGATAGCATCCAAATATCTAGTGACTCGTTAATGGTCGAGTTTATGACAGTCAGTAATGTTGTGGCTCTACCATTATTAAACAGAGTCAACCAAGTGGTAGCCACCACCACTGGCTGGAATGGCTGAAAAATAATGTTTCAACGATTTTATTGTTTACGTAAAAAAAGGAGTCGTCCCCTGCTCGTTTCATTGAAGTCGTTTAAAAATACATATTTTTTGTTTGTTTTAGCTTCCTAATGTTTTGAAGTACCTGATTTTAGATGTTCTTACCCTCATTTTGGCGAACTTATACGGTGGCTCCCTGCAGAACGTAACACTCGGGTACATGATCGTTTTGTTGAAATCGAAGTGAGTGTATGTCGTTATTGGTATGTCGATCAACTTCCTCACACATGACGATATCTAGGAAAAAATGTGTATTTTAAAACAGAACTAAACCAAATAATGTCTTTATATTATTCTCATACAAACGAACTCATACATCATATAACAATTCAAGGTGAAGCGAATGGGCGATTAATGTGGCCGCTTTCACCTAAGGGAGATGAGATTTATGCTGAACAGGAGCATTATTTGTGCTGACAGGCGTTAGACCGTTTCAAACATCTTCAGAAAGAAGAAATTCTTCTTTTAAAGAACTCTACGCCAGCTCATACGCAAAACACTTACCTTGTTTAAAAACTCATAAGCCATAGGGCCATGCAAATGGGTCATTTTTCACGAGTAAGATAAATAACGAAAAAGGTAGCCTGATGTGCCGCTGACTGTACACTTACTTGCTGCACCACAACTCCGACGCACAATATCACAACAAGCGTTCTGATAATATTCGGTGCCGTTAAGCAGTTAACGCATTTCTCTTTAATCGTTAGAGTAGGCTCTGGCTTTTCCACCTTGAAAAAAGTCATAATTTACTTTAAAAATCACAGTTACTTTTCCACAAATGGCTTGCCTAACTGTCTTCTGAGAAAGGGCTAAACTGTCAAAGAGGTTCTATTAGAATATTTTAGTTTACAACCAACTGAATTATCAAAGTGCATCAAGAGTAGCGCGTAATGTTAAAATCTCATTAAGCATTGATAAGACACTTAGTTCATTCCAATTAGAGATTTAAAGAATGACTCTACTATATTGCATGAAATTGAATGACTACACAGGCACAGGTAGTGAGTTCGTCGGATGTTCCTTTATGTCATTTTAGAAAAATAGCGTAAAATCGCTTTTGAATATCATAAACACAATAGCATTTAAAATGTACCTAGGGTAAACAGACAGTCATTGGACACTGAATAGTTATTGGACAGTCCCTTTTAATTTGCTAAAAATAAAATAACAACAAATAAAAAGCGACATCTATATCTATTACCTAAATCTATAAGTTCCTAACATTGTTATAGTTCATATTATATTTTGTAACAGATGGCAGTAGTAAACTGTCAAAAAAAATATTTCCCGGCGGCTGTCACGAAAACGTATAATTGTCTTGAAAAATAATTATTTTTATAAGGTTGAGTCTAGAGTTTTGTTACGATTTTGGCATAGTGGTGATTGATATTGTTTTAGCACCTCGGGGATTGGTAAGATATCATACCATTTTGCATGATAAATGGACTTTTATCTCATAAATGTGATATTTTGAGGTTATTTTCACCAGTACAGTAATTGTATCGTAAAATTTGAAAATATCTAATAATGGACAGTGTCCAATAACTATTTTTTGTGTCCAATAACAATTATTGGACACTGTCCAATAATTGTCACTTATTATGTCCAATAATTGTTTGCTTGCAGGTTGAAGTCTTAATAATGCCTAAGGGAAACAAGAAAAATTATGACTCTAATAATATGCTTTTAGCACTCAGGGAATTACAGGAAACGGAAAACCCAAAGATAAGAGAAATTGCCCTAAAATATGACATTCCAAATTCTAACGATGAAGCTAATAATACCAACGAAGACTTAGAGGCAAAAATCCTATTCGATATGTACCAAAACAAGAAGTTCTGAACTTGTAATTTTTCTTGCAATTTTCCTATTTTATTAATTTATTTTGTGACCAATAAGTTCCAAATAATAATTTTGAGTTGTTACTCTTCTTAAGTTTTTCATAAACTTTATTTTTCAGATTTTATTTCTTTAAATATTTATGATCTCTAACGTTTGAGACTGATTAGAGTTTAGTAATGAATAATTTACATATGACTTAGTTTTCAGAGGTGTTTATAAATTTTTCGAATTAAAAAAGCTATTTTTGTTCTAATAATATTATACATAATGTTCTTATAGTGTTTTATTAAGTGTTTAACTATAATTTCACTATATTAATTGACTGTCCAATAATTGTTTCCGACCGTCCAATAATTATATTTTTTGTCCAATCACTGTGTTTTTTGTTCATTTTTTTAAATATAATAATATTTTTCAACTGTTCACAAAAAGTAAGGTTTTTAATTAATTGTTATGATAGCTCATTTTATCTAGTTTCCAAATATCTCTGCAGTTTATGAGATACTGAAATAGTCGAAGGAAAAAAAAATTCAAACTATTTTATTCGCTTAATTGTCCAATGACTGTCTGTTTACCCTATTTAAAAGCGATGTTAAAACTTTACTTTTGTGCTTTGATGTTTTGTTTTGTATGTCAATTGTAAATTACGTATCTACTTACCTTCTTTTCCAAAATAGCTGTCATTTTCTAGTATTTCACTAGTGGTCGGGATCACTTCACTCTTTTCATATTGACGGCTGATGGCTGTATGTTGACCGTATTCACGTAGATATATGTTATCAAGGATCGAAGCTCATATAGGTGCGAATAATTACGATATATTATATTTTATTACATTATCTATCTAATTTATGAGATCCATATTCAATGTTGTTTATGTGAAAAGTGGAAAAATTGTAGGCGCAATGTGTTGTCTGCCGAATGTGAAATATTAGTTTACTTATAGGGACTGTAGTACTTTTTAAAAACTAAGTACTTAAAATGGAAGAGTGAAACACCACCTGTATTCCTTAAAAATGCTTAAACGAATATCTCTAAAACAAATGCAAGCTAATTCTAATCGCTGTATTAGATAGTGATGAACGCTACACAAGAATGTTTCTAAAACGGTAATTGTTGGGTAAATCCTGGATATTTTTAAGACTGTGGGTTCGTAAATAAGTATTTAAAAGCAATGACGATCGATAAAAATTTCACTATATTTTTTGTAATCGCTCGTTGAGCGCAACGTAATTTTACACGACAATCCAACGTCGTTTATTAACAATTTTATACAGACACGAGCTTTATATATACCCCATTGAGAAATGGAATCAAAATCGAAAGTTTACGGAAAATCTCGATTGGAGTTGGAGTGGCTCTCCCTCCTTTTTATTTTTTATATATTTTTTAATTTTTTTGGTTAACATAATTTCACTTATTTACATATAGAATACAGTATTATTTAGAACCAGCTATGGTATTCCGGCTCAAGGTCACCCAACGGGCTATGGAGAGGGCTATGCTTGGTGTTTCCCTACGAGATCGAATCAGAAATGAGGAGATCCGTAGGAGAACGAAGGTCGCCGACGTAGCTCAGCGTGTCAGCAGGTTGAAGTGGCAATGGGCGGGGCACATAGCTCGAAGGACTGATGGCCGTTGGGGCCGAAAAGTCCTCGAGTGGAGACCATTCGAAGCCAAGCGCAACGTGGGACGCCCGCAAGGTGGACGGATGACCTCATAAAGGTCGCAGGGTTTCGGTGGATGCAGGCCGCCTACAACCGGCAGCTCTGGAAATCTATGGGGGGGCCTATGTTCAGCAGTGGACATAATGTGGCTTATGATGATGATGATGATGGTATTCCGGTTGGCGCCAAAACTCACTTTGTTCGTGGTGAGTTATCTTTAAAATTCAATTTAATTAGAAGAGAAAATACTAATTTAAAGCTCCAAGATGTGAAGTGATGTTAGCCAGAATGCCACCCCAGAATATTCACTTAAGTCTCAACAACTATTTAGTTATTCTAGCAATATTAGCCCTAGTTTTGTAAATGAAATTTGTAGAGTTTAAAATGTATTTCAGCAATTCAGAGTAGATACACTGGTGAAAGGATTGTTTGAATAAACCCTGCGGCGGTATCCCAGTTTGGTTGAACACTAATTTTGTTGATGAAATATGACCGCTTATCTCGCAAAGTGGTCGGTAACATCAAACGCGTAGGTGTACTCGTATCTGAACTTCAAATTAACCTATGACAAGGTTCAGGAAATATTACTGTTCGTAAATAAGTGAACTTATTAACACTTATGTAGGAACATGTAATGTTAAGTT
This sequence comes from Udea ferrugalis, assembly GCA_950022985.1. Classification (NCBI taxonomy): domain Eukaryota; kingdom Metazoa; phylum Arthropoda; class Insecta; order Lepidoptera; family Crambidae; genus Udea; species Udea ferrugalis. Next base: position 15,523,541 of record OX465527.1, on the reverse strand, counting down.
TGCTAGGCAGTGAAAACTACTGCAATACAGTGATTAATATATTTTTATTTTGGAATCAGCTTTTGCTCGCGACTTCGATAGTAGAGACATAGGTAGAGTCGTCGCGGCGTCGGAGCTCAATTATGAACTATGTTTAATTCAGTGAGATTAATTTCTTGAAAGCGGTAACAGTTAACTTTATTAGACAGTATTCTATACAGCGCGGCGCGACCTAGCGCCAAACTAAGCAGAGCAAAAGCCATAAATGTATCATTCTATTCGTTCGACTCGTAAATGTTCATTGCCGCCCTCTATCTCAGCTCAATGAAAACTGAACGGCAATGGACGGCTGCGAAGTGCAAACGATTTGCGTTAGATGGCGCTGCGTGAACCTTCCTCCCCAGCAGGTTTACGCACACATGCATGCGTGCGTTGCGTGCGTACACATGCATGCGTGCGTACACGGACGGATCTCAGCTCAGTGTCATTCAGTATAAAGTGAAACGAGGTTGCGCGTTTTTGGTGAAGCACGTATTATCTGAAATTAGATTCGTGTTCCTTAGAAAATGAATAACCATATTCGCAATTGTTACTGTTGTGCATTTGGGTGTATGAATACTTCAGCCAATAAAAGTAGTATCAGTTTTTTTAAGCTACCTACTAGTGAAGAAAGGTAAGACATAAGTTAACAAACATTTCGATTACTACACAGTGCAATTTTCCTTTCATGTCCTTTAAAAAAAAATCTGTTTCCATGGGGAACTTATTATGAATTACTAGAATATAAGAAATGATAAAAGTAAGTGGACTTTACCGCGCGACGTTGCCGATTCGTCCACTCCGTGGCGGCCGGTCAGAGGTAGGGCCGCGGATGTTGCAGCGATAAACGGCAACGTCGCACGTTTTATGCGACGCCGCTGTTACTACTGTAGGGGTGCGCCAAAGTTCACCTATAAACTCCGATTATTGGACCTCTGATTTTCCAATTCCTAACTACTCTTTTTTTTAGTTAAATAAATCAATTTTCCTTCTTACTAATCCTCAAAAGATCGGAATACCTATCAATAAATATTTACTTTATATTTCAGACGAATCCAGTGGTTGAAAATAATTGATCGTGAAGATTTGTATGAAAAATCGGCAGTAAGTTATCGCGTATGTGAAGAACATTTCGGCTCCGAGTCCATTTTGGTATCAGCGAGACGAAAAATTTTAAAACAAAATGCTGTTCCAAAAAGGCTTATAACTTGTGCAAAATATGAATCCGTGGGATGTCAAGCAACGGCTGAAACAAGAGACGCTAACACACAGTATGAAATTTTGGATTTTAATAGTGTCGTATTACAAACGCCTGAAAGTTTTATCAATAATCCGCCTCGTGAGAAAAAACTCAAAAGAGATATTCGTGTGTGCAGGAGAAAACGAAAAACCAAGTCAACGGAGAATGATTTTAATATATTTTTTAAGCTATGTGACAAATTCCTTAACGAAAACTTAGCAAAAATGGTAAAAGAGCAATCCAAACAACACCCACTCCTACAATGCCGGGTCTTTAAGCGGTGCGTGAAAAGGCATTTATATTGAGATATAGCACAGCAGTTCTTCATTACAGTACTTGTCAACCCCAAAACTGGACCTCACGCCTGCTTCTCATCAGGTGGATTGAGGTCACCTTGAAGACCACAGTAAAAATATAAAAATAAACAATAAGCCAAATTCATCGAAAGTTTTGTAATAACGCAAAATCGAAATTGCTTTTGTTCGAAGATTTAAGAATAGAAACCGGCGTGAATATTTTTCAGTTGCCGATTTGTAACCTCATAATTGATTTTGCAATAATAAATATTTCAAACCATATCACAAATCGATACCTCCTACGTTAGTTGTTGTATCCCCAAAACTGCAATTTTACAGGAGAGCGTTTTAAACATTCAGATTGGCCTAGAAACTACATTTATTTATGTAGCTTTGTGAAAATTGTTATATGAATAAAATATATGGTTTTATTGACTATGTTGAAACAAATATATGAAATAATTGCATATTTTCTGAGAATTGTGGCTTACAACATTTTACTACGGAATCCAGACTGTGAAAACTGTTGTATCTCATACATACAACATTATACTGTGGAACACAGACTGTGCCAGCTGTGATATCTCATACTTACAAGATTATACGGTGGGGTCTTGGTTTCATCTTTAGTTGTATCTCATACTTACAATATTATTTTATGAAGTTTAAGAAAAAGTTCGCTGTTGTAAATGATTCTAGTCTCACTATGTGTCACATTAACAATACAATTTCAAGTGTATATTATTGATATTAGATAAATATTGTCAGTTAAGAAATAAAAGTTCAATTATTAATACCAAAGAAGAATGGTCACGTCCCATACAAAAAATCCCAGGCCCGACAGAAACGTAACATATCTCATTTTTTTTGGTATATTGTGTATTGTTAAAATACATATACTTTATATTCGAAATCAATGGCTAACACCAAAAAATATAGCCGTATGTTTTTATTCAGGCGATACACTAAAAAAATGCAAAACGCCTATTATCTATAAAATTCGTATAAGTATGTAATTAAATGACGAAACAATAGCTATGGTATGTATCTAGGTGATCAGGAGATGCAGTTGGATATATAAATAAACTCGTAATACAACGATCAACTTAAGATTCATTGAAATCGTGGTAGGTTTTCGATTATTTAGTAGCATCTATCAATTGGCGGTGGAGGAGGCCTATGTTCAGTAGTAGAAAGCTATGGGTTTCAATGATGATGATTATGATCTATCATTTGGTTTTCAGAATTGAAACAAATAAAAATAAAACTAATAGGTATGTCGATACAAAATTGTTTCTGCAGCCTATTGCCGCTGGATGTCTATACATATATTTCCATATTATATACTCCCGCGGCTTTTAAATTCTCACTGCAGTACGACCGTGCTAACCTCACGTGATAGGTGCCGATTGAGAATTTAATTAACCCTTCAATTGTTAATTGTGGAAAATGTTAAATATCCGGATCATTTCCAGCCAGTTTGTTTTAAACACTCCTGTGAACCGACACTCTTTGTCGGTTTAAATTATTTTCCTCCACATACTCAGATAATTGATTGGGGCGTTGTATATTTTGATTACTTATTTCAATGAAATCTTCTGTGTATGGAATGTCTCCGTAAGGATCTTCAAAATAAATAATTAAAGCTGCAGCAATTTGAAATCTTCTAGTAGATATAAGCGGCACATGTTTGTTAAATAGTCTGTTTCTAAATATCTTGAAGTCGCGTTTGAATCTCCCGTTTATAGTTTCCACGACCCATCGCACCATTATGATGAGTCGTGATTTATTAGCTTCTTCGGTGCTTAATTGCGTGTCTTGTGGTCGTTTGGTTGGCGGCATGTGAGCAGTATAGCCATACGTTTCTATTAAAGGAATAAAGCCTCGTTCCAAAATAAATGAGTCTCCTACATGGGAAAAAAGTGGAACGGTTCGTCTTTAATGGGTCCATCATGGTTTTGCAATCTCATTTTCATTATATCAGCATCGGTTGTCCGTACAGAGTACGGACCTATTATATCCAAAATATATCCATCCGCGCACACGATCATTAATGGTTTTATTAAGTTTCTATTCTTATGAAGGCTATAACTGCGGCGTTGAAATAAAAAGTTAAAACTTTTTTCTATGTAGGTTCCATCGAATATAACTATTGGTTTTGGTGACTCTTCGTTACCAAACAAAACATTTTGCAAAACCCGGTTGCGGGCTATCACTTCGTCCCTGGTAATATGGTCTAAGTCTAGGTGCAATGGAACAAAGTCAGTAATGAGACACTGCCTGACTTTATGTATTTTTCTTCCAATAGTACGCTCGGATATATTAAAAAATTAAGCCATTCTATTATTCGGCTCCCCTGATCGAATTTTGCACAAGTAGATAGCCAAGTCATTTCTGGGAGTATTTGAGGACCGATTAAGGCTTAGTATTTGACTCAGCAAATCGTTGAACTTGGCTCTGTTTCTTCAGTCCAAAACCATAACTCGTCGTCAGAAACGTCATCTACTTTGAACGTATCGTATAAGCAGTTTGTTCTTCTGTTGTGTTATCGAAAAAATCACTAACTATCAAATTTGCAAGCTCATTCATTTCTGATTCATTGAAACTTATTGAAAGAAACAGACAAAAACATACAGAACAAGGTGGTTAGGAAAAAATAAAACAAACAATAGAAAAATAAATAATAATTTCGACCAAGCAGCAGTGTCACGATGTCCAAAATTAAATTAACCCCACTCAGCTAATGCCTGGACCTGATAGGCTCAGACGCTGAGTAGGGCCAACCGAGTGGACGCACCGACATTCGCAGCGACTAAGCAATGATAATTATAAAAATAAATATTTAAAATACATAAAATATAATGTGATGTGTACCTACCCAGTGTAAAAGTGTGCAATACAATACATAAATACTTTGGGGGATGTGTATTTATAATGGAGACTCTGAAACAAAAATGAAATATGACATTTTATTGCTTGTAAGCAAGCTATCAATTAAACGATCAAGGTTAAGGCTCTTTATCGGTGAATCAGTAAAGAGAGAGCGCTCTATAAATTACTTAACTAAAAATATAGGAATATGTCGTAACATTAAGCAAAAAATAAAACAAATTTTGACTATCAACTTCCGATGCAAACATTACAGGGTGTTTCAAAAATACCCCTAAAGACTGAAATGGCATAGAAACTGAATGAAACTGAAATAGTAGGTATTGTCCCTTTTTTCATATCTCTTATGGTTTCGATAAAAACGTACATCGAAAGTTTACAAAAATATCGATATTAATTCCCTCACTACCTGACCACTGATAAGCGGTCATACCATGTCATCGAACCCATTTGCGTCATCGACCCATAGAGTTGAAAAAATCAGAATGTAACTTATCTGTACTTTGTGCCTACCTCCTTCATCAACGTGTAAAAATGATGCTTGGGCCATGATAAAAACAGCTAACTTGAAATTGGTACTCAATACCACTTCACATGTACGTAAATTTGAGAAAAAAATGTGAAAACTTCAGCTATTAAAGTCAAACCACTTGAAATGAATTAAGTTCGTACATGAATCATACTTCCTATAGCCACATAATTATTGTTAACTGCGTTAATATTCCAAATACTGCGGAAGAAATAATTAAGTAATATTTTAGGTAGCCTGCTTTGCCGTGATTTCGAGCGACTTATCTGAAGTTATTCCATCTTTAAATGCCATTTGCCCTAGTCCTTTAACCTCCTCCGATCGGTACCAGGAGTAAGACTTTCATTGAGTTCCGTATCAAAATGAGCACGCTTTCGAGTGTGGAGCGGCCTTTTTGGAGCGCGGAACTCCATTTCAACTATTATGTGGTACGAGCCATACCCTAACACGCAGGCTCTGTGAGGATTATTGTAATGGTGTAAGGCCAATGATAAACCCTACTGTCAGAGGTTATCAAGCTACCCCGACGAGTCTTAACGACTGTCATTTGAGAAAATGGATTACCTACTACATTTCCATCCAATCACCCTAGCGTCCGTTGCCTAACATGTTATCGTATTCCATGCACTGTTACCACTGAGCCATGGACACCTGTAATTAGTGTTATTTTGTCGTTATGTTAGTGAATTTGATTTTTAAAGCTGTGACACCGCTCTCCAAAGAACATATTTACCAGGCACCTCTCACGATCAACGCTTTTTACGCAATAGGACCTACTGCTACGACACACGTGCTTAACACAGAAAATCGCGCGGCGCCCGCCTGACATACGAGTAGGTAGGTACCTACGTATCAACCTTGTTGCAATTGCGATAATCAAATTCAAAACAAAAACACACGAGTGATTTGGAAAATCGCATTTATCATTTAGGCAAAAAGGCTTTTATTTCTTACCTGAGGTTACGTATTTGTTCAATAATAATTGTTCTAAGTGGCCGCCTTCCTCGAGGATAACACTATTTTGTTGTAATCCCAGCTAACATCAATTCACATCTCGGTTCTTCACGGTTGTACTGCAATCAATTATACCTACGCTTCACTTTGAATTAGTATTTTCAAATTTAAAATGTTATTTGGCTTTCTTTTCTCTCAAACGGCCACGAAAGAAACTGAATTCTAAAGATAAATAAACCATTAATCTTTTCACGAGAAAATTCACACAAACACACTGCAATCCAATTAACTTGACGGACCTAATTTACGTAAAAGTAATAAGGTCATCACATTTACCGTGGTCACGGTCTCGTCACGGGACGCGGCAAGTGCAAAAACAAACTGAAGTCGGTTTTCTCACAAAGTTTAGGACATGTCCTTGTCCTTGGGCACCTCTGATTGGTGGGGGGTGGGGGGTGAGGCGAATTTCGTCTCTATGCGCCCGAGTTACGATTCATATTCATATGATGGGTTTCTTTGGTTTCGTTTCCCTTTTCGGCATTTGCTTTGCAGCGCGGGCGCGGCGGCGCCCTTTGACATAGCTGGTAGGTAAGTACGGCGTAAGGAAAAGTGTATGACGCCCGAATTCACAAACGTCAATCAACGCTAAGCACGCGGTCACGCTCATGCTGTCCCTATCAGTTCTATTGACATTTTACGGGACAGCATGAGCGTGAGCGCGTGCTTAGCGTTGATTGACGGTTGTGAATTCGGGGATAAGAGAATATTCTATTTTATTACCCTTTTTTTAAGCTTTACTTTAAGTTTTTGTAAAGTGAATGTTTCGATTGGCAAAATAGTTTTACGGAAGAAATAAATAAAAAACAAATCGTCCGATTTTCAATTTGACCTTACAAAATTAATGTATAACCGTAACACAGCCTATCCTAGTACCTACCTAGTTTGTCAATTGGTCCGGTTTCACCCGTAGATGTAAAAACTGGAATCTCCACTGGGACAGGGACATAGTAACGCAAATTCATGAAGTCACAAGCACAAAGTTGAGCAGCTTAGAACCGCGTTCTGGGCTAGAGCTACCTCGTCATCAGCTGTGCGTGCAGCAGGATCCCCAGAGCATCAGCGCTGATGCAAACCTTTTTGATTTCAGTAACACAAAGTAAAACAAATTCATTAGAACGATAGCAAAAAAAGTATGTTCAAACGGTATGACAGTCTACCCATTTCCGGTCAGTCCTCCTTGCTCTTGGCTAATAATGTCACTCTGCAAGAGCAGGATGAAAAACGGGAATGGGTAGCCTGATGTGCCGCTGACTGTGCCTTTAATCAGACATTTCAATAAAGGCATTGCATTGCCTGCTTAGCAGGGCAACGCAGAAGCAGAAGTACTAGGGAAACATGAAGTCGCGCATTTTGGTTTTTTACCATTTTTACGAAACCATAATTTGGCAGAGATCGATAACATTTGCAAATTTTGCACCTAGATACAACTTAAAGTTGGCTTGCTATAAAAGTTTTTAGAAGTTTACGACAACATGTTGTAGGTACTGTAGGATCGTATTGTGTCAGTGCTTTAAACCACCATTCGACCATTTGTAGTAGGTGGCAGAAAAAAGAAATAGTAAAGTAGAGATCGTCCAAGCTGAAATGACGCGCTCCTACACAGTATCTAAAAGCACAATACACAAAGACATTGGTTCTTCAGTTGCCGGTTAGGCACAAAAAAAAGGAGCACGTACCGTTCGATCTCAAAAGTACTGTCAGCATGTCTACAAGAACTCATCTACGGAGCCAACAGCCAGATACTTAAATGAAATATTTCGTCAAACAACTTATTTGATTTTTATCTTGTTGAAAAAAAAAACACCGTACTTAAATACAAATGTTATATCGCTGCTTGATTTTTTTAAATAAATTATTGGAAAAGTGTACCATAGTATGAAATATGAAGCGGAAAACGCTAGGTGGACGGTAACGGTCCAATGTGATGATTAAAAAAAATACCAAGTACTTTATTAATAAAGACACTGCACATAATGGCACTAATAAATTAACGACTCGAAATGAGTACTGTCAATCGAACAATCAATCGGCATGTTGAAGACACAGAATGTTGTATTGCTGTGGAAACACTTCAGCGGGAAGCTCATTCCACTCCCTTGCTGTTCGCATTATGAATGTTGATGAACCAAAACTGTTGGTGCGAATTGCTGGGATGTCAAGAACATAGGGGTGGAAAGCTAGTCTGCGCCTAGTGGTCCGATGAAGAAAAGGAGCTGGTGGAATCAGGTCACGCAACTCCTTCGCACACTCTCCGAAGTGCAACCTGTAGAAAACCGACAAACAAGCTACCACCCTCCGGCGGTGTTCAAGGTCTTGTAGCTTATCTGTGATATCAGCGTCCCTCACAAGCCTCAGCACGCCTCTCCACCGAGTCTAAAGCGGCCAGCTGGTACTTGGCGGATCCGTCGCAGAGGTGACAGCGGTACTCCATACATGGACGAATTTGCGCTTTGATTAAGACTATGATTAAGACTGACTGATTACTGTCCATTAACGTGTTATGTTAATGGCTGCAGCTTTTGGGGGCCCAATAATAATAATGTTTGTGTCCAGAACCTTTAACACCGTTATTGGGGCTGAAATCAAACCACTATCGCACTTTTGAAAGCCAACCCATCGTTATCCCATTCAAGAGAAACGCATATCCAGAATACAAGCTAGTGAAATTGCCATTCGTTGAAAGTCCTACATAATCTTCCCTTGACTTAAAATAAAAAAAGTAATGAAAATACCAAAAATGTTATTCACCTCTAATTGGGAAAAAATCCCCACAACACAATGACTCAGACAAAAGGAGTGGGCGGGGCGGCCGGAAACACGATATTATTACCTTTCTGTTATGGCGCGAATATGAGTGTGGCCATCTTTCTCTTTCTCGCGCCTTCGAAGCGAGCCCGCGACAGCTCACGGACCTATGCGATTTTTCTAGAATAGATCGCCGTCTCTATCTTGTAGGTACTCAAAGCTACATTGCTGTCCCATTCTAACTTGTGCGGGCGCACTATTCCCGACTAAAATGGACTTGCCCACCCAGGTTTGCAGACCCCTATTGTCACGATGTAGCCTATTTTTGAAACAAATATCGATTATGGTTTCACAATAACATTTCAAGTCAATTATCATTTTTGGTGAACATAAAATAACATGCAAAATAAAATGACTCATAGTCGTCTACCCTATACCGTCCCTACCGTCTAGCCGGCATTGCCTCCCCCCATGCTGTAAATTCAAATATTGCGCCGAACACTCGCGTCTCGCGCGCCGAAAGGCGACGGGTGGCGAGGCGGCATCAGTCAAAGAGACCGCCGCGGCCTTTGTTGCCTACCGAGCCGAGCCGCTGCTGGTTTGTTTACATTTTTTTAGCTAGTTGTGTCGCAGCGCGCAGCCGAGCTAGTGTGTACGGATGGCGGATTCGTGGAAGTGGTGGAAGCGCGAGTGATTAAGTGTAGTTTCGTAATTAAGTATTAGACCGTGGTATTAGTGCGTGTGTTTAGAAAAAACTAAGTGCGTGTGTGAGTTAATGTGCGCGCTATCTTACTTTTTCTATGACGTCTTCGCAAGCTAATGACTATTTAGGATTGATAACCTCTCAATGTAATTGTAACGTCTCAAATCTCAAAAGCTTCACGAGCGTTCCGGCAGTGCCACGAGAAGGTGGTCTTAGCGAGCAACGTATTAAGGTAGGTACCTATTAATTTTAATTAGGGTAGCAAGACTTAGTAGGTACACAAAATACATACCATAAGGACACGTAACATGTAGCGACTTGCCGTTTTGCGGAGCGATACAGATAGGTACCTACGAACCTACCTGCATACTTCGTCTCAACTCTCAACGTAACGATAAATATCCTTGTGTTACACGATTCAATGGATCAGACAGACAAGGAATATGTAGTACAGGGCCGTACTGTACTATGCTGATGTGCCGTTGACTGTACAATTAGTAATAATGAAAACGGCACCAGAGGTTGTGTGTTCGATATCTATCTACTATTTCTAATACGTACCTACCTATAAAAATTTTGGCCTAAATGTCTCCGGTTTGATTGACTACCTACCGGTTCGTGTTAAACTTGTTACGTTGATAACAATACGAATTTATTTTTTTGCGGTTGAAATATTGGAGGCGTTCACATGAAAGAAGCACCTTATGCTGCTGGCTCCAGACCCATTTTGCAATGATGGTCTTGAGGCGTCACATAAACCTTTTTTACGTTAAGCACCTTATGGTGCTAGCTTAAGACGCATTTTGCAATGGTTTTGCACAGGTGAAGCAGAAGCGATCGTACAGAGGTACTAGGCACACAGAACTTATTGGTTGGTTGCCGCTACTTGAAGTATTAGAAAGAGAGACAGTTAGAAAACGTAGGGGCGTGAACAATGGAGGTCGCTCCTGGTCACTCCCGGTAGGGTCAACTCGGGTTCATGAACCCGAATTTGTGCTGGGAAATTCTATGATCGATGTTTTTATTTTACGTTAATTTACTCGAAATTCTAATTATGAGCTACGACTCTAAGAAATTACCAAGGGACTCCTTTCAGGAGTTTGTATAACCCACTTCAGTTATTAGGGGTATTTTTGTAACACCCTGTATAATTTACTACATACCACATTTATTTTTATTTTATTCCAACGTAAGACATTCTATGTATTACATACAACTTTTTTTGATGGACGCTTTACGACGTAAAATGTTGTATGTATCACAAACAACATTTTCTTATACTCGCTCAACACCGTAAAATGTTGTATGTAAAACATACAACATTGTTGAATGTTTACTTGACAACGTATACTGTTGTATGTAATCTATACAACATTTTTGTTGTTACATAGTTATAACGTATTCTAATCAATTATTAAATCCTAATAACGTAACATGTGCGGAAAACTTGACGCACTTGACACACGGACCATTTCAGCTCTCTCTCCGGCGTAGTCTGTTTTATCTAACCCATACAACACGCGAGCGCGCGATCTGCCCCGCCCCGTGCACCGCGTAAACGGTTGTCAAGGACTATACAGTGTTATAGTCCGTTCCCGTTCAAAAGTTACAACTCTTTACGTCTTGAAATTGCATGAAATAATTGTGTTTTCGTAAGTTTTAATTTTTTTATGCATAGATTACTAATAATAAAGCTCATTTTTAGTAAAAACGCTAAATCGCATTTTTGTGGGATACAACAACTTACGTAGGAGGTATCGAAATGTTTTTCATTGATGTTCTCAACTCAACATAACAGAATATTTTAATTAATTTTAAGTCTTGCCAGGCGACAACTCTAGCTCGTAGACATAGTATAAACAGTAGGTTATCTAAGGCCCCCCGCCGAGTTATTAGCCTAGCGTGCAAACAGACACGCGGCACAGCCCGTCCGTACTGCCACCACCTTATCCCCCCGTATTTTATGCTAGCGTGTGCGAGCGACGCGCACGCACACATTCAAACCGAGAGCAGCACGTTTGTATGTAGATATTTTACTGTTCTCTGTGTACTGTGTCGTAGATCCACACCACGTACCTACTCTTCGATATGAAAAATCAGCGGGAGCCGACCTTCTGGGTATAATTATTTTATGCTGCGTGGTTGTAGCAAACATTTCGGGGGTTACCAAATCATAGAATTTCTCAGATACATTGCATATTTTATGTCAACATGGCCTGGCCATGGCATTCTGCATTAGCATCTCACTTAGGGTTGGCAACTTTTTATATTTAATAAAGTATTTTCTTATTTTTTATTATTATTTTAGCATTTTCCATGCAATATCTTTACTAAAGATCTGAAAACTGTCCTGCCTGAATTGTGATTGTGAATTGTTGTCCTGCCTGATGCCAACATGACCAAATGTCTTTTTCTGGTTTTCAGATCTTAAGTAAAGTATTTTCTTGTCTATGGCAGGTACTTACGCTCGTTACTGCCTATCAATTCTGAGTACTCAAATTCGATGTTGAATTCTAATTCACCTGTCCCACTGACTAACATTATCATTTTAAGCGTCATTATCATACTTCTAACGTATTTTTTTATCCAAATCATGAAAAAAACTAAAATCTTTCCATTATTGTATTTATAGAATCACTGGACATCTGAAAAAGACACGCACAGTAAATTATCTGACAAGTGAATTCGCGCTGGGAATCGAAGTGCGCATTGGATTGACACCCCTGATTAGTAGTAATTTATGAAAATAATGATTATAATTATTGGACGTTTGAAAATAGTCGAATAGATAACCTATGAGTGCCTCAATATTTTACTCGAATTAGACATTAAAATAGAAAGTCAGTTAAAGCTTACAGCATTTAATAAATGACTATGATTAGATATTTACAAAATAACTCAATTAATTAGTTAGCTTACAATACAATATCACTTTTGCAAAGGCACAACATACTATAAGTACGAAAGGACAACGAAAGGTGTGCGTTCCCATTGAGGGTCCACATTGTAATTTTGCGCTTTTGAATTCGTCAATACTTAGTAAAAGTTCTCAAGCAATTGTAAATTCAATCACTCATTTGTAAAAGTAGGCACTCAAAAGTTATAATCGGTTAAAACTGGGCCCTCAATCGTGACCAGCAGCTACCCATATCTCATAATCTAGTTGAAGTTTTCCACTACTTTAATTGTCCACACTAAGTAAAAGAATTTTACAACTTATTTTTAAAATATCGTCCCTTGCTGTTCACCGAATAAAAAGAAGTTAGCTACGAAAGGTGGTCCCTCAATTGATTACCATAACTTTACTTAAAGTAGGAACCATAATGGAATTTAGAATTTCGATGCGAGTGATACTTAGTAAAAGTACTTGAACAGTTGTAAATGCAAGGTCTAGTTTCTAAAAAAAGACATTCAAAAGTTAGAAGCGTTTAAGTGTGGTCCCTCAATCGAAACGCTTGTCATGAAAATAAAAGAATTTATGCAGCGTTTGGAAGTTCAATAGGTGAATTTTTTAGTCTATCCTTTAGTAAATTTTTTATAGTACCTATTTCTTTACTGAACAGTTTCAAAGAATGTCCTGTTTTCTTATAAATAATCATCTAACTCGTGCGAAGAAATGCTATGGTTGAGGAGACCACACATAAATATTTTTTTAGGATATCATAACATAAACTGCCTATTATACATCCCACTGCTGGCCCAGGCCAGCGCCACCTCAACTTTTAGGTAACGCTAGCCGTGCTCCAAAGCCGGGTTCAATGCGAATTGTTGGAGGGGTGTAGGTTTGTGAGAAACCTATACACAATACTTATGAGATCGTTTGAACACACGCCGTCGGAAATGGGATGGGTGGTCACCCATCCCATTTCCACCCCGACCGAAATTTTGCAACCCTCCAACAATCCGCACTGAGCCTGCGTGTTGGAGTATGGCTTGTTCCACCTTATAGTGGAGGTGAGGCCTGTGCCCAGCAGTGAGACATATATAGGCCGCTTTTCCCACTCAAATGTTAGTGGTAACTTGAGCTACCAATTCCAATGTCGTCTCAACTGTCACTGGTAGCTTTAGCTACCAGTCTTTGAGGCACTTGGGAGGCGACGAATTTTCCGTTCAGAATCGATTTTGCTGTTACTATTTCAATTGCCCTATCCTAAAAAAAAATATTGATTATTTTTCTACAATTTGTCTATGACATTTTCATCGACCTGGCAACGACGGACTGTCTCTACGAGACAACAAAGTAAGAAAAATAATAAGCCAAAAGATCATCTCGAGGTTATGTTATGATAATAAGTTCATGCTATGAGTTGAAAATAATCCTGTAAATAGATAATTACATAATTCTCACTGAAATATATTTCAAAATAATTATTAAACTGTGTTTTACACAGATGCTGTGAAAAAAGGTTACAGATTTGATTTTTAACTACTAAAAACATTCGTTCAGTGAAAGTGAAAGCCGAAAAGTGATTTTTTTCGGCATTTTTTAATTTCAACAAATTAATTTTAATTTGCTTGGAATAAAAATACGTTGGTCTATATGCAGTATAAACACTTATTAAATAAGCTTTTCGTCTGTGTATTTATCATTTTGCGACCCTAATCGGAAAATTAGCAAATAATTTTCGGAAAATTCGCATGAATTTTCAGTAAATATTTTTCAGTTGCGACTGAAAAAAACACGATGGCCAAAAAAAATACCTGCCTTTCTGAACGTTTACTTATCATAAGACCGAATTTTCTGTTCCTTAATCTCGTTTTCCCGAAAACGTTTGGTTTTTTTTCGTTCGGCATTTATTCATTTTCCTGAAATGTTGTTTGTTGTAAGTTGTTTTAAAGAAATTGTTGAATAGTAGATTATTAACCAAGGGGATAAAGCAGTGTCTTCTGTCGCGGGTGACGATTGAAATCGCGAGCGTAACGAAGGACTCGAGGTTAACTACCGAGCGCAGCGAGGGTGTTAAAAACATGAATCACGAGCGAAGCGAGGGATTTAATACGAGTCCTGAGTGTAGCGAGGGATTTAAGTTCACCCAAGACTAAGACAGCTTTATCACCGAGGAAAATACTCTACTTTTCGTACTATTTGCGAAAAAAATATTTAATAATATATTTTTTTTATTTTATCACATATAATACTGGCAGGTCACAAATAAAGAACTAAACCTTCTGATTCAAATTAGCGCTCGAAAACCTCGGTAAGTATACCGAATTTAAATCACATTCTCGCCCTAGGGGATGAATGAAATAAAAATGACTATTGTTATGTTCTCTTTTTGCGGGCTAGAATGTCACTTTTTTGAGCAAGTGGTACGAAAACTAAATTATAATCAAGTTATATATCATATATCCTATTCTCTAATCAATACTTAACTTTAAGTTATTTCAATTTTACATCGTGGATGTATAGAAAGTTAGAACATGGTTTAATAGATGTAAAAAAGAACTAGTTTTTTTTTGAAATAATTTGACAGCTGTCAGTTGAAAGTGATTCTCCCTAGGGATGAAAAGTATTACTTTCAGCCCGGTTCTCAGGTCAGTGATGACCTACTTTCAGAGTATGAGTAATGAAAAATCAATTTGAGTTGAGTAAACTTGTAATCACAGCAGATACCTATATTCGAGAAAAATGATTCGAATATCTAGAGATATCGATGTCTGATCCCACAATATTATCTTTAGTTTTAGGTGAGAAAAAAATCTTTCTTTGTTGATAACGTTCATAAAAAATTACCTCTTAGTTAAGGAGGTGCAGTGATTTTGTTCTTGGAATTCCATAGTAGTGTAGGAAAAACATGTTTTTCTTAAATGTTCGTATGTTGTAAAAAAACTCATCTTATGGCAATTAATAGGCTATAATAAAAACGTTCAACCAACCAACAGTACTTACTTAATTATTTATTTATCATAACTTATCCTGAAAAAATCTTTATGTGTGGTCTCCTCAACCATAGCATTTCTTCGCACGAGTTAGATGATTATTTATAAGAAAACAGGACATTCTTTGAAACTGTTCAGTAAAGAAATAGGTACTATAAAAAATTTACTAAAGGATAGACTAAAAAATTCACCTATTGAACTTCCAAACGCTGCATAAATTCTTTTATTTTCATGACAAGCGTTTCGATTGAGGGACCACACTTAAACGCTTCTAACTTTTGAATGTCTTTTTTTAGAAACTAGACCTTGCATTTACAACTGTTCAAGTACTTTTACTAAGTATCACTCGCATCGAAATTCTAAATTCCATTATGGTTCCTACTTTAAGTAAAGTTAAAGTAATCAATTGAGGGACCACCTTTCGTAGCTAACTTCTTTTTATTCGGTGAACAGCAAGGGACGATATTTTAAAAATAAGTTGTAAAATTCTTTTACTTAGTGTGGACAATTAAAGCAGTGGAAAACTTCAACTAGATTATGAGATATGGGTAGCTGCTGGTCACGATTAAGGGCCCAGTTTTAACCGATTATAACTTTTGAGTGCCTACTTTTACAAATGAGTGATTGAATTTACAATTGCTTGAGAACTTTTACTAAGTATTGACGAATTCAAAAGCGCAAAATTACAATGTGGACCCTCAATGGGAACGCACACCAACGAAAGACTGCTTTTAAATCACATCACAATAAATAAAGCGGCAGGTAACGTCATATTTGCATCACTATAACGCAACGTCAAGACACTGCATCAGAATACCGCACACTACAACAATGTAAGTAACAAACTAGCCAGGGTCACCATCACAGCAGACATCAGTCTTCCCTCCAGAGGGGCCGCAGAATTTCCAGGCTTAAACTTAGAGGCAATCTTTTTCGTTATATTCAAAAACTTGTTCTTATATTTATCCAAAATATCAGACCTTGCAGTCACATCACATGCTGTGTGACTTATCGCATCTAGAACTGGAGCAGAAAATATCCTAAAGTTAACATCATTTGAGTCCAATTTACCGTACATCCAGATCGGCATTCTGTTAGACAGGATCCAAAGGTTATTGTTGTAATCAACCTTGATATCGGTAGGGTATACCATTGTTTCTTCGTTCATGTAAATTCTTCCTTGATTGACCATGTTATAGTTATTATTCGACGTCCTCCAGCAAGCAACAGCGTTAAGATTTACCAATGAATAGAACAGAACTCCTGTTTTAGGATCTACAAATGATGCACTGGATTGGGCATTTGGCCCTCTGCTTCCCAAGACTTTGAATGCATCAAAATTGTTTTCAGCAATCGACTGGTTCCTTAAATACTCTGTAGATACTGAGAACTCGTTGTAACTAGACATGGGGTGGAAGTAAAGAGTGCTGAAGTTATCAGGGTTAGGTGCAGAGATACCAATGCCGAAGATAGCATCGGTCCAGCTGAAGTTATATCCCTTGACGCTGAAGTCACAAGCGAGGGGGTCTGGGTGGAAATAATGATGAGTTATGCGCCAGGATTCGTTCTTATCGTAGGAATAGACGACAATTCCAGGTTTGCCAAGATCACCTGCGTAAGCGTAGGTCTTCTCACAATCTGTGTCTTCGACAGCAATGTTAGCGAAGCCAGAATCTTCTTTAACTTGGTCATCAGGGAACATGTATTTTCTGATGAGGTTGTCGGTCTTCAAGTCGTAGATGATTATGGATGGTGGGTACTTGGCGGTGTTGTTCTCGAGGTTTCCGATCTTTCCGTTATCGAGGACCCAGAGACGGCCGCAGCGATCAGCTCGGACGCGGAATGGTGAGATGATTTCTGGAGGTTTCCCGTCGAGGCCTGTTGAATGAGCCGCCCAGCTAGGGTACGGAATCAGTTTGGGTGACGTCGTTGAATTATCTGAAATTAGAGAAACGTAATTGAGATACAAAAAAACTTCGTACTATTATTTTTTACTTCTCGAAAGTATCCAGTTTTGTTGTGTTAGAATCAGCAAATACAATAACATAACTCGTACTACTTATATATCTTTTTACCATCTGGATATGGCGGGATACCATGGATTGAGCGGGCAGTAGGGCAATTAACCAGCTTGCTGGATGTGCGAGCGTGTAGCATACGAGAGGACCCACTGCGATGCAAAACTTTGACAATTTCTTGAGTATGTGATGATGACATTGAGAGAGACTATCCTAATTTATTATAACTTCCAATAATCACTGAGCACGCAACTGGGTTAAATGTCTGCCTTTCTGCCATAATTGGATTATAATAGGTGAACAAATAACACTATCATTAGTATTAGTATGATGAAGGATTTCATTAAATCGGTTTAAATTTAAAAGAGGATTTACGGTTTTTATTTGACGACCTGATAAGCGCCAGCGCTCGTTATGAGTGATAACGAGGGTCGTTTGAGCCGTGGCTTCATAACTTCAACTTTTGACGCCCTATGCATATAGCGTGCTAAAGAAATAATCGTAAGAGAAAAATATTAATGTTTATAAACCGTATTATACAATTGGAGAACTTAATGCCCTGCCTAGAGGCATTTACTTATTTTACTTCCAGTTAGGTTAGAATATCAAAATAAAATTTCACCTATCAAATAGCTCAGTAAACTACATTACGCACTTGGAAGAACTGAAGCAGTCACAAGATTAAATAAAATTATTGTTTTTACTATTTAGTTAACTCAACTGGGACTGGCCATGTAGCCAGAATGGGCCCGGTAAGGTGGGCTAGGATAGAGACGATCCTTAGCATTAGGTAGACGGAGATAGTCAAAGAGGTAGCCCGGAAAAGAGATGACGAGACGACCAGGATAAATATTGTCAAGAGTGGCGCCCTTTAGCTCAGGAAAGAGATCGCTGGAAAAATATGGAGGAGGCTTTTGCCCAGCCGTGGGACAATATAGGCTAAGTAAAAAAAAATGGTAGGTATTTAGTCCAAGATCATCCTCCGAACTGAACACACTGCAAAAGTGCACACCCATGATGATAAAGTTATCTAGGCAAACGTAACTTTTAGAGAGAGTCGGTCGAAACGCTAAATTATCAACTTACTTAACCAATCATTGCTAAATGGTAATACGGGTGTGTCACATGCTGACTCAGATAGTATTCGGTAGGTTTCGTAATTTTAGACCAAAATATAATGTTGGATTATATACAGAAAAAACGGTTAGTTCATTTTAAGGTAAATTTTTGGAGTTACCCAAAGCCAGTCAGGGCAAATGAGGAAAAATCCCGGCGAATGACGAAATTGTTATTTGTTGCTGGTTCTTGATAATGCTCTATTTAATTAGATTTGTTGTTAACTAAGTACTCGCTTGTTGTTGTGTTATTAAAAGTTTTTCATCCCCTTTGTTTTCTTTTGGAATTTCGTAAAAGCTTCGAATAGGTTAGCGGAACTATCACTCTACCCATTTCCGGTCTCCTCCCTGCTCTATTACAAAAAAATGACATTTGGCAAGAGAGAAAGAGAAAACGGAAATGGGGTAACCTGATGTGTTGTTGACTGTACTTAAAAAGTTTCAAGCTTCACTGTCAGTGTAACATGTGGCTCACTGTTCAATCAAACTGACTCTACCAGTAGGTACTTTAACCATCTCGCAATTTTCTCTTCAGTCAATAAGTTTTAAGCCTCTAACTTAAATACAGTGAAAGCCAAATGTAATATTTGCTTATTACGACGAGAACGTTAGAAAATCCAAACAATCTAGTATGAGCAGTAAAACAAAGGACAATTTCCACAACAGTGAAATCATTAAGTTCAATTAACAATAAATTACAGTAAATACAATGTATTGGTAAATGCTTGTAGCATTTATGACACGTTAAGACCTTAGAGCATTGACACCAATGATATTACAGTAAAAAAGACGTAGATAGGTTATGTCAATACCGACGCGAAGTCAAAAAAAATATCCACCGAGTACGACGTAGTTAATTTGACCGTTTTATAACGTGTGAACATGACATTACGATTATACTATTACTAGAGCGTAAACGAGACGGATACATGTTGCGCAGTGTCGTTTCAAACTGTCAACACTGTCAATGCTTTGCTCAGGCACACGAAAAGTTCTGATTTCGGGTGCCACTTTTTAACACAAGCAACCTTTCTACCTTTTTTATTATAATATCATTGATTGCACATAAAAAAGTGACTATACCACCGGTACAGACGTTTTAGCGATTCTATCAAGGGTCTCGATTGCTACTCTTTTCAATATTGTGTGATTCCAAAGTGAAGACGTTTATTTGGTTGTCTAAAATGGTATTGTATGGTGGTGTAATTAAGCATATTATTCATTATCATAGTAAGTATTTTAAAATAAACCTCCAACTCCAATGACTAATTGCGGACTGAACATTCAAATCTATATTGCAGTCTGTTGTCAAAATGTTTAAAAAAACAATTACCGGTTAAATCTATTCTTGAGTTCCAATCGAGTTTGAAGTATCGATTCAGAATACGGACTTGAATGAATATGCAGTTCACCCTGAACTGGCAAGACCTTCTGTATGCCTACTTGATCGTTGCAAAGGCTACATTTAACGGAAGTACGTTAATGGAATTGCAAATTTCTTACATGTATGTGCTTGCGCCTACGTTTTTTGCTCTACATAAATAATTAAAAAAACCCTTGACACCTTTATTTGGTCGTCTGACCCCCAAATTAAACTTGTAAGTAAAGTGTTAGATCTGAAAAAACATCTTTGTTTTTAAAAGCAATAAAGTGTTAATAGTATGATATGATTCTAAAGAGATGATCTTATTGCTGTAAGAGAACTCTCCCAGACAGCGCAAAGAAAAATAGGTATGGCAAAAAGGGAAAGAAAGTGCACTTCAACGGTTGCGACGTTATATCTTTAGATATTAATACAGAATGGTAAATTTTAAATGTTATAAATAAAAAAGCATCAGCGTTTCACGGCAATCAATATTTGCCGAATTATTTTTTCTGGGCGTTGAATCAATGTTTTACATTTATTTACCATACTCTACACTACCACCCAAAACACTCAGCCTTTGCCTGGACCTGATAGGTTGGCACACTGGTTTTAGATACAGGTTCCCATTCCACCTGATACCATGGGCAAGTCTGCTTTGTCTGTTATTTCTATCTTCAAATTTTGCCTGCGCCTGTGAAGCAAGGCGGAGAGCGTCGTGAACCAGTGGTTAAATACTCTGATTCGGAACCTGTGTGGCACCGAGTTCAATTCAGCTGGTAACTTTTTTGTGCTCATTGTACAATTAGTTGACCGTCAGATGAAAGAAAATGAAAAACCCCAGCAACCGTGCAAACGGAAGTATGCTCGCCCTCAACACGTTGGGTTCAAAATTCACTTTGCAAAAGTTCCGTTCACCATCATTGTGCCTCTGACTACCTCGTTTGAAATGAAGTCGTAAGTGTAAGTCATTACCTTTTAAATTAACGTAATTCAAGCTGGAGGGTACGCCAGCCTTCCATCTTGGCACGGTAACGAACAGCCTATCCTCGAAAACCTCCAGGCCCATAGGAATGTTGTTCTCAGGGATGAAACTCTTGGAGTCCAGGGCTTGCTGCCGAACCTCAGGGCTGGGGAACTGGTAGTCGAGCTGCTTCCACTCGTACAGGATGTGGAGCTGGTCCATGCAGGTGCTGATGTAGACCAGCTGGAAGAGGATGAGGGTCTTGAAGCCCCCCATTTTTGGAAATCTGGAAAAAACAATGAGGATATTCTTGAATTTAGACTACGACAACAATTACCGCAGGATTTAATTAAAATTTTCAATAATGTTCGCATAAAAGAGTCAGTTTATTGTTTATTTTGAGGCTAAGAATATTTTCTAAAGAAAAGTTACATAATAACTAATAGGATACTCGCTGATGAGATTTAAAACTTATTTTGATGCTGCACATTGTACTTTGGCCGTTGTAGGTAGGTACAGTCAACAGCACATCAGGTTACCCCATTTCCGTTTTTTCTCTCGCTCTTGCCAAATGTTATTCCCTTGCAACAGAGCAAGGAGGGCTGACCGGAAATGGGTAGAGTGATGTGCTGTCCACCGTACAATGTTGTTAGAAACAAAGTGCAGTAGGTACACTGTGATAACAGTAACTTATTAATTATCTTATTATTATCACTTAAAATAACGCATGGTTCTAAACATGTACAGTCTACAGAGACTAGCAGATCAGAATTACAATGAACTCGCCAACAGATTTTGATTTTTACTACGAGGGTTCGAGACAGATACCTACCTCGATAAAAATTAACATTTTCTGGTAAACTGATCTGCTTTTCTTTGCACGTCAATAAAAACAGCATTAAATTTGTGATAAAAAGTCAAATGATTTTATCGACTAAAAATAAACAGAATAAGTCGCAAGGAAATCAGGAAGTGCTCTACATGTTCATTAAGTGATTAAATAACACGTCAAAAGTGTCAATGTCAGTCGATCATTCGGTCAATGGGTGCCCGGGTCATCGACCTTGGGGTGCGAGTTTTAGAGGTCACCTGGGCTCACGCAGGTAGGGCGGCGGCCGGAATTGTCTAAATTAGCGAGAATATGGATGGACCCTTTTCGAAAAACATAAGCAAGCTTTAGGACGCGGCCCTAAGTTTATTGATGGCCAGTTGTTCTGTGTTTCAACAGCATTATCACTAAATCACTACATAATATAAAACAAAGTCGCTTTTTTGTCCCTATGTTCGTTTATCTTTAAAACTACGCAACGGATTTTGATGCGGTTTTTTTTAATAGAGAATTTATTTTTTTGTTAGTGAAAATAAGCGATGTGTAATGTAGGTTGTTTCAGATGAGCGCTCGAAACTAACAAAAAAAACGTTTTTCTTGGAAAATTACGACTAATTCAAATTAAATATGTGTGGTTGGTGCAGTCGCCCGGTTTAAAAAAAGACGCGGGTCCGATTCCCGCCTGAAGACAAGACCGAATGTAGAATTTGTGTGTGAAGAA
Organism: Udea ferrugalis; assembly: GCA_950022985.1. NCBI lineage: Eukaryota > Metazoa > Arthropoda > Insecta > Lepidoptera > Crambidae > Udea > Udea ferrugalis. The sequence goes on along the minus strand of OX465527.1, from coordinate 15,501,217 downwards.
ACACACGAAAAAGCCATATTTAAAAAAAAAAAGACCTAATGTTTTTTTCTGGTTTTCATATCCTTAGTAAAATGACAATGCACTATCCCTAATGCCACGGCTAAAGCTAAAATAAAATAATATAATTCAAATTAGTTGTGTAACACTCCTTCCGCATAATATATTCTACAGTTGTTTATGAACCGCTGTCTTAAATTAAGCTTTGGACCAACAATGGCTGTAGGAACTTTTGCTTGGTTTTGCTAATATTCGTGATTAGGTAGGTAGATAGAGGGGACATTAGAAAAGCGTGTATTTTTCCAATAAATCTCTGCCCCCACGTTCCATGTTTCATGACTAAACATCTGCCTTCCTAGTAGAAAAACACTTTTTCGTAGGTAGTTAGACATTATTTTTTAATGTTTTTGCTTGTTGCCTGGCTGGTTTATATGTATTTACTTCCTGCAATCGAGGCTGTTCGGAAATTCTGCCGGTGACCTTATTTCAAGGTCCAACACGTGACTTTCGCTCAGCGCAAAGTAATATTTATAAGGTTTGTATGTGAATTAATTAATTTTAATATACAACAAATAGAGCAAAACTAATTGCTTTGTAGTTTATGACGACACAAAACACACTTACGAGAGTAACCTGGGGTGACATTCCGGCTGACATCACTTCACATCTCAGTATTTCACGCTTACTTCAAGCATCAATACGCTTAACGTGGAATTAGTATTTTCTCCAATTTTGGACGTAATTATTAAAAAAAAATTGGCCTAGTTCTTTTCTCTCATCTCAAATTGAATTTTAAAGATAACTCACCACCAGCGAAGTGGTGACAGTCAGAGGTGGGACCTATTTGGTGATACGGCAGACTCTTTGAAGGGATTATGCACCGCCTTAATTTCTCTGTCTTACCATGTGGTTAACTGGTAGGATGCCTCCTGGCATTAAGTCCACCATTTTTATTTTTTTATGTGCACTAAAGAATAAATAAATAATAATTATTCATCTTATCGCTAATATCGATGGAACCTTCATTGTACGAGTACGTATATCGATACAATAGGGTAGATGACTATGAGTGATTTTGCATGTTTTTTTATGTTCCCCAAAAATAATAATTGATTACAAATGTTATTGTAAAACCACAATCGAAATTCGTTTCAAAATGAGGCTACAATAGGCCTGCAAACTTGGGTGGGCAAGTCCATTTCATATGTGTTAAATTTTTGTAAAACAATATCACTTTTTTGTAACCCAAACTATTATGAAGGAATTATGTTAGGAGACCATTATCATAAACGCAATATTGAATATAGCTGTCGAACAAAGTTATTACGCGCTCCTTACAAAAACAGCGACAGTGACGTCACTGTCGCTGTCACTTTTGTATGGAGCGTTTTTGGGCAAGTCCAAAAATGTGCATTTCAAATTGTGATATCTCTGGTGGTATTGATCCAGATGAAGTGATTCTTTGAGGATTGTTTACATAAATGTTAGGTCTTTCGATAATAAACAAAAAAAAATTACAGTCATCATGCCTATTGTCACTAAATTACGTTGCTGTAAAAGTAAGGAGACAATGTGTACCCCTTTGTACTATTCGTTACTAAAACAATTAGAACTTACTCGTTACTTTCATATCGACTCAGAAAATAAACTTTGATGTGTTTTGAACTGATACTATACCCTAATTGCGACTGCTGCTAATTACTTACAAAAACACAAATGACATCTTCACACGAATCGTACGAATACTTACACACAAAAAGTTTGCACGTGTCAAATTACGTTCGAAATGGCCTGCAGATAATAAGTCCTATTTTAGAAAAACTTTGTTGATAAACTTACGAACTTATCTTGTAATCCGTCATATCTTGTAATCATTAATCGTGACAATTAAAAACCTGATTAAATACCAATAATATCTTTTTAATATTGCAGTAATTATTTGTAATTAAACAGGCAGCGAATTATCTTTTGCATCGGAATACAATCTATTGGACAGTGACATAAGAATCGCCGATGACATAACTTAAAGCCGTAACTCATACAAAAATATGTGGAGAGCTTCACAATACGCTTAAAGAATTTGTATACGTCTGACATTGTTATGCAAAACATTTCAAACGCAACTCTATCTGCTTAAATACAGAGTTGGTAACTGATAGAGTTGACAGAAATCGTGTTATGCGAATCGACGCATACGCACCGTGCGCGATCGTGTCGTTATGATTTTAGAATAAATAGGTACTTCGTTGGATAACATAACATAAATTGCCCACATAAGTCCCACTGCTGGGCACGGGCCTCACCTCAACTAAAAGGTGGATTGAGCCATACTCCAACACGCAGGCTCAGTGCGGACTGTTGCCTTCCGAAGCATGGAGATGCCCGAAAATTGCATCACTAAATTTCGGTCGGGGTGGACAGATTTCGTTTCATGGTTATGAAGTTGACTACATCAAAGGGCGTGGGTTCGGGCCCCCGCACAGGTCAAACATTTTCGCGCATGAACATGGTTTGCTTTGGTGTCTCCTATATCTCTTTAATGTAGGTAGGTGTTCACAGCAAAAAATATTGTTTTTTAGAAGGTATCCCATAGTACAAGCATTGCTTAGTTTGTTTTGTTGTTTGTCCTGGCGCTTTGTGTAATAATGTGGCAACAGGTACTTATGCTAACACCTGTTTCGTTTTGCATAACAAAAGCACGCAAATCATTCTGTCTGTAGGTCGCGCTGTGATTCCGTGAGTATGACAAACGAGCTACGATTGTTATCGAAGGAAGCGCTTATTCTGTATACTTATACTTATATTTGTTTATACTGGCTTTCTTTTGAAGTTAAAGCACCTAACTCGCAAAGCAAAGTAAAGCAAGTTGCACAGCCCAAACTTCCTAAATCCTCTGTTATGCCTTGCGGTTGACTGGTAGAGAATGCCTCCAGGCATTAAGTCCGCCAATTTTACTTCTGTCTTGCATTTTGTGCAATAAAGAATAAATAAATAAAAAACTGGGAATCACCTATCACACAAGTTGGATAAAAAGCATAGGGGCAACTCGTAATTTGTTAAGGCAGGCGTTATCTAAACACATTGAAGGTTGTTTTCGGGTTAAAAAACTATTACGTCAACTTAGTAATTTAAAAAGACTTTAAATTACCTTATCTAATTAACAACACCGGTGTCTCGCCTTCTGTATTTAACGTACCTACATAAATGTCTTACCTAGTGTGAAGGAATCATATGTATCAATCTTACTTACAGATGACACGACACGACACACCACATTAATTATTACTAAAAACAATAACAAAACTATAAAAAAGCTCTCAGTGATATCCTGTTGGCTGATGATGAATAAACTACGAGTATATACCCCCAACGTCGTTACTGTTGATAAATTTCAATTTTCGGCTTTAGTCATTGTCGACCCTTGCAAGGTCATACCAATCATCCTCATTTCTATCAAAAACACAAACCTACCTAGTCTCTTCAGGACAAGCAATATGCTAACTGAACGACTATATTATCATTACACAGTAAGAATTACCTACCTAACAAACAGTTTTTTGTGCATCGTTAATCTATAGGTACTCCTTTGTCACGTAAATAATACCTCGAGGACAGACATCTAATTCAAAAACCTTACGAACCTAAACAAACTTAACAAGCCAGTAGCCAATATCCCGGAAATTATAAAACCAATTAGATTAGAACTGTGCCCTTCAATGAGCTAATTAACCCTAATTGAGGCAAAAAGGGCCTTTTCGACAAGACAATTCCCATGGACGATCTAAACAATCGTTGAATAGCAATTAAGTTACAATAGCACATTATCGCCGTAACAAGATGCCGTAATGAGGCTGATTGGCATTGGCGACACGAAGGGATGCTATAACCTATGGACAAGAAACTATGCTAATTCAATTGAGGGTACTCATACGAGCACTAATGTAAGAGCTTCGTGGCCAACACTCTAGCTCGGAACTCGGTGGTCCCGAGATCAAATCTGGTCGGAACACACCTACTTTGTTTTCATTGTACAATTTGCGGCTAACTCTCCGGTGATGGAAAGCACCGATATAAAACCCAAGCAACCCGGATAAAGGCGGTAGGCTCGCCCCTTACCACGTTGGATTCCCCGGCCGAAATGTGGGCTTCTTCTTCTTCTGTTTCGTTCACCATTCCGGGAAGTATCAGTATGCCTCTGACTAACCTATTCGGGATATGGTCATGAGGGTATGTTATGTTACTAATGTAAGGCTTATATGAATGCTCATAGAGTTCAGTCTATCTATCGATACGATGTGAGGAATAACTTCCGACTAAAACCCCACGGCACCTACTCATCCTGTCACTCACTCGCAAATGTTGACAGCGATAAGAAAGTGCCATAGGTTTCCAGTAGTCAAGGTGGTTCAGACTTTGGGCCATTGGCGGCGTAGCAAGGTGCAAGTTTGCCAGCAGCCCATGAAACGTTAATGCTTGACATATGCCTGTTTTAACTCATGGAATTCTAGAAAAGCTGGCATTCAGTCTGCCTATACTGCAACCTAGCGAGTTTTATGTACGTACATTCCACACACTCTCTAGTAAACCTTTTCCTAAAGCGCCACAAAGGCAGCCGAAAAGGAACATTGCTTCAGTAAGTAATCCACTTTTGTTATTTTTATTCACATGTATGCATGTGTTGGCCAACTCATGACGTATCTTTGAAAGCACATTTTGGAATGAGCTTTAACATTTACATTGATGCTACTAATATTATGAAGACACGGGATGTAAAAATTGCTGCATAGAAATATAGAAATATAAAAAAGAAATCTTTAAAGATATTGTTCTTGTGATGTGTCGTTCGTAACCCGTAACACAACCTGCGTAATATTTCAAGTTAAGATTCGGCAGTAACATTTGGTATGAATATGATTTTATATGGCTATGCCCTAATAGCCTCGTTTTGTAATTGTTTTAGAAAAAATAATGCAACGTTTATGAGTGAACATGTAATATGTGCCTATTTGGTAAACGTGGGCAGATTGAGTATTTCATTCGCTTAGTGAATACTTAAAAGCCATTGACTAACTGACAGAGATAAGTCTAAAGATCTGAAAACCAGAAAAAGACATTTGGTCATCTTGGCATTGCAGTCGCACGGTTTGCGAAAGATGCGGGTTCGTTCCCGCCTGATGCCAAGATGACTAAATGTTTTTTTCTGGTTTTCAGATCTTTAGTAAACATAATGCATGTAAAATGCTAAAAACAATAATAACCATAGAGATAAATCTATTTTAATTCTAGAGATAAAGAATACTTAGGTATTTGCCATCAAATCTAGGATAGAACTGTTCATGTGGAAAGAATGGATGAAAGGCAATTCACGAAACTGATTAAAAGGAGTGAATGATTGAAAGGTAAAGGCCCAGTCCACAGATTAGATAATAACGGACAAGTTCAAAGCGTTCTTAGATAAGATCAGGTCAGAACAAATGAAATGATTAATTAAGAATTAACGACAGAAGAAGCGAAGAAAGTGTGTGCTACTAGTCTGCGGCCTACCTCGCAAGGAAAAGGATTCGCTTAAATCATTCAATGAACTTTGAGTTGTTTACTTGCTTGCATGTTAAGGGTGTCTAAATAATGCAAACTTTTTAGGACTACCTGAAACTCCTTTTCCTTGATCGAGGTTTTAGTACAAAATAGTATTTGTAACAAAGCTCCAAAAAGGAAAACTAATTAAAATCAGTTATAAATGTACAAATACGAAGCTAATGGCGTACATAATCAATCTACTAGTTATTGGTAAACTTATCATAATATCCTTTGAGCCATAAATCACATCTGAAGGTGTATTTCTGCTCAAACATGTTCTAAATCAGAACAACAGATTATAAGCCGGATCACCTTGGAAACACTTTTTTTCTTTTTGTAGCCGTTGTTAATTTTTTTTTATTCGAGACTAGACAGTCGTCTGAACATGATCTCTATAGGGGCTGCTGTATTTGTTTTTAGCAGATGGCATTAGTGTTAAATGAGGTCTCAAAACTATACCATGGTATATAAGTAGTATCTACATAGTACTAAGTATGGTAAGTTAATAAAATTACAAAGCCCAGGGACTTTTTTGCCCATAATGTTATCTAAAATTTCGAACGGTTGCTCTTTAAAAAACAGATAGGAAACAAGCATCTCTACAAGGCCGGAAAACTTATTAATAATCATTTACTGGTATAAATTAAGTGAATTGACCCGTGACAGTGATTAAAAGTAATTACCTAATTACTGTAAATCGATTACATTTTAATTTTTTGTACAGAACATATTGAAAAGAGTGACTGCTGAGTTTCTTGCCGGTTCATCTCAGTACAGAAACAACTTTCCGACACCGGTGGGTTGGGTCACATTATGTTTGTATGTAGGTAGGTACTTGTGTTTTTATTATTATTTTATACTATAGTATTTAAGTCTATTGTTGTGTGTAGTTCGTTTGATGTAGTTCTTGACGATTCTATTTAAATAAAGATATTTTTGATTTGGTTTAGGAATTCCGTTAATACTTGCATTAAAACGAATCAAACAACTTTTGATACCTAAGTTAAGTAGATACGACACAACTCACTTTACCTAATCTAAATTTCTGTAACTGCTTTTTGCCAGTTATTCTGGTCTCCTGGTAATATTTTAAAAGACGCTCGGTGTGTGAGTCACCATTACAAATTCGTGTGGCCTGACGTCATCGTTAGGGTCAGACTGGACCTTGAGGAATAATAAATAATCTAGTCAGACCATCAACTGCACTAAGAAGGCCTAGAACAAGTGTATTTCTCAACGAAATTTAATGCAAGGCCAGTATTTACGTGTTAGTTCAATTTTTTTGTTGTAAAGTTGCATGTTAATCCATCCATAGAAGTAGCAATTGAGGAAATTTTAAAATACCATCATTTCATTCATCCAATAAGCAAAGATACTAAGTTGCATTTAAGCTACTTTTTCTTTTCTTTTGGGAGTACGGAAATTTTTCTTCGTTGGTTTAAACGAAGAAAAAGGAACGTTGTAGATACTAGAGATATTCTGACTATTCTGAGCCGCCTATGTCGCGGACTTATTTTACAATTCTAGCGATTATTGCTTACAAAGACATACACATTCATGGCACTTAAAATAAAGTTTTTGAAAAGATTAACAAATAGCCCCCTTATTCATAAAAACCTAAACAGTTCTTCAACCACACGTTAACTTTTGTAACGCTTTGTCTTTTTCATTCTTGTTGCTGCCGCCTTCTGAGAGTAAGTGACAGGACATGTCAGTTGATTAAATTATACTTTAGCGTTGCGTTCGTTTTTATGAACATAGTATCATTAGACATTAGTTTTAAACTCAGCAAAGCTTGTTGAGATACTGAACTTGACATATAAACACATTTTATTAATACTCTGGTTAAACCCGATAGACCGATTAGAATAACAAATCTTTAGCTTTTTAATTCAACTCTTTTCAAAGTGTAAACTAGAGGAAAGATTCTCGCTGTGACATTTCGTGTGCGCGCGCACTCGACTGCCGTGACCCACAAATTCGGCCACTCGAGCGCACTTAATGTGTTCTAATGTTTGCTAACTAGAAGACGTCTGTGAATACCTTTCTTACGCATTCAAATTACTTTATGCTTACTTAGTGGAAACTGATTCCATTTTAAAACTGCTACTTACTTCAGAATAGCCATGTCCAAGAGTTAATTTTGATCGAATGACGTTTTGATAAGCCGTCTCAATTTTCTCTCTTCTGACTTGCCCCATCTAACTCTACTAGTAATTTGATTACTTGATTCAATGAAATCTTTTATATAAAATTTTGTATCAGTGTTATAATTACAATACCAAGTTAATTGCTAATTCGACCATGTTTATTCCCTCTGACAGAAATGTCTCCACAAAAATGTGATAAATTACACTACCTACCTCTATATTTTGAATTCGTTAATTAAGCTGGTGCAAATGTCAAAGTTTAGGAAACGTATTTTTTTACATTTCACATGTGTCATGTGTGTGATCAAAAGCATTTTTATTATTCGATTGCAGATATTTTACCATTTACGTGAGCCTTTTGAATCAAAAATTTTTTTTTATTGATTAAATCATCAACAGGAACAATCTGATGATAAACTTAACTATTCTCTAACTAAATCTCCTCTGGGTAGGTACAAAAGATAACTCAAAGTTTTGCCTTTTGCTGTCGCTTTTACCGGTAGGTCTTATACCCATGTCATGATATTTCCTAACGTTTTGCCTGTCTTCTGAACTCTAATCATATGCTAATCTTCAAAAATTCCATTATTCAACCAAGTACCTAATCTTAAATAATCACTGTCTAATACCTTGGAATAAATCGCAACGTACCTAGTTTAAAATAACAACCAGCGCATTCAAAGTGTTTGCTCCAATTCTAACTTGAATAATATCAAAGAACGAAACAGGTAAATAATAATATTCAAAAGTCATAAATTAATTCGGTTCAACAGTCCAGTGTTCAATATGAGTCACGCGGCACGGACCAAAACTTCGTCGCTCAGGTGCCTTATTACGATCTTTTTACAGCTCAGTTTTAGCTCAGTTTTCGTCTTTTCATTCATTGAAATTTGACTGGAACATGCAAAATAAATTACTACAGCAATAAAGAAAAAATAAGGTTTTTTCTTACACTATTTACCACACAAAACACGACTTGTGACGGCAGCTCAAAAAGCTGAGCTTGTGACTAATAATAATAATAAGGGGCGGCTCTTATGAGCTGTTGGTGCGTTACGACACCACGGGTTAACCCGATGTTACCGCAGGGCAGCTTGTGGCGAGCTGTTGGTGTGTAGCGACACCACGGACCCGAGGTCCCCCGAGAGTCGGTCAGGCCCTCCATCTCCGCTTGCCTTCACTGGCCGGCTGGAGTGGACCCCAGCGGAGGCCGCAGGACTCTCACCTCTGGCTTGCCTTAACCGGCCGTCCGGAGTGGGGCGTTAGAGCTGAATGCTCGCAGGGTGGAAGTGAAACATGCCTAAGTCGCGAGTTGGGGAGGTGGGAAACCACCTCGTAGAAAGCGGTGCACACCTCTCGACACCCTGAGCCGCTCACGGCCATGTTGCCGCCTTTGCTGACCGTATGCGTCAGCACTTATAGGTAGCCCATTTAGTGAGCCGCTAGTCACCGTCTGCCAGGAGAGTAAAGATTGAGACAATTTGCATGGCAGACGTCCGATGTCTCAGGCAATAGCCCAGTTAACCGGTCCATTTAAAATTCCCCTCCATAGCCTGGTCTTTTTTGCCTTTTTACTGTACAATAGTCCTTGCATCTTCCGGGTGTTGTCTTTGGGTAGATATTTATTATTTATCAAGAGACAAAACCCGGCAGATGTACACATTTCAAATTAGAGTAAATGGTCCCAAAAAGCCTCTACGTGTTGGCTTCGGCCCCACGCAAGCTTCAAAGGACCGGGTCCCCATGGACCCGTGAACTTCCAAGTACCTACATAATAATAATAAAATTCATTTATTCAAGTTACCAAGACTCATTATTTGTTAGTAATTCTTAATATTATGTTAGTGATACAAAAACCTTCAGGTTGAATACTAACCTAAACTATTTACGGTACAACTGCCAGGTTTTAAGAGATTGTAATAATGCCCCAGGTTTGTTTCAAAACAATTAAATGGACCGGCTGAACTCATACAGTTTGAATACAATGGGAGAGCAATTCAATAAGTGATTTATGAAGCACACTTTGGTTATTTATTATCCAGTTTACCGTTTATTTTAACTAAATTGGCATGTCATTGTTCTAAAATTAAACTGAAAGGGTTTCTAAGGTTTTCGAAAAGTTTTTAATACTTGTGGTCTGTTTTAAGTGCTCTGTGGTTCCTACTTGTTTTATTCAAAATATAATTAAATAGTTGTTTGAGAGAACTTAAGGAGGCTAAAAGGCTGATTGATTTAATCTAAAATGGAAAAACTCAATATGTTAAAGTAACTGTCTGCCAACCGTTTTCAAAGTTAACTATTGAACAAAATTTGGTACAACCTGCATGTGGTTTTTATTATTTTTTATGAAAGCAGTAATTCTTCAACCGATACATTAAAGTACCAGACATCAGTTTTACGTTCGGTATTAGTCATTAAAGCAAGTTATGTAAATTATATCGACCTCCAATGCCAATATTCGCCAGTTAACATTACAATAATTTTTCATTCTCACCGTAATAGATTCAATAAGCGTACCACGATTTACTCAATTTGCAAAATTATTGGCATTGTTAATGGCAGTTACTCTAATAGAATTGCTAGACTTACGATTTTTGGCATGCCAGGGGCAAGTTCCTTGAAGTTAACATTTTTAATTTACGACCGGTAGGAGTTACTAATAGTAGTTCCTAATTCCATCTCAGTCTTAAGAGAGAGATGACTCGATGTCTGATAGTGTTTCAAACATGTGGTCGCCATGCGAAATAATTTTACATTGAATGATTAATAACGGTGTTATGTGTATTTTGGGAATCTGAGCTGACCAAGATTGTTACATTGCGCTAAAACTATAGGCCGAGAGGCAGAAATTACTTAGAATGTAAAGCCGCCTTCTGTTCGGACCCAAGGGTTCCCGGGAATCGAGACTTTGTTTCCCGGGAACATTTTCAAGTCCAGAGGCTTCATCAATCCCTTTAGATCCCTATAATCTGTTGACTTTGAAACAATTTACCCATAATGGCTAATGACCGATGATCTGAAGATTATCGGATATAAGATTATCCGAACGTTATGAGATCGGAGTGAATGCGATAAGGTCAGTACCGGAAATTGTGGCAAAAGGCGTACGTTCAGCAGCAGACTATGACAAGCCAATGATGATGAGCCAGGGTAGATGGCGAAGTAAGTAGCCGTAGAGAGTTCGACATGTACTTTTTCTTTATTTTGTCTTCAATAGCTGACAGATCGACTATAGATAGTACCTAGATGAGGGATAGGAAAAGCAACTGACAACAGACAAGATGGCTTTTAATCCTGGTGAAAAGCGTCACTATAGAAACGGATATATTGTAACTTTGCTCAAGGTATTTTATAAAATACACATTGATTCTCTTGGCATTTAACGAGCTAACTTGCGTTTTAATTAATTGCTATAACGTATGCAGATTTCATTGCCAAGTGTTGCATTCGTTATGGAAAATTGTTTATGTTGCATTGTTTGTGACTATAGCATTAATAAATTTAGCGCTTAAAACACTGTGCAGTTTTTGGCGCTGGGGCTAAGGGCTGATCACACCAATCATGATATTTCGATTGTTAAACAAAACTATTGTGAAGCAGTAACGTACTCGTCGTAGAGAAAATCACTATGCTTGTGTACAAATTCATTATTAACATTATCTTAAGTCAGATAAACCAATCTCTATCTCTCACTCGCACTCTTCGTGTTTAAATTTAACGGGTTGTTCTACGGAATTATTTAACGTCATACAAAAAGATACGTCATACATAATTTAAACTTTTTGGATGTCGTCGTAGAAATCCAAAAAGTTTAAATTCTAAGCTGTATGATTGATGCTCGACCACTGTGCGTTTTACCTTATACGTTTAAAATGTAGAGATAACGCTCTCCCAGGGATGGTATTTACAGTAAGATGAGATAGTGGTTCTTGTGTGTATCCTTAAATAGAGGACAAAGTAAACAACGCAACGAAAACGTTTGCCAATAGGAGAAGGTAGCGGTTTCATCTCGTGACCCTAAGAGCTCCTCATTTTCACCATTTTTTGGTAACATGCAAAGGTTAATACAGCTTACCTACTCATCATGCGAATCGATATCAAACGAGAGCCCAGTTTATGTTGGCATGCTCTAGTTGTGGTCGACTGTACATGGTGTAATAAAACATAGAAAATGGTCCAGTTAATATAAAGACCAGCAAAGCTCGCTTACAAGTTTGTGAAGTTTTCTTATCAATATGTTGCTCTGTTATCAAAACTAGGACACATTAACCGACTCCAGAAAGAAACAACGATAACATTACTTTGTGAGAGTTTTATTTATTTAGCGGAAGAAAAAATGCTACACAAGAATGAGCATATTATAACAACATGAAAACAACGAATTGCTCTCAAGTCTTTGAATTTTGGGATAAGTCCTGGGTCCGTTTACCGTGGTAGGGGAGACGATCACTGACAGGGAGGGGTTATGCAACCATTCTACGAAATTATGATGTACTGGTATCTGCCCACTTCGTGCGGAAATGGTGATGGTATACAAAATATGAATGTACAGGGTAGAGAAGAGCTTTGGTATTTTTTTATTTACTTATTTACTGTTTAGCAAAAAACTGATCATAAATGACAGTGGTGGATTCTTTTTTGTTTTAGACTCTACAGCTAACGGGTAACGGTTGACAAATTATGTTTAAAAAAACAACCACTCTTGGTCCGACTTGGGACCTTAAAACCCAGAACCCAGAAGATGATTGTACTGAAGACAGGTCATCTAAACCTATATTAGTTAAAAATAGGTACCAACATAATAATATGAACATTAAGTTGATAAAATAAGGTTTGAAACCAATTCAATATTCCGAGTGGTTATGCCCGTTAAAGGGTTAAATCGTTTTTTATCCCCTTATTTAAAAACAGCTCTTCAGCACCACTTTAACTACCTACTAGAATGTTTTGTCACTTTCATTCCTTGCGAGTAAGTAAGTGACAGGACACCTACCGCTAAACTAACGCTATAGCCACTGATTTTTAAGTGAATAAGTCAGTTTAGTTTTCTTATGAATTTGTAGTTTTTAATCCCACGGTAAAAACTCTCAATACAATTGAGTTTACCGGTCATTAAAATTTAACAGTTACATTTCTTCAATCCCACTGCTTCGGAACAACTCATAAATTATTACGAACTCAGCCAACATAGTATATTATTAACACTTTTAATGTAAAAAATTGACGTAATATAAAATGCCAACTTGCATCAGATTGATATATTAAAATAAATTATAAAAACAGTTACTTCATGGTACGAAAAAATCTGCCTTGGACGATTTCTTTTAAAGCTTGCGTTGGTACCTAATAATTTTAACATATACATAGAACCTAGTATAATGTGGTAAAAAAACATTAAACGATTGAAGATCGGGTCTAAATACCCAAACGAAACTCGAACTCCTTCGCCGAAGCGAACAAAAGTTATCCCGGTCCCGCGCAAACACTTCCCAGATTAAAAATAAGAAAAAGAAACAATACGAACCTCAGGAAATTGTCCCCGGAATGCCAAGCACGTCGTTTCCTAATGAACTATCACCTTTTTTGTTTCTAAAGGTTAGGTTACATAAATGCACGCGTATCGAGTTGTATGGACCAGCGTAAACTGAGGTAACAACCGGCTTCTTGATTGCCTTTCTGATCAACGGTCCTACCAGGCGGACACACTCACTGACTTCTCGTTTGGAAATAGTGCCGTCCTGTTCTAAAGCAAACAGAAGGATAGCGACAGATGTTGAATGAGTCGCTGGCGAGAATTTAATGAGATGTGAACCGTGGTAAAGCAGCAGGTCGCATGCCATTTGGCTCGGGTAACCAGGATTTGTAAATTCTTTTATGTACCTTGAATTCTACCCATGATACTTAATAAGGAAAGTAAAATATCAGCTATTTCGAACTTAAGTTGATTAACTACATAACTGCAGATGACTAATTTTGACCATTTGGAAGACCAGAAGGTCTTTTGCCTACGCAGATGCTATTAATGACTGTCAGTACAAACACGCTCTGGAAGCTATAAGGTAAGTAGTTTTGTTGAATTTTCAGGCTCAATGTTATCCGAAACTTTAGGTAGGTATATGTTTTCTGTGTCTCAAGGAATTTTTCTCAAAGCATTTAACAAACTGACCATAAAAATTGCGAAGTGTGGTCGCTTCGTTCGTTTTCGGCCGCCACTCGTCAATGACTCAAGGTGTAGCGGCGTGGGGCACACGCCTGCCGGAGGTCAACACGCAACGTTGCCTGCATATGATATTGAAACAGAATTCGCTGTGTCAAAATTATGTTCCTCTTTATTTTAGACCTTATAGCAACGTAGGTAGAGCCTTGCATAATTTAGACGGTGTCTGAGCCAGCCGAATCGCAGCCTGTTTTTGGTGCCCTAATAATAATAATAATAATTTTCCAGTCCCTTGAAAAAATAGAATTTTGCCAGTTTTTGTTTTTACCCTGTTGACGGTGCAAGACAAAATCCTGGTGAGCTCACTTCCAAGAAAAGTTGCTGCTCTTTCAAAATTGTAGAGGTACTGGATGAACTAAGTGAGCTCGGTAGGGTAAGCTTACCCCCGAATTCACAATCACAAATCGAGGTTAAGCATCTCTCTGAAGTAACGCGCTTAGTGTTTATTGACTTTTGTGAATTTGGGGGTTAAAGCGTTAATAAAATTCAAGACTGTAAAGTAAAATAAAAGTGACTTGTAGGGCTGACTGGATTCCTTCATGATACATGGTGGTATATTACCTCTATACACGAAAAACCAACGGGAATTTTGAATCTGATGATTTCTATAGGTTATACCTATGTTTTACAATGTTTTTACTTTTACCTTTACTAAGTACTCGTTTCAGCTACCCAGCATGTGCAGATTTCTCGCCCACATCGGCTATGCCTATTCTTGAGCGAATAGTAGGTAGGTAGGTAGGTTTGGCTATTTATTCGGTCGGCCATTTATCAAGATTGTTTCTCTCGTTGGGCAACCTTGAGTTTGGACTTCTGATTTTTTTGGTAGGTAATGACCATCCTGCGCGTGCAACGTAGGTTAGGATCGTCAGTAAAAAAAAACAATTGGTCTTTGCTTAGGTTGAAGAGGAAGGTCGTCCTTCACGTATACAGGGTGGCCTTGGAAATTGTAAATTGGGATAAAGGGAGTCCTTCCCGTCAAAAAATCTCTCAACCGTATATGACCTTACACCGCCTGCCACTGGGCACCTGGCTTGTATACTACAGTCAGCTACAAAATTATGTAATAACTTTATTAGTTAATTTGACAGCCATCTCTTTATCAATGCCATCAAAGTCTATGTGGCAGGTAAAGTTTATTTATCAGACTCTGATACCTATCAGTAGTATCTAGGCAATTTCTGTAATGGTAAATGACAAAATAGGACTTGAATGTACGGTACCGAAATCTACCTACCTATTTGGAAATGGTAAGTTAATGGTTTAATTAATAATTAGTTCCATCGTGTATCTGAGTTTCTTCTGTGACAAGTTTTGAACCAGTTTTTATGAATGCCACTTGAAATACCTACCTACTAAGACCAACATCATCGAATTCTTACGACCTATACGACAAAACTGATTCGGGATCGAATCATAAGAAAAATATAAGTAAAAAGTAGAAAGTAGGAGCGTGTTTTATACCTAGCGCCTGCTGAAATTGTAGGCGAAACTTCTTTTTTATGTGCTTAGCTCTGTTGTGTATTTTAGTAGGCGTTATACATATGTTTGGATATTTTCATTAATACCTATATAGTATAGCATTTACATTTGCAATGGATTTGGCAATTGGGCTACACAACACAGTACCTACCACCTATTGCGGTGCTGCGGTGTGGGTGCGCGGTGCACTGCACCTTGCCGTGCCTTGCACTTTAAATAGTGCGTTCTAAAACTTGAGATCATCTCTT
The DNA here is from genome assembly GCA_950022985.1 of Udea ferrugalis. Lineage (NCBI taxonomy): Eukaryota > Metazoa > Arthropoda > Insecta > Lepidoptera > Crambidae > Udea > Udea ferrugalis. Next base: position 15,485,546 of record OX465527.1, on the reverse strand, counting down.
GGCTTTTTAAACATTAAAATACTTATACCGTAAATTTTATAGACCAGGTATCATCTTTATGTGCAACTTCTTAGCATTCCATAGGCATACAGATTTGTCAGATGACCAGACAAACCTCGTGACTCAAATGGTTTTTATTTTATGATTTTAACAGAGCCAACTGTTGCCCTGTTTTTGAACGTTGCCTGCGCTGTCAACGTCAGGCAGGAGAGTTATCGATCCAACCAAACGCAAAACCAAGAAAATTTTCGGTTCGGCTTCAAGATCCGAATAAAGTTAGAATAAGCCGTCGCCAATTGAAACCATTCCATAAAACTGTAGATTTTGCAATGTTTTGTATAAACTAAAACAATTCACGATGACAGATATTCATTCATCGATAATGTGGAAAACGTATTTAGTTTTTCTGTTTTTCAGTGTTAAAATTTTTGCAAATGATGTTTGTGATTTTAACGTGAAACTGAAACAAGTGCTTCTAAATAAAGGTTTTCACAGGTGAGCCATATTGTTAACTCAACCTTGTTTCAAGTTTTGTCTCTTTTGAGTGTATACTTATCAATTTAAGACTAACTTTAGCCAACTTTATGATAACATGATGATAAGCTATTTCAACATTTCCTTTCTATAAACAATATTAATATTACTTTACTTTCTGCAACTCGCCAGTCATGATTCGCATGTCGCCAATATTATCAGTCAGAAGAACAATCTTGTCTGCGCTCCATGTTTTTTTCCTAGTAATATTTGATGAGTTAGTTACATCACCCTGCATTGTATCCTACATTGTACCACAAGCTTTTTTTATAACTACCCTGTGAAGTGCTCTTCGAAGTCAAATGCCTTTTTAAAGATTCTGTCACTATTTTTATGTGCTGGTTCATCCCTATTCCTTTTTTTTTTAATTTAAATAATCATTCATATAGCCTATTATTTCTAAGGATGTATATGTATGTTGTATGTATGTATGTTTATGTTCTGGGATATCATCTCAGGGCCAAGACCTTCCGACCATCTTGTTTGGTGACCTGGGCGTCTTGATCATTCTTATGAATAGCAGATAATAAGAAAGCATATTAGATTATTTTTATCTTAGCATTAGGGATCTTCTTACTAAACATAGGAAACCCATAAAAAAATATTTGGTCCTGCCTGAGCCCAAGACCAAATGTTTTTTTTCTGGCTTTCCTATCTACAACAAAACATATTGTTTGTCATGTTACAGAAATATAACCTACGGCATTGTGTTTGACTCTGAAAATGGGGACCAAGAGTGGATGTACAAAGACTGTGTGGTTGGGCTGGACCAAGGGCTCCCGGCTGGTGTCTATGCCAGTGCTGATGAGCTAGAGGATTTTAGGCGAGCCCGCAGGGTATGTTAAATTTTTATAGGTTTCACACAGCAAATAAATGCAAGCTTGAAAGTATTTTATTCACATGATCCTGTTATAATGTACTAACTCAATTCATTACCAATTCTTAGCTGGAATAAAACAATATTATGGAAATGATTAGTTATAATATTTAGATCAATCATTATGGTTATCTTAATTTATGTCTTCCTGATGGAGAATGCTGGTGGTTGATACCATTGATATATAAGTATTTCTCCTTATATCTATTTACAGCTAAAGGCTATGACCAAGAAGAGGATCAACACCGAGTTGTCCGCAGAAGAGGCACGTCCGATGAGTGTGTACATGGTGGGAAAGGTGGTGGAGAGTAAGGCAGCTCTGTGGCTGCCCGTTCATGCTCGGTACCGTGAGGCTGTTACTGGTGGAGGGTATGTTGAGTGATATTGTTCAATACTGACTGAAACTCGGTTTTCAGACTTTATCTTTTGTTTCTGCTGATAGATTCCAGTTTTCACCTTCACTGAAACTTTTGAAATAATTCTTTGAAAAAGCATCTTACCTGTTTGGCATACCTACTTGTCCACACTTTTGAAAAAAACATGTTTTGGCGGCAAGTCATGAAACGCATGTCAATCGAGAGAGAAAATGATAACAAACAGAAAATGTTAGGGCACCATATCTAAATGATACAGTTTATGAGATATTTGTGTCCAATATTGAAATATACACACTTGAACAAAAAGTATCTTAATTGAAAATAAAATAAAATCTTTCTAAGTAAATTGTGCTTTGTTGATTCATTTAGAACAGCTTGCTTATTACATGCAGTAGCATTTATTGTATAGATTTATTTAACTGAGTACAGTTCTATTCTGTTCTATTGGTAGAATTTCTTTTGTATAGTTGCTTTAATTTTATTTTAATAATAAAATGAAAATTATCAGTCCAATAAACAATTAGCATTCAGCATCTTAACATCGGTCAGCTTCTAATTTATTAGTCTGATTACTGCTACTACTACTAGCCATTGAAAAGTCTGCACCAACTAAAATAGATGTTTCCTTTCCAGAACTGCCCGGAACAGGATCCAGCCACCCAGACTGTACCTGCGCTGCCCGGACCAACGCCTGGAATCTTGTGGTCGCCCCATCGATCCCTCGGTCTCCTTCCTGTGCAATGGCAGCACCAAGGACAAGTGCAGTGTCAAGGAAATACCCTACACTATGGTGAGTTAGTGCCTGTGGCTTCATCATCATCATCATCCGCCTATGTTGGTCCAATGCTAGACGTAGGCCTCCCCTAATGCGCGCCATCGCGCCCTATCTTCGGCAAGACGCATCCATCTCCTGCCAGCAGCCTGTCCTGTGGCTTAGTAATATGGAAAAAACACATTGATAGTTGAATGTACAGATGCCTTTACACTTATGTAACTCATCTTAGTAGCGAAATCGCGCGTTATGCTTTCGGTTTCCTTGTAGGTATCTAAGTGTGTAGCCGTGCAAATTCCTACTTACGTTCTCGCGTTAATTAACTATCTATTTATCTAGGTTACTTGTGCTAAAAAAGTGGCACCCGAAATCTGAACTTTTGCCCACCTCAGCAAAGCATTGATAGTTTGAGACAACACTGCGCAACATGTATCTGTCTCGTTTACGCTCTAGTATATAATCATGCTATCTTGTACACACGGTCAAATCATAGGTCACGCAAGGGGACAGTTTTTGACTTCTGACATTAATGACATAACGTATCTAAACCTCTTTTAAATATCATTGATCAGGCGAGTCTTAGGTTAAAACTAAACCCAGAACAATATTTTCTTTCAGTTGACGGACACAGTGGTATGGGAGGTGCCAATCGGCGACCTGGAGCATTACTACGTGGTGACCATAGGCACCACCGCCGTGGTGCTCAGCAGTTCCATGTATCTGATGCGGGTGATCAACGACGTCAAGATGCAGATCAGGGAGTGGAGGCGCTCCTAAACGGTTAATGCTTACTCTCACTATAGTAGGACATCATTTACAATATAACCGGTTTAGTGAAGGCAGTGCCGGATTAGGCCAGCGCGGGGCCCGTTACAGCCCCCTCTCGATTAAGCCCAATCTTTCACACAGCTGTTTCCGACTTTTTGTGTCTTTTAGCTCACACATCTGGTACATAGTACACTAAGATCACATGCCCTAAAACTAAGCAGCGCTTGTACTAGTGCATTCAAAGACTGATATAATAATGCGCATACCTGAATATTTCTAAATAAATATCAAAATTAATAAAACCAACACACAAAACAAACACGAATGTTCAACACATAAATGGCGCTTTAGGCAGGACTGATACTCATTGGGCCAACGGGCCAGTCAAGAATCCATTTCTTATTCACTCCACCTTGCCTTCAGAAGGTACTCGGGCCGGGACAAGTCTACTCCAGGTATTTCAATCCCACCTCAATTATTGAGGAGTTCGCTGAGAGCTCCACATAATGGGCTAGGCTTCGAGCCGTTCCTACCTTTCGAGGGAAATGATGACTGATGAGATCGAGTACCTGGCGTTCTAGGGGCAGGTCCGGCTGCACGGGGTCCCCTGGGGCGTGGGGCCCGTAGCATTTGTTACTCTTACTATTAGGCTAATCCGGCACTGTTTAAATTATATCTTTATCTAAACTCTATACATGTGTAGAACTCATAATCACAGAATGTAGCTGCTTTATTACAATATTAGTATGTACTGACTATCTTGCTCTTGAAATATATTTTTTATGGAACCTTTCTCCACAAGTACTATCTTGGCATAATGATCATAAAAAAAACTGGATGAGGATAAAACCCCACCTTAATCTTATGTTATTAATCTTTGTCCAAAGCTTTAGTTGTAATTAAAAAAGGATATACTATTTTCGTTAATGCTTTATGATAATACATATCTGTTTTATTATACCAAAGAATATGCACTAAGAGTGTTAGAGACTGGAAATACATTCATACAACTATTTCGATACAGCCAGGCACAGGAAAAAAATTAATTCATTAGATCAATATTTGTCCTGGGTGGAAATCGAATCCATGGCTCCTGGCGCAGTAAGCACAATCACTACATAATGCGCCAACGGGCCAGTCAAAATTCGTTTAAACTTTTTGCTACAATCCCTACTTCTTGTCAGTACAGTAAAAACATAATCTTAGCAATTCAATTACATACATAATCAATCTAGTGAAGTAGTATTTAATTATCGATGTGATATTTCGATGTCAATAATAATACAGGTTCAGAATGTGTGCTGGTGATGCAAGGAAACCGCTTTGATCAATTTGACACAGGCAAATCAATTCGATGTTTTTGTCGATAGTTTGGCACCATGACAAAATGGCGACGACATTTTGATCAAAGTGGTTAAGTACGATTTAGACTTCAAGACCGTACGTCGGAGCACTTAAGTCTTACTCAAAAACAACAGCCTTCATAGGTTCCATAGCTGGGCACAGGCCACACAAATGAGGTGGTTGGTAGAAGCCGTACTCCAACATGCGGGCTCAAAGTTGGAGGGGTGTGAAATTACTGATAAAATTTACATGGTCAGATGTTATCACGCCGCGTCAAGGCTTCCATTTGGTCTCCGATTGCCCGAAAAAATACATCAAAAAATTTCGGAGTCGTCACTCATCCCATTCTCAGACAGGTAAACAAACTAAAGGCGATCTTGCTTATCCACTGGCTGCTGTCAACTAAGGGAACCTCATAACCGAACAAAGAGTTAGGTAGATACAAAACCTTCGACCTTCTTTAGTAGTTTCATTGTGCTCCGACGCGCACCGTTTGGTGTAAATCGTACTCGGAGAGAGCGCCTCTAACGGCGAAATTTGGAAGTTTCTGAAACGACTCATAAACTTAAGCGGAAACATTCCCTCAGAAGCTTCTAGATTTGGCCACGTTCGGTGCTAGGTTTGGGAAGTATTTGATATAATTAGATATTTAAATAATGGAGCTATCATAGCTGCAATTTTTGACAGATGCGTTTTTGTATGTGCCGTTGTGATAAAAAAGTATGTATATTTTGTTATTGCTATACTGTAGCTTGGTTCACAACTGGGGCTGTCTTCACAAAGGTCTTAAGCTAGATAGAGACGACAACAGTTATGTCCCGGCTATAATTTTATTTTAACATCTTATTTAGGCTTTATTCTGACTGAGACTATGGACAAAATGGGTATTATTTATTATATTTTGGGCCTAAATAAGTTTATTGAATAAACTGAGTTTCCAAAGACAGTTAATCTGCAGTGATTGGAAACTGATTTAACGCTTCTTATGATTTAATATAGCCAGTGTTTTGTCTAAGCTTAATATCCTAGATTAGCGCCATCTGTTAGGCCGTACTCGTAATTAATCGAATGTGATGTAATAATGTCAATACAATATTTATCGGGAAAATGTGGTAGCGAAATTTACAAGATCTCGTAAATGGCATTTACATATTTTAGCTCAACATAGTTGACACTTGATTAAGTTTAATTTTAAGTAGACAATTAATAAATGTGATGTTTTTTCTTATTGGTAATAAAATTATACTCACCAAAATGATTTTTAATGCATTAGCACAATAATAATTGTAAGTGCCTCCATACTATTATCTATTAATATAGTATGTTATGAAATTTTGATAGCTTCAATCTGCGATCTTGCGCTATTGTGGCTCAATCGTGTGAGCTACTAAATGTCTTTTGGGGTCCCAAAATGAGTCTCTCCGCCCAGGTGAGTTATCTTTCAAATTCAATTTCTTTGCGACTGTGGTCGTTTGAGAGATAAGAACTAAGCTAAATATTTTTATTTACATACAACACCGAAGCACCGAGATGTGAAGTGTTCACATCTTCACTTCGCAGTGAGATTGTACTTTGGCGTTTTGTAAGACTCATACTACGCGAATGTGAACGTTCAAATATTAAGAACTAAGTCAAATAACATTAAGAAAATATTTCTGTACAAATGAGGGAGAATACCAATAAGATGGAATTAATAGACAATTAAAGTACCTATGCGTTTTTTCCTCATCACGAGCGAAGTCAGATTTGGCGTTAGCCAGAGTAGCATAGCTGAGCTCCTGTGGCATACGACATCACATACATTTTACAAAAAGCCAAAATCCAATCTCCCTTCGAACTCGCCCTGCGACGTTCGAAGTGTGCGTGGACTATGCAGATAATACTCGTGTAATTTTAAATTTAAAAAGTTGTAATCGCGTAGCTATAGTTTCTTGTTCGACATTCGAAATGTACAGTCAACGGCATAACAGGCTATTCATTTCTTTCATTCCTCTTCAGTAAGACGAACGGCTGAAGTTTCAATCCGGTCAGTTAAACATCTAGGTAGTTTATTCATGATTGCTATGGCTTCTGTAACGTCTGTGTAAGGCGCCGACACTTTACGTTTTGGGCCCATCAGTCAAAGGCTTGCAATTAGGTCGCTGTAGACGGCTGCCATGGCTCATATACATACACATATTTCTTGCTTTGCTCATGCCACAAACTGGACGAAAGCGGTCGCAGAACTATGAAATGAAATGTATGAAACAAAGTCGCTTTCTCTGTCCCTATGTTCGCTTAAATCTTAAAAACTACGCAACGGATTTTGATGGGTTTTTTTAATAGATAGAGTGATTGGAGAGGAAGTTTGATATGTATAATAATCCCATTGAAGCCGGGGCGGGTCGCTATTAACTGGTAAAATAGATGAAAAAAGGTTTCCATCCACCCGTCACCGAAGGAACCGCCACGAATGGCATACAAATATACATACATGTCCAATTCATTTGACCAAATGAAACTCGCACTGGGCCCTTAGAACGTCACTAATTTTGGTGTAGCGATACTTAATTAGGTACTTATTGGAGAAGTGGGAAAAGATACTTAGATTTATTTGAAATGGACTTAGGCAGACGCGTAACAATAGGGGTGGTGGCGCGGAAAGCCACGGGTCCCTGGCCCCTGGTATCGGCCCTAAATAGCCCCTAGCAATGCTTTCAAACTTCCTCTAACTTTATGGTAAAGCAACTGGGCATAGGCTACTATTGGTGACAAAAATAAAATTTGGAGAATGACAGTTTGTTTGAGGGGGAGACCTATATGAAAACTTTAGATGACAGTCCGAATACTACCCAGTCGAAGAACACAGTAAATAAACTATAACACCCATATACCTCCATCGCTGTCTGCTGGAAGGAATTCCCTTTTAAAGATAAGCTCACTTGTACATTGTCCTCATAAATATTGACAGTTATTAGTTGTTTTTTTGTATTACTAGCTGGCTATTTATAATGAATAATTCGGAACGTGAATGTCAAAAAACCCAAAAAAAAAGGTGGGGATGAAAATTTAATTTGGAAGAAGGGCAAACTTGTTACGGTAAAAGTACATTGTTAGAACAAGACCTGACCTGACGTCAATAGCAAGCTCTATTTTTGACATTTCGTGTTATTTTATAACGCCTAATCGTACTTGTTCCTTTCTTAATGTGCGAAGCTGGCATTCCAAGCAGGGAGAAACTAGGGTACAGAATTGAATTTGGAATTTCGTTCCTATAAATTTCATTTCAGTTAATAATCAATTGGAACTACAATATCCAAACAACAATACTGTAAACAAAATAAGCAAACTAAATTTCTCAATAGCATACAATTTATTAATTTAAATCAACGACTTATGTGGAAAAATACTCGTTACTAAAGATCAAGAAAGCGCCCTCTACGAAATTACGAACTCAATTCCGTAGCCCTAAGCCCGGTTTCTCCTAGCTTGTAACGCCATCTTCACGCATTCTGAGGCCAAGTATCCCAACTGTTGTTGCGGGAACTTGTAAGATGCCAGCACTGGGTCTTTGAAAGCTACGAAAGTGTCTTACTTGTTGCCTTTCCGTAGAACTTATACATAGATAGGTATAGAGTAAAAGCGCGAAAGATCTAAGCTCCGGAAGATACAGTAGCTCGCCGTTCCGTCTATACTTATACGGTAGCAAATGTATCGATGAGTCTGCATGAAAGGGGAATGTCGTACCTACCTATAGGTGAGTCGGAAACTCGGAAGTCTAAAAGCAATTTCGGAAATTAATTCCTGTATTGTTTGACGCTGTCCCCTCAAAACAATAGCCCTATCCGTATCTGTGCGTGTGTCGCCGCGTTATTAGCGCGCAACGTCCACCGGACCGCAAAGCGCAGACGGGAGACGGGAGGACCAGTGGGGTGATCTCTCATTACGTTATGGCGGTGCCAATGATTATCGAGAGGCCCGCTCGAAGGCACGGAAGCGATCGAGGCCCGGGGGCGTGCCGTACCGCGTTCGTCACCCGCGGGCCCGGCGCCCCGCAGATATGGATTCGAGATTAACGAGGACGCGGGGCGCGGGAGGCGCGTGTTTACATGCGGGTGCAGGCGGCGGGTGCAGCGGGCGGCGATCGATGCTGGGCGGGGCGCGCGGGACGGGGGCGGGGCTCACACCGCGCGCCGCGCCCGGCCTCAGTCCGCCTCGGGGCCGCGTCCGCGCGGTCGTCGCCTGTCGCTTGTCCGCGGTGCGGCGCGCCGGAGTGTCTCCGCGTCCGCGGGCGCCCGGCGGCGGCGGCGAGCCTCGCGCCGCCCGCCCCCGCGCCCATGCCGCCTGCACTGTCTCTCGCAGTCGCAGTGCGCCCCCCCAGCCTCCCGCGCCCAACCGGCGCCGCGCGCGCAGCCTGGCCGCCCACCCGCCCGACCGCTCGCCGCGCTTGCGACCCGTCTTCCTCTGGACCCGACGACAGCTCGACGGAACGGTCCAGGAGGTCCGCTGTGAGGATTACGACCCGCGAAACCGTATTCGTATTGCGCGCACGCCGAACGGTTGGCGAGTGATCCCGTGTACGGAAATCTACGACTCCATTCGAATCCCGCCGCCGGCGCCGCGTGAGCGCAAGGACCGTCGCCGACGCCGGCGCTCGGGCAGATCCCGGCGGCGCCGCGAGTGCGCCCGACCGGAGCCCGCTGCTGCTGCGCCCGTGTGGCTCGCGCCAGACCTGGAGTCGCACATCCCCTCGCACACGATCGCGGTGCCCCGTGCCGCGTCGCGTGTGCGGTCACCCTCGCCATTGCCGACGCACGCGCCGCAGCACGCGCACCCTGAACCAACACCTCTCGACAACCTGTTGGCTGTTGCCGAACTCGAGTTCAACCAGCAACGCGGCGAGGAACTCGAGCTGGAGCTCCAGGCTAGTGCGGGCGGTCAGTACGCGTTTTTGCCTGACGAAGAAGTTGCGCGAGACGTGATGTCTTTCGAACTTGGCGAGCCAAAGACGGACGAGATGTTCTTTGAACGTAAGTCGCACGCTCCGGAGCGTGCGAGTGAGGAAGACGCTTTTCAAAGCGATATGGTTGTGCACAAGGATCTGTTTGAAACTATTAGTGAAGCTCACTATCTACCTGAACTCGGTGGCCCTCACGATGAGGAGTTGCTCGAATCTCTGGTAGAAAAAGGCTGCGAAGATAATCAAATACTCGGGCAAGCGCTCGATAAATTCGCACATTTAGTACATACTTCCGGGGATTACGTAGAAGAGGAGGAAGACATATTGTTGAGTGGAGCGCCGGTGGCTGACATTATTGATAGGCTAGAGCAGTCGTTAGAATCACCTGGAAGAAGTAGCATTACCGCTGCACAGGGTCTCCTTCATCTACATCATATAGGAGATCATATGCCACCATCTTCCGAACATCAACAATCTGTTGAACAAACTTACATATCCAGTGACGTGTTCGGCCAGGATCAAACTGCAGGATGCGGGGAAGATACGTTGAACGCCGGATCAGAATTGCAGGAGACAAATGAAGTTAATCACCTAGAGTACGAGCAAAACGCCGAAAAGAGGCTACAAAATGACGTCGAAGCGGCTCATGTAATGTATACTGAACCTGTACCTGACTCTCACAAGACTTATGAAGACAAATCCTTCGATGAACAGCAGCCACATACCTTACCTGATCAAAGTGAAATGGAGGTGCCAACTGAAACGCCAAACGAGGAAATCAGAAGTGATAATTGTGAACAGGCTGAAAACAAATCTCAAATGGATCAATCCGAAAAGTGTGACGAAAATTCTCATTCGCCATCGTTGCAGCACGATATTGAATTTTCAAAAGAACTCGAGGAGTCGTCGCACAGTGATGAGATGGTGCCAACAGATTTGAGTATAAAACATGTAGACAAGAACGTGACCCCTCTAGTCGTCCCTAGTGTCGCGGAGACTACAAATCACACGGAAGATAGTCTGTCAGATAAGAGCGACGATCAACCTAAAGATTTGAGCGTGCACAGACGGTTGCCCACTCCGCATGCGTCGCCGCGACGAATAGACATTCCGCGAGCGCCCTCGCGAGAGTCAGATGCGATGCAATCACCTCAGCCGAGTGGCATCCCCGCCGTGCCATCCTCGCCGGAAATCTTCACTATGCCGCAGACCAAGAGCAAACAAACATTATTTTTGGAAACACTCCTATCGTCGCCGTCGCCAAAAATGTACACGTCTGAAGTAACCATCTCAAAGCAGCAATGTGAACCTTTGAATTTAGGTAAACATAGAAAATCTGCAAGCCCAACAGTTTCTAGTTGTTCAGATGAAATTAGAAGGATGACTAAAGAGTTTGGAGAACCTCAAGAAAAGAAAATAAAGAAGGAAGATGATTTGGTTAAAATTAGCAAAGTATTTAATAAATGCGTTGATGATCCTATGTCGGATCCTAAACAGAAGAAGCCAGAAAAAACTACTTCGAAATCAAGCGATGAAGCGAGCCCGCTAAAACAATTACAGGCCCTGAAGACAAGTCCAGATTTTAACATTCCAGACCCATTATTAGTACCAAAAGACAAACTAAATCATATCTTAGCAGCTCCAGCGAAAGAAATACCCGCGTTGCTTATACAAAGACCGGAACTAAGATTACCAGAAGCATTCGCATATCCGGCTGTATTGCAGGATCCTGATATACTCGTTATATCGTTATCTCAAATAGAAAATATTTTAGAACACAAAAACAAGGCAAAAGACATGTCGCCTAAGCTAAAGGAAAATAAACCAGTGGTGACTAAGACGTGCGCATCTGAACCTGCTACAAGTACGCCGCTGCCAGACCAGACCAGTCAACCTAAACCTATTCCATCAATGGACGCCTTAGCCGGTGACATAGACGCAGCGACATCTGCTGCTCTTAACCAAATGTTATGGCTACCCTATTTAAGTCAGCTTGAAGCGATGGCAGCGTGTTCACAAAATATGGACTTCCTGAAAGCTCTCAACTCATCTGGATATACAGGATCTAATTACCCCGATTTATCTCAAATGTTTGGCCCATCCGCGGCTCGCTTCATGGGCCCTACAGGTTTTCCGATGATGCCGCCGATGGACTACGACAATAGATTGCAATTTGCGATGTGGCAAGAAGCTATGAATCATGCGAACGCCACAGCCTCTCACAGATCAAAACAACCTAGCATGGACGCTCAGATGAAGGAACTAGCATCCAAATCGAGTGACGTTCAGAATCCTTACGTGCATTCGACTAAAAATACCCAAAGCAAATCTCACACTGCGGCCCGTACGAGCCCGATCACGCACAGCTATAACAGCAATCAGAGGTCGATGCCCCATAATCCGTTCCTGCAAGGAATGTACCCGAACATGAACCCCAATATTCGGCCGAACATGCCACTGCCGGGTCTGCAAATACCGTATTTCAATGCAAACATGATGGGTAGTCAAAGATCGCCGCGAACTGGTCAGCAAAAGAGTCCAACGTCGCCGTACTACCCGAACAATAACTATTTGCATTCGGTGAAGCAACACGAAAGTCAAGGTCATCAGAGGAGTAATAGCACGGGTTCGCAGGAGTCTCCTCGTCCACGGATTAGTGTGAAATCTCTTCATAATTTGTTGGAGCCGACGGCTGCTGCGGCTTCGGGAGTGGGGTCTTCTGCGAGGAGGGCCTCCAATCCTCCTGTAGCGTCGATGAGCCACAGCCGGCGGAGGGACGAGCCGGAGGTCGGCAGCACCACGCCGCTGGGAGAGCCGCCACCACACGTCATGCCGCCACACCCGCACGACCCTTCATCGTTCCACCTATGGCATCCATTATTTGGCAAGTAAGTGTCTTTTTATTTTGATTATAATGAAACTGATAAACTTCAGTTAATCTTGCCTTCAATTTACAGAATTTCAGTTATGTTTTCCCTCGTTCGTCATTAAAGAGAGCCTGTTTATATTTATAATTATGTTTACAAAGTTTTAAAATGTTTGTCTTGTAACATGGAAGTATGTTACTTTTAAATTAACATGAAATACCTTTGTATTACTGAAAACGAACAAGAAGAAAACAAAACGTTCAACGTAGTTTGTGGGGCTCACGTTCAGCGTAATAGTAGTTGGAAAATGACCCTTATTCCAAAGGCTAAGGTGATACCAACTGTCGATTTCGAAGTAGTAGGGTAGCGATGAGGACTCAGCTGATGTGATTAAGTATTTCGTTGACTATATATAAATTGCATGTATCATACACAACTAAATAAGAAGCGTGCAATATCTAGAAATCAAGATGCATTTCGACCTTTTTACGCCCAACGATACTTCCATACTTCGAAACGACAGGAAAGAGAATAGTACGGTCAGCATCAAAACCATGTCTTCTTGCGGATTTGTCTAAAATATCTTTGTTATTTGGGAAAAACGGCTCTCATACACAATCATAGTCACCAGTCAATCATGTCATAGCGTCACTCAAATCTACAATAAAACAAAACAAGTACAATATTGTAGTTCCTGGTGGTCCCCAAAATGGCTTCAAGGAAATGGCTAGCCAGCTACGAGAAACACGCGCCACCCAGCGACATGTGGAAAGCACCTTAAATGTATGGGATGCCAGGAGTTATTGACGACAAGTCCAAAGACATTTAATGTCATTTCAATCATTTTGTCATGCCAACGATGCAAGGGCGGCGTGTTAGTCATGGCTAGCCCCCGAGATATTTTTTCGAAAAATAAACTCATTCGTGTGCGGTACCTACTGCAACCGAATTAAAAGCAAACATGCTTATCTTGACCACGATAGTAGCACCGATTGCAAAACAAAGCTTGAATGAAATAAGTTTCCGAAAGATTTCACGTAAAATTCAACATTGCGCTGACTTGTATACAGCATTGGCGGTTTGACAGAAACAATTGTAAAACAAAAATGGCAAAGTCGCATGTCGTTCGAAGAGTCACTAATCTTAAATGTTCGAATCTAAAACATGTGAAACTATGATAATTAAGTGATAAGAATGCTTTTCTTAACTACTTCAGACATATTTGACCATTCAGTACGCACACATCTTCTTGATGCTGACTATACATATTTCTAAATAAATTATACTTCGACAAATATGACACCGACAAACTCACACACATAACTCTTATGCCAAAGTAGCGTTTTCCCTTATGTCATGAAAACTAGAAACAAAGGAACCCAACGAAACACCCAGCACAAATATCTGTTTCATCAACAGAGATTTATTTACGCTACGCTGGTGCGGGATGTAAACTCGCGGCCCTTTTGGGCACTCGTAACCACTGCGCATCGTCTAAAAACGATTTAGTACCTATGTGGAAACAACTTCTTGACGCCAGCGATAGATAGGCCTTACATACGTACATATTTAGATACAAGCGGCCGCCCGCGATTTCGTCCACGTGGACTCGTTATGTTATCTATCTTAAAGCCTTCCTCAATAAACAACACAAAAATAATTTCTCAAATGAAACCAGTAGTGTTGAGGTTTTTACTATACAAGTTGGTCCAAAAGGGGAAGTCCAAAAATATCGTTAGATTTTTCACACCTGGATGGTATCCGAAAATGCCCCGTGAATTATGTCTACTGCGTGATTTTTAGCTAATTTTGAGCCAGATTTTCTTGACTAATCTTGACTTACGAGTACGACATAGATGCTCATAGAGATATAAATTATTCAGGCGTGTCTGTTTTTTTTCATATCAGCTGTATGGTATACTTGCAGCCATAACAACTTTTGTATATCTATCTGATGCAATTGCGTCAAAAAATATAAGTGAATCCCAGAGTTAGTTGAAAAACTAAACTTTCGATATTTGGGAAAACGAATTAAAAACAAAAGTTACATAAACTTTTCGCTCAAACCTTTTTCAAAAGCTTGTCTATTGAAATAACTATTCGCTTTGTGAATTTCATGGAGCTGTCAAAAGGCTGTTTCAAACTATAGTAGGTCTAATAAACTGTTTCAGACAATTTGGCTAAAATTTTGAGAAAACAGTTAGTATTAGATGAACTAAAATTTTAAAGTTACCTTTTTAGAACCCTCACCAGCGCGTTGCGTTGCGTAGTTTTCATAGTATAGTTTTAATAAAATGTGGGTAGGTACATGCCTTAACTCAGCTATGATGTGGACAGTGATGTTTGCAAGTGTGTGATAAACCTCATTGTCAGAAATCAATCCGCCCTAGACCTTCGGCAGCCTCAGCTTAACTAATCTAACTAAACTTTTACTGCGATCTCCCATCCTACTACCCAACCTAGCGTCCGTAGCTTAACATCGGTGAACGCTGCCAATCCACTGTTTCCTTATAATAACTAACACTTTTCTATTCTAATAACTGTTCTAGTCTAGATCCATACAGTTCAGTCGATTTAAAATGTATGAAGTTCTGCATAGTTTATTTATGTTAATAGTTTATTGGGTCGAACAGCAGCCGGAACCCTCTTAGAAAATCGATGAACCCAAATATAGAGCCTCGAGGTCACTTTGGCGGAATTGGAAGTGCCCCAGACTGTGTATATTTGGCTTAAAACTGAAATAAGTCGTCTGGAGTACTCGAGGGAGGTCACCTCGGCTGACAAAGTTATATTCAATTTAGGACGTTCTATTTCATAAAATTTTAAACTTCATAACAGTGTAATAAAGTAAATGTTCAAGCTATCAAGTCCAGTTTATTTTGTATTGAAAATAAATTTATTCTGAAATTAATACCAAAAAGTATAGTTATTATCTTTTCCCACTATAGATACTTACTAGGAATTCATACCTTTAAAATAACACAAGCAATTTGCGATATAGATATTTTGTTTATGAATATATGCCTCATATTTCTTGGTAGTGTTTCTTTATTAGCCATAAATATGGTGACGGTAAATAAGGTGAATAAGGTGATCTTTTACGATAAGCTACCCATTTCCGGTCATTTTATGCTTTATTCCAAAAAATGGCATTTGGCATGAGCAAGATGAAAAACGTAAATAGTTATCGCACATAAGCATAATTTCCAAATGAAACCCATAAAAATAAAGTGACGTGCTTATTACCTAGCGGCTGTATGCGCTTACACTCTTTCCCTGCCATATCTAACAAATAAGCATGGTGGGGACCTATCCAACCAGGTCACTTAATGAGTAGTCATTAGGTACCATATTATTCATGGAAGGAGGTATTCGGATCGGTCGGTGCAATCAGCCTGCAAGTAGGTCGCCGTAATTTAGCTTTCTAGACTTATTGCCCTTTGACCTAAAAGTACACTTAACACACTTTAGAAAATCCCATGCGAAAGTGCTTGCAATAGTTTCTTACTCACCAGGTTTTGTTTGCGTGCATTTTGGTTTTGGATAATAAGTTACTGCGAAAATATTTTTTTGGTTATTGGGGGGTGTAGGTAGGTTATCTTTGATCTTTAGGAGGTGAAAAACATGTTTAACAGTTTGGAACATGGTGTTAATTTTTCAACCCCTGAGTTCCAAGTTGATAACGGCTTTAAACTCATGCCATCCCGCAAAGCCTCTATAGAACTGCAAGTGACAGCTATACTTTTAAGGGTTGCTTAATTTCGATTGGTGTCTGTCAATTCGAGGGTTACAGTGTAAACGTATGGTATCATCCTAACCTTTCTTTGCTTTTCACCTTTCCAAAGTTTCTTGTACCGAACGAAGTGAGTCTCTTATTTTAATAGATATCGCTATCGTTACAGTAATGTTGGTTCAATATAATTCTGTAAGAAACGTTGCTTCTGTTATTAGAAACAGGAATTTAAAAAAAAGCTATTTTATTTCATCAATCTACTTAAAATCACCAGATCTGAAGTCATCATACATCGTCCCTCGTCACCATCATTCATTGATTCACCATCCATTCTTCTGTTACGTTAGTACTAAGTATCATGGAACAAGCGAAATCTTTCCGTGGTCCCAAAATAAACAAACAAAACAGAAGCGAAATATGTCACGTCATTTTGTAATTTTCCATGACATTCGATCGGATATATGCAAATGGGGCAATTGTATATCGACAGTAAAACGAATTTCACAAAACGCTGCCTGTCATTACTGCATTTTAAGTATAGGCAACCTGAATACACAATGCCTAAGAACACATAAGTGGCACTGTCATATGTAGGCCGCAAATTAGGCACTAGAATATTTTATACCTTGGGAAGGAAGCCACGCGGCTTGTGTTCTAGACAAAAATAACTCTATGATTTGAATTTAATGTGAAATCGATAATGAAGACTACGTGGATGCAGACATTGTAGGCTATGGTGGTCTAGAATTGTCGACGCAATAGGGGACTTGGAGCAGAATTATGTATGATGCTTATGTAACAGAGTCGGAAGGTTGTTTTGAAGGAGAAACTTAATAGAATTGCGCTACGCATGCGCCTGAAAATGTTTGCTAATAACTCAAATATGGTACAAAGTCTGGTTTGTTCCAGCACTCACAACTCGGAAACTGCATTGTCGTCAAGGGAGACTTCTGCCCCGCAGTGGGTTTCAAACGACTACTTTAGATTAGAATGTAAAGGGAAGAGACTTTCAAGGGTGTCCGAGAAAAATACCCAATTTCATCGACATGTCCCAGGCTTGAAAATTTTAGTTCGCTGACAACAATTTAGGTGATGGCACCCCTATCTAAACCCAACCCTTCCGGCCACCCTTCTACCGATATTTGATGCAGACGTGACATTGTTAATTTAGGACCCCGAACATCAATTAGTTCAACTCGGACTAAACGGCGTTTAGGTATACGTTATATACGTCACATGACAGTCGATATTCAAATGACAGATTAGGAGTTTGTCAGTTAAAGTATTCATTGAGATAATTATCTTCTTCGAACTATTGTTATTATTAAGACCTGCAATGCAACTTTATATTATCGTTTAATTTCCGCCAAATCTAAGGACCACAGTAGAGGAAAATACTTTGGTCTTTAAATCGTTAGTTAAAGATGTGTCATTAAGAACAACTAGGTATTATGCTTTAACTAATCAGCTAATTGGCAGCAAGAAAGTATACCTTGGTAAAAATGTTTAACTACAAAATTGTAACTTGGTCCTAAATATATAGAAGATCAATCTCAAGAAATTAACTTAAAAAAGAGTCTTAGCACAAGTGAGAACTTAGTGTGACAGGAACTAAATCTAGTCTAGACTTTAAAATCCCGATGTCGCACTGAACGAATCCATTGTGGCATTTCACTAACATTTATTTTTGCTTTTAATGCAGGCTTAGCGTTTAAGCTTGCCCACGCTTCGTATTTTTTCTGTCTTTCCTTCTTGTTCGGTGCAAGTAGATAAGAATTATGAAAACCGCTCGCTGGAGCAACTGTCGCTTAAGGATCGTAATCTGTGTGACAGACATTGCTAGTCGGACACACAGCATCCTGGCAAAGGAGACGGCTAGGACCATGGCGCCCTTTTTTGGTTGTATCTTATCATATTTCCTCTTTCCTAGAGGATAGGCAAATACCACAACTTTCCACTTGCTACCATCCTAACATATATCCTGCGCTTCTTCCACTCTTATTAATCCTTTCAAACATGCTCGTTGGTTAAAGGTACTCCTGACCTGACCCGTTCTGAGAACGTCTTGAACTCGTCCAAGGTACGTTTGGCTAGACCTTCCTCTTCCAAGAGGTTCTTTTGCTCTCGCCTTAGTGTTCTGTTTCGTTAAACGCCTTTTGTCCATGTTTATACATGGCCAAATCATCATAGCTTACCTCTCAATTTTGGTATCAGCTTCATTCATACCCCCACCGACTGGTTATTCATAACCTACGCAATTTCTAATTCTGTTTGTTATCGGAAATCAGCTTAGGAATAATTACTGATAATCTTTCGCCGAACAGACTATCGTCGATATGAATAGGTACCTACATTCTAGTCGCTTATTATTTTAATTATTTGTATGTGGTCGCGGATGTTTCGTTGCTAACTAAATGTGGCACTGTACGAAAATGTGTTGCATTGTGCGCAGTAAAACTCTTTATTTTACAGAAGTAATGCCTTCGAATAATAGTTAATAAACAGATTACAGATAGCTGCAAACCCTACTTTATAAGCAAAAATATCCTAACAACGGCTTGTATTTATGTTCTGGAGGCTTCTATTTTTGTTAAAAAGAACCCAGAACTGTTTCGTCTATAATATGTGCGTCCATAAAACTTAAGACATAAGAAAAACTAGCACTTCGTAGTTCAAAATTGAAGATACTTTAGGAATGGTTAGACATGATTCTAAAAATATTTGATAAAATCCAATGCATATGCAAAAAGAAGGAAGTATCATTAAATTCAGAAGAAATTTAAAGCAATATCTAATCGGTAAAAGTTACTGTTCTCTGTCAGAGTTTTTTAATGAAGTTTGTAATTGTAAATGAGTATAGTATCTATGAATAATTTGTTGAAATCCTATTTATTTTTTCATTGCGGTGCCCTTACAGGGGTCATGTTCTGAACAAAAACTGTATCTAAGACCTGTGATGAATGCAATAAAATATTGATGTTGAAGTTGTGCTCTACAAGATCGAAAGCTCATGTAAGGTTGACCTAACGATTTTGTGCAAACAAAGTTTATTTATTCTGAACCATAATGCTAGTTACTTGATATCATTGTCCTAATGATCAAAGCTTCTTTTTGCGCCATAACAAAGTAAAGAATCCACAAACGAACCCCGCTATTACGAAACCGATTCATCAAAGATGCAGGCCATTCGATCCGAACAGTGTGCTATACTTGGCTCTTAAACCGTTGCCATAAGGTGTAATATCCTGTGTTTGATTTAGGCATGACTTATTACGCCTATTGGTTTTCTTATTACCCCTTCTGTTACTAAGAAGTCGCCTAACGTTACTTTATAGCGTTCAAGAATACTGAATGTTACTAAAGGTGCCTGCTTAATTATTTACCTAATAATAACGGCGAAGGCTTTTCTAATGGCCTGTCCACCCTACATTGACATTTTAAAGCAATTCTGTGAAATTTCTGACACGCGATGGAAAAGCTAAAAATATGTGCATTTTGCATAAGAAATAGGGTGTCTACCCTATATTGGCTTTGTCAATAACAGTGACTTTTTAATACGGTAATAAGGTTTCAATAGTACATACGTATACAGGGCTGTTATTGAGCGTTATTCGAGTACTTTAGTCCAACTTATTTATGAAATAGATCTTGACAGCTGCCAGTGTCATTAGAAATTGAACTTTATGCAATGCTGAAAGGGTTCAATTGTTCTCTCAGGTCCAAAAGTCAAGCCACAGCTCATAATGAATCGTATTTCTGTTGGATTGACTTATTTTTTAGATGAGTGGGACTGTAATTGATACTACAGTAAACAGGGTAATTTTGCAAGTACTTGCCAAATTTTTAAGAGCGACTTTGTATCAGAAACTGAATAGATACGATAACACGAGGAAGTTTTATATCGTTTTATCTATAGACCTTATTTTAAAATATCTTCATTGGTCCTTCCGTCCACCTTGCGGGCGACCAACGCTGCGTTTGACGTAAATGGTCTTCAATCCAGAACCTTTCAGCCACTACTGCCCTCAGTACTTCGCGCTATGTGTCCCATGCTTCAAGCTGAAAATGTAAAATTGACTTATTTGACAGATTAAAATACGAATATTTTTAATAGAAATATCGTAAATAATAAACTCAGCTTAGGTACAGATATCAGTCGTAAATTGAACCTGCATCTGCCGCAATTGTTTTTATTTTCATGACTTGGGACAGGTTCATTAAGCTTCCGTGAAAACTTTTCCTTTCCCCTTTCTAGAGCTTGGCAGGCTTCCAGGGAGTAGATTTTTTAGTGCGAGTGATAACTTCTTCAAACCGTATTCGAATTTTCAAAACGTCAAGTATCATATATAAATAAGTGTTACGTTTTATTTCACCAATCACTCGTGTAATAAACTCATTAAACCACATTTTTCCATAATCGTAAAAACATAGAATTTAATAGAACTTCAAATTGTTAGGTATTTCACTGTTTGATTTTATGTGAAAAAAACAGAAAAAAGGAACATCAAGCGGACTTTACCTATACCTACAGTACAGAGGCTATCAGATAAGGATAGGTACCATAAACTCTCAAATTTACACAATCTGTCTTGAACCTTAACACGCGTTAAAAATCAAGATATATTCAGGAAAGACAATGTGTGGTTGCCACTATACCAAAAAACTAGTCAGTTTCATTAAGTACAGCTTAACCAAAATAATAAAAATATGACTGGACTATATAGCAACTGTCGCCTACTTATAGGTGTTAGGTTTCTTACGATACACTAAGTAATCCCTTGAAGCACTTAAAAGCTCCGCTGCCATTACAGACGATGACGCAATAGCTGCCTGAGCGCTGATTGGTCCGCGTCAGCCGCGCTCAACTGTGATTGGACGATAAAAACTTATTCTTGGAACTTAATTGGCTTCTATAATATTTAAATAACTTATTTTTATCTAGGTTAAGACGCGATTAAATCGTTAAACTTTTATCAGAAACCCATTTAATCGGTTATTTATAATGGGTTCCAGGATCTTGATAAACTGTCTTCTACTTTGCGAACAATGAATTTCTAATAGCAATGTAGGAGCAAGTAAGAACAATGGACTCATTACACGACCTAAAAGTAGTGCATACCTACTTGTTTGGGGATACAGCACTAACAATTTAGCAGAAACTAGAAGTAAAATTAAAAGTAAAAAAAAAGTTGACCATGTTTTTCATTTCAATATTGTTAAAAAAAAAACATCTCAAATTATTGTACCTATACGTGTGTTTGAGTTTCAATCTCCTACTCTACTGGTTTAAAGCAATAATTTGCTATCATTTCATCATCAAGCTTGAGAAAAAGTCATTGGCCTTCATCATCAAAAACTGACACATGACTTCCACTGCTAACCATAGGCCTCCCCATAGATTTCCTGCATCCACCGAAATTCTGTATACATTGTGCAATATCCTTAAAATATTATTTTGATTTTGAATAAAGTCAGTCCTCATCTTGTTTCAAGAACATTCAACTTTCTGACGTGGTAGGCAGCTGTCAATTCAAAATAAATTGGTTTTTATAAATACCAAACCCCTACCGCATGTTGACATTGCATCGAATTGGACCAATTAACGTCCCAACGTATCGTCTCCCCTCGACCACTTTCAAACCACAAAACCACGACATCAATCGATATTTCGGATCAGCAGGGTTTGAGTAGGGCTGGACTGATTTGCGTACCAAGGAAATATGGTTTTCCGATAAAATAGTCTAGCGAAAGATACCTACGTACTATTTCGCATTTCATATCATAAGTAAGCGCCGAACGCAGGAAAAGAAAGAAAAACTGCAGACCGCTGAAACTGCCCACAACAGGTGACAAAAAAATTACAAAAAGTAAATTATAATAAGAAACGGAACAAAAGAAAAAAAAAAGTAAAGTGGGGCCAACCAGTAAGTCTAACCGCTAACGTTTTGGTAATCGAAGAGTAAGCGTTACTTTTTTTGAAGAAAAAAGATTATCGTTCACTTTTCGATTATCAATACGTTAGCGGCTCGTTCGTGCTAGGCCTAAGCTCTCTGTCTCAGCAGCGGCGACCCTGGTATTTTGGAATGAAGGCCTTGGCGAACGTTTCTTATACAAGTTCAAGATGTTCTGAGAAAAGGTCAGGTCAAGAGTATACGAGTGTATAGTGGAAGGAATAATGAAAGTGGAAGAATTGCAAGATGTGTCAGAAATGTAGCATGTAAAAAGATGTCGCCTCTGGGAAAAAGACGTGGTGTGTGTTATAATGACAAAAGTTAGTTTAGGAGGTTAATTTGTACAATAAATAAAACTATTACTTGACTCAAAATCCATACAAATCACGAACTATAAATATGTTCTAATACCAAAAAGTTCACGCTTGGACATAGTCATGCAAATCGAAGGACCCTCAATAAATCATCGGAAAGATTTGAAAGTCTAGATGCGCGTATGTACAAATAAATATATGTTTGATGTTATGACTATGTAGTGAGTTCTTCTAACAAATTAATTTGAGTTCGAGTTTGTTTTTTAACAAAATCTCTCTACGGTCCTATTTATTACCGTTTCGAAGCCACACTCACGTGCAATCTCTAATTACTAGACTTTAATTAAAAACCGAATGCTGCTCGTACCTAGCTGCAGTAAAATGTGTTACGCCCTAATAAAATCGGCAGTTACTCTGTCCCTCTTTTATATATGTGAAAGCCATTTTCCTTCTTTATTGCACGATCACCTCTTTTAAGGCTTTGATTTGATAACAGCAGAACGGACAATGATTTTCATTTTTATTTACTTTTATTTATTCTTTATTGCACAAAAAGTGAAAAACTAATAGCAAACGTATGCCACGAGCCATTCTCTACCAGTCAATCATGGACCAATCCCGTTCATTTTAAAATCAATTTAACCACATACTTGCATACTTAGGTTTAAACTAAAGGTTTAGATATTATTTACTGGAAAACCAGTTAACAGGTCTAGGGAGTACAAGGCGTGAGCAAAAGTTCCGACCATAGAATACCAAAATAAATATAGTTTTATTATACCTTAGCATTACTTATTGCTTCGCTTCTGCTAGAGATTGCAAACTGTCATTTAAAACCGCCTGATATCACTCTAAATAACACTAAAAACCGTTTCCACCGTCCTCAAATGGTGTGATTAAATGCTTCACTTTTACCCAACTATTACATAAAAATGTCATTTCTTCTTGCAGCTGCATTAGTGCATTTTCCCGTAGCGCCGCCAGCCGTCCGTAACAATCTTAGGCCCGGCGCCCACTATCGGCATCTAACTTTAACATTATGGCAATAAAGTAGAAATTTCCGTGATGTATTCTTGTAATAACAAAAATACCGCTTGAGGCTGCTGTTTCGGCATTTTCTACTTTATTGCCATTATGTTAGAGTATATTACTATTTGTCACCTTAAAATCCTGAAGCGTGCCGATGCCGATAGTGGGCGCGGGGCCTTACTCGCCACGCGAATTGCTTCCTACATAGCTGCCAGTGTTTTAATATAACACAAAAGCGGTTTCTTTTAAGGTTTTCTATTCATAATATTTCACATTTTGACTAGAATATACAGTATGAAAAGATTTCCCTCCTACGTCATGGAATTCTTCAAAATGTGTTTGAAATTGTTTTTGAAGCGAAGTAAGGGATCCTCGGCGTCCTATTTTATGAAGCTTGATAAGTCGACAATTTATCAGAAGTTTTTTGTACTTATACAGACTTTACTTAAACTCAATTTTTTGTTGCTAGTTAAGTCGGTAACTACTCAACTAACAAAGAAAGAAAAGTTGAAAGAAGTTTATTATTTAAATTCTCTCCCTCGCCTATTTTTCGCAAAATATTTGGCATTATCACTGGTTGTTGCTAGAATTTCTCACCATGTCAAAAACACAAATATTACTGACAATTTCTTCGTTACTTACTGGACAGTTGACATCTACGAATAATCCTGACACAAGCTAAGGTCGCCTCTAATTCTACGAGTTTGTAAATTGCATATTTATCTTCTTGATGTAAATAAAAGGCAAAACTGACCGACTTTATATCAACGCTCAGCCGAAACCACTTACCTAGAAACTTGAAATTTGTTTCTTTCATGTTGTACGAGTAAGTAAGTGTGCACATAGAGAGGACTTTAAAAAAATCAACCTCTAAGAGGATGAAATATGGGGATGAAGCACACGCAGACGAAGTCTCGGACAATCGACAGTAAATGCGTTTCATAAACCGATCGTCAAACTTTTCTATACCAGTCACTGACAAACAGGCCCTAACTAGGTGTTTCAAGTACCAAGATAGTGGTTACAATCATACGCACCAGTCAATAAGTAACCCTTAACTTCTACGTTTTATCAAAAAGTCATTATATTATATCACACTACTTACTGGCAAACCACAACGGTTGAGCGGGGGTCTGATTTTCGCCCCATTCACCCAATTCGTGACGACGTATTTCAAATTGTAATATGTAGATAGATACCTACTCATGTAGATAGATTGGATTAGCTTTTTGAGTAAGGTTTTATGATCTTGAAGCTAGATGGCTGTGACAGTTTGTATTTATTTTATACAAATAACTTATATTTCTGATTTGTTGACCGTCGTCAAACGTCAACGTCAAGTTAAGTCAAAACTTAAGTGCTTTGGGTCGCTTTACATTTATTTAACAACAATGTCGATGGACAAGACTTTCGAGATAATGTTAAATAATGCTAAGAGATCATGATGAACATAGCAGATGCTTGTTTGCCAATATCAAAGAATAATACCGATGATCTAATTTTAATGTTATAAGCATTTATGCGATACAGAATACGGACTATTAACCTGATTCACTTACTTGCTTTGGACCATAGCGTGAACTTCAAGCGTAAATATTTATATAACCGTACATGGATTTAGCAAATGACGTCAAAAATTCATTAAACTGGCTTCGTGTTCGCGAAGGCAATTAATAATGTCGTTTGTGCGCCATGCGTAATTCAGCCAAACAAACAACTAGCAGATGTACACACGGCCGCACGTCAGGCTATACATTGTGGATTTTGTACCGACCGTGCTTCGTATAGAACTTCCCTACTAACAAAGGTCTGCTTACGGTGGTGGTGTGTAGCGTGATGTGGGGCCTAATGTACAGCGTTTCGTAGCCGGTTAAATGCATCAAGTTGGTTAAGTCCGCATGGATAAACCATACCAAAATCTTCGTTATGTTGGCCTGATTTTCAGAGCCTGGAATGTTCACCCGAAAAGTGGATGACATACTTAAGTGTACAGTCAATTTAAAACGTCCAAAGCTGATGTTTTATCTGTGGAGCAAAAGTAAAACGAGGGAACTTCTCATTTTATTGAAGGAAACATTCACGTACATCACAACATAATTGACACCAGAAAGTCTATACAATAATAGTGGTTATTCGTCAGCAGATCAGATTACCACAAATCGAAACTTGGTGTTTTTTTTCTCTCTAATTTTTTGCATTATCAATGCTGTTCCTATCATTGGTAAAAATACAGCGTTATGCTAAAAATAACTCAGAAAAAGCATCAGCTATCTCATCTTGATCAAAAGATAAAATATTTGCAAAAAATTTAACATTGATGGAATAACCCTGGCTTGCAGAGTAACAATATATATAGGTACCCGAAAGATTCGGCCGGTCTGTTAAGGATCTTTGTAGCTTTTAGTGATAAGAGCAGCGGCCCAGATTGCGGAAGACGCGGTTTACATCCCCGCCTGAAGCCTTGACCGAATGTTTTCTCTGGTGTTGAATGTTTGGTCTGGTGGTGTTCTAATCTTGAGAAAATTTGACAGTTTGTGAGCTGCTGGTCTCCGTGCAAACAACACACTCCTTTTTAGCCCACAGCAAAAACTAAAATCATAGTCGTAGACCTTTGCAAGTACGGCATTGTTAGCTATAAAATTAACATTAAAGTCAGACATCTTTGTCACGTGTCACACCGCAGCGGACGTGACAACGAATGGGCAGACTGAGTGACGCCTCTGATACACCAGATGGTAAGAGACCTCGTCATTGCTGTGTTTATGTCGGATATTTATAGCGGATTTATATTAAAACTAACATAATTACAATAAGAAAATATGCATAGATCTTTCTGAACAAAATATCACTTAGTGAGAGCCAGCTTTCTATTAAATGAATTCCAATATTTTAACAAAGTCGTGACTTACAGAGATTTAAAGTACTGTGTAGTTTTCACAGTCAAAGCATTTACTATGCTACTTAGTAGCTATATGTGAAAAAATACCCAGATATTAAGCCCGTTTTACTAAAACAATAAGATAGGAAAATATATTTTTTGCACAAATCATTTACAGATACATTGAACTCTTGATAATTTTGGTACAATTTAGGCGGCCTTATTGCTAAAAGCGATATCATCCAGACAACCTTCAGGTAGGATTACAAGAACAGACAACGGTAATAATACTACAAAACAAGAAAATCAATAGGAATCTATAAAAACAATAGCCATAGAAGTCGATATCAAACTAGTTAATTAAATCCCTAGCAGATTCAACGCTGATCCATCATTGTCCTCTACGTGTTAATGAGGTGCTGCTAGGTAATTAGTCAATTAGATAGCTTAATTAGCTCGTCTAGACAGAGGGAGGAAGAACATAGCTCACACAGCCTGTCAAATTTAGCACCAATCGATCTATGTTTTAGGGGTGAGGGATGGTGGCTAGGAAGCATAAATTAAACTAAACAGTACCTAGTGCTCAATGGAAACCATTGTGAAAAACTTCAAATAAATAATGAATATCTATTCAGTTTCTTTTCAAAGAGTGCAGCTCCTATTTAGAAAAAAATAACACTAACTCAAAAGAAACGAAAAATGACATCAGTAAACAGTGCAGTAGGTATTATGGTTGCAAAATAATGAGGTTCGAAAAAAATAGACTTTGTATGCGTGCATGAGTGATGATAAGGCGAGTGTGTTGGGGTTGTTATTATAATGAAAGTAGGGATAAAAAATAAATTTTACTCACAAAAATACTAAGTCAAGCAAGAGGACCGCTATTGCATGACATTCGTCGTCTAATGAGATTCCTACACTTTCAATTTCGATGTATGAGGTTTTCTAGAAAGGTTTGATTTTTGGGGAATTAAAATGGTTTTCTTCTAGGCATATTGTTGCTCGAGATAGTAGATCGGCAACGATCACCCTGTAAAGCAACACACCGATGGGTGACCACGATAACCAAAATTATATTTTTAGGGCATTCCGTGCTTCGGAAAGCACGTAAGAATCGAAGAATCCCTATGCTGCTTTGCATGGCATAAACAGGGATTTATTGCTTAATTTTCAAGGAAGTTAACACAGTCAGCTTTAAAGCCATTTTTGTAAAAATTTAGTTGATTTCCGTTTTTTTATATGTGTGATGCCTGTGTCCGATGCCTAGTTAAGAACGAATTTAGTTGCTTAAATGTTAACTCATAATCCATAAATTCGACTGACTTCGTAACGTTATAATAAACTACAGCCTAACTAACTTCATATAGGAAAATTGCCAGTGGAAACTTTAAACACCTCTATAACAGTAACGAAATTCTGCATTCAGAATATGTAGTTACTAAAATTATGTCGTAAATTTTATTATACCCGTAATTCTCACAGCGCTCTAGCCCAGCTTCGCTTATGACCTAAATTTATAAAAAGCGGAATTTATGTGACAGAACTGAAGGAATTTATTAGGCGTAATTTGGAAAAGTTTGGAAATTTCACCTATTTTCGGTAGAATATTTTACGGCAGGAAATTACCGGTAAGTGATTTGGTAAATTGAGTTGTTCGCTGAATTAGTTGCGCCGTTATTGTAGGTAAGCGTGCTCTTGCTGGTTCAATAGTATGAAAGCCTTGTGGCATTTTGAGAATTTCTTCTATTTTAACACCACCAGGACCAGACGCATTGCCAAAGACTTTCTTGATGTTTTCTGGTTGTTTTTAATCCAAGATCTTGAATTCAGCAAAGAAATGTCATTTGGCAAGAGCAAGATAAAAAACGGAAATGGGTAGCCTGATGTGTCGTTGACTGTACATTAATAAAAAATAGTAAGAAGTAAAAACAAAAATGTAATGATGAAAGACTCCGAGAATCAGAATAATATGTCCTACAAAGGACAAAGCAAGATATAATTTCCGCAATATTACCTGAATCCTATTCCTGAATTTCTGATTCTAAGCTTCGTTCTCACGTAAAGGAATTCGGGCTTGATTCTATCTACCTTCAATTCTGCTAATTACTCATTTCGCTAAATACCCATCTCCCTAATTAGCTCACGTTGTGCTATCAAAGAAAATGCAAGTTACATTTTCTTTCTTGGAATGGAGTAATTAATTCTCGACATCTTCGAGTTTAATAAAGAAAGAGTAAACCGCAATTGTCAGTGTTGTCACGACTACTGTAACTTTTAAACAATTTTGCTTTTGCTTAAAATATATACTTCATATTTATCACTTTGTTCTGTTTTTACAAGTTCTGGCTACCTAAGTGTTCTGGAGAATGTATTTTAACGCTAGCTGTCCCGACAGACATGGCTCTGTCAAATAAAAGTTCTTTAAAAACAATATTTGACAACCAGTGAATATGTCCTTGCCGTCCCGTTCGACAGGTACCAAAACCCAGGAACATTTTGGAGATGAAGGGAAACGTGAAATTCAGAAGAACAAAACGTAGAATTCGGATGTTAATATAAAGAAGCATTCGTCCAAACCATTGGAGGGAATAGCGAAACTCTTTTCATAAATGAAATACAAAATGGATCACTTGATTGTTTGATATAAACCGTATGCATAACTTAAACGCTTTCATTAAAGTGTGCAGTTCTTGACAGTATTCAATATTAATCTCGCGGTATCTTATCTTGATCGGTTGCAAAATGAATCTTATGCCAAATGCGTTTAGTTTTAAATTGACGGAGAAACCTCCCCCTGCCCCTGCTTGCGGAAGGAACTATTATTAATAATGTCTCCCGTCTAAAAACGAAGACGCCAGCGCCATCAATCATAGTTCACTCGCTCCTTTGTGCCGTGAAGTGTTTGGGTCTGAATTCGTAAGTCGTGATCGGCCACGCGTGAACACGAGGTCGGGGGTTCACTCAAACAGCCGGTCGTTCACCTCTCACATAATGACTTATTTTACTCGCAAGTCGCACTTCGCTTACTAGGACAGCGGTAGAATGTACTTTTATCGATTCTGTCTTTATTTGGAAGCCACTGCATACTGAAGGGACGATTGGAATTAAAAACATCGCTGCCATGGTCTCGAAAAGTTTCGTACCTAAGATGTTTTCTTCTTCGTCAAGGTTTTTCCGTTGAGCTATAGCTTGGAGCTCTACGAGAGTACTCAAATCTTCTACAGGCTCGGCCTCGCTAGAGTTCAACCTTTGCTGATGCAGGGTGCTCCCCATGCCTACAAGCAGCGGTAGCCGTCACCATCCGCAGTTCGTACCTACTTGTTTCTTACAAAACAAACTCATTCATCCCACACAAATATTTTATTGACTTTTTGAAAGACTTTGCCAGATCTGACACTGCGTAAGACATCAAAAGAAAATCAAAACTCACGGTAAGACACAATGCCGTAATCTTCTGTTCAGTGTTCTTAATGTTCGTGATCAGAATTTCTGTAAACTTCTGTAAAGAAGTGAAAACGTGGGTTCCAAAGTGTATAATGTTCCACTTGCTTTTCGATTTTGACTGATATTCTTATAAATGACAAAAACTACTTTTACAACTGCAAGAATTTTAACAATATTCTCAAAATTTCTGCATGCTAGTGATTTTTGCTGTGAATAAGAAAATTAGATACAGTATTTATCACAACATTTGGGAATCGAGGAGCGCCTTCAATGATCCTATCGCTTTTGACGGATTTTGTTTGTTTTGTTGTCCAGGAAATATAACTGATCTAATCTGAAGGGACCATCTAGATTTGAATTTGGGGATTTAGAAATCAGGAGAAAGTCCACCAACTTCGCTGGGTAGGTAGAAGGTCATCGCACCGCACTTACCGTTTTTGTACGAGTAGATAAACCCTGAAAAAGCTTCTCATGTTTTATTTTGCGGAAAAGCTACACTTTTATCCATTACTATAAAGACTCTCTTGCTCTGTGCGATTATGGGATTCAATAATCACTAACTTTCCTTACACCTGAGTGCGGCAGTCACTTTTGTTTTTGTTATGACTCTTCCAACCGTCATCGAATTCAACTATCTTCTGTGGACTAATAAAAATAATCTTTCTTTCTTTCAACAAAAGACTATAGGCTAAATTGTCAAATAGAAAATTAGAGATTGTCTAAGCTGAAATGACGTGCCCCTCCACTGTATCTACGCAAACAAGAGTGCTTGCTGGTATACAAAAATACAAAAAAAAATAATACAAAATCGTTTATTTACAAAAACAGTTTTACGGTACATTGCCAGTGGCACCCACACTAGACATAGTCTGTTTCGCAGGTGCCGGGAAGATTTAACAATAATACTTGGCCTCGGGATCAGATGTTGTGTGTTTTTAAAATGCAGGTTGACAATTAAACATATAAATATATTTAATAAAAAGATATGGTTTACTATATACTATGTATGAAAATAATTAAATAAGTATATATATAAATATTACAGTTTAGGGGTTAAGACTTAGTTTTAATTAATTCTTCAGTGGTGTCGTAGGGTAATGTTGAGAGCCATTTGAATATTTTCCATTTTGCTTCATGAGATGAGGACTTACTTATATTGCAGTACTTGGCAACTTTGTTATAAATTAATGTGTAAATGAATGGGGGGAATTTTTGAGCAAAGGCAGAATTTACAGCAATGTCCGGGATTTTAAATATACGTTTGGTCAACATACTTTCGTAGTCCCCAGATTTTAATACGTTTTTATGTGTTATAAGTGAGACCTTGTGAATAAATAATTGACGAACATTCAGGAAGCCACTAGATGCGTATGCGTAGATCTACTGGTGGGGCGCGTCATTTCAGCTTCGACGATCCTAATTACAATACTTAAAGTAAACAATACCTTTTTTAGTGATTTGGGCCATACATCGAACCTCTTAAATGAAGCATCGTAATTTAAGCATTCATACTTATAATAGGATAATTACGACATTTTAAATTACGTTCACTTGACCTGTGGCTTTCTGTACAAGAATACCAATTCACTTATAATCAAATTCACCTACGACAAAGCATTCGTGGGAAACAAACAGCCTAAAAGCCGGAAAGTCAATATTTAATATGACAACGTCTCACGCCGAATTCGTTTCGCCAATCTCCGGTAAATCTCGAACCTTAGGGCCGGTACTCCATCAGGCATTAACGCAGGTCGTTGACCCGCGCGAGTACTAGTACATAGAACTACTTGTACTGGCGCGCTATGAGTGCAGACGTTCAGACAAAGACATCTGAGAGATATGTGGACGATAGTTTGTTGTAGAGGTAGTTATGTCATGGAGAAAAATACTTATCTAGCTTGAGAAGGAAAGGTAAAGGAAAGTGACACTTAGTTGGAACCGAAGAACAAAGGAAAGCCTGTCTTTGGCTGTGTCTGAAATACGACTGCGACGATACGATGATTAATTCAATGCAAGAATATTAAAATTAATGTAACTACTTGACTTTGAATCGAGTTTTCTGAAGAAAAATGTTGGTGTACTAATTCAACTGCTTGCTTCTGGGTTACACAGAAAAGTGACTAGCACGGTTCGCAAGTTCCTGTTTTCAACAAAACGTCGTTTCCCTTTCTCCAATTTTTCTTTCTAAAAAACCTCATAAATTTGTTTACTCCTCCTGTTTTTGCCTTGTTCAAGTTGGATTGTATTCTGGAGTAACCAAAATAGTTCAGCTGATAATTCTCAGCCTCGAAACGGACCAACTAAACCTCCAACGTCTGATAAGAACTCCTTTTATATAAATGCAGATTCATCCTTAGAAATATAAGTGACAGCAACATTGTTGAAGACTGCTGAACTTAGGAGGACAGTTCAAAATCCGGGGGATAAAAGTGCCACTTGTGAGTAGAGAAAGCATAAAAGCACCTGCTAGATCAGACGTGGACGTGGGACAAGATAGTTTATTTGGAGATATAATTTCGGCAAGGAAAGGTTAGGTTGCGAAGAACAAAAACCTTGTAGATACTAGTAGTGATAGAATAAAAAATTTGCTCAAGCCATTTTCTACTGTGACATAGTTTAAATAAGTTTTTGCCTCTTCAAAGAAGGGAAAGTTCTTTTGCTAAAATTAGTTTATTACCTATTCTCCACAAGCCCTTCCTTAGGACAGTACTTACCGAGCGCATTCGTTTGACGAAAAATAATTTGTTGCGCAAAATTTTGCTCGGGCCGCAAACGCAAGTACAATATTCGCGAATAAAACATTCAGTCGCTGGCTCAGTTGCTCCCCAACTACGAGGTAGGTATGCAACTCAAGTCAACTTATAGTGCCAATATTGATTGAGTGTACATTTATCTTCCCAAGTTTTTTGCCTAGTTATTATAAGTTATTCCAGGCCTATACCCCTGACAATATGAATTTTGTACCTATAAAAACAGTGATTTTAATTAGCAA
This sequence comes from Udea ferrugalis, assembly GCA_950022985.1. Classification (NCBI taxonomy): domain Eukaryota; kingdom Metazoa; phylum Arthropoda; class Insecta; order Lepidoptera; family Crambidae; genus Udea; species Udea ferrugalis. Next base: position 15,452,727 of record OX465527.1, on the reverse strand, counting down.
ACCAAACTTGTACCTTCCAGTCAAAAAGACTTCATAACTAGAAAATTAATAGGTGGGACAGTGCGCGAAATATTTTTATGAAAGAAGTAAGTACCTTAGAATATAGTGGAGCTGCCTCTTCACACATAAATGGAAAACCCTGACAGCAAGGGTGCCTTGATACGCGTTGTGCTTAGTTTAGGGTGAGAAAATTACGTGCGTGAGGTCCTAGAGATATTGATTAATTACTTTAACAACATTTCTGTTGGATTGTTTAAGTGGTAGAGACCAATTAAGAGCTACTTTCCGTTTATCCGTGTCTAGTATCCCGTAATACCTACAAGCTTTAGTTAACTTAGGACTAGACGATGCTGAAATGATATCTAATGATATTTATTTTACTCACTTCGCCAATTTTTGTTGGAAAAAAAACAAGTTAGATTGTCCCTGAAACTTCAAGTGAAATATTTTGTAATTAGTATTCTGAAGTCTGAAACTCTCATAAAAATTAGTCTGGTTTTATAGTTAGGTAAATCCTCCTTTGAATATACGCGCACTGTGTCAAATTTTTGTCACGCATTTTCTCGTATATTTTGAATGGTTGAAACTTAAAAGCGTGACAAATCTTACTCGTGCTGCGCATCCTAGCCCGGCATAACTAATTCGAACAGAGATATTTCTACAGAATTACGAAAAAAAAAAAACTGAATTGAAAAGACTTGTTATTTTTGAGCAAGTATCAACCGTAGGTGAGCAGAAACTAATTTGAGCTACTGCAAAAGTTTTTTTACAAAATATTGTCGTGCCAAAGGTTGTACCTATACAGTATGCACTTGGCAGTTAGTATCACCATCACCCTATGCCATTGCATTAAGAGTCATTTTCCGAATTCTGTTCACGCTAGACACTCCCCTCATTGTACCTACATCCTGTGCGAAAAAACATAACAAAAACAACTGTTCAATTTGCGTCCTTGTCATATTCAAAACAAAAAGTATTTACAGATTTCCATAGTGAATTTGCGGCAAATAAGAGTAGGCGACGACCTTCGTGTGTCGTAGAATTTGCATTTTCCGAGGACTTTGCAAAATCTACATGTTAATTTATTAATTGGACGTCATGTTTGTGCGCGTTTCACTGACTTTGATTTGAATAGACAGCAGAAAATAGTTTACCATGAGAATAAATAGAAAGGATTTTAATAAAATTCTTGAATATCTGCTTTCCATTTTTACTGGAAGCTGACTGAATGTATTTGCCTGAATGCGCAAGCTAAGTCATTAAAACAAGCGACCAAGTAGGAAAGTACGTGTCAAGCCATGCACAATGTATTTTTCCGTTATTTTATTTGTATACAACAAAGATGTGTTGAAAGATGTGATCTACCTACAATGTGAGAAAGATATGTGATGTTATTTATGTATGTAACAAAGGTGACTAACAAGCGTGTAGATCCCTGATGGTGAACTGTTATCAGCCAAAGAATTGGCAAAGCGCTCATTCAACAAACAAACTTAATCAGTGATCATTTGTTGCTTGTCACAATATTAGGGAAATACACACTCCCATTGCAAACCATGGAATAAACGAGACAAGGTAAGTTCAAGGTAGTTTCGTGCCCCCTCTGACCCTGCTTGCTAAGCCGCAGATCGTGGTTTAACTCCTACCCAGAACATTCGCTCATATGATGAAGATTTGTGTTCGTTTTCTTATTAGGGTGTTTATTTATATCAGTCTCTGACATCCCATAAGCTCTGATCAGTTTAGTCTAGTAAAGAATAACTAATATTTTAGTAGACTGGTATGTCTAGTAAAATCTTAGCCATGCTTTCCGAGCACTGTTTCTACGCGTCACAGCTGTTTTCGGCTTTGTATGTAGATGTATGGAGATCTGTCTGTCTATAAACGAACGCCATTGTTATGGTGGAAAGTAAGTCGCTGTCTTTTGTTAGATTCTAATACTTTTATCCGCTTACAATAAGCACGAATGTGCTCAGGTTTCTTGTTCCAGCTTTCTTGGAATATTCCAAAGATATAAGTATGTCACACACATCATGATGTATTTCGCCGTCGCGCCTTAAGGAAAATGGTGTCCCTCCCCAGAATTTGATAAACGCTGTTTCATTTAGTGCGTACTTATTCTTCCTAAAATTGCGTAAGAAATAATCTGCTTCTAAGAAAAAAAAAATTTCTTTGCAAGAAATGTCTTGAATTATTTATGAAAATAATCCGTGTTCTGATAATGTTTTTGATTAATAATAGGTGAAGTTGAAAGCATTTCATTTTCTTCAATCCTTACCTACTTTTGAGAATTTGAAACTAAAACTAAAAAAGAACTTCCCTACTACCGTAGCAAATGTTTTAGGCATACAAACATATACCAATAGAACGTTTATTCCTTACTTTCTTTTAGTAACATTGAGATTCTACGTTGCTTCTATTTTATTGAAATCAATTGCAAAGCGTCATAATGCATTTTTTTCCGGTATTTGCAGATACGTCATGTCATTAAAGTATGCATGTTTTATTGTGATTAAATTTCGTTCCACAGTGCTCAAAAATTATACTTTAACGTTTCTTTCACAAAGTATTACTTTTAGTATAGGGTTCACATTCAGGACACCTATAAATTACTATTGAAAACCCACATTACTCTCTTTGTTTACAGTTCAATTGAAAACTATTAAAATAATTTTTGATTTATCTTCTGATTCCCAGTGTTATAATATTTTATAGAGATCCTACAATTTAAAAATACGTCATGTGATATATACTTACAGTTCTTAAAATAGTCCCTCCACATTTTATGGCTTGTATCAAGACTGTCGCCGTTAATCCAGATCAAAGATGCCGAGGGCCATCCGTCTATGTTTAGTATCACTTTGATTATGATGTAGCTAGTTTTTCTGATGCGCACGCGGTCCTGTGTAGGCAAGGATATAGAGATATAATAGAAGAACAAGCTTGAAGCATCTGGTTGATATATCTGAGCAAGATAAAATGTGTTAAAATTATAAGGCAAATACCTATAATGCTTATTAACATGAAGTGTAGTTTATTGAAGGCAACATATCTTTAACTTTAGACATGCTGTTCGCAGTCTAACCACGAGTTTTCGCAGGTTCTGGCAACGAACCATCAGTTGTAAACTGGGGTTTTGGTAACAGATTAATATTATCTTAATAACTGATAACTACTTATATAACACCCCTATTTTTGAACAATAGAAATTGGAAGATACTTGCTTGCTTTTAAAAAAGAGGACTTGTTTATGTTGCCTGTTAGTAATAAGCTTTTTACCCCACCGTTCTGTTCTAATCTGGTTCTACCATAAACCTAAATTTGCATTGCACCGTGCGAGCAGGACGGATAAAATCTCGACCTAGACCGAGACGGAGGCTTTCTATCGGCACAGCCCAGTCTAAAAGGCGGGAAACTGCTAATTCTCGAAAGCTCAATCCCCTTACATTGTGGAGAAAATACTGTGTGGGAAAGTATTATAGATTTACAATACACATTTTTAGCTTTATTTTGTTTAGAAATAAGGGCGAAAATTGCATGGGGATAGCTGATAGTGATTCGTGTCAGGGCGATGCACTCAGTTCTTAGACATTAGTCTAAAAGCAACGACCTACCTATAGCGTACTCATTTGCAAGTGAATGAATTCGAGCGGCGAATACGAATTACGAGTGCTTTCAGCGCTTATTCGGTTGTGTAACCGATTTTGAATCTAATTGGATTAGCACACTTTTTTCCTAACGAACACGCTATAAACTGTTGTGTAAAAAAAAAGAAACGGACTGATTTCTTAACTCAGAAGGGATTTAAATCAGCTGATTTTGTTATTATCCCAATGCTAAGGGCAAGCAAATCCATCATAAGAAATGGAAAGAAAGCAAGCAAATACGTTTATTTAGTAAACAAATAAGGTTTCAACATTGTCAAATCTACATCTGGATTCGTCTCGAAAAGGTCTCCACTGAAATATATGGCAAAAGACACAAGAAAAACAATAAAACTACAGAAAATGCGAAGTAAGTTAAGAAAATACAAATCAGAATGTTGACATGGTACTACTGGATTTTTGGTTTACGCTCAAAAATACGTACGGTCACATTATGCGGTACCATGTATTGACCGTCCTTTTTTCAGTTGCAAACGCATGTCAACTCGTCGGATACGAAGCGTGAAGTTTTTTGCCCCATAAATTGGTCGTGCTCATTAGAGTACATTTTTATTACCAGAAGATTTACTGCCAGTGGAAAAATATTTAAGTAAATACTAATTTGCAGCTAACAATCATCATCATCATCAAGTTTATGAGCATTGCTATTGTTGATGGTGTTACCGTCAATCTCCGCCAAGCGTCTTTAGAACCAGCCGTGCTATTCCGGCGGTGCACATCGGACATCACTTCAAATCTCGGTGCTTCACGCTTACCTCAATCATCAATACGCTTTACTTTGAATTAGTATTTTCTCTCATTATGTATGTAAATAATTAAAAAATGATATTTGGCTTAGTTCTTTTCTCTCAAACGACGACCGTCGCGAAGGAATGGAATTTTAAAGTCAACTCGCACAAGCGAAGTGAGTGTCGGCGACCACCGGAATAGCATAGCTGACCTTCAATTCTTCATACGACATGAGTTTTACCCTAACACTTACATTCTGCTAATTAATATTTCGATTAATTGATCAGATATAATAAAAAATGTCCATTCACGTTTGTGAACCAACAAAAAAAATATATTTGAAAATGTATCGAATATTAAGTATTATCGAAAATTTATTGTAAGACGCAGCTTAGATTTCGAAAAAACTTCAAAGAGAAAAAAATATTTAGTAGGTATGTCCAGCAGGATTAGTTGGACGGTTTTTAAAAATCTTAGTTGAAATTAGATTTTCTTAAGACGAAATATTCGAAGCAAACCATTTTCAAAAGCATCACCTCATCTTATGGCAGTCTGCTTCAAGTCCCAATTTTAAATTCAATTGTAAAACAACTATCTCGGGTAAAGTTTATATCAGAATACCTGTACTTTAGGTTTGCTAACTATTTTAGTATAGCAATAACTTTAGTTTATAATGTAGGCCACCGTCTCCTTCCACCACCTGGCAGTGAGGCAGTATCTTTAATAACGGTTTTTAAATTATGCTAATAAACATTTCAGATCTCTATGTTTTGCCTGGGCTATGTCTATACATCTATACAAATATTATAAAGAGGAAAGGTTTGATTTTTTGTTTGTTTGTATGAATTGAATAGGCTCCGAAACTACTTGGCAGATTTGAAAAATTCTTTCACTGTTGGAAAGCTACATCATTCCTGAGTGACATAGGCTATATTTCATTTTCAAAAAAAATAGGCATCCTTACTAAAATTACGATAACGTTAGTCCACGCGGACGAAGTCGCGGGCGGCTGCTAGTCTTTAATAAAAGGTTTACACAGAAATATTTATTTCGAAACGTCACAAAAATAAAACTCATTAAAATCGTGAGCATTAAAATATGAGTTATTTTCCATGATTTTATGACTTGCGCGATATTTTTAACGACTACTAAAAACTAGAATAACGTCTCCATGAGTGTTGTTCTTTGTAGTGGTTTTAAGTTGGAAGGGTAGAGGTGTTGGCGTCACGGAATGAGGCAGGCAGGCAAGAACAAAATGGCGATGAAGATCAAAAGAAATGCCCGACGTGTGAAATAATTTTATTGGCGCGGCATTTGGTGAATATTTGCAGCCAGAGGGAAACAAATGAAAACCACTATAGTTTCCAAGATAAATCACATCAAATGTGGCCTCGCTTATCCAAAATCCCTGGCTGAAGAGTGAATCAAAATTTTTGTAGGGCCGATTTTATGAAATGTATTCTTTTCCTTAAACATGGCATGGACGATGAATGTGGTTGCGTTTTACAAGATGTGTTAATTCAGAAAGATACGATTGAAGAGAGTAATATACAAGCAGCGACAGCAAGCAGAACGTGTAATTTTGAAAGACTGTCTTCTCTCAGCAACGCTGTGCGTCTATCTATGAGTTAATTCATAACTCTTCTGTCGCCATCCTGTGCTTCATTCAGTCCCAAATGTTTATCCGTTGAAGATATCTGTTTATGTACAGACGATTAAATAAATAAACATTCGTCCAATCGATCGACCTAAATCTCCAAATTGCTCCCGTGCGCGCTAAAGATTATTCACCATCGTGAAAATTACCGTTACCAAGAAATTGCCAGCTACCACCCCAAGTCAACAATTTACAGCATAACCGGTATTCCTTACGCCACATTTTGACACGTCATCGCCGCAACGCTTACATCATGGAGGAAAATATCCCGAAAAAGGATTGTACCATGTATTTCAGGGAGACGGAATGCTGGGAAACGTGGAGTTTTATGTGTAGGGAGCAGAGAGAGGAGGGGGGGTCGGTCGATCGCCTCCGAGACTGGGCTCACCGGGCTCGCACGTAGCGGCAACGTCGCGCGGCGCGGGGGCGGCGCACAGGGGCAACGTCGCCGATCAGCTGTTGCCCGAGCGGCTTTATAAATTCTAAACAGGCAAAAACGTGACTGCGCGTAAGTCCTCTGGGATGCGCGGATGTATGCCACAACTGCAGTGTCAAACGCCGAAACGGAACGTTACCTTTAATCTTTTTAATTCACAATTTCCCTTTGAATACTCAAGCAATGGAACAAGATTCATAACAGCTTCGGAATATTCATAGACATTACAGTTCCGTTCGGAATCGTCCAACGCTTTCCAATTGGAGTCTTTGCTAATGGTCCGTGCTGATAAGACTTTAAGTGGAGTTTAATCGCCCGGAAAAGACAGTTCGCTTTGCAAATTTTCCAGAGAATGTATAATGTATGATTCTCCTTATTTATTACGAATATCATTGTTCGCATACATTTTGTTGCTCTTAAAATGGTCTGGATGGTAGAGTTCCGACCTACCTACTTTCTTGAATTCTGAGTTAATTAATTTTGTTAGTCTCACACGTTATTTCATTACTGTTGCCTTCTCTTTCACTTAGTCCGTTGTGCTAATTACTTAATTGGGAGTGGGATGGAATCTTGATGTACTCTTGTCTATACAACATTAATCATTTTAACGTGTACCTACATAGTCACTTGCAATAGTTACAGTTCCTTTTACATCTCCTGTGGTTTTGTTGCTAATAATATATCTTCCTAAATGGGAAAATAGATCTCCATTTTTGTTTTGTTGTTTTTCTGCTAAACTTGCTATTCCTTAATCTTTTAAGATAGATTTTGTATCGTAAGATACAAATCTATCTTCGAATTCTTCATGATGGTCTATTCCTTTATTGTAAACAATTAATTAATTATCTTCCAATATGAATTGTTCTCTCCGCTCTATCTCTCTCTCTCTCTCTCTGTCTCCCTTTGTTGTGTTCCTTATCAACATGTCTGAAGCTTATCCCAAAATACGACACGTTTACGATCACGTAGTAGGTAAATACTTGGAAACACACTGACAACAAAACGCATTCTACATCCCACTCAAAACTCACTACATACCTACTACAGGAATTCCAATAAGAAATCATAACCTAACGCAATTCTAGCGAAACTATGCCCGGGCGAGCTCGGGACGCGGAAGGAAGTGCACGGCGGGGGGCCGGGGCGCCGGGGGCCCTAGCTCAATAATTTGCGTGCGGCGCGCGGGGCGCGGGGGCGTGGGGGCGCGGAGCGCAGCGCGTGCGGTGCAATAGCCTGGCCCAGTCGAGTAGTCCACAAGGTCACTGCCGCTTCACGCGACTCTTCCATTCATGAGCACCAATTAGGTTCCATTCCATTTTTGAATTTCCGAACGCTTATTTTCGGAATGACAGCTCGCGTTTTCCGGAATTAACTTTTCGTTCCGGATTTGGGTTAAGATATTCGGAATCAGATTATTAGCTTCGCTTTAAAAGGCTTTTATTTTGTAGCCTCTCGGAGTCTCAGTCACTGGATCTTGATTAAAAAAGTTTTTCCGGCGAGGAAGTTAATTACTAGTACGTTCCTAACCGGCAAATACAAAAGTTAAAAGAAAATAAAAAGACCAAGCACTGGGAAAGTTTAAAAAGTAAAACATAAATTAAATCTACCAACAAAACAATTTAACTAAAGGCGCAGCAACGATTGAAATCACAAAATAAAAAATAATAAAAGGAATAAAGTTCAGTACCTGAAGTTTTACAGATTGTTTAAGTGTTCGCTTGGAACAAGTTCGTGTGTGGAGGCTTCTGACTACCCCTTTTGGGATATACTTAGTCGTGAGCGTATGTCAAGTTCATTGGCTTACAACTTGATATAAAGCGTATTCTCGAAGTATAAACACAGTTATAAATAAATAAACGCTGCATGCAACCCAAATAGTTAAAATGTTTCAGTCAAAATTCAACTCACTTTTTTCCCTGTCCGAATCGCTAGTCTCAATAGAATTGCGCTGAAACAAACTCAATACTTAGTTGTAGGTACGAATAGAACCTATCATCAATCTGTATCTACACGAGTGCTCAGACTACATAGGTTTTCCATCAGCCTGTGGAAGCGGCGTACATTTTAGCACCATTTCGAACAGCCTTCAGCCGTACCTACAATGTTTCAGAGTTAAAATTTACCTTTGCCTGGTCGTGCACGTAAAATGTAACATTGTTTGTAACTTCTGACGTGGAATACGGCGTGGAAAACCTTTCAATAGGAATGGTCCGATACGTACCTACTGCACCTTTTGAATTTTCAACCTGAGCGAGCAATGTTTTGAGATTCTTTTGTGTAGCGTAGCGTTAATATTGTTTTGAATTAATGATTTCTAGTTTTTCAGTTTTTCTAGGTTCTTAATCTTCACCACTGTTACATTATAATGTAAGAATGAATAAAGTAATGTCTATGATGCCAATAATGAAAAAATATATCATTTTAAGTATATCTATCAGTGTTTTCAGAAAATGATCCAGTGCTAGTTAAATGATCATTTAAATCTTTCGACAATATTTACTTGAACAGTCATCTATAGTATTTTTCGCTTATCACGGGTTTCAAAAATATCATTAATATTACTTTTTTTATTGCTTGCTCACCACACTCGCTTGCTAATTGATTACGGGTTGATAGTCACAAAACATGCTGTGTTTTGGAAATCCGAAACAAAATTCGCTTGGCCTGATATTTGAATCCTGGACTTATGGATATCACCACTCGGCCACCGAGGCGTCAAAATTAGTCCAATTAGTTATAATTGCTTGGTGCGTAATTAAAGAAAAAAACTTCTGAACGCAGTGCCTCTTTAATTATTTTAATGAATATTCCATTACTCTATTCCAATTACACCTAGATGACTATAGTGATTACAATAAAGGGAGTGAAGTATGAAATTACATGATTGTTCAATGGTTTACAACATCATTCGTTTAGCAACTATACTAAACGGATCGTTGAATTAACTGTAACCACACACAGAAAAGAGCCGCAGAGTTCGATTCCTTTATCAGTACAAACGTTGAACGTTTTTCTGATACAAAACATTATGCTTAACATGACACTAAGTTAAAACTTTTTTTAATTGTGGTGTTGGCCTGCGGTTTATTATCTATATGGTTGAGTAGCTCCTACGTTTTTTTAAAATAAGCTCAAGTTCTCCCTCTCTTCAAAGTGTTGCCTAGACTCTAGGTCTAAATCGAAAAAAAAAACGGAACGAGTCTTTTTTTTCTCTTGTGTCTACACAAGAGAAAAAAAACAGAAAAACGAGACAAAATCTGTGGTCGAAGACTCGTTCCGATTTTTTTTTTACCTCACCTCGCCTCGTAACCGCGAACACGATGCTGGCCGATAACAAACCGAAATTACGAACAAAACAACACTAACGACAACTTTTTACCGTTTTTAAAACAAAATGGTTGACAGCATCCGGCGTGCGTCGATTCGCCTTTTTGCCGCGTTTTTCTGCAGTATGAGTAGGGTTGTCATTATAGGAATTAATAAGTAGCCGAATCTGACAGGTTAATCGCACACTTGGGACCTTTGTAAGATTTCAATAAATTAATAACTATTTAGAGCAGAATCTAATCCAGAAGGCAGGTCGTGCTACAAAGTCCTTTAAACAAATAACACGCTCACGGCTATGTCCCAAACGGGTAGTCGGAGGCACACTGATTGTGGCCGTCATAGTGAACGGAAAATTCAGAAGCCAATATATCGCCGTGCGATCTTGAACTCAACGAGTTAAGGGGAGAGCATACCGCCGGAATTACACTTACAACACCGAAGAGATAGCTGCGAATTGTACAATTAACACAAAAGGCCTGTTCCAGTTAGTCTCAAACTCGAGGGCACCCGGGTTCCGAGCCAGTGTTTACCATTAGGCCACGACGCTCTAATGCTCTAAGGTTCACGATGTTATTTCCAAATGTTGGACTCTTCCAACATGGTCCAGTTATCGGCCCTCATCGACAACCCTAAAGTAGGGTAATCTTCTCGGGTGACGACCTCTCCGCGTTACTTCTCCAGCTTCTTGCATAAGAATGCTAATATCCTTTTTATGTAACTTTTTACCGTCTCCGCAGATATAGTTTTTCTCGTGCCCTTTAGTGAACTCTTTGCTCTCTTTTCTCATAACTTTAATACAAACTCGGTCGTCGACGTTCTAATAACATTCAATTCGCTTGAATTGTTCTCTACAAAACTCAATAAATTTTATAAAATATCATTGGACTTATTCCACAGAGCGCCGTCTGGCCTCAACCTAAGCAAAGGTTACAATACCAGACAACGGACAAACATACAAATATACTTTTTTTTTGTAAATAAATACATGCATACATAGTAAACACCGATTTGTGTTCATGCACAAAAATGTTAGTAGGTACTGTATAGGAAACGAACCAGGGAACTCTAGTGTTTTTTTACGTACATATTATGGCTCTGAAACTGTATTTTTTTATGTTTTTTTGTATGATTATGTCAATGTGAAGTGTGCATAAAGAATAACACCCCAGTTTGAAACGTACAAGACTGTATTTTGGCTGTAATCGTTTCAAGCCGACCTATCTTGATTGGTCACACTTGTTGCCTGGCACTTTTAGTGTTGACGATTTTTGCATAGTTATGCAAAACCGGTTTTCGAACCTAAAAAAATTATTGAAGGAACTGTAGAGGATCAGTGTCATGCCATGTCATAAACGCTCTGGTTCTGACATGCTGGTAACACATATTTTTTTCGTTGATTGACTTTTGGATCTCAAGTACATTGTCTCTATTTGCTCTCTCTTGCTTAGTTTTTAGATCAGAGAAACAACAGCTGTCTTTGCGGTAAATAAATAAAAATTGCGTACTAATGGTATGCATATCTAATGTCTAGCACTGAAGAAAATTAATGTTACTCTAATAGTTTCTCTAGTTATTATGTCGAGTAAATGCCATGATTGCACTTTCATGCTCTTACTTTCTAAAAGCAACTAAGAGTGTGTTGGTACTATAATATCTAATGGTTTTATGGGTGACTTGACTTCACAACTCAAAAGTCTTATGCAGACTGGACTCGTTTGTTAGGTCTATAAAATTCAAACCCTACTTGTGTACTTTTATAAAGAAAGAAAGAATAAAACATACGTGTACTATTGGCCCGCCCCGGCTTTGCAAGGGTGCAATGAAATGTTAGTATACAAATGAACCTTTCTCATCAATCACTCTATCTATAAAAAAACCGCATCAAAATATTAAATTAAATATTATTATTAGTATTCTGTTCAAGGGTACCTTCATATTATGTATTACTGTTTGTATTTTTTTTTTGTATATCTACCTTTATATTATCTAACAAGGTGAATGCAGGTATTCATATCAATTTCAAATTGTTTATAGCTAGTACATACCCAAGATGGTTTAGTTTTAATTGTGTCAAACGTAGTGTTGTTAACATGTGGATAACATTTTTGGCCTAATTAGTTTTAGTGATTATAAATTAGTTTAAGTTATTAATAAGCTGGTTGTTGTTATTCCTTAATAAATAAATAAATAAATAAATAAAATCCGTTGCGTAATTTCAAAGATTTAAGCGAACATAGGGACAGAGAAAGCGACTTAGTTTTATATGTAGTGAAGCGCGGTAGATTTGTTGTTTAAAAAAAATGGTTAATGATGTTTATTTAAACGGTTCACCCTTGTTTGATCGAACAACGTTTCGTCGAAAATCACTTGGGCGAATTTCAGTTGCAATAAAATCAGTTCGGAGAATTATTCATTTGACCGAATATTTCATTGGTAAATTTTTATTTAGTGTAATTATTTGTTTGAACGAATTTCATTTGAACTAATTTCTCTTCAGCGAAACTGATAATAGATGTGGTATGGTTCAAATTCCTACACAATATTTAGAAAATCGTAATATAACTCATCATAACAACAAAAAGCATAACGCATTTTTTTTTGTCACTGCCCTATACTATAGTTTGGGCGGAACCGACTCGGTTAGATTAGGTTAGAAGGTTTATTTTTGGTTATTTATCGTGGTTATTTATCGTGGTTATTTTTTTTAAAACCCAAAAAACGACTTGCCTTATTACATGCTACTTGACATGTTATACCATCTGAACATTACTTAGAATGAGCATTATACCTTTTGATCATTAGCGCAAAAGTTGTTATAGCAAATAAATATTCGACGAACTGAAAATTCTGTCAAACGATATTATACAAAGTGATGATTTTCTCAAACGTTGTTCGATTTAGTAATATTATATCAAACGTTGTTCGATCTAACAAGGGTAAACCGTATTATACTGTTTTATTGTCCTAAATACATATTTTTAACAGCTTTTCGCACTTTTACACAAATTAATGTGTTTGATGCTGGAAACAGTATTACAAAACACTGTGTTTTTGTTCAACAGTAAAAACTATAATTTGGCGAAAAATTGTACTGTTTAAAACAGTATGGTTGGCAACATTTGAATCCGCTCGCACCACTGAGCCAGCACCTCCAAGCTCGCTCTGATGTTCCCTGATTGCTTCCGATGTTTGGATCATTCCCAGTACGTCACTCCCGAAGACATGCGCATGACCTGGTTTCAGCTGAGGCAACTAACTATTTGTGTGTTAACGTGACCGCAAAACGCGTTAAGTGTTACCGCAGACTGCTAATTTTTGTACCTACGTTGTATAACCTGTTTAATATACTTAGTAAACGAATGAGCTATTGTGTTACCCAAGGGAGAGAACGTTTTCTAAAAAAAACTCATCTTACTGTTGCCCAAAGCGGTCTACTTGGAAAATGGTAAATAAGTAAGGCTTGTGCCCTGTGGTGCGTTTGTTAAAATTCTTGTAAAAAGCATTTAACTGCATTATGTGCTTAAAGTTTATAAAAATGATTATTAAAGTCTACATCAGTCAGTGAAATCCCACTGCTGGGTTTGAGGATATACAGGGTGTTTCTTTTAAGGTGTCAAGCCGGCGCCAGCTAATAGTAGGGTACCATACCTATCGATTTAACCCCCATGTATGTTCTACGATTTTTTGTAGTTTTCGAGATATTGATGTTTTTGTTATTTAAAAAAAAAATTGTGAGCACTTGGCTTTAAATAATTACAACTTTTTTTTCGTTTGACTTTTATTGGATATTTTCTTTTTATTATAATGTCTATTAATTGTAGTTTTATGATTAAAATAATCTCTATCCTAACTTAACTACCAGATATATTTTTTTTTATTGATAGTGAAAAAAAAGTGAATCATGCCGAACATAACCAAAATTCAATTCTTAATTTAAAAAAACAAAAGGTATTCCATAGCTTCTTACTAATTTCAAAAACTGCGCAGCATCATAAGCTTTCATAATAATGCAAGAAAACATGTCCTTTGTGGGGCATTATTCGCTGTAATCGATGCTCAAGTCTTGAGAATCGGAAATAAGTGTAATTTTCATACTTAATCATTTTCTAGTATTTTGGCATAATTTTGTCATTTCTGAGATTTATTGTCTTCTAACGTTCAAACAAAGCTCATTTGTTAATAAAACAGTCATTTTTTAACTTCCAATCATCCGAAAGTCACAACTCCTGTTGTAATTAAAATGTTGAAATTGAGGAAACCGGAACATGTTTTGAATCGATTATCGAACTGTTTTGAGTTACTTTGTTCAAAATACGCGTACATAAAAAATAATAAAGATGGTCCGGTTTCCTCAATTTTAATTTTTTTATTACACCAGGAGTTGTGACTTTCAAATGATTGGAAGTTAAACAATGACTGTTTCATTAACAAATGAGCTTTGTTTAAACGTTAGAAGACAATAAATCTTAGAAATGACAAAATTATGCCAAAATACTAGAAAATGATTAAGTAAGTATGAAAATTATACTTATTTCCGATTCTCAAGACTTGAGCATCGATTACAGCGAATAATGCCCCACAAAGGACATGTTTTCTTGCATTATTATGAAAGCTTATGATGCTGCGCAGTTTTAGAAATTAGTAAGAAGCTATGGAATACCTTTTGTTTTTTTTAATTTACGATTGAATTTTGGTTATGTTCTGCATGATTCACTTTTTTTTCACTATAAATCAATTTTTTTATATCTTGTAGTTAAGTTAGGACAGAGATTATTTTAATCATAAAACTGCAGATAATAGAAATTATAATAAAAAGAAAATATCCAATAAAAGTCAAACGAAAAAAAAATTGAAATTATTAAAAGCCAAGTGCTCACATTTTTTTTAAAAATAACAAAAAGATCATTATCTCGAAAACTACAAAAAATCGTAGAACATACATGGGGGTTAAATCGATAGGTATGGTACCCTACTATCAGCTGACGTCGGCTTGACACCTTAAAAGAAACACCCTGTATAAGATAGAGACACGGAACTGATTTTAATTCGTACTAGGTTTTTACATCGCCTCGTTGCGTACGCTATGAAAACTGTCCTATGTCCTTTCTCAAGGTCCTCTCTATCTGTGTATGAAATTTCCTTGCAATTACAGTCCAACTAATCCAAGAAATACATTTTGACACAGGACAGAGTCATTGGAAATTGTACTTTAATTCAATAGAAATACGATTCATGAGCAGTGGCTTGAGTTTTAAGCCTGACAGAAAACTTTAACTCTTTTTCGCATTGCACAAAGTTTAATTTCCAATGACACTGGCATCTGTCAAATGTATCTCTAAGATCAGTTAGACTTTAGTTCAGTTGTTTAGGCGTCAAAACGTAACAGACAGTTACTTTCGCATTTATAAGTAGTATGGATTATGTAGAAGCAACTAACCTACATTTAGACATTTATGACCTATATTTAGTCTGAATAGATTCGTAATTCGATACAGCAGACGCCGCCAGTCGTGATAAACAGTGGCTGGCTTTGTCCCGGTTCGGTGACAGACAGACAGACAAGTGGAGTCAACCAGGCGTGTTGTTTGGTTGACATAATGAGTGCTAGGGGCGTATAATGGGGCAGGAAGCGAGGGCGAGTGCCACTCGCGTTGTTTTGAGGAATTGGCCACAGTGTAATCTTTATTACACTGTGTGATGTGTGTGTGGGAAATTGTCGTGACCCAGTGGTTAAGCACTCTGGCCCAGAACCCGTTCGGTTCCGAATTCAATACTGGCCCGAACACCTACTCGACCCTAATACTACGTGGAGAAAACACCAATCAAAACCCAAACATCCCGAATAATGGCATAAACTTCGTCTCTTACCACTTGGGTTTATATATATACTCGTTGCAATATTGCCTATATAGGCTTCTGAGTGTCCCGCTTGACTTACCCTGCCAATGCAATGCCAATCACATAAGATCCTCTGGGTGTCTACTCCGTTGCAAAACTTACAAAGTTTCAGAAACTTTCTGAAAGCCAAACTTTTTTGATACGATACGAGAGACAGTAAGCCTCTTGAACTATCACCAACGGGCCGACAAGAAACACGAAACTGAAAATACTTACAATACTCGTGACATGAACTCAGTGGTATTCATAAATTAACATACCTAAATACGAGGGTACTGTTCCTATCCCTGTTCCCTGACATCCAAGGTTTCCCGACAGATAAACCGTGGCATCCCACGCCTGTTAAACTTACTCGAATCCCTAACTGAATGTTAAAAAGATTATGACTTCATTAAAGAAACCGGTCAAGTACGAGTTAGCACGAAGGTTTGAGTTCCATACCTAGTAGTCCTTCTATTTCGATCAAGACGAAAATATGTTTTGCACAACTCCTCTGTTGAACATAGGCCTCTTCTATCCCCTTTCAGAGGGGCAGATGGTTGGCGACCTGCCTCTTCTGAAAACCTACGATCAGGTCATATTTAGCCCTGATGGTCAGGAAACGTCGTTTTCAAAGGAGTCTGGACGCCGATTTTGGCAAAAACTAAAACTGCGCGCTAACAGTTTAAGAAAAGCTTTTTTCCTATTTAGGAATCGAGCCTTTTCCTATTGGGAAAAAAATGCCTTTTATTTTCGTTGTATAGCTCATAAGAATCAACATAAGGTAAATACAGCCTTTTTAAGGGTAAACGCAAGCCAAATTAGAGCTTCCTAATACTAAGAGTCTCTAAGCTAAGCCACGGAGAAACAGACATTCGTAACAAGGGTTCCTCATTGACAACGGAACCTAAAAAGCACATTACACAAACCAGTCAATTACTAAACTATTACAAAGAAACAGCTGCCTTATAAGGTTATGTATTGATAAGGGCCCCTACAAGGCCCGATGATTACCAGCGGGTCTGGTGACCGGGTTACAATACCAGTCGGTTGGAAATGTGAGAAAAAATGTCTATTGAGAGACGACTTTGTACGGTGAGGAGTGCACCCTGTTTTATCAATTAAAATATGGGTCTCAGGGTTGGCACAAAGGACAACCTTACCTTTTTTTATTATTTTAGGTAAATAAACAACTAACCTTGCGATACTAGAAATAGGCATTAAATTACCCCACTCTTGAAGACCTCCATTGAAATTCTGTCTGTCTGTTTGTTTTTTCCACAGTTATGCTATAACTACTGGACGGATTTTTATGACACTTAGTATGTTTATATTATGAAAAGGGCAACATCTGAAAAAAGAAGTAAACTTTTGGTTTTTCTCAATGCGATAAGTTTTAAGGGCTAATTCAACGCAAGACACGCTAAAAATTGCTAGTTAGATAAAGGTTAGTTAAGTTCAACAGTTCAGGCGTCATTGTTAAACGCGTTTGGTCTATCTATGAAATGATAAATTACCAATAGTATTATTTTAACAGTAGATACAATATATGAACATAAAATAATTTCAATAGTCTTGTCATTTCTTTCGTTTTTCACTACTTCACGTCTTTCTGCTTCAACGTACGCCAGACGAGTTAGGTTCAGCTTCGATATTGCATCGCAAAATAATCTGAAAGTCGATATTATTTTTCAAATTCTTTGTCAAAGGAATCTATACCTATGAAGCCTCTCTTGCTTTGTTGGTTCGCTATTAAAAGCTTCCACTTTCTGCGACAATGGACCGGATCGAGTTCAACTTCCATGAAACGCAACACAAAGTAATGTTTTATTATATAGGACTTATCGATGCATTTTATAGTGCATTATTGCATGAAATATATTTTCATTGTAAATGGCTGTTCTATCTTGCACGTTTATACAGTCACGTAGAGTAATAGGATATAATTAGCATTATGGACCGCAATTTATTAAAAAAAAAGATAATTATAAACACAAAATGATTTAATTTCACAAAAACTAGATTCTAGGTTATCTTAGGAGCCCTAAAATGAGACACTACACTACTCTGCTAGTGAGAACGTCCGTCCGATCCGCTGGTCGCCGCAAAAGTGGGAGAGAGCCTCGCCGGCGATACTGTCGTGCGCTGTTCCCCTTCCAAATCGTGCCACCTCACGCCATCGTGACGTCACAGCTAGGCCACGCCCCCTTGAGCCTGCTTCTAGGCTAATACGGCCGTTCCTGAAGGCGGTGCGTCCTCGCCCGCGTCCTCGTCAGAACTTGGTGGTGGCTGTGCTGATGCTTGGCGTCGCTGTGATGGTGGCGCGTGAACCTCTACTTGCACCTCCTGTATGCTTGCTCCGGCATTTTCACCCTCATCTGAGTGATCGCTTTCACTTTCATTTTCATCACCTAAAAACCAAAATTGTTTGCATTACTACAGTGCAACAGAAATGTATAAAGTGCATTTATGTATTTTACTAAACATTGCCCGGGTGGTTACGTAAAATAATAAATGACAATTTAGCAGAGCCCTCAGGATACTAAACAAACACACGTATAGAGCCCTCAGGATATACGGTAAAAGTGCTGTACAGAGCCCTCAGGATGTACGCCAACGTACAAGTACAGAGCCCTCAGGATGTACATAACAATGCAGAGCCCTCAGGGTGCATATGGCTGAACTCAAGCGTTAGCCCTCCTGTCGTAACAGAGCCCTCAGGATGTTAACGAACAGTACCACAACAGAACCCTCAGGTTGTTGTGGTGCGTAAAAGTCAAGTCAAGTCACACTCGTCAGGTAGAAAGTTATTAAACAGAGCCCTCAGGATGTTAAATAACGTGTGCGGACGCCATACTCACAGTCGAAGAAAGCTGTACACACATCAGGGGTCCATTCCCCTCGCCACAACACCATGTACTCTGCTGCGGCTTGCGTCGTCTTTCCATACGACCCAGTCACTAGTCGAAGCTCGTAGCGACCTTGTTGTGGTGATGCTGCCTAGATTGCCTATGCCCATTGCCGGAGGTTTGTCTATGAGAGTTGTCACCCATGTCGTCTTTAGTCATGAGACATGATGTCTGCTTAGTTTATTAAACATAATTAATAAATTCATGTTCCTACGTAAATGGTTCTTGATTTACGCTATCCTATCAACATGGTGTCAGAAGTGGGATATGTCACAGAGCCAACAGAATGGGTAAGTTCTCTTTTACTAGTTCAAAAGAAAAATGGTCAGCTGAGAGTGTGTATAGACCCAAGAAACTTAAATAAGGCTATTTATCGAGCTCATTATCCAATACCTACAGTTGATATGGTACGTTCCAAGATTGGGGGAGCGAAGTATTTTTCAACTCTTGATGCCAGCAGTGGATTTTGGATGTGCTGTTTGGATGAGGAGAGTTCATACCTCACCACTTTTAATACTCCTTTTGGACGTTACCGGTTCAAGCGTCTACCTTTTGGTATCAGCTGTGCTCCAGAATACTTTCATAGGGTCATGACAGAAAGTTTTTCTGAAATACCAGGTGTAATGGTCTACAGTGATGATTTGCTGGTGTGTGGAAGCAGTCTAGCCCAACACAATGAGCGTCTAAAACTAGTATTTGAAAAAGCTCAACAGTTAAATGTCCGATTTAACAAGGCAAAATGTTCTTTTGCATGCAGACATGTTAAATATTTAGGTCATTTGTTTTCAGAAGGAGGCGTTGAAGCCGATCCTGAAAAAGTCAAAGCGATTACAGACATGCCGACGCCAAAGTCTGTAAAAGATCTACAAAGATTTTTAGGTATGCTGAATTACCTTAGTCCTTACATTGACAACTTTGCGACGGAAGTTGCGCCTCTAAGAGAGTTACTTAAAAAAGGCACAATATTTCAATGGAATGCTAACTATGAAAAGATATTTTCACATATAAAAGGCAAGATTTGTCAGGCTCCAGTACTTGCACATTTTGATGTGAAGCAACCAGTCACTCTATCAGTTGATGCGAGTAGTACGGCAGTTGGTGCCGTATTACTACAAAAAGAGCATCCCATTTATTATGCCTCGAAAACGATGACATCAACTCAACAAAGAATGGCGCAAATTGAAAAGGAACTATATGCCATTGTCTTTGCATGTATCAGATTTCACCAATTCATATATGGGCAAACAGTAACTGTGGAAACTGATCATCGTCCGCTGATCACTTTATTCAAGAAACCATTAGTCGAAGTGCCTACTCGCTTACAAAGA
Source organism: Udea ferrugalis (assembly GCA_950022985.1). NCBI lineage: Eukaryota > Metazoa > Arthropoda > Insecta > Lepidoptera > Crambidae > Udea > Udea ferrugalis. Next base: position 15,432,799 of record OX465527.1, on the reverse strand, counting down.
ATGATGCTCAAAATTCAAGTATATAGTCTAAATGTTGTCTATAAGAAAGGTACACAGATGTATATTGCTGATACATTATCGAGAGCTGCGTTGGCAGTAACTGAGGAGGATGATTTAGATGAGGATATAGTTGTACATGTCAATTTATTAATGAAATCCTTGCCTGTGTCTCCAGAACGTCTTCAGTGGCTGAAAGAGGCTACTAAATCTGATGAAGCTATGAATGTCTTGAAAAATATGTGTCAGGGAGGATGGCCAAACATTAAAAAGGATGTTCCCCACGAAATAAAAGAGTATTGGCAGTATAGACAGGAGATACATTCTGAGGAAGGACTTTTATTTCGAGGTAACAGTATCTTGATTCCTAAGAGTATTAGACCTGATATATTGAAAATAATTCATAGTGGGCATCTCGGAATTGAGAGGTCGAAAGCTTTTGCTAGAGGGTATGTTTTTTGGCCCTTTATGGCGGTGGATATTAAAAATATGGTGGAGTCGTGTCCCACTTGTCTTACACATAGAAACGCTAATCCACCTGAGCCACTTAAACATCATGAACTGACAAGTTTTCCATGGGAAAAGGTTGGAATCGATTTTTTCTCATTTAAAAATAAAACCTATGTAGTGGTTGAAGACTATTATTCGAATTATATTGAAGTGTCCAACATAAGTACAGTCAGTGCTAAAGCTGTGATTGGGGTGTTGAAACCAATTTTTAGTCGTCATGGAATACCGTTGATTATTATGAGTGATAATGGTCCTCCGTTTAATTCAAATGAATTTCATGCCTTTACTGATGAATGGGGAATCAAACAGTCCACGTCTAGTCCATATTTGCCAAGGTCTAATGGGTTGGCGGAGTCCGGAGTGAAAATTTGCAAACGTATTCTCACGAAGTGCGAAGAGAGTAATACTGATCCCCATTTAGCTCTTTTACAGTACCGGAATACACCGCGAGGCCAGTTAGCCTCACCCGCTCAGTTGCTAATGTCACGTGCATTGAGAACTCAATTACCTACAGTACGAGAAAATCTGCTTCCAAAAGTTGTGTCTGTCGAAGATCATTTGAAATATAAAGAAAAATATAGAGATCAAACAAAGAAATATTATGATAGGAAAACTAAAGTTTTGCCAGATTTGAAAGTGGATGATGAAGTTCTGTATAAGAAAACACCAAACAGTGTATGGATTCCAGGTGTGATAAAAAAAATATGTGAAGAACCAAGGTCATTTGAAATAGAAGGCGAGGATGGTACACTGTACAGAAGGAACAGGCAACATATAATTAAAACGAAAAGTTCTCCAGTTATGGTAGAAATAGAGACGGTACGGCAACAAGATCAGTCTTCAGATCTGTCTGGTGATATGGCGCAAAACGCTACTAATTTGACTAGTTTTCCACAGACCAGAAGTGGTAGAATTATAAGACCACCCAACAAACTTGATCTTTGATTGGACAATCATCTTTTCTTTAGGATTTGTTTTAGTTTGATTTAAGTCGTATCTTGATAATTTTATGAATGTTAGAAGTTATTATAAGTTGTTACAGTTGTTGTTGAATAAGTTGTTTTTGTAACATAATTCGTTATTATTTCCTATTTTGTGAAAAGGGAGATGTGGTGATGCTGCCTAGATTGCCTATGCCCATTGCCGGAGGTTTGTCTATGAGAGTTGTCACCCATGTCGTCTTTAGTCATGAGACATGATGTCTGCTTAGTTTATTAAACATAATTAATAAATTCATGTTCCTACGTAAATGGTTCTTGATTTACGCTATCCTATCAACACTTGTGGCAGTTGTTTCGTGACCGTATATGGACCCCGCATGCCGGAGTCTAACTTCCCGGTAGACTGGCTCGTCTTGCGCACGAAAACCATATCGTTTAGCCGGAATACGTGAGGTGCTCTGCGCCGCTCGTTGACACGAGCATCTTGCCGCGCTCGGTTCGTGTCCAGCAGCTCACTCGCGCGTTGCCTGGCTAGCTCACGCAGCGCTTCGCGGTTCGGACTCGTCCCTTCCAACGCGATATCACGAACCAGGGATCGGATGACAGGCGTCGCACCATCGCTACCGATTAATAAATTCAAAGGTGAGTATTTAGTAGATTTTTGCATTGTAATGTTCAGGTTGAGCTGTAACTTCCAAATAATATCTGACCAGCTTTCTTGTCGAATATTCATAACTGTACGACAATACCTCTCAACCTGTCCATTACTTTGGTGCATTGTGGAGTAATGAAATGGATTTCACATCCTAACTCTCTAATCCAACTAGTAATTAAAGTACTCTCATACATTCGTCCTCTATCAGCTACAATCGTGCGAGGCGTTCCAAATAAAGAAATTACATTTTGAAATACACGTTTCAATTCATTGGCATCTTGTCTAAAAATAGGATACAAAAGGCAATACTTTGTAAAAGCGTCTATTACGAGTATTACAAATTTATAACCATTTGAGTCAGGCAAGGGCCCCAAAACATCAGTGTGAATAGTATCGAATGGAATGGCAGGTTTGTCCCATGATTTAATCGGCTGCATGGGTTGACGTGGTACCTTTTTATGAGCTAGACAAACAATACAGTGTTGAACATATTTTTGGACAAATTGGCGCAATCCGGGAAACCAAAAATGTTTTAAAATCAAATCGGTAGTTTTCTCAATGCCAATGTGCTGGTGCTCGTCATGAAAGACTCGCAATAAGCTCAAACTGTGACCTTTAGGTACATAACATAATAAACGAGATTGCTCACCTGACACATTTAGTTTGTAATATAAAACATCGTTCTGTTTAACATAACGTCCAGCGTCTAAATCGCCGTCTACAAGTTTTTGTAATAACGATTGAGACTCTTCGTCAGCGGCCTGCGCTATCTGGGCCCAGCTATGCGGCCTTTGAATTTGGCACATGTTAATAGCGTTACGACTTAAATAATCGGCATGTGATAACGCAGTCCCCTTACGGTAGTCCAACTCAAAGTCGTAATCCTGTAAATACATCCACCACCGAGCTACCCTCGGCAGTAGATCCTTTTTGCGTTGGGTGAGTTTCAAGGCGTTGCAGTCTGTAATTACTTTAAATTTGCCACCAATCAAATAGTGTCTAAAATGTTGCAGCGCCTTGAGAACTGCCAACGTTTCCAGCTCATAAGAGTGGTAACGAGACTCCGCACCCTGGGTAACCTTGCTGAAATACGCAACAGGTCGTCTACGCTCTTTCGAGTCTTTCTGAATCAAGACAGCTCCGTATCCCTTTGAAGATGCATCGGTGTGCACTTCCGTGTCCAGTGAAGGGTCAAAAATGGCCAATACTGGTTCATTGGTTAACTTCTCAATAATATCTTTACGAACCGCTTCATGTTCACTGGTCCACTGGAATTGCACACCTTTGCGAAGCAAGTTTGCAATGCAAGCTGTCTTAAGTGAATAGTTGGGGATATAACGCCGGAAATACCCAGCGAGACGCAGAAACTGCCTTACTTCCTTGACATTGCTAGGAGTTCGGGCCTTGACCAAGGCTTCAATTTTATGTTTGCTTGGCCTCACCTGACCGTAACTAATTGTGCGTCCCAAGTACTCTACCTCTTTGGACAGAAATGTACATTTTTTCAGATTGATCGAGAATCCTGCATTGGTCAAAGTCCGTATCACCTCACGAAGAGTTTGTAGGCCCTCCTCTATGGTCTCACTTGGTATCAAAACGTCGTCGATATAAACCAGAGCCCTTCCCAAGGTTATAAAAGGACGTAACGTGTCGGATATAATGCGCTGGTAAACGACAGGTGCATTAGCGAGACCGTACGGCATTTTCAGATATTCGTAATGCCCCTCGGGCGTTACGAAGCCGGTTCGATGTATTGAGTCGCTATCCAGTGGCACCTGATGGAAGCCTGTAGCCATATCTAAACTTGTAAAAAACTTGGCTTTGCCCAAACGATCGATATGGTCCTCAATGAGTGGCAGAAGATAGCGATCCTTAACAGTGTTTGCGTTTAATGCCCTGAAGTCAACGCACATCCTGTCGCTACCGTCTTTCTTCTTCACCAGCAAGATGGGACTGGCAAACTCGGATTCAGACTCTCTGATAATGTTTTTGTCAAGCAGGTCTTTAATTATCTCACGAACGCGCATTTTTTCGTGATAAGACATCTTATACGGCCTGTAAACTACAGGTGTCTCTTTGTGTAGTCGAATATGCATAGAACCAGTGCTCACTGTTGTAGTGGCTGTACCAGTTACAAGGAAGTCTGAAAATTCATTAATTATCTCTAGCAATCGTTTTTTGTCATCGCCACTAACAGGTGTATTCACAGTTTCATGCACCTTCGACTCCACAACAAAACTGTGCTTAGCTCGCGTTATACGTTGGCCACCTCGTGTTCGTGTATAGACCACACCGTCCCTATTCAGTACATCCGTACCCAGTATTACCGGTATACTCATATATCGGTCGGGGACAACGTGAAAATCTACTTCGAGGGAAATCTCAGGAAACTCAACGGTCAATGTAGTGAAAAAGCTAGACTCAACTTCCTGACTGCCTATTCCACGTAAAGTACAGAATGAAGGTGTGTGGGTACATTGAAAATGTTTTGCAATCGATTCCCCAATTAAAGAAACTTGCGAACCACTATCTATGAGTATATCTACAGGTACCCCTTGAATCACCGCTGTTGCTATATCATTCTGCCTATATTCATCCACTGCCTCACGACAAAAATTCACATTTGATTTTCCACGTGATTCTGCGCGTTGCTTTGTAAAACAATCTTCGACCTTATGACCACTTTTTTTACAAAAAGAACACGGGTCACCTCGTGGACGGTAACTGTTTGGACTAGATCTCGAATTCGACGGTTGATTATTATCAATCGGGTCTGTTAATGATTTTAAACGTTTGGGGCACTCATATTGCTTATGGCCAAAATCACCACACTTAAAACATTTAGATTTGGGAATGGAATGATCTCTTTTGCGTGAGCTATGATTATAGGAGCCACGGCTTGTCACAACACGAGTTCTGTCACGATTCGACGAAATTGAATTAGGTTTTACATAAATAGATAAGAATCCTACTAGTTCTCCAGGTAGCAAATTTGCGTTTGTGGCAGCAGCACGAATTTGGGGGTCTGTTATTCCACGCACTATAATCGCGCTGATCAATTCCTCACTTAGACCAGTAACGATACGCAATCGTAATAACGAACGCCTAGCATATTCCGCATAAGTAGGGTAGTTATTCGAGTCGGTGCGCATCACATCGAATAAAATATTCGCTATATCTACCCTACGCGGGCACAATGATTGAAATTCGCGCTTGAAATTAGACCACGTACGGTCATTGGTCGTCCACTCACTAAGCCATACACGCGCGTCACCTTTCAGACAGTTACCGACTCGTGCCAAACACTCACGATCATCCCATCGATGGATATTACGCAAATGATCTACCTCACTACACCATACCGAAAACTCATTAAAAGATGGATCAAAATTAGAAATAAAAATATGGTTTGACCTTACCGGGTTTATGGCGTTAATTGCTGTCACCAGTTTATCCGTAACCTCGCTAATTACCACTTCAGCACTCGAAGGCAGTGTACTCGGCGGCACGGACGCAGTGACGCTCGCAGCACGCGACGACACATCGCTAGGCAGCACCCGGGGCGCGATGGGCACGCATGATGCGTCGAGCAGTGGCGGCGGCGGCGTGAACGAGCGTAGCGACTGCGCAGGCGGCGGCATGGCGCACGCTAACGCTTCAGTATGAGCGCCAAGCTGTCCTGAAATACGGCTCCCAGAACTATCTTCCAACACCGCCAAACGAGATATTATCGTTTGAAGTTGTTGCTCGATAGCCGGAACGGACGAACGGCTACTTCTACTTGACTTTGTCTTAGTATTTCGCGACATAGCAACCGTTAAATGTTTAATAAGAAGCACTCGAAATTCAAATAATTAACAGCCGAGAAAACCAACTCAGATAGTAGGCACTATCCCACTTCTGAAATTAGCATTATGGACCGCAATTTATTAAAAAAAAAGATAATTATAAACACAAAATGATTTAATTTCACAAAAACTAGATTCTAGGTTATCTTAGGAGCCCTAAAATGAGACACTACACTACTCTGCTAGTGAGAACGTCCGTCCGATCCGCTGGTCGCCGCAAAAGTGGGAGAGAGCCTCGCCGGCGATACTGTCGTGCGCTGTTCCCCTTCCAAATCGTGCCACCTCACGCCATCGTGACGTCACAGCTAGGCCACGCCCCCTTGAGCCTGCTTCTAGGCTAATAATATTGTACAAATTAAAAATACTGTCTTTTTTCCTTTTTTTGAAACATTTCTAAAATGCAAATAATTAAACAAAATAAACATTTGTGACACTTTTTTTGGACATAGCCCCTAGGTAAAGCTTGTTTATTTTCGAATACCAGATATGTATGTAAGTTCTAACATACGAGTACTAACATCGTACTTGGCTTAGCAATCAGGATAAGAAAGCCTCGAGTTACCGAGCTAATTTAAACTGAAGGGAATGAATTAAAAGGGGATGATTTTTGCTATGCCTTTTTTTACTGCAGGATATAAATGTCATTGAAAAATTGTTTTGTTTCACTAAATAAACTTAACACAGGTTTTGATTGTTCTTGCCTCCAAGTAAAGTTTTTTTCCCCTAAATTATTTTGAACTATTTCGTGTCACTCTTTATGAGTTTTACCTAATTTCAACCGAGACAACCCTACGCCCTTCGCTCCTTGCAGAATACTCGTATCTGTCAAGGATGCGCGTAAGGAATGCATGCTGTCTTCTGTCACACCCAATTTTCAACCCTAAATCACTCACGTTAAGCGCAATTTGAACTGCAAACAACTTTGCAACGACAACTCAACGTAATTGAACGTGGTGTCAAAGGAATTTAACTTTTATCCAGGGGTGTTAAAGGTTAAATTGCGTCAATTTAGGTTTTAATTCGTGTGAGCGTGGGGTTAGATGCGCGCGTGTCCATTGTTTGAAGTAGAGAGTGCTCAAATGAAGATTTTAAGGCTCTGCACACACCGAGGCGTCTGGGATTGTTTACATAGAAGATACGCTGGCGTGCTGAGTTCAAAGCAATTGAATGGAAACCTGTGAACTTTAACATGAACCTTAAAAATCCCGAATCTCACTATTTCCTTTTCTAAGCTACGCGTTAAGTATACTAGTCTTAATGCAATGTTATGTTAGAAAATGGTATACCTGAAGGAGTTGGTCTTGAACCGGCGCTGTTGGAACAACAAAACACAGTTCAGAAAGCGATATGCGTACCTACAGTGTTGAGACTCAAGAGTCTAGGCACAAAGTAAACACATATTCCATACAAATATTGCACTGACAAGTCCACATTAAGACAAAGAACATGTACAGGCAGCATTAGAATCATGTGACCTTTGACCTAAATCTAAAATCAGTTGTGGGCAAAAAGCATTTTATTGCCAAATTGATAGTGTTGTATATTGTTTGTTTCATCCCTAAAATTGGAGACAAATGAAAGATGTTTTCAAATACTATAGATGCAACCGTTTGGAAGCAGAATATGAATTATGAAAAAGAGTATTAGACAATAAGGAAATAGATAGTCCCTTTGACAAATTCGTAATAATGTCCCACGGACTCGATAACAGCTGTTATTAGATTCGTCCTAACCACAGGCTTTCAGCTAGTGAAGTGGCGACGAAGCGGAGTAAGCCGCCATTCTGGGTAAATGCCGCCATTTTGTCTCGCACACATCCGCTGTTCGAATTACATAGAAAATAGTGGAAATTATCGTAAAGTATGCTTTTAACTCAAGTAGGCGAAGACAGTAAAGTGTTCCACTTGCTTACAGTTTAGTGAAATGTAAATATGCTGTTGTCGTAAAGGTGGTTATTTTCAAATCTATTTTTAGGGGCCAAAACGCTAGCTCAAAGTTATATAGAATTTTCTCAACCTTTTCTAGGCAGGCTTTATTGAAATAGTTTCTAGGTAGAAATAATAAATCGAAAAAATAAGGCTTTATGACAGAGTAAATCCAAGATCGTCCCTTTAATAGAGATTTTGTAGAATAGTTAGTATAATTATTTTTTACTAGCAGTTCACAACACGAGTGTAGTTTTTCATATTTTATGTAGAAACATGTGTTTATTATAACTATAAACTATCCAGAAGAAAATTATCTACATGGTAGAGACAACCGCATCATAATGACATAAAGAAGAACTTCGGTAGAAATTGTAGAGCAGATGGCTATGAAATACATGCCATAAAAATAAATCTAGTGTTCTTATGTAAAACTAACAAATATATTTTATTGTTTCAGGTATGTATCCTCATCAATTATTTAGAAAAAAGAGTGGGAAAGGTATTTGTACATAAAACTTAAGTTAGTACCCTAAATAGACCCGAATCGCCATGAAGCTTAGCCATAAGATCCAATGCTGAGCATAGACCTCTATGGAACTCCAGGGTCGCCCTTTTTACGCGGCCTAAAACTATCGAAAACATGCGATAGATATCCTCATTAAAGCATCCCTAAAGCTTCAAATACCAAATCGAGCTTTGGTAGTGGGCGTCCTATCGTTTTGCCATGGAATGGTCGCCATTCCAGTTTTATTTTACCCCAACAGCTACAACTTCATCTCATCAAGTGCTCTAACTACTGCTACTCAAACCTACTATCACTCAACAAATGCTCACCACGAAAGTCAAAACCTGTATCACCATTTTTGTAGCTCAGTTCACAGAGGTTGATCTAAAAATAATAAAAAGCGCGACAGTAAAACAAATTAATGAACTGCTGTCTGAGAATTGATAGACGTTGTATCTACGTACTTCAGCAACAAATGTATCTAATTTCAGACGTTTCTGAGTACCTAAAGATCCTTAGAAAGTTACTATAAAGTCAAAGACAAGGTCACAGACAGAGAAAATACTTTTCCAATTTTCACGTAAATATTTATCAACGTTCTTATTCTTTTGAGGAGAAAATAAAAAAGAAACGCTACAGCTTATTCCATTAGAACTAAAACAAATCTCCTTATTGGTAGGCTTTGGGCTGACTTTGTATGCCCTATCTTACCGGGAGACCACGGCAGCGCTACGCCCTTTTAAGTGAAGTAAAGTAAAAATAATATTTATTAATGTAAACTTATCAAAAATCACTTATGACAAGTCACAACATAAAAATTAAGAAAAGTAATGATATGTTTCTACCACCGGTTCAGACGTGTTGATTCTACTGAGAAGAAACCGGCTACAAACTCGGTTTTGGATCACTGGACCCTGAAACAGGATAGGAGTTTTTAATTTGGGTTTATGCAGTGGGGCAAACTGCTAACGTTTTTGAATCGTGACGAAGTGAAAGTAACTTTTTTTTCTTTTCTTTTGTCTTCATAAAAAAGTTTTTTTTTGGTGTGAATACTGCTGTTTAGCCTTCGATGACTCTAACAGCTTTGCCGGACTATAGAGTGAGCGCAGAAGGCTCTCAGCCCTTATATTTAAAGTAACTAAAAAAAACAGGATCGTTTACTTATCGATTCGAAAACGGTAGCAGATTTTACTAGCAATACAGGACGTCCTACGTTAGGGTGAGATCTAGGGAAAATTCTTCAAAGATTCGTTCGCTGTAGCCGTTCCATTTAAGTGGTTTTAATTAAAATTGTTAACGTTTCCGCGGGAAATGATCGAAATGAGCAAATTGTAATAACCTGGTATGTTGAATTGAAACGCACTATTTTCACGAGTACGAGTTGAAAGGAAACAACTGGAGTTGTTAATTCAATTGCAATGAAATTGCAGTTACTGCCATTATTTACACGTTGAGCACTACTATTCTATAGGCTTCATAGCTAAATAGTCAAATTAAATCTAATACGAGTAGCAATAGCTATACACCACAGATTTTTCAATTAGCACAATAGCTAAATCATCTCTACCGATCAACCGCCTTTGTGTCTCTCTGAGCATTGGAAATCACCGGAAGTTTATGTGTTTATAATTATGCACGCTGGTTGCGCAACATTTTGGCGACAGCAATATCTAATCTAGTAATGATATTATTTTTATTACGAAAACATAGATTTATTCGGTTAGTAGCAATTGAGTCTTTGTGAACTATACAGCTTGTTACTGTAGTATAAAACATAACATGATCGTACGTACACGACTATATCCGAAGCCAGATAATTGTACGCTGACTTATGTCATCATGGTGAACAGAACATTCAGAAGCCCACACATCGTCGAGGTATGAGGCGAGCATGTCACTGCCATAAACGGGTTGATCAGGTATTTATCGGTCTTTTCCATTACCGGAGAGTTAGCCGGATTTGGATCCCGGGACTCACGAGTTCCGTGCCAGAGAGCCTAACCACTAATCAACGACACTCTATTACATTTTAATCAAATATTTTTACTAAATATACGAGCATTTATTATTCAAGTGATAAATCAGGCAAAGGGCAATTGAGGTCTTCAAAAAATCAAGCCCCCCGGTGACGTAGAGCTCTTTTCCTCGGTAGTTTTTCTCTGACAGTCATTTGATGACGGTGCAGGTTTTTTTTCGTCTGTAATCTTCTTAATGCTCTTACCCTCGGCAAAAAGGACCGAACAACTGTAAACTTTTTCTGGATTAACACCGTTTCTTAGTTTTAAGTATTTTGTTTGGATGTTTTGTAAACTTTTCAATCTGCGATGTTTATTTTGTTTTATACTGGCTTTTAAAATCACTAATGCAGATTCTGCTAATTTTTTTACACTTAGTGGGCGATTCAGATACAACAAAAACAAGGTATTATTGCAACCAATCGACCGATTGGTTAATTTTAGTAAGTAAAGAGTTCTTTCATTGAATGCACATTTTTTTGACATGTAAAAGCCAACAGCCCCTAATATTTATAATCAAAATATCAGAATACAGACACCACTTTAAAAACTCTAACTTATTAAAATTCGGTTCTGATCAGCGTTCTTGAACTGTTAAACCATGCAAAAGCAATTAGTATACAAAGTGTGTAAGTACGTTAAAAATATATTTACTTTTAGCGTTAAAAATAGTTTATATCTACCTTACACTTTCAAACAACTTTTTCCCCTTGTTCGCAGTAATGTTACAAATTCAAGTTGATAGTAAAGCTACCGTAGGACCCGAGCGGCGGCTTAGCAACAACCTTGGCACGTTGCATTGAACCGCGTGCGCCCGCGCCGGTAGGTACATTACATACTATGTAGGCTTGTATATGCTGTGCGCGGTACTGCCAGGCGCGGACAATCCGTAGTTTTTGGTTGGAAAACAAAGTTTCTGTGTAATATTTTTTAATCATACTAACGCACACAGTCGTTGGCGTGTTGTCTACTGTGGCATGTGTGTACTACATCATCTAAACAATCATTCCTGAAAGTTTTTAGTTGAATATTTTTTCTAGCTGGCAATTCAACCTAAAACTGAGTAAACGTAATTAGTGATCAACGACCAGCTCAACAAAACCTAAATATCAATAAGTACCTAGTTACTAATTCAAAAACTCTCAATCTCTTTAATCTCAATCTCAACTTTTGGATATCGAAGATCTATAAGAGCTTCACTAAATATTTAACTATAAGAAGTTCAAATCAACTGTCAAATAAAAAAAACTCTGTACAAATCGTCATCCTGATTGATTTAGTTAGTCATTCTCGTACTACAAGGCAATCCAAGTTACATACTCTTAAACAGTCCTCCCTAAAAACCATTAAAACACTTAAGGCTCTATTACAACAGAGTAAGAGTTATAGTGCCCACATGTTTGTAGCCTAGCTGTATACGGTCTCCTAATTGGTTTTACAACATCCTTTTATTTCATTAGTGCTGTACAAGACAGAAATAAAGATAAATAGTCGTCTGTTGCCTCTGGAAGGACGGTAAAAATGTAATTAATTAAGTTACTTGCCGTAGATAACTTTGAGAACTAACTGAGTTAACTTAAAGTACACTGAAGAGCTGAAATAAGTTTAGTTATCTATAAAAATAGCCATGCTTGCTGTTTGACGAGGTTGCTCTTTGCATTGAATAAAATACGAGTATATTTGGTTATGTACGCCTTTAGATTTAAGTGACCCATGTCGCGAAGATTTTGCTATTGAGATGGGTCACTTAACCCTTAATCCGCCATGGCATAGTTAAATTAGATCTTTCATTGGTTTTCGACTTTATGTCGAGGCATCAAGGTTCAAATTCAGGTGGGAACAATTTTTCCGATGGCTGATTGAGGCATCCCTAGGTAAAACTATGGATAATACTTTATGTGCGTTGTTTTTGCAATAGAAAATACTTGTTTCTCGTTTTTTTTTTCGTCTTTTTTTTAAATGACTAATTACTGCTGTTTAACAGCTGCAAGCTTTGACAGGTTTACCTGACTAGGCACAGGCTCTCACTCAACCTTAAGTAACTTGACTAAAGTCCCAAGGGGAGGTAAAAGGGGTGGGGGCTTTAACAGTTTTTTACAGTTAAAGGCAAGAGCAATAATTATTGGTATACTGTGCCCGTGAGGGGGAAGCGTTTCAGGTTTTATTTGTAAAGGATTAACGTATGAATAATGGTTGCCTAAGCCATGTAATCTTATAAGCAGACAAACAAGTAATCCTTTCATGGTAAGACAAGTCGGTTAAGTACGTAATTGTACAAATTATGAACATGTCCAATGGCCATTTTGAACACATTTAGTGCAATTGGTGCTAAACTTCTTAGGTTACACGCGTTTTTAGTGCACAATTATATACTTAATTTACAGCAAATGACTTTAAATGTTTATTTAAAAATACAACATCGAAAATAACTTCTTAAAATACTTAAGTATCTCTTAAATTTACGAGACGATTACGAGAGTCCTCAGAGAATATTATGAAGATGTTTAAGGTTTTTTTCGTAATTTCATCCCTGTTATTAATATAAATAATCCCAAGATTCCACTCAAGTCCTAAGATTACAGATATAAACGAAAATAATTGGCAATTAGGCGAAAAACAACAAATTACAGGTAGGTAGCTCGTTGTTTTTCTATTAGCTAAGAGTTAAGTATAGTATAGTTAAAATACTGATATTATTATTTGTTTGCTGACGATCGAATCTGTATAATTTAATGTAATTATGTACCATTACGAGAACGGACTTGTACAAAATAGGAGGTTCCTCGAATCGTACAATAACTACATCTACTTTTGTTCCTATGTGATATTGTTTGTGAAGGTAAAATATTAAGAAAGCAATAATAGGTATAATTAACTACGGACAAAAAAATATTGTCGAATTTTAATTATTACGTACCGTAATAAGCAGCTGGTCCCGGCTGACTTCGCTAGATGTCACTACGTCAGTCGCTTAACTCAATCGGAGGCCTTAGGGCGGCTTGATAACATATTATGACAGTATGGTGTATCATTAGAGTATGGCTCGAGCATAGCAAAGCTAGGCATGGGCATAAAGGCTGTATAACGTACTTAGCGCAAAGTATTTTTTTTTCAGACTAAGTATGTTTGCTCGATGAAGTACGACTACATAATGAATATTGTGGATACGTCGTAGAAATAGATGAACCCAAAGTGAGAACCTGATATCCATTTCACTGCATTTGCCATCGTCTGGTGTCCATTCTAGAACTTTCTGCCTCATCGACTCCAGCCTTCCGCTCGTTTCGCCCACTGCCACTTCTACTTATTACCCGTATTGCTACATCAATGACTTTAAACATTTTATGTGTTCATTACTTTGTATCCCTTTCCAAAAGACCGTACGTAGGTGACTCATTTGAGAAACAAATGCAACGAAACTAGATGATGCTTAGAAAAACGGAGTTGTTTTCTAGATAGTTTCACGTCACTTCTAATTGAAGCTTACTACAGGCTGTTTTCAAAACTGTAACTTAGCGTTTGAAAAGCGAAATTTAGGACACCAATGGGCATTTAGAGTCACGCTCACAAAATGTTTCAATGAACATTTGTGTTCAAATTAAAAAGTGATAAGTACTCTAAGTAGTTAAATGAACTGAAGAAAAATAAACTAATTAATAAACATAGTTCTTGTCTGTGAACTAAGAAGAACAGACAAGAAACTCACCTTTTCAAACATGCCTTTTTACAAAAGGAGTCGCGTAAATCACTATTTAACATTATAACTAATAATTGGACTGAACCTGGCACCAACCTCTCTGGACTGAAAAGGCAGGTTTCTTGACAAGAACCTGTACCACATGTTTAACCTTGAGAGCCCTCAAACCCCTTGCACTCGCGTTATCTGCCATCACCATGCCGTGCGCAAGCGCCGATGCGCACCGCTATAACACGACGACCCGGTTATCGCAGTGGTTACGAGCGTCGATTGAGACTGAAAGGTCGCGCATGCGATTCCCATACGGGCACAAGATGGTTGTTGATGAAAGAGATACGAATGTTGTGTTTTGTGCTGGGCGTTTGTTGTACCTCTGTTGTTTCTGGATTTCATAACATAAAGGAAAAACCTTACTTTGAGGCCTCATTTGGTAAAAATCTAAATAATGAAAACTCGCTAAAGAGCAGTAATAGTAAAAGCAACTGGAGTGAAAGAGATAACTGTACGTCAAAGATTGTACTTCAAATGTTTGGATTGCCATTCGATACACAAAAAAATAAATTATACCTAAACCTAAATGTAGAGAAGTCTGTCGATCAAGCATATTATATTATACCATAAAAGTTGTCAAATTTTATGAATGCACGATAGGTGATTCTCCAACAGCAAATTTAACGCTCGCCGAATTGCCCACTGCCGTACAGTCGCTATGTTAAATACTACAGACATTTACTCTGTAACAGACTCGTAAATTTGATGCGAACTGTACCTACATGTAAATTGCGATATAATACTGAACTTTTTACTAAATCTTTCTGACCGAACAATCGCTACCCAAGTCCATTCACCTGTTCGACTTCATTATTCAAAAATATGTATACAAAAACGGCACCAATCCGATTGAATCTACAATCTACTATTAAATGAAAAGAACACTGAATATTTCATAACGGGGTGAGTGACCTGTAACCTAGATAACTTGAGTAACTGAATGAGGTTGGTGCATAATGAAGCGGGGAGATAAGGGATGATGACTATCTTGCCACCCCCCACAGGAGCAACAATAGACTGTCGCTAACTGCCTCGAAGCTATAATGACCTAATTAACAAATGACATAAATGGAAGTGCTGTGGCAACAGCGGATTGGAAACGTCGACCGACGCACGCCAAGTCTGGTGGCTGGATGTGGGTAGTTGGGAAGAGATCGCTTTTTAGCGATAATGCCGCCCAAATGGTACATTAACGATAGTCTATATTTCTTTACTATTTGTTTTTGTTGTTTTGGTGTGCAATAAAGAATATATCTATCTATCTGGATGGTAACCACCTTAACCGATGAGATGTGCTGTATTTTTCGGATATTTATTTGCTTCGGAAGGCACGTTATTTTAAGTCGTTAAGGCTGGTTGTAGGCCTTGAGGCTTGACAAAATCTTTCAGTTCAGAGGACACATATCCTTGAAGCTCTACTTTAAAATTGAGTGTAGATTTGTACTTGAGCATCATTCAAGTTAAGAATACGACTCAAGAGCGTTTACAAACTTCGTATGGTCTGTCTTAGTTAAATCTTTTTAAACTGATAGATCCTTCGGTGTCTGACACATACTTTACCGATGTTCTCCTAGGTTTTATATTCGCAAAGCAGAAGCCTGGAAAAGACGGAACGGGAGCAGGCAAATAGTTAGACATAACATTCGTGCTTGCATAACGTAAAAGGTCCTTGCTTGACGCCGTAAGTATCGCGGCTCCATTACACAACATGACACGACGCGGTTTTAATTATGAATATTTTCTCGAGTTTGTAATACGAAAAACATAACCCTACTTTATGCTTAGCCGTACCTAGTCGGGTAAAAAAATACGTAGATGGGTACTTAAGCCCCACAGAGAAATGATTTTGAAACGGATTCAACATTTTACGTATTTCACTCCCTAGTGGCTCAAAAAGCAAAACTTTACTCGAACTAATCATTTATTTCGCTTACTTCAAACCACGTTTCACTCACCGGCTTATCTATAGAAAGTAGTAGAAAATGAGAGCTCAACTAACGATGGCCGCTGCCGAGCAAGATGGCTCTACCTATTAATCGAACCCCTCTGCAAGTACCACAATAGTTGTTTCGAAACCATTCAACGAAGATTTCCAATTTGCAGACCGCATCTGCGTTCGACATCAACATAAGAATCAGTATCCCCCATTTTCGCGGTGCTCCTTGCTCGACTCGTGTAGTAAAAATTCGTCTGAGAATTTGTCTCGTTTCTGCATTCTAACATCCGCTACTTTCTGAAATGTGTCCTGAAAATGTGGCTGAAGTATTTCTGCAGTTCGTTCCCCTTACCAGTGTTATTTCATAACTAGATGTTGCCAGATCATCGCACATAAGTAACATATTCCAACACAAACTTATCTAAATCCAAAAACAATGATGGCAAATTTTCTATAAAATCTTACGGAGATACAACGTTCAAAACGATGGCTCTCCATACGAAGTTGTTTTTGACTTGAGCTGTTTATTCATTCGAAAATTGTAATTAAAACAGTCAGTGTATTCTTAATAATTCCCGGATAAATATTATGCTATCGTTCGTATCGTATTTCAATTTAGCGCTGTAGTCTTCTGTATTTCCACCACTGTACATAGGATTCAATAACAAAGCATTTAATTCCAGATTGTATTTATTCAAATCAGCTGTCAGCACAAGCAATAAAATGGCCATAAAATCAATTTATGCTAATACCGTGTGTGTGCCATCAATTCGAATTTACGCTTTGAATAACAATACGTTATTAATTTTATACAGCCATGTATGGGCTTTATTGTCGGCTTAGTAGTTATTCTTCTATTATAGTTATTCTTTCAGCTTTTTGTGATTTTCCATTAAAATGTTAAACTAGCAAACTGCCAGACACGGATCCTGCCTTTTGCGTTTGCCTTCAAACTTTGAACCTAACGCGAATGTATTAAGTCTTATCCCCTGGATTCCAAAAAATCGTCTTAGATACCACGAACTGTCTAATTTCCTGAAACTGACTGATTTTTCTTGAACCTTATTTAAAGTTCATATTAGCCTAATGTGCCGTTGTCTACACATTTGTTCCAGGCTAAGTGTTCTTAGAGTAGCAATCAAAATGAATGTACCCTCTCTATAAATGGCCACCTGCATGTTGATTCTATGAATCCCGAATAATGGAAACCCCTGTGAGATTCTCATGAATGTAAGAAAACGTAAAGTGTGGATAAAATATTGTTATTGGATAAAATAAATAAATAAATTACACACAGTGAGTTCTCTGTTGGGTAAATTCAAATACGTCTACAAAATAGGTTTGCGGAATCTAAGATTAGAAAAGAGTTTGTTCATTATTATAATGAGTGTTAAAGATTGATATAGGTGCATGGATATGGTTTTAAACATTAATTTAACATCCAACAAGAACATTACAGATGATCGAATCGAATTCGCAACGTGTGTCAAAGCGGACGAATCCATCAGATACCTAATGGACGTCCTAAATGTACTAATCTAAATGTCAGTTCTATAGAAGACATATCAATTATTTAGTACCACACTTCCACACCAATACATATAGATAAAGATCCGAAGCATGCAGACGGAGATATCTACTGTCAGTCCCAATAATTTCAGACAGATATAATAAAAAGCAGGCAACAGTTCGGTGTGTTCATAAAACCAGTACATACCGCGGCCATTCATGGTGGTTGCGGTCGCCGCGTTAGCAGATGGGCTCCTAGGGTTGTCACTTCTCAATAAGGAGAATATTCAAACTGAATATGAAATGAAGATAAAGGAATATTATGTGATTCGTGATGAACAACACTTGTGAATGAAATAATTTATTAAGGTTATTTAAAAGCATTTTCTGGTGCGTCAAGATGATGATGAAAATATAACCTAAGTTTATTCAACTTTTCTCAGATTGTTGCTTGCACTTATACAGAGCCTGTTTCTCATGGCACTTATTCAAGGCGTATGTCCATCCCAGTGTTGTATTAAGTCGCGCCATCGTAAGTCGCAAGGTGGCATGGATGAGTGCTATATAGTCAATGCGCCTGCGACTCCATAAAAGGCATTCATTAAACTTGCATAGTTCGATTGCTTCACTCAAAAAATAAAGTGAAGGAAGATCCACTCCCCATTTTCTAAGATACATCTGAAACTTATGAATATTAAAGACCTGAACAAACATATACTTCCAAGGAAACTATTTTCCCAAACTCTGAAGAGTTCCGGATTTCTGATCTTTCTAAACAGCACCTGATCTTTGTCTGTATATAAAATCTCACTAAGACAAACATGAACCACTTAACTGTAACCTACTGAAACATTAAAACATGATATCAAGAAAACTACCGTACGCATAGTTCATCTGAAAATATTTCCCTACAGATAATGGGCACCTTTTTAACTATAGTAGAGTCTGACGTTACATCGGGGTGGCTCGATCAAATAGTAAAAATAGTTATTTGCTGATGCAGCCCTACCGGTAATGTGTAATATTCAGTGTGGCAGTGGTCACGGGAATGTACTCCACTCTGTACTTCTGTAATTCCGTAAAACGTTTTACATTTCCCGCGTTCGACTCTCGGCTCGCTCAGCTGGCGGTCGGCAGGGCGGACATTTTTCACCAATTAATGTGATTAAAGTTTCACTAGTTCGTTCTGCAGGAATGTTCCAATTGACAGTTTAATCTTTGGACAGTTTTTACGCCCATTCGTTTTGTACAGTGTCATGGGAACTCATTTGTATTCGTTATTAATTATCGCTCCTTTTGTTTTATGAAGTGAGAACGTCCAACCGTTCAAATTGATGTATTTTTGTGAATAAGCTCTTAGAGCTTAGAGGTTTAAAGAAGTTTGTGCGACTGTATCGATGTTGAAGCACAATCTGGCGACTATTTGCGTGCAATTGCAGTTAAGTCGTGAGATTGTATCAATGGCGTATCGCGACTCCGCTACTTTGAGCGTTTGGGCGCGCTACGGGAATCGCGCGTTTAAGTGAGTTTAGTCACTTAAACGCGCGATTCCTGTAGCGCCTGCGTTAGCTTCCGCCTGCGTTAGCTTCCGAAAAGCGAATAAACGCCACGTTTAGCGTTTTTGGATGTTCGGTGTGGAATGTTTAGTCGCTGCATTCTGTTTCTAAAAGGGTTTAGGTGGCATGTCTGCTGTCGTTATTCTTCAGCCGCCTTTTTTACCGTTATTCTAAAGAGCGATTCTAACTTTCCAATAGTTTTCAGTCCAAAGCTCATCTACTATCACTTGCCACTTACTATTGCGAAGTTACTCTGGCGGTGTTTTACTGGCTGTTATGACATTCCATACTTCTATATCACTGGTATTATTCAACAGTGCAGTTTTCGCAGACGCAACTCGTGACATAATGGAAACGTTTCGTCGCCGCGGCCATCGACCCCGCGGTCCGTCGTGGAATTCTCTCGCGCCGTAAACCTCGCCTCGACACTGAGTGGCTGAGGAAAACTCCCCCTCCCCCGTACCACTCCCGTTCAATACCTATGCTAAACACCACGCTTGCCAAAGTAGGTTATCTGTGGTCTTGCTCCTAGTACTGAAGGTCGTGAACCTATATCTACATGTAACAAAACTCTGGGAAGTGTTAAACTCGATTTTGGCGAGGCGATGTTCATGTTACACTACATACCTACCTACGAGTAATTCGTAGTAACTATGTATAGGACTAGGAGCAATATGACGATACGATAGAAGATGTGGCTTTACTTAGTGGCTCATTTGAAAGAAGAGACTACAATTTCATGAGAAAATTCTTCCTCTAATTACTATTTACCAACTGTACAACACACAACCAATAAAACACCCAAGTGTTTTTATTTAAAAATGTTTGTCGAGTTGGCACTAAAACTTAATTCTGGTAGTTCACTTAGTGTTTTCATGGATTGCTCAACCATATTTTAAACATGGAATCAGCAAGCGTAATATGGTAGCTGGAAAATGTTCTTTATTGCATTGGTTTAAGGTGACTGCCAGCATAAACTGAGCTCTCATTCCTATGAGCTCCATACTACGCGCGGCAAAGAAATCCCCTCAGGTGGTCTGGCTAACACTTCGCTTAAGTTCGACAAGTTAAGGTTCGACCCTATCTGTTGGCGACCAGCAACACGCGATGCCAACCTACCTTTTTGCTATGTCTTTGTACTTTTTTAATGTATATTTTTAAATAGTGACATATTCTGTAACAAATAAACAGTTGACCAAAGAACGTCTCTCATTAACACTATCATTGAACCTTAAATGTATTACTGTAACAACAACCTCATATCTTGACCTAAGTTGGTAATAACAAAGTTGTGGCTAGTTTATGGTTAGTGGGTGTTGAAATGTGACCACCTGTGACAAGGCCGGGGGAAGGGGGGACTTCAAATTGAAACTCGTGTGACGTAATTTATGGATGGCACCCTAGGCGAGTAATCACCAAGCCTGCAAAATATTATGGCTTATTCTTACGCAAGATAAGGAAACCACACTTAAGCAGCTGAGGAAAACGGCCGCCCTCTCAATATTAGCACCTACTTACGGAACGAGACGAGAGGGATCGCTAGGGCTGCCATCCTACATTCGTCTTGGTCATCGACATCGGGATATTTTTGCCTTATAACCCAAAACTAACCAAAATAGGTCAAGAACACACGTCGTAATATCGTCGTGGCCCAGTGGTTAAACACTCAGGCTCGGAACCCGATGGTAACCGAGATCCAATTCGGCCGGAACACACCTACTTTGTGATCATTGTAAAATTTGCGGCTAACTCTCCGGTGATGGAAAACATCGATATAAAACCTAAGCAACCTGGATAACGGCGGTGGGCTTGCCCCTCACCACGGTGGGTTCGAATTCCCTCTGAATGTTCCGTTCACCATAACGGCAACAATCAGTGTGCCTAGCCCATTAGGCATATGGTCGTGAAGGTATGTTATGTTATGTTAAGAACACACGTTTAGTCTTAGATTCTTCAATAGAAATCAGTCTACACCACGCGGCGTTCAATCGTGCCTCCTAGGCATGCGTGGTGCCGAAGTGTCTGGGCCTTTTGATGTTTTTGCCGGCGGCAAAGACAAAGTCTGGCGGCAAAAAACAAGAAAATATTGGATTACTGCTTTGACACTAGTGGGGGGAGGGGCACCATTTAGATGTAGATATACGAGCACAAAAATATACCTTTCAAACTACAAATTAGAAGTACAATCAGTCAGTTCATAATATTAATGATAATTGACCGTATCATTGTGATCATCGTTACTTTACAATCTAGGTATCTCGGGTTTTCTGAAATTATCGATGAATTGTGAATTGCGACATTTATTTACAATTTAACGCATATTTTTTCCGATAGTTTGTAATCTATCAGTTCAAACCCACAAATTGTAATACAACCCAAATAACTTTGGGTTTAAAAAAAGTGGTTTTGCCCTGACTCTACTTAGTAAAGAGCAGGCAAGGATGTACCAACATGGCAAATCATCAAAATTTTACGTTCAATAATATCCATCGGCTTACAATTGGTCTCACAACTATGTTTGTAGTTTAAGTGTTTCTATATTTAGTCATAAAATTGATACTAAGTAAACAAATTACACAGCTATTGCTTCAGTGCTACAAAGATACGCCAGGAAGCCGCCGAGCCAAATTAATGTGAATATAAATACCAAATGCTGGCAACACTTTACGACTGTGACATGAAAGTTTTACGGGATCATAAAGTTTGTTGTAAAAGTTGACTTATTCGACTGACTTCTACTAAAACATAGGCTGTAAAGTTATGGCTAGGGAGATTCTGTATCCCTACTGAGACGGCCATGTTAGCCTGAATAAGCTGGTACCTATGTAAAGGTTTCTGAACGAATGATGCATGACAAGCTATGGGTGTATGGTTTTCGAACGGAACGTCTGGCTGAGACCAAGGAGCCTGTGTGAAATAGTGACGACGTATGGCCAAGAGACGATTTAGCACGCATTTTTGACTATTTCCATTCTCGAACCCACACCTACGTAACTGAAGAACTCTTCTCTTCTATACTGAAGCGGCTTCAACTCCATCAACCAAGCACGCTAATGTTCATTAGACTGTATCTAAACGTCTCATTTGTTTTTTTCATCTTTGTGAGCATTGGCGAAGAAAGGTATGGTGATACGGTTTCAGTTTAACAAAGGTTTTAAACATTTTTCCCCCAATTTCACTATATTACGAATTACAATACTTTGCGTTCCAGACTCCATAGCGAATATATCGACCCAAAGGATAATGGAATTGGTTAAACATAGCATTCCAATACTGGATCAAAAGAGACTCTCGAATTTTAGTGTTCCTGAAGTAGATTTAAAAGATCAAAATCAAATCTACATGCAATCAAATCAAATGCAATTTTTACCTTTACATTATCATTTTGACACAAATCATTTGGTGTGTTTGTAATCAAATTCGTTTTCTTCTGTTTGGTAACTGAGTTTCTATCATTTGCTTGGTTTAAAAAATCATTAGGTAGCTACGACTGCATTACGTCGGAAGCACTTTTAACGGGTATTAATCTAACTCGCTGCTTCCTTTTTTCGGTATACAGCTAAATAACTAATAGTTAATGTAACGAAGATAAGTAACTGTATGCAGTCGGTTATTATAACTGTACCCGCGCCGCTCGCCGCGAGAACTGGGTTACTGCGATTGACTGATGAATCATTTGCAATATCATTATTTGCTTCTAGTCATTTGGTGATAAAAAAAAAAATGCCCTTATACATCCCACTGCTGGGCACGGGCCTCACCTCAACTATGAGGTGGAACGAGCCATACTCCAACACGCGGGCTCTGTGCGGATTGTTGGAGGGGTGTAAGGTTTAGTGAGCAACCTCAATGTCAGATGTTATCAAGCCGCCCCAAGGCCTCTGAATAGGCTTAACGACTGACATCTAGCTACGTCAACCGGGACCAACTGCCTAACGTGCCTTCCCTTCGGAAGGCACTGAGATGCCCGAAAAATACATCACTGAATTGCGGTCCGGATGGATTTCATTCGATGATAAGATATTAATATGGCAGGGTCCATAGTGAGCTCCAGAACCCAGGAGCGAAAGCCAACAGATGTAAAAACTGTGAAAAGTGCAAACGCCGAGTTTGCACTGAAGAAAGGAAAATGCCTATGAAAGTCAGGGCCGCGGTGTAGATAGTACAGAAGTATAGAATGAAATTCATAAAGACTGTTTAAACAACGATCATATAAACGGCCTATACCTATACGTCCTACTGCTGGGCACAGGCCTCACCTCAACTATGAGGTGGAGCGAACCTGACTCCAACGCGCGGGCTCAGTGCGCATTGTTGGAGGGGTGTAAAACAACAATCGATTACCTAGGTACTTACTATGTTTTAGAGAACGATATGATATGAGAGAAGCATAATTATAAGTAGGTACCTTCAACTATGATGAAAATGGCTCATTAGAATTATGATAAAGCAAGATTCGTCCATCTTGCGTTTGTCATACGTATGGTCTCAATTTGAAAACTTTGCTTGTCCACTATTATTCACTCGCTAGGACTCGTCGATGCCATCAATTCTTCTACTTATATCCTCATTTACGCAATACACAACGGAATACCTAGCATTTCCCTCGCCATAGCTCGTGCATGGTCTAATGTTATTTCCTTTTACCAAAATTCCCGCGAACTTTTGATGGAAATTGTACAAATAGTAAACAAAATGTAAGGTAGTAACTGGAACGTATTACAGTGTTGGTAGTTCGAAAATTCCGCTTCCATTGATTTTACTGCCGTATTTATTTGAACCATTACTTTGCTGACCTGCTTTTTCTGATAAATTACTTACACAGCTTTAGGTATGTTCATTCGCATTTATACTAACATTCTATATTAAAATTTGTTATTTCAACTAGTGGCCATTATGACATTCGTGCAAATGTACTATTAGGTGTAACAAATCAAAATGATTGAAATAGCGAGTTTTCAATTACATGTAACAGGTTCCTAATGCATTAAGAATAATGGTTGCTGCTGTCTGTACATGAATAGTATAACATAACATACACTCACGACTTGGTATATCCCAGATAATTTAATCAAAGGCAAGGAGGCTGTTTATCATAACTCTACGAAATCGTATCAGATATGAGGAAATCTGTAAAAAAACTAGAGTCACTTCGTAACTCAGCGTCAGAAAAGAAAGAAAGAGCCTTCATTCTTAATGAAGTGTGAAATCAAAAACTGATCTGTTCTAAAACTACAATTCAATCAATTCAATCTAAAAAAGATACAATGTTAAATAGTTTTATCAAAGTACTTTTGAGTATTTTTTCACGTATTTTTTGCAATATTATAAATAACACCTGGTATAGGTCGTACAATGGCGGCGAGAGCGATGTTTCTTGCAGATTTTACAAATGTAATGGATGGAGATGCCTTTGTCGCCGTTCATAGAGGCGTCGCGGAGTCCTTATTTTTTTACTAGTCCGTGCCGTTGCAGTAACTCATTTAATATTGTTCAGCAATTTTTCATTAAAAAAACGTAACGCGAGCGGTAAAACGAAAAAAATACGACCCCAAGGCTCTTTTTTCCAAAAAAATAATCAAAACCTACAAAAGCTGAGTATTTTCACTTCGTTTTCCTCCTCTTCCACTGGAAATCAAAACAGCATGTGTACGTTTATTTATACTGCCATAAAACATATTGTTGTATCCTGGTGCGTCCACATCCGTCATATTGCGATCCCGTCCCGTTACTCCGCCCGTGGGATCGATGCGGCCGAACAGAGATCTAGAGAAGATAGTGTAGACGAGATATATCTCGTCTGTCGCCACTCGAAAGGGGGGATTTTGGTTTGGTACATTTTGTTTTATGGTTCTTTCTTTACGCTGTATGAAGCAGAGTGCAGCGAATAAATGTTAAATGGAAGTTCGGAATCTTTACAATGATATTTAGGTGATGTTTTAGTATGTTATGGTCTTACTTGTCGTTTAGTGGAGTTTGTCGTGATACTGTTATAGTGAAAAAAGAACTGGAGGCTGGAATGGTTTTTAGCTCAGCAAGCTGTCCCAAGCAATTAAGTGGAAATCCAGAATCGTTGCTGGCGATACTCCGGCTCAGTGCGAATTATTGGAGTTGGTTGGTAAACCCTGCCAACCTTGATAATAAGATAAACATTATATGAGTTTATAATATTCCCAAAAGCTTTTACGCGCTCTCACAAGGAAGTGTACTTTATTATTTAATACTTCTCTTCTCTTTTTCGTCTAAGGAACCCAGAATACGGGTCATTCTTGAATTTTACCGACCAAATGTGACTCTTAACTTATATCAGGAACAGTTCAATGCTTTAGAGATTTTCCAATTTTTGCGAGTCTGTTTTGATTTGCATTGCCCCATCTAGCATTTCAGTATATCTTTGGCCAGGACTATTCCCAGAACACATAATAAATAGGGACTACACAATGTACCATCAGGGAAAACCCTTTTCTTACCGAAAACTCGATCTACATTGGGGACAGCTGAGTACATGCAAGAAAATGGGTTTTGTTAGGAAAAGTCTCGACTGATTTCTTTTTCGTTTTCTTTAGCCATGTTTTTCAATGAATTTCTCGT
This sequence comes from Udea ferrugalis, assembly GCA_950022985.1. Classification (NCBI taxonomy): domain Eukaryota; kingdom Metazoa; phylum Arthropoda; class Insecta; order Lepidoptera; family Crambidae; genus Udea; species Udea ferrugalis. The sequence goes on along the minus strand of OX465527.1, from coordinate 15,407,060 downwards.
GCGCCTTCTACCCTTTTCCGCTTTATTTCACGAGATTCAAATATTTGAATTACTTTTTTGAATTGAATTCTTCATGCAGGCATTTTCGTTTCTGCAATAAGAACCGGAAGCAAATAAATGATTGATTATGAAGCTATTTCTAAGAGTACAGTCTGCATCAAGATGATTTGTGCTAGAAAAGTGGTCTAAAAGATATTGAGGTATTCACAAAAGCAATACTTATTGTAATTTCTCAGAGTCGTATGTCGTTTGAAGCGACAATGAGATCTGAAACAAACACTGTTTTAACTCGATCTCATCTATAGTCTTGCTATTTTTGATTTTATCAATAGGCTTTCGTGAGTAGACTATCGAGCGAACTCAAGTAAAAAAAATATTATGTCATAGGTCGAATTAGGCGACTAAAGGAGCGCCCTGTGGTTAGAGGTCCGAAGACTACCGAAGTATCCCCGCCGTAGGAGGCGACTAAAAGTGCCTTTAGGACAGTGAAATGTGCGTGCATTTGGTGGATCACGAAGAAGACGATAGTACATTGTCTGCCGATACTGAGGTTATTGTACACTGGAATAAAACTTACTCTTTCAGAGTCTGGCTGCTAATCGACCAACGGCACTGGGGTTACTGTGTTGCTTCCCTCGGTGATCCGCTACCCTCGCCTTGTTTCCCAGGAGTTTCGCGTCCGACATACCACAGTTTAATAGGTGCATTATCATCTCACTAAAGATAAAGATAGGAAAACCAGATACCTGGCTGCCAGGTAAAATATAGCAGAAAAAATTGGCTGGTCTATGAATGGTCTCGGTCGGTAGCACAAAGGTTAGTGCAGTCGCTCGGTTTGCAAAAAACGCGGGTTCGGTTCCCGCGTGAAGCCAAGACCGAATGCCTTTTCTGGTTTTCCATTCCACAGTTTACCAACCTAGGCATGCACAACTGCCTTCCCTGACGCAAAAAAGGCGACTAAAGGAGCATTGACCAATATAAAAAGAAACATCAATTCTGCCACGGAGCCAGCACCATCAGTCCTGCAGTCATTACTCCTGGTCCAGGGTCGTAAATCCGCTGCCTCGGAGCGGTTCCCACGCCACGGTTATTTAAAGCATAAATAAAACAGTTTCGGAGTTATAAATGCAGGCAAAAAAGTAAAAAGTCATGAATTCGATTGAGCGGAAGCTCTTGTGTGAGGAATAGGGCTGTGTATCGACTTCGGGTAGATTTATATGCCATCTTACCCCCTTATTCACGAAAACTGCAGCAACGCTGTAGCATTGGTTTAGTCACTTACATAACATAAACGGCCTATATACGTCCCACTGCTAGGCACAGGCCTCACCTCAACTATGAGGTGGAACACGCCATACTCCAACAGGCTCAGTGCGGATTGTTGAAGGGGTGCAAGGATAGTGAGCAAACCTAATGTCAGATGTTATCAAGCCGCCCTAAGACTAGGCTTAAGAGTGCGCATAAAGCAAAACTACCAATCTTATTCTTGATTGTACGTGATAAATACTAGATGAAATTTTAAAAATTTAATAAATGTTACGCTACGTGATATTTGCAAGGGTTGTGTTTGATCAAAAACATAAAATAATTAAATTATCTCGATAAAAAAAAATCACGAAGTTACGTCTGATTTTCTCTTTTTTTCGTTTTATACTTGACATGGCAATTACTATGATGACAATTTTTTTATAAATAATTATATTGAAAAATAAGGAAGGGCTATGTCTAGCCATTTTTTAAAATTACTTTTAGTTTTGGATTTATAACGATTAAACACTTTTGGCACTTAATACGTTTTGATTCCGCGGAAAAAGCCATCTTCCCTCGCACGTTTGTGAAGCTTGACACATATTTCTATTTCACACATCAGTACCGATCGCTCCGTTGAGACGAGAAGACTACGCTCAAATTCTTAGCTGCTCCGAGTTTCAAAATAAATAGTGAAATGGGGAAAAAGAAAAGGACTTAGTAAACGAGAACTAAAAAATTTGCAAACTGAAAGGATAGCTAATTGTCGAAGGTATGTTGTATTGTATTTTAAGAGAAATAAATTCATTTGAGTCGCTCTAGTAAGATGACGTAAACAGATGGTGTAAAGTATATGCTAAGTAATCACATGACTTTAGTTGGTCTCTTCAAATAATAGGTTGATTTCGAAGGAATTTGTTTCAATCCACCAGGTATTTATAGTAAGTGAATTGTTTTCAAATAATATTTAATTTTCAGAATTGCTGCATCTCAAAATATTTCACAATCTGACAGGTGTGATCAAAATGAAGTTGTGGAGGCATGCGCGTCGTCGACTATGTAGGTTTCTTTGAAAATAGTATCCATACTCGCTTTTCCATCTTGGGATATATTTTTTTTTAGTAAAATTGAAGCTGGCTGTAGCAATAACTAGTTACTACCACATGAGTAAATATACTAAGTACTGTGTTTATTTTACAGAACAACATTGAATTTGGAAAATGTAGACCCTAATAGACAGCCTATATCTACACACTATTGTCAGCCAGAAATAAATAAAATAAATACTTACCGTAATGATTACTCGAGAAATGAAAAGAATACTCCAGAAAGGTATCCCCCTAAATTCTTACAGTACAATCGATAACATTTAAACTAGTGGAGACCTGTCATTAGAAAAATAACGAATGGGAAATAATCATTTGAAAAATAACGTTAGATAATTTCTGATAAAGTTATCACTTTCCAAACCATCCTTTCTTTAATCAGTAATTTGAGAGTAACTAAGCGCCAACAGACGCCGAAATTAACCATTTCCCGCCTCCTTTTTTTCCTGGCCGCTGCTCTGCACTCTCCTGTAAATATAAAATAAATCCGATCAGTTGAACGGAAAAGGGTTGATTTGGGTGGGGTGGTTAGAACTGCAACCACAAAACGCATGAGCCGAGCGATATTTTGACTCAGAACGCCACTTGCTGCGAGTACTTTAATGCCTAATTGCAAATGACTTTCCTAATAGTGGGTAATTTGTGCCTTCCCTATTGAAAACATTTTTTTAACATGAATTCCGTAAAATATGGCTTCCGCATTTTTTTTTTCTACTGTGTCATTTTTGCATGTTTTTTTTTGGAAATAGCTGAACTTTTTCATTACAGTTCATTGAAGCGACGACGCAGTCTAAGTAGTCGGCCACAAGCTCAGAATGAAGATCAGGCTGAAATTTTCCACAAATTTAAAGTCACCCAGCAGGCTATGGAGAGGGCTTTGCTCGGCGTTTATCTGCGGGACCAAATTAGAAATGAGGTGATACGGCAGAGAACCAAGGTTATCGACATAGCCCACCGGATTAGCAAGCTGAAGTGGCAGTGGGCTGGCCATGTTAGCCGTAGAACCGACAACCTTTGGAGTAAACGTGTTCTTGAGTGGAGACCGCATCTCAGCACGCGTAGTGTAGGACGTCCTCAGGCAAGGTGGAGTGATGAGTTGCGCAGGATGGCTGGCAGGAGTTGGATGCGAGCAACCGAAGATCGAGTTCAGTGGCGTGTAATGGGAGAGGCCTATGTCCAGCAGTGGACTGCAACAGGTTGATGATGATGATGTGCAGAGGTGAATTCATACTGAACACGTCAGATCCACAACCAACCCAGAACCTAGACATAAACACAGCCGCTGACATTGGGATTACTAGTGTAGGCATTGGCTTAGAACAATTTCAAGAATTGAGTTTAGCCATGAATCTCCCCACAATGACGCACCAAATGTACCGGAAAAAATAAGCAACCAACAACAAGCGCAACCGTGGGACCACATCGGAGACGTGTTTGGCGCTGTTTAAGTGGAGTCCCGCGGAGTTTTTGCGTCGTTTTGTGACCGTCGATGAAACCTAGATCTACTGGTACACACCAGAGACCAAGGAGCAATCAAAACAAAGGATTCAGACCGGGGAACATGCTGGAAAGAAGGCGAAAAAGTTATGGCCACCGTTTTCTGGGATCCAGAAGGTTTGATCTACATCGATTACCTCGAGAAGGGTAAAACAATAATTGGGCTTTACTATGCTGATTTATTGGGCTGATTCGACGCCGAATTAAAGAATAAACGACCCCACCTAGCGAAGAAAAACGTGCTGTTTCACCACGACAACGCACCGGTTCACACGTCTGCCGTTGCCATGGCCCAATTGGTCAAATTGCGCTACAAATTGCTGCCCCATCCACTGTATTCTCCAGAGTTGGCCCCGTGAGACTTCTTTCTGTTTCCTAATCTGAAAAAAAAAACACTCACCGGGAATAGATATTGATCAAATGAGGAGGTTATTGCCGCCACGGAGGCCTATTTTGCAGAGTTTGGCAAAAAATATTTTTCGGACGGGCTAAAAAAGTTTGAGCATCGCTGCGCTAAGTGTATCGAACTGAAAGGAGACTATGTTGAAAAATAAATTGCAACTTTTCCAAAATTTTCCTTTACTTTTTGTAGGCTAAGTAAGTGTTTATTGAATGACCCTCGTATAATATGTACATACTTGAAATAAAGATGATGTTTTTGGCATTCATTTTCATTTTTCATTCACCTTTCAACGCCCTATAAACCAGATACAATTGAAAATCTATTATTATAATCGCTGACAATCGCGCCAGGCGGGATGCGACCCTTTAATTCGTGTTCGGTTGGTGGAAGAGAGTCAAACCACCCCGTCATGAGTTCTCACCTTGGCGTTGCGAGGGGGCTTAGTACCGGTGGTAGGGTCCAACCGCCGCGAAGCGATTAGAACTCAGGCGTGGCAGTGTGGTGGACTAGCCACCCACTCGCTGAGGCCCGTAAGGGCGACACGTGGGGTTGCGGGGCCAGTGCGGCCTGCAAGCGCCTTGAGGCGCGTGGCTTTTAGGCCGCGGGGTTTTAGTCGGTGGGAGTCCAACATAACTTCGTCGTCCCCCCGGGCGGCGAGGTATCCATGAAGATTTCCCCACGAAAAAAAAAGGCGGGTCAAATCATGACACCGGGGAGCTTCTATTTATAAATATACAAATGCGTCCACCTATTACCGTCACTAATATAGAACAAAGAACGCAAAAAAAACCCGCTTGTGTATTTACTCTAAAATATATATTTTTTATATATTATATCTTCTACTATATAAAAATAAGTCGGTTTTTCCTTCCTGACGCTATAACTCCAGAACGCACGAACCGATTTCCACGGTTTTCCATTCGTTAGAAAGGTCTCGGGCTCCGTGAGGTTTATAGCAACGAAAATTCAGGAAAATTTCAACAGAAAAGCGGGAAAATCTTTTTTCACATACAGCTAAGTCCACACGGACGAAGTCGCGGGCGGCTGCTAGTATTTAGTATTTATTGTGAAAAAATCAACTGGTGACAGATAGACAGTGCAGTCTATGTAATAGGGTCCTGTTTTAACCTTTTGCATACCGATCCTTAAAAATAATTTAAAAGATGAGACTACTATTTACAACATAACATACAACTTATATACAAAGTAAAATTACACACATTAAAATGTAGGTAATGTATTCACAAAAAGAATGCCCACTGTGTTATCTGATTGTTTTACGTATACTACGGAAGCTACGCGTTGAGCGAGCGAGAGAGATGTATTGTGGTTTGGCGGGCGATAGTGTTCGCAGAGAGGGGGGCGCGGGTGAATTTTAATAATTTGCTGGGTTTATACGCACTCTTAACGACTGACATCTAGCGACGTCAACCGCGACCAACTGCTTAACGTGCCTTCCGAAGCACGGAGAAGCCCGAGATATACATCACTAAATTTCGGTCGGGGTGGTCACCCATCCCATTTCCGACTCGGCGTGTGTTGCTTTACAACAGCGATCGTCGTTGATCACTATCACAGCTGCACCACTGGCACCTGGACAGTCATTTACCTATGAATTTAAAATTCATTTTCAGCCCTCCACATTGCTTTACTCCACTCCACATCTCATCTCTTCTCTCGACCTAGATTTTTCCATCCCTTTTCCCCTTCGGCCATTACGATGATGAATGGAGATGCATCGCAATAAGTTTACCCGAAGTTTCGCAGCACTATCGCAAAGCTGCACAAACAATAACCAGTGCAAAGATAACATTTGCTGACCCTATCCCCCCAACCCTACCACCCACGCAATAAAGCTCGCAATCCTACAGCAAACTCCTCATCGTATACATATGTACGCCTCTACGTTACAAATGACATCCGTTTCCTTTAACTCCGCGCTATACTATATACAAGATAGTATAGTCTCAGAGCCTTATCGATCTCCGAGATATACAACTTATGTGACGTCAAATGTAACAGCGCAGTCCAAAGTAATTCATGTTGCGTACGAGTTACGGTCTAATTTGGAGCGACAGGCCCTGACCTACAAACAGAGGTCGGATTAATTTGCGCAGTGCCGTACTTAGCGCGCTCAAAAATGTTTTTTCATGTGTAATTTCAGATGTCGAATGTGAGTGATTTTGCTTCGCACGATATTAAAAAGATGCTTTTCTCACTGGAGTTTGCAGGGACGAAGTTGCTTTCGTCTTCATGGCTCTTTATTGCGTGCTGATACTAAATTTCGTAAAAATAAAAATCGACTCTTATAAGTGTAATATTATGTCGTCGTGCCACTGTGAAAGAATAAACAGACCATTCAGGTACTTAACAAAAACTGCATTAGAATATTGAATCCACTCTCCCTTCATGTTGGTTTTAAGAAGACATCCGCAGAAAACTATGGTGGTATTATCCTATTAGTACCACGCCACTGTTTTAAGAAGACTTGTTTCTTACTTTATTGAACTAGTACACTACATTTGATTTCCTATCAGATAAGTAAGCGGCATACGTAGAAAATGTTGAGTCAAACATACTACGTACAAGAACAGGAGCTTTAGCAAAAGTACCTACCTAGTTTTTTTAATGGACTGTGTGTTTGTATAATGTAAAAAAGCTCCAATTTCTTTTTTCTAGTTCAAAATTGTGACCGTATATACAAAGTACCTACTCGCTTCTTCATACAATAATCTTAAGTTGTGACCTGTCTTACATTTCTGCACGTAATATCACTGTGGCTTTGTGTTCACCTTCTGTAACAACCTATACCAGACCTTACGATCTAGATACCTGTAACAAATATTTTTCATAAGCCCTAACGTGGCAGTAATAGGAGGCGCCGAGACACAGTATAATCTTACAGTAAGCTATCTACATACAAACGTGCCACTCTCGGTTTGAATGTGTGCGTGCGCGTCGAGCGCCGTGTCGCGATATCACGCACATGCAATTTCACGCACAGGCTAGCATAAAATAGGGAGGCATAGGGAGGCGGCAGTACGGACGGGCTGTGCTGCGTGTCTGTGTGCACGCTAGGCTAATAACTCGGCGGGCGGCCTTAGATAGCCTTCTGTATGGTTTATACTGTGGCCGAGACCCCACCCCTTCCTCACTGTGTCTTAAACCCCCAACCCATTTCACCCGAACCAATTACTGAAACCCTAGACAGCTAGAATCGCACCTAAATCTAGGATCTAAGTGCTTTCCTGCTTAGAGCTGTTCTTATCTAAATCATGAGAAAACATTGTCGGCTTTATTAACAAAAAATATGAAGAGGTTTAAACCTTGATGATGATACCGCTGAAATTTGAATTCATATAAACACATCACACGATGTTAAAGTTTTTTTTTTTTTATGTAAGCAAACGCAAACGAGCTTGGGAAGGGGGGAGTTGAGGTCACCTCAGCCCATAGACAACCGCAACACCACCGGTGTCGCCGCTGCGTTGCTTGCCTTTTAAGAATAAATATTTTTCTTCTCTCCATTTTAATTTTCTACCTTTTTCCGCACGGGGTAGAGACCAATGATATTTAAAAAAGGTAGATCACTTTATGTAAGTAGGTACTGATGCGAAGTCGAAAATAGACCCCTGGCGTACGTACCTATAATTTGACCGTGTGTACAAAATAGTATGATTATTTACTAGAGCGTAAACGTGACAGATCTATTTTGCGCAGTGTCGTCGCAACCTGCCAATGCTTTGCTCAGGTGTTCGAAGTTCTGATTTCGGGGGCTACTTTTTTAGCACAAGTCTACGTCTTTTTTATTATAATATCATTGGTAGAGACCACATCTTTTTATACATCCTCGTCGGTTAAAGGTACTCTGGACCTGACCCTGTCTGAGGGCATGAAGATCTTGTCCAAGATTGTTTGATAATGTTGTGTTGTGAATGTCACTTCAAATTCAACAGACAAAAAGTAACAGCTAATATACTTGGGACGATGCTCAATTTGAGAGTCGTTTGAGAATTCGAGCTCTACCCTCAGTTGCTAAAGGGCTGATCACCGCAATTATTGGCTAATCTGTGATCAAAGGCAAGAGAATTCATTTGAACAACCAATCACATCGCTTCACACGTTTGATCACTGATTGGCTAATTATTGGGTTCAGCCCTCCGGACACGTAAATCTAATTCAGGTAACTTGTAATTTTTTACCTTTGCGTATTTGGTCAAGCTTCCAAAATAAATTTTATTTTTCAAGATATAAAGGTTAGGAGATGCTACAACCTATAAAAATAGTATATTTCGAGTAAACAAAAAGTTTTTATTTATTTATAGCTTTAATTATCTGACCATGACCAAAGAAATAAGTTTTACCCGCCCGGTTCTCTCAAAAGATGAATGAAATGAAAATCGAACTTGGTAAACATTTACAAAATCAACTGGCCAATCAGTGGTAGAAATACGGTAGATTTTTCTCTGAACAATTGTATTTTTGTGCCTCTGGGAATCAAAGGGGTAAAATGTTTAGAAGCAGTTCCATAGAGAGCGCAATTTCATTTCTGTGCAGTGTAAATATATCTATTTACAAACGGAATTGGCCAGTTACTTTCTCGGTAGTCCATTGCTACATATAGATCTCTCCATAGGTTTCTACAGACCGCCTGTGTTCGCTTCGACTTGATGAAATCCCATTGAAGCGCTTAGTGAAGCAGCCTGCCCATGCGCACGTTTAGCTGGTCCCACTAAAAATCAGCGTTTGAGCCTATTAGGTCTACATTAGCTGAGAGGGGTTCACAGAGTCACTTTGAGATATTTTTTTGTCATGACGTGTACGGCCCTATAAATTTATACCGAGTCAAAGCTGTCATCTTTGAATAGATTGTCATTACTGCTTTATAATGCCAATCAGTACAGTAAACAGCGTCACTCCTCACTTTGCCTGAGTGTTTTCACACTTTAGTCGCGTGACACGTTGCAGCGACGCCCGCCCAGCGACACGCCATGTGTATCGTTTTCGATACACACAGTTCTAACACTTGTGTATCTCTTTCGATATATATCTCGGTCTTTAGCCTCGTGTATCGTTGTAGCGCACGGTTTTCATACATTTTATACCACCAAAATATTGCTCTGGCCTAGGGGTTTTTTCTGAAGCATTGGGTTAATCCCTAAGGATTGGTGATTTTTTCTCAGAAACCATGAAGAATATTGGCCAATTAGGGCTTGGCGCTGAGAATCACGCCAAAACCATAAGCGGACGGGACGTCGTAGAACGAGTCTTCCCAACGGTTGCCAGGGGCGGAGGAAGGGTTCAAAATCCCAGGGGCCTTGGCCACAAAAGATTCTCATTTGAAAATTCAAGATATTTCTAAGCCCGTAAAAAGATATTTTAACATTGGGCTTTTTGCTTACACTTAAAATGAATCATCATCATGTCAGCCGAACGACGCCCACTGCTGAGCATAGGCCTCCCCCAAGGATCTCCACAACGATCGGTCCTGCGCTGTCCGCATCCAGCGGCTTCCCGCGACCTTAACCAGATCGTCGGTCCACCTTGTGGAGGGCCTGCCCACGGAACGTCGTCCGGTACGCGGTCGCCATTCGAGAACCTTTCCGCCCCAACGGCCATCGGTTCTCCGCGCTATGTGTCCCGCCCACTGCCACTTCAACGATGCAATCCTTCGAGCGATGTCGGTTGCCTTAGTTCTCCTGCGGATCTCATCATTCCTGATTCGATCAAGCAGGGAAACACCAAGCATCGCTCTCTCCATTGCTCGCTGGGTGACTTTGAGCCTTCTTATGAGACCCATAGTGAACGACCACGTCTCACTCCCGTATGTCATCACTGGCAACACACACTGGTCAAAGACTTTCGTCTTGAGACACTGAGGTATTTCGGACGCGAAAATATGCCGGAGCTTCCCGAACGCTGCCCATCCGAGCTGGATTCGACGAGAGATCTCTTTCTCGAAGTTGGACTTACCTAACTGGACTGCCTGTCCCAGGTAAACATAGTGGTCAACAACTTCGAGTGTAATGTTCCCAACGTTAACTGGAGCGGGTGCAACATGGGCATTGAACATGATTTTCGTCTTGTCCATGTTCATCCTAAGACCCACTCTTTGAGAAGCATTACCGAGATCTTCGAGCATTATGTTCAGGTCTTCCAAGGTCTCAGCCATAAGAACTATATCATCGGCAAATCGCAGGTGTGTTAGGTACTCGCCATTGATGTTGATGCCGCGTCCTTTCCAGTCCAGAAGCTTGAAAATATCCTCCAACGCAGCTGTGAACAATTTTGGAGAAATAACGTCTCCCTGTCTCACGCCTCGCTGTAGTTGGATCGGATTAGAGCTCTGGTTCTGTAATCGGACCGACATGGTGGCGTTTTGGTATAGGTACCTAAGAACCTCGATGTACCTGTAGTCTATTTGGCACCTTTGGAGAGACTGCAACACTGCCCAGGTCTCAATCGAATCAAAGGCCTTCTCATAGTCCACGAACGCTAGGCAAAGTGGCAAGTTATACTCTTCGGTCTTCTGTATAACTTGCCGCAGCGTATGAATGTGGTCTATGGTACTATAGCCTTTTCGGAACCCGGCTTGTTCGGGAGGTTGGAAGTCGTCAAACCTGCGGGCGAGACGATTCGTAATGACTCTCGAAAACAACTTATAGATATGGCTCAGAAGCGATGTGGGTCTGTAGTTCTTCAAGAGAGTTTTGTCACCCTTCTTGAAAAACAGCACCACATCGCCTCTGCCCCATGCCTTTGGCGTTCTGCACTCGAGGATGACAGAATTGAAGAGCGTCTGGAGGACTTTGAGTATCGGCCGACCGCCCGCTCTCAGAAGCTCTGTTGTGATTCCGTCATCACCCGCCGCCTTGTTGTTCTTAAGCTGCTTGAGAGCCATCCTAATCTCGTACAGGCTGACGTCCGTTAAAATGAATACTAAAATATTATTTTGAGTAATGTATTTTTTATTCAATTATATTTGATCGTACGAGTGTAGCTGGCGGTTTTAAGGTGCAACACATTAAAGTAGTTAGAAGAATAACTACGAGCTTAATTTGGTCGAGGACCTGGGGTTGCCAAACCATACTATTTTAAACAGTATTATACTGTTTTTCGCCATAAATTTTCTACTGTTGAATAAAAATACTGTTTTCAGCATCAAAATGTGCAAACATATTATTATGTGTAAAAGTGCGAATAGCTGTTAAAAATATGTATTTAAGACAATAAAGTAGTAGAATACTGTTCTTTTTACTAAAATACTCATATTTTCCTTCATAGACCTAAATATAGGTACATCATTTCTGGTGAAGATATGTGCAACCCTACGAGGGCCCCAGTCCGAAAACTAAGAGTCCCCACAATGTCCCGTTACGCTACTGGTTGCTGGCAACCATTTACTCTTCCTACCGTTTTCATATTTGCGCACGTCGTTGTCTAACTGAATGTCTTCGGTAATAAACATACAGCTGGCGTTTCTAACTTGAAAGCGACAAAACGGGAATCCACAAACCAATGCTGAACTGTACCGTTACGTAGAATTGCAAATTATGCTTATATTTACAAGACTATGTGAAAATGTACTTACTTAAGTGAATGACGTGAACAAGGCTATAAATAATCAGAGATGTTATTGAATCAACTTCAATAGCCACTTCACTCACTTATTAGAAATCTATGTTTGATTACGTTTATTATTAAGACTGATTAAAATTAATTGAGAATTACCAGGTAAACGAGCTATTCATAATGTCAAGCTATTATAATTATGGTTTAAGCAAGAAGAATAGTTAATGTTAGTTATAGAAGAGCTGGATGCGAGCAACCGAAGATCGAGTTCAGTGGCGTGCAAAAGGAGAGGCCTATGTTCAGCAGTGGACTACAACAGGCTGATGATGATAGAAAAGTTTTGCTTTTGTTCAAACCAACGGTAAAACATTTTATTCTGCATTTTTTAAAAATTATCTGTTTGTTGTCTGGAGACCGATTTGAGAAAGATGTTTTAATTTCCAATGATCTGGTGCTAAGTACCTCCCTACGATTTCAGCTATGATTAGTATGGGGAATATCATGTTTTTACACTAACCTGCGGTTGGCTCAAAATAACAAAAACAAAATTCATTTGGCAACTTAAAACACAGCACAGGAAATGAACAAAAATGATTTACAACCCAGACATATATTAAAAACCTCCCGTCCCAAAACTAAGTGCTCAGAGCCTGACAACAAGCCACCTACCACAATGATATAAAGACAACCCAGCCGCAAATCAATTGTATTTCAAAAGCAAAAGTTAGAACCATTCGTGTTAAAAATAAGGTGGAAACTTTGCAGAAACAGCCATTCGGCAGCAGACTCGCGACTTTGCCAAAAAGTTGGACGTAACAATTGCGGTCGTGTGAAATGTGCCGAACAAAGGAGAACACGACACTTCGGGATATAATGTTACTGTATGTCACGAACGCCAATATGTATACGATTTCCAACCTTATGTCTTTGAGCCCAAAATGTATGCATGCATATGGATAGTGTGCTGAAGTTACACAACAAACCCGACATAGCTTAGACAGGGACATATTTTATAACTATTTTTTATATCACCTCCCTATCACTACATACTATAAAACAAAGTCGCTTTCTCTGTCCCTATGTTCACTTAATTTTTTAAAACTACGCAACGGTTTTTGATGCGGCTTTTTAAATAAAGTGATAGGTACAAGAGGAAGGTTTATATGTATAACATAACATCCCATTGAACCCGAGCAAAGCCGGGGCCGGTCGCTAGTATTATAAAAAAGGTACACCACACCACCCACGCACAAAACACAAACAACAGCCTTTATACGTCCCATCGCTGGGCACATTCCTCACCTCAACCATATACTTGTGGCGCGAGCCATACTCCACACTGGCTCAGTGTGGACTGTTGGAGGGGTGTAGCCTCACAATCTGATGTTATTAAGCCGCCCAAAGACGTCCGACTGGGCTTACCGACTGACATTTAGGGACGTTGCGACAGCAAATTTTGGTAGGGGTGGTCACCCACGTACTTTACAACGACGAACATCGTCGAACCACTATAACAACTAAGAAAAAAGGGCACAAAAAGGCCCTCGTGTGGACGTAGTGGCTAACCACATTCTTACAAACAAAGACAAAGGCACAAGAAGGCCCTCGTGTTGACCTAGTGGCTAACCACATTCTTACAAACAAAGACAAAGGCACAAGAAGGCCCTCGTGTTGACCTAGTGGCTAACCACATTCTTACAAACAAAGACAAAGGCACAAAAAGGCCCTCGTTTGGACGTAGTGGCTAACCACATTCTTACAAACAAAGCCAAAGGCACAAGAAGGCCCTCGTGTTGACCTAGTGGCTAACCACATTCTTACAAACAAAGACAAAGGCACAAAAAGGCCCTCGTGTGGACGTAGTGGCTAACCACATTCTTACAAACTAAGTCAAAGGCTCAAGAAGGCCCTCGTGTTGACCTAGTGGCTAACCACATTCTTACAAACTAAGTCAAAGGCTCAAGAAGGCCCTCGTGTTGATCCAGTGGTTAACCACACATTGCAAATGGCTTTTAACATTAAAAAGTCATAAAATAATTTGTAATTCGTCCCTGTACATCCACGTGGCGCCGTCAGCCACAAAACGTTATTTCCACACCATTGACTCTTATGCTGTGACAACATATTGTAAAACATGTATAAATAGGTATATTAATAACTTTGAAGCCACATGCTAGTTATTATTGAATAATTACATGGGACATGTCATGGTCCGCTCGATACCATGCTGGTAACAAGGGTGTTAATACATTTAATGGTTGTTATTTCATGTCATTGTGAGTTAACCTCAATTCTGCTGTGTGTTAAATTTATATTGTTTTGGAGTACTTACTGTTATTCATATATTTGTGTGGTTATAAGTAAACAGTAAATCACTAATTGGATGATAGTATCTACCTAGAAATTACAGTAGCTATGAGAATAAACAGCGAGTTCAAAGCTGACCAAAACACCTTCTTAGTGTTAGTACAAAAATTTGCAAGTAACGACTGACAACCGATTTGGTGTAATGGTTCAGAACTTAGCTACTACACCATAAGTCGTGTGTTTGCTTCTTGCACAGTATAAACATTCGTATACATCAACATGTCTGTATACATTTATTGGTCTGGATTTTTTCTATGGAAACTCAGTAAACTAAAAAAATGCGTTTGTTTATCTTTTGTCCAGTTTCTAAGTTTTGCTAAGTTTGGAACTAGATGGCGCAGTGGTAATGTCCAAGAATGTATTTAATGATAAACTTCAGTGACTGAAAACACCGTTAAAAAGCAACCCTGTTCTTCTCGCCCGTATACAAAGTAGACCCGCTTGAATTGTCCTCGACCCTGTATCTCTGATCGCCTTGACCCTTTACCTGCGCACTGGTGTTACGTCTTTGCCTTCTCTATCGGATATTACACAATGGGGACTATTCTGAAGAATAATTGTTAATGTCATGGGCGCTCGCTTTCATCATCCCTGAATGACACAAGCCGGATTTTCACGCTCATCCCCGGACCGGCAATCCCCGATTATACTGTGTATCTTTTGCTTGTTTTTTTTGACGGTTTGACGGTTTATCTTATCTTATCTTAATCCGTTTTGGACACCAGTATTCTCAGTACCAATAGTACTTACAGGCTTGGTTTGGGGCTAGACAGCTCTGTAAGTATGGAATAATGCCCAATGATGTCCAATTTTCCGCGCACAGCTTAGGTTGAGATCGAAATGACGCGCATCTACGCATACAAGATTGCTTGCTTGTATGCGTGAGATACAGTGGAGGGGCGCGTCATCTCAGCTTGGACGATCTCTACCAAAATATGGTATACCAGGCGGGGTGTTGAAAGGCTGTGAAGCTTTTCACAGCCTTTCAACTAGTATCAAATTAAAAATCTATAATAAAATTGGGTTAACCCCCAAACAACTTTATGCATATTAATTCGAATTTCGTAATAGCGCTTAAATCATAAATTAAGTCGGTTTAAGAAATAGAATTTTCAAGCTAAGTTAAGCAAGAATTTAATAATCTCCTAATAATACCCACGTGGTTGCAAGCATTCCGTCGATTGTAAAACTCCTTCGGAATTATCCCTAACCCCCGGGGCAGGGTTACACACGCGAAGGGGAAGAAATTAATTCAATAAGTACTTTACGAAACTTATTGAAATTTCGTTCAAAACCTTTATACAATACGCCACATGACAAGCAGTTCAAAACTGATCTTTATACCTTGGATATAAGCTGATATTAACTGATCTAACTCACATATGAACTTACTAGCGACCGCCCGCGACTTCGTCCGCGTGGATTTAAGTTGAAAAACAAAAAGTTTTATTTCTTTATAAATTGTAGCCTATGTGCGTTTCAGATGTATAAGCAACATTATAGTAAAGTTTCATTAACATACATTGAGTAGTTTTTACGTGAAAGAGCAACACGGCACATCCACACATACAAACTTTCGCCTTTATAATATTAGTACGTACGATACACGTAAAATGATACTCAGGTGAGTGCGTTCTGCGGAATTGGTAGAGTCAACTTCTGAATCTACACGTGCTATTTACATATACCTAAAAACTGAATTAATATTCTTTCTTTCTTTCATTTCATTTAATTCTATAAGCCCGTAGCTAGTCACTCTACATCTCAGTCAACAGTCATTCGATATTTTTGTGTTGCGTTTGGTGTTTAATTTAATTAATAATTCAATTTTAATTTTTTTTTAATTTCAATTTTATCATACATCACGTAGTTACCTACCTTCTTCTGGTCCCAAAATACATGTATAAGTTTCCCTTGTTTATGAAGGCAAGAAACTGCCAATCCACATTTGGACTGAGATACATAATGCATTATCTTATCTTATCTTTGACTGAGATGTAGAGCTAATAGAGTTAAGCTTAGAAGCTCTATATGAGATCTGATCGAGCTAATAGAGTTAAGCTTAGAAGCTCTATATGAGATCTGATCAGTGATCATCTACAGATGATCTATCTTTAGCACATGATAGGCTTATCTTGTAAAATGTTGCCAAGGTTAGTGCATGGAGCCCTATAGCCATAAAGTGCATTTGGTAATCTGATAAAATTGTTAGGATTAATTTAATAAGTTTAGCAGCCTGATAAATGAAATCTGGAGCATCTTACAATAAGATCAGACTCCAAGCCAAGAGCTTGTACAGAGGCGTTCGCGTCATACTTAACAAAACATTTGCAACACGGGTCTTATGTACGCAGCATACCTCTATGTAAAGGAAGATGTGATGTACAAACATAAAGTCCCTGATACCCATAGTACAGAGGCCTACCATGGGTATGAGAGACTTTATGTATAAGTACATCCAGACAGAACAAAAACTATAGCCGCTACAAACAACAGCATTTCCACCACTTGCTATATATAGCTATACCTATTTACTTGACTATAAGCGGAGAATAGTTACGAGTGTAATCCTCGTTGTCTGAGGGAAGAGACGTAACAATTTAATTAATCACACGAGGCAGTTGTGCGCGCGACTGTCACGTCCAACGCGGGGGCTCTCCTCGGCCGCGGGGGGGGGAACTATTCTGTAACATCGTGTACAAAAGCACTCAGACCTAAAAATATACAGTATCACATAATAATAGCCTCACTGCTATTTATGTGAATGTTCATGAGAGATTATGAATCACGCTTACTTATCATTTCACTGAGAAATTTTGAGAAAATTGGATCATTTCATTTTAACAAGGGAAAACTTTTATCTTCCGTAATTCATATATTCGGTAGTATGTTGAATACTTTCATTAATATATAGCAATAAATAAATAAGGGGGTTGTCTGTCAGTAATATCTCATTGAATCACTGTTACAAATGTACAGACTTTTTGTAACAATATTTGAATTTAATTCGTATGGATAGCTATCCATATTGTTTATTGTTGAGCTAAAAAATATGTCAGCCATTGGATTTACTTAATCGTTTTTTTATAAAGATATAAATAAATGTCATCAGAAAGCAACAACGGTTCAAAAATGCCTACATCGATAAATAAAACTAATGAAAATTGCATGGGAGAATTTTGCCTCAATTTTATCATACATCACGTAGTTACCTACCTTCTTCTGGTCCCAAAATACATGTATAGGTTTCCCTTGTAATATAAACCTACTAGTAGGTACTAGTTGACATGATATTGACGCAAACACAAAGGGAAATCCATTAGCTTTGCTTTTGTATGTTATTTATTCTCATACAAGTCTTCAGCTCGTCACGCGTCACCCGTATTCGTTGAGGATTTTGCGAGTGTCACTGAACATGTTAAAAACAGATAGGTACTTGTGTTTGGGGTACTTTCATGATTAAAAAACATTCTTCATTTAGTACTAACATAACAAATTAATAAAACACATTAGATAGATATTAAGATCCATCACAGCGCGCCGTCTAACCCTAAACTAAGCTAACTACTTATGGGATTCTAGACGACAGATAAACATGCTTAAATCGTTTATTTCTGTGAATTCATAGCAATAAAGTACCTCATATCATGATATACATAGGCAACCTACTAAAGAGTCATATTCATGCTCATAAATGTTCGTAGGAACTGGCTGGGGATCGAACCCGCGACCTCTAGTGTATGCAATTTCTTCGTTAGTTGGCAGTTCCAAAAATCCATTTTGAAGATTAGAAGGCGTATAATAAGCCTGAAAACATGATGGACAGACAGTAGACATTGTTTAAGGACTTAGACGGGCTGCGGAGTCAAGGATTTAGAAAAAATATATCAACTCTTCGTTCACAATAACCAAGTAAATGAATAGAGATCCTAGATTTCATAATGAAACGGCTCATCAGTGAGATAACAATGCGACGTCGTAACGTTATCGCAGAGATCGCGTCAGAATCAGAGTTTGTTTACAACTGGCAACTGGCTGGGCGGGGTGGCACGCAAGGGGTGGTACTAGGTCAGGGGGTGGGCCCACCCCACCCCAGGGGTGCGTGCGCGGCCCCACTTTTTCGTGGAAGCTGCTCTCGTCTAATTAGAGACTTTACGTGTAGAAAAAATGGTATTTGGACTCATGTTATATTTTATCGAAAGATTTTTGTTGATTAGTCTTGGGATTTTCGTGAAGGCGATTTAGTTTGCCCTTTTTGTGTACGATTTTTCGGTTTTTATTGACCTTCTTACTTGAAAAACAAGCGTATTTTGAGAAAATTGGCAGTTTCATGTTTCGTTGCCAACTAACTAGTTAAGTAAAACACCTACGAAAGTAATAAATTCTTAGCTACATTAAATCAAAAATTAGTTTGTGTGAGTTGTGAGCTCGTGTATATGTTGGAGCTCCCCTCCGCTTCGGCGAGCACTCAAAAAATTAAGGGATGAAAATCTGGAACACTTTTTACTTGCTGTAATATGAATTCTTTTGATTGCGTTGGAATGTTTTGCATTTTTCATCTTTATTTCTATCAACATTTATTAATAAATGAATATCTGGAATGTCTTACACCATAACTATCATAATTTATCTGTAAGTAAATTATGAATATTACTTATCTGTAACATATCATACTATCTACTTAGTTTTTATTTGTTTATCTTGATTAATTGTAGCCTTTATTACTATTCCGATGCATATTATTGTAAAGTTTCATTAAAATCCATCCATTAGTTTTTACGTGTAATAGCAACACGGCACATACATCCATCTTCACATACAAACTTTCGCCTTTACGAGTATAATATTTATAGGATAAAAAAAATGTCATCATGCTGAGGAGTTTTTTAATCCTGAGTAATTAAATTATGTTTTTTTTTTTCAAACCGGAACAACGATGTAAGGAGAACTTTTCACGAAACGGAACGACTTCTGATGCCTCCCGGTCCATTTCGACTACTGCATATTCGTGTTGAGCCTGTAGATCTATACACGTAGACTAACATAACATACCTTAGTATGGTGATCTCGCATGTTCGAACACTCGGATAAGGTGAACCCTGCCGGATTAGGCCTGAATGGTTCATCTAATGAATACATTGTGATCTGGGCAGGCACGGTGACACGTGACATGAGAAATTGTCTTAGGGTTGCTACCCCAAGGTAGCAGGTAAATACTGAGCCTAATCAAATAAATGAAAATCAAAGGTTAGTCAAATATATGTTGATTTGATTCACAACGACTGGTTCGGTGATTCAGTTGGTAAGTACCTACTGTTGGTAATAATATTACCTGCTAAGCTATAGGTCGCAGGTTTTCAGTAATCCCGAACGAATATTCATGAACGAACAGAAATCGAAATTTTCATCTTCGTGTTTGATTGGATTTATTTTTACAATTCACATCGATGTCTTATCAATAAAAATAAGTTTCTCAACACTCAAATGTATCCGCATACTATCAATAAAAATACATTCAACTTCACCCTAAACAAATTAAGGCTAAATGGTTTAGCTGCACACGCCAGTTTGGGGTAGGTAATTGGATGAGTGACCACCCCGACCGAACTTTTGTATTGTATTTATATTTTTGGGCAATCCCTGCTTCGGAAGGCACGTTAACGTCGCCTGTCGTCGCGATGTCAGTCGTTAAGTCTAGTCGACTTAGTTAGACGTCTTACGGTGGCTTCATTACATCTGACAATAAGTTTTATCATTTACTCATACATTTCTCTAAAAATCTGCATTGAGGCTGAATGGCTGAGTGAGACTTGCACTTGGGACATAAAAGTGCTGTTATTTGTTTAATGTAAAGAAATTTGACAGTCCCATCTTTTTATTGTACTAGCTTTCCGCCCGCGTTAATTCAGTTATTTCCGCCTTTTGTAGCGAAGGCCAGAAGACTATTTTGATTCCTTATTTGAACTCTTTAACGCCTTTGTTGCGCGATAGTAACTACCGTATGACCTTTCCTAATTACCACTCTATCTCTGTGCCACAATTCATTAAAATTGGTTCAGTAGTTTAGGCGTGAAAACGTGACATACACACACACAGACAGAGTTACTTTCGCATTTGTAAAATTAGTATTAATTATTTAACATTTTGTCTGAATGTTTGTGTTTTTGTGAAAGACATTGTGGGTAGTGTATGTTTTCTTGGACTAGTTATATTATGTTTGTTCTTGCTATATGTTTTATTGTTTTTGTTTTTTGAATGTATGTATCTTTAATTACTGTCATTGGCTTGCAAGCCGTTATTAAAGTAAAATAAATAAATAATAAATAAATTAACCTCAAAGTGTCAACCCTACCGCTGGTGCTAACGTCACGCGCGGTCTCGTTCGCATGCCAATTGCTACCAATTGGTCCACGCTGACGCGACCTATCTGATGTACTGCTGTGCTCTGATCAGGCGGCATTGTTTACCAGCTCACATGCTGAGTACCTTGCGTTGGATGTCTAAATCTGGCTCAGAGGACCATTTGATCCCTGTCGTCGAATAAGTATGGTATAACAACGTAAAAAAACCAGCAACATACGGTTTCGTTATTAAGTAGGTACTTTTCGCAGGATAGTTGTGACAAAACATATTCTAACACAGAAACTGTTATAGCCCCATTTTGGGCAACAGCTCTTGTCTCTTGCCTCAATAAGGACGTTTTTGTAAGTGAGAAGATCTACCTCGAGAGGTTAAGATTTGACTGATAAAATCCATTGATTGATCTATTGACGATGAGAACCATGAGTAGGTAAATGTGCTTTGAAACTTTGTGAAGGCAAAGGCACAAAAAACCAATACCTTAAAAATTGAACAAAATCGATACACCGGGCTGACACGAACATGGTGCCTTGTGAATGTTCATAATTTTGTTTATTGGTTTCTCAGGATATTTGAACCGATTTGCGAAAAGTTGTCCAGAAATCGGCTAAAAATATGCATCTCCTAGTACGAACGTACGTTTCGTGACAACAATTGAGCGGACTATTTGATAACCGTTAATTTACTGCCAAAAACACAAGTTGTCTTCGATGGATTTAAGATCCCAGCACAACGCGACAGATACCATTCTTCAAGGAACGCTAACGTGTCCTTGCCTATCGCCTCTCGACTGCATGAAACCCAACTAGGTTATCTAATATCATAATTAATTGTGTTTGCGGTGAATTGCAGCCATTGCACTATGGCGCCACACCCTCGATGCACTTTTGCTCGACCCCATGACTTCACTATGACATTAGCGTGAAAGGCCAGGCGGCTCCTAAATTACATCCGTGGCGATTACATTGTAACTGCATACTTAAGTAAGTACTTAGAATTTAATAGGAATGGACTTTTTACCCTCCTCGTGTTCTACGGAAAAACACTTCATTATTTACCTTGTTGAAATTTTTAGTTTCCATTAATAAGATAAGTCCGCCTATTTATTAGGACTTCGGCCATTCGTAAACGAATTCTTGCGGTTTGAAAGGTTCTGATGTTACTTCGGTACTTATGTCAAAGATTGACTTTTGACCTCTTTAAATTGTTCCCATTTTTTTTTGCTAATAGCTGCATCATCATCATCATCGTAATTATTAGCAGTGTAAGACATCGTTACCTACCACCACCCATTTGGCGAATCGCGCCCCGATACCGACCCCTCCAACGACATTCCGCGTCGCAACATTCCTGGCTTGTTTTAAAAATAATACCCAAAACAAATAAGAAATGTGTTTTATCTTACTTAATGTGAGCGGCGTGGGTTTGTAATCACCTTTTGAGTGGGGCTGTGTAAAAATTGCCGCGTCTTATCACAGCAATGTTTGGGAACGGAGAAGAACACTGCAGGGTGTATCTACCTAAGGCATCCGTCTACTAAACGCAAACCTTCCCAGTTGATAACCTGCACGGTTTTGTAGAAGCATCCACTGATGGGTGTAGTCTTGCTAGTGAGTATATCTGAAAGGATATCACCTGATCAACATCCTTGGCAAGTGGGCTGGCGTATTTGGCCAGCGGATTTGCTTCAAAACAAACGGTTACGTTACCATGCCACCAGTGACATTACCACTAATGCCATACAAATTACCTTTAATCGTAGTTTTTAGGAAAAGTAAACAACCCAACCCACCACCTGTTGGTCACCAGGGACTTGTCTTGTGCGTAAGGGTGAGGTTGGCTTGAAGCCCTTAGACTTTATTTGAGCCTATACATCCCAGCAAAATTGCTAAGGCCTAGCACGAACCGATAACGTTTTGGTGATCGAAAAGTAAACGATACTCTTTTTTCTTAAAGACGAAAAAAAAGGCATCGTTTACTTATCGATTACAGACTACAAAAGTCTGCCACGATAATGATCATGTCTTTGCCCTGGTCTGAACCACTAAACCATTATAAAATATACTAACAATCGAGAATAGAACGTAGGTACATTTCCATTTGAACCGAGCCGAGCGAAGCCAATTGGTCGTTAAGCCAATATAATAAAGATTTAATTGAATTAACGACAAGCGTGCTTTGCTGTATGTACCTAGCTACTACTGCTCGTTACTGTTGTACTGTGGAACGAATGTACTGGCAATAAACTTGAGTTGAATGTGAATGTGGAATGTTTTGAGTTATTAGGCGTACAGTGAGCTCCAAAGTTGCTACAAAATCTCTTGTACTTATGCGTGTGCTACCCAGTCTTGTCATGTGAAGGTTGTTACCAAGATATCGAATGTGGTAGATTTGCAGTCAGTGTAAACTACCCAGTAAACCCCCTATATAGAAGACAACGTTGCGGTTTTTCCTGGCGCCCCAAATGCATTGCTCGCTTATTATCAATACAGATAACATTCTACCTTGCACACTTGAATTTATTCAAAGCTCCAAGCTGCGGGTAGATTCATGAAAAAATATGTAGATTTTTGCATAACATGGCGAAATAACGCAGTGATCACAAGAGCGCTGATTGAGACATCAAGGGCTTACTTAACACTCCAAGCCAAATATCTGGTAATAAAAAAACTTTGTGCTGGGCCTACGTGTTTAAGGCTACCTTAGTTTTTAACCTAAGGCTAGAATAATCTTTCTAAGGTACCAGAATGTTTATATTGCTATAAATTTGACATTCACGGCTTCTTATCGTGCAATCAAGTACCTATGTTAAATTTCAGACATGATAATATACAGCGTACGCCTGTTCTATAATCGATTCCATTTATCTTTGCAGCGTGAGGTGTGCACTAATGAGCTCTACTAGTTAATATTAAAACATCTATTACCTTGAAAATGTTAACTAAGGCAGCACGGTCTAGAAAAACAATTATTCTTACCTGTACATAATCGCCTTCTTACTTATGATTGAAGACAAACATCCGGTGATAACACAATATACTTTTTACGACTATAACCCATTCAGGTGCTTTATCAAATGTTTTATAAAGTAACAGGCGGCTAACTTCATGACCCTTAAACTGACTGGTTTCTAACTGAAAGTTCCTCAAAAAAGTGAAAAGGTTACTTAAACAAGTTTTGAAAAAAAAAACCTTGATTTAATAAACATGGCTTGACACGGTTTATCCACTGAAGTAAAGTAGAGATCGCCTGAGCTGAAATGACGTGCTACGCTTACAAGGAAGCACTCTTGTATGCGTAGATGCGGTGGAGGGGCGTGTCATTTCAGCTTAGACTACAGTTCACTCGGGTTATTTTCTTACAATGCGCATTCTTTGATGACTGAAATATACAGGCTGTCCCAAAAGTAATGTCAAGCTAATTTTATAGGCAAAGCACCATGGGGCTATCAGAGTCATCCCATGCTGTACCTAAGTTCAACAATTTTTTGTAGTTTTCGAGATATGTTTTTTTTTCGATCTTTTTGTCAAAACAGGCTGCAGTGAAAGTCACTGCAGCCCGGCAAGCAACTGAAAAGTGGACTCAAAACGCTGAAAATATCTTTTCATTACTCATACTCTGAAAGTGGGTCATTACTGACCTGAGAAGCGGGCTGAAAGTAACACTTTTCATCCCTAGGGAGAATCACTTTCAACTGACAGCTGTCAAATGTTTTTTTTAAAAACTGTTTTTTTTTCACGTATGTATTGAACCATGTTCCAACTTTCTATACAGCCACGATGTAAAATTTGAAATAAGTTAAAGTTAAGTATTGATCAGAGGATGAGTATGTTTTAAATAACTTTATTACAATTTAGTTTCAACAATTTCTTTAAAACAACTTAGCTTTGAGCAAAATATTTACCATTTTTCCAATGATGAAAATAAAAAATAATGGCTGAATAGCGGGCCAGCCACAGAATAAAACAAACAATATAGGTGGGAAAGCGGCAAATCGATCTTCATTTATTTCCCTCATTTTTTCTTTAGCTAATTCATGTTTTTATTTTTACTTTCCTCGTATTTGTAATGAAAAGCACAGTGTTTACCTCGGGTGAAAGACTTATTTAGTCCCTCGAACTATTGGCGCCCTCACTTCGTTCCGGGCGCCAAACCCCGTCTCGGCACTAAATAAGTTACTTTCACCCCTAGGCTAACAATGTACTATTTCATTACTCATACTCTGAAAGTAGGTCATTACTGACCTGAGAAGCGGGCTGAAAGTAACACTTTTCATCCCTAGGGAGAATCACTTTCAACTGACAGGTGTCAAATTATTTTTTAAAAAACTAGTTCTTTTTCACAAATCTATTGAACCATGTTCCAACTTTCTATACAGCCACGATGTAAAATTTGAAATAACTTAAAGTTAAGTATTGATCAGAGAATATATATGTTTTAAATAACTATATTATAATTTAGTTTCAACAATTTCTTTAAAATAACTTAGCTTTGAGTAAAATATTTACCATTTTTCTAATGATGAAAATAAAAAATAATGGCTGAATAGCGGGCCGGCCACAGAAAAAAAACAAACAAAATAGGCGGGAAAGCGGCAATTCGATCTTCATTTATTTTCCTCATTTTTTCTTAAGCTAATTCATGTTTTTATTTTTACTTTCCTCGTATTTGTAATGAAAAGCACAGTGTTTCCCTCGGGTGAAAGACTTATTTAGTCCCTCGAACTATTGGCGCCCTCACTTCGTTCGGGGCGTCAAACCCCGTCTCAGGACTAAATAAGTAACTTTCACCCCTAGGATAACAATGTACTATTAAAGCGGTGCCAAGTTACTTTCAGAATTTTACCTGTGCAGTAGGCGTTTAGATACTGCGACTTGGCACTGATTTCCAAAAGAACTTTTGACCTAACATTTTATTTTATGTACAGTCAACGGCACATCAGACTACCCATTTCCGTTCTTTAACTTGCTCTTGCCAAATGACACCTCTTTGCAGAGCACGGAGGACTGCCTAAAAACGAATAATATAATTCGAAGTGTTTCATATTTCTTCACGGGACAGCACGTGACTTGAGGGGGTGTTTCTTAGGTAACTTCACGTTACACAATTTTTCGCCAAGGCTTGTGGCAATAAAACAAGTTAGTAAAAGGAAAACAAGTGTTTTGTTAAGATGTATAGGTACTGTTGTTTCAACCCTCCAATAAAATCCTTTTGTCGTTGTTTCCGGTTTGCCATAAGGTTTTATTCTGTTTGAATCATTTTACATACAAAGTAGGTATAATCAAGATATTTTTTTTTGTTATTCAAGGAATCCTCTACATCATCAGGTGCCCAGTAACCTTACCTAATTAACGTTCCAAAAAAAGTTCTTCTAGGAATCACAATTGTTTTTAATAGATATTTTTTTGCCAGATATAGTTTTAATCAGTCTAATCCGATAGACGGTCAACGTTTAAGCTTTTAAGATTGTAGTTACCAGAGGGAATAGAAGAGAGGGAATTAAGTAAAACGATTCTGGGAAACCAGCACGGGACTCGTTTCTTCCATCGTAACAAAAATGACTTGCCACTTAACGTGAAAATCGCAATAGTGCGTGATCCGCCGTACGCACCGCTAATTACCTCTGCTAAATAAATCAATCAAGTGTCATTAGCGAGCCGGAGCATTCAGAGGTTTTTGTTCGATTTCTCGCCCACGTCAGCGCGCGGTGACGTTTAGCTGGCGTGGGGCGCCAGTAGCAGCGGTCGCCTGGGGCTAGTCGTGAGCAACTTTTGCTGTATAAATTTAAAAATTGCAGTGCAAAGCTTTGACTGTAGTAATTACTTGTAGAAAGCGCTAAAAACATATTGATTAAATGTCGTTTTTTATTTGTCGCCGATTTGACGACTTCTGAATGTCATCACATTAATCTTCGGCGGTTTTTACATGTCGCCGGGCGACGTGTTGCACTTGACCACAGGTGTCCACTGCGCTTGGCATGGCGTAACTTGTCAAGGTAATTCAGGCCATCTGATTGCTACAAAGTTATCGTTAAGATAGCTTCATTCAAATAAATTGGTTTAACATTCGCAATTCCTAGTTAATTAATGAATAAATATCAATAAACATATCAACATTTTTAATCAAGTGGGCCACGTCAATCATATTAAGTAGTTCTTCTACACTCGTCTTAATTTTTACTCCGGAGCAAACATGATTGTTGGGCGACGATCTATAGTATCTTGAAGGCTTACTCTTACTACGTATTGTAAGTCGTTGGGCAGTGCAAAAACATACAAACTGTTGAAAATTTCCCGACTTTTCGGTAATATAAAAAATATATTTTAATGAACAAAATGGATAAAACAGTAAACATAGCACTCGTTTTTATTGGCTTTTATCCATTCAAAGTTAATGTTCCACCGGTCTAGACGCCCTGGCTAGCTCGACATGCCCGCTGCCACTGCGGCCGCACCCTGCGTGGTTGCGTGTCCGCGCCGTCCGCGCGCCGCCACAGAGTAAATAATGCATACATACGTTCCGACAACTGGGTCAAGTTCGCATGCGCGTGCGTTGCTCTCGCGACGCGTCGGACATTCATGAGCGCTGTGGAAATGTTGCCAACGTTTGGAAGGAAAATCCGCTGAGTTAGCCTTGCAGGCGCTGGAAATGTTGATGGTTACACTGAGATGAGCTCTTCTTTCATTAATGATGGTCATCCATAAATGTTTGCATAATATTGATTACTTACATAACTTTCCGCTAAAAAAACACTGTACGAAAATCTTTTAAAAATAAGTAATCTATGATTTTATTTTTAATAACTTCATAATGACTGCACCAAATAGTTTTTATTGTTCGTTATTGTTAGAATAAGGTCTGCCTGAAAAAGAACAAGAAAATTCAAAAATTAACTGTGTCGTTCGCGTTATGGTCAGTGATCTGTCTGTTGCACCGAAGATCAAGGTTCAATTTGATCCCCACCATGTGACAATAAGCATTAATTTCATGAAGATTATGAAGATTTGTGTAAATTTTGTCTGCGTTTTACGAGATAGAAATGTAATAAAAATAGGTAGGGATTTCTACTACAATTTTGCGCTTGAATATTTTATCGAAATATAAATTTCCATTTCAAATAAGATATTCTAAGTACCAGCAGAACCCCAAAGCGATTAGTACCTACAGAAGTGTAGCGTCGCGTGTTTCCTCCATTTAACAAGATATTTTGTTTATTTTTTGCCGCCTCGCGATTTAAATCATTTACCTACTTGTGAAACACGCATAATTATCACGCTACACGCCATAAACGGACAGATGGACAAAAACTAATATTATTGTTATTCTTTTTGCGACTGAGGTTATCACCTAATTTACTTACTGCCAAGTTGGTAGTTATGTTAATTTTCAATTTTGTACATACAATAGGTACTAAGCATTATGAAGAGGAATGAAATAAAATGATTGGAGATCGAGATAGGAAGATCTCGTCTTTTATTAATATTAATGGGAGTGCAAGGGGGAAAAAAACAAATAATGCTCTAGTATCAGCTACTATTGTCTGATTGATATTGTTCACATCATAATGTTGTTACCAAAAAACAATTCAGTTTTTTTTTTTTTTATAACCCTCTAGATCCCACTGCTGGGCAAAGGTCTCCCCCAAGCTCTTCCAGCGGTCCCTATCCACAGCCAAAACCTGCCAGTCTCTAGAGACTCAATTCAGATTATGACGGCAAAAAAAAGACTGATCGAATTCAGACTTCGAGTTTGACAACTATCTCATTTTAATAAAGTTAGCCATTTCATTGCTGAGTTAAAAAAAAGCGATAATAATCAATGCGCCAAAGCTCCATCCGGCACGAAGGACCAAATAAAGGCTTACAAATCAGCAGACACCAATATCGATTAATTGCGTTTTTTGCCCGAGGCTTAATAAGGGGAGGACGTTTTGCTTTCTGCTTCCCATGCCGTGTCTCCATTGGATCAGTGCCAATTAGCCACGCTTGCGAACAGAAGCCTGGACGGTCCTGTTGCTGGAATGTTTCACTTTTTAATGGTCAGCGGGCGAGAGTTAACACATACATACGCTCACGACCACTTTCCGGTATGTCATGGTACCGACTATGGCACGGTAGTCAGAGGCACACGGATTTTTGCCATCATTGTGAACGGAACATTCAGAAGCCCACATTTTACCCAGATTAAATTCGGGACTACACCGGGTACCGAGCCAGAGTGTTGTGACCACTGGACCACCGTGAAAGGGCAAAATTGAATAACATATTATTATAGTCTGTAAAAGCCAATCAAAGTTAAGAACAACGCTATCACATCAAATACATGACGTCACGTGAAATGTTATAGAATTGAAAGTGACAGCTACACTTGTTAGGGCTGCTTAAGTTAGATTGACGTTGGTGAGTTCGGAAGTCTGACCAGTAAGACACTTAAAACTAGATAGTTGAAACATAAAGTAAATTAAATATATCACCAGACATTTCGCTTGGAAAAGCACTTAAATGTTCGATTCACGTAAATGTTCGAGGTATAAATAACTCTGTTGAAAAATAGCGAAGAGCTTAAATGAACATAAGCACTGTATTTTTTCTATTTGGATGCCCGCTCCATTCCCTCTTCCTGTTTAGATTTCATTAAGTTTGTGCATCCCTAATAAATTTGCATTCATCGCTAATTGAAACGATGGCTGGAGAGACTGAACTCGGAAAGAAAAAGTTTTAAAATTGTCTATGGTACCTAATATATTTTTCAGGCGCGTATTTAGTTCCTTCAATAATTAAAAGCTGTTTTGATGCTGGTTTTTACTATTATGGAACATCGCGCAAAACTTTGCGTAGATAGTCCGATTCATGATCTGTGGCTTGACTTTCGAGCCTGACAGAACACTTGAACCCTTTTAGGCTTGCACAAAGTTTAATTTCCAATGACACTGGCAGAGTGGCAGCTGTCAAAATGTATTTCTGAGAATTAGTTGGTCTATCTATAGTCTCAAAACATTGCAGTAATACCCTAATAATCCCCAAATAGCAGCTAGTAGCTACGCCCTTCGCTATTTTAAAAGTTAATTAGTTATAGGTATAGTACACACAGTTCGTAGGTAGGTAGACTTCGTTATATTTTAACGTTAATGAGGGCCGTTTAATTTTAACGAGGCTCGGAACTGCGGCTTAATGAAATGCCGGCTTATAAAAAAGTATCACACCAATTAATTTGAACGTTATTCGCTAAGCCTCGTGGTAACTACTTTATGTAGCGAAGCTGGTCACCTATGTAGACCTGTATGTTTTTATGGAGTAAAAGATAGATATAATTCTGTTAGATATATTCTCCAATAATGAAAGGGAGCAGAAAAAAGAGTATTTTTTTCTGCTCTCTTTCTTTATTGATGTCAAAATATCAATAACGAGCAGAAAAAAATACTGAGTCTATGATTATGACTAGATTACCATAATGATGAATGCCAGTAGGAAAGCACACCAAACTCCAACTTACTATAACAACACGTCATTTTCAATTTTCATGACTATACAACACGGCATTTGAAAAGTCAAAAAATCCTAGTAGAGATTGTCTAACTCAAAAGTTTTGAGTTAGAGCAAAACTGAACGGCGTGTACAATGTGTAAACGTGCAAGGGAGATGTTTAGGCACAGTTCATATAAAATGGTATTCGTCATTCAAACGTAACGTAACACAAAAGTGCATCGATTTCCCGAAACACAAAACAGCTATCCCAATTCAACTAAATAATAGATTTATGATCAGTTTTAGATTAGACAAACTCTACCTCTCATACAAAATAAATATTGAAGCAAAAAATAATTTCTTAGGTCAGCCGTGCTATTCCGGCGGTGCACATCGAACATCACTTCGCATCTCGGTGCTTCACGCTTACCTCAATCATCAATACGCTTTACTTTGAATTAGTATTTTCTCTCATTTTGTATGTAAATAATTAAAAAATGTTTTTTGGCTTAGTTCTTTTCTCTCAAACGACCACAGTCGCGAAGGAATTGAATTTCAAAGTTACCTCGCACGAGCGAAGTGAGTGTCGACGACCACCGGAATAGCATAGCAGTCCTATATTCTACGTCCATAACACGCATTATTTTGCAATGAAATAAATAAGCTGCATTCCAAGAGCCTATGTGTTAAATGAAAATCGTAGAATTTATTTGCAGCAAAAACTCATTAAAATTTTCTTGCAAGTAGGTATTTAGTAGCACAACCATAACTGCTGTGCTTTTTATGGCTTCTAATTACTAATGACGGTACACATATTATGTCATATATTTTCCATCACCTAGTTCTAATTCGTTCTATTTATGGTAAGGTATTATATATTGCGAAATAAGGGTAAATTGGCGAACTTAATACCTAAAGGCATCCGAGTACTGAAATAGTAAATGAAAATGTTCATAAAACTTCTTCATATTTGAAGGTAGAAATGTTAAATTGTTAATGAGCTTATACTTTTACTTACTTTTTTTTTTAAAAACATTCATTGGGAGCTGAGCATTTCTATATTGTCTAAGTTTGAGAGAAAAACAGGGGATCAAAGTTGCGGCATTTTGCAAGCTGGCAACACATTTTATTTCAGTAAGTTTTGAATATTTACTGAAATAAAATGTGACCTTTCTTCACCAGCGGGTGTCGGATCCACTTTAATCAATTCAGATAGCATCAGGCTTCCATCTGCATAATAAATTGTAAATGTTGGGTCAAAGGAACGGGCCGCGGGGGGAACAGCCTAAGTAATGGAAATAGCAATCTTTGTTTCAGGAAAAGTTGCATTAAGTAATTTGTTGAGCAATAAGGTTAGAACAACCAGAAAAAACACGAATCGATACATGCTTCAGGAGCAGCAATCAGCAATTTGTTAAGCAATCCTGAAATAAAGGTTTAGATTTTTAATAGAACTATACGCTGCATAGCACAAGCTCGTAATCAAACAGTGCCCCTCTAAGCGGAGTGGTGACACAAGGAGTCGCAGATTAGATTCCCACATCAACACAAATATGTGTTGAAAAAGCAGATATTTGTGCTGGATCTGGATTTGTGAACCTTAGTTAAGGACCAGAGGCCCTACTATTCGTTTATGCAGCTAGTCTCTTAAAGCGAGTTGTAGTATTATTCATTTCTAATCGTTTTAGTTCTCAACATGGTCCTCCGAGCAATGTATGAGATGTACCCCCGATTTCACAAACGCAAATCAACGTTGAGGATCCCTCAGAAGTAGAGCTGTCTCTTTACATTTTATTAACATTTTACGGGACAGCATGAGCGTGAGCGCGGGCTTAGCATTGATTGACGTTTGTGAATTCGGGGTGTTGTCTCAAATTTATTTGTAATTGAAGAACATTTATCTTAAAACTGTTGTCTAACATGAACCTTTCTTTCTTTCCAGTCAAAAGGGGTACAACAGCCCATGGAGTTGGACTACGGTGACTGCGACGGGCGACTGACCGCGGGCCCCGCGCGGGCCGCCGCCCGCGCACCCGCCGTGAACGCGGGGCCAGAGCGGGACGGGAGAGCAGGGCGCGTGCCGAGTGGTGCTGCCATTAGAGCGAGAGATTAGAGCGAGAGGGAAATATCAAGTTTAACGCAACGGCTGAAACTCAAACTGAAACAGCTTGTGGCAAACTATTGTGTGCGACGACGGAACGTCTGTCTTTTTCCCGCGCATGATGGTTCGCTACAAACGCATCTGAAGTTTGCGTTTCAGCCGCTACCTCTGACGTGTTCACGCGTTGTTTAAATATGTCATGTGATCAGACTAGACTAGGGCAGTACAGTCAACAGCACATCAGGCTACCCGTTTCCGTTTTTTAATCCTTCTCTTGCCAAATGACATTTCTTTGCAAAAGAGCAAGGAGTACTGACCGGAAATGGATGGCAATGTCATGCTGTTGACAAATTCTACTAAACTAGAAATTAATTCGGTGTAGATAAAAAAATACACAATAACTCTATTTCTTTCGTACTCAACGTTTATGGAATGTTCTCACCCGCATCAATTTGAATGCTTTGATACCAGTTAAACATCGATTGATAAACATTCGAACATTGCGACACAGTTCCCAATCATCTATGGCATTAATAAAACAATTTTAATTTTAAACAGTTGGCTTTCAATGAACTGACGGCTACTCCGAACAGTTTTGTAAGCCGGGGCTGCGATGGCTTGCCAAGCGTCATCTAGAAATCGGATACGTCTATTTCACGCAGAAATAACACAAAGACAAACAAACGCTTAAAACAAAGCTTATTTCTATAGTATGCCAAGGCCTTCTAGCATTGTGCCGTTATGAATAACACTGGCCGCATATACCTTATTCCATGGGACGTGGTTGTTAACTGACCTCTATACCTAAATGATTTTGTTTTTAAAACCTTTCAAAGGATAGGCCTATGAATGTATGGATTTGCTTCAATGGTAAAAATCCATTATGACGATTCAAATAATAATTAATTATTAGGTATTACCTAAGAGATAACATCAATATACGACCAATGTGCAAATGTTATAGTTTTTTTTTAATTCTGAATGTCTTTTATAAATTATCTACCTGCTTTAAGGTTGTTTATCAAATCCTGAAAACAACACCTTAAAGCAAGTAGATACACATACAATAAAGGTCAATTCATCGGGGAAACTACTGATCACATGACATCAATTTAACATAATATAGCTCAAATAACTCTCTTTCTCATGTGGTATAAGGCTAATCGGAGGTCGTTTAACGCCTTCCTAACCAGGTACCAAGCATCAAGATCGTTAGTTGTATTATTTTACACCAAACGTGTAGCTAGCCACTTTTAGGTCAATTTTATTCAGCAACAATAATGGAATTCTGGCGACAATTATAAATAATTGCCATACTGCATGTACAGAATTTAGTAAAAATTTACATATTATTTTGTAAGCACCAATTATTATTTGATTTATGGACGAATGGCATGCTAATAATATGTTACACTGTTTCTAGGCGAACTCAATCACAGTAATGTGTCGATATGTTAAAATCCAGAAAAACTTTTTCGCTTATTCATTTTAAATGCGTGCTTACGGCAAAAGAAATAAGCGTTCTTTACAAAATTTCGGTACATTACAGCGTAAGCCTTTCAAGATGAGTGTAACACCATAGACATCACAAAGGATTAGTCTAACACAAAACACAACAAAACAATATTAAGCTTGCTATATGTAGCAATGTATAGGCCGGTTATGCATACAGCTTTTAGGTATAAACACCTCTAAAGCATTCATATTTGCTCAAAAGGTTCAATTAGGTTCTTCATTAGAATTATTTGATGTAGGTACCTGATAAGGCCCACCACTCGGCACCACGCACCCGAAAGGTGAACGAATTGATCCGTCCGAAGATGTTAGTCCCCGCGTGTCGCTGCTGTACCCGGCATGGGCAGATCTTGAGTTATACTAAATTTACCAGGAGAATGAAACTCCTCCATTGTGTACGTTGGTGGCAAACGTTGGGCTGTGTTTTTAACAACCTATCAGATATTTTGAAATCAGGAAAACGCATTTTCTAGCGAAATCGCAGCTCCGGTGGAAAATTATTTTCATCGTTATTGCGACAAAATTGATAAATTCAACCATTAAGCTTTTTAGTATATCTCAAGATGCCCATGCCATCTTGCCATAGCTCGTGAACTGATCTGTATGATTCTTATGAAGTTGCCAACACTTGTAGAAGCATGCTTTAAAGCAAAGACTTGGAAGAAATACATATTTTGTTATACACACGTAGTTAAGAGGGCTGCCAGATGTGCTATAGTTTTTATAACTAAGTATTCGTTTATATATGTCTTTCACTGTGTGAGCCAATTTAGGTCATTTTTCTATTAATTCATTTTATTGTATTAAACACATCCACCTGACAGCCACTGGAAGCTGATGATTTACAAAGGTAAACTGATTGCAGATATTCCGTTATCAGACGGATCAGTCTGATGCGTTGACAGACTCCACTACTCCGGTAACGGAAGTCTAGTGACTGTGAGGTCGATGTACAGTCAACGGCTAATGAGGCTACCTATTTCCGATTTTATCTTCCTCTTGCCAAATGATAATTATTTGCAAGAAAGCAAGCAGGATTGACCGGGAATATGTAACCAGTCATGCCATTAACCGCACTTCTGTGTTATTAAAATACTTATTATACATATTAGTTTATTGCCACTTCTATTCCCACGTTTATTTATTGAACTTCTTTGAATTTTTTTCACACAGCAACTGTCTCAAATATAAGTACGGTACATGTAATTTCTTAAAATGTGAATTATAATAATACGACTTATCTTGTTACACTTATAGTAAATTAATATAAGATAGTTATATAATAAAGTATTAATAGAACAGAACACTATTTTGCCAACAAATGAACCTAGAATTAGCAACGAAAATCTGTACCCAGCTGTGTTTATGCACAATGTGTTGATGTAATAATGTAAGAATTTATTAAGTGTTATGTAAGATCCTAATTTATACAAATATGTAAATGAATCAGACTTAGGATTACACAAGTCCTTGTATCACTCGTATAAGTGTTCTTTTCTAATATTATTGTACTGTGCCTACAATGGAGTAAAAAGCAAATAAAACTATTGGCCAAGTTTTTATTGATTGAAAAGTAAGGTCATACTCATTAATTAAAACTGAGAGGGCGTTTCAAAATGTGTGCAGAGGTAGAGCTGTTTCTAATTGAACAGATTCTCACTCAGACAGACTCCAGACTGTTTTAAAACGGATTAAACATAGCGCTCCAAATCCATTTTTCTCTATCTTTTTACTTATTGTTTCGTCTCTCTTCAACGAGAGTGAAAATTTTGTAACGCTATGGTCTCAAAATAGTTTAATCAATTAAGCAGTACAGTAAAATTAGATAAGCACATATCTCTGGCAGCCCTGCTGGTATACAGATAAGTTCACTCGACTATGCTCACACTGGAAGGGAATTGCTGTTTCTACTCATACCCACCTGTCAGGCTATAACCACTTATCGGGATATACTATATGATATATCTCGCCCGTTTTTCTAAAATTATCTTTATTATGTGATAGAATTTGTAGCAAAACATTGTCTATGTCATAATAATAAAGTTAGAATTAAATTGATTAAGGTTGTATTGTAATATATTATGTCCCGGTGCGTGCTTGTAGCTTGAGCATCTACGTAACTATAATTCGCCAATGGTAGATGCTAAAAATACCATATCCCTAAATATTAAGAAGTGCGTCGACAGACGGCAAGAACTCTATAGATCATATTTTATTGTTTAGTTGTGATATATATTAATTGACATGGCGCCCGCGCCTAAACCAGTGCAATCTACTTTGGACTGTAACTGTATGTATATCGTAGTTAGAAATTATAAGTGGCAGTACGATGCATTTAATTTATGTGTGGGTAAATGCTGGTTGAATTTGTAATTCAAATTTTGTACTCTCATTTGCACATTAAATAAGTGTTCTTATTACATTATACATAGTTACGACAAAAAATGTTGACTGTATATCATTATTTGTTTGCTGGAATTGTAAATAAAAGCGCAATTTAAAAGTGATCAATCCGATCGCCGCCATTTTGAAGTTAAAAAATTCTAACCTAACTTTTAGCATTTGGAAGCGATGATTACAAATTCAGCCAGCACGGCCCTTTAATATTTATAAAACCAGTTACGGGCCGACAATTCCTACGGTTGAGCCGGTAGCCGGATGGTTGAAATGGGAGTAACTGGATACATGATCTCCTTGCTGTGTTATCGTATAGCCACACACAACAGTAGTGACTCTCATTTTAGCCAGTTACGTCAGTGTTAGAGTCATAGTTAAGTCGGTGCGAGTTTTCATGAGTGTTTGATATTTTTGGAAACTAATTCTCATAAGTGTCACTAAAACTAAAGAACAACACACAACACCCGTTTTCTGAAGCAAGCTGAATTGGATCAACCAGTTGTCAAATCTCATGTCAACTAACATGATTGTTGACAAAAATGTAAACAATGTGTCACTTGACATGTTTGTCCATCGATAACTGGCATAATCTATCAACCTTTAAATTAGCTGTACTTACAAAAAATGACAACTGGAAAACATGGTTTTAACCAGAAACAAATGCAACTTGCAAATTAAACAATACATGCCAGATTCAATAAGTTTACATGAAAATGTATACTTATTTAAGCGTAACTCGGTGCATTAATTAATGGGCCGCTAATTAAATAGTCATAAAAACTCCCAACCGATATAAAATCACTTTTTTATTAATTAAAGAAAAAAAGCTATTTATTTCGTTATTTTTTAAGTTTTCGATGATTTTAATTGTTCTCGTTACTTTCCTTGGGAATCTTTATCGATTTAGATCTAGTAAGTACAATTACCCAGTAACTGCGGGGGCGGCCCGGTGACATCTTTTACAAATTAAGTCGTAAAATACTTTTCTAGTGTACAATCCCATTTTTCTATTCCGGTCGCACTAGTGTTATGAGTAGCCGAAATTACGGTTATAACCGACGGAAACTAGACTTGACAGATTATAACCAGAGAAAAGCGGCAATAACTAGCTCCGAACTGGTGATAACTGGCAAAAAGTGGTTGAAACTGGTTTATAAGCTTTTGAAATCGGTTATAACCGACCTGTCCCCCGCAGGAAAGTAATGTTGTTGGTTATTCTCCTTTGTGAGTATTCACTATTCCAAAAGTTTCCTGATGTAATTTATTGACTTGAATAAATGAAATTACGCTTCTAAAGTGTACTATTACATATGTAAATATAGGACGAACTAATACCTATTATAATAGTGAATGTTGTAATTTGTATATAAGTAATGAAAATTAAATTTTAAATACATAGATAACATTGTGCGTACATTATTATTTATCCTTTGTCCAAATTCCTATCCCAGTCCCAAAAGAGCTATTCTTATATTATACTTTTATGACTCAAAGTTGTATTCAGAAATATATAATCAATAGAACTGGTTAAGAAAATACAATCATGACCAGACGAATGCGAAACCTCTCAAACACAAATGGCTTCGCAAGTATTTTAAATAACCTAACCTAGTAATCAAATTCTAAAGATAGCAAATGATTATAGGACTTCAACTTCGTGCCACACGGGCCACACAAAGCATAAAGCCGCGTTTTTACTAGGCAACAATTGAAGCGTAACACGTGACGCTCAACATGTACGGCAACGTTCCACAACCAGCGCAACATGACGCCCGGCTTGATATTTCATAGTTTGTGCACTGATACGATAGTTGCGCGTTGCTGATCAACATGATGAGCAACATTTTGTGCAACAAGTCGCGCGGCAAACGTTGCCTAGTGGAAACGCAGCCGAAAGCCTTAAGATACACTAGGGGCTACATTGGCAACACGCCTCAGTCATACGCTAATTAACAACATGAAAGGTTCCCAGAGACAATGTTATGGGGTATTCAGTGAAGACACAATGAGTTTTAAAATTTTGCACAGAACGTAGACTCGGGGGCGGTCCGTTTTGAGTAAAAAGTGAAATTAGAGCGCCTTTAAACGTCCCGAATTTTGGCTCTAAACGGACCACACCGTCGGTGATTCACGCGTATTCGCCTCCTAGTGTATCGGAGGCGTAATATAATTGTACATTGGTTTATGATGATACCAACTTTGAATAATGTTTATGTTATACCTGAACATCAGACTTCAATAAACATAGAGTTTTAAAATGTTGAAATAACAGTATTTCTCGAATGAGACTCATTCCTGACTCATTTTTTTGCACAAATAGCTATAGTAGCTATAGGACAGCAGTTTAGAACAGGCAATCAAGCCGACGATATAGTACAATAGAGTGTACGGCTCCTGAGGCTACCCATTTCCGTTTCCGTTCGCTCTAGCCAAATAACGGTTCTTTGCAATGAAGTAAGAACACCAATGCACAAACACTACATGAATAAAACAACTATATAAAAATTCAATATACAGAATATAATTACAATAACTAAATAATATACACTTTCATTAGGGTTGTACATTGTTACATGAAAATAAGAAATTAAATTAATTAAGTAGCTATGTACAATATGTATATTCCGTATAGATAAAGGTACTCGTTACATGAGTAGTGATCAGTGCTGTGAGAAAAACCAATTGGAATCAATTTAAAAATTCATAAATTGAAAATTTTAGTCAACTATTTGCCAAGTTGTTTGTTGTCATAACTCAATGAATTTACTAAAAATAATCCAAAAACAAACAGCAGGGAAAACCTGCGTTACTGCTCTTTTGACAGGGCGTTGTATGATTAAGAAACATTTGCTATTTGTTTGAAAAAAAAGGGTTTGATTTCACAGGTCAAAAAAAGGATAAAGCGATAGGTGTCGCTACAAAGGAACTATCAAATTGTACATTAACGTTAGCCTATATTTTTTTACTGTTTATTATTGTTGTTTTGGTGTGCAATAAAGAATCTATGCACCTATTAAATTGAGACAGTAAAAATCTTCAATCACATCGTCATTTAACACGGTACCTCGTTCATGAAATAATAAATAAATAATAATAATGTTGTAAATTAAGTAAATGAGACCAATAAAATACTGTCTTTTGCATATTCACTTTAAAAGACTTAAATTAATATTTCAAATTCATATTTTTATTTTTGGTCGTGAGTAGTTTTTGAAGGCATTTTTAATTAAGTTGTTCAACTCAAAGTACTGACCACGGGTTATACAGTAGAATCACAGTTGAGGATAAGCGCTAAACATGAGACGCTTGGTTGGAATACTTAGTACTTACAGTCAGCATCAAATATGTGCATACACATTGTTCAAATATGTTTAAGTATTTAAGAAAAGAAACTTAGACTGTGCAGAATCAAAAGAGATTTTGCTTCAAACGACATACGAAGCTGTCATTGTAGTTTTACAATTGCTTTTGCTGAACTTCCAATACTTTTTTGACCACTCTAATTACTACACATAATTATGAGGCTGACTGTACATAGGGAGCTTAGAAACTTATGTGTTACATATTGGATTAATATAGTTATGCTGAGACGACGTATTCGCGTAATAAATACGTGGGTGTCCATCAGAAGAAGACGAATGGATATAATTTTTAAATTAACAATTTATTTCCTAATATTTCGTAGAAATACAGGCCTGTTTATTTGTCAACTTTTTATAGAATTCGCCGTTTCCATAGTATATCACATAATAATAACCTTAACAGACTATTATTATCGGCATACCTTCGAAATGTTTTTGAGAAACTGATGAATTCTACGACCCCAAAACGTATTATAGAATTAATAAATTATTGTACTTTTTTACAGACCTGTAGACCAAGCAATGACCTTATTTTATTGATATTAGAAAGCATATACCCGGATCATACGGTTCACATGCGATCAAAAGACAATTTGATGGTACTTAGCAACAAAATACACTGAATACTTAATACTATGCCACGGCCGCCTTTTAATAAATAAATTATTTATCGACCTGAGTACGTATCTGGAAGTTCATCAAAATCTGTAGTTTTAGTAAAACGGATGTTTCAGATAAGATTTGCTTTTTGAGCTTATTTTGAGTGGCTTTTTGGTTTGCATTATGAATATGAAAAAACTGTCATAAAGTGATCATGATGATACAGTTAAATCTGACTCCGATTTATTTCCGTTTACTTAGTTTTAATGCTAAGGACAATTTGTTAAAAACCTATTTTAGAGAAAATATGAAAAGAATTGACTTTATGAAATATTATTTCTTCAGAACACTTAAAGTTTCTTGCTCCATCTTGAATAACAGTTTCTTCAATCAATACGAGTTTAGTATGGGTTCTCATATGCAACCACGAAAGGCTATGTTATACTTGCGATGGTGCAACTTGAACTAAATCTTGTTTTAAAGGTTCTTCATCAAACACGGAATACTGAAAGGATTACATTTACTCCAATTCTCATAGATTATGGCAACATATTTACCAAATCTGCACCATTGCAACGGTTGAATATTTTTACATCAATACTGAATGTGGTAAACTAAAATTGTTTCTAACGACATCCCTGCCTAAGCACTGTTGCCACAGCATGACAGCGAACATTTACAAACATCATGAATAGGGTATTAATTTTTTTTCCTATAAGTACAAGAGCTGTAGCTAGCAGGGATACGATAAAGAGTTAGATAACACTATAGCACATATTATTAATACTGCTTAGCTTTTAAGGTACAATTCCAAGTCGGACCGCAGACCGCAAACAGCAAGCGACACACTTTTGTGCCCAACCGCGGCGCTGCAGTGCGTGGCCGCACGCGTGGCCGGAATCACTTTCATAGAGATTCATAGAAACCAGTAGTGTCCCAATAAGTCCCAGTTTGCGGTCTGCGGTCGGTCTTGGAATTGTACTTTAAATAATATCAAGCTCGTCGTTATCACAAGTCATTATTAATTTCGACTGATTTTGTTAAACATGATTTTACACTTTTCACGGTATAATCAGTATTGTAAAATCTACACAACTATGTAACACAAAAAAAGTAACATTGATGTTGGAAATTGAATGAAACATATTTGAAGTAGACCTAACTACAGCCCTGTCTTAAATTAGTCATGATAATTAATTATAATTGATTACAATGATTACCAAATTATTTATTGCACCGAACATTAACCTAAGGCATTGCCGCCGAGTCATACACAAAATAAAACTTTCCGATGTTCATGAAAGAAACATTAACTTATGACGTTTCTGGACAGTTCAAACGGTTTCTTGTGAACTTTGCTCCATCCACTTGTTGTATAGCAAACAAGAGCTCAGCTAATTCAAATAACAAGTCATCGTTTTATCCGTGGTCTTAAAAATAAACAACAAATACACCGACATTTTATTGCTATACATCATAATAGGATATCATGGATATGATTTTTCCCTAGTGATATTACATAATTGCTTCATTATCAATTGTAAGTTCATAACTTAATTCCATTCTTCTCAACCGCGTTTCAAATCATTAAGTAACAAAAATCTCACTCGTATACCAAATACCACACAAGTGGACACGTGAACAGAAAACTTCATGAAATACAACATCATAATATAGAATTCAATTAATAAGTAATTGGTCAGGCGTGACATCATGTGATTTTGTACAATAGCAGTCAAGAGGACTAAATCAAAAAGTTATTTCATTCCTTTCATCTTATCTTTACATCCGAATCAAATATAGTAAGAGAAGAAGATTTACCTGTTTAAGAATTATGCATAATCGCATTTCATCGGAAACTCATTTCATTTCATTACTATACGTTAACAACATACACCTACATTTCATTCGCTTACTTTCCACACATCTTAAACTTTCCCTCAAATGCGGAGGGCGTCAATGCTAAAAATAATCACATTATCATATAACGTTGAATAAATATATTATAGAATTACTAATGTATAAATTTAACTAATTATATATAAAGTACATTTAGGCGTAAGTCTTCTTTTGGTGGACGCTTTATACTTGAATTGAGATCTGAAAATATGAAAAAAGATATCGTTAGTACTTACACAAAGTTTTGTCAAGGATAAATAATTAACTAATGGTCTGCCAAAGATTAGCTGATTATTCTTTTCTTTCCTTTGCGAATTTAATTTAGAAATATTTATTTTGTATTTTGCCACTTTTCTATGAGATGTTTCTCGGACTCACTCTAGGTTAACTGTCTAAAGTTTTTCTGTCTCTAGGGAAAAGAGCGACTCTGTGGACCAATTTTACTAATATGCCAGGCCGTCGCAAACCAGTGGGATCCTAAGGTAACTTATTAGTAATGATTGCCCTGACCGTTACTTCTGTATGAGCGAGAGCCGCAGCGCCTCGTCCAGCGCTTGCTGCTCCTCCTGTATCTGGCGGCGCCTCTGCGCGTGTTCCAGCGCGGACAGCTCCAGCGCTTCCCGCAGCTGCCGCGCGCCGTCGTCCACTTCGTCCACCTCGACGGCGGCCGACAGGTTCAGCCCCATCAGCGAGGCTTCTATCGCTCTGTGAGACTAGCGAGTCACTACTGCCCCTTACTGACCGTTACTGCTGTATGAGCGAGGCCTCTATCGCTCTGTGAGACTAGCGAGTCACTACTGCCCCTTACTGACCGTTACTGCTGTATGAGCGAGGCCTCTATCGCTCTGTGAGACTAGCGAGTCACTACTGCCCCTTACTGACCGTTACTGCTGTATGAGCGAGGCCTCTATCGCTCTGTGAGACTAGCGAGTCACTACTGCCCCTTACTGACCGTTACTGCTGTATGAGCGAGGCCTCTATCGCTCTGTGAGACTAGCGAGTCACTACTGCCCCTTACTGACCGTTACTGCTGTATGA
This sequence comes from Udea ferrugalis, assembly GCA_950022985.1. Taxonomy (NCBI): domain Eukaryota; kingdom Metazoa; phylum Arthropoda; class Insecta; order Lepidoptera; family Crambidae; genus Udea; species Udea ferrugalis. Next base: position 15,364,131 of record OX465527.1, on the reverse strand, counting down.
GCGAGGCCTCTATCGCTCTGTGAGACTAGCGAGTCACTACTGCCCCTTACTGACCGTTACTGCTGTATGAGCGAGGCCTCTATCGCTCTGTGAGACTAGCGAGTCACTACTGCCCCTTACTGACCGTTACTTCTGTATGAGCGAGAGCCGCAGCGCCTCGTCCAGCGCTTGCTGCTCCTCCTGTATCTGGCGGCGCCTCTGCGCGTGTTCCAGCGCGGACAGCTCCAGCGCTTCCCGCAGCTGCCGCGCGCCGTCGTCCACTTCGTCCACCTCGACGGCGGCCGACAGGTTCAGCCCCATCAGCGAGGCTTCTATCGCTCTGTGAGACTAGCGAGTCACTACTGCCCCTTACTGACCGTTACTTCTGTATGAGCGAGAGCCGCAGCGCCTCGTCCAGCGCTTGCTGCTCCTCCTGTATCTGGCGGCGCCTCTGCGCGTGTTCCAGCGCGGACAGCTCCAGCGCTTCCCGCAGCTGCCGCGCGCCGTCGTCCACTTCGTCCACCTCGACGGCGGCCGACAGGTTCAGCCCCATCAGCGAGGCTTCTATCGCTCTGTGAGACTAGCGAGTCACTACTGCCCCTTACTGACCGTTACTGCTGTATGAGCGAGGCCTCTATCGCTCTGTGAGACTAGCGAGTCACTACTGCCCCTTACTGACCGTTACTGCTGTATGAGCGAGGCCTCTATCGCTCTGTGAGACTAGCGAGTCACTACTGCCCCTTACTGACCGTTACTGCTGTATGAGCGAGGCCTCTATCGCTCTGTGAGACTAGCGAGTCACTACTGCCCCTTACTGACCGTTACTGCTGTATGAGCGAGGCCTCTATCGCTCTGTGAGACTAGCGAGTCACTACTGCCCCTTACTGACCGTTACTTCTGTATGAGCGAGAGCCGCAGCGCCTCGTCCAGCGCTTGCTGCTCCTCCTGTATCTGGCGGCGCCTCTGCGCGTGTTCCAGCGCGGACAGCTCCAGCGCTTCCCGCAGCTGCCGCGCGCCGTCGTCCACTTCGTCCACCTCGACGGCGGCCGACAGGTTCAGCCCCATCAGCGAGGCTTCTATCGCTCTGTGAGACTAGCGAGTCACTACTGCCCCTTACTGACCGTTACTGCTGTATGAGCGAGGCCTCTATCGCTCTGTGAGACTAGCGAGTCACTACTGCCCCTTACTGACCGTTACTGCTGTATGAGCGAGGCCTCTATCGCTCTGTGAGACTAGCGAGTCACTACTGCCCCTTACTGACCGTTACTGCTGTATGAGCGAGGCCTCTATCGCTCTGTGAGACTAGCGAGTCACTACTGCCCCTTACTGACCGTTACTTCTGTATGAGCGAGAGCCGCAGCGCCTCGTCCAGCGCTTGCTGCTCCTCCTGTATCTGGCGGCGCCTCTGCGCGTGTTCCAGCGCGGACAGCTCCAGCGCTTCCCGCAGCTGCCGCGCGCCGTCGTCCACTTCGTCCACCTCGACGGCGGCCGACAGGTTCAGCCCCATCAGCGAGGCTTCTATCGCTCTGTGAGACTAGCGAGTCACTACTGCCCCTTACTGACCGTTACTGCTGTATGAGCGAGGCCTCTATCGCTCTGTGAGACTAGCGAGTCACTACTGCCCCTTACTGACCGTTACTGCTGTATGAGCGAGGCCTCTATCGCTCTGTGAGACTAGCGAGTCACTACTGCCCCTTACTGACCGTTACTGCTGTATGAGCGAGGCCTCTATCGCTCTGTGAGACTAGCGAGTCACTACTGCCCCTTACTGACCGTTACTTCTGTATGAGCGAGAGCCGCAGCGCCTCGTCCAGCGCTTGCTGCTCCTCCTGTATCTGGCGGCGCCTCTGCGCGTGTTCCAGCGCGGACAGCTCCAGCGCTTCCCGCAGCTGCCGCGCGCCGTCGTCCACTTCGTCCACCTCGACGGCGGCCGACAGGTTCAGCCCCATCAGCGAGGCTTCTATCGCTCTGTGTGATACTAGCAGGTCACTACTCTATCTATTATACGAGCGTACGGTAAGCGTGATCGTATAAGCAAGGCTAGGCAGACGATGGACCTTATGGACCAGTTTCATTAAGACACTTTCAATGGCAAGGGTAATTTTTTCACAATCAAATACGTTTTGGTAAAAGTATAAGCTACAAACGACTTCAGTTAGAATACAAGGTTGCCTGAAATAGCCAAGCCCTTGCACAACACAATGTATTTTGGAATAAATATATAAAATAAATTTTCCCCACTTGGCTAGGCTTGGCCGATCGATAATAATGATAATTTAGGACACTACCGATAGTGCCATCAGGTTTCGATATCGTCACTGATTTGTAAGTCATCTATCGATAGTTCATTCATTGACGATTCAGGAACTCTAATCCAAATTAACCTGCTTTAGTGTATAGCACAACCAAACCGCGTGATTCATATGTTTTTAAGTTTCATTCGTATAATTTTACCAATTTTTTAAAGATATGAGGAGAATTCTCGAATGACATTACTTGGTTTGTACACAAATAGCCGTTTTCTTAACATACCAAAGTCAAAGTTCCATCATCTGACTAGCCCTTAAATTACAATCAAAGCGCGAGCGCGGCAGTAGCATAAAAAGTAAGTTTACGAACTACTTTGGCGTAATAAAATATGATAAGAACCTCATCTGGTGTCTCGCAAAACTAATCTTTAAACAGTCACACAAACAATCAACAATCTTTATTTAATTCTGGGTGGGCAGACGGCTTATCTCATAATTGAGGCCTGTACCCAGCAGTGTGAAGCATATAGGCCGTTTATGTTATGTAGACGGCTCGCGCTCGCGCTTTCACAGTGTATCTTCAAAATTATTCAAAATCTGCAGTTGGAATAAGTTATTACAGAAGAACATACATAATTAATAATATGATCTATAATTAAATTATTACAAATATAAATTGTGAAAAAATATAAAAGAATATTACTCAAAAAAAGAATATTCCTCAAAAAAAAAAAAAACAACAGCTACCATGTTTTTAATTAGCATTATTTCATAATATGTCAAAACATACTTTTAATAATTATCTTCAATATGTCAGATATCCTAGGTATAATAAATATAAACAATTCAAAACTTGGATTCGATATTCAAAACACTCCAAAAGCAAGCTTTCAACAATAAATGTATACCAATTGCCTTTCATCATTATAGAAAACGCCTTATATTAGAAATCTAGCTCATATGTATCGATAGCCATAAATGTATTATTTATTCAGCTAAGCCAATAAATATTTTCGACTCCAAATGCTTAACACGCTATAAATAAATAAATAGGATAGTATCTATCTAAAAACGCTTGCGCCTGAGGAAAAACGGTGACTTTCTGTGGAAAGTATAATTTAGTTTTGAGTGTGACATGAGTTGATTTTATGAAAATAAACTAGGATAATTTGATTGTATCACATAGCCTTCTTGTCGCTCATTTTTTGTATAAAACAGGGCCTAGGCCAGTATTGTTCGCAATATGATGGCTTAAACTTTAGTAAACTAGACTAGTATTACTAATACCCTTATTAGTGATTATGGTATTGCGCACTTTTAACAGTGACAGAAGCTCTCTTCGCTACATGTTAAAGAAATTCTGACTGTCAAAAGAAAAAGTTAGATACTGTTGTCATGTCTTAGGAACGGCACGGATTCTGTAAGGATAACACGGATCATTAACGTTTTGGTAATGAAAAAGTAAAGTAACTTTAATTTTTTAAAGATATAGGAAAAAGAAAAATATTGCTATTGTTTTCTTTTCGATTACCGAAACGTTAGCGGTTCGTCCTGGATCTATTGTACACAACAGTCGTGTATTCTAACACGTGAATGTTCTTGAAACATACTCGTCCTACACAAATGTGTCTGGTGGTTGCGGCAGAACTGAGCTTAAACTTTTCGTGTGGCGCAGTGTTAATCAAACCTTTTCTAGAAACGCTTTCAGCCAGGATACCTCTTCCCTGCCTGAGGAGGCGCCTTCAACGTTGCTTAAATTTGAGAGGTTGAGAGCATTCAGCTCATCTTGAATCTGGCGAAACTTATACAGCCATATTCGGCTTACCGATGATCAATTTACATCCACACACATAATTTAAGCTCAGCCTGGCAACCACCCGTTCAGGCACATCCGCCAGGCACACCAGTAGGCCTAGCACGAACCGCTACGTTTTGGTAATCGAAAAGTGAACGATACTTTTTTTTCTTTTTCCTATGTCTTTAAGATTCGATTAATTCGATTAATTTAATGAGAGGGTCCTGGAGATTGCACAGCTGCCTAGTTTCTTCGCATTGCTTAAACAGCGGAGATTGCGATGGCTAGGGCATGTGCATCGAATGGAACCGTCCCGTCTGAATGGACAAGTGCTTCTTGGTTCCGTAGCGAATGCGAGGAGAGCCGTTGGAAGACCCTTGCTGCGCTTCAAGGATTGCGCGAAGAGAGACATGGCAGCCTTTGCCATCGATTCCACGGGTTGGGAGGGACTCGCCCAGGATAGAGATAAGTGGCGAACAAGTGTTCAGAACGGTCGCAGTGTTCACGACCAGACCTGGTTTTCTATCTTGGGTGAAAAGCGCGAAAAAAGGCATCAAAATAACACTACCTTACCCAACCCAAACTTCAAATGTAGTTTGTGCGGAAGGCTATGCCGTTCGCGGATTGGCCTTTTCAGTCACAAAAAAAAGTGCTCTGTCTCCAACGTCACTGCATAAATCGTCTGAAAAAGACGCAGAGGCCATTGATGAAGATTCGATTACCAAAACGTTAGCGGTTCGTGCTAGGCCTACTGTGAGTGTATCTGGTATGATACGCGACATACCTCTGCAGCTGTTTCTCCTCGAGCGCGGCGAGGTCCAGCGGCGCGTCGGGGTCTCTTTCCCGCGGCGGCGCCGGCGACACGGGCCGGGCGCCGCGGAGCGCTTCCCACACGTCCACCTGTGGGAAGGTGGACTGTCAGTAAAAGCCATGGAGAGACATTTAATAAAGCTGCAGAACCTAGATTAATACCCAATAAGAGATAACCCAGGTGTGCACGAAACATAGCGATACAAAATCCACTGTAATGAATATTTCTTTGCTCTTCTAGTCACATTCTAATCCAATGAAGCTACCACGTCTCGCGCTCGTAACATCACAGTGATTTCTCTCACAGTGGTAAAGAGATGGCAGTTAAGAGTTAATAACAGTACAGTACAGTGCTTTACGCAGTTGTAGGTAAGCACTAATGCAGCATCGCTCGCATTTTGTTTTTTTTTTGTTATTAAGAGGACTGATGACCTCAAAACTATTCACACTGCTATTAGAAGTACCAATATCCTGCGAAATATGTCAGATTCTAACACAGATTGAAGCTACCGCAACAAAAAAACAAAAGAGCGCAGCAACGTGACGTCACACCAAACGTCTCGCGAGGTGTAACATTAGCCGCAAGCGCGTTCCGCGACGCATGACGTCACAACGGTTTCTCGCCGCACAACAAAAACAAATGAGAGCAGCATCGTGACGTCACTTCAAATCTCTGCAATTTGACGCGAGTCTGACGTCAAATCAACTTATTTTATGATCCGTTCGCGTTAGGAATGCAGTGATTTTTAAATTCAATTCTGTTGTACATAAAAAAACTCAGATCCACAACCTTTGCGTTCGAAAGTATGCGTTCAACTATTGGTCACTGTGGACTTGACTTTCTAATTAGGAACGATTTGATTTTTAGGGGGCGTGTTAGATCGAAGGACAAAGTATGAAATTACTGCATTCTTAACGCGAATATGGAATATGCACTTAGAGCAGATGAGAGTCATATTTTTTTTTTGAGTACTATTTTGAATTCTCGTTACGTCTCTTTCAATATTTCCCAATTTTATTTCTTTGTCAATGTAATAATAATTATTGAAAAATGCAAAGAAATGTGGGAAATTTAAAGCGGTTGAAACAGTCACGTGTGAGTGTGACGTCCAAGTCAACGTGTATGTCACTGTCAAAAGCGCGACCAGAAGAATTCAATAGTTTGTAGGTTACATAGACTTGTGTGACGTCAGAGTCCATGACAACCGAGCGCGTCATAATGGCGGCGTTTGAAACGCTTGAAAAAGTTTGAAGTTTTTAACAATTTATAAATATCCTACATTTCGTATTTTTGGTGATTAATATTATAGACCAGTCATAAAACGATATTAGCTATAATAAAAAAATACATCCAGAGCATATTCCCTATTGACTATAGAACCGTCCTCTCACCTGGTCATCGCTGGTGCCAGCCTCCATCAAGCTCTGCTGTATAGCATACTGCAGCAGGCTCTCTTCATCATCCATCGCGCAGGTCAGCCTCTCATCTGATGCTGCAGCGTCCCGGTACCCTCGGCCGATGTCGAAGCACAAGTCGTCGACTACACATGATAGCCTGGGGCCTTCCTGGATGCACTCGATGTGGGGGACTGGGGTCTCCGTCGCGAAGATGTTGCCAAAGGTTATGCGGGCGTTTAACACGTGGAATAGGGGGATTTCTGCAATGTTAACAAGACAAAGATATTACTGATTGGCTGGTTTATCGAATTGTAGAAGCCATTTCCCGCCCGCCCATTCCCGTTTTTTTATTTGCTAAATAACATTTCTTTAAGTACGAGGACTGACTGACCGGGAATGGGTAGCATGTCATGCCGTTACTATACAAGTACACTCATCATTTTGTAAATAAACACATTGACAGCTACCAAGATGGTATAAGATGCAATAACTATACTCGGATTTTTAATTGTAGTCAGTGAAATGACATTTTCAGTGTGGCAGGTTTTCAGTCCCAAATAAATAGTGATGTGGTAAATCGAGTTTTTACAATTAAAAGTTAGTCGACATTACAGCCTGGCAAAAAAGTCGTAGTGAATGACCACGTCCCACTTCCATATGTCATTACTGGCAACACACACTGGTCAGACTTTCGTTTTGAGACATAGAGGTATTTCGGTAAACTGTATTTAGTAAATAGATTTTCAGTTTCAAAATGTTTTGTTTCTGTATTATATTATTTACAGGTAAGAATTTCGTTTATTAACAGGTCATACAACTGGAAAAGTTTGGGAGGATACAACAGTAAAATAAAGTGTTTTCTAAAGGTTTGACTACAGGCCTAAAGGGCCCAACCGGCAAAGGACGACGCCTTATAATTTCATATATAGGCAGTGATGAAGGTTTTGTAGATTCCGGTTTACTTATTTTTGAATCAAATAATAATAGTATGGACTATCATGAAGAGATGAATTCAGAATCGGAGTCGGAATCAATAGCAACCGTAACGAATAAAAACGTATATAATTACTTGTATTTTGCTGACTTTCAAGTGTTAATTCCCCTGAACCTCTTTGAACATTTTTTTTCCAGCTATGGTTATAATTTTTTAGTGAGAAGTTTTAATATGGAGGTAGGGCCCATATTTCTTAAATCGTAATTATTCAATTCGTTTTGTACACTATTAAATATTTACAATTATTTAAAAAAGGCTTTGATACCTCATAAAATAAATCATGACTAAATGTCTTAGTCTAGCGATTGCCGAACGTCACTATTGTAGCGGGTCACCCTTTTTTGTATCAGTCACTGTTGAAGTTGTCATTTCGCTGACTACAATTATTAATCGTACTATAAAGGCGATTTCCCAATTTGACATTTGACATATGGCTCACAGTACTTGATTCACGGAATCAAAACATTATGACTGCAATATTTTCAAATTCATTTCATATCATAACTCGTGATGTAAGTCTTACTTTTTGTAGAACTATTACTGCTATAACTAGTATTTCCCTCTTACATTCTCTATCATGCAATATTCATGGCTATATTATAAAATCCTTTAGTTTTTTACCTTTATTTTGCACGCTATCAGATTTACATACAGTACACATTCACTTGCGGTAACTCACCTATTTTGACAGGGAATCCAGATGGCAGTTGCATTTGCACAAAGTCTTTTAGTTTGGCAAAATGAGGCGAAGAGATTGCTGCCATCAAATCCAAAATTGGCATTATTTGCTCTTGCAACTAAAACAACATAATTAATATTGAATTGTTATCATTTATGTTAGGTATTAGTATTAGGTTAGGTATGAACTTGAATTGAACAATTTATTCAACCCCTGATTCTCTCGATACAGTTAAATATAATTTTTCACTACTCATACTCTGAAAGTGGGTCATTACTGACCTGAGAAGCGGGCTGAAAGTAACACTTTTCATCCCTAGGGAGAATCACTTTCAACTGACAGCTGTCAATTTTTTTTTTTTTTAACTCGTTTTTTTCACATATCTATTGAACCATGTTCCAACTTTCTATACAGCCACGATGTAAAATTTGAAATAACTCAAAGTTAAGTATTGATCAGAGAATATATATGTTTAAAATAACTTTATTACAGTTTAGTTTCAACAATCTCTTTAAAATAACTTAGCTTTGAGCAAAATATTTACCATTTTTCCAATGATGAAAATAAAAAATAATGGCTGAATAGCGGGCCGGCCGCAGAGAAAAAAAACAAACAAAATAGGCGGGAAAGCGGCAATTCGATCTTCATTCATTTTCCTCATTTTTTCTTTAGCTAATTCATGTTTTTATTTTTATTTTCCTCGTATTTGTAATGAAAAGCACAGTGTTTACCTCGGGTGAAAGACTTATTTAGTCCCTCGAACTATTGGCGCCCTCACTTCGTTCCGGGCGCCAAACCCCGTCTCGGGACTAAATAAGTCATTTTCACCCCTCGTGTAACAATGTACTATTGTAAATTAACTACGAAAATTTACAATTGGTACAAAATAGGTACTGTACGTACTTAAGTATAGGCATTGAAAGAACATTTAAAAAAAAACTTTTGTAACGACAACGCAATTTTTTTTCGGAAAGGTATGTCGATATTTTTTTACGTATGTGTTAGAAATTAAATGGTTTAAGGCAAGTATAAGCTTACGATTAACCTCTAACTAGCCTTGAGCATCCTTTCTTGAGTCTTGAAATTGTTTGATTGTCAGTAGTAAATTGTCAATTGTTTGATTATTAAGTAGTTGCATAGTATGTATGTATTTATGAGAAAAAAAATATTATGATTTATGAGAAGTTTATCCACCTTAACTTAAAAAAAAACAAAAAAAAACGTTTCCTGTCAACGTAGTCTGCTGGAAGAAATCTCTTTTTAGGGATAAGCTCACCTGTTCTTTTAATCTCCTAACTCCCAATTGTCTGTCTATTGTAATTGTCTTTTTGTGTACGAACTAATAAATAAATGAATAATAGCAGTTTCACATTTAGTCGCGTACCTCTAAGGGATAATCTTCGCAGAGCCACAAGGTGGCCCTAAACTTCTGCACTTTGGTCTCAATGACCTTGGGCCGGCCGATGTCGTGCTCCAGCGGCTGCTCGCTGAAGTACTCCTCCCAGGAGACCGGCGGGGTCACTGTCAGGTCCTCTCTGGATGTAGATGCTGATGTACTGCTTTTTAACGGAACTTCTTCCTGGAATTATACACAAAATCCTTGTTTATGGAATGGAACTGACAATTTACTAAATGATGCTCAAAAATATTAAAACACCCTTCCTTTCTAGTCTCTTCCTTCTACGACCATGGCTTATCTTAGTGTAAAAATAAGAAATGCCTATGCATATGACACGTTGAGAATGGGGGCAGGAGGCGAGCTGAGCGAGCGAAGCGAGCAAGCCGTTGAGGGGTACGCGCAATTCGCTCGTAGCCAGTCTTTAGTGGAGTTAACTTACTTACTTGTGCCTACTTAATGTGGCCTCGTGATTATGGAACATGTGCCATTAGCGTAGTACAATGTTCTTCAGAGAAGTAAGGCCCGGTCAAGCCTACACTCGCAATCTAATCTTACTGAAACGTAATTGCGTGATTTAAGCCTTGTATTCATTAGGCAACAATTAACGCTCACCATGTACGGAAACGTTCCACAACCAGCGCAACATGACACTGGCTTAATAGTCCATACTTTGCGCACTGATACGATAGTTCCGCGTTGCTGATCAAAAAGTTGTGCCTAGTGGAAACGCGGAGTCTTTAGTAGCTCCGAGCGCCATCTATGAGCGCGGGCGCGGACTATCTTCTTACCTCGGGCGTGGTGGAAGGTTCGGGCTCGGCGAGCGCGAGCAATCCGGCGAGCGGCGCGGGATGTGCTCCGAGCGCCATCTATGAGCGCGGGCGCGGACTAGCTGGTTACCTCGGGCGTGGGGGAGGGTTCGGGCTCGGCGGCCTAAACTCCCTTCGCTCGTGGCAAGGTAACTTTAAAATTCCATTCCTTTGCGACTGTGGTCGTTTGAGAGAAAAGGACTAAGCCAAATAACATTTTTAATTATTTAATTACAAAATGAGAGAAAATACAAATTCAAAGTAAAGCGTATTGGTGATTGAGGTAAGCGTGAAGCACCGAGATGTGAAGTGATGTCCGCCGGAATAACACCCCAGGCCGGCGAGCGGCGCGGGATGTGCTCCGAGCGCCATCTATGACAGCACAGACGGACTATCTCCTTACCTCGGGCGTGGTGGAGGGTTCGGGCTCGGCGAGCGCGAGCAATCCGGCGAGCGGCGCTCGCGGCGGGCGTGCGCTCTGGCGGCGCGAGCGCGGGATGTGCTCGGACCGAGTCTTGGAGACGAGCTCCACGTTGTTCGCGCTAAACACTTTGCACTCGTAGCCGTTTACAGGTTCGGTCTTGTCTTGACGCCAGCCCCAGATGCCGCTTTTGTTTCTGGTAAACACAAATTGAATTTGTTAATTGAAAAAAATACTTGATATACATTTCTGCGTGCAGGGATCCCCCCGAAAAAACCAGCCGTCAGGTCCAGATATGAGGTTGACAATGAAAGTAATACAGTTATTACTGAGATAGTCGATCTCATCTACATAAGATAAGATAATTTATTAAGTGCACTTAAATTTGAGAGATTACGTATCTTGAAGACCTACATAAATGCTTTATAGTGTGGCCTGCCTGCCGCGCACATGTATAAAAACTCTTTGTACATAACTTTTATTTTTAATGTATACTCGGATTTTTAATTGTAGTCAGTGAAATGACAGTTTCAGTGTGGCAGGTTTTCAGTCCCAAATAAATAGTGATGTGGTAAATCGAGTTTTTACAATTAGAAGTTAGTCGACATTACAGCCTGGCAAAATAGTCGTAGTGAATGACCACGTCCCACTTCCATATGTCATTACTGGCAACACACACTGGTCAGACTTTCGTCTTGAGACATGAGACAGAGGTATTTCGGTAAACTGTATTTAGTAAATAGGTTTTCAGTTTCAAAATGTTTTGTTTCTGTATTATATTATTTACAGGTAAGAATTTCGTTTATTAACAAGTCATACAACTGGAAAAGTTTGGGAGGATACAACAGTAGAATCTTCCAAACAAGCGTTTTCTGAAGGTTTGAAAGGCGTTCTCTACAGGCCTAAAGGGCCCAACCGGCAAAGGACGAAGCCTTATAATTTCACATATAGGCAGTGATGAAGGTTTTGTAGATTCCGGTTTACTTATTTTTGAATCGAAGAAAAATAGTATGGACTATCATGAAGAGATGAATTCAGAGTGTTTTGAGAAATGGCTTAAAAGCATTTTGCCAAAATTAAAGCCAAATGCGTTGCTGGTATTAGATAACGCACCGTACTATTCAAGAAAAGTCGAGCGTATCCCCACTTCAAACTGGCGGAAGGCTGATATCGTTCAGTGGTTAGATGAAAAACAAATTAAATATCAACCTACAATGATAAAGGCTCAATTAATCGAAATAGTAAAATTACAAAAAACAAATTACGAACGCTATGCTGTGGAAGAGTTGGCCGCTGAATACGGTGTCACAATCCTGCGTCTGCCACCTTAGCACTGTGAGCTCAACCCAATAGAGTTAGTTTGGGCTCAAGCAAAGGGGTACGTTGCCAGGAACAATAAAACTTTTAAAATAAAAGAGGTAAAAAAATATATTTGAAGAAGGCCTGAAAGAGGTGACGCCTGATAATTGGAGACAGTGCATACACCATGCCATAAAAGTCTAAGACAAAATGTGTCAACTCGACCACATTATAGACCAATATGTGGATTCCTTCGTTATAAATGTAACTGATTCCAATTCCGATTCTGAATATACCGATTCAGAATCGGAGTCGGAATCAATAGCAACCGTAACGAATAAAAACGTATATAATTACTTGTATTTTCCTGACTTTTAAGTGTTAATTCCCCTGAACCTCTTTGAACATTTTTTTCCCAGCTATGGTTATAATTTTTGAGTGAGAAGTTTTAATATGGAGATAGGGTCCATATTTCTTAAATCGTATTATTTAATTCGTTGTGTAAACATTTACAATTTAAAAAAGGCATGACTAAATGTCTAAGTCTAGTGATTGCCGAACGTCACTATTGTAGCGGGTCACCCTTTTTTGTATCAGTCACTGTTGAAGTTGTCATTTTGCTGACTACAATTATTAATCGTACTATAAATAATTTGAACATTGACATGACACTTCATGTCATTGTCATTCTGAGTACATTGTTGAGATTATCGATTTTCTCTTTTTGGACGCAAGTTATTATTTTATTTTGGTTGCGTTTATTTTATTGTTTATACTTTTCTTTCCTTTCTCCTTAAGTTTCTGTGTAAATAATATATGGTGTAAATGTAAAAGTGATAGTGTAAATATATTTTGTAAATACTCAAAAAGACTTTATATCATCGCACAACCTATCCACACACACAGAAGAAACTAGTAGGGGCGTCCCTGGGACATACAGGGGCCCGCGCCTCTACAACTGGTGACCCCGTTTTGAATACTTAAAGGATTGTAAATATATATACAGATATTATAAGAAAATCGTACATCAGAAGAGTGAAATAAGATAACTGATTGTACAGTCAGCATAATACAACCATGACACCGCCGTCGTCAACTTCGACGGCCACTGATGGTATGACTGAGATGGAAGAAAGGGCGAAAAATGCGGCGGAGATAAAAGAGCTACGCGCCCTGTTAGCGAAATTGCGCAAACAGATGGAGCAACCTCCTCGCCCGTACCGGCGCCGTTCCGGCCCGGATAGTTCCAGCTCGTCTCACGCTGACGCGCGGCGACGTTCAAACGTGCGCCGTTCCAACGTGCATCAGTCAAGCACGGCCCAATCACAGGCTTGTGATGTGGGGGCCGCAAACCGCGACAAGCACGCGGGAAACGCAACCGGCAGTCGGTAAGTGCGACCAACACCGATTGCCCTCAAGCTACTGGTCGCCTGTTCGTCACGGACTACAGAACGAAGACCCAGTTCTTGGTCGACACGGGGAGCGACGTCTGCGTCTTCCCGAGATCTGCACTCCGTGAGCGACGGCAACGGACATCCTACGAGCTCAACGCAGCGAATGGTAGCACTATTTATACTTATGGTTATGTCAACTTAGTTTTGAATTTAGGCCTAAGACGCGATTTTACGTGGCGTTTCATTGTAGCTGACGTCACGAAAGCGATAATAGGCGTTGATTTTCTTTCATACTACAATATCATGGTCGATTTCAGAAATCAGCGCCTCATCGATAATGTCACTAGCCTTAAGTCCATAGGTTCACCTGTAAATACACCTCATACTGTCATTTCTTCTGTAAAGGTTGTCTCTGGTGATTCTTGCTACCACAAAATTTTGGACGAATTTCCCGAAATTACGCGCCCGGCTGGTAGGTTACGTCACACGCCCCATAACACCGTGCATCACATTCGCACGACCCCAGGCCCGCCAGTATCTTGTACCCCTAGGCGCTTAGCGCCGGATAAACTTAAAATTGCTCAACAGGAGTTTCAGGCTATGTTGGCTGATGGCACAGCCAGACCATCAGATAGTCCCTGGTCGTCACCTCTCCACCTAGCACCAAAACCGAACAACGGTTGGCGGCCTTGCGGAGATTACCGGCGACTTAACGCTCGGACGGTACCTGACATGTACCCTACTAGGCACATTCACGATTTCGCGCACAGCATTGCAGGTTGCAGAGTTTTTAGCACCATCGATCTCGTGAAAGCTTATAACCAAGTTCCAGTACATCCGTCCGATATACCGAAGACTGCCATCACTACGCCGTTCGGAATGTTCGAGTTCCCCTATATGACATTTGGTCTACGGAATGCCGCTCAAACTTTTCAGCGCTTCGTAGACGAAATGAAACGTGGACTCGACTTCTGTTATACCTACCTTGACGATTTTTTAATATTTAGCCAGAACGAGGTTCAGCACCAAGACCACCTTCGCCAGATATTTGCGAGGCTGAAGGAGTATGGTATGGTGATCAACACTGCTAAGTGTGTTTTCGGTGTACCCCAAGTAACTTTCTTAGGTTACAGTATATCGGAACACGGCACTAAACCACTGGAAGGTAAGGTCCAGGCTATCAAGGACTTTCCTCAGCCCAAGGACGTTCGCCAGCTGCGCAGATTTCTAGGCATGGTAAACTTTTACCGACGATTCTTGCCTAATGCTGCCCAAGTACAAGCACCTTTACATGCGTTGTTGGTAGGTTCAGTAAAAGGTTCTCACCCTATAGCACTTTCTGGTGAAGCCCTGACTGCCTTCCAAGACACGAAGAACAGCCTAGCCAGCGCTGCATTATTGGCCCACCCTACCTCTGATGCCAAACTGGCACTAGTGACCGATGCGTCGGATTCAGCTTTAGGGGCGGTCTTACAGCAGCGTCTAGAGCATGATTGGCAGCCCTTGGCGTTCTTTTCTAGGAAGCTTAACCCAGCCCAACGTAAGTACTCTCCTTATGACAGAGAGTTACTAGCCATTTACGAAGCCATCAAATATTTTAGGCACATGTTAGAGGCTAGAGATTTCACAATTTACACGGACCATAAGCCGATCAGTTTCGCTTTTCATGAACGAAAATCTAACTGTTCGCCAAGGCAGTTCCGTCATTTAGATTTTATAGCCCAATTTACCACCGACATAAGGCACATTTCTGGCAAAGATAATGTTGTTGCCGATACCTTATCCCGTGTGGAAGAACTTCAGGGTCCAGTCAGTCTCCAGTCATTAGCTGAAGCACAGGCCACGGACACAGAGCTGGCGCATTTTCTTAGAGAGAAATCATCTCTAACTTTAATTCGGACTGAAATTCCAGGGAGTCGTTCATTTGTGTACTGCGATGTCAGTACAACGACCCCTAGACCTTTCGTCCCTAAATTGCTGCGGAAACAAATTTTCGACAGCTGACATTCACTAAGCCACCCCGGTGTCAGTGCCTCTGTCAAGCTTGTTTCTGAGCGTTATGTTTGGCCTGGCATCCGGAAGGACTGCAGGGAATGGGCACGATCTTGCCTCTCCTGCCAGCGAGCTAAAGTCAGTCGCCATGTGTCTGCACCTTTAGGCACTTATAGCTTGCCTAGTGCAAGATTCAAACATGTACATATAGATATTGTAGGTCCTTTACCAGTATCTGATGGCTTTCGATACTGCTTAACGGCCATTGATCGTTTCACGCGTTGGCCGGAAGTCATTCCTATGCCTGACATAACTGCTGAGACCACAGCCAAAGCCCTACTATCAGGTTGGATAGCCCGTTTTGGTTGCCCGGAGACAATAGTCACGGACAGGGGACGTCAGTTTGAGTCCGCTTTGTTCGGGTTCTTATCGAAGTTAGCTGGCTTCCAGCATAAGAAGACTACGGCATATCATCCACAATGTAATGGTTTAATAGAGCGCTTTCATAGGCAACTCAAAGCGTCCATCATGTGTCATGTCAATGACAAATGGACTGAGTCCTTGCCATGGGTGCTTCTCGGTATTAGGAGCGCTTACAAAGAAGACCTCCAGGCTTCATCCGCTGAGTTACTATACGGCGAGCCACTGAGGCTTCCGGGACAGTTCTTTCATCCCGGCACTGACGGTACAACCGACATTAGCGAGTTCAGTGCTCGAATTCGTACCTTTGCCGAGAAGCTTCAGCCAGTACCAGCATCGCGACACTGCAAAGGCAAGGTATTCGTTTTTAAAGACTTAGCCACTGCTGATCATGTCTTCCTCAGAGATGACACAGTGCGCAATTCTCTACAGCCCGCTTATACTGGTCCTCATAAGGTGTTGTCTCGCAAAGACAAAACTTATAAAATTCTTTGCAAAGGTAGAGAGGTGACGGTATCTATTGACCGTCTGAAACCAGCGTATCTGTTGGCAGAGAATACTCTTATTGACCCAATTTCAGACCAAATTCTGGAGCCACCGAATGAAGGGTATGTTACTCGATCTGGACGCAGGGTCAGATTCAGAGATAATCGCCCTTGATGGTCTCTGGAGGGGGGTGATGTGGCCTGCCTGCCGCGCACATGTATAAAAACTCTTTGTACATAACTTTTATTTTTAATGTAAATAATTTGAACATTGACATGACACTTCATGTCATTGTGATTCTGAGTACATTGTTGAGATTATCGATTTTCTCTTTTTGGACGCAAGTTATTATTTTATTTTGGTTGCGTTTATTTTATTGTTTATACTTTTCTTTCCTTTCTCCTTAAGTTTCTGTGTAAATAATATATGGTGTAAATGTAAAAGTGATAGTGTAAATATATTTTGTAAATACTCAAAAAGACTTTATATCATCGCACAACCTATCCACACACACAGAAGAAACTAGTAGGGGCGTCCCTGGGACATACAGGGGCCCGCGCCTCTACAATAGCATTAACCCCCGAATTTTCAAACGCAAATTAAAGAAGAGACCTGAGGAGATTGAGAGCGATGTTAATGATGAGGCATGAGTTAGACGTAAGGGAATCCATGGGTAGCCTAAATTGTACACGTTTTTGGTTCTCAAGTGCCTTCTTGCTGTAAATTACCTCTCTAGGCCAGTAAAAATATTCATCTTAACTCATCTTACTTCTGTTTATATAGAATTACAAGCGGCCGCCCGCGACTTCGTCCGCGTGGAATATAGTTCAGCCTGCGAGTACAAATTGTAGCCCAAATGTTATTTCGATGTTAAACCCTTCTAATTCGGAACGCATTCATAGTTACGCTAATGACAGCAGCCGTCTGTCATCAACTGTCATGCCATACCACGTGAGGCCGCGTACATTTTCATATTTTACTTGATATTTTCAACAATTTACACAATATCTTTATAAATTGTAGCCTATGTGTTATTCAGATGTATAAGCAACATTATTGTAAAGTTTCATTAAAATCCATTCAGGAGTTTTTACGTGAAAGAGCAACACGGCACATCCAGACATACAAACTTTCGCCTTTATAATATTAGTAGGATTAGTAGGATGTGTCAGCCTCACCTTTCGAAGCATATCTTGTCAGTGTCTAAGTAGTTGATGGCCAGCGGCGCGGCCAGCCTCTGTTCCACGAGGCGCGGGTGCGCGGGCGGCCAGTCACGCGTGGACGCCGGCTCCACGAACTCGCGCCAGGCTGTGCCGGCTTCGTGGTCCAACTCTACCAGGCTTGCGGCTTGACCTGGAATGAAGGTTACCGAATAAAATCCCTGGATCCCTGGACATTATTCCACACAGCGCCATCTAGCCCCAAGTGGGCTAATTATAGTCCGTTTTTATGGGAGTAACCCATACCACGGACTATAATTAGACAGCGGATAAACATATTTAAATACTTTTTTCTTTTGTAAATACATACTTAATATACATAGGAAACACCCAGACCAATACAAACAGACATGTTCATGCACACAAATGTTTGTACTGTGCGGGGGTCGAACCCGCGACCTAAGAAGGTAGTAAGAGGCACTGGTACTGCAGATATGGTGAACGGCACATTCAGGAAGTCATTATTCGCTAAGCGAATTTGAGCCCAACGTGTACATTTTACCCCCCTTATTCATAAAAACGAACGCAACGCTACAGTAAGCAATAAAGTAAGCATAGTTTAAGCAATTGACGTGTTTTGTCACTTACTCGCAAATGGCGTCAGCAACAAGAATGAAGAGACAAACGTGTTGTTGAAGTCTAAATATTTTCGGTTTCTGATGCAGCCTAAACTAGGACAGAAACTAAAGGTGTTTCGGCAAAATATCCGAATAATAACGGGTTAAGGTTCTTTGAAACACCGACATAGCGAAATTTATTATGACATGTATGAATAAAGGACATGTTGTGTGTTTGACACAACACGTGTTTTATCATAGGGGAACCATATTATGGAACTTATCCAATATTTCAAGGTCTAGCTGGGGGAAAAGAAAACACTGAAATTTTAAAACTTGACATACCTTGTCCCCTAAATATGTAAGTCCTATCTCCTCTCTGCCAGCGGTTGTTCTCGAAGCCGACAAGTGTCGTATCTACACGAACGTTGCCACCACGCTTGTAGACTTTGTACGTGTCAAAAGGGCACATTCTAGACACTAGGGGCACTGAAAAAAGACGATTAGAAAACGTTAGATCCCAATAATTCACATTTCAATTCTATGCACAATCGATTTTAGCCTCTAAAGTAACTTACCCCAGCTTGTGAATTCCCACTTCATCTCGACATAGAAGTCAGGAGCTAGACTCAGCCGTCGCAGCAGGTCGGGGATGCCCCCCGCCCGCACCACATGGCGCTGATAATCTCGTCTTGACAGCACCAGCGATAGAAGCTCAGGGTCCCCCGTTGCTGTTGCCTCTTGCACCGCTGGAAACGATAGCCACATTTAACTATTATGAGTGTGAGTTTTGTTGCGATTTCGTGCATCAGTGATCTGATGAACATGGAGTCCCGGCGCACCCTACACTTGTCAGTGCTTCTTTTTGGTGTGATTAAATATCAGAGTCCACCTTATCTGTTCAAAAAACTTCAGTTCACCCTACGCAGGTCGCGAGTACGAGACCGTCTAGTCTGCCCTACGTACAAAACATCTGCATTTGGTGGTAGCTTTAGGTACGCTGCGACAAGATGCTGGAACAATATTCCTCCTCCTATTAAAAATTCCTCGACTGTTCGTACTTTTAAGCATAAACTCAAGCTGTATATTTTAGGTGTCCAGAAATCCAATAGTACCATGTAAACATCATCCTAACTTAGTTTCACGTTATCCCCTACTTAATTTGTTTTTTGAAATTGTTGTATTGTTGTTGTATTGTATTTCTTCTCTGTTGCCCAGTGCCACCTGTTATACTTTATTCATTTATGTATTTTATTTAATTCTATTTTTCTTGATTAATTGTTAGGTACCGCAGAATATCAGCGTCGTAGCAGGGACGCATGGTCCATGCCACGACATTTGCTGAGCGGAAACCTTTTTGGTACTCATTCAGAATGTAGCCTCATAATGTTACTTCATACTCTTAATTACTTTTTATACCTACTGTACCAAATAAACGTATTTTCTTTCTTTCTTTCTTTCATCAAGCTCGTAAACGTCCCATATCATTGGACAAGATTTTATTGCGCTTTGTCTCGGGCCTTAATCGCAAAAGATAAGGTGTGACTAAATTATATCCTTTGAGTTGAACAACTGCAAGGGCGAATTTAATTTCTGCCAATGAGAATTCTATTTGAGTGAGGAAATACTGGTCAGATAGAGTCTGGAGTCGCCATTGATTGCCTCGATAAGAAGAATTCTTGTCAATGACTCTATAAGTCTACAAATATAATGTTAGGTACCTGTCCATCCATCCTTTTCGCAGTTGACATCTGCGCCGGCGTCGATGAGCGCTCGCACCGAGTCTATGTGACCGAGCGTCACGGCCAGTAGCAGCGGCGTGCGCCCGCGCGGGTCCTTGTTCTCAAGCTCCTCGGGTGTAAACTGTGAAAACATATATGATTATTTCTCTATGTAAATTAGCATTATTAATGCTGAATCTTTATAAAAACTTCAGACATTCGGTCTAGGTTTCAGGCGGGAATCGAACAAGCGTCTTCCGCATATTTCCGTAACCTAGACCCGTAATATATGATGGTTATCTGCAATTACAGAGGTTGAGGCTTGGAATCCTGCTACCAGATGGAATCATAAATAACCAAAGCCATAGTAGAAATGAAGTCGCGGATAAGCGCTTGGAAGCGGCAGTGCGTTAGGCATATAGCGCGGAGAAAAGAGTGTCCACAGTGAGTTTTCGCTAACGCAGTTTAGTATCTGTGTAAATTATTTCTCTAAGGGAACTAAGACTGACATGAAGGAGGATGAGGACATTTGTCGAGGATTGCTTGTGCCTCCTAAGATGACGCGTTCCTAGCAGTGGGACTTAAAAAGGCTGCTGTTAGTTTATTTTTTTCTTTAAAGCAAATATAAACAAGGTTCGTCATCCAAACCAAATAATCTAGTTAATTCATACTAATACTGGTCGTAATTAGCATTACATGAGCATTTTTCCGATTCATCAGGCAAATATTCGGCAATGATACCCAATTTGCACCCACAAGCACTTACCCACATACTAAGGCTTCACACAATAATGAGATTATTTTTTAACTTGTAACACGTAGGTATATTGATTGTTTGGCTTCATTGATCTCACTAAGACACTATAAAGTAACTTCTACATAGTTAAGACTAATAAGATGACTTAATTTAATAATAAATGCAGAATGTTTAAAATATATTCTCTTGATGGACAGAATCATTTGCATATTACTTTTTCTAAATCTATTTGAATAGTCCTCTCATTCAGGACTATGTTAGTTTATTTGTTTGTTGTTGTTTTTGTGAACCAAATTTCAAAATAAACTAAAATTATTCCACAAGTTTTTCAACACAATTTATATAAAATTACAAAAATAGGTCTAGAGAAGGGTGAATTATTTTTTGAAAATTGTAATATGATGTCAAAACTTGTCTTCAAAAACCCTTAAATCATTGCATTCAATAAAAGTCAAGATTTCTAAAACATCATACACCTCATCCATTTAAAAATTGCTACATTAGAAAAAACTAAATTTTACTGGAGACTGTTGTCAAAAGAGACAAGAGTAATTATTAGAAAGAGAAAGTAAAAACCACATCACCTAAATGAAGCTACTTCATAAAAAAGGTGGACACGGTATAAGAAAAACGGTTAGCACAAGAGTACAAGCCATTGCTTTTTCAAGAAGATTCATACTTAATATTTTATTCATTTCTTATCACATAATTAGCTGTGCAACTTGATGAGAAGAAACAACAGCAGATGTTCAAACTTCGTAAATTAGTGGTTCCCCAGAGATGGAAAAAAAACTGGAGGATGACAATACAAAAATGGGAAGATGCTGTCCAGAAGGTGACTGGGCCACTGTGGAGAAAGCTGGCAAGGAACAGGAAGGAAAGGAGACAGTTGGAGGACACCTATGTCTAGGTGACAAGCTGAGGAAAAATAACAACTATATCTGTAAAAGTAAAAAGTGGCATCAATAAAGCCTTTTATTCTATTTTATTTCACTTATTGCATGGCATTCAATTGGTATTGGTAAATGGCCAGTCTAATGCTGATAAGGTATTCTCTACCAGTCAATCACAGCAAAATAGAACAGGCGGTGCAAAAATGTTTCCAATAAAAGAAAACAATTTACAACTGTTTTATTCCAATTTTTTTTCTGCTACAGTTGGATTTTAATAAAACAAATGAAAATTTAAATGAAATTGTTTATTTCAGAATGCAAGATTCCATAGTAGTTAGTACAAAACTTAAATGCTTAGAGACTAATGTATTGGTAAAACTTAAAATATTATTTGATTGGACATGCAAAGACCTCCAGTGAGCAAGGATTGATCAAATACTAATAGAGTTAGGTATTACAAACAAGATATTTTAAGCTTCTATAAAATTACTAAGAATCTAGTAAAAACTACTGATAACAAAATGAAAACCCATGTTCGCTTACTTACCTACCTAAACTTCATGTTTATAGTGAAACATTTTCCTTGTTCCATTGTGTGGTTGTGTTTACTTCAAATTCCGGGGTTTCAAAATAGTAGTATCATTAAATAAAGAGCAGAAACTTATGAACAGTACTTCTCGAGAAAAAAATATTTTGGTTCCTACAAGTATTGGAAATAATAATGTTATAGTAAATATGTGTGAAAAAGTAAATTTTGATACAGGGCTTGTCTCAGGCAGTATATGCCACTGGACAGATCTGAAAACCTTCATAAATATAAGAGTATTTGCTTAATATACTGTGTTTTGTGACAACCATACCTAAATTGTGTTACTTTCACTCTTTCAAAAATGAGTCACTGACTTATCAGAACATCATATCACGGTTTTGATTGTTAGCTGCGCATTCGATCAACAGCTACTTACGTAGAGAAATAAACACACAAGTACGTATTTTATCACGGCGAATGTCACTGGAGGTTTCTAACCTAAAACTGATACTAATTGAATTTAGAATGGTTAGGAGACCCTCAGATGATGCATACCTTGTTGGCTTCTAGAGAATTTTTAAGTTCTTCATGCTGGTTATTCCACACAAGCCAATGTATTGGAAAGCTCCGAGCAACTTCTTCTGCTGTTATCGCCATAGCGTCAGCAGTTCATCAGATTTTACACCACTGTGTTATTATTGTATGCTAAGATTACACACCTATCACTAACTAAAAGTGCGGATTTAACTTTTTGTAATTATTACAGCCTTTATTAAATTAAACCGCAAATTCGACTATATTTTCCGCTCTCTTGCCAAACCAAAAAGCAGTGTTGCCAGTATGATTTCCCAAAAAAGGACGGTTGGCCTTCAGAAAAGGTACGGTTTTGGGCTTCAAGGTACGGTTTGTCTATCGCTTTTTTACCCGACTACGGCGAAGCCAAAAGAGTGGTTATGATTGCGACCTGTATTTATATATGGTTGAATGTATATCTGTATTTACCTGTGTACGTGTAATTTCGTCTATTCGCTCGAACTTTTAAGACAGTATTCATAATATTTACGCAAATGAGGTGCCGTTGGAAGCCTCTTTCAAAACAGATAAATTAAAATAACAAACTTAAATGAAAAAGGGGCATATGATCACGGCTATCCTAACCGGCTAGCGGAAATTAGTTTCTTGTTGCGTACTGTTTAGGGCGTGTTCTGAGTAGTTCTGAATAGTCAGGTTTCAGTTTTTAAACTCTTTTTTTATTTTCACACACAAACACACACGTGTTACAATTTAGTATTGTTCTTCCTTTTAAGTTATAATCACTTTGCTACTTTTGTTGTTAATGTATTGGAATATAATTTATCTGCATCCTTGATGTTATCTGTCGACATAATGTTCTTTTCATAAAATGTAAATCCTTTATTGGCTGTATAACCTGTACGTTACTTTAATCATTTTACCTAAGAGCTGTGGATTTTGTTACATAAATAAAATAAAAATAAATAAATAAACCTACGCAGCTGTGGTCGCAGATAGCTAAATCATAAAAAAAACGGATCTAGTTACAGACGGACGTATCCCATCATACTCTACAGCGAAAACAATTTGTTTGTCAAAAAAAATGAAAGTAATGCTTTAGGAACGAGGAAAACCTAACCCTGTTACTGCAAGATCTGAACGGGTATTATGAAGACAGAGCACTGAGACCCAACCCTGCCAAGACACAGTCATGTGCCTTCCACCTACGCAACCACCAGGCTAACCGAACCCTCAACATAACATGGCGAGGAGAAACGATCGCACGCTGCTCTAGCCCCAAATACCTAGGTGTCACAGTAGACAGGTCACTCACATACAGAGCCAATTGCGTGAGCGTTAGGCAGAAAGTGCTCGCAACAACCTCCTGCGGCGGCTCACGGCAACAAAATGGGGAGCATCTGCGGAAGTCCTACGGGCAACTGGCTTAGCCCTCTGCTACTCGGCTGGCAAATATGCCGGCCCTGTATGGAGTCGTTCAGCTCATGCAAAGCAAGTGGATAGAGCACTCAACGAAACGTGCCGCGTAATAATGGGCTGCTTAAAACCAACCCCGGTGAGCATGCTGTATCCACTGACCGGAATCGCGCCGCCGGAAGTCCGTAGAGCCGTTGCAGGCTCCACAGAAAGAGCAAAAAGGGATGCGGACCCCGCCACCCTATGTATGGACACGAAGCCGTCCCCCAGAGGCTGAAGAGCCGAAGCAGTTTCTTCAGGACTCCTTGCCCACTAACCGGCAATCCATCACAAGCCCGACTCAATCTGTGGCAGGAGTGGCTACCCACCATAACATTCGTAGCGCCTTTAGAAAGTCCCCCCCCCCCCCCCTGGGCTATAATTTGCCATGGCTGACCTGGAAAACCCTTAACGACTGCAGACCCAGGTTGGCAGATGTAAAGATAGTTTGAGCAGATGGGGGTTCATCGATGAAGAGAGTAATGTGTGCGAATGTGGTACCTCCCACCAAACCATGAGCCACCTGCTATCATGCCCGATGTGCCCGACCAGCTGCACACGGAATGACTTGATGAGCGCCAATGAAAACGCTGTAAAAGTGGTGGAATACTATCAGAATAAAGCATTACCATTGACACGCAAAGAAGAAGAAGAAGAAGGAACTAACTAATTTCCATAATATAGTTATGAAATTTGTGTCCATATTTTAGGGTCAAAATAACTTGCTAATGATACTCAGGTAGAAACGGTGAGAAAACTAAATTGTGATTTTTACTATATTTCTAGCATTTCTTCATATTTACTCACCTTTCCTGAGCTTCAACAAACTTATCAAAACCAAATTAGCCAAATCGATCCAACCGCTACCGAGTTTTAGTGATGCGAGACTAACAGCAAGTCACATGACATTTTCATTTCATTAGTTTAAGCGCGAAATTTTTATTAAATACCTTCGCAGACGAGAAACACTAGATGCAATTAAAGTTGAAAGTAATATACTACAATTTTAAAAAATAGATCTCGGTTCCAGACAGACTTAGTATAGACATCATGGATAGTCTCACTCACAAACTATATTCTGTTTTTATTAATTCATCGCCTCTGAAGAACGAAGGCAAGGAATGTTGAGAAGAACAGGACATGGCAATTTTTTTTAATCTCTGTTGTTTGCGTCGAAAAATAAATGACCAGAAAAAGTACGAAAAAGGTACGGTCCACACGGAGGTACGGTTGTATGATGAATAGTACGGAAAACCGTACTTTTTGGTACGGTCTGGCAACGCTGCCAAAAAGCAAAAGTGACACTTTCTCAACTTAGAGGCTACGTTCCGAAACGGAAGATGTTATAGGTGAATTGTTAGGATAACTGCAATGTTTTGGCACCAGAGGCAGCACTAGCGCGCTTTATATTTCTTTACCGTGCTTGTACAGTCAACGGCACATCAGCCTACCCCATTTCCGTTTTTTCTCTCACTCTTGCCAAATGTCATTCCTTTGCAATAGAGCGAGGAGGACTGACCGGGAATGGGTAGAGTTATGTGCCGTCCACCGTACACAGAGCTTTGGCATTGAGTTGAGTTTTGTTATGCTAAGTTAAAATTGAGGTGTGTCGTCGAGCAGCAGAACGCTATCGGTTTCGATTAAATGTTATGATTCGATTCACATTTCACGCAAAATGCACATACTGGGAGAGCAGAATTGAGGCAAATAACATTTTAAATTTATTGACTTACAAAATGAGAAAAAAACGTAACGTTTTTTCTTCCAATATACCTCAGTGCCTCAAGACGAAGGTCTTTAACCAGTGTGTGTAGCTTAGAGCATTTCTATATTGTCTTAGGTTACCAGTGATGACGTACGGATCTGAGTCATTCTAGCTCTCTGAGCCACAGTGTCATAAGAAAGCTCAAAGTCACCCAATAGGCAATGGAGAGTGGTGTACCTCTACGAGATCGAATCAGAAATGAGGAAATCTGTAGGAGAACCAAGGTCACCGCGTAGCCAAGCGTATTGATTTAGTAGGTTGAAGTGCCAGTGGGCAGGGCACTTAAAGGCACGAAGAACTGATGGCCATTGGGGTTAGAAAGTTTTCGAATGGAGACCACTTGAGACTAAACGAAGCGTGTGACGCCCACCCGCAAGGTGGACGAATGACATCATAAAGGTCACAGGGTTTCGGTGGATGCAGGCCGCCTGCAACCGGCAGCTCTGGAAATCTATGGGCCTACGTTCAACAGTGGACATCTTTATTGCTGCTAGTTTTTAAATTTATGATCGATTATTGTAACTTGTAGTTTTATTCTCCCTCAGCTCAGTTTCAGATCAGTTTTACAACTTCTTCAATCTTTAAGTGACCTATCTATCTAGTGATTAACAGTTGGAGCATAAATCATGGGAAATCCTGTCTTTTTCTGTATCTTTCTTTCGAAATAAAATTCTATTTGATGTTCTCCCATTTAGGAACGCGGCCTGAATCGTTTTATGTCAAATACCTAGGGTACGTTCCAAAACGAGTAGTGTAGAGTGATTCTTACCCTCGGTGAAAAAAAGGAGGCAGAACTATAAATTAGAAAGAGAAAAGACCAGAGCAATTTTAACAAAAGATTGTTTTTGAACGGTTTCGGGTGAAAATGTCACTGTCAAATTTTCAAGTAAATTTAGCAAACAACGATAAGTTTCAAATGTTCTAAAAAACTAAAATACTAACTGAATTCATTCACTAAAACGTCATGATTAATGTTCAGTTTGTCTGACAAAAGTTATCCACTAGTAGCAAAACTTCTACCTGACAGCTGTCAGGTGAATTCTACCGGTCCCCAGACGTCGGTAGAAATCGCACTTGTCAGTGTAAAAATTACTCTCACCCAACCCGTTCCAAATTGCATGTAAAACTGTCAGAGTAAACGGTCGGTTACTCTCGGTTTCACTCGGGTTGCTTTAGGAACGCGTCAGAGTTATTTTCGCACCACCCAGAGTGACTTTTGCTCGTTTTGGAACAGACCCTTACTAGGGCTTGCACCCTATCGATAGTGTGCCAGAACTACCGGTTTGGTGTAAAGGTTAATGAAGTCAGCAATATTTAACCGGATGTCGCATAGCCCCACTCCCTCCAGAATAAAAAAAAATAATTGAAAATTATTTTATTAGTTAATCTGACAAAATAATACCATAACGACTAATTTAAATTTTATAAACATGAAATATGAAATGTATCTTAACATGCGTGCAGGTCTTGATCTAAAGGGCGGGAAACGTTCGGTTTGGCGGTCGCGTCTTTTTTGTAATTTTATCAAATTATTGTAAATTAAGCCTAAAAGTGATCAGAGGAGTGTAGTATTATTGTATATATATTGTTAAGTGTATAGTATTTGTAGTTTGTATATTTTTCCGGCTTTATTAGGTGAGTTTGTACAATTTCAATTATTTGATCGTCTATGAACGATCCTCCCGATCCCGATCCGGGGGGATTCGTCCCCCCGGCTGAAAACTTCGTAACTATAGAGTCTGAGGATGTAACCAGCAAAAATAATGAGGTTGCAATGGACTTCGAGACTGATGCTGGTAACGCTTCGGCGGCTTCCAAGTCATCATCTTGGCGCGTCTCTTCGAACAAAAAAAGGCGTAAACGAATTTGTAAAAAATGTAATAAAAAACGTAGAAGGAACCAAGAGGGCACGTTGAGTCCCGATGATTGCAGTTGTAACGAAGTTCGTTCCCATTCTGAGAGTGATTCTCAGTCGTCTCGCCCTCCTCCTCCTTCACAGGTACAACCTGCTCAGCCTTCAACCTCTACATTTACTCCGATTGGTCGCAAGTTTTACAATGTTTCAGATATTGCTCCATTTGTAGTGCACGTTCAAAAAATTGAAATGTCACCAAGCTTTGGAACCACATTGCACCCCATCGAATTTGGAAATATAATGAAAAAGGCGAAAATCCGCAATATAGTCAATGGTAGCGTAAAGCGAATACAGCGTAACAAGATAGCCTTAGCCTTTTCACACTTTGAAGATGCCAATTCATTCCTCCTACACAAAAGTTTAGAGGCTAATAAATTGAAAGCTTTTATTCCCACATTTACTGTAACCAGGCAGGGTACCGTGAAAGGTATTCCAGCAGATTGGTCTCCTGAAGAAGTAATCGAAAATATTTCAGTTCCAGATGGCTGTGGTAAAATAATTAAAGCAAGACGGTTTAATTATAAAACATTTATTGATGGTTCTCCCGTTTGGAAGCCATCTCAGACGGTTGTTTTAACTTTTGATGGTCAAGTATTACCGCCGCGCATTTTTATGTGCTATAATTCATTACCTGTAGAGTTATATATATTTCCAACAATACAGTGTTACAACTGTTGCCGTTTTGGGCACACAAAAACTTTATGTCGATCCAAACCTCGATGTTTTAAATGCGGCAAAGATCACTCTGGTGACTCTTGTCATTTAGACCTAAATCCTACTTGCGTTTCATGTACAGGTCCGCATTTTGCTACAAATAAATCCTGCCCAGAATTTTTAAGGCAAAAAAATATCAAAACTTCAATGGCCAAAAACTGCTTATCATATGCAGAAGCATCTAAATTATATCCCGTAGCTTCAAAATCTTTTGCTGATACCACTTCTTCCAGCCCTAAAATTCAACCAGATTACTCTAATCAACAACAGGTAATGAATACACACACAAACACATCTTATAAGCAGACAAAGTTTTTGAAACCTCGTCCACCTCCTATTTTGGTAAAAGGTTATGATCAGAGGGCACATCAAGCTCTAATCAATGAATATGCCATACCCACTCCAGCTGATGGGTGTGCATTGAATATGATGCAACAATCTGACACTCAAATTTCTGTTACAAATTTAATTGTTACCCTACTGAATCTTATTGCGAAATTCAACTCAAATTCACCGTCCTACGCTGCCAATATAGTTGAAAAATGTATGAAAATTATCCGTGATGGCGAACTTAGCGAAGATCCTTCAGTGGAATTGTCGCAGTGTAAATAGCAAAAAGCATGACCTCATATATTTATTAAATAAGTTTAAACCCTTTGTCTCTGCCTTGTCAGAGACATGGCTTAAACCATCATTTAACTTTAAAATTATTGGCTATGCCACAATCAGAGATGACAGATCTGATAGTTATGGTGGTGTTGCAATTCTGATAAAAAATGGTATTCCATTTTCTCATATTGCCCTACCTGTAAATGATGTAAATATTTCAATTGTAGCTATATCTGTGTATAATATTTGTATAGTTTCATTGTACATTCCTCACTCTCCATCTCCATCTGTTTTAGCTTGTATTAATCACCTTTTTTCTCTCCTCCCAAGACCATTTTTGATTCTAGGGGACTTCAACTCACATCATTGTTCATGGGGTAGTTCAATCTCAAATAGTGCAGGTGAAGATTTAGTAGAAATATTCGACTCTCATAACATTTGCATTTTAAATTCTGGTTCTCCGACTAGACGTACACTACCTGATCAAATAATAAGTGCTGTAGATTTGTCTCTTTGTTCACCTGATCTAGCTTCAGCAATGTCTTGGGAAACTTTATCATCTTCATTTGGTAGTGATCATTTCCCAATTATAATTTCATTTGCAACCAACAAGCCAGTAAGCCCTAAGCTAATGAGTCGCCCAAGATTTAGAGTTCCAGATAACAGCAGTGATTCATGGAATTTATAAATAAATTCCATGAATCTGGAAACTGTGTTGAAAGCAAGACCTCATCCCTTCCAGATATTAATCCGGGTTCTGAAGTACATTGTGCAATTGCTTTAGCAAATATTTTAACAGAAGCTGCTAAAGAAGTCTTTCCTGTTAAAAATAGTTCTTTCTCAAAAATTCCATCACCACCATGGTGGGATAGTGAATGTACGGAGGCTGTAAAAAAAAGAAAGGCAGCTGAATATAACTATAGACACAATATGTCTGACAATAACTATGAGCTTCTCTCAAAAATTATGTCAGACACTCGTAAATTATTTAAACAAAAAAAATTTGATAGTTGGCGTAAATTCTGTTCTTCCATCTCTCCTAATACTCACCCAACACTTGTTTGGAGGAATATTAGGAGATTTAGATCCGCA
This sequence comes from Udea ferrugalis, assembly GCA_950022985.1. NCBI lineage: Eukaryota > Metazoa > Arthropoda > Insecta > Lepidoptera > Crambidae > Udea > Udea ferrugalis. Next base: position 15,334,252 of record OX465527.1, on the reverse strand, counting down.
TTTACGGAATCCTCCTTCACGACTATTCCTGAGCCTTTGGCCGTAGAGTTCATGGACAAGTTAGCTCCCCCTTGGGTTCCTGAAAACCTAACAATTTTCTCTCCTAGTCATCCTTTAACAGATTTAGTTGGTATTAATTCTCCGTTTTCACTATATGAGCTAAAAGGTGTAATCAATAATGTGAGAGACTCTGCTCCTGGCCATGATAACATTTCGTATTCCTTTTTAAAAAACGTTGATGACAATGTTCTTTGTTATTATTTAGATACAATCAATTCGTTGTTGTTAACCGGTGACATTCCGTCGTCGTGGAAATGTCAAATAGTGCTGCCTGTTCTGAAACCGGGTAAAGATCCGTCAGCCATATCGTCATATCGCCCTATCGCTCTATCATCAGTCCTTTTAAAAATATCCGAACATCTTGTTAAAAATAGATTGGAATGGCATATGGAAAAACACGGTTATTTGTCTGAGACTCAATTTGGGTTCAGAAAAGGTAGGAGTACATCTGACAGTATTAGTTTATTTATTTCGGATATCCGGCTTTCCTTTACACAAAATAAATCTGTTGTTGCGGTTTTCCTTGATATAAATTCAGCATATGATAATGTTCTTTTGCAAATTTTACAACAAAAATTACAGTCTTTAAATGTCCCTCTAATATTTACAAACTTTATCATGAATATGCTATCAGAGCGGCAAGTAAAATTACCATTTTCAAATTCTGAAATTGTTCGATCTGTGTGGAAGGGTTTACCACAAGGATCGGTCCTAAGCCCGTTATTATATAACATTTATACTCATGATTTAGAATCTTCTGTAGGTAATAATGTGGAGATCTTACAGTATGCTGACGACCTACTTTTGTATCACTCCAATAGTTCTATTATAGAGGCTGAATCCGTAGTATCTCATTCCCTATCACTTCTTAAGTTGTGGATGGACAAAAATGGCCTTGAGCTGTCAGTTTCCAAATGTGCGACTGTTTTGTTTTCACGAAAACTTTTACCTCCTCCAATTCAATTGACTTACAATGATTGTATTATCCCGATGGTAAAAGAGTTCAAATTTTTGGGAGTCATTTTAGATTCAAAACTGACTGGGGTTGCTCATTGCAACTACGTTGTCATTAAGTGTGAACGTCTTTTGAACATCCTGAGGTGCCTCTCAGGTGTTTGGTGGGGCGCCCATCCATACTCTATGAAACTTCTGTATAATGCTTTAATTCGTAGTTTATTAGATTATTGTACATTCCTACTTGAACCTGGCAATATAACAGCTTTTAGGAAATTGGATCTCATACAAAATAAGGCTATGCGCATAATAACAGGGGCAATGAAATCTAGCCCCATAAACGCCTTACAAGTAGAATGCTCTGAACCTCCTTTAAAACTTAGAAGACAATTTTTATCCGATCGATTTTTATTCAAGGTTGTTCAGTTCTCCAATCACCCCCTTATTCCAAAACTACAGTCACTTCTAGATTTGTCATCCACATCTTCTTATTGGTCCCATAAACCCCTCCCGCCTCTGGTAATAAGTTATCAAAAGTTACAGTCCCTTTCATCGCCTTCCTATGGTTCTAGTAAGCTACCTTTGTTCAGTAATAGTTATGAGTCTCTATCCCTTTCCCCTATTATTCATTATGACACAATAAGCAAAAATGATCCTAATGCTAATAATAACCTCATTTATATCCTTGAAACACAGTTCGATGGCTTCCATAACCTTTACTCTGACGCTTCCAAACACTCTGCTTCAGAGTGTGTCGGAGTAGGTGTTTATCATGCTCAATTTAACATTGTTCAGAAAATTAAATTTCCTCCCGAAGCCTCCGTTTTTACTGGCGAATGTTATGGATTATTCAAAGCTGTAGAGTATGTGCGAATTATGAAATTAAAGAAAGCTATCATTTTTACAGATTCAAAGAGTGCTCTTCAAGCTTTAGAAAAATTCCCCTTTCATCTGAAATCTTCGTACCCTTTAATCTTCCAAATCAGAACTGTAACATATGAATGTATGTCAAAAGGCTGCACGATACATTTTGCCTGGATTCCGGGTCACATTGGAATCAGGGGCAATGAGATTGCTGATCGTCTTGCCAATGAGGCGGTGCAATGTGGTGACAAGTTTCCATTCATAAATTTTTCTCATGACTTATTAACGCTTCCTAAAATGTATTTGCAGAGCGATTGGTCTAATATGTGGGAAATATCAACACAGGTTAAAGGCAGACATTTTTATTCTATTCAACCTTCCATTCCAACAAAACCCTGGTTCTGCAAAATGAAGTTTAGCAAGACAGTAACATCCATCATAACTCGTATGCGATTGGGTCATGTATGTACTCCAGCCCATCTTGCTAAACTTCACATTATTCCTAATGATATTTGTGAATGTGGAGAGGCCGTAGGCGACTTAAATCATATTATTTTTGCCTGTCCCTTATATGACCACTCATTGTTTTTTACTGAGCTTACATCCCATGAAATTCCTCTTCCCACTAACATTTCTGCCCTATTATGTACAAACGACCCTGTTATTTATAAAATTATTTCTACTTTTATAATTGTAAATAATATTAAAATTTAATTATTCCTATTCCTTTAAAAAAAAAAATATATATATATAATTAGTTTAAGTAATCTATAACCCAAAAGCTTCCCTGATCCTATAAATCCAAAATCCGATCCGTTCTAAATATCCGAAATCCCTTTAATGTCCTATGTTTCCCTAACTTTGAAATTGGCAAATGCACAAGCCGTGCGAGCCACAATATAAAAAAAAAAAAAAAAACATGCGTGCATGTTTCCATTTAACTGCTATCGGTAGTTTTGTTTGATTGTTAGACAACACTACTGCCACTGTGACTTTGACAGTTTTCAGGTTTAACTTTTCAGGGAAATGTATTCATGCAATAGTTTTGCGTAGGAAAACATGGTGAAAAATTATTTAAAAATTGCATAACGAACTATAAAAAACAATGTGACAAATTGGGCGGACAAAATGAAACCTACCGCTTATCCATTACTCCTTTTGCAATGCAGAGACCCAGCTAGATTTCTATTCCAAGTATTTACTATAAGAACTATTTCTTCAAAATCAAAAGATAGAAGAGTTCAAGTAAGTCAGGGTTAAACACAATTACTTAAATTTCTTCATAGCCGTAAGTAGTGAAAATGACGTGGGTGGAAAAGATATGTTTAGCAGTTTTATGAGCGCATTTTAGTAATGTTTTTGAGTTATTTAATATTTAGCAGTGTATCAAATTAGTTGAAAACTAAGTACTATTTCAACCATCCTGCCACCCCCGGATCTAACAGCCTTTTCACACGGCAGTCCAGTTTTGCAGGATCGGCTTTTTACAGTATCCTGCTAAACTGGATGCTGTGTTCACATGGCAGTTTTTTGCAGGATACAGTAAAAAGCTGGTCCCGCAAAATAAGGTTGCTGTATGAACACGGTTGCATCCTGTTTTTTACTATTCCTACGCCGGTTTTCAGGTGAAATGGACGTGAATACTTTCCTAATTTGCCTGCAAAAAGGGGTGTAAGGGGGGTAAACCAGGCCACTTGCCCCGGCGCCGCGGCGGCAGTATCATGGGGGCGCCAAATCCTTGAGACAAAAAATCAAAATATCATAGTTTTTAATATCAAGTACTCTGCTCTTAATTTAATTTGTTTGAAAGCCAAACTTGTCTATTTTCATATGCCCCGTAAGTTTTTGACTACATACTAATTGATTTATGAACGCAGTGGCGGCGCTAGGCGACCTCGGACTGTCTCATGCCTGAGGCTGATCATTTTTAATTTTTTTCCAAAGGAGGCCGTACGGGCATTATCTTCTCTAAACCAAGAATAATTAAGAGAGCACACATGGATAGCTTTTTCTTTTATAACAACCTTGACGAACTCCCAGAAAGGCTATCTGTTATTTAGAATTGGTCCTACTAATATTAGAGTATAAATGTGTGAAATGTATGGATGGACAAAAACTGCTGATACTTGAGTCCATGCAGATGTTAGAAAATCACGGGCCGCCACGATATTACATACATACACAAGGGCGTACCCAGGATTTCAGCTAGGAGGGGGCAGCTCATACCTGTTTCGAAAAGATGGTTGGTCGGGTATATTGAAACTTTTTTTTTAAAATTCCCACCTGTAAGAAAAATTGACTTGCTCCCCCTTTTTTTTTTTTTTTTTCGGGGAAAAAATGCTCTTTACGCACTATCCCACCGTTAGGGGGAACGGTGGGGGAGTGTGGGACTCGCCCACCTTTGAGGTGGGAATACCCACTAAAATAACCCCGGTGGGAGATACACCGGCTCCACTTTGCAAGGGGCGATGTGGGATTCCTCTTGAATATCTCCACTTCGCCCCGAGCGGTCGGCCTGGCCTCCGCGCCAGGCCTCCTCACGCTATGGGGGTATCCTGATACACGTCAGATACCCCTCAGACGGGTGACAATAGGCGATGTGGGTGAATGCCCCCCGACACTCACCCACTGATGTCACTAAGTGACCGAGGAAGCGGCTGCGAATTGCCGCCTCCTAGCCGCCCTCCGCCTGCGTCTGAGAGGTGCTGCCAGGGGATCGTTCTCCCTAGCCCTCTCCGCGGTCTCCTTCTGTTCCATGACAATTTCACAGAAGGAGACCATTGCCTCCCATTATTTCTCACTTTCAAGCATAGCTCGTACTACGCTTGGAAGTGAGAGATCCCCACCAACAGCTGCAATCAAGGCGCGGCGCTGTTCCGCCCACGCTGGGCACACCTCTAGGGTGTGCTGGGCGTCGTCCTCAGCTGCGCCACAGTGGTGGCATACGGGGGTCGGCTCCCTCCCGGCTATTTTATGCAGATACTTTCCGAAGCATCCCTGCCCAGAAAGCATCTGCACCAGTCGGAAGGTCAATGAACCGAACCCCCTACGACACCACCGACGGAGAACCGGTCGGATAGCTTCTATGGTGCGTGCACCATAGACGGGATCCGCCAGGTCCTCCCTCCACTTTCTGAGAACCTCCTCCTGGGCCTCCTTCCGTATGCGCTCCACCTCCTCGTAGGTGGGGCGAGATAAGGGGGTACTCCAAAGTACCGGAGCGCCTCCCTTATCACGTTCAGAGGTAGGCTGTTGAACGCGTTAGCGATGTCGAGTGACACCGCCAACGTCCGTTCTTTGCGGCAGGAGTTTTCTAGGGCCTCCTTTTTAAGGCCTGTAGAGCGTCCAGCGTACCGCGGCCCGCTCTAAAGCCAAACTGGCTTGGTGCCAAGTTTGGGCCCACCTCAGTAAGGTGCTGAATCAAGCGAGAAGTGATTATACGCTCAAACAGCTTACCCGCTTCGTCCAGCAACACGATTGGGCGATATGCTCCCGCTTCCTCTATCGGCCGCCCCTCTTTTCGTAGGAGGCACAAACGCCCCTGTTTCCACAGTTGAGGGAACTGTTCACTCTCAAACCCCGCGTTAAACAGTCCCCTCAACTGATCGCCCAGATGTTTAAGGGCGATTCCCATCACTTTCCCGGGCACCCCATCGGGTCCGGGAGCTTTCTTTTTATTACGCAGCCTATCTACCGCCATCTCCCATTCCTCATCGGTGACTGGCGGTGGAGCGGAACCGCTGAGTTGGGGACTTATCGGAGGCGCCATTACGGGGGGAGTGAAGTCCGTAGGTCCTGGAAAGAGTTCCCGTACCACCCCCTCCAGCAACTCTGGTTGGAGGGTCTCTATGATGGGAGGGCCTTTACAGCAGAGCTTACTCCTCGCTGCCCTGTACGGCCTCCCCCATGGGTCGCTGTTGAGCCCTTCCAGGAGTTCCTTGCGTGCCCGGGCTTTGGCCTGGGTTATTGCTAACTGTAACGCCTTCCTATTTTCACAATAAGTGGCGTACAGCCAGCTCTCGGTTTCGTCGTCCCGGGTGGCCCGGCGCCGGCTTCTCCCATAAGCCCTTCTTGCCTGCTGGCATGTATTACGGAGGTCCGCTATTTCTTGCGACCACCAGTATACCTGCTTTCGGGGTGTGACGGCTCTCACTCGTGGCATGGCGGCGTCACAAAACCGCTGTGAGGGCGTCGCGAAAGTCCGCAGCCGCTTGGTCAACCCCTGATGCAGGTGGGGTGCCGCACCAAGCCTGAACTATGGCCGCTTCCTCAGCCAGCTCTTTGTCCAGCTGACCGAGGGCCCAGCGGGGGAAAGCGACCCGCTTTTGTCGACGCGATGGTTCTGACGTGCTCTGTGAGGTGGACACCACAAACCTTATATATTTGTGGTCTGTCGCAGTATTCCGCAGTTTCACCTTTTCAATGCCCAAGCCCTGGAGTGCAATATTCTCCCGAGCCTTGGACATCGCTTGGGCATATGTAACTCCCCTCTCCACACGGGCTGCAGTGTAATCACTACAGCCGAGGTCTTAGGGGGGGTGAGTTTTGCCATTTTAGGCTCTGCCCTTTTCGCCTTGGTTGGCGCTTTAGGCGCGGCCGCAGGTGCTGCCATCGGGGTGTTTGATGAACAGTTTTTGCCCTTCACCTTTTTCCGTCCTGCCACGACGCTCCACGACTCTTGGGCGGTTGTGGCCGGGGTGACAGAGGACGGACCCGCAATGACCACCGGAGCAGCCTGTGGCTTAGGCGCCTTGCCACCTTTTTTTGGTGCCGGTTTTGATCTCGGCGCCGGAGCTGACCGAGCTTCAGCCGGCGCACAAAGCTCGTTCGCAGCAGTTTCCGCCACTTTGGTCGCTTTTTCTGCCCGTTTTCTGTCAGCAGCAAGTGGCGGCCGCAAAATCGGCGCCGGTAGTAGGCGCCCCTCTAGTCCCTCAATGCGAGCGTTCAGCATGTTGCCGAAGGTGTTGCAGAGAGAACTTTTTACCTCTTCTGCAACACCTTTGGCCATCTCATTCGCAATCTGGGCCAGGTCCGTGACAGACGGAGCCGCTAATTGCTTGTCCGGAAGGGCTGGGCTCTTCTTTCTTTCGGAATAGTCCCGTCGCATAGCCTTCACTTCTGCCTGCAAATCTTCGTTTTGCCTTCGCAAGTTTCGCACTTCGCGGGTAAGTCTACGATTTTCGTCACTAACGAGGCGTTCTGAAAGCGTCTCGAAAATGTCGTAGTACTCGCCCGCTGCTGCTTTTAACTCCTTGACGAAGTCACCCTTAAGGTGGCCGGACTTCTTAGCAATGTCAACGATGCGTGCTGTCAGTTGCCCCGCCTTAGCACGTACTGTTTCAGTGTCCTGGAATACTACTTGCTCGTCGACTTCATTTTCAGCAGGCAAAACTGCTTTCGTGGATACCCGGAATGAAGAGGCCCGCGACTCCTTAGCTTCTTCCGCGCGAGCCTCTACGCCTCTGGCGACACGTTGAGCCCTCGTGTTATACATTACTGCTCCGCCGCCCACAGAAGCCTTCTTTCCTCGCTTGGAGGCCGTTTTTCGGGTCGTCATCGGAGTTGGTTTGGAGATTGGGACCTCATCCTCCGACTCTCCACCAGAGCCAAAAATCGGGGAAGCGGCTGGCCGTTTCGGGCGGCCACCGCCAACGATTGCTGCCACAACGTCCCTGTCCGCATCAGACGTCTCAGCCATCTCGTTTAACGAGTCCATTGAGAGACCCTTAAACATTATGCGAGCTTTTTCTCAAAAATGCTCCTCGGAAAAACAAACACACGCCAAGGTCGGATTTAAGCAGGATCAAAAACCAAATCACAAGCCAAGTCGAATTCTAGAATCAATGTCAAAACAACTGCAAGCCAAATCACAATAAGGAGTCGTAGTCAAGTCCAGTTTTCCTTGCCAAGTCGTCAGAATTTGAAAGTAACCTCAATGATACACAAAACCTCAAAATAATTGTGAATCGCTATGCGCCAGAAGCCGTTAGCCGCAGTCTGTGCCACTCCGTTACGGTGGTCACAGAACTACGTTGCCCAGGGTTCACTATCGGGGAAGTCGCTTCTGGGGAGAACCCCTGACTTGCTCCCCCTGCCCCTACCTGGGTACGCCCTTGTACATACATACCATAACGCCTCTTTCCCAACGGGGTAGGCAGAGACCACTTAATTAAATATTAATATTAATTACATCAATGTTAATTTATTGATGGTATCTCCCTTGCTCATAGGGTAGAATATACCAGAAAGTTTCGGCCGGTCTGTTACTGGTCTTGCCTGGTTCGCGAAAGACACGGGTTCGATTCCCGCCTGAAGCTAAGACTGAATGTCTTTTTCTGGTTTTTGGAACTTTAGTAAAGATACTGCATGGAAAATGCTAAAAATAATAAAAACATAGTTTTAGTAACTCATTACAGCAAGAAAAAACTCTAAAGCGAAAAATATATTTATGTGAGGCCAATTTTATAATTTTCAGGAATGTTACAAAGTGCTTAACTTACCTGTAAATTCTAAACAAGATGCAGTCCGGAGGGCATTCCTGGATCTGGCCAAGAAATACCACCCAGATTCTGGCTCACCAGAAGCAGATATGGATAAGTTTGTTGCCATTGAAAATGCTTTCAGAACCTTGACCAAGCACAATACTGGATCTTCAAGTAATGAAGAAATTGAACAGATGGTCTATGATATCAGGGTTTGTTCATATTATTTACTTCCTAAACTGGTTTTTAATGTACATTATCACAGAATAATGTTATTACCTTGACCCACAGCACACAGCACCACAACATCGTCAATACTTAAGTTTCGAAGGCATCGGTCATGGCACTCCATCACAGAGACAGAAACAGTGGGAACAAGCTCGTGCACAGCGGGCAGCTACCAATGTCTTGGAGCATCGCATGTCGAAAGCTGTCGCCTCGGAAAATACTCTCATGAAGAAAGGACAGTATGGAAAGAAACATGACATCAAAACGAAATATGGATTCGACAGGCTCGTTGAGGATTTGATACAAGAGTCCATGTCAAAAGGCGAATTTGAAAATTTGAGCGGGAAGGGAAAGCCACTCAAGAACCAAAACACTAATCCTTATGTGGATTTCACCACACATAAGTTAAATGAGGTACAGACCTATGCTCTTAGTTGATTAAAGGTATGACTCCGAATCACGCTCCACGCAGCAGTGCTGCCACGACACTACTGGTCCCCATACAATTTGTATGAGCATATATGAGATAACATTCCAGGGTATGCAGCAGTGCGGTCGTCTTACCGCCGCGACAGACTAGTAGTGACAAGTCCGCCGCCGCATCTGGTCAACTAAAGTAAACTAACCAATCACAACAACGCATCACCGTGACACTGCCGCCTTGGTCGGAATCAGCGCGGCAGGAAGCACCTTAGTGGAAGCACTGCGGCAACAGCACTGCTGCTTGCTGCCGAGTTCGGAATTAAACCTTTAATTGCAGCACAATTATTATGTAAATTCTGTTAATTAATTTTACTTATTTTTTTATCATTTTAGGTTCTTATAAACAATGGCTTCACCCCAGAATGGATAACAATGAGTAAAGAAATCGACCAAGATGTGGAATTTTTAAAACGAGATATAAGGAATGAGAGGTCCGTTCTTGGGCCTTATCCCCTGAGTGATACTGATGAGTACAAATGGCAAGAAATTTGTGAAAATAACAAAGAATTTGTTAAGACTCTAAATAATAAAATTAACAAATATAATTTGATAGTGCCTTTGATAAATAGACAGAAGTTTTATGTTGAAATAGACAATATTTTAGATGATGCTCTGAAAAATGGTCCACATTCTATGGAGCCAGTGAAAATAGAGAAGAAACAAGAGCTTGAGCCTGTTGTGGTGGATTTTGATTTGTTTGGCCTCTTTTGGAAAGCTTTTGAAGAAGTTTTTTCACTTGGCAAACATAAGAAAGGTCAACAGAACAAAGAAAATATTAGAAATTAGCTAACAGCTAGTGATTCTGCGTCTTATTTATTATTACCTGAGAAATATTTTTAAAACATTGAATACAGTAAAATCTGTTTATATCAATAATTGTTTGAAAAATGTTTTTCAACAATAAAACAAAGATAATGTATGGATTAGATGAACATTTGTAAAAAATATAGTTAGTTATTTTATAGTTTATACATAAATTTTACTAATGATATTTCTGTGATAATCAACTTTGTTAGCAGGTTTTGACTTTTTTAGTAAAAACACTTTGAATGTTTCAAATCTTTTATTTTAGCTTAATATAAATGTAACAATAAAACTATACTTGACATAAACAATCTGATATCTAAAATGGCTAACAAATAACAAAACCCTTCAGGTTAACATTGTAGTTCACTTACTTGTATATAAAAAGTTGATGAAAATCATAATTATAATTTCATATTCGATGAGCAACAAATATTCAGATTTTGTGATAATAAAATAAAAAAACATGTACACAAAATACTTTAAAAATAAATGTATATACAGTTAATAAGATTGAAAATCAAGTAGCAAGGTTCATATTCAGTACTCGATGTAGGCACTATCCACTGCCATCAATTGGAACTCTGTAAGTTCCTTGCTTTTGAACTATGATCCAATAGCAATTTACTTAACAATATATCAATTAGTTGACTTGCTAAATGCTTGACTTATTATTTAGGTACAATACAACCAAACAGCGTACAAAATTTCGGCACTATCGCTTTAGACTCATTAAATGCCAAAAAGCGTAAGATCCTTAATATTCGAGACATTGATATAAAAATTTGCGATGGCACATTCAAAGGCTCAAAAAATGGAATATATAGGGAATGTAAAAAAGGCAGTTACTATCACAGTCATTTTTCATGTTGAATTATTAAACTACAGTTACAAACACAATAATATACTGATGCGTTGTAATTAATCTCCAGTTTATTAAGTGAGTTTATGCTGTAAATTATTATAATACAATCGCAAAACTAGATGGTTGTTTAGAATTCCAGTTACAATCAAGTGTGCTTAAATCTATATGTATAATTTAAAAATATATAACATATTTTTGTCAGTGCTCACAAATTTATTCATTTATTTAATTTTACCATACAAGTTTTTACATATAATCACTAGTGTGTTAATTTGGGTGATGTTTAATTAAAGGTACATCATATACAGTATACAGGCATGCATCTTGTAAAGTGGAAAAAACATACACTTACTTTAGCCAATTTCATTGTCAATAGCATTTTTCTGGATTCAAAAGATGGCCATTATAATTTTGGCTATAGATATTAAAATATAATTGTAAAATATGGCTCACAAAGACTGATCAAAGGTTTAATTATAAATTTAAACAAGCCACAGCCGGCCAGTGGCGCTATGACCCTTACCTCCAAATTCAAAGACATACCCCGAAGCCTACTTTATTTAATAATTAGTTCGTACGTTGGTAGAGTTCCATCATGTGTCACTATTTATTATTTTGTTTTACTGACTTTTCATAAACACATTGAAAAGTTCACATGAAATAAATACATTTGAGTTTGAGTACGCAAAAACATTAGACAAAATTAAACTGCAGAAGAGCAGGGGTTGTGATTTGTTAATGCCGCTACTACTGAGTCACAGACATTGAAAATTTGTCATGACGATTGGAGACAAATAAACGTATTCTGAATTATTAGATTAGCTGTTTTGGAAATGACTCAAAAATATATTCCTTTCTAAAGAACATGGCCAGACGACGTGTCATTCTCAACGCACACTTCACGTCTCACTTCGATTTTGGCCTAAGCAAAACTCAATAACTGCGCGACTGTGTTTGAGTGAGAAGAACTAAGCCGCATAAGTTTTTTTTTTTGTAAGTTGTTATAAGTGAGCGTGCTGTATCGAGATGTGAAATCGCGAAAAAAGTGGGAATCGTTTGGCAGAATATCAAAAAAGTTGAATTTAAGTGTCGTTTCATAATTTGGAGGGGTCAGTCGCGTCATGAATGGGTCCACATGAGCTCAAACTCTGTGCCCTACGAGTGCCACACAAGTTGTCCGTGTTGACCGAGCCTAACTCGGCCGGTGGCTAACAGGCGTAACGCTCGTGGGAATGCTCGGTGCTCGGCGTGGTGGATGCGCTCGGTCAGGGTCTCTTCCGTGTCGTTCCTGAGCACTGGTACCCGCTCTTGGGTTATGATCGGACCGGTGTCCATGCCCTCCTGGATATGGAAGAAAACAATAAGTAATAAGTATCTCTGCAGTGAACATTTAGGGTTAATTAAAAGGCAGCTTAAACTAGCTCTTAAACATCGGTTTTTAACAAGATATTGAGCATGTGAACTGCATACTACTGAGTATGTTGCGATAGCGCCTTCCTGGTACCAGAGCACTATACTCAGACTTTTTTATAAGGTGCAGTAAAATGACAGATTGAAATCTGACATTTTACCTAACGATTGAAATCTGTCATATTAGGTACCCGACATTTTAATGCATGTAAAAAAGTTGGAGATAGGCACGTTGGTTTTGAATTCTTTTCGATTCATTTGTTGTAAAACAATGAATTGTAACACATGGCGGGCTTAATGCTGATAAGTCATTTTGTACCAGTCAACCATAGGGCTATGTAAAAGAATATAGTAGGGCGGGCGACAGCGTTACAATTTATCAAAATGAAAAAACAAAAATGGCCAATTCCCATCGTGACTTCTTTGCACACTTAGGTCAAATATTGCAACAGACTTGTGGGAAATTAAAAATAAAAGTTGGCAATTTTTCGAAACAACTTCTCCTTTGCTTCTTATATTCAAGATTCGGCCACCTACTGCCAATGGAAAATGAACCGTATACTCACGTCAACAAAGTGCACAGTGCAGCCAGTCTCGCGGTCCCCGGCGTCCAGGCACTGCTTCTGCGCGCGCAGGCCGGGGTGCCGCGGCAGCAGCGACGGGTGGATGTTGATCAGGCGACCCTTCCATCTGTGACCGATCAGTGGCAATATTGAATTTGAATCTTGATGCCTCGACATACAGTCGAAAACCAATTAAAAATTTAATGCCATGCTCAATTAAGGGTCAACACAATTGGCTGTTAAGACTTTATAGGGCCCTGTCGATTTGTTGGACTTCTTAATTTTCACCTTATCTTTTTGACATAAGGTCTAAAATTTCATGAAAAATGGCAATATGTTCTGCACTATAAAAAAAAAACCGGCCAAGTGCGAGTCGGACTCGCGCACCGAGGGTTCCGTACAAACCTGCAAGGTTTACAAAGTTCGTTCATTACGACAATCGAGTCATAACATAAAAATAACTTAATAACTTTTTTTGGTGGTATACTTAAAATTTTAAACTTTTCTGAATTTTTCTGTTACCTGTGCTGTAAGCTATTGCTTCTTACCAAATTTCGAGATTCTATGTCAAGGGGAAGTGGTCTTTAGGTTTTAATTCCCTTGCGTGTAGTTGCGAGTTTCAAAATATGCGGTATCAATGGTTGTACTTTTGCGTTTTGCGTTGACTTAGTTTTTTTTTTCACGGGTTAAAGGCAATTAGATCTAAGTATTTGATATGAATTTCAACTTGATAGCTCTACGCGTTCGTGAGGAAAAAAGTAATAAGTTGATATTTATTAAAAAATAAATATATATTTTGTAATGTAACTAAAAATTTAAGGTTTTCGGAATTTTTCCTTTATGTGTGCTATAAAACGTTGCTTCATGCCAAATTTCAAGATTCTAGGTCGACTGGAAGTACCCTTTAGGTTTTGATTCCTTTGCAAGTACTTGCGAGTTTCAAAATATGTAGCTTAAATTGCTGTTTTTTTTTATTGCGTTGACATAGAAGTTTGATTTTGTTACAGCTTAAAGGTATTATAGACCTGAGTATTTGGTATGAATTTCAATTTAATACCTCTACGCGTTTATGAGGAAATGGGTAGTAAGTTCAAAATTATTAAAAAAATATATATTATGTGATGTAACTAAAAATTTATGGTTTTCGTAATTTTTCCTTTATCTATGCTATAAGACGTTGCTTCGTACCAAATTTCAAGATTCTGTGTTCACGGGAAGCACCCTGTAGGTTTTGATTCCCTTGCAAGTGTCGAAAATTTGCGGCATAAACGACTGTATCTTTTGATTGCGTTGGCTTAGAAGTTTGATTTTTTCACAGCTTCAAGGGACAGTAGACCTGAGTAATTGATATAAATTTCAGCTTCATACCTCCACGCGTTCCTGAGAAAAAGGGTCTTGACAGACGGACGGACGGACGGACGGACAGACGGACAACAAAGTGATCCTATAAGGGTTCCGTTTTTTCCTTTTGCGGTACGGAACCCTAAAAATGAGACTGGAAACTGGATCCTATATGCGGATCGACGAATGATACGTTGCGCGTTTTCATACGATTCAGTTCTTGTTCAAATTTTTAAGTTTTGTCTCACTTGCTTCTACAAAACAAGAGAGACAAAACTACTAAAAGACAATGGCATCTGTCATTCTATAAATAATAATAATAATAAATTCATTTATTCAGACTACTTTTTGATCCATAATTTGTTAGTAACAAAGGCCTTATTCTAGTTAGTAAATGATAAATTAAATTAAGATGACCTACATACACAGTAATTAATTTGAATAATACATTCCTTCCATGTGTGAGTTTACCAGGGTTGCAATCCAGCGCCTCGTCAAGGCGCTGTCCCACCTCCCCGCCAAAACCCTTAAGATAAATGACAGATGCCATTGTCTTTTAACTAGTACCCCCTATCAACGAATAACTGTTGGAGTCCCATTGCTGGGCAAAGGCCTCCCTTCCAGACTATTATTGCTTTTTGTATATTAAAAAAAACAGTCTCACTAAATGACCGGTTTTCTTACTAAAATTAAAAGAAAATTACCGACACCAATTTAGACAAGTCACTCTGCACCGATGCTCCAGTTTAGAGTTAGGTTCCAACGAGCGTATCGTCGTCTTCAAGCCTTCTATCTTCATTGCTAAAATTACATTACAATTACTAAACAAGAACTTACTTTTGCACAAACTCAGCTGAGAGAATCCTCATGTACCCTGCGAGGCACACCACGTCTATCTTGTGCGCCTCGAGGGCCGCCGACACGGCGCGGTCGAACTCTTCCCGGGACGCGTACTCTTTGTGGTCGAATACCTGCAATATGATAACAACATTAGATTGGATGCTCTTATTCTGTCTTCCAGAAAAAAAAAGAATGATAAAAGATTGCATTAATTTGCGAAAATTGATCAAATAACCGCCTGCAACCGGCAGCTCTGGATATCTATGTTCAGCAGTGGCTGTTGATGATGATGATGATGATCAAATAATTTACTCTAAAAATGCTATACCTACCTCTCTATAATTTGAGATGCTCTCACATAATACTTCAGATAAGACCCAAAAAACATTGCTTCTAATAAAAAGAAATCAAATAGGTAAGTTTCTTTGTAGTTTAATTCGTTCAGGTATAAGGTAATCGTATCGTAAGGATTCATTTTAATCAAATAATCATTTTAAAGCTATTAAAATGTTGGCGAAAAATAAGTACCAAAATCAGGTATTGCCTTTTTAACTTTTTATGTGTGACATTCTGCAGTTGCACATCTTATCTCAACGAATATGAAGTGAGATTGTATTTTGGCGTTTTGTAAAACTTAATAACTAATGAAGAGAATGTGATCTTTTGAGTGAGGATACTTTGATAATTTGTGGAACTAGAACTACTACATACCTACTTATCTTGCAGCGCCCTTGCAGGGTTCATGTGTTTTTGTACTTTTATTCATGTAAGACCTAATTTACCACATGTATGCAGTGAATGAAAAAAAAAAAATTCAAGGTGAAGCCAATATGAAGGTGGCGTTTCTTCCAGATCACGATCGAGATGAGATTTGACGTTAACTAGAATAGCCTAGCAGCTCTTGCGGCCGTGTGGCCAAAGATGTGTACGTACCAGTGAAGGAATCCCGGCCTTCTCTGCCCGTTTGAGCGCGAATATGCCCGGCTTGTTGCTGATGACTAGCTGCACGTCGGCGCACATACACTGGGTGGCGTCGCGCGTATTGTCGATCAGTGCTTGCAGGTTGCTGCCGTTGCCAGATGCGAGCACTGCCACCTGCCGGCCGGAAACGATGTTTTAGAATAAAAAACAAACAAAGATAACGGCAACAAATAACAATACAACAAATATACACTCCACAAAATTCCGAAATTAGTCAGCCGGTAAAAGTCAATCACAAATGCAAATCAGTCATTAGTTTAGCACCCCTGCTTCTTTTTAATGTTATAACAAATGGAGTTTTTGATTATTCTATTGTTCAATTATGTATTTCTAATTTATTATTTCTTTGTTCCCTTCTTTCTCCACATCTAATACACTGCACTTAATTTCCTATCCCCGTACATTCCATTTTTATTTCACATTTTACTTCAGCGTTTATTTCATTCATCATATCAGCCGAACGACGCCCACTGCTGGGCATAGGCCTCCCCCAAAGATCTCCACAACGATCGGTCCTGCGCTGTCCGCATCCAGCGGCTTCCCGCGACCTTGACCAGATTGTCGGTCCACCTTGTGGAGGGCCTGCCCACGGAACGTCGTCCGGTACGCGGTCGCCATTCGAGAACCTTTCCGCCCCAACGGCCATCGGTTCTCCGCGCTATGTGTCCCGCCCACTGCCACTTCAGCGATGCAATCCTTCGAGCGATGTCGGTTGTCTTAGTTCTCCTGCGGATCTCGTCATTTCTGATTCGATCAAGCAGGGAAATACCAAGCATCGCTCTCTCCATTGCTCGCTGGGTGACTATCTGGGTGATTATTTCATTAGAGATTAGTAAACTTTTTTATTTCTAGGGTAGTAAGGGTATATTTTTCTCTAGTGTTTTAATCTTTACAACTGTTGTGTGTTATCTATGAGTGATCTTATGGGTCTCATTAAAAAGGTCAAACTCGGATGTAAAATTAGAGTTAAGTGCTTGTACTTTGCCTGGAAGTGATAACTTTAAGCAATAGTCGTCAAATCAATCATCGTCTATTAGTTTCTAATGTATTGTAACCTAGATTCAGTTGTAGTTGATTAGTAAATACCTTCTTGCTGGGAAGCAGCGGCATGCGCCTGGTGAAGTCGACCGAGGAGGTGAAGTTGTCGACAACGACGCGAGCGCCTCCTGGCGGCCGCGCCTGGATGCTGCCGATAACCATCGCGCCGTACGAACGGGTGTGGTTCATCACCTGGGGACAGCAAATTAGGGAATTGTAAACATTTACCATCAACATTTTTCCCTCTTGGCGCAAGCAGAGATCACAACATCAATGTCAAACATGGGTGCTGGAGCGGGTTTCCGATAAATTGGTCGCCTAATGCCATGGAAACTATGTGAATTCTTCAAGCTAAATTTAACGGATATTTTAAGTAGACACTCGATGGATAGATAGATTGGGGAGACGCTCTGAACTATACACGACTTTGTCATTTCAGTATTTCAATTACGTTGCCCAACCAGTCAATAATTTTTTGGTCAGTTGCTAACTGTACGCCCTGAGAAATACAGTAGATCAGTAGCCTAAAGTGTACCTACATTTTCAGATTCGCATTTTATGTTTCCCTAAAAGTGTATCATTTCAGTTCAAGTCATTCCTGTGACTGTTATAAAATAATCTATCAAAAAGACATACTTTGTTGTGTAAATTATATCTTCTTGATAGATTATTTTGATTAGATTTTAGATAGATTTTGTTAGTTATGTATACCTCTGCCTGGTCCTCCGGGGACACGATGAGCACCATCCCGATGCCGCAGTTGAAGGTGCGCAACATCTCATCGTCTGTCACAGCCGCCACATCTGCGATCCACGCGAACACCTGATACAAATAAACATTATAGCGTTAGTTGCGATCCTCATAGGATAATATGGATCATTGTACTGTAAGGGGCAGAATACCATCGTTGAAGATTCTCACAGGAACGGACCACATTCTTAAAGAATACAGTAATATACAGTGTGAGTATTTCCAAATAATGTGGTAAAAGACTGAGAGGAGTCTCGAGATCAATTTTGAGAAAAAAAGTAAATGATACAGTCAGATTTAACAACCAACTTTTTCTTAGCCGGGTATCTAATCTGTTGGTTTTGAAAAAAAAGGATCAATTTCTGGTAAATAACATTATATCGTAGAAAATGCAGTCGCCTCCCGATAACGCGGTTCTATTTGGTTAGCAGGTCTAAAAAAAAGCGCGAATGAGACCAGGCACCAAGGGTTATCAAACTTCGGGCAGGGAATCCTACGCCCTTTCACGCGCCCCGTCTGCAGCGTCGGCAGCACCGCAGACACGTAGATACGAGTCGGCTCATAGAGTGGCTGTGAGGTTGCTATGGCGACAGAGCGAGGGAGGCAGGTGTAGTGTGTCTCACCGGGCGCAGTAGATACGAGTCGGCTCATAGAGTGGCTGTGAGGTTGCTATGGCGACAGAGCGAGGGAGGCAGGTGTAGTGTGTCTCACCGGGCGCAGTAGATACGAGTCGGCTCATAGAGTGGCTGTGAGGTTGCTATGGCGACAGAGCGAGGGAGGCAGGTGTAGTGTGTCTCACCGGGCGCAGTAGATACGAGTCGGCTCATAGAGTGGCTGTGAGGTTGCTATGGCGACAGAGCGAGGGAGGCAGGTGTAGTGTGTCTCACCGGGCGCAGTAGATACGAGTCGGCTCATAGAGTGGCTGTGAGGTTGCTATGGCGACAGAGCGAGGGAGGCAGGTGTAGTGTGTCTCACCGGGCGCAGTAGATACGAGTCGGCTCATAGAGTGGCTGTGAGGTTGCTATGGCGACAGAGCGAGGGAGGCAGGTGTAGCGTGTCTCACCGGGCGCAGTAGATACGAGTCGGCTCATAGAGTGGCTGTGAGGTTGCTATGGCGACAGAGCGAGGGAGGCAGGTGTAGTGTGTCTCACCGGGCGCAGTAGATACGAGTCGGCTCATAGAGTGGCTGTGAGGTTGCTATGGCGACAGAGCGAGGGAGGCAGGTGTAGTGTGTCTCACCGGGCGCAGTAGATACGAGTCGGCTCATAGAGTGGCTGTGAGGTTGCTATGGCGACAGAGCGAGGGAGGCAGGTGTAGTGTGTCTCACCGGGCGCAGTAGATACGAGTCGGCTCATAGAGTGGCTGTGAGGTTGCTATGGCGACAGAGCGAGGGAGGCAGGTGTAGTGTGTCTCACCGGGCGCAGTAGATACGAGTCGGCTCATAGAGTGGCTGTGAGGTTGCTATGGCGACAGAGCGAGGGAGGCAGGTGTAGCGTGTCTCACCGGGCGCAGTAGATACGAGTCGGCTCATAGAGTGGCTGTGAGGTTGCTATGGCGACAGAGCGAGGGAGGCAGGTGTAGCGTGTCTCACCGGGCGCAGTAGATACGAGTCGGCTCATAGAGTGGCTGTGAGGTTGCTATGGCGACGGAGCGAGGGAGGCAGGTGTAGTGTGTCTCACCGGGCGCAGTAGATACGAGTCGGCTCATAGAGTGGCTGTGAGGTTGCTATGGCGACAGAGCGAGGGAGGCAGGTGTAGTGTGTCTCACCGGGCGCAGTAGATACGAGTCGGCTCATAGAGTGGCTGTGAGGTTGCTATGGCGACAGAGCGAGGGAGGCAGGTGTAGTGTGTCTCACCGGGCGCAGTAGATACGAGTCGGCTCATAGAGTGGCTGTGAGGTTGCTATGGCGACAGAGCGAGGGAGGCAGGTGTAGTGTGTCTCACCGGGCGCAGTAGATACGAGTCGGCTCATAGAGTGGCTGTGAGGTTGCTATGGCGACAGAGCGAGGGAGGCAGGTGTAGTGTGTCTCACCGGGCGCAGTAGATACGAGTCGGCTCATAGAGTGGCTGTGAGGTTGCTATGGCGACAGAGCGAGGGAGGCAGGTGTAGTGTGTCTCACCGGGCGCAGTAGATACGAGTCGGCTCATAGAGTGGCTGTGAGGTTGCTATGGCGACAGAGCGAGGGAGGCAGGTGTAGTGTGTCTCACCGGGCGCAGTAGATACGAGTCGGCTCATAGAGTGGCTGTGAGGTTGCTATGGCGACAGAGCGAGGGAGGCAGGTGTAGTGTGTCTCACCGGGCGCAGTAGATACGAGTCGGCTCATAGAGTGGCTGTGAGGTTGCTATGGCGACAGAGCGAGGGAGGCAGGTGTAGCGTGTCTCACCGGGCGCAGTAGATACGAGTCGACTCATAGAGTGGCTGTGAGGTTGCTATGGCGACAGAGCGAGGGAGGCAGGTGTAGTGTGTCTCACCGGGCGCAGTAGATACGAGTCGGCTCATAGAGTGGCTGTGAGGTTGCTATGGCGACAGAGCGAGGGAGGCAGGTGTAGTGTGTCTCACCGGGCGCAGTAGATACGAGTCGGCTCATAGAGTGGCTGTGAGGTTGCTATGGCGACAGAGCGAGGGAGGCAGGTGTAGCGTGTCTCACCGGGTGCACGTGCCAGCTGTGCGCGTCGAGGCGCGGTTGCTATGGCGACGGAGCGAGGGAGGCAGGTGTAGCGTGTCTCACCGGGTGCACGTGCCAGCTGTGCGCGTCGAGGCGCGGTTGCTATGGCGACGGAGCGAGGGAGGCAGGTGTAGCGTGTCTCACCGGGTGCACGTGCCAGCTGTGCGCGTCGAGGCGCGGTTGCTATGGCGACGGAGCGAGGGAGGCAGGTGTAGCGTGTCTCACCGGGTGCACGTGCCAGCTGTGCGCGTCGAGGCGCGGTTGCTATGGCGACGGAGCGAGGGAGGCAGGTGTAGCGTGTCTCACCGGGTGCACGTGCCAGCTGTGCGCGTCGAGGCGCGGTTGCTATGGCGACGGAGCGAGGGAGGCAGGTGTAGCGTGTCTCACCGGGTGCACGTGCCAGCTGTGCGCGTCGAGGCGCGGTTGCTATGGCGACGGAGCGAGGGAGGCAGGTGTAGCGTGTCTCACCGGGCGCAGTAGATACGAGTCGGCTCATAGAGTGGCTGTGAGGTTGCTATGGCGACAGAGCGAGGGAGGCAGGTGTAGTGTGTCTCACCGGGCGCAGTAGATACGAGTCGGCTCATAGAGTGGCTGTGAGGTTGCTATGGCGACAGAGCGAGGGAGGCAGGTGTAGCGTGTCTCACCGGGCGCAGTAGATACGAGTCGGCTCATAGAGTGGCTGTGAGGTTGCTATGGCGACAGAGCGAGGGAGGCAGGTGTAGTGTGTCTCACCGGGCGCAGTAGATACGAGTCGGCTCATAGAGTGGCTGTGAGGTTGCTATGGCGACAGAGCGAGGGAGGCAGGTGTAGTGTGTCTCACCGGGCGCAGTAGATACGAGTCGGCTCATAGAGTGGCTGTGAGGTTGCTATGGCGACAGAGCGAGGGAGGCAGGTGTAGTGTGTCTCACCGGGCGCAGTAGATACGAGTCGGCTCATAGAGTGGCTGTGAGGTTGCTATGGCGACAGAGCGAGGGAGGCAGGTGTAGCGTGTCTCACCGGGCGCAGTAGATACGAGTCGGCTCATAGAGTGGCTGTGAGGTTGCTATGGCGACGGAGCGAGGGAGGCAGGTGTAGCGTGTCTCACCGGGTGCACGTGCCAGCTGTGCGCGTCGAGGCGCGGTTGCTATGGCGACGGAGCGAGGGAGGCAGGTGTAGCGTGTCTCACCGGGTGCACGTGCCAGCTGTGCGCGTCGAGGCGCGGTTGCTATGGCGACGGAGCGAGGGAGGCAGGTGTAGCGTGTCTCACCGGGTGCACGTGCCAGCTGTGCGCGTCGAGGCGCGGTTGCTATGGCGACGGAGCGAGGGAGGCAGGTGTAGCGTGTCTCACCGGGTGCACGTGCCAGCTGTGCGCGTCGAGGCGCGGTTGCTATGGCGACGGAGCGAGGGAGGCAGGTGTAGCGTGTCTCACCGGGTGCACGTGCCAGCTGTGCGCGTCGAGGCGCGGTTGCTATGGCGACGGAGCGAGGGAGGCAGGTGTAGCGTGTCTCACCGGGTGCACGTGCCAGCTGTGCGCGTCGAGGCGCGGTTGCTATGGCGACGGAGCGAGGGAGGCAGGTGTAGCGTGTCTCACCGGGTGCACGTGCCAGCTGTGCGCGTCGAGGCGCGCGCGCACGGAGGCGGGTATGACGCGCGGGATGTTGTCCAGGAGCCCGCCGCCCGTCACGTGCGCCACGCCCTTCACGCGCCCCGTCTGCAGCGTCGGCAGCACCGCAGACACGTAGATGCGAGTCGGCTTTATTAGCTCCTCGCCTATATGAACAAAACAAAGAACATTAATGTACGAAATAACATGCAAAGTTATTTAGGAAAAAGTTTGCAATATCTGTTCATGATAAGGAGCAATCGAAATGAAGCTAATTTACTTGAAGTTGTTGCGATTCGAAATCTCATAAGCGACAAATTCCAGATTGTCATTTAATTTTAGTAAATCACCCGTCAATCAGCGAAAACGTACATTATTTTGATTTGTTTATGCCAATAGCCTGTAGTGTTCATAAACAGAATGATACAGACACCACACCCATTCAAAAGTAAACTCACAACTAAATCAAAAGTTGTGAAAATTGTTCAAATCCTGTGAAATCATTTTGATTAAATGGTTCGGCACAGTACTTAAATGGTTGCAACCACCAAAGGCTGATTGAAACGAAAAACATAAATGTATGAGATCCCAAAATATCAGTAGTAATATTCATTAAACACTAATAATCTCCTTGAATAGGCATGACGACAGTATCAAATAATCAACGATTTGAATATCTTAGGGGAAAATACATATTAAAAGGATTTAAAAGACACATTTAGTTTTATTTTAAAATCTGAGATTAATCAGATTTTTGATAAAGTAAAAGGATAAAATACTGCAATTCGCCATTTTGACTCAAACGTCAATCACGCACTATGACCTCACTCTTATGGAAATCAACAAATGTCACTGTCGTATTTCATACAAGTGAGTTTGACAGACACGTGATGTTTACATAAGAGTTACGTCACACGGACGCCATGACACTTGCGAGCTTTTTCGAGCGCTGTTGATAAAATACTAGAAGAATGTCCTCAAACTTTGTTAAACTGACCTTTGAAACCGAAATAAAGCTTTTTTTAGTACATCTTTATCACGAAAGAAGATTTCAAAATTGTTCGTCATGCCTATTTGTAGTAAAATAACCCTTACCCAATGTAAGTCCTTCTTTGCTGAAAGGTGCCTTGTCTTCAAGCGTGAGGCCTATCTTGTTGATCAACTTGTGTACCAAGCTGAAGCCGTTGCTGTGGATACCGTTTGATGGCAAACCGATGATTATGTCACCAACCTAGGAACGAAGAAAAATTATGAACAAGTTCTGTTTTGCCAGAGATATTATTATAGTTCGCACAGCGAATGATGATCCCTATGACAATTTCAAACAATTTCGATAAAATACTATTTTTTTAGGCAAATGTCATGTCATTCAGCCAGGTCATTCAACATAATAAGCAATATTTATTTATTTTGAAAAAAAGATTACGCGCATTGATGGACATAAAACAGATAAAAAAGTAACAGACTTATTCTATTTTATTTTACTATGCCTAAATTTTTATTCAAATTGCATAATTCAAAGAGTTTGGAATTCTTTTTGAATTGAATTTTAAAGAATTCATAATTGCCAGCTTCATGAAAGAATATTCAAAACGAGGCCACAGACCTACCGTATTTTGAAGATCCGCTTGACCCTGCATCAGATTCAGATTGATATAAATAAAATACAAACAAAGCATTTGTTAAATTTTTATCGATGTGTCCCTTCTTAGTCGATAACAGCTTGACGACGTAACTTTTGCAGCACGTACCATGTACATTTGCATTGAGTTTTTTTTCATTATTTACGAACATTACGTAATAAATTCTCAATATACATTTTTATAATTTACAAATGTACACAATTATGATTTTTTCCATTTTTTAATGGACCTCTAAAGGATTTTTTGTGACAGGACGTCAGGACAATGTTAAGCGCTAACGAACTGTCATAGGGATCATCATTCGGCGTGCGGAGTATAGCGATATTAGCAAAAGGGGAAAAAAGTATTTGGAAAGTATCTTAAGCTTTCCAATGACTTAGTTCCCAGGATAACGATGGTGAACACACAGCCGATTCGATTCAACCTAGGCTAAGCGAAATTTCTAGTATTTCTCTTTTTTCTCTTTAGCTGATTGCTGACCTTGCTAACATTTATGAAGAGACTTTTTGTGCTTTTATCAGATGGAGGTATTTGCGCCCAACAGATTTATCTGTTTTTTGTTCATATCGATTAATTAATGTTCTCCAAAAGCCACTTACAGTGATGTCGTTGATCTTGGGAAGTACGTGGGTTCTCTCGACGACGCCGAGCGCGAAGCCGGCGATGTCATACGCGCCTGCCTCGTACATTCCCGGCATCTCTGCTGTTTCACCACCTGAGGAAAGAGAGGGGGTTGAAGTGCTTTAGAAAATTATTCAATTCAAGATTTTACTGTAACAGCAATGTTTACAGAATTATAGACCTGAACAGAAAGGTTAGGTAGTCGCTGAAAACTGATGCTATTTTATAACAAATAGAGGCCGACGTTTAAAACACTGAGAGAGGTAGTCCGAGAAAAACAGATTGTGGATGTCATTGTAAACGGAACATTCAAAACCCAAGTGTTGGGTTTTTAGTCGGTGTTTTCGTTCACCGGAGAATGCGAATAAGAGCGGCCCCAGCCTGCCTGCATCCTTCAGCGATTTCAGCCACCACATTCCTGGCCACATTGACGTCCAGAGATCCACACGGTGATTAGGCGGCTCCGTTGCAGAGAATGTCGTTCACACACACAGCCACAAGGTCCACGCGATTTTCAACTCTAACACACTTACCAATAAGAGCGGCTCCAGCCTGCCTGCATCCTTCAGCGACTCCAGACACCACATTCCTGGCAACATTGACGTCCAGAGATCCACACGCGAAGTAGTCTAAGAAAGTGAGAGGGGCGGCTCCGTTGCAGAGGATGTCGTCCACACACATGGCCACTAGTCACGCGATTTTTAACTCTAACACACTTACCAATAAGAGCGGCTCCAGCCTGCCTGCATCCTTCAGCGACTCCAGACACTCCAGACATTCCTGGCAACATTGACGTCCAGGGATCCACAAGCGAAGTAGTCCAAGAAAGTGAGGGGGGCGGCTCCGTTGCAGAGGATGTCGTTCACACATAATGGCCACTAGATCCACGCGATTTTCAACTCTAACACACTTACCAATAAGAGCGGCTCCAGCCTGCCTGCATCCTTCAGCGACTCCAGACACCACATTCCTGGCTACATTGACATCCAGGGATCCACACGCGAAGTAGTCTAAGAAAGTGAGGGGGGCGGCTCCGTTGCAGAGGATGTCGTTCACACACATGGCCACTAGATTCACGCGATTTTTAACTCTAACGCACTTACCAATTAGAGCGGCTCCAGCCTGCCTGCATCCTTCAGCGACTCCAGACACCACATTCCTGGCAACATTGACGTCCAGAGATCCACACGCGAAGTAGTCTAAGAATGTAAGGGGGGCGGCTCCGTTGCAGAGGATGTCGTTCACACACATGGCCACCAGGTCCACGCCGATGGTCCCGTGCTGGTTGATTTTCTGTGCGATTTTCAACTTTGTCCCCACGCCGTCTGCTGCCAGAACTAGGACTGGGTCCTAGATAGACAGATAGATATTCTTTATTGTACAAAAACATTACAGTTGTAGTAAATTACAGAGATCTATGTACAATTCAGGCAGTCTCATTGCTAGGGAGCGATCGCTTCCAGACAACCTTCAGGTAGAGGATCGTGACACCAGTGAGAGCAGATAAGAAATACTTAAGATGTTGTGCAACGAAGAGATATTATTTTGGCGCTTAAAATGTCGCTTTTGAAAAAAGTTTGCCTGGTCTACAAAGCAAAATTTAGCTAAAAACATAATTAAATTAACGTCAAGGATTAGTACCTTGTATTCTTGTTCAATAGCTTTGAGCTGGAAGCAGCCGCCGAAGCCGCCTAGGCCACCCAAAACTCCAGACCTCGAGGTAGATCTAAAACAAATTAGATACATATAAATGCCAATGTCTTTAAGATCGAATGATCAGATTCAGTCTTGAAACATGGTGACTGGATCGTTAGGTTATCTTGGATAGGTTATGTGAGCATTGACGTGAAGTCAAAAATTGTCCACGGGGTCCGACGTAGTCAAGTTGACCGTGTTATAACGTGTGAACAAGACAGTACGATTATTTACTAGAGCGTAAACGAGACATATACACGTTGCGGAGTGTCGTCTCAGACTGTCAACACAGTCAATGCTTTGCTCAGGTGTACGAATCGTTATGATTTCGGGTGCCTATGCCTTTTTTATAATAAAATCATTGACATAAAGTATGTACTCACCTAGCCAGCGGCTTGATAAGCGAAACAAGAGAGTCTCCAGCTTCGATGTCTACGCCGCTGTCCTTGTAGGAGAGGGACTTGGTGGGCGCAGCGTGAGGAGACACGTACGGCGACGTCAGAGGGGTCATCGCCTCTTTGAAGTTCTCTACTATCACTTGGTGACCGCCTGTGAAGGGTTATGGCATGCTGTATGTACTTACCTAGCCAGTGGCTTGATAAGCGAAACAAGAGAGTCTCCAGCTTCGATGTCGACCCCGCTGTCCTTGTATGAGAGGGACTTGGTCGGCGCGGCGTGCTTGGACACGTACGGCGACGTCAGAGGGGTCATCGCCTCTTTGAAGTTCTCTACTATCACTTGGTGACCGCCTGTGAAGGGTTACGACACGCTTTAGTATTGAATTGAAAATTTATTGAATTTGTTGAACATCAGCTTTTATAACATTCAGGCCCCGCCTATTATATCATTAGCTTTATATGACTCACTGCACTGGTGCACAGGCTTCCAACTCAACTATTAGGAAGCGTAGCCATAATCCAAGATTGTTGGAGGGGGGGGAGTAATGGTTAATCTTTAGTATCAGATGTTAACAAGCCACCCTAAGGCCTCCGATTAGGATTAACGACTGACATCTGGCGACGTCAGCCGGACCTTACTTAAGTAAGGCCCTCAAAAAATACATTCATCAGTCTGGGAAGTCACCCAACCCGGTCAAGTTGCTTAAATTGGCCACTTTTAGCAAGAATCTCCCATTCGTTTATTCACACAGAGATATTTTTTTCCGTTAACATCATAAAATACAGAGAATATTTTATTTTATGATCTCAATTGATCATATTTGTTTAAATATCTGAATTAACCATAAATAATAAAAAAAACTATTGTTGGCGCTAGTAAGCAGTGAGCGGCCTCTTCAGGTTTTTGCGTCTTTGTAAAACACAAAACTACTTACTACTTAGTAGTAACATAGCGCGGAGAACCAATGGCCGTTGGGGCGGAAAAGTTTCTGGAATAGCGACCGCGTACCGGACGACGTTCCGTGGGCAGGCCCTCCACAAGGTGGACCGACGATCTGGTCAAGGTCGCGGGAAGCCGCTGGATGCGGACAGCGCAGGACCGATCGTTGTGGAGATCCTTGGGGGAGACCTATGTCCAGCAGTGGGCGTCGTTCGGCTGACATGATGATGAAAACATGAAAGACGTAAGTATTCGAGTATAACCTTCTTTCCCGATGGTCTCGATGGCGCCCACGACCCTGATGTCCCCGTCTACGAGCTCGAGCAGCTCCTTCACGACCACGGGGTCCACGATCAGCACCATACCCACTCCGCAGTTGAAGGTTCGCAGCATCTCGAAGTCTGACACCATGCCTGGAGAAAGGGAATAAAAGGGTTAGTTCACGTGTTACGAGGAATAGGCTCGTTGAGTGTATTCTGTTTGTTAATTTTCAAAAAACTTTTACTGAATATATCCTAAAATAACACATATAGATAGACACAAGAAAGACAATTGCAAAATAATTTGCTAACCAGCGCATGAAATATTACTTAAGACGAATATTATTGAATCGCATTTATGTTTAGTCCTTTATTTCTTGTTATTATTATTTTAACCGATTCGATTCCCGCCTGAGGCATAGGTCGAATGTCATAATCTGGTTCTCGGTTGTTTATTTTTTTGGTTTGAATTTTCAAGTGAGATGTATACAAAAAGCCGCAACGCGCTTCCTTACCGTTAGCCTGCAGCCATCCAAAAAGCGGCTTAATCTGGAACTTGTTAGCGTCCAATCTGACCCTCAGGCCGTGCGGCAGAACCCGAGGCACGTTGTCTAACAGGCCTCCGCCAGTGATGTGTGCTAGAGCCTTCACGATGCCGCGGCGTAAGGCCGGGAGCACTTCGCGAACGTATATGCCGGTCGGCTCGAGGAACTCTTCGCCGAATGAACGGCCTTGTGGGCTGAAGGGAGCCTTGTCGGTGTATCTGAGGGGGGAAAGAAAGTCAGAAGTTGATTTGCACTTTGCCAATGTAGGTACGGTACGGTTAACTGCATAATACGCTTCCTATTTTCGGTAATTCCTCTTAGCTATATTGCAAAGAATGTAAGTTAGCAAGAGCAAGATAAAAACGGAATGAGTAGCCCTATGTGCCGTTGACTGAGACAGACAGAATATGCTGTTGGCGGTGCAAAATTCTGTGTTAGAGAGTACAAAAAAAATATCAGACGCTTCAGATGCAGCTCGAATAGCACCAGACATTCTGAGTGGTCTATCTGCTAAGCTTCCTACTCACCTTGCTCCACTCTCAGCCATGATCTTCTGCACCAGGCTGTACCCGTTGCTGTGCACCCCGGTGGAGGGCAAGGCCAGCACCACATCCCCCGCCCTGATCTCCTTCATGCGAGGAAGCTGCTTCAGATTGTCCACCACGCCAACGGCGAAACCAGCAAGATCGTACTTGCCAACGTCGTACATGGATGGCATTTCTGCGGTCTCACCACCTGTGAAAGAAATACTTAGGTGTGGACAAAGAATGCCTTTTTTGTCTCTTTGTTTATTGATATCGTACAAGTTAGATGCTAATCCGAATAAAAATATAGGGAACAAGGACCACGCTATATACAAACAAATGTCGCCTAACTACAAGTTATTTAGGATATTACCGGGGACCTCAGCTTTAGCTTCGTACTGTTTATTAGTAAGTTAATTTTGAGGCCCGCAATTAATGTGGGCGGAAATGAATTATTATTTTATTCATAGACCTGAAATTGAGCAGCAAACAGAAAAGGAGTATGTGTTGCAGGTATACCTATTTTCATTAATAAATTAGTATAGTTCGTGCCATCCATGAAAACGCGTCCCGATATTTTTGATGTATTCCGCTCCCTGAATGATGTAGAAATGAATGGAAATGATGTCGAGGTCGAACCCGAGGTCGCTAGACAGTGAAGCGCATCTTCGTGGAGGGCACTAACTGTAACATAAGACTCACCTAACAAAGCACAGCCCGACAGTATGCAAGCATCAGCAATGCCCTTGACTATAGTCGATGCCAGCTCCACCTGCAGCCTCCCGCACGCCATGTAGTCCAGGAACGCGAACGGTTCGGCGCCCGCGCACAGGATGTCGTTCACGCACATCGCCACTAGGTCCTGGCCGATTGTGTCGTATTTGTTCATTATTTCTGCGATCTGGAATAATGCGTGAACGTATATTTTAAGGAAATGGTAAACTGCTGCTGTTACAAAGTGTTTTTTTGATCCCTCGAAGACTATTTTGCATCTGGTCTGTAGTTATGCTACAGAATTTCAGATAGGGACAGGTTTTGTTTTCTAATTTAATTATTGACTTGTATGTGATGGGTGAATATTATGCTGCGAATCCAGAATGACACGTTTGGTGAACAAAAACTACTCACCAACAGACCTTATACTTAGTTTTAAAGTGCAGGATACACAATATAGATTACTTGATTTTTATTGCTATTTCTAATCCAATTCTCTCTTACAAAATACTTTTACAAGCCTTTCAACTTTGTATTTCATATTTTCGCATTATCGTCTTTCACTTGCCATCTTCCTTACAACCTTCTACTTGCTCTGACTTATTCAGGTTCTTATGCCTGCTACAATACGGACGATACTTACATTAATGCTACGATAAAAAACGGGTCTCTGAGACGAAAAATTACCTTAACTTTAGTGCCCACTCCGTCAGTTCCTTGCACTAACACAGGGTCTTTCAAGGTAGGATCCATGGCAGACAGCTGGAAGAGTCCGCTGTAGCACCCCAGTCTTCCAAGCACCCCTCTTCTGTGCGTGGCAGTCGCTAAGGGCTCGATTTGGCGAACAAGGGTCGCAGCGGCGTCTATATCCACACCACTTTGGAGGTAGGAGAGGCCGTTGAGTCTAGCAAACAATTGCGTAGAGGTTAGTCATTTCATAGACTAACTTATTAAGGTGATAAGCAAGTATTTTCGCTCAGGGCCTTACAGGCGCCTGGTGGTATTCATTACTCTTGATTACTACATTGAACACGAACAATTTTGAGTCCAGTTTAATCAAAGTAAAAATACTTTATCCTCTTTGTGACAAACTTTAAACAGGATTCTCCATGCTTTTGTTAATTCTATGATATGCTTTTGATTCGCCACCTGGTATATGAGCTTTAACTGGTAAATGCTTGCAGCAGGAAAGGCGACTTGTTACTCTTGTATCATGATACCTACCTGGCTCTGGGGCGATTGGCGTGTTCTACCTGCTTAGTTCATTTAGCAAAGACAAACTGCTAACGTAATATAACAAATGCATCAGTTTTCAAATTGTGGACAATGGACAATATTCTGACACTTTCCACTGCGAGCGTGAGCAAACCTATATACAAATTTAAGAAAAAAATACTAGACCAAATGTGGGGGTGTAGATTTTCTGTAGGCATAATAATAGGCTTGGCAACAGTTTCAAACATTCCTTGCTATGGCAAAAATTAAAATACTTTTTTGCATCATATCTGAAACAAAGCACGTCTGGTGCCTGCCGTGCATGAATGACGTAACAAATGCTTATATATTTAGGAGCTGGATACAACTTTCGTGTTATCATCTTAAAAACTGACTCAAACTGACTGAGAGGCTGAAAGTCGTGACCTCATTGTATGATTACCAAATCAGCAAAATATGTAACAAGTATATGATGCAAGTGACGTAAACCAAGTAAAATGTGCTCATATCAGTATTTTTCAAGTAGACTATAAAATTTATCAGGGTAATAATTAAATACTAATTATAATTAGTCCATATTAGATTTAAAAAAACATGAAAAAACAGTTGAACAATTTAAAGTAGGAGTTACACTCCTAAAAATATGAATCACTACTTGAACTAAATCAATATTTTGAAATAAAACGCAGGTAAAGAAAAGTGTGTTAATTAGCACCAAATAAAAATTATAGATCTAATGATAAGAGGCATTCTCGACCAGTAAAACACTCAACGAACTCCAGGCAAATTACAGGATATTCGAAATATGTATCGAAAGGGAAAATTATTATGACTTGATTGCAACACACACACACAATTGAATGAGAAACTACATGCAATGTCGTGCAGGGTTGTAATGAAATGCAAAACAACGAAAGGAATTTTATTGAAATGAAAACAAAATGCAAAAAAAAACGATTTAATTATTTAAAAAAAAGGGTAGTACGACAACACATCACAACATTCAACTTGAGCTTACCCAAACATCCTTTAACAAACCAATCGGTAAGCTATGGATAACAATAGACAAAAATACATTGTTAATATGAGTAGCTGCGTGGCGAACAAACTAGTTCAAAACACTTTCTTAAACGTGAGGTTGAAAATGTGAAAAAAGTTTGTAAATGTATGCCTTCTCTATTCTACGAAACCCGGCAGACATCGTTCTGTCAAATGCTATTGAACTGTGTGCGATAGTTCAAATAAAACAATATTTAACGACTAACAAATAGACTGGTGTACAGGGGTGCTAAACCGGCGGCCGTTAGGATTTCGGGAAGTCTTCGTATGAGGTGTCCCAGATATTTATTCATTTTATTCCAACCTCTTATAACACAGCCATTTTCTATTTACTTTAACAATAACTTTGTGATTTCAAACAAAATGTCATAGTTACAAGAACTTTTCAATAGCTTTACATACGTTTTTGGGAACTCTTGTACGACAGAACATAATTGGCAACTCTTGTACGATAATGTAATTACACCGTTTTGTTTGCCAGCTCCTCATACGCGATATTTATAAGGAATGTACATGCGAATGTATGAGATTATGTAAAGATCCATTCATGACTCGTCCTTCATGCTGAAACAAATTTTACACACCTTATTGCGATGTTCATGTAAAATCATTCAAAGCCTGTTTTTCCATTAGAAAGCACAAAACGATACATCAGGCTGTGAACTGTGTTATCCTTACAATTAAGTTCAGATAAAGAAATTGAAAAAAAAAAGAATACCTATCTATGTATTGATCCATCACCACAATGACATTAGATTCTCAAACTTCAGCAAAATGAGTTTTTATACGAAAAGCCAATGTTGTTAAATAAGTACCATAAGATGAATGAAACTGAGGTTATTTCTGCCTAAAGTTTACACTTACGCTTCCGTCTGCGTGAATTATTTCACATATAGGATTTGGTACAGAATATCTAGCGGACAGTAAGTGACCTAAGTGTCCATTGTCTGAGGAATAAATCGCATAGACTTTAATGTGCCGGTACTGTTGCTGATCTCAATTCAAATTGCCACTTGCGTGCTATTTAAAAATGACATAACAATAATTCACACAGACGCCGCGAGACAGAGTAAGCGGAAGCTCACCGAACGATTCAGTTAATTTTTTTTATTTCATTTTTATTCTAATGTGGTTGGGGAGGGGCTATTGTTATTACATTAAAAAAAACCTCAACGCTTTCCCTGAACGAGCGATTCATTAAAAAAAAAGAAAATTACCGAATCAGGCGACCAATAACGTTCAGAATCGCCCTCAAGATAAAAAATATAAGCACTTACTTCGAGAAAGCTCTGTGTGCTATATCCTTCCTGTACTGAGCGCCAGGGAAGTCTATCACCGAAGCAGCCGCCGTAGCCGCCGCAGCCGCCGCCCTTAGAGAAGCGGCGCGCGCGCACACAAGGAGCACCCGCCCGCCCCACGTGACCAGCGAGCCGTTGGCGCCGCGCGCCACGCCGCTGTGGAACACCACCAGGCCAGGGGTGGACTGGACTTGGGATAGACCTGGATAGACATTTGTGTTGATGTATTTCCTTTTTGTTTGCGGTGATTCCTTCTTGCTTTGTAAAGACGGTTTACATCGCTAAATGTCAGTCGTTAAGCCTAGTCAGGGGCCTTAAGGCGGCTTGATAACATCGGACATTAAGGTTGCTCATTAACCTTACACCCCTCCCACAATGCGCACTGAGCCCGCGTGTTGGAGTATGTCTTGTTCCACCTCATAGTTGAAGTGAGGTATGTGCCCAGCAGTGGGACGTATTAAAGGCCGTTTATGTATTCGCTTTTTGTGTGCGGTTAAACTGGCTACCTATTTTCGGTCATTCCTTCATGCTTTGCAAATAATTGTAATTTAGAAAAAGTTAAATAAAACATGAGTCGCTAAATGTACTATAAACTTTAACAACCATAGGCTAGTAATAATCTCACTTTCATTTTCCCAGTCTTACGTACTTGCCACAGTATTTTTAAGGCAATTTAGTTTGAATATCTTTGCGAATTGGATTATAAACCGATATTACAATGCATATTACAACATTATGAGTTTATTTAAATGTATGTATTTCAGGCAAACATTGAAATAAAATCTTGCCCAATGTCAAACTGAGCATTAAATATTTATTGGAAAAATTAACTGCAATGTTTATGAGTATACTGAATGAACAAAAACCACAACCCGTTTTTATCTTTATGATCTATTGATCTTTTGACTGATGATTTACGAAACTAAACCCACAGAATCGAATTATGTGTTTGAAAATGGTGTTTGGAATCTGCACCCAGATTAATAAGAACCATATTAACGAACAGTTTTTTATTACATTACGCATTTTTAATTTAAGTAAATATTTGTATACTCACCACTGATCACGCAGCCTTTAGTAGAAGTCTCTGGGTAGCCCTTAGAAGCGATGACAACTCCCACTGCAGACAGTTTCGTGTTCCATGTCACTTGCAGTTTGTTTAATGTGCCTTTGACGCATGCCTACAAAGAAACACAACAAGTTAGTTAGGAATTGTGTACAAATTCTTGAAAGTC
This sequence comes from Udea ferrugalis, assembly GCA_950022985.1. NCBI lineage: Eukaryota > Metazoa > Arthropoda > Insecta > Lepidoptera > Crambidae > Udea > Udea ferrugalis. Next base: position 15,300,195 of record OX465527.1, on the reverse strand, counting down.
AGCTGTAATTGAGCTTTCCGCTGAGGAAAACCAACACATTTTGCCACAGCAGACATGCTACTTTTAGACATAACATAACCATAACATACCCTCACGACCACATCCCTAATGGGTTAGTCAGAGGCACACTGTTTGTTGCCGTCATGGTGAACGGAACATTCAGAAACCCACATTTTCATTCGGGGACACTGACCCCGATCACTGGTCGGGGGATCGGTATTATGGGCCATTTCACCCATTTCCCCGGCTCCGAGGGAGCCTCAAGTTGTCCCACCGTCACGACGTCCCGTCGAATCTTCGCGTGGCCTTACAGAGTCTGATGATATGAAGCATGATTTGGCAACCATCTGCGTTCGATCGCAGTTAAGTCGTGAGAATGTATCGATGCAGTATCAGGTTTCCGCGACTTTGTGCGTTCGTAGGCGGTAGGTATAGAAATCGCGCCGTGTAAGCGACTCCTCCGATGCTGCAAAGCGACTTATCACCACGATTTGCCTTTTAAAATTAAAAAAAAATAAAAATGCGTTTATTGCTTTCATACATAGTTAACAATAAAATATATTTACAAACAGCAAGGTCAGAGAAAGCAAAAGGAGATGGCTCAGCTTGTGCTGGCATGGAATTTCTTCCAGTCAGCGCTGATTTTCAGCCACTCCTATTCTCTTTGGATCTTAGACGAGAATGACAGTAACAAGGGCTAAAAAATTATTTTTCAAAGTGTGAGGTGTGGAACGATTGGTCGCTGCATTCAGCTTCTAAAAAGCCTCTAATTTTCCTATGCTAAAAGTGGCATGTTTGCTGTGGCCTTATATCACCCAATAAATGAATAAAGAGAAGAACTTTACCTTCATAACCGTGTACAGATCCGTTTCAAGAAGGGTCATAAGTACTTGTGTCTCGGGGTCGCCGAAGCGACAATTGAATTCCAGGGTCATGGGCCCTGACTTGGTGATCATCAGGCCGGCATATAGAACTCCTGAAAATATAATTTTATGTTATACATATATTTGTAATACAGCGCTTGCTTTCACAATGGCTTTTGGTTTATTTTTTTGCAAATTTCAATCATAACATATTTTTCTCGCTATTCATGGTAGTTCTAGGCTCAGTCATGGGATCCCAACGGATTAGTTTGGATTTCATATATTTTGCATACGATTTAGACTAAACGCAAAGATTCGTGGCAGTCGGAGGCATAAATCGCTTTATGGCACCGACTGCCACGAGTCTTTAATAATGTTTTTAATTAATTAAATGTTACGACAACCCTGTTTATCGTAAATAGAACAAACCTTGATAAATCTTTATTGTGAATAATTAACATAAAAATGTCAAGCAGGCTAAAAACAGCGTAATTTCGCAAAATATTGCTTGATTTAGGACTGCAACTACAGAACCTCACTATAGCCTCTAACTTAAGACGCATAGGGTTCATTTTCGTATCGGTGGCTAAATAAACGAAGATACATGTTTGTTTCGTAGTTATCAGTGTTTATCGAGTAATTGTGCGGTTGCTAGTAAACAGCCGGCCAACAATGACGGGTCACAGGGCACGGCACACGTAACGTTGGGGCCCGTGACGAAACACCCTTGTTGCTTACGATGCTCGCCTGATGAATGGACGTAAGAATAACATATTCAATTGCTGAGCAATAATCATTGCTTTGATCTTGGATGTAACACAGATTCGAGCTAGTACAGAGAGAACTATGTGTATTGGGATAGACGAACGGACTTGTCTAGCTTGGGGTCGCTTCTGGCGAGGTAGAATGCTAGAAATACCCGAAAAAAACTGTCAAAAATTAGTTAGAAAACTCCTAAAGTCCAAAATTATCCAAAAATCTAAGGACAAGAGTTTACCAATACTACGTTATCTCGGTTCAAAAACGTTTGAACGTCCATAACACTGTTTAAAGAATCGATACAGTTGCGCTGAAGACATTTTTGTACCCTGGGACATTAGCTCGATAAGAAAAAATAAAGAAAAGTTTACATTCAAATGCTGTTGTTTTTCATTAGTTCCTGCAGAGATTAGAACGTATTCTTCTTTGATTTATTGGGTGGTACAAATGTTGTTAGTGTTCGCGCAAATGTCAGCAGCGCAAGGTTCTCAGACCTATGTTTGTATGTTTGAATAGACAGCTAGTTGTCGACGCTCTTCAATAAAGTATTTTCAGCAAACATTCCAAACATGCTTCACATTACTTTGTGACAAATAATTACCTACACTACTTTTTGCTACAAATTATGTTTTATCCTAAGACCTTATTAACGTTAAATTATCAGAGATAACATAAATCGAATTATAAACAACATAATTACTTCGTACCAGCAAAAGATAATGTTTTGATTAAAAACAGCTGGAAAGTACTGCCACGTGTCCTGAATTGCCTAAAGGTCATTAAGATTATACACATTAGATCATTCTAAACGAGCTTAGTTACAGATTTGTGGAATTTATTTAATAGCAAACTAAGAAGATAATCGGATGAAATCACTTAATAGGTGGAGAAATCTGAATCGCTTTCTTGGATCCTTATTATTATTACATGCACAAGTTGGCATTGCATAAATGAGATAAACTGCACTTGACTGCTTTGTTCTGAACTAAACTAGATCACGTTGGCTTCAATGCGAGTCATTATCACTAAGGCCTACATTATCTGTAGGAACGACGCATTAATTCTAGCTGGAATCTAGATTCTTACATAAGCAGTCACACCCTCATTTGAGAAAGGCTTACTTGGGTCCTCTAGTGCCACCTACTAATCCACCATTACCGAAATTCACCAAAACAAAATATGACAAATTCTGAGCTATGTTCTGAATGTTCTGATACATAATCACCCCCTTATTCATAAAAACTTAAACAGCTCTTATAGAACACGATAACTATTGTATCGCTTTGTCACTGTCATTCTTGTTGCTGCCGCCATTTGCGAGTAAGTGACAGAACACGTCAATAGCTTAAACAATGCGTTAGCGTTGCTTTCGTTTTTATGAATAAGAGGGTCAGTATTTAATTTTTATGAGTATCTTGAACTTTCTGTGTGAAATTAATTAATAAAACATCTTTTATCTGGCATTGTTTAAATGGCGGGTATAGGTAGGTATTCAAATGAAAATTAAAGTAAAGTAGTGAGTGAAAGTAAATAATGTTATTTTCATGGGATCATTAAATAATTCCTGGCAGTTTAATGCGTGTTGCCGAGGGCAGTGTTGTTTTTAAAAAAAAGGTACTTTGCTGAACAATTTCAAGGAGCTTCTGAACTAACAAGCTATGTCATGATGATGATGGTACTCTAAATTGAATAGAGTAGTAAAAAACAGTTTGAAGTTAAGTTACTTTAAGTGAACCTAAATATGTTCCCATATCAGTGCCTCAAATAAGAGCAGAATCGATTCAGTTCTCTAACTTAATTATATTTATGTCATCACTATCTCTTCAATTTCGACCGCCAAAACAAGTTTGTTACCTCTAGATATTAAATACTATATTTAGACTATTGCGTTCGTTGCTACCGCAATAACTCGTCAGATAAATGTTCGTCGTCGTAACATAGTCTGATTCTATTGTAACAGATTTATTAGGTTGAAACTTCTAGAGAGTTCTTCCGGGGAAAATACGATTGAATTATTAGTTTTGATTGTGTCAGCCGTGGCACGAGTGCATTCAGATGTGAAGAGTACCGACCTATCAATTTCTCCACAACTACCAGTGAATAACTACTGTTTTAATTGCAATGGAGATTGCCCAATAATGGACTCGCTTTTTCTCATGCCTTAAGATGAAAGTTAATATCTTTATTTTTGAACTCATCCGAATAAATCTTTGACAGGGGATTTCAGTTAATAAAAAAAATAATCGTAATTATTAACCATAACATGGAACGAAATTGATTTAATTCGTCATTTTATATGATGGACTTTTGTCATATTGATGTTATCGACTAGGTAACACGACGACAAACTTGTTACGATGCTTAATGTTTCCAACGTAAAATAAGATTTTACGATAAAAATCTATTTTTATGATAGTTGAAAGAAGAATAGTAAAATAAGTGATATAAAACAATCTGAAAAGCTCGCGTACCAAACCTAAGAATTGCAATTATTAACCAAAATTAATTGTTCAAACACACATACCCAATGAATTTACCTTTGAGGCAAAACCTAGATAGTGGCTCATACTTTCATAGGCATCCTCTTTGTGTGGAGATGTTACGTCAAAAACATTCCCGCGTAACGATTAGGGTAATTTTCTAAGCGAAGCGGTAAGCAAAAATTGGTAGGAGAATATAGTAGTAGGGTACGATACAGATAAGAGCTAGAACGTGTTCTATTTTCGCGCAGGAGGTTGATTATTGCTCGAATTGGGTTTAAAAGTGAACCAACGCGTCTACAGTTCGCTCGACTTCACCTTTCATTCCCCAAGCTAACACGATATCGGTATTTCCATTATCTTCCTTTACAAGAACCTTGATCACACTCAACGATGTCGCTAATAATCGGCCTATATACGTCCCACTGCTGGGCACAGGCCTCACATCAACTATAAGGTGGAACAAGCCATACTCCAACACGCGGGCTCAGTGCGGGTTGTTGGAGGGGTGTAAAGTTAGTGAGCAACCTTATTGTCAGATGTTATCAAGCCACCCTGAGGCCTCTGACTAGGCTTAACGACTGACATCTAGCGACGTCAACCGGGACCAACTGCTTAACGTGTCTTCCGAAGCACGGAGATGCCCGAAATACACATCACTAAATTTCGGTCGGATGGTCACCCATCCCTTTTCCGACCCGGCGTGTGTTGCTTTACAACAACGATCGTCGCCGATCACTGTCACAACTGCGCCACGGGCACCTCATGTCGCTAATACGGTGGACATATTCTGTTGTTCTATGACTGAACTTGCCAAGGCTGCATTGTGCGTTTTGTGTTGCTAGGAGTTTGTAATTTTTAAACTTTTAACTTTATGTTGAGTTTCTTTGTTTTTGTTTAATGTTATCTACTATATAAAAATAAGTCGGGTTTTCCTTCCTGACGCTATAACTCCAGAACGCACGAGCCGATTTCCACGGTTTTGCATTCGTTGGAAAGGTCTCGGGCTCCGTGAGGTTTATAGCAAAGAAAAAACAGGAAAATTTGAACAGAAAAGCGGGAAGATCTTTTTCACATACAGCTAAGTCCACGCGGACGAAGTCGCGGGCGGGTGCTAGTCTTATTATAAAAACTTATTATGTCTACATTATTGCATTGGGTAAACCAGTAATAATTTTGTATGACAGTGTTGTTGTGAATAAATAGAATAATCTATAACTACAGTACTCACCGACATATTTGATGCCCTCGGCCTTCAATCCGTCTACAGCTCTCTGCAGCACTTGATCTTTGACATCAGCCAGCTGATCGGGCGTGATGAGGGGACAGGGGCAGTATGCGCCCATTCCACCCGTGTTAGGTCCTATATCCCCATCTCCTATGCGCTTGTGGTCTTGCGCTGGAGGCATAATTGATACTGTCTCGCCATCGGTGAAAGCTAGCACCTGCGGATTAAGATAACATACATATTACTTACTGCTACATGACCCCTTAAGTGGATCTCATTAAAAATATATAAGATTAGTGCAACGTCGTTTAGAAAGAAATGAAGAGACTGGTCCGCAGAGTTCTTCAAGTCATCCTACTTAAATGATCCTTTAACTTAAATTAAACAAGTTTTTTTTTATTATTATTTAATTTATTTATTAATTTATTAAAACAAACCAATTCTTATCATGGAACAAAAGTAGTCCCACAAAACTATTTCAATAGTTCTGTGGGTTTTTTTTTGACTAAACTCCTATCTTCAAGGTCATAGCTGATTATAGCCATAAATTATAATCAAGCAGCTTCTCATTTTTAAAGAAAAGGACACTCGCCAGACATCGAACTTGATGAACTTCTGCTTCTCAAAGAAAGCATTACTCGCTTCAGTCCATGTCCCGTCTCTACTAAAGTCTTAAATTCTCTCAACTTCTGAATCTGCTATCCGAGATTTGTAATGAGTTAAAAGAATCTGTCTCTGTTTACAAACAAAATTTACGGCGTTAAACTTTGGCAACTACAAAATAACAACGAGAGTAATTTCAATAGATTTCAAATATTTACAAACAGACGGTAACTTTTTTAATTTCCATAAACAATGTTAGCATGTAAGTAACTTAGGTCTTAAACGCGTCTTAAAACCTAAATCATTTACAACTAGAATAGGTAACAAAAGAATTAAAATAACATGGGAGAAACATCGAATAAAGTAAAGTTGCAAATAAATCTTTGACTTCGAATTGATAGTCCTACTATTAATGATTCCTGAATTTATTCCTCCACCTAACAGACGTCATCAGTCGAAAACAATACTGTAACATCTTATTTATTTATAATCACCAATTAAAATTTTCCATCGCGACATTTTCGTATACGGTTCAATTAAATTAACGGACTAATTGTTATTGTAAAAAATATTATGTTATTTACATTCCCCTAATAGGATTATCTTATCAGGACCCCAATGGACGTAGCTCGGCCGTAGTTTGAACGTGACCCCGCTATCGGCGTTACCTACGTACCATAACTTAGTTCATTTAAGATTTTGTACATGAAATTGTATCAATTAATTTCAATATCTAAGTTTTCTTATGAAAGTGAACTTAACTACACAGTACAGTGAATACATTTTTAGGAGCACTGACTTTTTAGAGTAATAATTTGATAAAATAATCTACTGTCGACATGGTAACAGTTGTGGAGACAGGAGATTTAGAACTGCGTATCTAAAGACTTCGTTAATTTCTTTGAAATTACATACAAACATAGGCCAAAAGAGGTAGTGAAAGGCAGGCTGACTGTTACCGTCATGGTGAGCCGAACACTCAGAAGCCGAGCGACAAAACTATCTTGCCAGATTTCTCGTGTCTTAAGTATCCAAAACGTAGGTACGAGATAACGCGTGACAAATTATGTCGCTTCATGAATCAAGTAGACAGCCTATTGAAACTGTCTTCAAGAGAGTCAAGATACTTACGGAGACTTCATCACCGTCCAGCAGCTCCTCTATAACAACGGTCTGGCCGGCCGCTCCGAACTTGGCGTCTGTCAGGATCTCGTCTACTGCTTCACAAGCTTCCTCTTTGGAGGCTGCTACCACCACTCCCTTGCCAGCTGCCAGGCCTGATGCTTTCACTACTAGCGCTGGGTAGTTAGCACTAGTGGAAAAACAAACAATTAAACACAGTTCTGCAATGAGTGTGTTAACAGTGATGGCTTATCTCAGACGTGGTTCCTATGGCAAGGTCAAGGTCACAATGTGCTATGCTGGGCATTTTGTAACAAGATCGGAACAGAAATGAGGAAATCCGTAGATAAGGTGGAGTCGCTAAAGTAGTCCAGAGGGTACAATCAGTGCCCAGTTAATGCCCAATATCTATTTTTAACCTATGTTCATGTAAAATATCTTCAACATATTGTTCATAATACTTCAAGATTTATTAGTTCTTGTAAGTCAAACTGCGATATTCTATGATTGGCTATTTATAGATTTGCTGTTGGATATTCGAATAAATAAATAAATGAAACATAATATGTCCGTGACATCGCTCCATATTCTTTCGAAAACAAGAAATTTTACGTATGATAAATGAACGGGTCACGGATCACAGAATTGTCGAGATAAAATTCTAGAGTTTGGGTCACTTTGGGCCTCGTAATATCGCCACTTTGGTCTACTAGTCTTATGTAATAAATAAAGTATGAATGAAAACTATCATAATCACGTAGTCAAATCGTGAGCGATTAACTTAACAAAACATCAACCAGCTCTACCTAGAATTTATTAAGCATTCATACGGAGATTTACCCCCGAATTGACTAAGGCGAATCAAAGTGGAGCGTCCCTCAAGTATAGCTGTCACTTTCAGTTCTATAGACATTTTACGGGTAGGCATGAGTTTGGCGCGTGCTAAACATTGGGCGACTTTTGTGAATTCGAGGGTTTTTTAAACAGATATAACAAGATACACGATATAATGCCCTCTTTTTAACAACACTAGTTTCCCAACTTCATGCTATTTACGGACTTAATTTTTAACGTAAGATACGTCAACTAGGATTTCAATTTGAGCGACTAGACCAATCAAGAACGACGCGCGACGCGACCGGCAAAAGCCATAAAGCGTTCAGCATAAGGTTCCCAAACTGTAACCTTATTTCGAACTCGAATTAATTGGTAAGGAAACTTACTAGTTGCATCATTTTTATTCTCATAATGTTAGAAAAGTTAAGTTAAGTTAGAAAAGAACAAAATGTATGGGATTGACATAAGCCGCGCTAAATCACGTGATCAATCCCATACATTTTGTACTTTTCTAACTTCGCTATCGTTTTCTAAATGTTACTTTGGCTAAGCCCCCTGGTAGCAATGGATTTGCTGTTTAGTCATACCTGTTTATGAACTCTTTAGCGGCAGCAGCGTCGTTAAACGACCGATGCCGTGCTGTAGGAATCTGGTACTTGTTCATGAAGCTCTTGGCCCAATCCTTGTTGGCCTCAATCTCAGCCCCGGCCTTCGTGGGCCCAAAGCAAGGCACGCCGAAAGGAGCCAGCCCATCTACGAGGCCGTTGGCGAGTGGGTCTTCCGGACCAACCACGACGAGGTCGATTGATTCTTTTTTGCACCATTCTGCTAGACCCTGAAAAGAGGATAAAGAGTTTTTATAATTGACCTAATATACACACGAATTCGAACCTCTTAGAGCTTCCTTATGGTAACACAGGTAAAGGATGAACAAATTGGCAATTATGCCTATATGCAACAACATTATTGTTGATTAATTTGAAAAAGAAAGTCTCAGAAAATGTGATTTGTAATAACACAAAAAGCTATTTTGCTCCAAATAAGGCATATCAATAACAGTTGCAACTTTGTGGAAATAGAGAAAATGCACATAAGCATTTAATTACATGAATTAGTACCTGTAGAATCAATCTAAATTCTGATAGATGCACTAGCCATTCTAGAAAGGCCCCTAAAATACAGAGTAAGAAATTGGTAGTCTTTGAATGTAGCTGTTAGGCTCAGGCAACTAGAGAAGAGATCTCTGTTCAGTGGTGGATGTCTGAAGGTGTGAAATGTTGACGATGACCATAAAATGCATGCACGATTTTGATAATTCTAATTTGATTGGTAATTATGCTGGCCTCCAAAAGATTGTTGTACTTACAAATGGGATAACCCAGGGTTATCTTAGTAATCTCATATTTGAAGTCTAAATATAATAAGTTTGAAATAAACATATTCAATGCTGAATGGCATTTAGAGTTAGTTTTTAATGTGCAACTTTTCCAGTGACACTGGGCAACAACCAAAAGTATGAATGATAAAAAGTGAATGAATGATGAAACATATCCATTGTATTGTCCATCTAAAAGTAACATGTGAATGCATAAAGTGAGTTAGAAGCTTATTCATTCAGAGTACCAATTTAGGTGATAACTATTATTTTGTCTTTTCGACAAACAAAAAAAACTTATCAGAAGTATGAAAAAAAAAAGATTGCAACAAAAAGATTTTTTTACAGACCCACCTGGCTCCAAACTAGGCAACTAAATTCTTGTGTTTTGAGATACTAGACAACGGATAAACATGCAAAGTTTTTTTTTGTAAATACATACATAATTGACAGTAGTGGTCTGGGTAATCCTATGTATACATAGACCACTACAAACGGACAATGTTTAAGCACACTAATGTTTATACTGTGAGGGGATCACTGGTGGTAGTGCCCTCTTATGAACCACTACACCATTGGTTGTATGGTAAAGTTCTTAATTACGAAAAATGTACCATGTAATAATTATGCAACTATTTCTTAATCATTTTACTGTGAATGTGATAATAATTGCAAAGATTACCTTTACCTTTTATAAAATATATATTCTTTGCACAAATGCCTGAAGAATTTTGATCTACAACTTCACGCTACCTTCACAAATTACCTTTAAATTTAATGGATCAGTCTGCCAACTCGAGCAAGCAAATAAATTATTTAAAAAGTTCATAGTTTTTTTTTTTCTGAAATGATGAAACTCATCACACAAGCACCTCACATATTGTTATAATTCAAAATAAATTAAATAGTAAATCAGTTTAGTCGGACCCTGAAAAATAAACTTTAAAGCCTCTTAAAATTTCTAAACACAACAAGCGACTGCTGACAAGGTCACTCAGAGCGTGATAGTACTTATCAAATCTAATTGGAAACTTACTGGATAATCCTTGATGTCCAAATCAACACTCTCGACTTTGTTGGTCATAGAAATGCCCACGCTACCAGGGGCACAGAATATGCGCCTTACGAACGGAGAGTCAGCCAGCTTCCAGCAAAGGGCATGCTCTCTGCCCCCTCCGCCAATAACGAGCACATTAGCTTCAGACATGCTCAAAAACTAATTTGTTTACAACACGAAATCACAAAATAAATCACGTGTATTAAACTGTCGGTATGTAGAGATCTAAGACTTCAAAAGAAGTTGTACGATTATAATTTAATCTCTTCGGTAGCGTAAGCGTATATCTCTTAATTATTAAAGTAAAGTTCGTAATTATTTTTTGTATTTATTCACGAAAACTACCGACACCAACATGCGCAAACTCAGAAATGACACTTCGTTCGTCGTCGCTTCGTTCGACATTTTACGTCAACGTCAAGAGGTTATAATAGTGATGGGAGTGTTGCTGACTGCTGGCGTCATAGGTCAAACAATCATTTGGATTGACGTGTGCAATTTCAACCCATTCTTAAACAATAAAGCACCGACCTCACGGCCACGATGATGAAAATTTAAAATTTACAACAGCTAACTGTTAAATACCGTACCAACTAAAGTACCATAGTGTGTACGTACTGCGTGCTACTGCTGGGCTAAATAAATGGGTCCTTTATAGGTTAAATATTTCAAGGTCGTAGTGACCTTTGGGATAGTAAAATATCAATATTTCAATTAAACCTAATCTAATCTAAATCAGCCCGTTCCGTCCCACTAAATTAAACCTAAATAACTAAAAATCTATCAACTTTTTGAGGCACCTATGTACACATTAAAATAAACCTTGCTTATTGCCTATCTTATTTGGATAAACTATAAAGTAGAATTTAAAAAAACTCAGAAGAGGAAAGCTCAGGAAAAAATTCAATCTTAGCATTATTTTTGAAACATCAAAACTTAAACAAGACAAATACTTTGAAAAAAATGTTGAAAGATTAAATTTAATAATCCAGGGTTCCACATATGAGAGGCTTTAATTAGGTGCAAAATTATGGGTTTCATCTGTTTTTTTTTTGCGATGTTCCATTGGAAAAAGAAACATTTAATTTAACATGAATTTTTGAATAGCCCATTTCACTAACTATCAAATGATACCAAAAATGTATACAAATTTGAATTTAACTGTAGTTGAAGTGAATATGTTTGATCGTCGATTCGTACGATGGTCGCATCGTTTTGTCTGAGATCCGCGCGATGCTCTAAGGCGCGATAACAATATCACCAAACACATAACACTCACTGTGCTTCTAGTATATAGCTGAATAAAAAAAAAACACCAGTGAATTCTGGTTCATAGTGAGCGGGGAGATCATATTCGCGTTCTACCATACGATAAGTACGGTGGCCAGCACATCACATTACCCATTTCCGGTCAGTCCTCCTTGCTCTATTGCAAAGGAAAGACATTTGGCAAGAGCGAGAGAAAAAACGGAAATGGGGTAACCTGATGTGCTGTTGACTGTACAAATAATTACTGCTCGCTTTTTGGGGCAAGCAGCGGCTACTTAACAAAACAAAGAAGCAAACTAGCAATGGCAACCACCGACCGCAAGTTCTGACCACCAGCCACAAATGGCTGTCCCGCGCTTCAGCTATGTTTGTACCCGTATCTAGCTGTGGCGAGTGGCCCGTGTAAGAGGAGAACCTCAGATGCAGTGGTGCAGCCTTGTTGCATAGCCAAGCTAGCAGGACTACACAGACATCAGCTTAGAGCATTCCAGCAAACAGTGGCAATCAGCAATGTGCAGCACTGTATCATGCACGATTGTGATCAGAGTGTAACACCCCCATAAAACTGAAGTCAACCTTCCCAAACCGTTTCGTTTCATGAAGTCATTTAGCTTATTTATGTTTGTCTAACCGAGTTTAACCCAACCCACACTATTTTAATTAGACATATTTGTTGCTGTTTCACATTTTATGTCCAAATACAAACATTAAAGTATTTCCTAAACAATCATTTTGTTTTATTGTATTTTTTTCATGGCTTAATGCGTATTTGACGGAACGAAACGTGCATGGCAAAAATGGCGAAAATATTCGTTCTTGTCATTTTATCTGTTATGCTAGCTCGTTGTACAAAAACTCATATTTTGTTGTTATAAAATGGCTGACACCGGTCTCCGTATGAATTTCGCCGCTTTAAAGAGGGCAGATCCATATGCCAGAGAAATAATCGACAGTGCTACCCACGTTGCACTTTATACGTTCGAAGAAAACGAATGGGAGAAAACGAACATCGAGGGTGCTTTGTTTGTGTACAGTAGAAATGGAGAGCCGTATCACAGTTTAGTGATTATGAATAGATTGAGTACGAATAATCTAATTGAACCAGTGTCTAAAGGAATAGAATTACAATTGAAGGAGCCGTTTTTATTGTATCGAAACGCCAAGTGTCGCATCTACGGCATATGGTTTTACGATAAAGACGAGTGCGTTCGGGTTGCTACAAAATTGAATTCTTTGGTTAAAGATCCCGTAAAGCCAGGATCCGCTGAAAATATGGCGCAAACTCCTGTGTTCACTCCGGCGACAACATCTGCACAAGTGGACATATTCAGCATGTTGAGTAAGGCACAAGACGACTTCAACTCCAACAAGGGGATTGGAGGTAATAAGAGTGATACGACGCCGTTGCGAGCTCCAGATATGGCGTCGCAGAGCGTGATGGACTTCTTTGCCAAGGCTGGGAGTGGAGCAGCGTCTCAGATGCCAACTGTGTCCTCGTTGCCGTCGCCAGGCATCTTTGGTCCGCGGCCTACGGATGCGCGAGAGGCGCCGTTGCTGTTACAAAGACTTATGAGTAATCCAGCACACTCTGTAGAACATATAGAGAAGCAACAACGTTCTGTTACTCCACAAGAGGCTCAAGGCTCTAATGGCCACATAACCTTAGATTCAGTTATGAGGCAGGGTAGTAACTTTCAATTAAAATCTACTCCAATCGAGAAGCAAAATCAAAGCATACCAGGGATGAAAACAGGATTGGATGCAATTGAGTCCAACGGGCCTAATCCTTTGGAGTTAGACTTAAACTTGGCTCGCATATCGTCACCTAAACCAACATCTCCATTGGCTTTATATCTGAATCAATCCCATGATGTGAGCCACTCAGTGAGCACTTTCAACGGTAGCAAGTTAGATGAAGTTGGGATGTATCCATTAATGAACTCTCTGACGGCCCAGCAGAAACCAGCCCTCATGCCCCCAACCATGTTCACTGCTAGTACTGGAGTTGATAGTATTCAACCATCTCCAGAACCTCTCACTAGGAATCAGCTTCTCCAAGCCTTTAATTACCTTCTGAAACATGATGCTGACTTTGTTAACAAGTTACACGAAGCCTATGTCAAATCTTTTTCAGAAAAGGCATTCTCTGTGTCATAAACTTCTTTTTTTTGGACAAGCAGCTGATGTTGCCGGTTGCTAATTATGTACAGTTGTAATTTGAAGTATAAATCCACTAAAAATATAGACCTTATAGTTTTGTAGTAACTCATTGTTTGGACAGAGTATTTTTAAATAAGTTTTAAACCTTTGACTGTGTCATTAAAATCTGTATGCAGGATGAATTTTAGTGATCAATTGTCTCTGTTGAGCCTGTCTGTATGAGATACTCCTTGAGCAGACATTTGTGATATATCTATTGGCTTCAGCTTAAGGTTTTCAATTAAAACTGTCATTTGACTACCTATTACTTAGTTTAGTTTTTAGCTTTGAGTTCATTGCAATATAATTTAAAACTAACTTAAAAAGTGAAAGATTAATTGACAATACTTATAATTTTTTTAAAGCTGTGTATATTATATGTACTTATATGTCTCCTAGAGATATTATTGAAGGCTCTTTGTGTATACTCCTTAGTTGCAATGGACTTTATGAAAATAAGGACATAATTTTGAAAATAAACTTTTCTTTATAATGTTATAAGGACTGCAAAACTTTGCTATTTCTTTACAAACATAATATTATTTCTTATTCCTAGTACCCAGTAGGTTATGCATCAGTCTTTTTTAGTTTTATTGTATAATTGTTAATGTTTTTTACTCAAGTAGAAATTTCAGTTACACCCATTGTTTAGGTTCATCAGTATGTTCTGTCAAATTGTAGTTTTTCTTTACTTTTTCAAGAGATTGTGGATTTATTAAGGCCTTAACATTGATTAGATAGAATTAGCAATCACATTAAATTTTGTTTATATTTCCTTTATATTGTAACCACAAGAAAGATGAAACTTATATTAGGGGAATTCTTAAGAATTCCTTTTCTACAGGCTGATTCACTAAGACTTTCTCATAGAAAATTGTTGTGAAATAAGGTTTATTGGATGTTATTTATGATAGGAAATTTGGCACCAGTTCCAGTGAAAATATTAAGATTTTTCCTTGTAGCTAAACATAAATATGTATTTTGTGATTCAATTTGGAAAAATATATTTGAAAGTTAAATGCGGCCATTTTCTTTGATCAGTGAATATGTCATTCTAGTAGTTTTAAAGTCAGTGCATTGTTGTAATTCCCTGTGTACCTATGTAAGTTAATTTGACCTACATGAAATTAATTACTGTTGCGATGATTTGATTTACAAAAATGACTGTCTCTTGCTTTAGGTGCTCCCTCGTGATTGCTTGTATAAAATGAAATGTGAAACAGTAAAATATATCAGATATTGACATTTTGGACGAAATACGTCAATTCATCATCAATAGTCTCAAATTAAACAGTTCAAGAACTATAATGACGCCTTTTATTTTTACCCCCTTATTCATAAAAACAAACGCAACGCTAACGCATTGTTTAAGCTATTGACGTGTTCTGTCACTTACTCGCAAATGGCGGCAGCAACAAGAATGACAGTGACAAAGCGATACAATAGTTATCGTGTTCTATAAGAGCTGTTTAAATTTTTATGAATAAGGGGGTTAGACTCCTGTTGCATCACTTAAAAAGTTGGCAGCAAATCGATTCGTTGGTCTCGTTGGCAGAGTTCACAAACAGACAGGTTTGATTCCCAGTTCAAACCAATTTTTTCACTGGTCAGTTGGCGCAATGTTGGTGTTCTAAATTACAAAATGCCTTTATAAATAAATAGTCCCCTGAATTTACAAACGCCAATCAAAGCAGCCCTTCACTAGTATATCTGTCACTGTTACACCCTAATACGAGGGTATTACACGCGACTACATAAAATGTTACCTGTGCAGGTAATCGAACCGGCGATCCTTCAGGTGCTTGTAACCACTGCGATATAACTTTACCCCAACTTGTAAAGTATTTTTGCGCTAGTTGTGGAATAGGGTCAGCTCATTTGCAGCTTTCATAGGGTTAGTTGGTGAAAGGCATAGTTTTGGTGTATTTAGTACGTGACGTAACTATGATGCTGTAGCAAAATTAAAGTAGGTACTTTGTGAGAGTTTCCTCGATCGAAGCATACTTAAAAAGATAAAACTATTACCTTCTTTACCCGCCATTAGAAGCGCCACCACGAATATTGATGGTACAGCAGCACCAAAACTGCCTGATCACTTTAGTACTTTGTCATACTGGCTTATCTGACAGCTCCTTTTTAAGTTCTATGGCAAATACAGCAAAGGGAATGGGGCATTGTTCAAAAGTGTATAGGCACTGCCGTTAACTGTACAGTCAACGGTACATCAAGCTACCATCCGCCCATATCCAGTCAGTCCTTGCTCTACTGCAAAGAAATGTCATTTGGCTAGAGCAAGATAAAGAACGGAAATAGGTAGCCTGATGTGCCGTTGACTGTACAGCTCTGCCTAAAACACTGCTGGGGCCAGAGCCATTTAGTCAATTCATTGTTACGCCACTGGGCACTGGTGCGGTGGGGGACATAGGACAAGGAATGAAAACAGTGAAATTCAGAAATCGATTTAATATTGCTATATTACAAATCGCATTTGAACTTTGAACAACCAGTTGAGACCACAATATTGTTACATAATTTTATATTCGGCGTCCGCAGCCGCCATGTTCTCCAACAAAAGGTCTAGAAAACGGCTTACTAAAAATGATATTTAAAATATTACAACTGCATGAAAAAAATAGTAAGATTCAATCTGATAATGGGTATCATGATTATTGGGCGAAAAACTTTGAAGGTCGAGTTTTTTCCACACTTATAACATTAAATTCAGAAAGTACAAAAAGCGAACTCAACGATTAAAGCATCTTCCACCACTCAACCATACGGCAGGACAGATATGCTTTGCACTCGAAATTTTACTACGTAATTTCATCAATTAGAAATAATATTTGTCAAACCTAAACCAATTAAGTATGTTTGCATGGGACAGAATTGTTTTCAATAATTTACAAAAATCATACAGTTGTAATATTTTAAACATTATACATCATTCAAGTCTACTGAGAACATTGGATCGAGTCTTACAGTATACTGGCAACAGCTGCACAGGTAAGTAACAAAAACATACGATATATATTTTTAGAATAAAATAATGATGAATTCGGCTTGATTTGATAATTTATTTATTGTGCTATGCGTTTTGTGAATATTTGCTTAATATGGATCATTTACATAATATTACACATAATTATACAGGTGTCTCAATGTGTAGTCAGGTACATTAGTTACCCTTGTGTTGGTTTGGAATATGAATATTTTTTACATAGTAAGAGATTTTCAAATATTCCATGATCAATTTAAAAATCATAAGTACATAAAATGTTAGTCGTCATCCGAAGCAGCTAAACCTGGAAGTTTTAGGCCACAATAATCGAGAGGCCAACCATAAGTTTAATTAAATTAATAAATTCAAGACATTGGTGAAATAAAAATTCAGCTGTAATTGGCGACGACTGTAAACAAATCAATCCAACTTGCATATAATTTGAGACACCATTACATGGTAATGTTATGTTACCACAAATATAACTAGATATTGTAATAAACAGAAATTATCATTAATCTCACTTTGTAATGAAATCACCCTGTGAATTCAATAGTGGAACATTAAAATTTGATATGCCTACATGTTACTATTTACATGTAAAAGGAAAAACAGCATGCTTCAAGTACATACAATTCTCACCATATCTGGTTATCACCAAGTATTTTCACAATTTTCAGTTAAAATTTATGTGCCACGGAGGATACATGACAACAGAGCGCAACGTCCAAGGTGCTACCACCTGTGCCATTTTGTGTTCAGTCAGAATCATGATGATGGTGTGTGCACGAGAGTGCTCAAATAAGAAGTGTGTTAGAAAAGCAACTTTAAGTTATAGAGCACGAAGTTTATTTCTGTAGTGGTAAGCAGCATACAGAAACTAAAAAGTGGTTCACTTGTTTTAGTGACGCTTCAAAGGACATACGACTATCTGTTTGTAGTTTTTGCAATTGCTCTTTTTAAACAGTCAAAGAGTCCTCTTAGATCACTCTCTTAACACACATAATTTTGATGCTGACTGTACGCGGGGTTTTGTTCAAGATGAACTTCCGGTGTACAGAAGAAAAAGTTTATCGTTTAATTAAATTTAATAATGCATTCAAAATAGTTTTCCAAATTATATTGTCAGACTTGACGCTTACAGTCCATAATAATCAGCCTCAAACTTTGAAAAGCATTGGTGATATCCCAGCATCATTGTTATTTTGTTTCATTAATTGGAAACTAACGTAATAATAAGGTAGTCCAGTTTATGTACAAAACATAGAAAATTCCTATAGTGCGAGCATCTAAAACTCTTAATTTTTAGAATCTTCACACTGAAAAAAGCGCTCAGATACTTAACATTGATACTTACTCATGTATTGCGTTTAATTTAAATGGTTTGATTACTTTATCAAATAATAACTTTTAAACCCAACCGAAACACATACTTGTCAATGCCTAATTTGTACAATTTCATTTTGTAACGTCAGTCCAGTTTTGGTTTTCATTTCATTATTATAAAAAGTTAATTTAGTAGGTAATATACATACCTGTTTTCTGTCATATTAGTTTAGCAAGTTGAGTTACGAAAATAAGTAAGTATCAATGTTTGACCATTTTGTCTGTATTGCTAGATTGTCTAGCCTTGCAACAAAACTGCCCACATCTCTACTTATAAGAAAAGGTACCTGTACAAACTGTAATTGAACAGTAAATTAAACTATTTTAGTATACCTAATAAAAACAAAACTAATGTATAAATGCAAACAATTTGAAATACATTTTAGTACGGTGGACGGCACATCACTCTACCTATTTCCGGTCAGTCCTCCTTGCTCTATTGCAAAAAAATGGCTTTTGCAAGAGCGAAAGAGAAAACGAAAAATGGGGTAACCTGATGAGCTGTTGACTGTACATCATCTCGTGCCAAAACGTGTTTATACAAACTAAAATTGGATATTGTTAGAGAGCTCAGGCTTACAATTTCACATGCCTAGTTCACATAATATGAACAAGCCGTTAGATATGGGCAGTTTAGTAACTCAATTTTTTTTACACATAATTATTTAAGTTTATCCTAAAGACTATGCATTATTCCAACTATTTGGTTTAAAAAGAACATAATTTTTAATTCGAAACGATGTAACTGGAACACAAGACTTTCTTGAATTAACTAATTACTAAAACTGGGCATTAGTCTTCACATTTATCTGTAACAAGTCCAATAAAACTCTGTAATTTTATTTCAATACCATTTCGTTGAATAATTAACTGTTTTCAGAATGGGATGAAATACTATGTCGATCCTTAGATTCTTTAGAGTAATTCAAAGCGGGGAGCGATTAGTATTGCCTTAAGAAAACTGTTCAGTACTGAAAGAAATGCGGGCGCATAGAAATCGTGTTTGTATTGACATTCACGAAATAGTTTACCCTATTGTCAATAACCTGTTTCATGGTGCACTATAGTATGTTCGCGTTAAGAATGCAGTATTTTTTTAATTGAATTCCGTTACACACATCAAAACCCAGGTACAAAGCCGTTGCGTTTGAAAGAATGCGTTCAACTGGCCACTGTGAACTCGACTTTATAATTAGGAACGATTTGATTGGTTAGGGGCGTGCTAGGTCGAAGGACAAGAATGAAATCAGTGCATTCTTAACGCGAACGGACTATAATTTATAACTGACTTTAGGCGAACCATTTGGTTGCCTTGGCTACACAATTCCCTAGTCATGATGGTTTATTCAAACCAAATGAACATTCATAATTTATTAAAATACAATAAGTACACAATCTTATGGGTATGTAATCGCCGGGTCACCGGTGACCGCAAACAACAGACTGAATCCGCAGCAAAAATTTAGAGTACTTTGTGAGACAACTCACGGAAAGAATATTTTAATTGTGAACCAAAACAAAAAATTAAATGCACTTTTGTACAGTAATTTTCTCATTAAATAAAAACTTTTTTCAGGCATCACTAAACAATAACGAGGGCTTGTGTTGTTTTATTTAATACATTCCCTGTGGATGTGCAGTTGGTCATGGGAAACCGGTACAGGGTTGCCACTTTAAAGAACGCGCCATCGACGAAGATAATATTGTGGTCTCTTTGTCTCTCAACAAAATCATCATACAAAATCTTAACACCAAATTGTTTATTATTTTTAAAACTTTCCTAATTTAATTCTAAAAAACAAGTCAAAAAGACCTACTTCTGTCCAAATTAGAGTAACTATTTAATTTTCATAAACACAGTTCTGAGTATCCTCAATTAAAAGTTTAACCATATCTTGTTACTTTACAACAAGTATTAAGCCTAATATTTAATACTCCAACTGTTACAACAGGTAAAGGTTGATTAGCATACTTCACATTTAATACTTAGAACACTAACATTTAACAAATGAAAAAAATGAAAAATATTTGTGGCAACCCTGTGTTTTGCCGCTTAAATCAAAGTTCTATTTTAGCCAGTTTACCATGTGACTGTATCTAGTTACATTTATTATAGCAAAGTCAAGTAGTCTTTCAAAAGCTATCTTTTCAAAGGGACGCAATATTTGTAAAACTAGTTGTCTTTGCTTAATTCGAGGCCGCACTATACAATACTTTGAGAATTTTTATAGCAATTATGTCAAGTCCAGCAACAAATGTAAATGTTAAAATGAAATTGAATCGAATAAGGGATGCCATAGCTTTTTGTCTCTCGCTTGCACACATAATTCAAAGGTATGCGCAGTATTGAACCGCACTTTTTTCTATTATTACCCAGGATAATCAGGATACTATCCCGGAAATAGGAGGTAAGTACAAAATCTTGCTTTGAAGTACTACATGAATTAGGCAAGGGTCCGTTGATATAGCTAACTGATTATTCTGGGACTGATCGCCCTGTCACAAGCAAGCGAGAGGCAAACAGTGACAACATTTCCTAAAACCTTATTCCTACGACCTGGCTACATGAGACTGGCCTGCGAACAAGTACAGACATATCTGCCGTCAAAGAACACTGAAGGTGTCATACAGAAATTTAGAAACCATTTTATATTGTAGTACAGCCACGAATGAAAAAGTTCACTTACCTAATGCACTGAAAACTCGGTGCGTTCCTGAAACGCCGGCTCCTACATGTGTAGGTAACTCCACAAATACGCAACGTCTATGTATACACGCGTAATCACTTTTGTTTACGTAAAAACAAAACTTAAAAAAACTTTAACTATATTTATAACTATATGTATATTTGAATAAGCGCTGAATGGCCTAACGAGTGAAAAATAATAATAAATAAGTTCTGGAGGCCTGTGGCGTCCTATTTTGTACAAAAGCCAGTTCTTATTTCCATCTGAAAAGAAAAAAAAATATTTGTAATTCTTGGAGACTCGTCATCGAGATCATATACAGGCAGAGTACCTATACATTTGAAAAAAAAAACTCTGAAAATCCTCATTTATGACGATCTCTTTTCGGACTCCTACCTACGTACTGACTAAATGAGTCAAAAGATTGTAAACCCAGAAAAAAATACCATCCATAGTTTTCAACATTTAAGTGAACATAGGGACAGAGAAAGAGACTTTGTTTTTATACTATGAACAATGATATAACAATAAAAAAAGACGTAGATAGGTTAAGTCAGTACTGACGCGAAGTCGAAAATTGACACCTGGGGCCTTAGCCAAAGTAACATTTAGAAAACGATCGTTAACAACGAATGTCAAAATGTATGGGATTGATCACGTGATTTAGCGCGGCTTATGTCAATCCCAAACATTTTGTTCTTTTCTACCTTCGCTATCGTTTTCTAAATGTTACTTTGGCTAAGGCCCCTGGCGTCCGTACCTATAATTTGACCGTGTGTAGAAGATAGTATGATTGTTTACTAGAGCGTAATCGAGACAGATCGTCGCAGTCTCATCTCAAACCGTCATTGCTTTGCTCAGGTGGTCGAAGTCCTGATTTCGGGTGCCACTTTTTTAGCACAAGTAACCTATCTATGTCTTTTTATCAATGATATTGACTATGTAGTGATTATTGAACCGTCTGTAGCTACAAACCTGGCGCGGCTGCGGCTACCACAGCCGATGCAGATGCAGGTTGCGCGAGAGCACGTTATGCTATGTATCGGCTATTGAACCGTCTGTAGCTACAAACCTGGCGCGGCTGCGGCTACCACAGCCGATGCAGATGCAGGTTGCGCGAGAGCACGTTATGCTATGTATCGGCTATTGAACCGTCTGTAGCTACAAACCTGGCGCGGCTGCGGCTACCACAGCCGATGCAGATGCAGGTTGCGCGAGAGCACGTTATGCTATGTATCAGCTATTGAACCGTCTGTAGCTACAAACCTGGCGCGGCTGCGGCTACCACAGCCGATGCAGATGCAGGTTGCGCGAGAGCACGTTATGCTATGTATCGGCTATTGAACCGTCTGTAGCTACAAACCTGGCGCGGCTGCGGCTACCACAGCCGATGCAGATGCAGGTTGCGCGAGAGCACGTTATGCTATGTATCAGCTATTGAACCGTCTGTAGCTACAAACCTGGCGCGGCTGCGGCTACCACAGCCGATGCAGATGCAGGTTGCGCGAGAGCACGTTATGCTATGTATCGGCTATTGAACCGTCTGTAGCTACAAACCTGGCGCGGCTGCGGCTACCACAGCCGATGCAGATGCAGGTTGCGCGAGAGCACGCTGCGCACGTCGTGCGTGAAGCGCAGCGCGTCCAGCACCGGCAGCAGGTTCAGCAGCGCCACGTCCAGCGGGTCCGAGAACCACGACTTGATTGGGATTGCGTTGTCTGCAAACAACAAACGAGTTTAATTTGAAGAAAACTTCACTGCGTTCTTGTACGGTCACCAGTGTGATAGGCTACTCTTTTTCGGGCATTCTTTTATGGCCGTTGCCTCATACTGTTGTAGCGGGGTAGTATCACGGGGCATCGTTACATTGTGAGGAAAAAATGGCGCTTGCGGGAGCAAGATCCCGCTGCTAATGCTAATATTTGTGTATTTGAATATATACACAAAATACATAACCCGTCATAACCCGTCCAGCCCCCGGTATGCGTAAAGTATTTCCTCAGCGAAAAAAAAATGCATTCTTCTATGCTCTATTGCAGATAAAAGGGAAATTGGTTGATGAGCTGTTGAATCACTTTTTTAAAGGAAATTGTGTGTAAGGTAACGCACACGCGGTTTATGTGGCGTCACCTGTCATATTTTTATAGTTAGTTTGTAGCGAGTGGCTGCTTCCGGCTTCACAGGTCATATAAAATGTATGAAACTACAATAAATATGCCGGTGTCGGCGTTTAGTGCCGCCTTGCGTGTTGCCCGGGTGCGGGGACGCTTATTGTTGACTGTCAACTGTTTTCAATGGTACTCAAGAAGACATCAGTGATTTCAAGATTGAATAACAATTTACACGTTTCTGATAAGATTGTGCAAAAATATTAGCAGTATGACATGACTTATACTTTATCAGTAAAAGTCCTGATATACAAACATATGTGCGCTAATCTTAAGTTACATTTATCAGACTTTTTAATATCCAACATGTCTTCGTAAATGCTATTGGCCTGTAATGGTTCAAAGTACAAAAATAATTATATCTACCCTGTACTGCCGGACAAGCAAAAAATACAGGAACGTTTTGGGAAAATATGTAGTTTTTTTTACTATTTCAAAAAAAAAAAACCATTTTGAAGTGTAGATAAATCCAACAATTCAAATGCATAAAAATCAGTCATTGTTGTAAAAAACCAAACTTTGTTTTATTGTAAGTACATTTAGCAGAACATCACTTTCAGCCATTTAGTTATACGAAATTTTGCAAAGGTAGCATCGGCATCGGAATAGAGGTCCTGATTGTAGTTACCTGGAAAGTCCCGGTACGCGCCGGGAGAATTGTCTAGAATGAAGACCCTGTTGAGGTCGTCGCATATTGACGACAAGTTCTTGGTATACGAGCCGTGCTCCGCGGTGCAGTGCTGCCTGAAACAATTGAGCATCACATTGAGTATGATTGAGTTGTGGTAAAAAATTACAAGTTCCCTTAAGTAGTCATTGTGCACATCCTAAGTTTACTATCTATCTCGTGATATTATTAACTATTGATGAGTACATAGTGAACTGATATATCTGTTATTTCGATGTCATTATTTTTCTATAGTTCATCATAACCTAAGGAATCATAATGCCGTTTCAAGAAAAGGCACCCAACCCTTTTCTTGAAATAGCATATATCTTTATTTATTTGAATAGCGTAAGAACGTATGTAGTGATCGGCACATCACGCTACGATCAGTCCTCCTTGCTCTATTGCAAACAAATGTCATTGGCGAGAGCAGGACAAAAAACGGAAATGGCTATAGGACAACATCCGCGCTCAATATATTTTTCAATTTTCGTACTGTATAGGTAAATTAATAAATAATGTGCTTACCGTAAGTTTAAAACTTAAAAATCATATCAATTATTGGTTCGAACATCAAATCCTACGTTTTTATGAGCAATCATAAAGTTTATGCTACAAATAGTTTCCATGGAGTTTTGCCTTGAAACTGTACTAAGAAGTTTTCGCGTGACAGACGAACATTACGCCAATGCGCCAGCAAAGTTGTCTAAAGACGTAATAAAAATAACTTTTACCGCCATTACATTCTCACTTCGATTTATCAAAACAAAACCAGGTGCTGTTTACAGGTCTATCCGAGTAAAAGTTGCTGTCGTCGATTTTCGACATTCAACATACTGATGGTTGGCAAAAGAATATTTTCTATTCTATCCCATTGTGGCATCCGTTAGTGTCGCTAATGAGTATCACGTACTATTTGTAGTATGTACTATTTTCTTCCGAATAAAATAGTACAGAAAAATATCAGTTTTCTGACTATTGTAACATGAGGGAAAGCCTAACTTTTAACTTAGAAATTTATTTTGCAGTGTCTCTGATATAAAATATATTATGCGTCTTGACAACTTAGACATGTTCTCAGTTACATGAAGTTAGAACTGAAGATTGTAAAAAATGGGCACACTTTTTATTTCATTTATTGTTAACCTTTAAGGTCCCACAGCTGAGGAAAGGTCTCCCTCAGACTATTCCACTAGGCCTGCCAATCTCAAGAGAAGTACTCATAATAATAATAATAATAATAACCCCCCCAAGAGGATCACCTTGCCGTGGTGGGGGGGCTTACGGGAAGCAGGCACAACCAATACGTCAGTACACCAAGACATTTACCTTTCAATTGGTAATACTAGTAAGATATGCAAACAACATCTATTCGCATACCACCCTTCCCAAACTAACGATCCTCAAACCCAACCTTATGAAATGTCAGAAAGAAGGTACAATTTGCGGCCGCTGCCCGGGGGCCGCCGGGGCGCACCTGGAGCCGTTGCTGGGTGTCTCAGCATGCGATCCGACGGCGACGAGGAGTTGAACAGGCGGGCTCCCGTCGACAAGTTTACGACAGCCGAACCAACCCGCACACCGGAAGACCAGCTAAATTCATCAGATACAGTATCATTTTTATCAAGCAGCTCATCATTCCAGGCGTCGGAGATTCCGTCGTCCCCATCATCCACTTCTGAGGAATTCGTAGATGTTGTGCAGGAAGTAGAAAGTTCTACAATACCTGTACCCATTGCGAATACATCAACCAAACGTAGAAAATGGACTCCTGATATGAACCAATTTATTCTACACAACTATCTCAGAATTACAAAATTAGAATCCGATACAAAAACTTACCTTCAAGAACTACACACACTTTTTTCAGAAAATTTCCCGAACATGCAAGTTACTCGACAAAGATTAGGTGACCAGAGACGAGCTATAATACGGCGGAAACTATTACCCCAAAATAAAATAGACGACATCTATTTAGAAGTACAAAGAGAATTAAATATAGATACCCAAACCAGCAATACACAACAATCGGAACCTACTACACGAACCACTACAAATGCACCACAAACACAGCGAAGAATGAGATGGAGCAACACATTAAATGAAGCAATCATACGAGCGTATTTTAAAGAAACAAGATTGGAAACAGATTTAACAACCTACAGGCAGAAAATACACCATAACTTCATCAACAAGTTCCCTCACTTATCACATGTGACCGAACAAAGAGTAGCTGATCAAAGAAGATTAATCATTTTGAACAGAATGATAAGTAGAGACAGACTGAAGGAAATAAGACAGGAAGTGGCCGATGATCTGCAGTTAGACATACACGTTAATGAACAACCACTATCACACTTACAACCAACTTTAGATATTTCTATGGACATTTTAAATTCACCACCACTAACACTCACAGACAATACACACACTTCGCAAACAAATAACCCGGATGACCTGAGTACACTTCATTTAAACTGCTTACTGGAGGATACAACTTTTACCGAATCAACAAATGCGGAAAGAAATACTGATGTAGATAATTTATTCCAACAGGCATTCAGCTATTACACAAACACAGATCCAACTTCCAGAAGATATATACCTAAACAAAGGTCCACAAAAAAATTAGCCAGCATAGTTTACTACATAGACAAGTTTGTTTTACCCGAATATTTAAATGAAAGCACAGACTATCTTTCTTTTCAAACTGTCTTATATTGCGCAGCATGGACAGCTGCTAAACTAAATGGTGCAAAACTCACAATACCGCCACCTGAGAGTGCCCAGACATGGAAGAAAGATCAAAAGCCAAATTGGCAAAAACGTCTAGAACGTAAGATCGAAGATTTGAGAGCAAAAATAGGCAGAATGACACAGTACATAAATGGCAATCGAGGTAGAAAACTTACATCCCATGTGAATAAAATAATGACACAATATAAAGTACATTCAGTTCACGAGGAAGCTAATACAGAATTAATTCATTTTTTGGATACACTGAAACAAAAATTATCCGTTTTTAGCAGTAGATTAAGTAGGTATAAAGCATGCACACTACGCAAGACACAAAATAATCAGTTTACAAGCAACGAGAAACAATTTTACAGAAGTATTGCTAAACCTAATACTACGAACAGCAATCAAGACGGTGATCTGACAAGAACACCATCAGCAGAAACTCTACGGCAATTCTGGTCTGATATATGGGAGAAACCTATTGGACACAACACTGAAGCTGACTGGATTTTTAAAGAACAGCAACGTTTTGACCAGATACCAGACATGCAGTTCGAAGAAATTTCTATGGAAACATTACAAAATGTAATAAGAAAAATACACAACTGGAAGTCACCTGGATCAGATAATATTCACAACTACTGGATCAAGCATTTCACGTTTTTACATTCATTTCTATTACATTTTATAAACGACTTCATCAAAAACCCTGATAACATTCCTGAATATGTAACCACTGGTATTACTTATATGCTACCTAAAGACCCTAAAGATACAGCAAATCCCGCAAAGTACAGACCCATAACTTGCTTACAAACCGTTTATAAAGTAATGACTTCTTGCCTAACAAATATTATTTACAAGCATATTGACAACAACAAAATATTGACAGAGCAGCAAAAAGGATGCAGGAAGTTGAGTCAGGGATGTAAAGAGCAGCTAACGATTGATGCAGTCATATTGAAACAAGTACAGAAAACAAAAAGTGATCTTTGCTCCCTATACTTCGACTACAAAAAGGCATATGACTCTGTTCCCCACAGCTGGTTACTACACATTTTAACTATATACAAAATCCACCCTACTATACAAACATTTCTTAAAAATATAATCGAAAAATGGGTAACACAGTTACGAATGAATACCGATGCCGGCATCTCGCATTCGGAATACATAAAAATCAGGCGAGGAATTTTTCAGGGTGACTCCCTGAGTCCGCTTTGGTTTTGTCTTGCCTTAAACCCTCTTTCAAATATGTTAAACTCCACAAATATAGGTTACAAACTTAAATACCGACAACTTGAATCTCCGAACAATTGTAATGCGACTGACGACCAGACTGACAATAGTGAAGCAATTCTCTCTCATTTGTTATACATGGACGATATCAAACTTTACGCTACATCCGAAGAAGAATTAAAAGAATTGGCCAACATCACCGAAGGATTTTCACTAGATATTGGAATGGAATTTGGATTAGAAAAATGCAAGATTAATTCGATTAGGGCAGGACAAAACCATCAGCATTTCTATGAGTTATCGTCTGGTGAAACAATCACTCCATTAGAAGAAACGGATGTCTACAAGTACCTGGGCTACAATCAGTCAAAACTAATAGAACATAAGAGTACTAAGGCAACATTAACACAGAAGTTCAAACACAGGCTAAAATCTATTTTAAATTCACAACTTAATTCAAGAAACACCATCAAGGCGATAAATACGTATGCGATTCCCGTACTCACATATTCATTTGGAATTATAAATTGGACAAAAACTGAGTTAAAATCATTACAACGCACAATACATACAACCATGACAAAACACAGGAAACACCATCCACGAGCATGCATACAGCGAATGACTTTGTCAAGAGCAGACGGAGGTAGGGGCCTCATAGACATCACAAATTTACACGCAAAACAGATTACTAACTTACGAAGATACTTCCATTGTAAAGCACAATCATCTAGTTTACACAGCGCAATAGCACAAAATGATACAAGATACACACCGTTAAATTTAAATGACAACAATATACAAAAAAGTGAAAACCAAACAGATGAACAAACGAAGTTGCAAGATTGGTCAAAGAAATCCCTCCACGGAAGACACTACCAGGATCTCAACCAAATAAACATCGACAAGAAGGCATCAAACGAGTGGTTGAAACGAGGTGAGCTCTTTCCCGAGACAGAGGGTTTTCTTCTGGCCATCCAAGATCAGGTTATTGAAACTCGAAATTATCAGAAGCACATCATGAAACAACCTATTATGGACATATGCCGGCGATGCAACAGCGCCTCGGAGACCATTCAACATATAACAGGAGCCTGCAAGACAATAGCCCAGACTGACTACAAACATCGCCATGATCAAGTAGCTAATATCATTCACCAGTTAATTGCAAATAAGTATAACCTCTTATCCGAAACAGATACGCCCTATTACAAATACAAAGCACAAAGTGTTTTGGAGAATTCAACACATAAACTATACTATGACAGGGCAATATTAACTGACAAAACAATTCATTTCAATAGACCTGACATCACACTAGTTAACAAAATTGAGAAAACCGTCCATTTAATAGATATAGCAGTACCTAACACCCATAACCTTAATAAGACCATCACAGAAAAGCTGACTAAATATATTGAATTGAAGGACGAAATAACAAGAATGTGGCAATTACAAAAAGTAACCATAGTACCGATTGTCCTTTCGTCAACAGGCGTCATACCTATTCAGCTGCTGCCTTCACTACGTGCATTAGAACTCCGCGAAGACATTTATGTTAAACTTCAGAAGGCTTGTATCTTAAACACTTGCAGATTAACACGAAAATTCTTACAGACGGACCAAAATAGTAATTAGGATTTAATGATATTCACTTGGCCTAGGCCCGTGAATGTCATAAAAACCAAAGTTCCTTTAAAAACTTTGAGTCTCAAAAGAGAAAACACAATAATAATAATTAATTAATTAATAATTAATTAATTAATTAGGATGACCAGAAAATTCCTGTCATCAGACACATCAACCCACGGAACTATTATGCTTGGCTAAGGCCCGCATAATGGCTATTAACCCACTCAGATGTGGAGAAAAAAAAATCTCGTATAATAATAATAATTCGTAATTTCATACTTGTCCTTCAATCTAGCACGTCCCCTAACCAATTGAATTGTTCCTAATTAGAAAGCCAAGTCTAGAGCGACCAGTTGAACGCATACTTTCGAAAGGTTGGTTTGGTTGTTTTTACGTGAGCGAAAGAATTAATTAAAGAATCACTGCATTCCTGACGCGAACGAACTATACGTCATCGCACCAATGTTTTTTTAGGCCCTTCTTTGCAGGGCTTTTTCGTCTGTGGGAGCCAAAGGTTTGTGATGTAGGGATAGTTTGTTAGAATACCTGTAAAATCGGCGCCGCAGGATACCCCGGCCGTTGTCAAGTTTGTCGGCGACCGCTGCGCCGTAAATCTCCATCGACGCTGTGAACACCACCAGCTCATACCATTGTGACACCTGAGAGAATAATATACCATTATGATTAATATTCACAAAAAATAAATTGCAGGGTATGGGTATGGGTAGGCGTAATGGCCCACAACAAGCGGACCGATCATCTGGCCCACTGCCAGTGTCCCCAATCGAAAATAATAATAATGGGTAGGCGTATGTAATTAAGTTATGGATTACACAATAAAGGACAAAAATACACACTATATTATCATTATCAATGATTTAGCATAATGTTTTCTTTCAGTTTACTGAAAGTTCAACTAAGTTATACGGTTTTTAGCCAAAAATTATGACTAACAATTGCAAAAAGTTAGTTCAGTAATATTTAGTTAATAGTAAGCTGTTTATTAACTTTTGGGAATTCCTCAGTTAAATAGGATGTTTACTTTTTTTTAGTTCTTGCAAATTAAGTTTTTTTAAGAGTCAAATGCAAATAAGGGTCAATGAACTAGCCAATGTTATTGAAAACAATAAACAATATCTACCAAGCTCTCATACAAAGTATGTGTTTATATGAGTCATATTCATCTTCATGAATATGGTATTAAGTGTTCCATATGTTGAACACATGTGCATGAGAAGATAAAGATAATTTATCATTCTAATAATAAACTAGATATGGCCAGCAACTACCCTACAAAACTTAGCATCCTGTATAATGGACCTGGTTCAGTCCGGACGGTAGGGTCAAAAACGAGATCGATTTTATCATGTCGACGAAGAAGCATATATTCAATGATGTCGCTGTGATCAACGCTGTCAAGACAGGAAGCGATCACCGCATGGTCAGAGGCACATTGAATATCGACATAAAGCTTGAGAGAGCGCGACTGATAAAATCCACGCTCCGACCAATACCGGCTCAGATTCAAAACCCCGAGTGCTTTCAGCTCGAGCTTCAAAATCGCTTCGAAGCCCTTGAGAACAGCATCGATGTGGACGATAGATACAACATGGTGGTGGATACTGTCCGTACGGTAGGGTCCAAGCACTTTAAAACCCGCCGTCCAAAAACAAAGAAACTCTCCAGTCATACTCTCCTACTCATGGATCAGAGAAACGAAATGAGGCTACAGAACTCAGTGGATGCCCATCGTTATCGGCAACTCAATAGACAGATATCTAAGTCTTTGACGAGCGACCTCCGCCAATTTAATACCCAGCGTATTAAAGAGGCCATTGAGCGGAACAAAGGCTCCAAAGTGTTCGCCAGAGATCTGTCTATTGGGCAAAGCCAACTGACGAGGCTGAAAACTGAGGCAGGTAGCATCATTACGTCAACACCTGAAATCCTGAGGGAGATTGAGAGTTTCTATGGACAGCTGTATTCCACTCAAACACCGGTTGAAAGCAAGGCTAAAGACCCTAGAGCCAAGCTTACCCGACACTATACCGAAGATATCCCGGACGTCAGCCTGTACGAGATTAGGATGGCTCTCAAGCAGCTGAAAAACAACAAGGCGGCGGGTGATGACGGAATCACAACAGAGCTTCTGAGAGCGGGCGGTCGGCCGGTACTTAAGGTCCTCCAGACGCTCTTCAATTCTGTCATCCTCGAGGGCAGAACGCCAAAGGCATGGGGCAGAAGCGATGTGATGCTGTTTTTCAAGAAGGGTGACAAAACTCTCTTGAAGAACTACAGACCCATCTCGCTTCTGAGCCATATCTATAAGTTGTTTTCGAGAGTCATTACGAATCGTCTCGCTCGCAGGTTTGACGACTTCCAACCTCCCGAACAAGCCGGGTTCCGAAAAGGCTATAGTACCATAGACCACATTCATACGCTGCGGCAAGTTATACAGAAGACCGAAGAGTATAACTTGCCACTTTGCCTAGCGTTCGTGGACTATGAGAAGGCCTTCGATTCGATTGAGACCTGGGCAGTGTTGCAGTCTCTCCAAAGGTGCCAAATAGACTACAGGTACATCGAGGTTCTTAGGTACCTATACCAAAACGCCACCATGTCGGTCCGATTACAGAACCAGAGCTCTAATCCGATCCAACTAGAGCGAGGTGTGAGACAAGGAGACGTTATCTCTCCGAAATTGTTCACAGCTGCGTTGGAGGATATTTTCAAGCTTCTGGACTGGAAAGGACGCGGCATCAACATCAATGGCGAGTACCTAACACACCTACGATTCGCCGATGATGTAGTTCTTATGGCTGAGACCTTGGAAGACCTGAACATAATGCTCGAAGATCTCGGTAATGCTTCTCAGAGAGTGGGTCTTAGGATGAACATGGACAAGACCAAAATCATGTTCAATGCCCATGTTGCACCCGCTCCAGTTAACGCTGGGAACATTACACTCGAAGTTGTTGACCACTATGTTTACCTGGGACAGGCAGTCCAGTTAGGTAAGTCCAACTTCGAGAAAGAGATCTCTCGTCGAATCCAGCTCGGATGGGCAGCGTTCGGGAAGCTCCGGCATATATTCGCGTCCGAAATACCTCAGTGTCTCAAGACGAAAGTCTTTGACCAGTGTGTGTTGCCAGTAATGACATATGGAAGTGAGACGTGGTCGTTCACTATGGGTCTCATAAGAAGGCTCAAAGTCACTCAGCGAGCAATGGAGAGAGCGATGCTTGGTGTTTCCCTGCTTGATCGAATCAGAAATGATGAGATCCGCAGGAGAACTAAGGCAACCGACATCGCTCGAAGGATTGCATCGTTGAAGTGGCAGTGGGCGGGGCACATAGCGCGGAGAACCGATGGCCGTTGGGGCGGAAAGGTTCTCGAATGGCGACCGCGTACCGGACGACGTTCCGTGGGCAGGCCCTCCACAAGGTGGACCGACGATCTTGTCAAGGTCGCGGGAAGCCGCTGGATACGGACAGCGCAGGACCGATCGTTGTGGAGATCTTTGGGGGAGGCCTATGCCCAGCAGTGGGCGTCGTTCGGCTGACATGATGATGATGATGATGTATAATATGAATGAAATAAGAAAGTTAAGATGCTAAGTCAGTTTGTCGCTCATTATTTTTAAAATTGCCTCACCACTAATTAGTCCATCATACTGAATTATTATTTAAATAAAGGCTGCTCTAAACCAAAATTTACGCCACTGAAGTTGCGGTAGGTAGTCAGTTCAATGCAACATCTATAGTCAAGTTTAAACTATGTGAAGTATAGCCTATTATTACTTTAATAGTGAAGAGGAAATACAGTATATCTAGTTTTCCTTGTTTATCACAACACTTCATATTTATGTTGAAAAGGAAAACTATAAATGAAAGGTAAAGACCTCAATATAAATTAATGATTTGTAAGTATGTATAGATAGACATTTCTACCATCAAAACACAACAGCAAAGACTACTGAATCTAGAAAGTTTGTTTTTATTGAGTCATATTGTACTGTTTTACTAATACTATCACACTTTAATTTTATGATCCTAATCACGAGACAAAAAAGATATGAGATTGACAAAACAGCAGGTAAATGTACCTTCATGTCAATTCTGATAAAAACAATACAGAAGTTTTAACACAATTTAAACCAAGTTTTTGCACAGTTGACAATACTGTGGGTTTAGCTCTAGACGTTTCAACAGCAATAGAACAAAAAATACAATTTATTTCATAATTTGCAATAAAGTATTAAAACAGACTCACTATATCCAGAAAGTAGTCCACATGTGGTCTTTTATGCACAAAAAACCTGACCGGATGTTTGTCAATAGTCACTTTTAAAACAAAGTCTGGTGGGGTCCCTGGTTTAACAGTTGGTCGGAGCATCGCATCATGATGTGAGTGTATTAATGTCTCATCTAAGTCTAACACCAGCATTTTTCTTCTAACCAAACCTGAAAGTGAATATTGATTAATGGAACAGTATTGTGCACAAAAGAGGTGGGAGCTGAACCTGCATCATTCTCATTCATAGCAGGCCACTTTTAATGAACCTCTTCAAAGCAAAAGTAGAAAATGTTATAAATTATTAGAATTATGTAGATTCTGAAATTAAACCCGGCTAAATTACTTTTTAATCAAGCAGACAGTACATAGGAGTTTACATCAACCTTTACAAAACCATTGCTAAATGAGTCTTTCTCAGCAGTGTAAGGAGTTAAGGTTGGTTGTGCCTTCATACAAATTTATTACAGGAGAATAAATGTTTGCAGAATTGTTATCCTCATTTCACATAATGGAATACATTTAACGCAATGAGAATTGTTATCCTCATTTCTCATAATGGAATACATTTAAAGCAATGCTAAACATCCTTGTTGCTATTGGTTTCAAAGATAAAACTACCAATGTAAATGAAACACTGCTATTGATCTGATTTGGCAAAACAGCCAGTCTAGCTCTTTTAGGTGGCATTAGAATAATATAAGCCACTTGCAATTTACTACATTTTGGTAATAAGATTTGTGCAGCAGACCATTCTTATAAGAATCCAGTAAGGTAAACATGTGGTCATCTACATAGTTGACAATTATAAGCTGAAAAAAAATAATGTGATAGTTTCACTGGTATTGTGAAGTAACTTTCACTAAGTAAATCTCCATTATCAACCTGTCACCAGCCAGGGAGGGAGACCACATCTTATCCATATTGCTTATCAACAGAGGTACACAGGTTAGAGAATTGGTCGTAAGTAGCTGCGTACAGGAAGATAGAGACGTAGGTACGAAAACAATAGCGATAAAAACAGATAACTCACTCAGCCTGTGTCGAGATACCGGGGATAAAGGATAGATTTCATATTTGACAGATTGATATTGCGCCAACTGTAAACGAAACACCACGTGAACTTAAACTCATCTGCGTAGAAAGCAACATATGCACAACATTGAAAACACTCTTTTTATATATTTACCGCTCGATATTGCTTCTTAAACATATAACAAAAACAACTCCATACTTTGGATGCGAGAAGCATGAACGTGCGAAGGCCCATTTGCAATTGTTTCAGCATTTGAATTGTTTAAGAAACGGTTACCAATATACAAATACGCTCAGTTTTAAACAACAGCGGATAAAACGAGATCATTGACGGCGTAATTCAAAACAAATTCAATAAAAATTAACTGCCGAAAACATCTAACCCGCCATGACATAATCGACCCAATTCGCATAGCACAAACAAATTTAAAAAGATAGCTTTTATTGTCTATGATAGAAGTGCTGTGTGTGAATAACGTGCATTATTTAAAATAGCAGTAGCATTATTGTTTGCTTTGAGACTAATTTTAATTCCAAAATAATAAGGGCTCGAGACTAAGATGTGTGAAAATTCTAAAAACATTGCTTTCAAAACAATTTTCCTCGTTCGATGAGGTAACGTATCATTACCGGATTTTAAACTAAACGTTTAAAATGTAAAATGTTTAATCATAAGAAAATAACACAACTCTATGGATTTTCGGACAACACAACACTGCTGCACGTCACTAAAATTGTCTATGATTTAACACTATTGACGTTTCATTTGGGGGCGGTATCGTAATTTTTAGCAAAAATTCTCAAAAAATGAGAATAACTTACGAATTACGTTAGGAAAATATTAATTTTAAACAATTACGGGTCTAATGCCTGTTACTGAAGTACAATAGGTGAGTGGTTTGTTGTTTACGTCTTCCAATCTGCCCTGCCAGCTAAACTATGTACCTATGGTTTATTGGGCATATCCTGGCTATTGATTCATAATTACGGTCTACTTCCTTTCTTTTTTTGCGGTATCAGTCACGTTGGAATTTTGGGGGTAGACTTTTCACAAAAATGTGACCTAAAACACCCCTTTTCCTTTGATTTTGTATGGGTTTTCTGGTCTGCTTATGGCGAAAAATAACTGTTACTAAGAAGGGGACTTATCATGATAGTCTAACTCACCAACAATTTTGCCATGGATTTTAAAGGTCGCACTTTTATCACCTAACTTCATAGTAATGTCTAACCCCTCAGATAAAAGGAATGGCTATCTACCCTGTAACACCTTAATAATTTCTGTGTGAACTTTAAATTTTCACTCAGTAATATTTTGCCTATGACTTAGTTTATCTGCATCCAAAAATGTACACTTGTTACGTGTTAGAGAACATTACATACAGTACATGTTTATTTTACTCTGTACTTATCTGCAACTTTTAAGGCCTTACCTTGTTTAAATGTAAATTTTTCAACCACAGGCCTTATTCACGATGATTGGGGGCCTGTTTGTGTACAACCACAAGGGCGAGGTGCTGATATCTCGTGTATACCGAGATGACATCGGAAGAAATGCTGTTGATGCCTTTCGGGTGAATGTTATTCATGCAAGGCAGCAAGTTCGCTCGCCGGTCACCAACATAGCTCGAACATCATTTTTTCACATCAAGGTATGTTTATGAAGGTTTTGGAGTTGTTCTTGTAGATTTCCTCATCTTTGAAATTAAACAATGCTTGCACATATTGCCAGACAATATATCGCTTTATTAGTCTCAACATCTAATATTAACTTATGTTAATATAAGTTCCTTGCTCTTGTTTGATTAAAATAAAAAAAAGAAAGTATGCAAGAACTTCATGGCTATCACTTCTCTTGGATCATGACAATACACAGAATCAAAGTAGGTATATTTCTAAATTCATCCTTACAAAGATATTGATCTTGGACATGATTTACATTGATGTAAGTGCTGGGTGGGATTCCAACGCACATCCCAACCACAAATATCATCAAATGTGTTCATAATCTTATATACAGGGTGGCCCAGGGACACTGGTCCTAAAATTTTTTTTAGGTAGAGGGATCATAAAAAGTCATTAAAAAAAAACATTAGTACCGCGAAAATCAATACTTTAGAAGTTATGATTTTTTCAAGTTTCTTGCGTTGACCACTGTCGCTGGGCCACCCTGTATTAGCATCTCCTTGCAATAATAAAGTGTGCATTAGGATATCACTAAAAAAAAAACTGAATTGCACAAAAATACAGCAAGTAATCATCAAAAGTGGACATTAATTGTTCAATCAAGCAGTCTTATCTCTTCAAATTGATTTCTTCCTGACAACCTGTGGTATACGAGTTTCTACTCCTTCCTACTCATAATTTATCTTATTTTCTATTACTTCTAATTCTATCTATTATTTTAATGTAGGTGCACAGTTTTGAGCTAATAAATTATTTCTATTTATTTCCAGCGTGCGAACATCTGGCTAGCTGCAGTCACTAAACAAAATGTCAACGCAGCCATGGTATTTGAGTTCCTACTCAAGATCATTGATGTGATGCAGTCTTACTTCGGCAAGATATCTGAGGAGAACATTAAGAACAACTTTGTGCTGATCTACGAGCTGCTCGATGGTGAGTGGGAATCCCCGTGTATAGTATTAATAGTAATGGGAGATGTTTACTCCTAATAATCTATAATGGTGGTACAAAGGCCAGCAGATGAGGTTTTCACAAATAGTTAATTGTCCTCTATCCTAAACCATATGACTTTGTCATAAAGATGAGAATCTACATAGGAAATTAGATTAGGCAGTTTGTCCTGCAAAGTTGGGGGCAAACATGCGCAACGCGACGGAGTTACCTGTTCTGTGGGGTCAGGCTGCCGCCTTCTACGGCCTCGATCCGCTCGGCTGCGACGCCCACGTATTTCAAAAGGCGTCGCGGACAAACATAATATGTCGAAAATAGAGGGCGTCCTGGCCGCGCGCCTTGTATTATTTCGCCTTGGATCTTGCTATTTGTATGGTTTTGATGCACAGTCCTGCAGGTTCTAGACATAACAGTTTAACAAACCCATTTTTGTAATATCATGTTATTTCCATGTTACAGAGATCTTGGACTTTGGCTACCCCCAAAATTCAGACACTGGTGTCCTCAAAACATTTATCACTCAACAAGGCATCAAATCTGCTTCTAAAGAGGAACAAGCACAGATTACATCACAGGTAAGAATTAAAAACCCCTGTTTAAAACAGCCATTCAGTTGAAGTTTAAAAATAAAGGTATTTTTGATATTATTTTAGTGATGTTATTATTATTTTTAGCATTTTCCATGCAGTATCTTTACTAAAGATCTGAAAACCAGAAAAAGGAGAACATTCAGTCTACTTGGCATCAGGCGGTACTGAAACCACCGTCTTTCGCGAACCGGGCGACTTCACTAACCACTGTGCTACTGAGACAATTAACATCCAAGGTGTTTAAGGTGTATCTGCGTCTAACATTGATGGAAACTACCTAGCTCATAGGGATATCAAATATACCAGAAAGATTCGGCCGGTCTGTTAATGATCTCGGTAGCACAGTGGTTAGTGCAGTCGCCCAGTTTGCGAAAGACGCGGGTTCGATTCCCACCTTTAAACATAATTTTTTGATCATTTAAGTGATGTTATTATTGATGGGTCTTCTGTACTTAGTTTTTCTATTTGTCTGCAGGTAACGGGTCAAATCGGTTGGCGCCGCGAAGGGATCAAATACAGACGCAATGAACTATTCCTAGATGTGCTCGAGTATGTCAACTTACTGATGTCTCCACAAGGTATGACACATCTAAATAATGTATTTTCATGTTTGTTTCCATTAACTAAGTCATTTTTGAGACTATCTTGCAATTCTAACTATTCCCGCTTGCACCACGGGCACCGCGGGAGCTAGCTCCTTCTCTTTACTATTTATTTATGTATCTATTGTCAGGGTAAGCTCTAGCGACCTATCGTCTCATCGCCAAGGGACTCTAGGCTGTCTATCTTCCTAACCTTTTATCATGAGAACCCCATTCGATCTTGAGCTCGAATTTACCTGTATGATAATAACCTAACTAATTTTCATACATGTATCAAAAAGTTTTAGTCAACTCAAAGCTCAAACATTTTATGGCGTTTTTCCGCGCGTAAGTTAATGGTCGTTTTAGGAAAGCCATATGGACGCCTTTCTTCCAGGCGCAACTGCTACGAACGTTTGTCTCGCTTGTAAGCTCGTATAAGCGCGAGTCTTTCAGCTTGGGCAAACACGCCGGCATAAGCCAGTGCGCGCGAGTCTGATTTTTCAAACGCGAAATGAAGCGCGCGTGGTTAACTAATCACTACGGATCTAATAACATAACATACTCTCACGACCATATATAATCCCTAATGGATAAGTCAGAGGCGCACTGATTGTTGCCGTCATGGTTAACGGAACATTCAAAAGCCCACATTTTGCCGAGGAAATTTGAACCAATCATGGTAAAGTGCGAGCCTACCGCCGTTATCTGGGTTGCTAGGGTTTTATAGCGGTGTTTTCCATCCCTGGAGAATTAGCCGCAAATTGTAAGTGCAGTAAACACAAAGTGGGTGTGTTCCGGCCAGATTTGATCTCGGGGCCACTGGGTTCCGAGCCAGAGTGTTTAACCACTAATAACGCATGGTAAATTCTCGGACAGCATAATTCGAGTTCAGGATCGAAGAAATAGAAATAGTTTATTTGTCCATTCAACATAGTTACAATCACTGTTTGTTTATCAAGTAAAAACTTATGTGATGTTAGTAGAAAATGACAGCTACCCTCCGCGCTATTCATGAATTGCGCTATTCGTGCAAGTGTGCATTGTGAATGACACCCCTGGCTACATTGGGGGATATGCCATTGTTTCAGGTCAAGTGCTATCAGCCCACGTGGCGGGCAAAGTGGTGATGAAGTCGTACTTGTCGGGCATGCCGGAGTGCAAGTTCGGCATCAACGACAAAATCGTCATGGAGGCCAAAGGCAAAGGGAATGGTTGGTATCAATAGTTGATGTAAGTTTTGTGAGATTTGCTTAAAACCCTTCTGGCTAGTTAGAACAATCGGCTTGGAAATTAAAAGGATAAAATTAACCGTATCCAACCGTCTGCTAAGCCATCTTATATAAAACGTGGACGAAAATCCCTTAAAAAAGTTGAGCCATATTAGTAAAATAAAATAAAATGTGTTTATTAACCAAAACATAAAGATACAAGACTCTATGACTCCCACACCAGGCAAAGCAGGAATATTGCAGGAGAGTAAGTATGGGCACATTTTCCTATGAAAAAAAAAAATAAAAAACAAAATTTAAAAAGAATTATATAAAAAGTATAAATTCTAAATTTTAGCAAAATACCGCTTAACACTGGCAGACTCGACAAAGGTTCGGTCCTTTTTGAGTGAAAGATGTTATGCGCACACGCGTCCAGTATGTCTGCACTTTTTTTTAAAGGCATAGGAAAAAGGAAAAGAATATCGTTAACTTTTCGATTAGCGGTTCGAGCTAGACCAACAGCAGAGGTGAATTTCATTAATTGTACTCGAACGTTAGACTAAAATCGTAAAAAGTGTAGTTAAAACCCGGTTATAGTATCATTTTTTTAAGAAATGTTTATGCTCTCATTTCCTGGCACTGTTATGGCTGAACTCCTAATATCCGTCAAATACCACTTCTTAGATAAGATAGTTCAGAGAATCATGGGTTTCTAGGTGCTAAAGCCTACATGTTAGCGACGCCGACAGACAAATGAAGCCACTTGACATTGGCAGAATCGACAGACGGTGCGGTCCGTTTTGAGTGAAAGGTAAAATTAGCGTCCCGAATTGATGAATTTCCTGAGCGTGAGTGACGCGTGCTATTATCACTTTGGTTAAAATAAGTGTAGATACTGACAATAGTTTCTCGCTACATGTCCCGTGGGCGGCATCTCGGGCAACACGGACAGCGACCCGGCGCGCTCCGGCAAGCCCGTGGTGGTCATCGACGACTGCCAGTTCCACCAGTGCGTGAAGCTCAGCAAGTTCGAGACGGAGCACTCCATCTCGTTCATACCGCCGGATGGGGAGTTTGAACTGATGAGGTGAGATTTATTCTTTAAGTTTATTTTTATTGTACTGATTTTTGAAATGAAAGAATTTTTTTGTGTCATATTATACAGGGTGATTTTTTCAAGTGGGTATGATAGGCCGAATCCTTAACTATAAGGGATAAAGAAAAATGCTCAAAGGAGTCACAAGACCGATTATGGCAAAAAAAGCTGCATACTCAGATTTTTTATATTAATTTTGCACTATAGTCCGTTCGCGTTAAGAATGCAGTAATTTCATACTTGTCCTTCGATCTAGCACGCTCCCTTACCAATCAAATCGTTCCTAATTAGAAAGTGAAGTCCACAGTGACCAGTTGAACGCATACTTTCGAACGCAAAGGTTGTGGATCTGAGTTTTATTGTGTGGGTTGTAGATCTCAGTTTTTTTGTTAGTAACATTTTAAAAAAACACTGCATTCTTAATGCGAACGGACTATAGCTAGGAATCGAAACTGCTGGTTTTGGAAAAAATAGTCGCCCTGAATATTGCGCCCTGTAGTGTCGACAACGTATGATTAAGTTCTAAAACAAGTATCTTGTTGTCAGTCAGCGTTTTAATAAATTTCCTTTTCTTCTTCCTTTCTTCATGTCTAATCTTATTCGCAGGTACCGCACCACAAAAGACATATCCCTCCCATTCCGCGTGATCCCTCTCGTCCGCGAAGTAGGCCGCACCAAGATGGAAGTCAAGGTGGTGCTGAAGAGCAACTTCAAACCCTCTCTCCTAGGCCAGAAGATCGAGGTTAAGATCCCCACGCCGCTGAACACGAGCGGGGTGCAGCTGATATGTCTGAAGGGAAAGGCGAAGTATAAGGCTTCGGAGAACGCTATTGTGTGGAAGTAAGTACTGTCATTTTCATTAGGTAAAAGTTCAAAATATAAAAGAAACCTTTATTACTATGACTCTCTATATCAAGTATGGTCAATAACAGGCTACCCATATCCTCTTTGATCTATTGTAAATAAATGTTATTTAGCAAGAGCAAGATGAAAACGAAAATGGGTAGTCTTATGTGCCGTTGACTGTACATTGTGCTTGGTTTGTTAGTATCATTTTGGGAAATGATGATTTATGGAGAAGACAAATCAACAAATCAAAACCCATGTAAATCATAGCGATAAGCCATCCTTACTTTACGTCCTAAATATCTGTGAATATTGTTGTGTAATTGTTTTCTTTGTGCACTAAAGTATAACTTATCTTGTTAAGAATCAAACGCATGGCGGGCATGAAGGAAACTCAGCTGTCTGCGGAAATTGAGCTGCTAGAAACTGACACCAAGAAGAAGTGGACCAGGCCGCCCATCTCCATGGGCTTCGAGGTGCCCTTCGCGCCGTCTGGCTTCAAGGTAAGGTTCACTGGTTTTCTGGCCATAATACAAACTGGAATACGATGGTTTTATTTACTTGTCTAATTAGTCTAACCAGACAAGTGAACAAAA
Organism: Udea ferrugalis; assembly: GCA_950022985.1. Lineage (NCBI taxonomy): Eukaryota > Metazoa > Arthropoda > Insecta > Lepidoptera > Crambidae > Udea > Udea ferrugalis. Next base: position 15,257,999 of record OX465527.1, on the reverse strand, counting down.
CCATCGTATTCTTTACCCATAAACTCACACACACAGTTTATGGAATGGTACGCTCTACCTCTGGTTAGTCATACAGAAGGCCTCAATCAGTGCCTCCCAATCAGTGCTTAACAGGTGAGATGGACTGTCAATGCGTATACGTCACTGTATGATTAATATAAAATCGACAGTTTACATTTCAAGCTGTCACATACTGTTTATAATTTAACGCATTATTTCACACATGAAAATTGTGAAACCATCTCTGATTGGCGTTTGAAGGGTCTACTTCCATAGAGTTAGGAATGTCTAATTCTAATTCTAGAAATGTCTGCTCTAGACTATTTGATGCGGGTGTTAAATTAATCCGAATATGTTTCCCCCCTAGGTCCGGTACCTGAAAGTGTTCGAGCCCAAACTGAACTACTCGGACCACGATGTGATCAAATGGGTGCGCTACATCGGCCGCTCGGGGCTCTATGAGACCAGATGCTAAGATGACAAGGCTACATTGTAAGTAATCTCTCACAATGATAGAAATAAGGACTTTTTTTCTGTTCTGATTGAATTTTCCTTTGTAAATTAAGCCACCGCTCGTTAAAACACTATTCGCAGTTTGTGTTGTCAAAATCTCCAGCTCGTGAGGCTGAACTTGACTCATTTTGCTGGACTCTGTGGCTCAAAATGCGAGCAAGTCTTGAAAAAAACGTATACAACTGTTTTTTTTTTCAACTTGTATGAACTATTACACCAATACTACATTGAAAAAAAACTTTACGGAATCTAATCGAATCTAAATTTACTTATCCGACGTTTCGACTATTGTGCAGCCGTGATTACTGTATTAAAAAGATGTTATGTCACAATGTAGTAGGTACATTTTTTCAGAAACCTAAACTGTAAATTTTTAGTTCTAGTAGTCTACCACTTCTGACTCTCACGATGCTATTTTTCCTTATATTCTATTGTTGTTCTTTATTCTGTAAATACTATTAGGTATATTTCTCTGGTTTCTCTATGTGCAACTAATTATTTGTGGAATTGTTTGCCAGGATTCTGCAAGCGTATCGGACACGGCGGGCTGGACATCGGGCAGTAATGGCATGTTACATAATACTATAGTTTTGTATATAATTTCAAGTAATTCTGATCAACTTCAACTCATGAAATTCCTTAAAATTTTATTTTTCTATTTTTTAATCTAATTAATAATTTACATATTATTTTTCTGCTGCTCTTTCTGAGATCAACAGAGTGGGTCTGTTTTGTATGCAGCGCATACGTAAATAGTTTTATTTTTACTCATGTTTCATATTTTATGTATAGATTAAGGAGCAGTTTGTAGCACTTAGTAAATGTTTGGAGTCTGATTTTGAATGGTATTACGTTTATTAACTTCTAGTTGACACTAAGTATGTCTTGAGACCTGAGAAACGTACCTTTTACTGATTTCCCGCTAACTGGCGGGTTTGGTTCCCTAAGAATACTGAATTATTATTTGATGATTACTGATACGAACAAAGCTGGTTTTCTGTTCTACATATTTTTTTTAAATAGCGATTGATGCCGTTCTTAACAACTCTTGTTAATGCTTTTGTATTAAGAATTTTAAGACTTGTTGAGTTGATGATGCCAAAAGTCTAACATTCAAAATCAGGCTCAAGTTTCAAAAGCTAGTTGTGGTGTGTCACAGGTTTTTGTAATACGTCAATGCCACATCGAATCTCCTTATTTTAATGAAATTGTATATTATGGTTTTGATGTTGATTTTATTGCACAAAACGTGAATCAGTAGATAATTGATTCAAATTGCGCAATTTATTTTATTCGATTTGGTTTTCAAAAAAATATCGCTTCAAAACTTATACGGGCGCATACTTGCGATTTTTACTCCAAAATCAAATAAATACAGTGTAACCCACAATAGCTTTCCGCAATTTTTATTTCATGGCCTAGAAGTTTTAAAGTTCTTAGGAATTAAATATATTATATGTAGCTATTTTTTATATTGCTCAAAATGTATTTATGATACTGATATATGTATAATAATTTTATTTAAAATTAATTTAATAAATCGTTGGTAAATAAATAAGTGTTTTTATAAATGTTAAAATCTCATGTATGCGCCGTTAATAAAAGAATTAACATTACTGACATTTCATTATCAATGTATCTTATATTGTTAATAAATTGGAATTAGTGTAGAATTTTGTGTATAAATCAAGGAATAAAATATTTCAAGTTTATAGACTATCACGGCAGACCAAATGTAAGAAGTATTATTTGTATATGTGGAATGAATACACTTTTGTGGCTAGTAAACATTAAATTGATGTTAGATAGAGATTGATTTGCTGTCGGTACACAAATCCGGAATGTCTAAATTTGAACCCTTTCTAACACACTACCTCTTGTATATTTCAACATTAACTCCAAATTGTACACTCACATTTTATAAAATTTTAATTTTAATTCCACCTTCGTAGGTACTAAAAATATAATGTTTTTTCCTGTTAGCTCTCGCTCACTCATACATTTCAGGGAGGAAGACTCTCATACAAAAATGTATGATAAAAGTGAAGCTCATTTCAATCCATTCATCTGCGTGGGTCTATTCTATGATATTTCTAAGTCCTGTTTCAAAAACAAGACCAAAATTAGTAGGTCGGATACCATACCATTCCTTTAGAATTAGACCAACCTTATATTTATATAAGTATTCGAAATATATATAATTTAAATATATCACTATGGTAATATAAAGTTAATATAATATTAGCTTTAAATTGTAGTATTAACGCTTAATGAATACGGTTTCTTGGAATACAAGTTGGAATTTGGCATTTTGAAAAATATACCTTTCCTAAAGATCGCTGCTAACACAGTTACATCGCGTAAGACAAGATTCATCTATAGGGGTCTCTGACTAATGCCTATTAATAAAAAAGATGTCGCTACTAGCATTTGAGGAATGGAATAATTTCTTAGAAAAATTATAAACGTATCTTCGTACATCGTGTGTCCTTTCCGATTCCCTTTCACCTCATCTGATAGTAGTGTAACCTAAACGCTTATAACGGTAAGTTTTGTAAGGAAGTAAAACCAAAATATTATATTTTAGTAAATTTTAGCTATTGCTTCATAACTGTATGTTTTGTAACGTTTAAATTTTCTAATAATCATAATGTAACTGTTCAGGTGTGTATCAGGATTTACAAATAATTTTGTGTGAGGTAAGCTGAAATTTTCTGAATAGATTGTGATCTTAAACCTAAACTTACAAAATATCCCTAATTCCTTGCGCGATGTTGACATAAGCGATAGGTGTAAAGTTATCTGTAATGCTGTGTATGAGCCCGAATCTTCGGGGTGTATATTGTAAGTGCATGCTGTTATAGAAAATGCTTATATTGTATCGTGTTACAAAAAGAATAATGTACAATAAATTATAAAAAAACAAGATGATGTTTTATTTTTCTGTCGGAATAGGAGCACCTATCTACTTATCAGGGTGTCTACTACGTTGCAAACGGGGATTAACTTGCACCGAAAGCCATTAAAAAAAGGTGTGACAGTTAAGACCATTTAAGATTGCGTTACCACCAGAGATGTGCCAGGGATGGGTTTCTTAAGAACCTATAGAAACTCTTTATTTTACTAGCTTCGCTCAGCGCAGCTCTAGTGGAAACGGTTTAGCGGGATAAGGATTTTGTACATACCTTCAGCTTTTGTAGCGAGGGATGTTTCAGTGTGCTAGTGGAGCACGATGCACGCTTTAGATAGAGGCAAGTAAGAAATTGCTGCAGTTACCAGTCTGTGTTTGTTAGAGGTAGACGTGTTAAAGAACCCGCCACTCATCCTAGCGCCGCTCATCTTTGCACCGTTACATACGTCTGCCACACATCCTCGCAATCGCATCCTCCTCTTCCGAGCACAGCTCTGGTAGAAACGCACCTTTAGGGGAGTATGCCAGGACAGTAGTTTTTGCATAAAAGGAGTTTGTTCTCTGGCCGTCTGGTTTAAAATGCCAACCCCATACCTGACTGCAACGCTTGTCACGTTAGGTCAGTTAGTAGAAGGGGTCCTGACTCGTTCTACTCGGGCGACACGTATGGGTTCAATACGTGTCGATATTATTTTTATATACCTATTGCACATAAAGTAAATGTGAATTTGAGCAGCCTGTCATGTCTAATACTTAATACTTCACTTTGTGTTAAGGATAGTTAATTGATTCATCAGGAAAGCCTCACTCAAATATGAATTCCCTCAACAATTAAGAGTCGATGGCGATTGACAAGACGCGTTATCGAGCGATTCAGTGTTTTTTTTTTCTAAAACCATTTGTCATGTGCGCGTCAACATCAATTCTAATTTCATGTTTCATGTACGCATTGAACGCTGCCGCGTGACCAACGAGTACGAGTGACTAAAAGTGCTATGTAGAGAGTTATGCTCGGCATTTCGCCACGAGCCTGAGTCAGACATTTAGGAGGAGATTCGTAAAAAGACTGGAGTCGCCGACGTGTCCCAGCTGGTAAGCAAATTGAAGACATAGCGCTGAGAACTGATGGCTGTTGGGGTCGAAAATTTGTGGACCATTTAAGGGCAAACGCAGTATAAAGCGTCCACCCGCAAGGTGGACGGACAAGCTAATAAAAGTCGTAGGATATCCTATGGCGGAGAGGCCTTTGTTTAGCAGTGGAGTTAAAGCGGATGATAATAAAAATAACATTATTGAAACGTAATGTTTTCTAATATTTACGCGAACACTAGGTACCTATACATCGAAATAAAACAACTAAGTAAATCCGAAAAGAATCCGTGAAGTTGTTTTATTTCGATTATTGAAACGGTCAATTACAAGGTTCTGAATCGCTATCCTGTGAAGGAAACATCTCAGATGGAAGGGGAAGATTGAGTTATGTAGCCTTTTCAGCCCTGGAGATTACATAAACAAGCAAGATCCGCCCGCAAGGTGGACCGACGAACCTGACAAAGGTCGCGGAATCCGGATGGACGCAGGCCGGGCGCTCTGGAAATCAATGGGGGAGGCCTATGTTCAGCAGTGAACTTCTTGCGGCTGCTAATGATGATGATGATGATAACATAAACACTGGAAATACTTGATACAGAATACCAGTGGGTCGTGAAGAGCTCTGCCGTCGCGCCCGTATACTGAGCGGAGCCACATTGTGGTACCTACACAATAGTGTATACTCATATTTGTTTTTTATGTTAAGTTAGTTAAGTTGTATTTTATTTCATTTTCGTTTTGTTTAGATTACTTTCTTTTCGTAAATTTAAATGTGTATGTATTTGTACCAAATAAACTTTTTTCTATTTCTATAGTGAAAGCTAGCTAGCTTTTGTTCAGAATAGAAAATACAGGTTAAATACAGTTACAGAAAACAACCACCCAAGAGTTTAAAAAACTTTCAAATCAACCAAAAACATTGCAGGTGAGTCCCACTTAGGCACTTAGGTTATTTCAACAAAATCTCCTCTCGAGCGGGCATGCAATCCCATTACGGCGTAACGATGGAACAAAACGAAGAGAATTGGTTAGATTCAGCAATCCACAAAACAAATCTGGCTGCAAGATTCGAGACGAGTTTTTGAGATGTAGACAAAAAATTGGCCATCAACCGGGTTTTACAGAGTCGTCTTCGGGTTGAAAGGTTCCTTATTGAACCTTATTTTGATTTCGTTAATTTTAAATTCCACACTCGGGTCATAAGCAATGGAATTTTAATTGTAAAAGTGACCTATAGTTAACGACTCTAAGGACCCAGTAGCCATTCACTGTTCGCATTCCGAGTGATATTTGATGACCAAGATAGTAAATTAGGGAAGACCCAATGATGTAGCATTCTCTACCAGTCAAACATTGGGCTTCTTGACAGAACCGTTTATTTATTTATTCATATAATAATTGCCCAAACTGGCTTACAGTTGCTTTGGGCAACTGTTGACGATGCAAAATTCAATAAAGCCGCCTAAATTGTTCAACTTTTTAAAAGTTCTTGTGATGTATTTCTGTTTTCTGTGTTGTGCGTAATAAAGTACATCTTATCAAACAATATGTTACTCCATTTGTTCGTTTTCGTTTCAACTTCGTTTTCTTGTTCGGTGATAATTACTGTTATGTTTTAAATTATCTAGAAGTGTTATTGACATCGCTGATAATCATCATATGCAAGATGTCCAAATACCTATATACGTTAAAATTATGAGCGTTGAACAACTTTTTCGAGGGTTTATTTAGAAAGGAAACCTCTTCGATCGTGCAGTCTTCGTGAGTTCTTTACAAGTGTTCCATACTTAAAGTTACTCGTAATTGCTTCTTAACCAATTTTCTTCATACTTTTTACTAACTGAACGTAATTACGTTCATAGCATGCAGACATTCGGCAGTTACTCGCGTCGGCTGCTTGTCGTAGGCTGTTTCAACTTGTTAGCTTGTCTGGAGCTGTTGTCGCCCTCCAATAGTGGGTTTGCTGTTGTTTTATTTGAGAAGTGGTACAATGAAAGGGGAAATGTGTCTATATGAGACCAAAGCTACTGGGTTAATACTCGTACTTCTTTATATTTATATTCTTATTGTTTGTAATATTCGTCACGGTCATTATCTGCAATGACTCTCCGAGAACACACAAACAAAATAGCCGCAAAATAACGCAAAATACTTAGGTGTGTTCGGCCTGAGTTAAACTCGCGACCACGGGCTTCAAGTCAAAGCGTTAAACCACTGGGCCACAGCGCTCTCCAAATAATTCAAGTTGCATGAGGTAGGTACCAACACTGTTAAAATTTAAAGATCCTAAGATGAGAATTGGGAAATGTTGAAAGTTGAAATCATGATTAACAGTGAATTCTCTTCCTATCTCTTCAACTACAATCTATGCAAGTACAGGTAAGCTTCCGCCCGAGGAATTCCACAGATTGCAAATTTGCCTAAGGAACCCTAGAAATAATATGCAATTCGAGGTTCCATCATGTTGCAATCTCCACAATAATAGGATCCGTTTTAATCTTCGGCCCGGCCATCGGCTGACGCCGGCGTCTTCGTCTCGAGTGCTAGGGAGGGGCTGGATGAGTCGATAACTCGATAAATATATTGATCGTTAAGGTGATGCCATTAAGAGTTAAAATTAACTATCGATGAATTCTGAACTCTGACATCTCTTTACAATCATCTATTAATGGGTAAACCGGCAAGTTGTAACACCGTTCACTTTTCAGGTTTTAAAAAAAAAGTCTCAAACCTTCTAACCTAATCTAACCGAGTCGCCTTCGCCCCGACTCTATGTATAGGGCAGGCAAGTACCACACAGGTACTACAGCAAACGTTCAATATTTTACGATAGAAATGTTGTCCGTCAGTTCACCATTTATTGATTGTCACGGATAGATTATCATAAACTGTCACAAAAGAAGAAAAACTGGATTGTAAACATGTCGTAGTTTACAATTTATCGATAGTTTATAGAATCGCGAGACAGATTGTAAATTGACTGATATATTGATTTGTAGGAGATAGATTGTGATTGTGGGGAAATATATATCTGGGACTCAATAAAAGTACTCTATGTGAACTCATGTTATTTAATGCATAAGACAAGTAATCAATCAATAAACAAATCAATAAAATTTTAGCAGTCGGTATTTGTATAAGAAACTTTTGAACGTTCGTCTGTGGTGTAGAAGTCTGGAAATCCAGAAGTTGTATAATATTTAAATCGTATACTCGTCTGCTCTATTACTCGTATTTATGCGATAGTGATATCTAAACCCCTAAAGTTAGAGTCTACTTCAAGTAATTATTATATACTTGAGTATTAATATGACTAGTGCTACAAAGTTTGCTACAAATCAAACTTTCGTAACGCTACTGCGAGGTGCTACGACGTGCTACAACTTGCTACGGTGTAACGCTGCTACGTGATGCTACAAAATGGCTTCCTGATAATGTTATAGTCATGAATTAGCATAAATGATGTAAAAACGTTTTGTTTTTTTTATAAAATATTTTTTTATGTATGACTAGCGGCCGCCCGCGACATCGTCCGCATTAAAACCAAATCATATTTTTTTTTATAAAAGTACATTATTCTAAAGTTTAATTAAAATCCATTCAGTAGTTTTTACGTGAAAGAGCAACACGGCACATTCACACATGCAAACTTTCGCCTATATAATATTAGTAAGATGAAAAGGAATTGATCTAGCATTCATATTTTCGGTTTTTTTCAGTAAGTTAATATTTAGGTAATTTCGGCCTGCATCAGTATTCCTTGTTACTATCAAAAGTGAATTAAACAAATATCTAAAATATTTGCGTTTCCTTGCAGAAATATCTCCGAATCATGAATCTATTTTAGGTACCAAAGAAGTCTTATAGGATTCTTAATGACCTAGGTATTTGAAAGTTATTTTATTTTCCACCACACCGCCAACTGTAGAGTTGGCCTTAGTGGCATTCATTCTGCCTTTAGTAAAATTTATTGCTGTGCATAGAATGAATAAATGCATCATTACATTAATTTTATTTTATTGTTACTCTTTATGTATTTATTTATTTATTTATTCTTTATTGTACTAATTTACAAAAAACAAGTACAAATGGCGGACTTAATGCCAGGAGGCATTCTTTACCAGTCAACCGCAAGGCTCAACAGAGAGTTTAAGGAGATTGGGTTGTGGATTTATAGTATGTATATTTACTTTATGTGTATGTACATTATCATTGTTATTTATTTTAATTTTATCGTTTCATATAAGTTTATGTATTCTTATCATTCAGTTTGTTCATTAAATTATGTATCACTCTCATATCTCTTTAGCTATAGCAAGTTGCATAGCCCAAACTTCCTGAATTCTCTGTTATGCCTAGCCTTGACTGGTAGAGAATGCCTCCAGGCATTAAGTCCGCCAATTGTATTTATTTCTTAATTTTGTGCAATGAATAAATTAATAAATGAATGAAATACAGCAAATCCATATCCAGTAGCTGTCAAGAAGAAATGTAGACCCATGTGTTCCTCCAGACATGTCCAGGCACGTCAGCGTGCGGCCGTGACGCACGACTAGTGCTGGCTGGGCGCGCGCCAACATCGATGCAATTGTTATATAATCGGAATTCAATTAAACGATTTACGACGTGTATCGGCTGTGAGTTGGCACTGGCTGCGATTCATTGCCTGTCGCACTCCTGGAGAATGCTTGATGGAGCTAGCATCTAGTGCTTTCGAACATGATTGCTGTTTTATAACTATTTCAAAGACTGGTGAAATACACATTTGAATTCGAAGGCGAATTTTAAATTTTGTGTTTTTATCTTTTCATATTAGTTTTTGTATTTTTATCATTCAGTATGTTCATTAAATTATGTATCACTCTCATATCTTTTTAGCTATAGCAAGTTGCATAGCCCAAACTTCCTGAATTCTCTGTTATGCCTAGCCTTGACTGGTAGAGAATGCCTCCAGGCATTAAGTCCGCCAATTGTATTTTTTTTTCTTAATTTTGTGCAATAAATAAATTAATAAATGAATGAAATACAGCAAGTTTTTGGGGGTCGAAATTGCTCGCGTCCGTATGCTGTACCCTCGAGACCATACACGTGACCCCTGGGTGGTGCCAAACGAGCAATAATTTCCTGGTGGTAGGCTTCGGCCGCGGCTAGTTACCACCGCCAAGGCAAAGACACGTCGCCAAACGTTATTCAACGTGTTCCGGCGTGATGCCTTGGGAGCCCTTACGAGAGGTTGGGTCTGGACTGTTGCGCTGCGCCGAGAAACCGGGTGCAACGAGGCGGTGCCAATGTTCCGGAAGCCTCATCTTGGAGAGCAGCGGGATCCGAAGCACGGTTTTTCCGCTGGCCGACCGCAGTTAGTAGGGGGCCCAAGTAGTAGGCCAGCCACCTATGAAAGGCTGCCCCGCCAACTCGCGAAAAATCTCAGAATGCTCCATCGTGCCGGTTGGCGACCGGATGACAGGACCCGATGGCCATTCTGGGGGGGTTCGGGCGTCCCCGCGGTCTCCAGATGAGTCTCCCAGCGGCGCGGCGGTGCTGCTATCGTTGCTGGGTTGACGGTGCGCGCCTTGTCCAACTGCCTTCCTCTCGCCTATTCACTCTTCCCAACCCACTGATGGCAAAGTTTAGTAAAAGCAAGAGGTTTTTACAGCGGAAGCACGTCCTGTCGCTCCAAGTGCACCTCTGTAACATTCGAGGCCTGCACTCAAATCTCGTTGCAGTCCACCACCACCTCGAGACTGATAAGCCTCACCTACTCTTTGTCACGGAGACGCAGATCAGGTGTCCATCAGACGCGGCGTACCTTAACTACCCAGGGTATACCCTGGAGCACAAATTTAAACAACGCTCTGGCGTGTGCGTGTATGCCCGCGATGGCATCTGCTACCAGCGTCTCCGCAGCCTTGAGAGACCTGGATTTTCTGTCCTATGGGTTTTGGTGGACACAGGCGTGGAGAAAGTTCTCTATGCCTGTGTCTACCGGTCGCACAGCGGTGATCAGGAGACGACCAAACTTTTCGAGTACCTCGGTGCTGCGGCTGACATAGCCCTACATCGGTATCCGTCTGCGCAGTTAGTGTTTCTGGGGGATTTTAACGCCCACCATCGTGACTGGTTGTTCCCATACCAGAACACTGACCATGCTGGAAGAGAGGCGCTGAGATTCTCTCTGTCGCTAGATCTCACCCAGCTCGTAAAGGAAGCCACGCGAATACCTGATGTCTCTAGCCACACACCGAATTGCCTGGACCTTCTGCTGACTACAGATCCAGACCGCTACTATGTGTCGGTTGCCGCTCCTCTTGGCAGTTCTGACCATTGTCTGGTGAAGGCTGTGTCGAACTACTCCCCGCCTGATCCTAGCCCTAAGGGCACAAGGCGGATGTGGCGATACAAGTCGGCGGACTGGGACGAGATGCGGCATTTCTTTGCATCTTATCCTTGGCAGCAAGCTTGCTTCTCTTCTGGCGATGCATCGGAATGCGCTGACGCTATTTCAGAGGTGATCTGTCGGGCTATGGAGTATTTCATTCCATTTTCCGACGTATCCCTCGATAGCCGAGCTCCCCGGTGGTACAACACTGATTGCGCTGCCGCTGAGGCGGTTAAGCAATCGGCGTACCGAGCCTGGGCTAATGCCCGCGCGCGTAAAGCATCCGACGTCAGCGTAAAGAAGAGAGCCTATAACGCTGCTGCCAAGTCCTGCAAAAAGGTACTCGGAAAGACTCGTTTCGACCGTGTGAGCCGTATTGGTGCCAAACTCGCCTCTTGCCCATCGGGTAGCAAGGCATTTTGGTCCTTGGCTAAGTCGGTCGAATCGAATTTTTGCCGCTCATCGCTACCACCGCTGATGAAGCCTGACGGATCTCTGGCCCACTCTGCGGAAGAGAAAGCAAATTTATTTGCTGCTCTTTTTGCAAGCCATTCGCGTCTTAGTGCTGGAAGCCAAACACCACCTATATTACCTCCATGCGGCTCAGTTTTGCCTGAGTTCCGCATCCGCCAGAAAGAGGTACTAAAAACGCTTCGCACTCTCGACGTGAATAAGGCCAGTGGTCCTGACGGGATTCCTGCAGTGGTCTTGCGGAATTGTGCGCCCGAGTTGTCTCCTGTACTGACACGCCTGTACCGCCTCTCTCTATCAACGGGACAAGTTCCGAAGTCTTGGAAGCTTGCCAACGTGCAACCTGTGCCCAAAAAAGGCAGTCGAGCCGACCCTGGCAACTACAGGCCAATTGCAATCACCTCTATACTTTGTAAAAGTATGGAACGTGTTATTAACAACCGGCTCCTGGCGTACCTTGAGGACAACAGTCTGCTTAGTGATCGACAGTACGGTTTTCGCCGAGAACGGTCAACTGGTGATCTTCTTGCGTACGCTACTCACTTGTGGGGCGAAGCCGTCGAGAATCACGGCGAGGCTCTTGCCGTCTCTCTCGACATCTCAAAGGCATTTGACAGGGTCTGGCACGATAGCCTTAAAAGCAAGCTACCGTCATACGGAATTCCCACCGCACTGTGTCACTGGATATCTGACTTCCTGAGTGAACGGTCAATAAGGGTAGTCATTGATGGCTGCTCTTCCGAACTATTGGCTATAAATGCCGGAGTTCCTCAGGGGTCTGTTCTCTCTGCAACATTATTCCTGCTGCACATCAACGATCTGCTGTGCCCAGGTATCTTCGGATACGCAGATGACAGCACCGTTACAGAGAGATACATGTCCAGCGCTCGCACTAGTCCGGCTGAGACTGAGTCCCTTAGAGAGGCCATGGTTGAGCGGATGAGCTCAACGTTAAAAGCAGTGTCCGACTGGGGCGAAGCTAACCTCGTTGAGTTTAACGCCAACAAAACTCAGGCGTGTCTATTCTCCGCCAAACGGAGTCCTTTAAATCTGACTCCTACTTTCCTGGATGCACCCATACCGATAACCAACCACCTCGAGCTCCTTGGTATGGATCTTTCATCTGACCTCAACTTCGGCAGTTCTATTGAGTCCAAAGCAAAAACCGCTGCTCAGAAACTTGGTATCCTCTTTAAGGTTAGGCGGTACTTCACACCGGAGCAACTCTTACAGTTGTATCAAGCACAAGTTCGGTCGTGTATGGAGTACTGCTGCCACCTTTGGGATGGCTCTGCCAAATACCAGCTGGATGCACTGGACTCAGTAGACCGAAGGGCCAGGAGACTGATAGGTGACGATATGCTAGTTGGAACCAAACTTCAGAGTTTGGAGCATCGGCGTAAAGTTGCCTGTCTATCGGTTTTTTATAAGGTGTATTTCGGACAGTGTGCGCAGGAACTTCATGACCTGATCCCACCCTCCACTTTCTACCACCGGACCACTAGACGCCGTGACGGCTTTCACCCCCATGTGGTCGACTTTCCAGCGGTCCGAACTAAGCGGTTTGGTGCTTCCTTCCTGGTCCGCACCGCTAGGGAGTGGAACGCCCTCCCTGCGTCTGTGTTTCCGGATACATACAACCTTGGTGTCTTCAAGGCAAGAGTGAATAGGCATTTTCTGGGTAAGCGTGTTCCACCTTCGGCCTCGTCATCGCTTACCATCAGGTGAGTCTGAGGTCAAACGCAAACCCATTTTTAATAAAAAAAAAAAAAAAAAAAAAAAAAGTCCATATCCAGTAGCTCTCAGGAAGAAATGTAGACCCATGTGTTCCTCCAGACATTTCCAGGCACGTCAGCGTGCGGCCGTGACGCACGACTAGTGCTGGCTGGGCGCGCGCCAACATCGATGCAATTGTTATATAATCGGAATTCAATTAAACGATTTACGACGTGTATCGGCTGTGAGTTGGCACTGGCTGCGATTCATTGCCTGTCGCACTCCTGGAGAATGCTTGATGGAGCTAGCATCTAGTGCTTTCGAACATGATTGCTGTTTTATAACCATTTTAAAGACTGACACACATCTGAATTTCAAAGCGAATTTGTTTTTTTTTATGCTACGACAGTGGCAAACAAACATGCGGGCTACCTGATGGTGAGCAGCTACCGCAGCCTATGGACACGTGCAACACCAGGGGCACTACTCGTGAAATGAAAATTGAATTTCATTGTTTTATACATTCATGCATGATACAACGTATCTTATTTCATGAAACTATTTGCTGCGTTTATCAATTGATTTACTACCTAAAATGGTCTGAAAGACATTTGTCACTGTATGAATTGCCTGCAGAAAAATGCCTTAATTAGAAATAGTAAAATTGACTTTAATTTAAAAATCAGATAAATAATACAGGATAGAGAATTCTGACACTATTCGCGAAAAGCGTGTTCTTCAGGTTGCCTGTTCGAGCAGCAAGCTTGACAAAACCATTGACAAAACCATCGATAAGAAAGTCTCACCACTATACAATTCTCAGTCGATATCTTTATGACGAACACCTGTAAAGGGCCCTCCAGATCGCGCTGAGGCACTCCGCCACCGTCGCCGCCATCCGACATGTTTTATTGCATTCTACACTATCTGATCTGATAATTTACTGTCTGTTTCCTGAGTTTCCGAACGTCTACCTTACGTCAATTTTAGGCAAAATAATCAATGATATTACAATAAAAAAGACGTAGATAGGTTATGTCAGTACTGATGCGAAGTCAAAAATTGTCCACGGAGTACAACGTAGTTAATTTGACCGTGTTATAACGTTTGAACAAGACAGTATGATTATTTACTAGAGCGTTAACGAGCCAGATACATGTTGCAAAGTGTCGTCTCAGACTGTCAACACAGGCAATGCTTTGCTCAGGTGTACGAATCGTTCGAATTTTGGCTGCACTTTTTTAGCACAAGTAACCAATTTTTATTTTACAATTATTGAAAATAATTATTTGTCAAAATCTATATCAGCAGCGTTTGCTCTTTGATAATTAACTCAAAGCCACCAGAATGCTAAAATTTAAGTAAAGGGTAGGAAAATCTCAAATTTATTTAGAGTTGAACTGGAGGTGTAGCCTTGAATTACAGCTACGCAGACATGTATTTATTCAAACTTGCATGGTCACCAACATTAGGATCGTAAAAACAGGGATTGCTACCATGTACCTTATTTATTTTGAGTTTTACGACCGATGATCCGCCATGATCACCAACCAAAATATCGGATAATTTGAATAATCAAGTAACACATAATTTTAACGCAGTCTCTAGAAACAGCTGTTTCAGTAATTTTCGTTCAAGGGGATCGCCAGTTTAGACACTATTCAAAAAGGTTCTATATTCGACAAACCCTTTCCACATACGAGTATAAGGATGCAAATAAAACAAATAAATGAATGAAAGTTTCCAAGCTCAAAAATAACATTACTCCGCGTAAGAATAGGTGTGTCAAGTGGAAAATTATCGCAGGCGAGTAGAGGCGTGTCCAGGAATGGCTCACGAGCCATTACAGCGCCGTTACCCTCGGCTCATTACCGCTCCTGATTAAGGGACGGTGTTACAGATCATTACGAGCTCCTCCTGCTTTAGAAACACAAAAACTTTGTTTCGGAGTAAATAAGACTAATTTACAGCAGTAAGCTCCTAGCTTTCAACGCAGCTTACGGCTGGGCTATTAGCATAGTCATAGCTTACCTCGCAAAGGTTGAATGTGTTTCGCGTGATGTGATTCAAATGAAGAATTACGACACAGATGTATTATTAACAACTTATCATGATATCAAAGCACATACCTAAATAAGTTGGATTTATAAAGTAAAGCTAAAAAATAATACTGTGGACTTATTCGATGAAAACCTTTCCTCCTTTCATAAAGGATCGAATAGGTTTTATTTCGATGTGTAGTGTTCGCGTTTTACACAGTCTCTAGAAACAACTGTTTCAGTAATTGTCGTTCAAAGGGATCGCTAGTTTCTTTAGACACTATTCAAAAAGTTTCTCCATACGACAAAGCCTTTCCACATAGATGCAACTTAATGCAATTAAAACAAATAAATAAAAAGACGTTTCTAAGCTCTAAAATAACATTACTCCGTGTAAGAATAGGTGTGTCAAGTGGAAAATTATCGCAGGCGAGTAGAGGCGTGTCCAGGAATGGCTCACGAGCCATTACAGCGCCGTTACCCTCGGCTCATTACCGCTCCTGATTAAGGGACGGTGTTACAGATCATTACGAGCTCCTCCTGCTTTAGAAACACAAAAACTTTGTTTGGGAGTAAATAAGGCTAATTTACAGCAGTAAGCTCCTAGCTTTCAACGCAGCTTACGGCCGGGCCATTAGCATAGTCATAGCTTACCTCGCAAAGGTTGAATGTGTTTTGCGTGATGTGATTCAAATGAAAAATTACGACACAGATGTATTATTAACGAGTGATCATGATATCAAAGCACATAAATAAATTGGATTATCAACACCTCCGAACCGGTGGTAGAATCACATTATTACTTTTTAATTTTTATGTTGTGACTTGTCATAAGTGCTTTTTAATAAGTTTACATGAATAAATACTATTTTTACTTTTACTTTACTTTACTATAAAGAAAAGCTAAAAAAATATACTGTAGACCTATTCGATGAAAACCTTTCCTCCTTTTCAAGGGGGATTGAGGAGGTTAATTTTCGCTATTGGGGAAGTTGTTCCATTTCGATATGTTTGCGTAAATATAAGAGATCATGATACACGGCAGTGCATCTTATTTTTATGATTTCATCTTTATATCTATTTTGTTTTTTATTTAGTTTTTCATAATTACTGCTTGTTTTTTGCTGTAAAATGTTTTATCACTGCATTTCTGTGTGTTATAATAATATGTAATTTATTTTTAGTCAATTGGGTATAAGATACCAATCTTATACCCAATTGAAAAATAAAGAGCTGTCTGTGAGATGCTTCTTGCTGAAGACATCAGAGACTTTTTGATATGGATACTTATTGAAAGCCGTCTATAGCCCGTTCGCGTTAAGAATGCAGTGATTTTTAGATTTGATGTACCTAATATTAAAGAGCTCTGATAATTTCTTTCGGTATACAGTATTCCTGCGTTGTAAAGTTATTCATTTACGTTGTCTCCTCATTTCTTTTTAGATAGTTAAAGTTACAAAAACCGTAGAGCTCGGTTGGAGCTGTAAGTCGTATAATTGGAGTGGTCGGCCAAATGGGGAAGTGGCTGAAGTTTGCACTTTTACCGCGGCCTGTCCGGTCACAAAGCGAAGTTCCGAGCACCTGGGCGCCGCCGAGGGTCCGGTTGAACTTGTTGACAACTGGAACTGTAGGTAGTTACGAGGATGTAAAGTTTACGTGGCAGATACGCAATGGCATTTCAACGTATGAGCTAAGTAGGTTTATCAAGGAGTCCTCTAAGAGGGATTTTCTGTGACACATTCGGCAACATAGTAATAAATAACTAAATGTCCCTGAACGTTATTCCACACAGAGCCATCTAGCCCCAAGATGAGCTAATTAAAGGCCCTTTATGGGATACTAGATAACGGATAAACTTACTCAAACATTTTTACATAGGAAACACCCAGACCAACACAAACAGACATGTTCAGGCCAACAAATGCTTGTACGGTGCGGGGATCGAACCCGCGATCTTTGGTGTAGTAGCCGACTTTACGCAATTACACCAGATCGGTCGTCTAAGTATAGTATAGATTTAGAAGGCCATCAACTACCTATATACTTTGCTAGTTGTTAACACCATTCACCAATACATTAAGATAAGTACATAGTTACTTATAAATAATAAGAGCTCTTAATGTTAATTAACATACTAATAAACACTTTAATTAAGGCAGCGCTAAAGGCGACATTTTCCAGACAAACTTCAGTCAATTTTCGCATCAGTACTGACATGACCTATCTACCACTTTTTTACTATAATATCATTGTTCCTTACGTATATCCTGTCGAGACACCATAAACCACCATAAGCAAACAGGAATCCTGCGATAACATCTTGATGTAATGTGACGTGACAGCGACGAGATCGGCCAACGATATCCGAGTATGCTATAGTAATCCATGTGTGAGCAAGATGCTATGTATGGCACACGATGTTTTGTGAAAGATTGAAAAGGTGAAAGATTTTTGAAAATTTTAATATCTAATAAAGGTAATTATAATAAACAGTTGAACCAATTTCTGTCACAATGTCCGCAAATCCTGTGATCCGTATTTAACTATCCTCAGGTTACACCCATAGGCACTAGAGATCGTGGGTTCAATCCCCACCCAGGACAAAGATATTGTGTATTTGCAGTGTCAGTGTATCATTTTTTAAAGAATGATTGGACAATTGACCAAGTGGCCTTACATTGGGCTGTACTCATGTTAAGTTGGCCAACGATGTTGTTTGAAAGCAAAATAGTAGGTCATCTTCATCAGCCTGTTGCAGTCCATCGCTGGACATAGGCCTCTCCTATTACACGCCACTGAACTCGATCTTCGGCTCTTCAGCTGTAAACAAAATAGTAGGTAAGTCTCTACTCCCCCTCATGGGTTCTCGCCTCGGCGTGGCGAGGGGGCCTAGTACCGGTGATAGGGGAACCACCGGGAAGCGAAGAGAACCCAGGCGTGGCAGTGTGGTGGACTGGGAACCCACCCGCTGCGGCCCGCAAGGGCGACGTGGGGCTGCGGGGCCAGTGGGGCCTGCAGGCGCCTTGAGGCGCGTGGAATTCGAGGCTGATCCCCCCTGTGCATCGCGGCCCGGCGGGGCCGTACCGCCGGTTACGGCAGCGGAGCCGACCCAGGCTCGTGGTTGCGGGCCCAGTAGGGTCTGCGAACAGTGGGTGCCAGCGGGCCGGAGTGCGGGGGTGCTCAGGCTTGCATTGCACGGCGTCCACCGAGACGGCGAAAGTGCCTGCGTACTCCAGGCGCTTTCGTGGCCTCCCCCCTTCGTTGGGGGGGACGGTTGGAGGGGGCCCCATCAGGGGCTAGCACTGGCGGCGGAGCAGTGCGGCATTACTTACGGTGATCCAGCTTCGCCGCCAAAGTGCCACGGTCGAGTGCCGTGGGGTTTTAGTCGGTAGGAGTCCGACATAACCTCGTCGTCCCCCCGGGCAGCGAGGTATCCATGAGGATTTCCCCACGAAAAAAAAAATAAATTCACCTAACCATTCCCAAGTTTCGTCGTATGTTATGAGGCTATGTTATGTTCCTGAGTACTTCAAGTGCGTCCAGTTTTATGAACAAGGTCTTGGCCATAAACATTACTCAAGTTAGCGAAAACCCCACCGTATATTCTTTGACTACGGCGCGGAATGAACCCTGGACGACAAATGCCCCATTCTCTTAACCTGAATCTCGGTTCGCGAATAAAGAAACATTTTGAGAGTTTGAACGGCTGTGAGTTTTTCAACAATAAATTGCTTGGAAAAGTTTGAGAACTGGTGCTTCTTTACGTATATTATTAACATGCATTGTACTCGAAGCCAACGTTGGGTTTTTCTGTTAAAATTAGAATAAATAATGATAATACAGAATGTTCTTTTTTTCAAATGCAAAAGGAGAAAATGTGGCGTGAAAGGCCGTATGTAGTTAATTCTAAAGTGAATGATGGACCATATTATTAAAGTAAGTAATTACCTACGAAACAACTATAAATAGTAGAAATACAATCAATAAGTGAAAATCGAGTGAAACAATAAGCAAGTTGCAATTAATTGTCACAGGATTGACGACATAAGCTCTCCAAGAAAAAAATATATTATTTTAAAAGAAGAGGTTTGATTTGTTCATTAGAAATATTTTGGAAAATCACTTGCAATCATCAAAATATATCTACTTACAAATTTTTGTTTTGTTTGATTGCGATCGTCATCAACCCCTGCTTCCACCATTGGGCGTAGGACGCTGGTACTCCCCTAATGCACCATTGCGCTCTATCCTCAGCTTGACACATCCCGTCCCTGATAGATGATGATTGATTTCTTCATTTATTGGGCCAACAGCCTTATCTAGGTCCTTGTTCCTCCACCTAGCCGGAGGGCGCCGCACCAATACTACGCTTGACGAAACAAGGTCTCCATTCAAGAACGCACTGACCGAGATGATAATATTCCAGAATTCATATAACGGGTGGCCATCGGAGGCCTATAAAATGAAAAGTAAGTTTACATGTTATTATAAATAACATGTAAACTTACTTTTATAAGTGTTTATTGAAAAGTCAGTAAAAAAACAAATTGATGTAAGAAACACTTAAATAATGTTTCTCTACCATTGTTATTCCTGCGAACCACCACACGCCACTGTTTTATCTTTTGGAATAGTGCGTCCTTCTTTATACATCCTCCTTTAGACTTTTTAAACATCGATATTAACAGCACTAGCCGAACGTGGCCACATTAGTATACAATGAATTCGCCGAATTCTGGACTCGACTATACCTAGTTGATAACATTTCATAGTCAAGTTTGTCTCTAGCCTAACCTACCTGTCACTAAGCTCGCGTGTAGGTACTGTGGAAAGTGCGGACCATACTTCATAGTTAAGGTGGGCTCTTAGCCCAGCTGTGAGACGTTAAGGATGTTGTTTAATTGACTAGCTCGTACGCCAGAGGTCGCGGTTAATCCCCACACAGAGCAAAATTCCTGTACCTGAACATATCTGTTTGTCTTGGTCCGAGTGTTTCGTGATTTCGATTGGCTCATTACAAACTATTCTAAGGTTTTGGTAGAATTCCAACGTTTATAGGGCACGGCTTATTATGATCAGTTTCCCGTACCTAATACACTCATGTCCTTTAAGGAATATTCGCAGAAGGCTTTTCTATTATATTAAGTAATTTTGGCGCTCCAAGACCACTTCGTCCTTTTTGTCAACATGTTTGTCTAGGCCATGTTCCGTGGTGTTTGCCAGCTGAGCGATGGGGCCCAGGGGCTATGAATAATCGGTATAAACACGCACTTTTTGCTATGATCTACGCGATAACTTAGGGCAATAACTTTGTAAGGCATAGCAAAAGGTGTAGGTGTCTGGATGTTTATCGACGTTGTTTTACAGGCGGTTCTTTGGAAGATAATCCGAGAAAACTCAAGAATATCGGATAACGGCGGTAAGCTAACCTCTCACCGAGTTACTGTTCCCAAACATTTTGGGATATGCTTAACAAATGCCTATTATTCACTCATTCTCTGATGTGGCACAGGTTGTAAAACTCTAATTGTACTTAGTATAAGGAACGTGTCCTCCTTCCGTTCGTATTACTTATGAAAAAGCTGGAATACTAAGCAAAATGGCTAGAATATCGAGAAAGAGAGAATAGAAAGCGTCTGGTGTTCTGACGGTTGGAAAGCGCTGGCGTGATTAGAGTCGTACCTACCTTGCCTGTCTCGTTACCACGAACCTTTCTGTAGAACATGGACAGACTTGAGCGTCTTCTGAGCTAGGCGCACTGAAAACCGAAGTCTATTCATAGCAAGCCCAAGCTGAGTGTAAACCTCCAAATCTATCCATCCTTTCCAAATTATAAGTACCTACTTTGATTGAAGTCATCACGAAAGCTTTCGAATAAATGAATGGATGCAGGCAGACGCAATTCGGAAGATGTCTTGATCATGGTCTGATTGGTGTCTAACCACTTTTTTAGTATGTTTAACCCCGAGACCACAAAATCTACTGTGTTACTATTCCTGCTAAAAATTGGTCAAATTCTATTCAATTCAATTCTTTATTGCATACCAAGCGTTACATTATGGTGTATAATATCAGGAAAGTACTTACAACTTAGTTACCGCCAAGGTATTGCAAATATTCGAGGACAGCAAACCTCGATCTATCCTATATACGCAGTTGCCATTTACTATTCTACTGCTGCATCGCGTAACGGCGACAGTTTTGAGGATTCTTGACTTTAAAGAGGTTTAGTATTGAGGGTAATCCCTTAATTTTGAAAACTTCTCTACATGTGAGCAGCCCTTAGGACTAGTCGGTCTAGACTAGAACTGTCACTTGCAGTGCCATTAACTCATTAAGTTCGGGAAAGCTTATGACTTTCAGATGTTAGGGGTAGGAGTAATAAAGGTGTGTTTAGATAAGTGATAAGTGTAATTGGGGTGTCAAAACTCCACAGGTGTAAAACACACGACCGCCTTATCCGACACCGAAGCGGCGCCTCGCCGTCTCCTCCAGAGACAAAGGCTGTTTGTTTTTGAACGTCCAAACTCGAATATTGTAGCCCAGTGACCGAGTCGGCGATCGACCGGGGCGACGCACGCGCGCTCCGCCGCCGTCAGTCGCAGCCCGCGCCGCGGACCGACCGCCCGCGCCCACCTTGTCCGCACACACCCATTGCGATTTGTTTACAATTCCCCATCACGTGCTCACGAAATGGCGGAGAACGTAGTCACGTGATCGCGCGGAGTACCTCCCGGAAGAGAATACAGCAACTGGTAAGCCATTTTCCACAATTTCCCCATCTGACAGCTAAATGAAACCCTTAGATTTTCCCTTGCGCTCCGACGAGCTCGGTCGCCTGTTAGCTCAGCGCACGTGGCATGTCTGGAAAACCATCCAATTATTGACATCTTTAATCCTCGTAACTAACAGAGCAGTTTACTTTTTACTGAATATCAAGTTCGAGTATCGATGCGCTGAAATCGAGAGTTATTTACCAACTAAATCGTGTTTATGCCTAATCGATGATAAGATTACAGGTCGGAACACTGCTTTCATTCATCTTTTGACATTCGTTGGAATTATTCCAATTGTCCTACGTACGTTCAAGTCTGTTCTGAATTTCAAATACAGTTGTGCATTCGAATTTATTTAAGTAAAGAGCATTTTCCAGAGTCGTAAAACCGGGAGGTTATAGATGTTCCGTGTAAAAAAGTGCATTTTGTGTAGTATCGTCGGCAGATACTACGCCATCCTATCTTTTTAATCGTTAGCATTTATCTAGTTTGCGTAAGGATGATAATATGATAACACAGAAAACTGTGATTATTTACGTAATTTAACTGTTGAGTGTTTATGAAAATGAAAACATTTCTGGGAAATTTAAACGTAGGTCTTTTTTTCAGGATTCGAATTGAAAAGAAGTTACTTATAGTTACTTACACACCTAGATACATTGATTAAAGTTCTAACAACTCTAGTAAGTAAGAACTAAATGTAATAAAATTTAGTAAATGACTTAAAAATATATGATGAATTGACCGTAATACCTATTAATGTATTAAATAGGTATCTTTTTGTTTAGCATTTCTTTTTTTTTCTGGCTGTAAAAAAATCTACCTTGAGAAGAGATCATTGTTTAGGGAACATTCTAGAATATGGACCTTAACACTGAGATAGCCTCGCACCCGAATATGTAACATATATAAATGCTATTGGATCCAACCTTTAATTTAATATAAGTTAATTCCGAAACTCGAAACTCATTTCCAAACTACCTAGTTCAATATCAGACAAAAAGTTTTTCCTTATCATTCTCATAAGAACCCTTTTCCAAATATGTTTTACTAATGTGAAGGTGAATTCTAAATAACGTCATTTGCCCCTTTGTTACCGACAAATTTTATTATAGGTACATTCCAATTGCACCTAATCAAAGTTTGTTTGCCGATATCTGCAAAAACTGTCTTGCGTCCGTTCTAAGTAATTGATTTGTTTATAAATGCTGATAAACGACGAAAGGTGTGGAAGTAAGAACGTATACGTTATCTGTTCGAAGGTATCGATTGCATAAAAGTAGTACCTAGGTTTTAATAGTTTCTGGGAAAAGGGGGCCTGATAAACTGGCATATGGTTTGCTTCAACTTCAGTGCCTTGTGATTCATTTTAAGGGTGTGTAAATGAATTTTGCTCAGAAGAACTGTTGAAACTCGTGGCTATTTTCTCTCCTCAAACCACCCACCATCGTCAAGGGATTCATTCTCACGCTACAGAACCTAACTGAACGCGGCCATGAGCTGTGTTCTTGCTAAAGTGCTTAAATTGTGGAATGAACTTCCTGCTGAGATTTTCTTAATGAAGGCTTTTCAAGAAATCCCTTGAAAGGGTTCTCTCGGGGAACATGACAGTGATACTTGCTTTTCCAGTTTATGGCTACAATAACTGCTTAACATCAAGCTACTAGTACTTGTTACTAAGCTGTACAATGGGTGACGTAAAATCTTTTTTTAGCAAATTAATAAATATTTTATGAGAAAATTATTGGCACTCCTACGCGAGGGTTGCCGACCCCGAAGAACCTTTTCAAACCCTCTTAAAGATCTTAATGCTATAGCTCATCGGGAAATCCCTTGTGTTGAGCATACTTTAGATTCAACATCTGATATACGAAATCACTATTATTTTTCTTTACATATCTAAAGATAAGAGTGAAAAATGCGCCGTTGTGACAGTGATCCGCGACGATCGCTGTTGCGCTGTTGTAAAGCAACACACGCTAGGTCGGTAACGGGATGGGTGATCTCCCCGACCGAAATTTAGTGATGTATTTATCGGGCATCTCCGAGCTTCGGAAGGTTGGTTGGCTTCGACATTAAGGTTGCCCACTAACCATACACCCCTCCAACAATCCGCACTGAGCCAGCGTGTTGGAGTAGGGCTCGTTTCACCCGCCCAGCAGTGGGTGGTTTGAAAAAAAACTAAAAATATTTCTATTACGTTCGTGGTCAATGAAATAGGAGCTTTAGGTTTTGTTTCAATGAAAAAAAATTAGTATTTGGAGTGATCGCGTGTTTTGAACAGTCATGTCGTTACGGGGTGGACATACGTTATTATATTTTCATGTCACTCTGTCATAGCAAAATTTTAATGATATATTGAAACGTAAAATGATATCTTCATTTGTTAAATAAATATTGACACTTTTATTAGAACTGCCTGTTGTATTTTAGTAAAAATATCCTTTGAATGTATAATGGGGTTTGTTAGTAGAAAAGTGTTTCAGGAGGGCGGAATATTTACATGAATATGTATTCAATGTGCTGGTTTATTTTTATTTCGCTTTTAACTCATGTTAGTTAAATGAATATTTCTGAAGTAGATACTGAAGAAATAATGTTTGATTTACTATAACCAAATTTATTGGGTTTCCTTCTTGTTTTTTTGTCCTAAACGTTATTTATAGTTCTCCCTTGAGTTTGCGATTTATTCTTTCAAAAATTGAATGATAAATTGATCAATCTCGGTCGGAAATTACAGTAATTATTATGTTATTTCATTTGAGTATTTCCTAAGCTGATTACACGGTTCTAAAACTTATTTTTCATCATTTTGATATGGCACTTAAACATATTTCATTTCAGTAAGATCGTTAAAGTGGATTTATTCAAATTAACTTTGAATGTACCTGCGATTTCTCGACATTGATATCAGTTTTCCCAAAAACCTTACCTGCTTATTTTTTGATACGTTAAACTTCATGAACGATCTTCTATTTTCAAACTGAAAAGTTACCGAAAAGCTTGAACATATTTCATTTTGGTAAGATCCTTAAAAATCGACATGATTCCGAGTAGATTTATTTAAATTAACTTCGAATGGCCCCGCGATTTCTTGACATTGAAATGAGTTTTCCCAAAAATCTTACCTGCTTATTTTTTGATACGTTGAACTTCATAAACGATCTCCCATTTTAAAACTGGAAAAGTTACCCAAAACGCTAGAATCCTCGCAAGAATTTGGAGGATAAGAATTTTTACTTCCATAAATATAAATTGAACGTAACTTTTTATGAAGATAGGGAATTTACAAAACCTATAATGTACTCGAAGTATAGAGTAATAGAATTCTTATACCGAGC
Organism: Udea ferrugalis; assembly: GCA_950022985.1. Taxonomy (NCBI): domain Eukaryota; kingdom Metazoa; phylum Arthropoda; class Insecta; order Lepidoptera; family Crambidae; genus Udea; species Udea ferrugalis. The sequence continues at coordinate 15,232,764 of OX465527.1, read as the reverse complement.
GCTTGCCAAGTCATCTGTCTTGAGCGATCTGGAGTGACGTCAGAATGTCGGACTCATTTTTGAATATGCCCCATGGAGTATTTGTTCCCGTACTTAATCCACTTTCAGGGTGAGTTGCATAACGAAAATAACCTGGTTTAAGTATTAGTTTAACAAAGCATAATATACGCTCACGACTTCATCTCAAATGGAGTAGCTTACGGCTGACTGTGAGCTAAGGCAGGTGAAGAGAACATTCAGAAGCCCACACATAGCCGAGTAAATTTAAAGCCAATGTGGTGAGGGGCCTTTCGCCGTTGTCCAGGTTGCTTGGGTTCTATTTCGGTGTTTTCCAGCGATGCAAAACAAAGTAGGTGGAACCGATCATGTCAACTTGGGGCTACACGGCCACCGAGCCCGAGTGCTTCACCACTGGGCCACAACGCTCGCTATTAGTATTATATGATCTTCGGGAAATCAGACTTTCAGACTTATATTTGTGATTGAAAGCCATTGAAATAAAGCGCAGCGTGGGACACCACCATCAACCAAAGAGGAACGTCCTTGGTCACACACTCCCGCAACCTAACCTGGCCAGCACTGCTTATTGAGTGAGGTGATCGTTGCTGATCCGTGACCTACACTTATCCATAGGCATCTCTATTGTCTTCATACAGGCCACCTACAGATGGTTCAAGGAGAGCCTGTGCGTAAGGTCTCGCAGAATATCGCTAGGAGCTATATAAACCGATAGGGCAATGGCACATTCGCTTACACTTGTAACACGCAAACTTTGCACCTGGTAGACATGAAAGACCCTCTGCGTTGTGCCTCCTAGCCGGGTTTTGGCCAGATCCTCTAGTCAGCAGCTATCATGGGTTTTGCGAACGCCTGAGATGAAGTCCCTTCACTTATCGCAGTCTTGCAGCTTTGAGCAGTCCTTAAAACTATAATGAGTACAGGTATCCACTGAGTAAGAAAAAAATAAACCCCAAGAAATAAATAAGTACTTATTAAATTATCATGTTGCGGATGTCATGCGTTGTTAACATCCTAACACTGTTGTTTAATAATGTAACAAACAACATAACGTCCCTATCTTTTACGTTCCTTATTTTATACAACACTTGTTCAATTCAATTCGTATAACCATCTGAAAAAAAACCAAATAAAGAAAGAAGCTTTGAGATTACTAAATCTCAAATCGTGAGCATTATGCTTGGTTTGACCAGCTTTTGTTAAACTTGCAATTTATGTGATATTGTATACTCAGTTACATGTTCTTCTACCTTGCAAGTTAAATTCAACTTCCCAGTTTTGGATTTGAGCTGAAGGGAACATTTACGAGTAGTTCCAACCAAAGTCATATGCATATTCAGTATCGGAGTAAATCCAAAATAGGTACCAAATGTTATTTAAAAAATAAATAAAAATCGTCATAAAAAACTTTTTTAAAACAAAAAGGAAACGCCAGTAAAATACTTTTATTCTTCGAAATCCATATTGACAAAACCAAAGTCGTATCTCTCTCGGCAATATAAATAGGAATACTTACTTACCTATTGCTTCACTCAACTGTCTTATTAAAGTCAAACCAGCGATCATGGTACCTTGCGTAGCTTAGGTAGATTTCTCTAACAGGGAAAATCAATCAACTACCTTCCGTGTGTCTTATACGAGTATACCTACTGTATGCTTTTCCCATAGTACAGTTTCTTGTCTTTATTTCTGTTGAATTAGATTAGATTGGTTTATTTACTTGATGTGGATGTGGCGAGCCAAGGGTAGGACTGTGCGCGCGTTTGGGCAAACTATACCCGCAGCTGAACTGATTTGATTTAAGATTCAACTACTTACTTATAATAATCTTATGCCCCTTTAGTAGTCATCAACACTCCAACAGGGATAGAAAATTATCTGTGGTGGTCATAATAACCAATTACACAGTTCTGCTAAGATACAAGGACCCCGCTAAGAACTTTAAAAGAGAGGGGTTTTTGCAAGATACTACCTTGTCTATTTTAAGGTGTCCATTTTAATATCTCTGTAAATTGTCTGACACCCAGCAGATATACATACATAAGTCAAGTTCAGTGTAACTATGGAAGAAGAAAGTTCTTGATGAATATTCCTTAGACAAGTTCAAGAGGTTCTTAGGAAGGGTTGGAGTACCCTTAACCAAGGAGCATGTATGAGAGAATTGAATGTGGAAGAAGCGCAAGATGTGTGATGTCAGCATTCTAATAAGTGGATGAACAGGGTTTGTATGTGTATTTGAATGAGTGTGATGACACTATTAACGCCCGTTTGTTAATGAAACATATCTGTGCAGAATTTGGGTATTTGTGGCAGCTTTTGTTTCTGGTTTCAATAACAAAAGCAAAAACTGTATATGGGAAACTTCGTTGTATGAATATTACATCAAGTATGTATTATTTACTAATATTCCCGAAACATCATTATTAACTTCAGTAAGGGCTGATTTTTCAATAGTTAGATATCTATTAGACCAATAATTTAAAAGTCGGAAGATTTGGAAATCGAATATGTCATTTTGACATACATTTTAGAATCTGCCGAGTTGTAATTTGTTGGTTTGATAATTTCTATCTGACTATTGAAAAAACAGCTCTAAGACTACAATAAATGATAAGTTGATTTAATGTTAACCTTTACCCTTCAGGTATTAGCATCTATTTCCCTCTGTTTGTTTAAATCTCGTTATACACTCCGTTATTTTAACATCAAAGTAGATAACAAAATATAGCGCTTGTCTATTGATTCTGTAAACAACACCGCTGGGTATTTGTAAATAATACTCTTACAGCGCTGTTATATCAAACAGCTTTATTATAGGGAGCTAAATGTGGATATTTAATGATGCCGTGTTTACCTGTGTTTAAGGTTTAGAATGATTTTTCAAACTGCTGAGCCCTTTGTTCTATCTGAACTAAGAGAAGCCCTGATTAAGAAAAAAGATTATTTTTAAAAAGTTTATGATTGGTTCATAGAAATAACAAAAATACATATTACATTAAACATCTGCTGGACTCGAGAGCGTCCTGGCCCAGTGGTTAAACCATAGATCAAATCTGGCCGGAACACACCTATTTTGTGTTCATTGTAAAATTTGCGGCTAACTCTCCAGTGATGGAAAACACCGATATAAACCCAGGCAACCCGGATAACGGCGGTAGGCTAACCCCTTACCACGTTGGGTTCAAAATTCCATTGACAATGACGTCAAGAATCAGTGTGCCTCTGACTAACCCATTAGGGAAATGGTCGTGAGGATATGTATGTATATCTGCTGCACTGATATTCACGGTTTAAATTAGTTGGATTTGTTTGCACCTCGAATAGGAGTGTAAATATGAAAAGTGACAAAAAATAACAGAAAGAAATTAACACACAAAAAAAGACGAAGAAGCATTTGAGCAATTCGAACAATTAAACCACAAAACAAATCAAATTTTGTGTTCTGTTCTGAAGGCTTGCATAAATACTTTTTCGGTTGAACTATATCCCGTACCTAAACATTTTCGTTAACCTTTCACAGTATTACTATTTTTATAAAAATCTAAAGTGGAGTACCTGGACTTAGATACTCATATTATGTACGTTGTGTTGTGTATAATACTGTTCAAACACGATTTCTAAAACAACCCGCTTCTATCTGTTGTTAATTACAACGGCAAAAACATAACAATCCACAGGCTCTCGGTTCAAAAACAAAAAACCTCACACGATAAAGCCTCATAAAAATTTAGAAGGCCGAACAGGGCCGCACTAAGGACTTCTTACAGGATCCGAGTTGCCCCACATAATATCTAACAGTACAAACGTACAGAACATTATCTTTGAAGGGAACCTTAAATAAATAAGTGGTTAGGTTACGTAATAATTTACATATGAGTACTTACTGTCAGAGACACGCAAGCAGGCGAGAGAGATACTATTTCTGTCACTTTTACTTCTGTTGTTTGTGGCTGGGCCGTTGTTTTAAACTACCAAACATTGAATCTTATTGTATCACCATCACCATGGTCTGCTGAAAGAAATATATTTTTATAGATCAGCTAACATGCACAATGTTGTCCTGAATATTGTCTATTAATAGTTCGTTGTTTGTGTTCCAACTAATAGATTAATTAATCCATGCAGCATGTTACCCTTCTTATTTGGACATTCTTGATAGAAAAAGCTTTTTTAAGAAGGCCCTTTTTAGTATGGATTAAAGATTAAAGCATGCCCCCGTTAGCCCCCGTTAGCCCCCGCTAACACCTCCGCCGGCCCTGCTCCCAGTTTTCTTTATGCACAACATTACGCGGTACCTAATGCAATTCACTTTCCCCGCTCAGTGCAGCTCCAGTAAAATAAATTAAAAAGGAAACACACAGTATGACCCCGGGCAGAATTTCACCAGATAGGAGGTAACTTTAATAGGTACTCGCAACATGTTGTAGTAAATGCTTTTTGAAATGAGAACTGAGGGTTAAACTAAACTAAACACTAGGTGAAATGAACTAAGTGCATTTCAGTTATTATCTCCTTTTATGATCTGGATCTTTGGGACTGGCTGGTTAGCACGATTGGACTAAAATGATTCGACACCAAAATGAACAGTTTGTACAGTCAGCGTCAAAAACATGTCAACACTTTCGAACTTTACCAAATTAACTTTGTTGACGTTGTCATATAAATGATTAAGAGGTGTCAAACTAGTCAGTGTGTAAGTACTAAAATGCTTGCATAATTTTGACGCTAGCTGTACAGCGCTAACAGTAACTAAGCACTTTTGAGCCATATCGTATTAATTTTGTTTGCACATAAATTATGATGAGCGATGAAGAAAATAAAAATGTTCGAGTAGTTCATTTACAGACAGTTTTGTTTAATTGCGATGAGGGTGTCTGGCTCAGCATATGCTATATAGATAAGAAAAAATCTTTATTTCAAAGAATGGTAACATGGATCTCAAAATACAAGAGAGAGAGAGTACGAAATATTCTGCTACCGTTTGTTGGGGTAGAAATAATAAACATAATTCTTGCAATTTAATTTACATTCAATGAACAATTGTTCGAATCACATTACATACGCTACTACAAGGGCTAAAGAACTGAGCAGCGTTGGTTTTCCCGTCGGAGCCGTTTTCTTTCAAATGTTCCTTCAACTTATGATAAAACAAACGCATGTACCATGAGTGTTAGACATGTATACATAGAGAACCCCGACCCGTTGGCGGCTGTATCGTAAGAGAGTGATCTCTTATAGGTAACATAAAGTGAGTTTTAAATATATAGAAAGCTAGCGGCCGCCCGCGACTTCGACCGCATGGACTTAAGTTAGAAAATAATATTTTTTTTTACTAATTGTAGCCTATGTGCTATTCATATGTATAAGCTATATTATTGTAAAGTTGCACTCAAATCCATTCAGTAGTTTTTACACAAAAAAAGGCCACACGGCACATCCACACATACAAACTTTCACATTTATAATATTAGTGAGATGAGAGAAGATAGTTAACAAAACAAAAAGGACAAAATTAGAGATTCGTTTTATAATTGTCATTTCGCGTGCACTCAGGTTGAAGCCGTCAAAACCTAGTTTTAATCTAGGTTGTTATAAGGCTGATATTAACTTTTACTAGTCTGAAAATTAGAATCGCCAGTGACCTAAAAATTAACTCATCAGACGAATGTCAAAGATTCAATGAAAGAAAGAAAAGAAGGAAAGAAAAATTTATTCAACTGTAAGAAATGCATACAAATCACAAATTTTGTTGAAAAAAAAATAACAATACAAAAAACAAATAAAAGAACTAAATTATACAAACAACTAAACTAAAAATGCTTTATCATTAAAAAATAAAACAGTCGAATCGGCTGGCTAGCTCAGCATTTTGCTACAGCCTGAGCTGGAGCGCTGGTTTTCAGCTAGAGCCGTAAGAAGAAGAAGACAGGAGGCTTGTTACACAAAAGGAAAGTTATAAGAAGTTACAGTAAAATTATCACTAAGTTAGCCTAAATACACTAGTTTTTATTTGGTTATTATGTGTTGTGTTATGTAGAATTGTGCGTAGTGAGGAGAACTGCATAACAAAGGAGGGTTATGAAAAATAGGGGTTGCATTCGAAATTAGGGATAGATGAAGTAAACAATATTATTGCGAAGAAAGTTGTATTTTGAAAAAAATATCTTTTATGGATTTACGAAATGAGAAAATGAACTTTACGCGGGTTCAACTATTCATTGCCTTTTGAGATCCTGTCTAATAAAATGTTTACTTATGTAAAGATGAGTAACATTTAAATATCTGAAAATCTGAATCTGAAGATCTGAGTGCAGTCGCCCAGTTTGTGAAAGATGCGGGTTCGATTCTTGCCTGATGCCAAAATGACCAAATGTCTTTTTCTGGTTTTCAGATCTTTGTAAAGATACAGCATGGAAAATGCTAAAACAATAATTAAACATGAGTAACGTTTATTTGAATACGAGTAAAAAAACAAAGTAGGGACTTAAGTGATACATTTGAGTGTTAGAGCTTACTTATCAATAGTCAGTTGGTCTAGCACGCGACCCGCTAACTCTTTCGTAATCAAAAATGTCTTAAAATTCAGTATCATTAAGAAACCTGTTTCTCGACCATATTTACCACTTTGTCTATACTACAAAGTTTAATAACATCCTTAATAACAATATGAATCTTGTTACGTAATAAGACCAAACCATCAACGAAAATAAAAATATTTAACGAAACTCTTCAGAAAATAATAGGCCGATCAAAACAAGTGATTGAAATCCCATTACAGAGCTCACCACATAAATTATTGTGAGAATGGATTTCTGTCACAACTTAAGCCTCATTTGATATTTATACCTTAAACATTAAACAATAGCGTACAATTTCCTTTACCATTTAAGGAACTTATTTTTCGTAAGCCTGCATCTAGACCAGTGTAAATTGATCTCCCCGTTAAAATTATTGGTTAACTAGGCAGAATCAGCTTAGGGTGGTTATAATTGGCCAATGAAGAATGATCCTTCAGTTGGTGTTATTAGTTAAGTGGGCGGTTTCAAGTTGTTGTGGTTTTACTGACCTAGCCGTGACCCCCGAAATAGGGAAATCGCGTGTTAGAGCTAAGGCGACTTTAGTAAGAGTTTTCGTATAATTATAAAGATTTAAAAACATATGAGGAAATAGCCTTTTTCGTTATGGTCGCGTGTGGACGGCGGTAGGGGGACAATTTTTTACTTTCTTAATGCATCTAGTTTTACAGTGATGGGTTTGTGTTGAAAACAATTAAATCGCATAATCATAATTTTCAGCCACAAGTCATCCATTGCAGAACAGGAGTCTCACCTTGATTTCCAAAGCGTCAGCATCCACCAACTACCTTTGATCTTTATCAGGGAGGGGCAGTGATGTGGTGGGACAAACGGGACGAAATATAAGTCCGAAACGACAGTGTGTCCCATAGTTTGGATTAAATAACATTTGATTTTGTTTGTTTGTTGTCAATTATTATTGGTGGTTGTTTTCATTTCATTATAGGTACTTTTAACTTAAAAATCCTACTGGGTTTTACAGTTGACACTATTCAAAATTTTGACCATTCCTTTAGTTACCGCTTGTATCTGCTGCCGACTGTACTTTACGTCAAGAAAACACAAAATACTTAAACTCTTGCTGTTTTCTCGGCGCCCGTTTTTAATAGGGCGTTGTTTAATTATGCACTTTATATAATAAAAACTACGAGTTAAAGTCGAATGGGCAATTTGGGCCCGTACCGAGGTTACTCCTCTTAGTCCGTAGTAAACGGCAGGTGGATCGCACGCGATGCACTTAATTAAAATAACCTATGAATTTTGAAACACTACTCAAATTTAATAACCTATACAAGGAATACTGATTTTAGAACACATGTTGAAGGAAGAATTCTGAAATGTTACTAATGTAAAGGGCGCCAATCTATAGCGATAAAGGTCGTGGGTTTGTACTCACATGGGACAAGCATTTTGGCTGGTTCCGTGTCTATAGTATGTTCGCGTTATGAATGCAGTAATTATTTAATTTAATTCCGCTACACGGAGAAAAACTCTGGTACAAAACCGTTACGTTTGAAAGTTGCGTTCAACTTGGCACTGTGAACTTGGTTTTTTAATTAGGAACGATTTGATTGGTTAGGAAGGGTGACACTTTAGAACGCATACCATTTATTGCCATAATTTCATTTGCCATACATCAATTGGCATAATCATCGAAAAGCATAATTTTTATTGGCTTAAATTTTGAATCGCATAATCATTTTAATGTATAATAGTAATAAGGCATAACATCAAAAGGCATAATCATCACTATGCATACTTTCACTGACCATAACTTCAAAAAGCATACTTTAAAACGCATAATGTCAGTACGCATAACTATCAAAAGGCATAATGTCACTATGCATAACTATTAATATTCATAATTTTGTTTGACATAATATTAAAAAGCCTAATTCACAAGAGCATTTTTTCTACTTCAGGGCAAATCCGACTCAGCCAACCCCTACCCCAAGAGTGTAATTTAAACCCGCAATGCCGGAGCCATGACAGAATTCGTTTGCTGTCTACATTTCACTATGTGCAAAATAATTAATATGTAATATCACTATGAGCAAATGATATATAAAAATTTTGTTAATAAACTAAATGAAGGCGGTTTTCGGCCAAGTGCTCTTTGGTTTTTTTACATTTACATTACATGCAGCTTGCGTTTAACATGTAATATTTGTAAGCTTGCATAATAATTGTTGAAATTATGGTAAATGAGTGTTATGCCTTTTGAAAATAAGGATTTTGACACTTATGCTTATCAAAAGTATGCCTTTTGAGGATTATGTGTTTCAAATATTATGGCAAATGAAAATTATGCCTTTTGATACTTATGGTTAGTGAAATTATGCCTTTTGATGAGTATGCCTTACGAATTTCGTCCATAAAAAAAACTATTTCCAACTTATGTAGTCCATCTAAACATATCTATGAGGAATGAGTAGTATGTCACTCACGCTGTTATTTGAAAAACGGTAATTGCCATGTTTTCAAACAGATTTTCATTAACTTACTTTCTATTTTAGTAACTTAAGACTTCGCGGTAATGTTCGAAATGGTCGGGCCCCTATAACTCCACTGTGCTCACCCTTTCCCCTTTTCCAAGATTGTGTAAATTATTAAATGGATCCACAAAGCAACTTGGTTGACATGCATGCCGCTTATACTTAAAAAAATAACAGGTATTTTCTTTTTAATATTTTTAATTAGTTATCCGTAGCACACTAGTCGATAAGAATTTGGAAAAGGACAACACATTAATGTGGACACATTTTTAGAATTGTTTGCCTTTAAGCTAAAGGTACAGAGGTACAAAACAGGGATTTAGGTGACATGGGTTTAAAAAAAAAGAAACATACATTTGGGAATAATCAAGACACTTACATTCTATTTTTGTTGAAAAGTTTTTTTTCAATTATTGTCTCAAAAGTCAAAAAGTTCAAATTGAAACTTAATTAGGATTGACTCGGCAGTTGCTTTTTTCAAAATGTTTCGTTCATTTTATCATTTTAACCGACTTTTGAAGATTAATTTTGTTAGTTTGTTACCTCAGAACCCCGTTATTCAAAAACCGATTTTAAAAATAATAACATACAAACACCAAAGAAAACAAGAAAATAATAATCATTTATCTTCACTCAATGAAGGGATTTTAATGGTTCTCAAAATCTCTGGTGGAAACGCCTTGGGTGGAAAAAATGGATTTGAATCAGTTATTGTTTTGCTGCCGTTATTCCAACGTGTGCTCACGCATGTCACCTACTTCATGTCAAGTGCTAGTATCAAAGTGAAACACGGGCAAATAGCCCATTACCCATATTGTTGCACGCCAGCCGATTACGTCACGGCCTCCTAATCCCAAACTGTTGCACCCATCCGCCCATTAACGATCATTAACGATTTATGACCAAAACATGCGATTCTGCCCGCGGAAATACCTCCACGCGATTTAAATAATTTTGTCAAACTTAATGATTTAATGGAGTTATTAAATCACGCTATATTAAGGGTTTATTGCCTCTAATTTGAGAGGCGATTTATAATGTTTACTGCATGAAATGGGTTATTATGTTTTATACAGGATTAAAAGTCAATTTTGATTGTGATGCAGTTTTGGAGTCGCAAGCAATTCTGTGTTTCTGTCATCTGTTAAAGAAAATAAATAGACACGATTCTGTTTGGAACAGTAAAAAAACATTTCAATGCAAAACATTGACGAGTTAAGCAAAGATAATTAAAAAGCAAATCAGTAATTTAGTTCTAACGACCTAAGCATTCACTTACTAAAGATCTTAAAACCAGAAAAAGACATTTGGTCATGTTGGCATCAGGCAGGACTTGAACCCGCATCTTTTGCAAACCGGGCGACTGCACTCCCAATTATGCTACCGAGACCATTAACAGGCCGGCCGAATCTTTCTGGTATTTTTTACCCTATGAGCCAGGGTGATTTCATCAATGTTATAGGCATCCACCTCTAACACTCGGAAGAAATATTATTAAGTAAGTAAAGATACTGTTCTTTAGTAAGTAAAGATACTGCATGGAAAATGCTAAAAAACAATAATAAGAAGCATTTTTTTGGCCGACACTTTTGAGCCATAAAGATATCTTCAAAAAACTACTTATACCTTAATTTCCAAGCTTTGAGATGCGTAGGATGAGCTTAACTGGGAGTCAGACGATATCGGCTTATTTTTTTATTTATTCTTTGGTAGGTGTCCCGTGGGACTTACATTTTGTGATGTCGTTTTTTTGCCGCGTTAAAACTAAACGAATTGAATCATTTTTTGTCGGTGTTCATCTAATCCCTTTAGATTTCAAGAGTAAAAAAAATACTAACAATAATATCTAAATTTTAATAATAGCTCAAAAGTACGTGACCTCCGCAAGCTGTCTGTCTGCTTGTCAAAACTCCAGAGTATTTTTACCATTCCTAAAACGTTAAAACTAGCAAACAACTCATATAATTAAGCAGCAGACGCTTGATGGCGCAATGGCCACGTGTCAGTTTAATGTGGACGAGTTTACTCGTACTTATTCAGCTTTAACTAAGAGTTGAAGTGGTTAACTCGAGCACGGAGCGAATAATACGAGGTAACTGTTCTGTGAACAGCCATCAAGTGTGAACATGTGGACATTAAAACAAAAAGCGTTATAAAATTGGACAACACATTTCAGAATAGTGGAGAGCTCTGTTCGTTTCTTTATTTTTGGTTGGTTTGGTAGTAGGTTCATTGCTCGGTTGTTGCAAGTTGTCGACACATCTAGCTAGGGCAAGTGATCTCAGCAGGGAGGGAGGTTCAACTTTCAACCGGAAGCAATGCGCTGAATTCTCGTCGATTGGACAACTTTCCAGCTCCAGCTGTATTAGCAGTATTAGTAGTTTCCAGTTGTATCGATTGTCACATTATTTATACGTAGTAATCGTTTATGTATAGTATTAATTGTGTATATTACATAATATACAACGGTAAAATATATTTAAAATTTACTGATTTATTAGTTGCTAAATTCACAAAGATTTCAAAGAAAGTCAAATTTTGAAACTAATGAATCATTATCTTCAATGAAACCCCCATAAAAAAGCGGCAGTAGTGATAGTGACAATACCAGTGTCTATTCACACGTCTCGTAGCCAAGTCTGTCCCATCTGCTACGAGAACCGTACGTAGCGTCTACGCCGTAGCTTCGTGAAGATGACTACGAAATGTGCAGTCGATGATTTTATTTAACTTTGAAGATGTTTCAGATATACAGCAAAATAATATAATCGTAATGCCAAATATAAGCTTTTTCATAGATTTCAAGTGGTCAAGAGCATATTATTAAGTTTATGCATATAATTTATCGTTGTGAATAGAGTTGTGAAAGTAATATCGTGACATGAATAACTGAGTCGGTGGTTTAGTTAGTAGATCTCTGGCTACTCCCACGCACCACCACCTTTAACACCCACCCACCAAATACAACCGGTAAATGTCACAATTTATAATTAAGTACTTTGTGGGCCAATTGACATTACCTAAATTTTAAATATGGGTAGTACGGGTTGTCATTCTTTAATCACATATTTTTATGTGACTATTGAAAAATCACCCACTTATTCATAAAAACTTAAACAGCGCTTCAACAATACGTCAACGTATCGCTTTGTCTCTTTCATTCTTGTCGCTGCCGCCTTTTGCGAGTAAGTGACTTAACACGTTAATTGCTTAAACTATGTTTTAGCGTTGCGTTCGTTTTTATGAATAAGGGGGTCAGTCTTTAGTCCGTAGTTAAATAATGTTTCTACACTTATTACTCTCTGACACCTTAAATGCAAGTAGTCTGTTAGTTTGAGGTCATGTTGTCTAAAATGGTAATCAGAGGTATTTTCATAGGACTTAAATTAGCAGAAAGAAATGCAACGCCATTTAAAATGCAAGTTGCGTTTATAAATAAAGCGAACGTCCTCGATAAATACATCGAAGGAAGTCGGAGCTGGCATGCGTTCAAGAAGATTATTGCGGGCCCATGCGTCCCTATGTGGGGACAATCGATCCTAGACAGACTCAAGGGCGGAGGCTTTTAGGGTTCAGCTACTCGCTGTTCTGTGCTCCCTAAACGTGGTATAACGAAACATGCGCTCACGACCAATGTTATTACAAATACGTAGATAGGTTACTTGTGCTAAAAAAGTGGCACACGAAATTACTTTTGCCCACCTGAGCAAAGCATTGACAGTTTGAGACAACACTGCGCAACATGTATCCGTCTCGTTAACGCTCTAGTAAATAATCATGCTAACTTATGCACTCGGTCAAATCATAGGTACGTACGCCAGGGGTTAATTTTTGACTTGGCGTCAGTACTGACATAACATATCCATACCTCTTTTAAATATCATTGCTCACGATTGTGTCCTTGGGGTCCACGGGGTAGTCAGAGAACTGATTGATGGCGACCGAACAATTCAGCTCACATTTTTGAACCGAAAGTGGTAAGAGACGAGTTCACCGCCTATATCTGGATAGCTTGCCTTTTCCGGTTTTTTTTCGTTGACCCTCTACCGGATCTCCCTCTACCTTGTTGTGCATTAAAGAATGAATAAATAAATAAATAGCCACATATTGTACATACAATGAACACAATGTTGGATTCTGGCCTGTACACCCAGCCAGAATTCAACTCAGGACCACTAATTTACAATCAACATGGAGCGGCTAAGTTCATAAAGAAAATAGGTAATTTTACACTTAAGTCCTTGCAGGGCTCATTTTACGGATTAAATACAGTGGTTAATTGTTTTTCCAAAGTTCCAATCTAACAAACTCTATGTGTTATTTCAATCAATTTGCAAAAACTGACCATTATATTTGAAGTTGTTGAGGGATATCTATTTTTAAACATTTTAGCATGGCTTTTGATATTTTAAACGACTTATCAAATGGGTCACATCGGGTACCAGACAAAAGGCACAAGGACAAAAGGCAGTTGCCTCAGATCGCTTATTGTAGATTTGCAGCACAAAATCATGCATTTCTGGGACAATTGTAGGGCTAGCAAGCCACTTTATACGATTGTTCCAAAATAAAATTGCAATACTTACTCTTGAATTTAGTCTACAAATCAAAACTTAGAAGACACTATAATTTAATCATTTGCAGCTGGACGAGGCATTTAAGTTTAAAATTGGATAAAAATATAAGAAAAAATACAGTTGAATTTTATTTTTAATAAGTCATTGATAGCTTATTTTGTTTCTATTTCAGTCTTAACAGAATGGTACGGAACACATTTCTAGCACTAAGCCTTTTGTTTTATTCCACTTTGTACTCCGAAGTTAGAGCCTGTTGCGCTCGCCAAGAAAAGAATTTAAATTAGATTCCGTAAATACTGCGTCCGGCGTGACCCCATGTGGGGACAATCGATCTTGCTGACAGTGCGCGCCAGCCTTTTTGCTTTTACTAAGCAGTCTTGTTTCAGCCAAGAGAATAAATTAAATTGAATAAAAATAAATTTAAACTGCGTCAAATACCTACAATGTTCTGGTATCAATTTTGTTTTCGATTATATTATAGAAACTACCACAACTAATACCTCTGCTTTAGCATTTATAAACAGGTACCTTATGGTATCCTGTAAATATGTATTTTTGACATACGTTGAGTAAGTTTCTATTTTTATTAAGTAAACCAATGGCTATTTTTACACCACACACTTGCCTAACTTTAGGATTCGTTATACCTAGTCTACAAGTTAATGTTACTTTACCTAATTTAAAGCTCTAGTAACAAAGGTATACTGTTATTTTCGACATGCAATCATTTAAAAAGTGATAACAATATGACCCAAAAACGTCTTATCGCTAAAACGTTTGCCTTATTCATTTAAAAGAAAGCCGTTTTCGCCGTTATTTCGCCCATGAACTCGTAATTTATTACCCAAACATGACTAAACACGTCCATCACACTAAAACGCCTCGTTCCGCTTGCAACTAAAGATAGGACCTTGGACAAAAAAGCACAACACTTAATTTTGGTAACGGATTTCTAAACAAAGGGATTCCAGATTCAAATGCGAGAAGCGAGTGCCCGCCCGCCAGGAGTTATATAAACTTCAAAAATAGAATTTCGCCGTCGCAGCCCACTTTACGACTTGGCTCGTAAAAGGGGTGGGACCGGGAGGGAGTAAGGGGAACAGACCATATTTTCACCTTTATGTAAAGAAAATTTTGTTTTACAGTTTAAATTACTGTTTAATATATTTTCCAGATGGACGTATTGTCAAAGTGGAAAGAAAGGCAGCTCAGGTACGGTGGACGGCACATCACTCTACCCATTTCCGGTCAGTCCTCCTTGCTCTATTGCAAAGGTATGACATTTGGTAAGGGCGAGAGAAAAAATGGAAATGGGGGTAACCTGATGTGCCGTTGACTGTAGGTTCTTTTGAATAGAAACAAACATAAAATAACTATAATTAAAATATATTTTATTGTGTTAACAGCAAGATCACCAAACAGCCAAAAAGTTAGGCGATCCATTTCTGTGTCGTACCATTCAGATGTGGAACGCCCTTCCAGCACATGTGTTACCTTCTTCCCCTGCTGTCAGGGCGTGTAAAGGCATTTATTCAAGCCTTCAAGAAGATATTGACCAGCGCAATTGTACCTACTACTGGACTTGTCCACCAACCTTGCCAACTTTGCCCCCACTGGGGCACCTCAGGCGCGCTAATTCAATATTAGAGATGAAGAGCCTTCCGCTCACCCCATTGTCCGGTAGAGCTGTTAAAGTCAAAACCTGGGCAAACAGCTAGTCAACTAAGAAAAAAGTTGTCAACTTCATAAATCTGGATCTCACGGCTGCTTACCATCAGGTGAAGTGAGGTAGAGTGCATAATAAAAACGACAGTGAAGAAGATAAAGACTAAATAGGGGCCAATAACTGCACAGAAAAACTCACAGTTGAAAATATTACACGCATTCTGATTGACCTGTGATTCTTACACGCGCTCAAGCTTGCCAATAGAACTAAAAGGGAAAGCTATACTTCTGAGGGATGCCTTGCTTGGCGTTTATCAATCCAGGGGGTTAGTACTTTAAATTGTCAAATCTAACAACCAATTAGAAATACACTGTTAAAACTAAAAAAAAAAAAGCTCTGTTAAGGTCCACCGTAACCATCGTATGGCTTTACCTAGTTTGACAAACAAAAGGCAGTTTTTATGTATTCTTCGTGACATCAACAGGGGATTCAACAGGCTTGTCTATCCTCTAAATAACTCTAAGCGAGATGAGATGCAACACTTTTAGCCGCTCGCCTATCATGTTTTGAAATATGGATATTTCTCGTACGAGTATCAAAGGCGGTCCCCCGGCATGCCGCGCCGGAAAATACTGGAAAATACCGGATTTAGATGGAAACCTGTGATTTATGAAACCCCTATTTTTCTTGTGTCAATTTCACAGGTTCTCGACGGGTTGAAGTTTAATATTTTAAATATTGTAAATTGTATTTGATTTGGGGATAGATAATATGATTTTGATGTTGTGAGTGGCCGTGGACTTCTAAAGACATCGAATAAACATTGCGGCTTATTATTATTTGCTCCGGCAGTTTTTTCAGTCTGGTTTAATGTGGTTCTTGTTTAGTATTTTTTACAACAAAACACAACAATAAAACTAGAACTCCTTAAATATAATGTTTACATTTATCTGTAATGGCAACAGATAAGGGTTTCTTTGGTTCAAGCAAAAATGTTCGTTAGTGAAACAGTGATATTTCTGCTAGGTGTTTATGGTAGGTACCTTTTTGTTTCCAGTATCACAAGGAAAAACTTTTCTACTAGCTGTCTGATATTCATTTATGTTCATCAACTACGGCGCTAATCTGTCAGGTGTGTTTATCAGGTCTGTTTATGGCTTGAAGGAAACAACAGCCTTTAAACGTCCCACTGTTGGGCCCAGGCCTCACCTCAGCTTTGAGTTAGCGCGAGCTATCCTCCAATGCCCAGGTTTAGTGCGGATTGTTGGAGGTACACTCCTCGAGGTTAGTGTAAGCTTCACTGTCAAGCCACCCTGGGGCTTCTCGCTAGGCTTAACGATTGACATCTAGCGACGTCCGAGCGCAACGAAGTGGGTATCCGAAAATTACCTAAATCGCTGAATTTCGGCCGGGGTGGTAACCCATCTTGTTTCCCAATTGTATATTGTAATCAATGTA
Organism: Udea ferrugalis; assembly: GCA_950022985.1. NCBI lineage: Eukaryota > Metazoa > Arthropoda > Insecta > Lepidoptera > Crambidae > Udea > Udea ferrugalis. The sequence continues at coordinate 15,215,975 of OX465527.1, read as the reverse complement.
GATTGTTGCCGATTTACCGTCGGAAGTGAACCACGGGCACCTTTGTTTATTCCTTTCTTACATACAAATATAATAAATCAACTCGTTTAAAAGACTTCGCCATAACATGCTCACAAAATAAGCAATATCCGCAAATAAAGATTTACCCCGTACATTTGCTTCACAGTTTCTCGCAACTGCTATTTTGTTATTCCAAAGGCTTTCGCTCTTTAAATATATGAACTAATACGAACTAAATGAGGTACAGATTAGAATAACTAAGCTCTCTTGCGTACACGTAGAGAGAACTTACTAATGTGATTGGAAGCTTTTTTCTTTAAAAACTGCATGTTGCCTGGGAATTGTGGTTAGAAATTCTTTCTTTATGAAGCTTTTCAGAACTTAGGCCTGCTTTTCATAAAGGCTAACAATTTTACGTTTTTCGTGCAGATGCAAAAACCCTTTTTAGTTTATTATTCAGTTCAAATATAAGCAATATCACTGTCGGAAGAAGATGAGAGCGTAGGTGAGATATAAGTGGCTTTTTTCCCAGCAGCAGACCAGCTTAGGTATTCGTGGATAGTATTTGAAGTATAAATTAGTTTTTTCGGTATTTAAGGGTTCGGGGATCAGGAAGATTTACAATAACCTCAATCTAGTCTGATCTGATCGTTTGTAATCGCACAACTCAAGGTCCGATCCGGCGTGAGTTGCTTAACTACAGCGATCGTCGCCGATCACTGTCACAACTGCGCCATAGGCGACATAGGTCACTCAAATCTGATGGCGTCCCTACATACACCTACATTATAATATTTTTGACGACATGTCCACATTATGCGTTCCGTCATCACATACAATGTTATACAAAACGAGCAACGCAATAATGAGGACCTACCCTTAGACGATGCAATGAAACAACGCGAAGCCCTAATGAGGCCTGCCCTAAAGTAAAATTTTAAGTAAATCACTTGACACTTGTAGCAATAAAGAGCTGACATTAGTTACCATAATTTACGGCGTAGCCATAAAACTGAAGTGAACTAACTTTCATTTGCCAAAACTGGCTTGATATAACTGCAATACTTATCTGCTTCCAGTCGGAAGTTTAATTAAATTCAAATGGGCTTTATTTTTGGGGGGAAAGCTGTTAAAAGTGAAAAAAAGGCTCTCAATTTATAGTCTCATAACGTCTGTATGCCTTTGTACAGTCAGCCACTCTGAGTGACCTTACAGGGTCTAATCCCTGAAAGGTCACTCAGAGTGGTCAAATATATCTATGATATATGAGAAAAGCAACCTCATTACTCCACTTCCCTCATTACTACAGCAATAAAATGGTAACCTTTGGTTTTAGATTTTAATGAATGACGTTAGACGCTACAAACATCACACGACTATCATTATAGTAATCGTATTATATTATTTATCCCGAAGACAGAGTAAGTTTTGGCCACTTTGAAAGTAAACATAGTTCTGATGCTTATCTAAGTGTTAACTATTTTTATCTTAATTAATTAGTTCCAGTGGCTATTTATAAACTGATCAACGAAAACTTTCCCAAACCTCGCTTATAGCTAGAGCAATTGAACTCGATAAACCATTAACCAATAATATTAACTCTGGTCAAAGTTATTTCGAGATTTCTGAGCTCTAATAACACTGGTCACCCGTAACTTTTCAACTATTAAACTGCAAATAATTTTCTCTAAAATGGTTAGGTGTGTTCTAACGATATTATACTCGCATTTTAGTTATGTTGGCCACCTGGAAACCAGAATTTAATTTTATAAATTGTTATATTCTATTGTACACTTATTACTGGGTATTTAAATTAACAAAAGCTAAAAAGGAAATTGTTACTGGCATGAAATGTATTATGAAGCACGTTTAAAGGTAAATGTATTTAATGAGACTTAGTCCGATTTAACCTTAAAATTAATTCTAGAAACCCGGATAGCGAGCGGTGATGTTGCGTAGCTTAAAAACCGATGTTAGCGGTAATTCACCTGTACTTTTTATGTTCTAATTATTTTCAATGTAATTATATTTTTGTGTACGAACTAATAAATAAATAATTTACAAAATTGTTTTGAGACTTTGTAGTAATACCGCACATCTTAATCCATAAACGATCCTAAGTCTTGTTTCAACCTGAAAAATGGAAGCACAATTTTATATATTCCTTGAATATTTGGCATGAATTTAAGTTTGTATGTGAGCCTGGAAAGAAGTGTGTAAGCAGAGGCCCGCGCGGTTTTAAACACAATTACTGAATACAAATAAAATAGGTATAAATATAAAAAACCAAGCATTTAACGCAGTTTCAGGTCTAAGACCTAATTCGTTAGGTACAAGATAAATTATGAATATACTTTCATATTTGTTTTCTAGTATATCTTATCTTAACTCAGTTCAGTTGTTCAAAAGCAAGAATAAACGTTATTCTCGCTACCGTACGCGGTTGTGAAAATTATTCGGTACTTCAGCTGAACAACGGTTTTTAGGGGAATTTAATTCTTCCAGTTTGTTAGGTTTCCGCGACTTGTAAGTGTAAGGATGTGCAACTGGAAGTTGTGTTTAGTACCTAATATGTAGTAAAATTTTAGTGCCTTCCACATCGCTTGAAATAAAAACCTTTGGGATCCATCGAATGTTTCGGGAAAATATTAAGCAATACGTACTCTACTTCCGATATCTGCGAATCTATATTGGTTTTTTTATAGCGCAAACATGTGGAGTCTGAAAATTTGAGGGAATTTTGTAGTATGGATAGAGGAAGGTTATTATTGCCCGATATACACATCCTTTTGAAGTTATGTTATTAAAATCATTAAAAAATAACATAATGTACTTAATATGTTCAAGATTTAGTAGCCCAAAGTGGTGCACAGAATTGATAGTAGCGAGGAAGCCTAGCGCTGGTATCCGAGTTAATACGGTTCATATTGATTTTGATTTTTCAACTTTAACCTACACCAAAAATACAAATAAATGTTAAGTTGTAAATTAATGACAAAAATAATGATGAAAGATATTCTAGTCTCTGCCTTTTCCGGGAGGAAATAGCGCGATGATAAGTATGCATTAGATATTAACGTGCTATTGTACAATTTATATGGCTTCATTGCTAAAAAGCCAATTTATTCCAAAGACTCCACAGTTTAAGGTAACAAATAAAAATTGTGTATCAGCTTTGTATATACACACAATAATACATACGACACAATTCACAATAGTACCAATTTTCTTTCAACTTTAACCAGCACAACAATATTCGGACCTAATCCTCCAACGTTCATGGCCAGAAGCGTAATAAACAAAACACACAGTTCTAAAATAGCCTTGCCTAGCCCAATAATGTAGCCTGACCGCACGATTAGCGAACTACCCACAATCAAATGTATCAGCCTGGCTCTGAAACAGCGACGGATAATTCCGCATTGCTAATACTAATGAGTGATTAATTTATCATTTCATTCGTAATTAGTTTTGATTTTAATTTAAGGTTCAATTGGATTAGATATTTGTTGGATGCATTTCCTATCTGATTGTAGAGGTATGTAAATTGATTGGTTGGTAGCAGAAGATGGGATCGTTTGATTTTTGTAAGCCCTTATTTATTAAGTTAGCTATTCTTACTATCCCAAGTATTGACATATTATACATTTTTAAATAACACGCCTATTGATTTGAGACTCGAAGGAAAATTACAATCGGCCAGCGCTATCCCACTGCTGGGAAAAGGTCCCCGACCCCTATTCCACTGACTTCGGTCTAGAGCTCTGCTGATGCCACCATCACCTTCGTTTGGGTTGTGTGCCCCAAGTCATAAAGCGACCTCGTGCCAGACCAAAAAGGCGAACAAAAGGGAAACCTTGCAGTAAATATCTGTTCCAAAACACATTTGTATTAAAAGTTACATAATAAACTTACTTATAAATAAAATACGATATAATAAACTACTAACATACAATTCATATACCTACGTTTCATCATTCAAATGACTTGGTATTCCATTTCACAGGTTTGGTGTGTGACAGGTAGCGTTTTTTGTGAAAAAAATCCTTTCTTGTCGCCGTCAGACATCGCAAAAAAGATAACATCCTAAGCGGTACAATTACCGCCATCAGTTGTTCCAGAATTTTCTCCCCCACAAAAGCCGTCTACGAGATAATACGAACACGGGCGACCTGAATCAAGCGGAGTTTGGGTAAATCTTTAAAAACGAGTTTGCCTTGCCTAAACAAACGCGCGCGGCAATTAGTTTCAATTTTTGCCTTTTTCCGAGAGAACAGGCAAATAATTAATTATTACTAGAGACGCGAAATGTTGGTTTAGACGAATATTGTATGACCGAATATTCGGTTCAATAACGAATACTTTTGCTTATTCGGCACCCTGCAAGAGCCGGGCAATTATCGATTTTAAAGAAATTTAAAAGAAAAAAAAATCATGAAGGCAAAAAGTTTTTATGATTTAATAAAACTGATGTTAAAAGTTTATAATTGTTTTTTTTTTCAATAAATATTTGCTACCCAAGGTATTGTTTCTTATATTTACTAAAACAATGTACAGTCAACGGCACATTAGGCTACCCATTTCCGTTTTTTTCCTTTTGCTCTTGCCAAAGGTCATTTCTTTGCATAGAGCAAGGAGGACTGACCGGAAATTGGTAGCGTGATGTGCCGTTCACCGAACAGTTCCGAATGAAACATACCTATGTTAAAACAAATAGTCCTTAGTTATTATTGAATGTGATAACGTTATTATTGTTGATATTATTAATATTTTGTAATTATTCGGCAAACCAACCGAATCTTCGACAGAATAAGAACTAAAAAAATGTACCGAATAGTAATATTCGGCCGAACATCCGGCGCATCTCTACTGATTACCCTCATTTGCGAGCTGTGTCAAGCATTTATGTTTACTTGGGGATAATAAAGAATCTGTTGATAATTCAAAAGCTGAGTAGGTTGACTTTTGCAGAGTTACTATGATGGGGGTTTTCGTCAGTAATTTAAGTTTATAGGTACTTGTTACTGTTTCGGGACTTGATTTGGAATGACTAGCAAATTAGCTAGGGAAATGAATACCTTAATAAGTGTAATTAAGCTTATTCATGCTCCCAAAAAGCTCAATATAACATAGTTGTTTAATTATCATAGGGTAGGATTTAGTCAATATTTAGAGCTTTCTAGTTTTATAGAAGAGAAATCAAACCTTCGGAGATAAAGCGCGTCAAAACAGCATTTTCCCTATAATATTTTTTTTAGGCCAAGCGACTTTGATGGACATAACAACATTTTATATTTCGAAAAGAACCGTGCTTAATTTTTTTATTTCAATAGAAGATGGCTCTAAATAAAAAATAAGTGCTACGGTATTTTAAGCGAACTATTTTAATTGTGCATGCCCCCTGTTGCTTCTAACATAAGTGTATTGCTATGCCCAGCAGTGGACTACCTTAGCTTGGCCTTACGTTTAGGTAGCAAGATTGCTACCGAAACGCAGAAAACAAATCTCGCCAAAAGTTACTAGGGCCATTGTACAAATAAAGTTTCTGTTATCGTCCTATTTTCAAGGTTTACATGTAACAGTACCTTTCGCTATCCTCGCGAATGTCTTAAAGTTGCGTGAAACGAAACGTTTTTGCAGATTCCAGACCGAGGTCATTTATCTTAGACAAACCTGAATAGGGTTGCTACGACTCGGTCTAATGAACTCATTTGCTTTTCTACTAATGCGTGCCGTTATAGTATTTTCATAACCGCATTTACACATATTTTTTTTTCGATGTAAAAATGCATTTACGCACTATCCCACCACTCGGGGAAGCGGTGGGGGTGTGTGGGACTCGCCCACCTCTGAAGGAGGTGGGAATACCGCACTAAAAATACATCGGTATACCTTCACCGCTTACGGGACGGCATGGCTCTGATCGATTGCCACATCGTCCCTGCGGCGGCCCGGCCTCCACGCCGGGCCTCCTCACGCCACGGGGGGCATCCTGATATACGAGGACACCCCCAGACGAGGACACCGTGCAATGGGGATTGGACTCCCCAGCCCACACCCCTGGTGTCACTTTTAGGGAGCAGGAATGACACAACGGTTAAACCGCCGCATTCTCGCCCCCCGCCGTCTGCGTCGGAGAGGCGCCGCTAGAGGATCATCCTCACGGGCCCTCTCCGCGGCCTCTTTCTGTGACATAACGTCGTCACAGAAGGTGACCACACCCCCCATGCCTCATCGCTGCCTAACATCCTGTCGATGATCCTCGGCAGCGAGAGGTCTGGGCCCACCTTGACAAAGTCAGAACCTAGGCAGGTGCCTCCGTGCTTCGGAAGGCACGTTAAGCAGTTGGTCCCGGTTGACGTCGTTAGATGTCAGTCGTTAAGTCTAGCCAGAAGCCTTAGGGCGGCTTGACAACATCTGACATTAAGGTTGCTCACTAACCTTACACCCCTCCAACAATCCGCACTGAGCCCGCATGTTGGAGTATTGCTCGTTCCACCTCATAGTAGAGGTGAGCCCTGTGCCCAGCAGTGGTACGGAAATAGGCCGTTTATGTTATGAACCTAGGGGTTCTCCTACTTACTACTTACACATTATTAGAAAGCCTGTTAAATGCCTTCTGCATTGGAACCGTGTCGTTAGGTTCGAAAAATTACCTACCCAAAAGCCAGTGTTCGTATATTATGTTGGTCCTTCGTGTCTTTAAGCAGCTTTCTATGCACGAGAATGTCGATATCGATGCAATATCTAACATCGTCCTATGAACTTTAGAATATGGGTTAATTGCAACTATAGTTTGTTCGCGTTGAGAATGCAGTCATTTTTTCAGATTCCAGACCGAGATCATTTATCTGAGACGCACCTGAATAGGGCTGCCGACGACTCGGATTAATGAACTCATTTGCTTTTTATCTTTAAGCCACCGTGAAGCCGCGGCATATTCCTGAGAGGAATTTTGGCCAGAAGTTTCAAGATGAATCGCGTTTTATTTTACTGGAAATATGGGAAAAGTCTTAATAAAAGTACTACAATAGTACATTGTTATCCTAGGGGTGAAAGTAACTTATTTAGTCCCGAGACGGGGTTTGGCGCCCGGAACGAAGTGAGGGCGCCAATAGTTCGAGGGACTAAATGAGTCTTTCACCCGAGGTAAACACTGTGCTTTTCATTACAAATACGAGGAAAGTAAAAATAAAAACATGAATTTGCTAAAGAAAAAATGAGAAAAATAAATGAAGATCGAATTGCCGCTTTCCCGCCTATTTGGTTTGTTTTTTTTCTGTGGCCGGCCCGCTATTCAGCCATTATTTTTTATTTTCGTCACTGGAAAAAGTATTTATATTTTGCTCAAAGCTAAGTTATTTTAAAGAAATTGTTGAAACTTAATTATAATAAAGTTATTTAAAACATATATATTCTCTGATCAATACTTAACTTTAAGTTATTTCAAATTTTACATCGTGGCTGTATAGAAAGTTGGAACATGGTTCAATAGATATGTGAAAAAGAACTAGTTTTTTTAAAAATAATTTGACAGCTGTCAGTTGAAAGTGATTCTCCCTAGGGATGAAAAGTGTTACTTTCAGCCCGCTTCTCAGGTCAGTAATGACCTACTTTCAGAGTATGAGTAATGAAAAATAATGAACACGTGTATTGCGGAGATTGAAGTCACTAAGGTGTAGGCGGGGCCAGCTTGAGGGTTGTTATGGCGGAGGGCCACTGGCTAGTGCCCCACAACACTTCTATACTTAAGAGCGATGAGAGGAAGCCGTAGGGTGATTAGTGGGTATGCCTCTGGGCGGCAACTTCTTGTCAAGAAGTCACCCCAGAAGGGGAGCCTCACAAAACCCGTCTGTTCCCGATGGACGGGTATGCATAAGGACACAAGGTCGACCCATAAGATCTCGCGTCAGCTTCATTCACCCTACGAAAAAAAACGGACAACTGGGTCGGTCATTAGTTGTCTTACAAAACCGTTAACACTGTCCTGCAGGTTCTGTTTCGAAATTGTTAGTATTCATTTCATATCTAGAGTTTCATCGAGCAAAAATTAATCAGTTATTTTCTCGCGTGCTCCTAACGATGGCATCCGTCCCTAGCTGCACGCAACCTTTCTGAAATTTCGTCCGCAACCCGGTCTCGCTCCACTTTCACTAGTTATCACGTCCCCAGACGCGCTCTCGCATTAACGGGCTAAGCGGGTGGAGCTTGTAGTCCGAGATCCCACCGTCATGCTTGTGAAATAGGGTACATGTTTTTTTTATATCTTAGTTAGGCGCACATTTGACCACAATCTCACCTGATCGTAAGTGGTGATGTGGCCTAAGGTGGTACATGCCGCCCTATCAAATGGCTGTTTACTCACTTCTTAGAGACTCTCTTCTTCTTCTGATGTTAGAGACTTTTAAAGATTTAAGATTTTTAACATCAGCTGAGGTTTCGTTTTTACTAGTGTGGAATTCGGCCTGTCACAGAAGGTCTTTAGCTCGATATTATAATCACAAGTTAGCATTTGTAAGAAGCCCCAGGATTTACCCAAATCTATAGCTCTATACCGTAATTATCTCGAATTTGGTTCAGTAGCTTAGGCGTGGAAGCGTAACTAACAAACAGAGAGGTAATTTTGCATTATTTAATTAGTAAGCTACTTACTTACTCTTTTTTGAGGCTATTTATGGAAAATGTTTATTTGTGTTTATCACAAACTTTTGACTTTTTCCCAGAGTTTTACGCATTTGAAAAACAACCACACCTGATGTTAAATGAGGATATGGTCTAAGTTAGAGATTAAAAGGGATTAAAAGGATATATTGAAACAAAGGTGTGTTTGTTTGTATTTTCATGACCATTACAATTAAATGAAAAAAAGCTTACATAATTTCACGCGTATTCCGAAAAGAAATGCTGTAGGCTCTCGTACTATTTCCCACATAAAATGCGAGAGGCATTGCGAAAGATTCGTCGACAACCCAGGTGGTTGACCTTGCCATTTGCATCTACGAGGGGATATTATTTTGACGTTGGGGGGTTTTTGTGGGGGCTTAGAATTTTGATAAGCCACAGATATTGGTTATTCATTTAGGTCATCCATCCATTGAGGCAAATATGTCTATTGGGAGCTGAAAAACGAGGGAAGTATAAAGTAAACGGATTTATTATCCCATTTCCTGGTTTTTGAGCGAATAAGTGTTTTATTTGATGATCTGTGGAGTTTGTGCTCCTGGGTTTTAAATGCGAAATGGTTTCTGTAAACTTGAACTTAATATCAGAATTGTTACGACGAAAAAACCTCCTGGTTGACTTTGACCAAACCAAAGACGCAGAAAATTAAGTAGTGCACACGTGTTTTCTCTTTCCCATCGCCTTTTTATGATCCAATGTAACGATATATAGACACAACTGGAGAAAGGTGGTCTGCAGGACTGTTTCTTCACGTTCGACAGCATGGATCAGCTTACTTTTTGGACACAAAGTGTTAAGCCTTCACTACCCTAGCTATCTCGAAACAACCATACATATATAAACATGTTGTTGGTTCGCGAAATCTGAACCCACGACCTAAGTTCAGAACTCTAACCGTTACGCCAGGGAGGCAGCGTACAAAGCAAAGATGGCGAAGTGTACGGATCATCTGAAAACAGTCTCAGAATGTCACTATAGGAACTAGTAGACCTATGTCCAGCTGTGGACATCTTAAAGCTACGAATGATGAAAGTGATAGTATCAGAAACGCAATAAACCGACAGACAATTCATAAACCATAACACGGGTTACTGACACATGTTTCCAGTTGCTGAGTGAAGATATCTATCTAAGGAAACGTATCGGGCATCAACCGCGCATTTAATGGCCCCACGTTTAGGGCCCCGAAACAACTTGTCCTTGTACCGCAGACGCGTTTACGAGCCGCACTAAAACGCAACAGACTTTCAGCTGTAAAAATAAGTTATTATTAGAGGATCCAGGTCAGATGGGTTTAATCAATATGTCTATTGAATTGACGAGTATGCTGTTCTGTTTTAAATTTCAGTGTCTAAACAGTTTTTTATTGAACAACGTAAGTGGCAAGCTAGCACTGGCAACTACTGGCAATAAGCAGTTACATCAGCGTTTCACGAGCAACACCTGGTGGCCAGACATGAGCAACACGCCGCCCAAAGCCTTGTTGAAGGATCAAAATAGTTTGCATCCATACATCCGCATAAAAAGAAAGAAAGAAAGAAACCATTCATTGCCACAGGTAGATAATCACAAAATAGACAGATACGAAAGAGTTAACCGCCATTTTTAGTTTAACTGTGACAAGGGCATCTGGCTCAGCATATGCTCTGGCGATGGAACTTCATGACCTGATACCACCCTCTACTTTCTAACAACCGGGCCACAAGACGCCGTGAGGGCTTTCACCCCCATGTGGTCGACTTTCTAGCGCGGCAGCGGTCCGAACTAAGCGGTTTGGTGCTTACTCGTTCAAATCGTTCCTAATTAGATAAACAAGTCCACGGTGACCAGCTGAACGCATACTTTCGACGCAAAGGTGTGGATCTGAGTTTTTTGTGAGCGACAGAATCATATTTCAAAATCAGTGCGTTCTTAACGTGAACGGACTATAGACAAATTACACTTTTAGTAAGACAAATATCTACTTACGAGTCAAAACTAACAACGAAGATTTCGGGTTCATAACAATGGTTCATTCGTTATCAGGCTATCTTATCACTGTCTTTCGGCACATGTGTTATATCACATAGTGATAACACTTGATTTGTTCCTAGTCTTGGTTAAGTTTAATTAGTCTTTTGTCGTGTTGTAAACTTGAGGAGTAGTGAATGTAGTTTGAGAAGACAATCATTATTAGTGTGCAAAACAGTGTAATTCAATTATTGTGATTTGCAGTGGTGGAGCTCATGTGTATCATTTTTAGATTTACAAGAAAGTTTTTTTCTTCGATATGCAATAATTAGATTTCAATAAGGAAAGCAACAATGTGTTTGTAGGTCAGTAATTCCGTGTGGTCTGTGTATTGGAAGAGACATATTTAATTGTAAGTACAATTATGACAACTTTGATCTAAACACTTAATGAATTCATATTTACTGGAGTAAGTTATATCGTTTTCATATTTATCGTGACACCCCTCTGTCGCTTTTTTTTTCTCAAAAAAACCAAACTGAAAGTGATATATAAATGAACAAAATATTTTTATTTTTTACTGTACAGTTTCTTATCTTATTTTTGATATTTCAAGATAGAAACCGGAAAACAGGCTCTTAGTATGATAATTATCATTCCATAAATGGCTCACGAAGTTGATACCTGTTATTTTGTTAAATGAGTAGATAAGTACTTACTTATATTTCAGTACGTAGGTAGTCGCTGTTTGCTACGGAAGTTAAAATGTCTTGGTTAAACAACATGATGCGACACAATCTTAATTTAGGGCGAACAAATGGAAGCATTTTATCAAATCAGAGATAAAAGAAGAACATATCTACATTTTGCAAACATTGATTTTCACTAAAACTTACAGCTAGCGTTCCATTTCTGATACAAAGTACCATAATTTATGTTATAAACACGTCATATTCATTCATCCAAAATGAAAAGACAGGGTCACTTTTTTATCTTATCTTATCATTAAACTTAATCTACTAAACTAGGCAAACCTTATCCTAAAAAAACTTGACAATAGAAAAACATGCTTACATACTTTATTTGTGAGTACATACCCGTACATCACTACATAGTATAAAAAAAGTCGCTTTCTCTGTCCCTATCCCTTTGAAACTACGCAACGGATTTTGATGCTGTTTTTTTTTTAGATAGAGTGATTCAAGAGGAAGGTTTATATGTACAATAACATCCTATCGCACCCGTGCGAAGCGGGGGCGGGTCGCTAGTAATATATACGAACGTTTGAAGTGTCTGGTAATAACCAAGTTTTTGAACCATTACACTAAACTCGTCATCAACAATTGATCGATCGGTTGATTCAGGTATACAAATACTACTAGTAATATTGTATTACATACCGACGACTTATTCCTAACACAAAATGTCAACGGAACTCACCTAAACCTCTAACACAATAAATAAACGTACTACCATACAGATACCCTAGGCAAACAACCGCCAAGAGAGGTGTATTATTCTAATTAACCCAACTACCTACTACCTAGCGAGGGCTTGCCTAATGTCACAGTATAAACCATACAGTAGGTTATCTAAGGCCGCTCGCCGAGTTAATAGCCTAGCGTGCACACAGACACGCAGCACATCCCGTCCGTACTGCCGCCTCCCTATGCCTCCCTATCTTATGCTAGCGTGTGCGCGATATCGCGACACGCTCACGCACACATTAAAACCGCGAGTGGCACGTTTGTATTTAGATGTTCTACTGTCCTATGGTTTATACTGTGCCTATGTCCTGTGTCCCCTGGGGCCAAGGCGTTGTTCCCGTAAATTAGCCTTGTAAACAAAGGTGTGTAATTTATGGTTTATTACACACGAGTCCCGATAGCAGTGATGATTAATGTAAGGGATGTAAAGCGAGAAGAAACAGATCATATTTGGTGACAAGAGGCGCTGATTGGAGAGAGACCGAGCAAGGCTGTATTTTAAAACGAGTGTAACGAAAACAGGTACTGAAGCCTTCAAAAAAGTAATCTACTTACCATATTTCTCGTATGAGTACCTGCCAATTGTATGTACAATGAACACAAGATAAGATAAGAAACACTTAATTGCACACAAATAAAACAGAGTACTTAATTATGTAACAAGAAAAACATTATACAGTCAATGTACAATTTAGGTGGTCTTATTGCTACAAGCAATCTCTTCCAAACAGAAATCTCGGCCAGACAAAAACATGGGGCCCATGACTGTTTTGCTGGTCGTTATTTTAGTGTTTAGGTACAGTCCGATTTAGCAGTCAAAGCCATCAGTGGCTTAACATTCAATCACTACATAGTATAAAACAAAGTCGCTTTCTCTGTCCCTATGTCCCTTTGTATGCTTAAATCTTTGAAACTACGCGACGGATTTTGATGCGGTTTTTTTTATAGATAGAGTGATTCAAGAGGAAGGTTAAATGTAAAATAACATCCTATTGCACCCGTGCGAAGCGGGGCGGGTCGCTAGTTAGATACTAATTGTGGCTGTGTGTCATCAATTTCACAGGGACCAGTCTGAAAACCAGCACTGGGCTATGCCTAGTATTTTGCTGAGACTGGTACCCATTGCCAGCAAACTGTACTCAAATTGGTCGATTTAATCGCAAAAGTTTGTATTTAACGGCTTTGGTAATTTTAAGTGTTTTTGTGGCAATAAACTTTTTTCAATTTCAATCATTGTTGCGCCGGAGCAGACACCGAATCGTATCGAAACTGAATCGGAACCTTTCGTCTGTTTCCGCTGCGGTAACCGTCAGTCAAACCGCGCAACGTTTGCGTCGGCAGTAATCGTCAGTCATATTGACCAGCTCGTCCATTGGACTGGTAGTGGGCAAACATTCTGTGACGAACTTGCGTTTGCTCTGTGTCTGGGTTTCAGCGTGTATTTAACGGAGTAGCTAATTCGATATTTCTGAGTGTTTACAAAATCGCGATAGTATTTGTGAGGTACCCGTGGCTCAATTTTGATTGTTGTTTAGACACAACCGCATTGAATCCGCGTCCTGGCTGATAGGCTAATTTCTAGTATGGCCTTTTTGTGTTCAGAATACGGAAAATTTAAGATTTTTAATCGATTAGAAAGTAACCTTGTATGGTCTACTTACTCGCATTCACAAACGTCAATCAACGCTAAGCAGGCGCTCACGCCCATGATGTCCTGTAAAATGACAATAGAACTGAAAGAGACAGCTATACTTCTGAGGGATGCTTAACGTTGTGAGAAAGTTAAAAAGGTTTTTTTTTGGATTGATAATTTGAAAGGTTAACTAAAAATTATAAAATGTTCAGTTCTAAACCGGTTGCGATTTTGTATGACTAGTCATAACATGACATAACCTTTCTAAGTCTTCCCGTGCACTCTATCTCTAAGATCTCCCTCAGAGGCAGTACAAGCGTTGTCTCTGAGTAAGCGCAAGTGTCCCGGCCGACATTATCGGACGGCTCTGTTCCAGCCAACAATACCAACGTAAATTATTACTTTTGGCGCGCGACCCGAGAACATTCGAGAAACGGTGGAAAATATGTCACTTGCTTTTTTATCTCGATCTGCTTCGCTTTTCAAGTAACAAATACGCTTTTTAAAGATTAGATTCAAAATGTAGAGGAACTCTTTCTGGCAATGGGTTATAAGCGGCAGATCGAGCTTACGGATTGATAGGGTCATTTATTGACGTGCCACTTCTTTGAAAGACTTAACAAAACTATATTTTTTAATGCACAATCTTGCTTACTAAGAGTACTACTACTAAGTCAACCATGAAGCGAAACAGAAATGCTGTTGGCTGTGCTACAACTGAACCTATGGTTAAGTGTATGATCAATAGCAAAAATTATCGAATTGTTTCTATTATTATGCCTACTCAAAATAAAATATTAACCCATACAAAGGCAACAATGCAAACATTTTAATTGTCTTTACTTTCTCGAGTGTGCAACATTGCCAGGTTAGATGAACATATGTTCTTTACAGCAATGACTTAAAAAAGGGGGAAATCTTCCACTCGTTAGATACTAAGGGCGACTGTCGTTTTCGTTCAGTTCCGTTGTACCGTCGACTTTTCTCCAAAGAGAAATAGGGAATGGCGTTCGTTCCAGTCACGGAAGAGAACAAGAAATTTTCAATGGATGGAACAATTTATTAGTAGTTGCACTGCTAGTCCCAGACATGTTATTTGACTGGGTTTGTTTATACCTGCTCGTTGCAATTTAAAATGGGACCGTTTGAGTAAGTATTTTGTCTATAATGACAGAGTCTGTACAATATAATTGAAACTGTGGCTTGGTTTTTAAACGTTGTGGAATGTTTTAAATGTTATTATTTGTATCGTCTGTGATGTATTAAATAATTATCGGAGCTTCTACAGAATTGAATCAAAAATATTGTTATTCAAATATTAACTGTAAGGAATTGTAGTATTTTCAAATCGCAAATATACATAAAACTAACTGAATTATCTCTACACCACCCAAAGGTTGACTGGTAGAGAATGCCATATAGCATTAAAAAATAAAACAATTTACTTAGTGTACGACGAAATAAAGTGACCAATATCGATATCAGTAAGTTAAACTATATTAAGTAATATAATGTAGGTAAACCGTATAGATATACCACGATTTATGTAATTAGGGTGCTGTAGTCATGAGCGTACGTCATTAAGGCGCAGTTTAATTATCTGTGGAAGACATAACGGCTGAATTAATTACTTTATGTACCACCTACTAATAATGGCCGTTTTCGCCTACTAATGTCTTTGTCCGGGTAAGTAGGTTTTGGGATGGAAAGTTTGTGGTTGTGCTATTTTTTACCAAAAATTAATAAATAAGAGACAATATTTTTAAATAATTATAGGTTTTTAAAATAATTACGCCGACAGAATTTCTGTATTGCCAAGTGGTTGACTGGTGGAAAATGCTTTTAGCATCAGCTCTGCGTTTTACTATTTCATGCATAGAGATTAAAGAAATAAGTATATCAGTTAGAAACATTGCTATTCCTAACCTAATAAATGCCATGTTTTATCAAACCAAAAGGGAAGAAGGTATTACGAACACTCAAATCTGGCACTTATGTCTTTTTTATCGGCAAACATGTGTAGAGTCGGAAGTTGTAACCGCTTTGCGTCGAACATTTTTTTGTATTAACTATTGTGATGACTGACAAAGTGCATCATATACTTAGTACGTTGCGCTGCGACGCTCACCTTACATAGCGTGATTCGTATACCTAACATAGCTTGCGAAATCGCAACGCAAAATGTCTTTGAAAATATATGTAAAACGACGCAGCGGTATGACTTTGCGTTGCGTTGATCGGTTCATTAAAACATCAGCAAAGATGTAAAATATAACGTCTTATACTTAATAGTATATTATTCTTAAGTATTCAGTAAATAATTTCTTATAGATATTTCTTCTAACACGATATTAAGACTTAATAAAGAGAAAATGCAAGCATGTCTTTCGAATCCTTTGTGTTATTGTTAACATTTTTGTGAGATAATTATACCTTTTCAATGTTCTGAGGGCTTTCATTACATTACTGCGAGTATTACAGCATTTTTTTTTACAGGGCAAAGACCCGACTATACTTTATTGTTTTTGATAGAGATAATGTTGATCTCATGTAGCTGTCTGGTTTTGTAAACTTCGAACTCGAATTAGAAATATATTCTCGCCATTTTTAAACGCGTATTTTTTGTTATTTTTCATTTTTAAATCACTCACTTGTGAATTTACAAACGTGCAACTCATGTCGTCCCGTGAAGTACTCTTATCTATAGAACTGGAAGGTAAACTATACTTGTTCAGGCTGTTCTACTTTGATTTTCGTTTCTGAATTTGGGGTTCCGTTGATTCCGCTATCAGCTGCTGGTATGAACGGGAGGGCATACTAAGTTCTTTGACATGGGACTTCGAGTTCGAAAGGGATTTGCAACCAATTTGGTGCGATGGCTTTTATTTGCGGTTACAGATTCGATCCTCTCACCTCCTATCCTACTTCCTATGCATGACCAAGAATACTTGTTTTGGTCTGGGTGATTCTTTGAAAAATATCTACGTATGTTTATCCATTTTTTAGCCCACATAGAACAACCTTACCTTACTATGTAATTCCAAAGCTATTATACTAATTTAAGTATAGTAAATACGAGAAAAGAAAAGCTGCCTATTCCCATTGCGATTGAAACTAATCGATTTTCATTTCACGTCAACTCGAGAACGTCAAATGATCGAATAAAGAACAAAAGAAACTGTAAGAATCTAACGCGATACTCCAGCGAGCTACGAGCCCGAGCGTCAAAGCGATACGTGTAAATGGAGCGCACTCATTACTAGCAGTGGTCGCCATTTTGGTTTATTGTGTGCCGGAGATACCAATATGCCCCCTCGGGCGAGTAATAGAGATGAACCTTAATAGAATACGGTGGGAGCTCGAGCCGAAATTTTGGAGGTCCACGGTATTAGGCAATTTACTCTTTATTGCACACTCAAAATCTATAAAAAACTAGCTGCCGCCTGCGATTTAGTCCGCGTGGACGTCTGTTACAAAAAATTGATTTCACAATTTTATAAAAAACGGTCGCGCCGTTTCGGAGGAATTAGATATAATTTTCAAAATGTATGTACAGTCAGCATCAAAATGATGTGTACTTACAGAGTGGTCAAAAAGGTATTGGCAGTTTGACAAAAGCAATTTTAATACTGCAATGACAGAGTTGTATGTCATTTGAAGCTTCACCAAACTCTATAGCAAATGAAATAAGGCTGCTTTTCATTAAAATTTCAGACATATTGGTAAACACTGTTTTACATGACAATAGTCTGTCGAATTTGTCTATTTATTGATTTAATCGTGGTCATTATTATCTTAACGTAGAGTTAAATATTTATCGAGAATATTTTTAAATGTTTGTACCGCTTATATAGGTACTTTTTTGCTTAGCCTTTTAGTAGAAGGGGTTAAGAAAACTAAGTGGAAGAAAATAACAAATAAATGAATTATCATGAAATATAATGTTAATTATCATTAACTTAGTAATGGCAGGGTCGTTTTATTGAATTCATATTTGTTATTATATTGTTAAATAAATACTTAACATCAAACAAATAGCACACTTTATAATAATGAATACTTAATTTAGTCGCGTTCTCGGAAGCAGAGAGCGCTAATTGTGACTTTTAGTTCCTACTGACTTCATTTGGTTCAATTATTGTATTTCTGAACGACTCACTTAGTCTATTTTCATCGTTTAACTTTGTAATTGCTTTGGTTTGAAGTCACATCATAAGTTTTTTAATGACTGTTGTAAACTAGTTAGTTATTCTTTGATGTTTTTGTGATTTGCACTATTTATTTATTCTTTATTGCACATGAAAAGGTACAATCAACTTACTGCCAAGAGGCATTCTCACTATTCGGTGGTTACGGTATTATTCTTTTGAGATGAAATGGGACTTTTTCTTTCTTGTTTTACCTTAAAACAACACAAGAATTCATTGCTGCTGTTAAACTTTTTTGTTTGAACTGTTTGACAAGGTACCTAATTAAAAAGTAACGGTGCACAAGCCTCTTTGCTGTCATTGTGAAAAGTAAAATATGCTGAAAAGAAATCGAAACATCAGAATTAATGAACCATGATAGTAGGTAGATTCTGGAAAGTTTGTTATAAATTCTATTCGAAGTTTCAAATTCCTTAGGAACTTTGACCTTGCATTTCGGTGCAAACTCAAATTACAATCTTACAATCTCATTCCATTAGCTGAAGAGTAATTTTAAATAGCAAGAGCAAAGATAAGACTTATTATACTGCCAAGGGATACTAATCCAGAATACTTAAAAACTAATGCAGACTTAGGTACGTTAACGTTGAATTTGATAATAATAATTTCTTTCACTTATCATTAAACAAATAAGCATTAGGAAAACAAAACATTAGAGTATAATTGAACAGAATGCCCGTCAAGGACGGTTGCATCCCCAGAGTACAGGCTTCTGGCGCGTAATAAAACAAAATGGCCGAAACTTAGTTCACTGGGACTTGAACACAGTTGTGTACTATGCTTAATAATAATAAGGTTTGCGATGTAGTCTTTGGGATGCAGCATTTAATAAAAACTTATTGTTCTTGGATGTACTTGTTCTAAGTAGGTACGTGGAGTTTCAAATGTAATGGTTGGTGCTTTTTTAACAAGTTAATCTTTTTGTAGTTGATAGAACTCTCCCCTTTAAGAATGCCAATACAGTACAATACAAACTGCACTCTTTCGTTCTTGTTTTAAATTCCAAAATGGGTCCTTGAGTTTGGCAACTTAAAAACAATTATTAATAAAACCTTGCAGTACATTGTTATTTTCATTTAGTTCGCCGAAAATGATAGGGATTATCTACTTATACTATTTAGTCTGCTGGTCATTGCCACATCGATTCAACTATCCTACTTGAATCAGATTGAAAGTGAGTTTCGGAGTGTGTGCTCACGAACTTCATGACCTGATACCACCTTCTACTTTCTCCACCGGACCACTAGACGCTGTAAGGAGGTTTCACCTCGATGTGGTCGACTTTTCGGCGATCCAGATCAAGCGGTTTGATGCTTTCTTTATGGTCCGCACCACTAAGGAGTGGAATGCTCTTCCTGCGTCTGTGTTCCCGGATTCATACAACCTTCCTGGAACCTTCAAGGCAAGAGTGAATAGGCATTTTCTGGGTAAGCGTGTTCCTTCCACCTCCGTCATAGCTTACCATCAGACGAGAATAGGCCAAACTTGCGTTTGAACCCATAATAAATTTAAACAAGAAAGCCCCAGTAGTCCCTAATCATAAAGATAAGATATCAACATTTGCCAGTCCTACGTCTTTAGACATAGAAAAATGGCTATCAAAAATTCAGTTTAAATACAGGTTTTATTTTACCTTGAGAATTTCAAGGATAAAACGTATTCCTATATGAAAAGCAAACCACGAAGTCCATGTGCGTAGGTGACACTTTCAAACCCTTTTAGACAGGTCAGTAAATTTACATTATTTTTCGGTTGTGAAAAACTTTGCTAGTAAAATATTTAAGCTTAAAATCCACTGTTAATATACACATCATTCTTTGTTAAGCGGTACACACAGTGGTTGTAATATAAGAATAATGGACAAACAAATGACCCTTCTCTTGGCCTCTCAACTCCTGAGTCTTGACAAATTCACCCTTAAAGTGCGTGAGCGCCTTTCCATTACAGTCGACACATAAACTCTAACGCTTTATGTACTGGAATTGTTTAAATGTGCCCTTGGATTTAATAAAATTCTCGAGGAAGAACACAGCGCGTTAGTTGAGATTCTAGAGTAAACAAAGAGGGGTTTGTTTGAGATTGTATTATCTTTTCCTGACCTTAATCCTTGAATTTCTTCGAGTTTTTTCGAGAATATGTTAATAAGGCTACATAATACAGGTGCATTTAACATAGCAGGCAGTTTTCAATACAAATACCTAAACAAACGAACTGTGAAACAACAACAGAACTAAAGCAGTGTCTATGGATAAGAAATTGGCCTAAAATTAGGCGTTGAAATAATTTGTAATAACAGAAACACATACATGAGGACGAAATAAGTGGGTGTAATATTATAAACCAGCGACCCGCCCCGGCTTCGCATGGGTGCAATAGGATGTAATTAAAAATTTAAACCTTCCTTTTTAATCACTCTATCTATTGAAAAAAACCGCATCAAAACCACTTCGCGTAGCTTTAAAGATTTAAGCAAACCTTGGGTTATAGGGACAGAGAAAACGACTTTGTTTTATACTGTACTGTACTTAGTGATGTGTTTCATTTGAATCACATCACTTAGTCCAATTCTCACATAGTGCAAATACTCCGCATTTTTTTTAAAAACAATTATCATTCGAAAACAGTAATGATGGTACAGACTCTTGAAATTGTGCTATTGCTTTCGTTATTAGAATTTTGCCTCTGGTCTTATGTTGAAGTGTGATTTATGAAAATGAGATTAAATAACATATCTCTCGCTCAGTTAAGATTATGACTGAGTGAGACGAAATAACAAATAATACTAACAAACGTGACAAAAGCTCTTGCGTGTCGGCGTCAATGGAGAAGCGCACTGTGCGTGACTGTCCCCGTCTCTTGCCATTATTTAACGGAATGTCTGTTCCATAGCTTTGTTTGTTGCGGAAGTGATACCGATCCTTCCGCCGCGAATGTTGCTAAACGCCTACTGTTTGTTTAAATAGCTACGACTTCACCGCGAATCATAAAAGGAGGGACACCTTTTCGTAGCAGTAGGCGAACATGCAAAAAGTTCGGTTTATGGGGAGATAGCGGTGTTTTACGAACCTTAGGACATCAAACCTAATGGCCTTTGTGTCTATAGAATAGAAACCATTTACTGTCACAATATCCGATATTAATAAATTCAAGAACGTAAGAAATGAATAAAGAAAACGCCATATTTTTTAATATCCGTACACCTACTGGTACAAGGTCATCTGTAATAGAAAAAAAAAACAAACAAAGTTGTCCAATTTGGCAATCACCTGACTATAAAACGCTTGCTTGGATGCGTCGATGCAGTGGAGGGGCGTGTCCCTTCAGCTTAGACGATCTCTACTGATGGCTAAATTAGGGTACCTACTTACTGGATTTCAACTTCGTCATACATAACTTTGGCTACAAAGTACTTTACTACTTGATTTCAAGTGATCATACTGTAGTCTTAGCTCAGGTGCATGTCAGATTAAAACCAATATACCTAAAATATAACTTACAATTGTTCCTTCATTAATTAGCGATCAACCAAATTACAAAGAATAAATTTAAAAGATTTGTTACCGTTTCAGCTTAAAGAGTATCAGTTTAAATTTAAATGAGTGTCCCTTTCAGTTTAATTGAAAGGTAAGGTTGGAGTTTGTTGATGAGATTAAGTAAGATTTAGAAAAAAAAGGTTTTAAGGAAAGGCTTTTAAGACTATTTTTGTGTATTCCACACGATGTATTCTGATGTTAATTAGTTATCTATAACACAGTAATGCCTCAAACACGATGGTTTTCATTCGGAATTTTCGGTGCGATGTCCTACATGTTGAGATAAATATACAAGGTGAGTTTTTCAAGTGGGCGTGCCAAATCCTAAACTTTGATAAATGATATTTTTTAATTTGAAAGCCAGAGCTTTCACGAACAACTTCCGCTTGGTTATAATACACAAGGAGTATTATCTAAAAGCTACTTCATCCCGGAAACAAGATGGCGAGCTACACAACAGTCATCCCTCAGCTCCCGGGGGGACCCGCCTATTTGCGATAACTGACGCCAAACTATCGCTCCTTCAAGTAATGGTAATTCCATACTGGCCCATAGGGAAATGTATACATCGCGAGTGGAAGATAAACATCGAACTACAATTTGTATATTCGTAACTATCTATGACACTTACTTTATTTTATTAGGTACTAGCTGTCCCGACAGACGTTGTTCTGTTTTCAAACATTTAGAAATAATTGCTAAGAGAAAATTAACTTGTGGTTTTTACTATATTACTAGCAATTTCTCATGTCTACTTAACTGCCGAACCTTGCCTGAACTCCTACAAACATGTTATGACAAAAATAAGCCAAATCAGTTCAGCCGCTCTGGAGTTTTAGCGAGACTAACGAACAGCAATCCATTTTTGTATATGTATATAGACTACTTGTTGCCACTTACAACTGCCAACCAAGCCATTTAATACATTAGAAAATCTCCACCATTCAACCGCAAGGTATGACAGATAATGTATTTTTGGTCCGTGCAACTTGTTAGAAGAATATTCATTTAGATAGAAAACACATGACAATTTAATCTAATGGATCCATTCCCCTGCCATTGTGGCCAATTTTAAATTGTTCACCTTTCTCATAAATCTACAGGACTGCAAACATTAACCCTGTGTTTTTATCATTTAATGCTCTTTTTATGACAATACCTTAATATTATTTACCTTCGTCGATGACATTCGTACCTACCTTAAATAATGTATGCTCAGGCTTGCTGACCTATACAAAATAGTTATGCTGTACCTATGTCTGATTTCTTAGTTGGTGATAGTTTTTTAAAATTACTTGCTTCTTTGTTTATTTCACCAGACACCAACAACAACAAAATTGTTCCTCAATCAGTTCAAGTATAATTTATCAATTTGCATTTCCCTATATTGCTTCCAAGCAATGCTATAAAATCGATCAACGAAGCAAACACAAAGTAAACAAAACAAAAATAAGCAGAACTCAAGTCAAAAACCTCGGTTCCCTACGTTCCCTTGCTTTCGAATTCAATTTTATGCAAAGAAACGGTGCTGTGTTTGCATAATTTCCTGGATCCTTATATTTTTAATCAACTTCAGCTGTAATAAAAATGTATCCCGTGGGACGGGCGATAACAGAATTGAAATTAATCAAAAGAACCTTTAGGCTATAAGAAAGCGTTGATAAGTTATAAGGGAGCCAAGTAACGTGTCCTAATAATCCAGTTCGAAAATTGGCCTGGGAAAAGTATCACAACGAACACGTGTTTCAGTTTAAATACTACTGTTACGGGACCCCCGAATTCACAAACGACAATCAACGCTAAGCAGGCGCTTACGCTCATGCTGTCCCTTTCAGTTCTATTGACATTTTACGGGACAGCATCAGGTCTTATTTCCTATCCTCGGTTTACTATGACCCAAAATAAAAGCGCGACAGCAGACAGAGATAGTCTATCCCTTCAGAGATTGGCCAGTTTCACTGTTGATTCATTCACATCGATGACATTAAACGAATGGTCCACAAGGTCTTCAATTTGACTTTGCCGTTAAACGTTGCAGTATGTAAAAACATGCTTACGTTCATGTTCACGTTCATTCACAAACTTCAAAAAGAGAAACAAAACTAACTACCTAATAGGTAGGTATGCAAGTCGTAGGTAGGGTGTCAAAACCTCGACTTATATAGGTGTACTGTTGGTCGGGTGTATTGAGTTTTTTCATTTTTATATGAATTAATGGAAGGCCATGGTAAAATTTAATAAGGTATAATTTCAAACACCTGCCACATTTCAGCATTCGAATCCGAATTCAACGCAAAAAGTTCTTTCAAAAACACCTAGTTGACTTTAGCGCGCGCAAAAAAATAGCTGTATCAAAATAAGAAACGCGAAACAGAATTCCCCAGTGGACCGCACCAGTGCAGTGTGACCACACGGCACGCGGGTCACCGCGGAAAAGTGTGGAGCTTTCTGGAATGTCCGGAATCCGAGTGATTCCGACGGAATCCGAGTGATTCCGACTCGGAACGAGGAATTTGAGTCGTTGGGTCGCTGACGCGTTTTATTGCGCCTGTCACAAAGGGATTCTCCGTAATTACTGAGCTCCACTTGTTTATTATTTCTTGCCAGTTCAGTTTGAGTTTCGGCTGTAAACGTTTGACTGGGCTGATGTTCTCTGTAAAGGAAGTAGTGTTGTACTGTAGGTTTTAATTAAATCTTCGAAGGATACTAAATTCCACTTGTACAACGCTGAAACTGAATCCACCTTTTATTATCTACGATGTCTATTCTTCTTCTGCTCAGAGCCAAGTACTTAGTCAAAAAGTGACCATTGATAAAATTTTGCTGAGTTACGGTTTGATCGTTTTGTAGTAGGTAGTCCCGTATTTTAAGCACTGTTCTGTATAACTCTCTATTTTTTTGGCAAACGGAGTTTTCGGTTGTGTGTCGGTAGTCTTGCTTAAGTACATTAACGAAACTTCACCTTTATCGATCTTTATCACCCCCCTATTCTTTATTAATCTTTAAACTACTTCAAACGACCTCATTTCACCTGATGGAAACCGGCCCACCCGGCTCTGGTCCGAGTTACAACAAAGCCGTCTATTTCACGCCTCGCCTAAATCCTCCAGTACGTTTGCCATCAAATGGTCTCTAATCGAGAACGATTCTGAGTCTATGGCCGTCGCCTTTAGCGCTATAGACCAAGTTCACTGCAAATTTTACTGACTTGTCTACTACGTACCTACTACGTACTTGTTACACACGTTGCTGATTCAAGGAAATTAGACAATGTGCTGTCAAAAGGGCAAAACTCATAGTGAGAATGTCATGGGCTTGGTGAAATGAGTAACTTTGATGTTAGTTTGTTACTGTATTATTAGAATTGTATGTATGTATATAAGCGCTTATGGGTAGGTAGCTTAGGTATACATATAGGTGGTAAATTAAATTAATATTCATGCAATTTATTTTAAACTTAATTAAGCACTTTCCAACCTTGCAACATGCATTTTAAGAATGTAATCAGTGAAAAATAAATTCCCAAGTTATCTTACTTCAACTTTTACTAAAAACAAATAGCAACTATGATTGCATCTGTTTTTTCTTGTTCCTCTACCTGAAAGTTGTCTGGAAGAGATATCGCTTTTAGTGATAAGGCCGCCTAAATTGTATCTACCTTTTTAAAATTCTTGTAATGAATTATCTGCAGTGAAGTATATCTCATCTTATTATCAGTTTTTGTCTGAAATGAACTGTAAACATTTTAGACATTTCGGAAACTTCAGTCTGTGTGTCTAACTCTAGCTTTAACAAAAGAGCCTTCCAGATTTATTCCCTGTAACTTGTTGCTTATTCAAAAAAGCAACAAGTCGCTTAAATATTTATGTTGTAGAGAACTATAGGCGTTTTGTGCTTGCTTTTAGCCTTTTTACTGCCTGTGGTCTTAAGTGCTGACTAGATCTTTCAACTGATTCGCAACGTGTTCAGTAATGCTGGTTTTAAGAGCAATGCTCTGGCGTAAGTTTAAAGGTTCTTTTGTAATGGCTATTGATTATGATAATGATTCGTTATGCAATCCTTATCTAAATGAGCCCAATCTGTCCCACTGCAGTACAAAGGCCTCTACTACTAATCTTTAGCTCATTCGATGTAATTATTATGGTGCTTATCAAGTTCGTTTCTTCTCCTAGGCCTTCCTAGCAGCGGTTGAAAGTTCGTCCCCTCAGCTCGTGATGCTAGTCAAGGAAATCATTTTAATAATGCGTTAAACTATGTCAGTAGGTACAAAGGAATAGGGCCTTTTTTGCTATCATAAAAACATCGAAAGCATATTATGGAATTGCAGAAACCTGAACGGTCACTGTTTGGGTCCTATCGATAAATAAAACTAGTGGACTGTATTTAAATATAGGTGCTGTAATCTTCGCTTCTTAATTACAAGGATCACTCAAAAATATAATGTAAGTAACCGGCGACGGTGGTATTCCCAAAGCGAGTGGTCGAGCGTCGCGGTGGGCGAGCGAACGGCCTCGGTGTCCTTCGGCCGCGCACTCCCCTCCCCGCGTAGGTGCGTTGTGTCCGCAACATGCTCCCCGCCTTGAAGTCTGAAGACGAGAAGACTTCAAAAATCTGGAAGAGGGCACAGGTTAATCAAAGCTCTTCGAATTGTGCCACTCTTTGTCTTGAGCTCAGCTACTCTGGAGACGTTATCGGTGCCAGGGTAGAGCTTAGTGACCCGACCCATCGACCAGAGCAGAGGAGGAAGAGCTCTATCCTTGACGAGTACAAGTGAGCCAATCTTTAGCTCTTTGTTGGACGACCGCCACTTCACCTTCTGTTGCAGGAGAGCTATATATTCAAGAGAGAAGCGGTTCCAAAAATGCTGTTTAATAAGCTCTACTCTCTTGAATCGCTGAAGTCTGCTGATATCGGTGTCTTCCGGGATCTGTGGATGAGGCACAAAAAATAGTGGTCGTCCAATTAGAAAGTGGGCTGGAGTCAGGGCAGTGAGGTCGTTAGGATCTGGAGATAAAGGAGTGAGTGGACGGGAGTTTAAAATGGCCTCAATTTGAGCGAGGCATGTAGCCATTTCTTCGAAGGTGAAGTTAGTTAATTGTAACAGGCGTCTAAGGTGGTGTTTGGTGGATTTTACGGCAGCTTCTGCTAATCCGTTAAAATGGGGACTATAGGGAGGAACGAATTTAAATTCGATGCCCTCTTGAGCAACATGGTCTTCAAGGTTCGACTGAACTAGGAATCTTGACAGTTCATTGAAAGTTCCTACAAAATTTGTCCCGTTATCGGAAGTTATGCTTTTAGGTTTTCCCCTTCGAGACACAAATCGATTCAAAGCGGCTAAGTAAGCTTCTGAGGACAGAGCCGTAACGAGTTCAATATGACAGGCTTTAGTCGAACTGCAAATGAAAATTGCCAAATATGACTTTAAAAGGCGGCAACCCCGACCCTTACGGTCTGCTATCAACACTGGGCCCGCGTAATCAACGCAACAATGTAAAAAAGGGTACTCAAGCTCAGTCCGGGATGCAGGCAACTGGCCCATGATGGGTTGTACTGTATCTGCCTTAAATCTGCAACACCGAACACATTTATGAACTGTGGCTTTGGCAAGGTTCCTGCCACCTAACGGCCAATAAATTTGCCTAATGTTGGCTAAAAGAAGCTGTGGACCAGCATGTAAATATTTAATATGAAAATAATTAAAAAGAATTTGGGTGAAATGATGTTTTGAACATAGTAACATAGGATGTTTTGTATCATAGCTGTATGGGGAATTTTGTATTCTCCCACCAACTCGAATGATCATGTTTTTGTCTAAAAATGGTGATAAAGAAGTAAGACGGTTCTTTTTTGGTAGTGCCTCCCCTGAACTAAGAATGGCATATTCAGCAGGAAACATTTCAAGCTGTGACTTGTGTATTATGATATTTAATGAATTTTGAAGCTCTTGTACAGTTAAATGACCAACTAATTTATTACTTTTATTTTTGCAATTGTAAATAAACCTTTGTAAATATGCCATTGTTTTTTGTAAATATGTAAAATTAGATTTATTTTTCAACAAATTAGAGATGGGGTCGGAATTCGAATTATTATCAAGGACAGTAGAACAAGCGACTAATTCAGGAAGATTATGTTTCTCATGAAATCTATCATTAGGATTTTTGGGCCACTCTGTTTCGTCTTTAAGTAAAAAGCTAGGACCTGACCACCACAAAGATGAAAAGCAGATGGAATCGGCCTTCAGCCCTCGAGAAACATGATCCGCCGGATTGTCCTTAGAAGGCACGTAGCGCCACAGGTAACCACTGGTATTTTCTTGAATTTCGTTTACACGATTGCGAACGAAATTCTTAAGTTGAAGAGGCGGAGTTTTTAACCACCCTAACACGATAGTGGAGTCACACCAAAACGTGCAATTGGCAATAGGAATGCTTAATGCAGCCAACACTTTGCCACACAATCTTGAAGCCAGCAAGGCTCCACAAAGCTCAAGACGCGGCATTGTAGTTGGCTTTATCGGCGCCACCTTACTCTTCGACGTCAAAAGATGTACTGTTACGAGACCTGAATGACTGACTGATCTAACGAAAAGGCTAACGCCGTATGCTCGTTCTGAAGCGTCTGAAAAGATATGGATTTCATGGTGATCAGAGTCATCGTTAAGAACCCATCGAGGAATTTTTAAATTATTAAGAAGAGGTAAAGTGGTCGCAAATGAAAGCCATAACTCTTTTATTTCCGCTGAGACGTCATCATCCCATTCATATTTATCCACCCATAGCCTCTGCATGATGATTTTGGCCTCAACTATGCATGGACTGACGAGACCTAGGGGGTCAAAGATCTGACTTATAACAGATAGAATATGACGTTTTGTAAGTTTTTTAAATGGTTCTATATTTATCGAATATGAAAGAGTGTCTGTATTGCAATCCCAAAGTAAACCAAGAGTTTTAGAAGAAATATTTTGTGTTATATCTGCAAATTCTAATTTATTATCGTGACTTTGTGCTGATTGAGAAATTTCTTTCAAAATAGTTTTACAATTAGATTTAAATTTTCTTAAATTAAACTGAGCTGATTTTAAAGTTGATATAACCCCCTTGCAAATTTTAATTGTTTTATCTTTGGATGAGGCCCCTCCCAAAAAATCGTCGACGTAGAAATCTCTTTCTATTGCTTTCTGCACGTCAGTATCGTGGGCAGTAGGTGCTAAGCTCACTAAGCACTTGGTAGCCAAATATGGAGCTGACGACGTCCCATAGGTCAATGTATTTAATGTAAAGGTTTGTAAAGGTTTGGAAGGGTCTGAACGGAAGAGAATCTGCTGAAGAGAGCGTTGAGAAGGATGTAGTTCAATCGCTCTGTACATCTTCTCAATATCGCCTGTGACAACATATTTATGCTGGCGAAAACGAAGCAGTATAGAAGTTAAATCTTCTTGTACTGTGGGGCCTATCATCTGGAGGTCATTTAAAGAGACACCTGTACTGGATGCAGCCGATGCGTCAAACACAGTGCGAAGTTTAGTTGTAAGGCTCTCCTCACGAATGACGCCATGATGAGGGAGAAAATAATTGTAATTCTGGAGTGAGTTGGGCTCTTTATTTAATGTCATGTGACCCAAATGCTCATACTCGTTCATGAAATCTACGTACCTACTTTTGAATTCAGCGTTGCGAGCAAATTTTCTCTCTAATGATGAGAAACGGCATTTAGCCTTTTGAAAAGAGTCGCCTAAGACTGAAGGATCTTGCTTCAGTGGCATTTTGACTATGAATCGCCCGTCATCCTTACGACAGGTATTTTCTAAAAAATGCTGCTCGCAACTACGTTCTTCAGATGACAGACAATGCTTGGTAGATACGCTGTCAAGCTCCCAGAACCGAGCTAAGTCTGGGTCCGACTGTTCGGATAAGAAATGACAAACAGAGGATGATGGTTGTGTCTTAAGGCGGGCGACATACCCTGACACGAGCCAACCAAGTTTGGTCTCATAAAGTTTGGGTTGATTCTTTCCTAAATCAATGGAATTATTGCATAAGACTGACCAAAATATATCCGCACCGACCAAAATGTCGATCGCTGACGGTATATTAAAAGACGGATCAGCTAACTGAATTCCTAGTGGAAGAGGAATATTTTTAATATTTATAAATGAAGAAGGCAATGATTTTGTTATGAGTGGTAAAATATGACAGTCGAGAGTAAGTTTAAAATGATTGTTATGAATTGACATAATCGTAAGGCTGCAAGATTGCGTGCTAAGTGACGTATTATTATTAATACCTGTTACCGTGGCGCTCGCGCCTCTTTGAGACAAACCCAGCTTACCACACAAGTCTTGCGTGATGAAATTCGCCGTGCTACCGTTATCGAGCAGTACTCGAGCCTGGTGCACGGCGCCCTTGCTGTCCAACACCTTCACCATTGCTGTGGAAAGCAAAACATGTGGAGGAGTAGTAATCTGCTTAACATCAGTTGAGTTTGAAAAATTGTTAACTGGGACAGAAGGTCCAGGGGTGGGGGTTGACTCATGTATGTGCAAAAGAGTGTTATGTAATTTCTTACAATATTTACAGGGCACAAGGCTGCATTTATTTTCCACATGCCCTGGTCTGAGGCAATTTAGGCAAACTTTGGCGTCTGACGCCTTCTGTATACGGGTTTCAATGGGAAGGGCTCTAAATAACTCGCAACTGAATAAGAAATGATTTTGTTTACACATGGGACATTGTAATATTTTTTTATAACTGTTATTATTTGTTTTTATTTCTTTTTTATTACTATTATGGGTTTTGTAAATATTTTGATTGTTTTTTGTAGTTTGTAAGTAAGAATTATTTTTATAAGTTTCTATTTTACTGGTATTATTATTTTTGTTTTCTTGCAATGTCTCCAATAAATCTGCTCTGTTGCTTAAAAATTTAATAAAAATGTCCAGTGACGGGAAATTACTTAATGAATTCCTATGCTCTTCCCACTGCCTATGAGTAATAGGATCAAGCTTTTCTGCCATCATATGGATGATAAGAGTGTCCCAATGCTGGGTAGGTTGACCCAAAGTGGACAAGGCTCTTAGATTCTTATTGGTAGAATCAATTAAATAACGAATTGCCGAACAAGACTCATTTTGTAAGCGCTCGACCTTGAATAATGCCTGGACGTGATTGTTTACAAGCAGCCTTTTGTTGTCATACCTGTCGCATATTAACTTCCAGGCTGACTCATAATTCTCTGCACGCACATCCAAATTATCAATAACAAGTGAAGCACTACCTTTCAAAGATGCACGAAGATAATGCAGTTTATTTATGTTATCTATGTCAGTTCTGGAATGAATTAAAGATATAAAGGTATCCCTAAACTCTAGCCAGTGTTGATAGCTTCCGTGAAAAACTGGCAATTCAATTTTTGGCAATCTCACGCAATTTGATTTAAAACCACTCGCCTGTCTATCACTGTCACTCGACACGGCTCCCTCCCGAAGGTCATGTTGCCGGCGGGGCCGAGCGCCCAGCAGGACGCGCGCCTCCGCGGCCAGCTTGAAGTATTTGTCCTCGAACTCCTCACGCTCCTCGCATTCGTTCTCTGGGTCTTCCGATGACTCCTCTATAGTGCACTGTAACGCGTCAAATTTTGCATATAAGCTTTCAAACTTACTAAGCCGGGTTTCTAAGTCTATTATCTGCAAGCTTCCTAGTTCGTCAGAACTTTTAAGAACCTCTAAATAATTTCCAAAGATGGTTAGCTTTCCTTTCATGCAGCTACGTTTCTTTGCTGATTTTTGATCAGACATGATTGAAATTATGAATGGAAAAGGCTAAGCAAAAAATAAGGTATGCAAATATAATGAATGATAGGTAGGCAAACAGGTGCAGCGGCTCAACGACCCGGCGCCGAGAACAAAAGAACAGCTGAGGCGGGCGATAAGATAACACTTGCGCACGGGCACCGTTAGCGTAGTTAGTTACCTATCAACTATGCCTACGTTTTATAAAGCGAATGCACCGCTCGAACAGCTGATTGCGGGTGGGAACTTATTAAGCGTGATTTTAAAGCGTGATTTACTTATGTTTATGATTGAAATAGGGCTGGCAAATTAATAAAATGCAATGAAAAAATAATAAGGAAGCGTTTCAAATGGCTATGAAGATTAAGAAAGATGAAATAAATATGCTAATAGGAAGCACTCGCTCAATTTTAGCAATTTAAACACTGGAAAGGAAAGAATAAGAAAGGAATAATTGGAACGACTCACGTATCTTATGAACCTCCCACTAAATCCTTAACACAGATCACTGACGATGATGATACTGCGCAGATTTGATGCCACGATGACTCGAATGTTCGGCGGGTCCAAAGTCCGTCGCGCGTTGACTTTCAAATGACTTCTTTGGGCGTGTGCGGGTGCTTGCGTAGTATCCTTGGCTGGAATTTTTAAAGGCTCCGGCAGGTATCTAGGCGTAGCTGAAGTCCACAACTGAAGAGCTCCAAATGAAAAGTCTTGAATTTTGTTCTTCTTTCCAAAATGATATTTCCGATAATCCTCACAAATACGACGGCGAATATCCTAAAGGACCATTGTTTGGGTCCTATCGATAAATAAAACTAGTGGACTGTATTTAAATATAGGTGCTGTAATCTTCGCTTCTTAATTACAAGGATCACTCAAAAATATAATGTAAGTAACCGGCGACGGTGGTATTCCCAAAGCGAGTGGTCGAGCGTCGCGGTGGGCGAGCGAACGGCCTCGGTGTCCTTCGGCCGCGCACTCCCCTCCCCGCGTAGGTGCGTTGTGTCCGCAACAGTCACTTTAAACACAGATCCTTACACAAATTAAAAACTAAGGCATTTTGAAACTTGTGAAAAAGATAAGATGTTACCCATAATATACGCTAGCGACTACATCCGAAACAGCATAGTCAAAAGCACCCTGCTTGTTACAGCAGAACATTTGAAAGCCCACATTTTGCCGAACGAAATAGAACCTAACGTGGTAAGGGGCGAGCATACCGCCGTTATCCTGTTTGCGTGGGTTTTTATCGGTGTTTTCCATCACTGGAGAGTAAGCCGCAAATTAAACATGAAACTATAAATATGAAAATATCCTTCAAAACGCGGTATACCTGCACACCCTATCAGAACATCTCCTGGTCCGTCCGCGAGTCACGTACTTCGTGTCGGCAAAAATTGAAACTGGCCCGATGAATTTAATTCCGCCGACAATCCCATATGTATTAAGTTTAGTTTACGGATCAACTCAACACGTTTAAAGG
Organism: Udea ferrugalis; assembly: GCA_950022985.1. Taxonomy (NCBI): domain Eukaryota; kingdom Metazoa; phylum Arthropoda; class Insecta; order Lepidoptera; family Crambidae; genus Udea; species Udea ferrugalis. Next base: position 15,183,200 of record OX465527.1, on the reverse strand, counting down.
GAACTCCTTTGGGCAAATAGTTGGGAATAGGGAACCAGGTTTGAGTGCCAAGTAGGTAGTGAAATGACTAATGAGATAAACTTCGCTTTTTTACCCGACTGCGCGACGGTTTTATTATGAACTAGCGGCCGCCCGCGACTTCGTCCGCGTGGACTAAAGTTAAAAAAAATTGTAGCCTATGTCCTATTCGGATGTATAAGCAACATTTTTGTGAAGTTTTTAGCAAGCAACACGGCACATCCACACATACAAACTATCGCATTCATAATATTAGTAGAATTGAACGGTTTTTAGCAACATTCCAAGATGATTTTTAGCTTCCTTTTGTCATGGTTGGTGGTGCTGTGTATGTTTTTTATAGGAATAAAATGTTTAAACAGTATATTTGAGTCACTTAGTTTGTCTTCGGAAAAATCTTCAGGAATACTTATTAGAGCAGATTAGGAGATTGCAGCTCCGTGATTATTCTGCGAGGGTTTAAAAAGACGATACCATGATTTCAATGTTAAGTTGCAAATGCATGAAATCACTCGAAAATAGAGGATGCAGAAAGAATAAAAAAGCCAAATTTTCGTAGCCTGTTTGTAAAATATTAAGCGTTCCAAGCCCAGAGCCATGAATACCGTAATAAATTCATAAACACATTGCGTTATCTCTGAATGTTTTCTTGTACTCGTCACTGTTGGCTCATTTGTTTAATTAGTCATCTGATATCTTAGTTACGTATGTTTTATCTGATACTGCTGTACATTTGTTAGTCTGATATCTTTCTGGAAAATGCCTCTGTTTTAGGAAATTTCACTGAATCTTTTCAAAGGGACGGTTTTTAAAAAATTAGCCTGTAAAACCTACATAAGCACAATCCTTCCAATTTAGTCATCGTCAACAAATAGATGAGTGTGTGGTGAGCTTTGTGAGTGACACAATCATCTCGCCAGGTTTTGGTCATTTGGTCACCTGTGATTCGACTCATACAAAAAAAAAAACACAAAAAAGAAGATATTTACCATGGTTTGTATCAGCGTACATCAAAATTTTGATGTACGCTCAACAGCATGACAGTTTACCTGTTTCCGGTCATTAGAGTCGGTTTTGGTTTTCGCCCGTAGAGCAAGGGCTCTATTGCAAAGAATTGTCATTTGGCAAGATGGACACATAAAACGGAAATTGGTTGCCTAATAAGCCTTTGACTGTACCTATTATCATTGTCGCTGTACATAGAACGTATATTTTTGCTTCTATAGTATGCAAAAATAAACTTTAATCAACAAAGCAAAGGAAATAACACGTACAGGCAATGACAAAAGCGTAACAAGATTCGCTGAGCGAAAATATCGTAAAATATTAACCCATTCAGCGAGCGTAAATTGTGAGCCGAATGCGTTCGTAGTGTTGGCCTACGTCTGAACCAATGAAGCTGAAACTAAAGAGTTTATTCACAGTTATTTTTCCATAGTTTTCTCTTCATCAGCTTGATCGTAGATCTGTGTTTAAGCATCATCTGATAACTGTAGAAATAATAAGAAAATAACGCTTCAAAACATGATGTCTTTAATTGACAGTACTTCAAATTGGTCATTCGACAAAATGCTACATTACATAAACGATACAATAGTTCGATATGTTATAGAATAGGAACATTTGACTGTACTCATGAAATTTATTGAAAATGACAAAATGTAGCGTAAACCTGAAGGGATTCTAGGCTCTAAATCCGTAATTAAAATTAATTCTCTTTTGTTTTCGGACTGTTGGTATTTGTCTGACTCTTGACTTTGTAAGAAAAAACATGAATTATTTTAAAACTCAATTAGAAATTAAATATTGCATTTTGGACATTTCGGCTTTTTTGTTATTTTGCCGCTAGTACGGGCCTCGTATGGCACTTTAGGGATATTCATAAAAACTTAAACAGCTCTTCAACAACACGTTAACTTTTGTATCGCTGTGTCTTTTTAATTTCTTGTTGCTGCCGCCATTTGCGAGTAAGTGACATAACATGTTAATTGCTTGAACTATGCTTTAGCGTTGCGTTCGTTTTTATGAGTAAGGGGGTAACCCCCGAATTCACAAACGCAAATCAACGTTGAGCATCTCTCAGAAGTATAGCTGTCCCTTTCGGTTCTATTGACATTTCATGGTACAGCATGACCGTGAGCGCGTGCTTAGCGTTGATTGACGTATGTGAATTCGAGGGTAAGAAGTGAAGATTATATGGTCGAAATTTCAGAACTAGTGTATGGAGCGTAAGGCCACAGAGCCGAAATTCAGTTGCGAATCACAACACTAGTGAGCGCCTCACTTGCCATTATCCTTGTCCGATGACGTCGATGTTTTCAAAAGTAAAAGTCGTTGTCTATGAATGCCGCCATTAAATTAATTACGCTGCTCGAAGCGAAATGAAAAAGAAATTGGATTGGTTCGATAATGACGGCGTTTAACTGATTGATGGCTTTTAAATAAAGTTTTTGATGAAGAGTCAATTGACTGGTTTTGGAACGTTTTCACTTTCAGAATAGAGAGACTGTCAAATTACAGTGAGCGAACGAAGTGCAAATATCTGAAAAGAACGTCAGTTTGAACAACTAATAATCATTAACTGGTAATCGGGATCAATAAAATAAGCTCAGCTATTTCAGAACGTTTCGATAATATTTAATATAATTTTGTGGCAGGTCATTGATCTATACATTTATTTATTAAGGAAAAACAACAGCCAGCTTATTAATAACTTAATCTAATTATAATCACTAAAACTAATTAAGCCAAAACTGATATCTACATGTTAACAACACTAACGTTTGACACATTGCACAAGATAAAAAAACTAAAAAGCTGCTAATCAATAACGTTTAAATATGTTAACCAGTCATAACACATGTTATTCAATACACTAAATTCTCATTGAATAAAACTTTTGCAGCCGAAACCATGCTTTTCCAGATCTCGAACCCAGAAGCTATAATCGTAACCATAATTTCGCTAGATGGCGGTAGTAATACACGGCCCGCGCACGTAGCGCCCAATCACGTACGGTCGACAAAACACGGCTATCTAATATGCATTTTATTGCCGACTGTACTAGGCGCAGGCGACGAAAACTTGCCGCGTGCTCGACGCAATTCACACGGAGGGTTGGCAAAAAAGCTGAGCTTTTCTGCCACAAAACGACAAATTTAATAAAAAATTTAAAGCTGCAGCAATATATTCTCATTATTGTTCTATTCTTTCTTTTGTTGTAGAAAAATGAGCCAATTTTTCTTTCAAAAACCCTTTGCTGACGAAACTTTTTCAATAAAATTGAGCAAGCTATATCTAAAGCTGTTCCAAGTTCAAGTTGACACCAGTAGGATGCCAGTAGGACAACCAGGAAAGAGCTGTATAAACTTGAATGAATTTGAAAGTCTTATTTAAGCGTTTCATGCATATTAAACAATACACGCATATTCAATAAACATTCCAAACATTAAATAAAGTTAATGATTTAATATGTATACTAACTTTAAAAACAAAAACTTGTTCTTCGCTATCAGAATACGTATTGTGCACTAAGGGCTCATTTTTCAGTAGTTGGATTAAATTTATCACACCAGTCAGTGACAAAATAACAGTTTTGAAATAGTGGTAGGCACAATGATATTTCGAAGAAAAGGACACAATAAAACATTAGTTTAGGTTTAGGCTTAGCAAATCATTGTGTTCTGGAACCTACCTAGGTAGATTTCACGGAACTTTGCTGTTCACCCTCGGGTTCTGTCTAGTCAGGTACCTACCTGCGACCAATGCTGCCCGCCAAGCTAAAAAGCGAACCGTCAGACAGGTATTTAGGAGCAAGCTGAGAAACCTTTTATTGGAAAATCCATTTTATTCAACAACCGAGTTTATAAACCTTGACATGATAAATGATTAATTAATGTTATTGTAACCCATTGACATTGTTTATTTTGATTTTATTTGTGACTTTTTATTGATCTATCCTTTTATTTTACTGTAATTTTATTCGACTTAATTTTGATGCCAATTAGTTTAATTTCATTGTATTTTTATTGTAATTCCACTTCTCTGACGATCTCAATTTGAATGACCTATATTTTGACATCTGATGTAATTTGTAGTGAACTTTAATTTGAGAAATAAATTATCTAATCTAATTTAATCTAATACTTAGGAAGTGGTCGCAGGTCATCATCATCATCAGCCGCAAGAAGGCCGCTGCGGAATATATGCCTCCCCCACTTATTTCCAGAGCGGCCGGGTGTCGTCTCAAACTGTCTATGTTTTGCTCAGGTGTTTCCAAATTCTGATTTCAGGTGCCACTTTCTTAGCACAAGTAGGTACCTATCTACGTCTTTTTAATTATAATATCACTGGCCCCAACGGCTAAAACTAACTAAAATAAATAAACACAGCGTTATTTGTTGTCCGTACAGTCGGCAGCCGCAAGTCGCGTGCGCGTGCAAGTTTGATGAGCGTCGTCAGCGGCACATGCCGCCTCTTATTTGTTCTTTGTCTTCGCGCCTCGGTGTTACACAAATAGTTTGGCTAAATACATTTGACACTGTTGTGTTACAGAGACATTTATTAGAGCATGATATGAAAACTATCGTACCAAGATTCAAACACACAATTTTTTTTTCAAAAATAAAATTTTAGAGCCTCTAAATGCCAACCTTCATGGTGACATGGTCTTGTAATAATTCTGAGTAATAAAATAAAATCAGCATTCCCAGTTAGGTTTTTGTCACTCACTTTATTCTTCATTGTACGTTTAATTGCAATTTGCAACTATTGTGTACATCTGTTGGTGTGCTTAAATAGATAATTTACGGTCTACAACGGTCTGCCTAGGACGGCAATCAGCTCTTCGAGCTATGCCCTAAGTAGTAAAACTGGGCCACTCAATGACCACGTATAGGGGTTTTCAAAGAAATAGAGATGGCGATACGATCTCTATATTTCACATACATACAAAGCATCACACCCATAGTTCTAATTGAACAATTAAAAAAAACACTAGTTTTAATTTTCCGAGATTGCAATTTTATCATCTTTTTTATATTTCTTACCTTTCTCATCATTAACTGGAGAAAAACAAGCTATACTAAAAGAAAGTAGAGCATAAACTTAAAAAAGGTAGGATACATTTGCAAACGAGATCGGGTATCGAGAGTTTCAATAATTGATGAGACACCACATCCAGCGTTGCAACCTTATTTACACTTCGGCTGGGGAATCGAACGTTTGCTATTGTAGGAACGTTCATCCTTCCACCTAGGACAATAGAACATTTGGTCGTTGTTACTGACTACATTGTAGTTAACAGTTAAAGTTATCTGAGCCTAAGCTATCTAAACTAAAATGACGCGGCCCTCCACTGCATCTACGCATCTACAATCAAGCACTCTTGTTTGCGTAGATGTGGTGGAGAGGCGTGTCATTTCAGCTTAGACGATCTCTTCTCAGACCTACCCCCTTATTCATAAAAACGAATGCAAGGCTAAAGCATAGTTTAAGCAATTCACGTGTTTTGTCACTTACTCGCAAATGGCGATGGCAACAGGAATGAAAGAGACAAAGAGATACAATAGTTGACGTGTTGTTGAAACACTATTTAAGCTTTTATGAATAAGGGGGATAGACTCTAGAGTCTATCCCCGAATTCACAAACGCAAATTGACGTTGAGCATCCCCCAAAAGTATAGCTGTCCCTTTCAGTTCTATTGACATATTACGGGACAGCATGAGCGTGGGCGCGTATTTAGCGTTGATTGGCGTTTGTGAATTCAGGGTTTAGTGGTTGAGAGTATCATGGACACTAGGCCATGGCGCTTAAAGCCACTGTTGAATCATTTGATTTAACACCCGAGGACCCGAATTCCAATCAGGCCGGAACATTAACTTTGGTCTTATTGTGCACTTTGCGCAATCATCGACTACTTGCAGCTACGTTAAAGCTACTATGACCAATAGGGATCGTACCCTGTAAGATCCTTATTTATTATGCCAACAAGTCTGCCTGGTAACTTAAAACACTTGTTAAACTGCATGGCGCATCGCACGAATAATTTCCGTTATTCCGAATCGACGTTACTCTTTGCTCGGACCACGAGCGGCCAGTAACTTTAAACAAAATTCCAACTCACCACATGTTATGAAGAGTGTACTGAATAAATAAAAAGCTTTATCTTCTTCAGTAGTAGGTTGAATCTTAAGTAACAAAGCTATTAATTACAGCGTACTCTGGAGACAAAACCACGGCGGCTGCCACAAAGGCGGCTTGCTGAATACCTACCAGAAGGCTCACTTGAAAATACGACGAGAAATAATAGGGCGTTTGACACCTACTCGTACTATGCACCCTGGGCTTTGTTATAAATACTCAACAAAATAGAGTTGAAATCTCATGACACGTTCCAAGTTACAATTCAGTAAAATGGCACTTTGTTGTTAAGAAAACCTACTTGTACGAGTACACATACATAATATCACGACCATATCCCTAATGGGGTAGTCAGAGGCACACTGATTGTTGCCGTCATGGTGGACGGAACACTGAATTTGAACCCAACGTGGTAAGGAGCAAGAATACCGCCGTTATCCGGGTTGTTTGGGTTGTATATCGGTGTTTTCCATCACCGGAGAGTTAGACGCAAATTGTAGGTACAATGAACACAAAGTAGGTGTGTTCCGGATTTGATCTCGGGACCATCAGGTTCCGAGCCTGAGTTTTTAACCACTGGGCCACGACGCTCTTGTTCGAGTATGTATTGGATTTACAAAAGTAAAAATACCTGCATCTCACCTGACAACACCTAATTGAACCCAACGTGCTAAAGGACAAGCCTACTGTGGGCTTGTCCCTTAGCACGTTGGGTTCAAATTCGTTCGGCTAATTATAGGCCTCTGATAGTTCCGTTCACCATGCAGCAACAATAAGTGTGCCTTTGTCTACGCCGTTTGGGTTATAGTTGTAGGCGTATGTATGTTTATATGTTACAGAGCATGGATACCCACTGACGACAGATGTAGGTTTCTGTTATTAATTGCTTCGTCTAGAATCCTAAATATTCCGCTTGCAACTGTAAAAGTTTTTATTTATTCAGTGCACTCCTCATAACATGTGTGAGGTAGTTTACTTGGGGAATTTTAAGCTAAACTTTTGAAGTTATTTCAAGTTTCTGCTTCTGGGTAAAAGAGAACTTTGTAGGAAGACTAACCATGTCTTTTGTCGGAATTTCACATTGTATGTAATCCGGCTGGAAGGACCAAGTTATTTATATTTTTAACTGTCTCTAAATTGTTCACATAATCAATCACATCACAATTTTAGTTTTTGATCAAATTGCTTCCTTGATGATATTTTTATTTATTTTTTAGTGCATTAAATTTAAGTACAAATGGCAGAGTTAATGACTAGAGGCATTCTCTACCAGTCAACCGCACAGTTATACAGAGAAATTAAGGCGGTGCACTGATACCATACCATACCGTACCTACAAGATTGGCTTAATTTAGAACTAGATGGCGCTGTGTGGACTTACGTCCAAAAAAGTGCCAGAATAATAGTCTCATTAAATTAAGGATTACTATTAATACGTAAAGAAGCAGACTGTCTAATGATGTGTCCAATGATTGACGGCCAATTTTGTGTAATGGTTCAGAAGTGGGCTATTACACCAGTGGTCGCGGGTTCAATCCCCACACAGTTCAAACATTTGTGTGCATGGACATGTCTGTTTGTACTGGTCTGGGTGTTCCCTATGTATTTGAATTATTTATTTACAAAAAAGTAGTATCTAAGTACGTTTATCCGTTGTCTAGTATCCCATAGCACAAGCATCTAATTGCTTAATTTGGGACTAGATCGCGCTCTGTGGAATCCAGTGATATTTATTTATTTTATGATATTTAGCGGATAACCGTTGGGGTAAGCGCGTTCCAGAGTGGAGACCACGTCTCGGCAAGCGTAGTCTGGAACGCCCTCCGGCTAGCTGGAGCGACGATTCACGAAAGGCTGCTGGCAGGAGATGGATGCGTCTAGTTGAAGTTAGGGCGCGACGACACGCATTAGGAGAGGCCTACGTCCAGCAGTAGACCAACATAGGCTGATGATGATGATATTGAGATTTAGATTATAGAAGAATTATTAATTTCCTGTTTTATTTATTTTCAAGTCAAAACTGTATGACTTAGTTGGTTTATTCAAACATTCACTTTGTACTGTAAAACATTGGACGATTTAAAAAGAGTTTCTTGCCGGGTCTTCTCAGTAGAAACAACCTTCCGACGCCGGTGGTAGAGTCACATTATGTACATGTATTTAAAGTATTTTTTAAATATTGTATTATTATGTGTATGTTAATTAAGTGGTTAAAATTAAGATTCTTGACGATTCGAAAGTACTGTTTATTGGTCTACTAATAAAAAAATATTGAATTTGAATTTTCTTTGTTCCAGGAACCGACTGTGCCCAGCGGCCTTGCCATAGAAACAAGCCAAGTGTTAGCGTTTGCTTTGCGATGAGTGCGCGGCGGTAGGCAGGCTGGCGGGGTACGGGCGGCACGCGTACGCGGGCGGCGCGGCGGCGTACCACGCGCGCGCGCCCGCGGTACCGCTCAACGCAAGTGAGTATTACTTTTATTTAATACACTTAAAACTATACAAAACTGGTCTCACTAGCTTAGCCTAATTTTTTGCTCGCACAGCTTTACCGGATGGGGTGAGCAAAAGTAACATGCTAGAGGGAGTCTCAGCTTAGGGGGTTATTAGGGAAGTCAATCGGACGTAAAAGAGCGCAACTTTAATATTTTTCTTACAACGTAATGTGACAAAACTATGGTCATTGTGAAATATTTTTGTCAAATGAGTGTAATTTCATGGCCTAGCTTTAGCCCCTCAGCTGTCAAGATTCAAAATGGCTACTCAATAGTCCTGTCAAGGATTCTGTCGGGGTGAAGTCACGTGACCGGCGCTACCGCAGGCGTTAACGCAGCGTCCTATTAAAATGCCGATAGCTCGGAAATCTTGTATGGGAACTATAGATGAACCATATATTGTTGGAATGGTTACAAAATAATCTAACAGGATTATGTTTGACTTGGTTCAGTTTCAATTGCAATGTATTGTTAATTTGAAGTTAAAAGTAGCTAAAAGTGGGGAGAGCAATTTTTTTAGAGTTAGCTGTACATAAATGAAGGAAAGTGCTAAATAATACCATTATTTGAAAGTGTTTGTTTTTATTATGATTACTGAATAAACAATCTACCCTTATTAATTAAAAAAACACGCCTCGTCATACATTTTTTTCAAGTCACAACCTTTTAAATATTTGACATTATTTTGACGCCGCGCGCGGCGGAATTAAAAAGGGTATTTTTACAATTATAACTTTAATCAAAGCACCCCATTTCAACTTAAAACAAATTCTAATGCAAATACGTATTTAAAAAAGTTTCTGTAATTACTACATTCCTACCAGTGAATTATTATTTCAGAAAAAAAAAAAATTCGCAAGCGACACTTGCGAAATTTTTTGCAATGTTGGTTAAAAATTTTTTTTTTTAAACAAGCCGAGTATTAGCGTTGTGTGCGACACAACGCAGCATTACAAGACTTTAAAAAAATCTCGAGAAGTTTTGAGGATGTTAGCGACCTCATAAAACTAATCGAATCAGCACAACATTGTCGGCCTATCTCATTGTTCATGGGTGAATATTTTTAGTTTTCTATTTCCGAACCACTAATCCTTCTCCGATCTATAGGTGTGACAGAATTATTAGATTGAATGAAAACGAATCCAGGTCGCGACACGGTGGCCTCGGTCACGAAGGGGCGACTTCACATCAATATTAACAGCGTGACAGGATAGTTTGTATTAATTGATGAGCAAGGGATCGTTGGATGTTTGTTTTAGAGAACTGGAACGTAGGTGGGATATAGGTGTTACCTGAATCCGTAATTGCACATGACAGATGGTAATTTACCCAAAAATGAATGACTGAATGAATCCAAAAATCAATGACACAATGAACCCCAAATTGAAGGTTGAATGAAGTCAGAAGTTGATGAACGTGTAATTAGAATAAGTGTTTTAACAGTTTAAAGTGAACAAACACCATAGTAAAAACTACCCAATCAAGTGCTTAGCTATTTAAAATCTGTTAAAACTACAACGCCGGATTTTTAACGGATCAGTGGTGCCTTTTTATTTGTTCAGAGACATGCACTGAACCTATTTTTTAAGTTCAAAATAATTCATCGATACATCCTTTGAATATATCTCTAAACGCAGTCTGAATCGAGTCAAATGCGTCAGCAGTTCGAAAAATATTTTTTTTTCTTTCGAAGGTTTTTTATTGTATGTTTAGGGCGATGTAACATGGCAAAAAGGCATCAACAACCGGCACAGAATTTTCAAATGACGTTCCAATATTTTTTCAACCTAAACAATGAATTAAAAATTGCAATTAATTAGCTACAAAGCAGATTTAGACCTCGCACTATGGTATTCCTGACGTTCCAGCATAGTTTGTGCGGCCTCGTATATCAGCCGGGGACGTGGAACACTGCAATAACAGAATTCCCTGCTTCACACAATAGTTGGTGGTACGTTCGCGCTGGCATCGGGTTCGCAACATGTTTTGTTGCAAGGTGTTAAGTGGCCAGCGACGGATTTAGGACCGGCGGACTATGCAAGCGTTTGCTGTTTGCGTCTCGACGGTCAATTTCAGTTTTGGATTAAATTGTTACACAATTTGTACGGGACTTAGTCAAGTGTGTATAAGTAGATTCATTTTCGTTCATTCTCGTGTGTTCTTTGGCTTAAAAAGCAAAAATACTAAATAGATTTAAGTCTCTTGAACACCACAGATTGCTGCGGTAGATTTACTGCGTAGTAAAGAAGACAACAACACACAATTGATCAATGAATATTCTTAGAAAACACCCTTCGAGGTTATTTAAATATGTTTGTTGTTCAACATTCACAACTTTTACCTATGAATGAAATAGGATTGGTAAAGGTAGATGAAATTTCAATTTCATTTCCCCTTAGTCCTTCCAAAACTCCATAAAATATTGTTCAAAGAGAATAAATAAACTTATCGCGAATTTTCAAATAATCCTCAAAACAGAGCTTACATCCTAAGTCCGTCCCTGCGCAGCGGGAGTATATTGTAACGTTGCATTTGTGAATTATTTGGGCTATTCCGTAATTAGGTTAGTGCCACTTTTTAGCTGTCCGTGTTTGTAGGCGTTGTTCGGCTCTTGTTATTTGACGAACTAATTTAAATATTAACGCGAATAACAGAAATTGAAATGGCTTTATTACTAGAGGTGTTTTATTTGAAAAAAGTTCAAATATGTCCATGTAACAACGTTGAATGTAATATTCGGAAGGTGTCTCATTAAAACACTTGGCACCTTTGACTTGAGTTATGTTTTAAAACAGGTTAATCGTACAGTGGACCACGTGTCACGCTAAAACGAGTACTACAGTGTTAGAGTCGTATGTTGTTTGTAAGCGACACTCAAATTCCAAATAGGTGAATTAAACAGGTCTCACCTCAACCATGAGATGCTGCAAGCCACTCCAACTCGAGAGTTGGATGTGTATGGTTGGTTAATATTTAGTACCAGATATTATCAAGCCGCCCCAAAGGCCTTCGACTAGGCTTGACAACTAACATCTTGGGACGTCGTCCGGTGAAATGTCATTACTATATTTCGATCGGTCTGGTCATCCATTTTATTCCCCATCCTACGTGCTTGGCTTTACAACAGCGATCACAGTCAATCAACTATTACAACAGACCTACATGACAGGCGCCGTTTGTATCTTACATCGAAGTTATAGAGGTCATTTTTCAACTACAATGTGTTTCGCTTGACGTGTCGCCCACTGCACCTATCTAGCACCACAGACGTAAAAGAAAGACGGACGTCACCTTGTCTAATCATGAGTGAAGCATATTCTAGCTGCCAATTCAGGTGTGTGCATGACTAGCACGTGTCCTAGCACCTAATGTGTTTGTGTGAGTGTAGCAGGTCGTGTAAAATAAACGAAATTGTAGCACCTTGCAGGCTCCACATTTTTTTAATGTGATGTTCCGTTTGTCGTTCTTTTACGTTCGTGTCTAGCACATAGCAGGTTAGTATTTTCACTACTCTATTCGCAGTATTTCTGCCTCAAAGAAAACGCAAAAAATATAATCCCAACAAGAGCTTCAGCTAATTTGCTATACTAAGCAAGTCGCCGTAGAATGTATTTTCGATCTATCCACTTTCATTAAGGAAATTGCGAAGCTCGTTGTTTGCATAAATTTGCATGTGGCCCGGTAAATATTTTGTGATTAGAGTTTGCCCTGTCATCTCATCCATGATTAGATATTCTTGCCCCGTCGATTGCCTTAGCAAAAGGTCTAGTATTAAAAAACCGGTAAGAAACCAACTGCTTAGCGTACCTTCCAAAGTAGAACAGACTTTGCTAAATTTCGGTAAGTGTAGTCGCCTATCCCATTGCCCGAAATGGCGATGATTTTGTTCACTTTTCGAATAATTAAGGAATTGGCTACTTTTGCGTGTATAAACATGTTTTGGTATGGGTGATCCTATGTATAGTATTATCATGTTTTTGTATCAAAAATGGGTTTGCGTTTGACCCCAGTCTCGCCTGATGGTAAGCGACCACGAGGTCGAAGGTGGAACACGCTTACCTAGAAGATGCCTATTCACCTTTGCCTTGAAGACTCTAAGGTTCTATGTTTCCGGAAAAATAGGAAGGAAGAGCGTTCCTCATCTTAGCGGTGCGGACTAGAAAGGAAGCAGCAAAGTGCAAACCGCTTCGTCCGGACCGCCGGAAAGTCGACCACATGGGGGTAAATGCCCTCACGGCGTTAAGTGGTCCGGTGGTAGAAACTAGAGGGTGGTATCAGGTCATGCTGTTGTCTCATTTGTCTTATGTGTCGAAGTCAATATTTAGGTCAAGATGATTTTGCAAAATTGCTTCATCAACTTTTACAAGAACAAGTACTTTATAGATAGAGTTATTGGCACATCCCCAGTGTAACCTTTGAAGAACTTTGCACAGCCAAACTTTCTTGAAAGAGGTGCTTTATATTTTCACCTTTCCGAGGAAACTTTTGCGAAAATGATCAAAGGGAAAACAAGATTTTCCTAAGCAGTTTCTTATGAAACAACCTGAAAAAATGAGGTTAATTGGGACGGTTTGTATAGTAACAAGTTTAGTATTAAAATGAAAAACTTACTGAATCTCCTTTTGATTTAGATTCACTTTGTCGAGTTGTTTTGTTTTAATTTAACAATTTATTTATTACGACGGCACATCAAGTTACCTATTTTTGTATTTTATCCTGCTCTTGCCGAATGACATGACTGTCTTTGAAATAAAGCAAGGTGAACTGACCGGAAATGGCTGCCGTTAATCGTAATCGTAAAAAAATAATGATTGCGGACTTAATGCCAAGACGTATTTGTACCAGTCAACTTCACGGTCAGACAGAAAAATTACAGTTTTGAATATGTGAGTGTCTGTATAGTTTTGTTTATTGTCACTTTTCTGTATCTTGTTACCGCTACGGCTCAAGTTAGGGCATATCCGCCGGGCACGTCTTGCGTGTAACGCCTGGCTAATGCTTTTAAATCTCTATGACCCAACAACATCAATCATAGAGTATTTCCCGCGCCACGAAAACCACCCCAAAAGGTCGCACGCGTCACCGCTCTCTTTCAACCGACTCTGCTGATACACTCACATAAATCAAACTAATCTACGTTGCATTATTATTGACTATGTAAAAACACCCAGCAACAAGCCAATCAAAAACAACTTTAACATCAAGGACTAAAGTACAAAATTGACCGCATCCGTTTGGGTGTTTTGTCATGGCAACGTCGAAGTGACCAAATATTTTTCTTGTCTTTCAGCCTAGCTTGCTGGGAAAAAATGGAGCACGTTTTCCATTATTCTTTTGTTCGGGCGACGCTTTAAAGAAACAAGTGTCGTGGGCTGAGAGGCTTAGGGTTCATAATGAATTGACATGTGGAAGGGATTGAGTGAATTCCGCCGTGGAACGAAAATGGCGGAAAACACTTGTCTTTGCTTTTGTGGACTAATAAATGATATGCAGAATTGTCACGAGCTGAGTAATCCTTATTGTGTGTATTCTGTTTTGATTGCAGTTGAAAGCAAATAATAAATAAATCTTGTCATTTTTCGCAATCCCAAACTTAGCTGAACTTGTTATTAAGACTATAACAGATCCATTAGTATACTTGAATATTGGAAATACATTTGATCGAAAAGATAACACTCGGTTCTAGAATAACAAATATTAATAAATACGATTTCAAATAAAGAATGGGTATCTAACTACCGGTACCCTAATGTGGAAAACGTATTTCCAAAAACTTCGATGCTGTTTTGTTTCATTCAAAAAACAAAAGCAAGTCTTCTTTAAGTATAAATTACCTACTATATTTGAGTACCTATTTGGTAAACCAGCCTACTAAGTCCTTCGGAATTTGAGCAAAACCTTTAAATTTTTTCTACATAAAACCAACCCTTTTTTATTTCACATTTCACTTCCTACATATTACGGTACTTCCTTGCAAGACGTCTAAATTCACCCTCGCACGGCCAGAAGGTCGTTAGTCGCGCGCGTCGAGCCGTAATAATTGAATTACAGCACATGACCAGAGCAGCGAGTTGGCGGTTATGCAACGAGCTGCTGCACGCGAATGTAGCCTTTGTCGCTTGCTCCGCTGGATCGGGGAGGTAATTGGAAATTAATTTGTCATTTAGTAGATTTGCGCTTTGGTTTGAATCGGAGCTGGGATGCGAAAGGAATAATCGCTTGTGCCTTTTTATGAGAAAGGGAACGATCTTGATTAAAATATCTCTATCTTTCGGTACATTGTTTACTAGGCTAATATAGAGTGAAGGACATGCCAAAAGTTTCAAATAAGTGTGACTCTACCACCAGTTCGGAGGTTGCTTCTTGAGAATGAAGTCTTGAGAGAAATTGAGAAGACTTCTTAATTTGGTGTTACGGTTATATCAGTTGCGAACTGTTTCATTTCATATTTACTCACTTTTTATCAACCTATGTGTGTATAGTAAACCAAATAAACGTGCTAACTCAAAAGAACGAAAATAAGTAGGTCACTTACGTAAATCAACATTTTCTAAACTAGTAAAGATAGCTCTTGAATATCAGCCTTTGTGCTCTTTGACTTATGAATGACTTTTCTTACATCATTTTGTTTTGTATTCTGCAGTTTAGACATAATATGTAAGGTCAAGTTGGGTAACTTTGAATTTCAGTGTAACATTGAATCCACCCTTTTAGATCAGTTACTGCTGACAAGTACTCTAACTAAAAGATGTTGTAGAGTCTATGAGGGGTTTAGATCAAAAACAAACCTTATAAAACAGTATGTAGGTCCTTTACTGTTCTAAAACAGTGGATTCAACGCATTTTGTAGCCCCTCTGGTGTTGCAAATGTCCATGGGCGGCAGTATTCACTTTCCATCAGGTGATCTGTCTGCTCGTGTGCCTATCCTATAAAAAAAATAAAAAATAAATTCAATGTCACAATGAAATTCAAAGTTACCCAACTTGACTATACTTATTACAGTCCAACCAATCTATGAAAAACATTTTGACAGCTGCCAGTGTCAGTGGAAGGCCATGCCTATGCCTTTCCAGTCACAAAAAAAAGTGCTCTATCTAAAACGTCACTGCATAAATCGTCTGAAAAAGACGCAGAGGTCATTGATGATGATGATGATGATGAGTATCATTTGAAATTAATGCAATGGTAAAAGGGTTCAAGTGTTCTGTTGGGCTCAAAAGTCAACCAACTGCTTATGAATCGTATTCCTATTGAATTGAAGTACAGTTTCCAACGACACTGACGTCTGTCAGAATGCTTTTCAGAAAAGTGCACTGTTAGGTCTAATGGGTTATTTCTCAGTACAGAAAAAACAGTCCGAAACCGGTGGTAGAGACACTTTGTGTGTATATTTCATTAACTTATTTGAAATGTCTATTAATTAGTATTTATTGCTTTAGATAAGTAAGTAGTTTAATTTCAACGAACTTTTACTCACTAATTTGATCTCTTTTAATAAAGTCAGTCGGAGATCCCCCTGCTACTAAAAGCCTGTAATATAGTAAGTACTTTAAATTCTTCGATCCGAAGTCGATTACAAAGACAATCCACCCGTAATACTATCCTTTAGTCTCCCAAGTCACGTTCCTCAGAATAACGAGCTTTAATAAATTCCTTACATCCCTAAACAGCGCCATTCTGAACTCTATTCTGAGTTACATAAAGTTGTACAGTACAGACAGAGTTTAAGTTAACATTCTTGTGAGATTTACGATTAGTTATTACCATTTTGCATCGTGTGAGATGTTTATGGAAATCATAATATTATTAAGAAATGGTTTGAATTTCTTGTTTAGGATTTATTAAAATAATATGACTGCGTGCGTGTCTGGGGTGTCAATTTTATTTTTTACGGCCTTCAGTACAGATTCACATCAACCTTTACAAAAGGATACCTTATACTGCTGACATAAGGCCCATTTTGCAAAGGTTTTGTAAATGTGATAGCCATGCGATGTGATGTCTATTATCAATTTATCAACTGAACTGTTTTGGTAATATTTATTTTATTTTTTATTGCACAACGATGAATAAGTACATACAAGAATATACACTGCTCAAAAGTGTCTAGGGATATCTCAACCTTTTTCATACAAAGTATAGCTATTTGGGAGGCTGTAAAAATTAAAATATTGATACCAACGTAGAAATTTTTAGAACACAGAAACTGCTATATCTGCCCTTTCAGATTGTATAAGAAATTCATTGTAGTAGCATTATTGTACAATCGTAAGGACGTTAAAAAAAGACAGATTTTTCTTTTAAAAGGTGTCAAAGTTTAGCTAAATCAAACGTTTTTTTTGTAATATTCTAAACCTTTATCTTATGCCTCTGTCCTCGCGTTATTCTAAGATATCTAATGCTCAACTTGTAAACAAACTTAACTTTATGAAACATTTGAAAAATGATATCCCTATGATATCCCTAGACAGTTTTGATGTGTGTATTATTCAATTGCTGTATTTATCGTTGAATGTGTATGTTTTACTATTTCAAGAAAACAGTGACAATTACACAACAATGTTTACTTACAGACATTTTTACACGTACAGTTTAGTTGGCCTATGTTTTGTTTGTTAATCAAGCCTCCTCATCAATAAATTAGTGTGTTGTTATGAATCAGTTCTCCTGCTTTATGTACCAAATAACATATCCACAATTTTATCTCGTTTCCACTCAGACTATTTAAACAAGATAATATCTACGAGAAGAGCAACAACGTCAACACGCCATTTGCAAAATTTGCCAATCCGACAAGCATGTTCTTCAGTCCCATTTCCGTAGATAAAATCGAAATGTTCTCCTTCATATTACCGAACTAACTCACAGAGGAATCCTAGACCACTTAGTTTCCCCCTACGACTTCCACTTCACCAAAACCGTCCTTCCACCGTTAACAATTGGGGCGATAATCGCTCGAATGACTTGTGTAACCCTTGTTAACCCATATCGGAACCCATTTCGGGGGGCTTAGGTCCTCGAAACTTATTGTTATGGTAATAAAGGCGTAATAAATCTATTTTTATCGCGCATCGAGGTTCCTGCGTAAGGGGCCGTCCAGACTAGACGGGACGGTTTTGTGATTTGCAGGTTCAGTGCAATCCCGTAGATAAAACTCTTCGTAATGTGTTTACTTAAAGTACAAATTATACAGGCTAGAAAGATAGAATTCTATATTGGTGGAAAAAGTTTTGTATTAACTAAAGTAACCAGACTTTAGCTTTACCTTCGATTAAAACAAAAAAAGGAAGATAACGGCACCGGCGTACCGAAAGTTCCCGACAAAATCAGGTCCAATGGACTTCATTTATACGTCATTATCATGTCCAAGTTTCCGAACTTGCGAAGTATGAACGTAACGTATCTCCTTTATTATGTTTTAATTAAAGAAAACGCACTATATCAAGTAGGTACGTTACTTTGCGAAGTTTTCTTAAGCATAAGTAACAGTTTTTATTCATGCCGAAAATACAATAGGATCGCCCAAGTATTATTTCAAAGATGTTATTTTTATGTCAGGGAAATACGCATTTTCGTGAGATGGCTGATATTTCTTGCGAATAATATCTTCTATGTACTAGCTAATGCTTAGATATTAATCCAATACATCAAGTGTCTCTACTCACTGGTCTCTATGAATACTCATACATTATTATTATTAACAAAATGTTAAATAACTACTAGGTAAAGTCAATAACATAACTATGTTATCTTTTAGATTTTTCAAATGCATAGGCACTTTTTCAAAATATTTTAGAATGCAACTTTATTCATTTTATCTATTAGGTACTACAAGGGTACCTACTACATAGTTTAGTACTACAGTAACGCTAAATGTTATTTAAAGTCAGGGATTTAAAGGTATGTTTTATTTAGAAAACAAATAGATTATTTAAGAATATACTAAGCTATTTAATGAAACCAGTGTGTCTTTGTCTTATCCTTAGGTCTTATCTTGATTTGATTTGAGTTAAATGACTATGACCGAATGAATCAAAAACTTTTTGCAAATTCTCCTTCTTTTACAAATGCTTGATATTAGTTACATTCCATAATAGTTTTAATTTACTCAATGATTTGCAGTTTTAAACATCTTCGATAAAAAACAATAAGATAGTCATGCTGAAAGAGCACAATCGCTAAGACAACGGAAGCCATGATAACGTGTTGTTATTGTCGTACAGCGACATCTGTTGATAACAAAATAAAATCAACTGACAGCGCTGTTTTACCGGCAAACCGGCGCCGCGGCGCCGCGCATGCGTAGTCCGCTCGAGGCCACGGGTACAGTACAACGCTGTACGCACACAGCGCCACCCACCATTGCCGACCAACGTGCTGTCAGTTGTCAAGTCAATAATGTGTTTTGTGTTGTGAAAATAGTGGTTATTACCTCAAGATTGTGATAAGGAAACAAGTGAATATTATTTCAAGTAAGTACACATTAAGTTAATAATGAATCTTTGTAGTTTTACAGTTGTCATTGGTAAAATAAGTTAACCTTTTCGTTTGACGTTTCTGCGCATGTGTACATTGGTGTACATTTACAATGTCTATAGATGCTATGGTTTGTTATCTTTTTGGATTAGGTGTTCTTGAATGATTTATTCAATCTGTGAAGTTATTTAGCTACTCGAAAATGACACTTCTGATTTTACTACACTTCAACTTTAAAAACCACTTGAGTTGAGTTTGCATTTAATTGTAGGCATTAATATCTGTTGTTGTCAGCTAACTATGCCATTAGATGTATTATAGTTGGTTCGATGCCCGTAAATACCGCAAGTGTTCGATTTTAGTCAAAATAACTTAAAGTAAGAATTTAATGATTTTGTGTCCTAAAGTTAAAAAAAATATTAGTTTAATAAACCATTTGATGTATCTTTTTGTTACGGTAAATAAAACTAAGAATCCAAATCGGTGCAGAACGGCTCTCAAGGTTAGATGATTTAGCAACTTGTAACGATAAGGCTGATAATATTACATGCTTCGTTATGATGATAACATTATGATTTAATGACTATACTTAAAATAGGTCTATTTTTATAATATAATTCTTAAATTATGCCGTTGATTAAGTGTAATTTAAACAATAATAAATGTTAGTGTACATTATTCCATAAATCGCCATCTTGGGCCCCAAACTAAGCAATAATATTTCTTTTCAGATCCAAAATGAATATCAAAGCGGCATTGGCCATTTCTATGGTCTTCATCGGATGCTGTTCCAATGTCGTTTTCCTCGAGCTGGTCGTCAAAGAGGACCCTGGTGCAGGGAACCTGGCCACCTTTCTTCAATTCCTCTTCATCGCTACTGTCGGCTTCTGTACCGTCGGCAAGTTTGGAACTGCTAAAAGAAACATTCCATTCAAAAAATACCTGGTACTGGTCGCCTTCTTCTGGTCAAGCAGCGTAGCCAACAACTACGCCTTCAACTTTAACATCTCCATGCCTCTTCACATGATCTTCCGAGCTGGTTCTCTGATGGCTAACATGGCAATGGGAGTCTGGATACTCAAGAAGAAATATGCACCTTTGAAATACTTGGCAATCTTTATGATTTCTGCTGGAATAGCTATCTGCACAATTGTATCTAGCAGCGATGTGAAAGCACCTAGAGAGACACATGAGGACGCAGCTGAAGAGGAGAAATTGAAGTTCATAGATTGGTTATGGTGGTGTCTTGGTATAGCCATATTAACGTTCGCATTATTCGTCTCAGCAAGAATGGGCATATTCCAAGAGTCACTGTATTCGAAACACGGAAAACATCCATGGGAAGCCCTGTTCTATACACATTTATTGCCATTAGTATTCTGGCTGCCGACTACCCCTAATTTGATTGGGCACGTACAATTGGCGACGGAAACGCCGGATGTGGAATTTCTAGGATTTATTCTACCTAGGCAAGTGTTGTACTTGATCCTGTACGTGTCGACGCAAGGGTTGTGCATCAGTGCTGTGTACGTCCTGACTACAGAATGTGCGTCTTTGACTGTCACTTTAGCAGTGACTTTGAGGAAATTCGTCTCTCTTCTATTCTCGATTGTGTACTTTAGAAATCCGTTCACAATGGGACACTGGATCGGGACGTTACTAGTATTTATAGGCACGATGATATTCACAGAGTTGTTGCAGAAGTTTGTCGCGTTGTTCTTGCCGGCAAAGGTAGAGAAGAAGAAGAAGCTTTAAATAGTTACAAAAATGAATAGTACAATTAATATTTTAAGGGCTTTATTACAATCTGTGTGAAGTTTTATCTTCATAGCCGTAAATTGGAATATTTATGGTCATTTTAAAATTTGCTCAAAAATATTAAAACGTAGCTATTTTCATGAAGACTTTAGTTAAATGACCTCCAAATATATATATATGCTGTCGTCGTAAATATACAGCTCAGAAGATTTGCATATGACGGTTACCGCTGACTGGCAAAATAATCCGAGTTACGCCGAAGTAAGCGAGCATTCAACTTTAATCTCACCTAGCTTTAGATTTAAAACTGCGCTGTTCCGAGCGAATCCATAAATTTCATTTAATTCTGGTAAATCACTCGTATAGCAACTAAATTCGATCATTTTACGAATAATAGCAAAGGCTCCCAGTTTTGAATGACACAAAAGAAACGACCAATATTAATGAAACTGATAAACATTAGGAGGAATTTACTGGAGATGTCCACAAAACGTTTTCGTACCAGGCCACAGGTCTTAAGTAAAGATATTAGTATGGTACATAGTGGTAGCTACCTATCACCATAACCATCGCTACTTAAGCCATAAAGAGAAGCAAGTTATAATGAGTTGAAACAGATTAACAGCTTCCACAATTGATGTGGGATTGTATTAAAGTCCTTGAACGTTTATATAAGGTACTAGGTAGGTATATTGAAGCGAAGTTGTGATTAACGTTTTTTTTAAATGTGATAAATGAGTCATATCACGAATAAATGAGACCACGAATACTAGTAACTTCCTGATTTAATAAAACCCAATTAATTTTATACTAATTCAGATAATTCCCCTGTTATTTAGAAGATATAATACAGTTAAGTGATCAGTATGAGTATATTTCAGCTTATGAATAAGTGAGTGAGGCAGCAATAGTATTAGTTACAGAAGCTATAAAGATAAAGACACATTGTACTGATTTTAATAGCTTTTAAATGCCCATGTCACGCTACAGTTATTTAAAGTTGACGTTAATGAAATTATTAGAGATTAGGAGTGTGTTTATGACTACTTATTTATCAGCAAATTTTGACCGTAATACAGACCAATGCTTATTTTTTATCCCATTTACGTTGTAATATCGATAAATATAATGTGTAGGCAAGTGGTGTGTGTGGAAAACTTTCAGGTGGTGTGATATCGATGAACAATTTGGACCGAACAAGTGTCAGTGTGTATTTTTAATTATTTTCTATTTTTAATAATAAAATTAAAGTTCCAATCATTCAATATCCAATCATCACAATAAATTGCATATGTTCCTCTTTGGTCCATCCAGAATAAAACAATATTTCATAGCTTAAAACATTTTTATAAATAGAAATTCTAATGGTAAATACGATTTATAATAACAAATCAACTTTGATCATATGAATTATTGGTTACGTACAAACAACCACTGTTAGAGAGTAAACCAATATAATCTGGGCTCTCGTAGCTTTGAATTCGCATACTACTAGCGGGTCCTTCGAAGTCCAGTGTTATTCGTTCTGAAGCTGCTTGAACATAATAGCCTCGCAATAAAAAGAAAACAGCATTTTAACAAAGCATTTTTAAATTAATAAATATATTTGAATAGTGTAAAGAAAATTGAATGGTTAACTTTAAATGTAATTTTTCACTGCAGATTATACAAACATGTCAATATTTTCAATACTTAATACTACGCAATTAATTGTTAGATTTTATAAGTTTTATTGGTTTTATATAAAAAAGCTCATTTTAATTTAAATAAATATGATTGAACAAATAATAAACAAGTTATGTCTAAAATAAAATGATATGAAATTGAGAACTTGTGTTGAAAATATAATGTATCTTGCTTGAATTATTACCGTTGTTTTTATATTTTGTACAATTACTTGCATCCTAATGAAAACAAAAAACATGAATAACAATTTATAAATAATAATTAAATAAACAATACTTGTATAAAAACCGTTAATGACTATTAGCTGAAACAGTACGACATATTATTATTTATTCAACAACCATTTTCTTATTAAGCTGTGTTCTATGTTTTCCTTGTAATAAGAAATTAGATATGAGACAAAGTAATGGCATGTTCATTACTTTGTCCTAATTATTATGTTATTAGGCGGAATAGTCAAGAATTGAGCCCGTTTATATTAATATTATTTTTGTTGACGTTACATTTTGTGTTGTGGATGGGTATGAGTATTTATTATTATTAAAAGATTTTAATACACCAGTTTTTTGTTATACCTTTGAATCCTAGATCAATCCTTAAAAGTCATTTTTTGACAGTCAGCATCAAAAGTAACTGAGCACTTGTATTGCATTTTGTCCCATTTACTCTGTTGAAATCGTCCTAGGAGTTATGAAAAATATGTGAAATAAGCTACTATGTCAAATACTTAGGAAACCCAGAAAAAAACATTCGGTCTAGGGCTCAGGCGGGACTAGAACCAGCGTCTTCCGCGTTCCGGGTGGCTGCACTAACCACTGTGCTACCGAGACCATTAACGAAGGTTTTTTTTCTGAGTTTCCTATCTTTAGTAAGAAGATTATGCATTATCCCTAAATAAAAATAATCAAATAATTGAATTGCTTTAACTTTTGACGCTGACTACTTTGAATAACTTTTAATTTTTTGAGAAATATTCATTCATAATATTTTTCAAATATTCATCTAGCATTGTTTGATGGTGGTTAACATTTTCTGGATCAATAAGGGAAAATACCTATGCAAATACAATAATTTTAAACATTTGTATTTTCCCTGTTCGCGTAATTTAATGCCAACTTTATTTTATTTTAAAATCTTTATTTAAACAGAACACGATGACTAACCCAGAAATCAACGCAAAGCTAAAATCGCTGTACAGTTAACGGCTTATCGGGCTACCCATTTTCGTTTGATATCTTGGTCTTGCCAAATGTCATTTCTTTGCAATAGAGCAAGGAGCTCTTTTTCCAACAATGGGAAAATACGGGCAAAGTAATAAAAAAATATAGTAGTAATTTTTTGGGAATTGATGCTCTAAGTACCTACATCGTAACGCAAGTGATAGCAAATTATTCTTTGAAATTCTTTCAAATTATTAGGTTTGAATACAGAGCCAATTATCTGCATACATGTTTAACTTGTGTGGACTATAGTCATAGTGACTACAGTATCGTATTATTGCATCATAGTGACTATGCATAAATCGTGAGTGCTAATGAACCATTTGATGTTTTTATAGTAGGTACCTAGTTGACTACATACATGGTTTTTTAACTGTATGTGTGTGTGAGCGATTAGACTAATAGTTAACAGCGTAGGATTGACTTGATTTGAATGTAGAGGTATACTAGGACAGTATAAAGGCAGGTGAATTATTTACAATGTTTCTTAAAAATATCTTTTAACAAGCAATATCGTTCACATCCCACTACTGGGCTCAGGCCTCAGCTCAACTATGAGGTAGCACGAGCCCAACTCAAGCAAGCGGGCTCAGTGCGTATTGTTGGTGGGGTGTCAGGCGACTGTCAGATTTGATCAAGCGGCCTTAAGGCCTCTGACTCTAGCAGTGAGTCCACTATAAAATCATTATTAGATGATGATATATTTTAGATCATCATCTAATAATGATTTTATATTATTATTTTATATAATTATTACATAAAATATTACAGATTATATAATTATTTTATCTAAATTATTTAATGACATTATAACTACAGGAACCATCCCGAAAATGTTTTGTCACTCTAACATTATTATTCTTTTGCACAAAAAGGGAGATCGCTCAGATATTAATAATTATAGACCAATTAGCCTTATATCACATATATACAAAATATTTATAAGAGTGATCCAAACAAGAATCTCCCACCAATTAGACCAACACCAACCACCAGAACAAGCCGGCTTTAGACCACAATTTTCCACCACGGATCACCTTCACACCTTAAATCAAATAATCGAAAAATTTAATGAATTTAATAAACCGTTGTATCTAGCCTTTGTCGATTATGCCAAGGCTTTCGACAGCATCACCCACTCCTCCATATTTGATGCACTAAACCGACAAGGAATACACCCTACTTATATAAACCTTCTTCGCGTTCTCTACCTTGATAGCACCGCAAACATAAAGCTTCATGTCCCAGGTCCAGTGTTTGATATTAAGAAAGGAGTGAAACAGGGAGACCCGCTATCCCCGAAACTTTTCACGAGCGCGCTGGAAGAGGTGTTTAGATCGCTGCCGAGTTCTTGGACAGGAAAAGGCGTTGATGTCGGAAGCAAAAAGCTCACTAATCTTCGCTTTGCTGACGATATCGTCCTGTTTGCAAACACATCCGTAGAGTTGGAAACGATGCTAGAAGAACTAAGCACGGCAAGCCTTGAAGTTGGACTAAAGATGAATAGGTCAAAAACAAAGCTTATGACCAATAGCACAAAAAGTAAGGTAGTGGTAGATGGGCAGACCATACAATACGTGGATGAGTACATCTACTTGGGCCAGACAGTCTCCTTCGAAAACAGGCAGGAGAAGGAAATCGAGCGCCGCATCGAAAATGCCTGGAAGAGCTTCTGGTCCATGAAGGCGTATATGAAGGGAGACCTCCCTTTATCACTAAAACGCAAACTCATCGACGTTTGTATTCTGCCTATCCTTACTTACGGTGCACAGACATGGTCAATGACCGAAAATCAGAAGTCCAAACTCAAGGTTTGCCAACGAGCAATGGAGCGAAGTATTCTTGGCCTGAAAAGAATCGACAAAGTGAGAAACGCCACCATTCGATCCAAAACCGGTGTTGCTGATGTGGGCAAAAAGACAGCCAAACTCAAAAGGGACTGGGCGGGCCATGTAGCCAGAATGGGTCCGGAAAGGTGGGCTGGGATCGTCTCTCTGTGGCAACCGGAAGACGGATATCGTCAAAGAGGTAGGCCGAAAAAGAGATGGCGAGACGACCTGGATAAATTTTGCCAAGAGTGGCGCACATTAGCTCAGGGAAGAGATCGCTGGAAAAATATGGGGGAGGCCTTTGCCCATCAGTGGGACAGTATAGGCTAGGTAAAAAAAAAAAAAAAAAAAGATATATTTTAGAACAACTAAAAACCCAGGTTTAGCTGTACTTACTCGTACGTTTACAATACAAACGAGAGTGAACCTTATTATCTACTATATAAAAATAAGTCGGGTTTTCCTTCCTGACGCTATAACTCGAGAACGCACGAATCGATTTCCACGGTTTTGCATTCGTTGGAAAGGTCTCGGACTCCGTAAGGTTTATAGCAAATAAAATTTGGAAAATTTCAACAGAAAAGCGGGAAAATCTTTTTTCACATACAGCTAAGTCCACGCGGACGAAGTCGCGGGCGGCTGCTAGTTTCTTATGAAAATGAACGAATGAGCAACTGATAATATTTTCATGAATGTGAGTAAGAAAATATCGAGTATTTTATTTGAGAATACCTTAGAGTTCCATGATATCCTGCCTTTAGAACTCGTTTAGAAACTACCAGTATGTTATTAATAAGACTTGGTGTTAAGAATGTTTTTTTGACATCATTAGATAGATATGACTTATCATCTGATAGGTGTGTGTTCACGTATGAGTGTCAAAAGTAATCGTTTGCATCTAATCTTGTTTGTATGATAAGTTTCTTATATCTGATGACAAAATATTTTGCACAATATTATGGTTTGTTGCTTCAGCTAGCTCCGCCTATCAACTATATCATTTAAATTCATCCTCTTTCAATAGGTAAGTATACTTTCAATCTTATTCATAAATCACCAATCAGGATATTCAATCGCCAAATCAATGATCAGCACTGACTTAACTTCCACACAGCGCCAAAGCCCCAAATTCTAGCCCCAAACTAAGCAACTAAATGCTTGTGATATGGGATACTAGTTGTCTAGACAACGAATAAACGTACTTGAAAACTTTTGTTTTAGTAAAAACATACTCAAAATACATAGGAAACACCCAGACCAGTACAAACAGACATGTTCATGTACATAATTGTACAGAAGTCACGACTGCGTTAGGCGAATTTAAATCTAATGAAACTTTCGTCAGCGTCGACGTTCCTTCACGTCCGTAGTTTATAACGGACGCACTGATCAATTATTTGTTTTAATGTGTATGCTGCTGTATTTTGTTTGATCCTACAAGTGAGTAAGTACGTCCCAAGCAACCTAGTCGGAGACCTTAGGGTGGCTTGATATCATGCATACTATACCATTTATGGCAGTAACATTTATCACTAACCTTACACCCCTCCAACAATCCGCACTGAGCCCGCGTGTTGGAGTACGTATAGCTCGCATTCCCCCATAGTCGAAAACAGACCTGTGCCCAGTTGGGAATTAAAGTTCGGTGTTTTAGATTAAGAACGTGAAAATGCAGTTTTACTAAGAAAAACAGTTATAGTAAAGTTCTAGGGTTATTAAGACGCACGGTATGGCATGTCTGAAAGGATGATTGAGACGCACAAGATGTATGGCAGGACCGTAGCAAGTGAAAAGATGTGGTTTCTGTGAAAAGGCGTGATGGTAAGTATGTGTGTACTGGTAATACCAAATGCAGTGAACATGTCATGAATCAAAAAGGTTGCGCAACAATGTTGGCACACAGAGATAGCGAACGGTGCAATAACGTGGACTCCCACGCTGTTTCCTGATCACCGGTTCTGCTGTGCCAAGTGGACGGTGCTGCCAAAGTTAATAGTATCTACTGATCAATGATTATCCGGCAGGAAAAATATTTTGATCCTATCTGACTTGTCACTATACATAATCATAGACTGCCCATATGCGTCCCACTGCTGGGCACTCAACTCAATTAAGAGGTGGATTAAGCCATACTCCAATTCGCGGGTTCAGTGCGGATTGTTGGAGGGGCCTAAGGTAAGTGAGCGGCCTAAGGCCCCTGACCCGGCTTAATGACTGACATATAGCGACGTCAACCGGGACCAACTGCAGCATGGAGATGCCCGATATACACGTCACTAAATTTCGGTCGGGTCGGACACCCATCCTATTTCTGACCCGGTGTGTGTTACTTTGCCATAGCAATCGTCGCCAATCACTGCCACAACTGCGCCACGGGCACCTCCTACTTGTTACTATGACTTAAGAAAACAACTTCAGGGATTCTACTCGCGGTCTTGTGTTTTCTTTCATTTTGAAACCTTACGTTTCGACTTCTTCCCAGCAGCCGTGCCGGAATGACAAAGATGTTAACATGACATGTTAGTTTTTTAATTGCGATGTTTAGTATTCGCCTAAATATTGAACCATATAAGTTTAAAAGTCTTGAATGTATACTCATCTAAGCCAAGCTATGCTATTTTGCTTATTACACCTACTATTTTTTTTAAAACAAAATACAGCAGCATTTTTTCGAAAATGGATAAAGCCTATGCGATGCAAAACATTGTGGTTGAGTGAAATTGGAATCGAAAAAAAGGCTCCCTATTTCATTAATGCGTTGTTCCCGATAGCCAATGGTACACCAGCAGCCAACAAATTCAGTTGTGGTCTCGTAAAATCTAAGCCGCTCGCTAAAATGTCTGCCGCTGGAGAATTTAAACAACTACCAGCAGACCAATGTAACCACATTGTAAATTCACGTCCCCTTTCACGAAAAAATAGGCATCTTTAAAACGCTTTAAACTTAAAAATGTGTCTCACACGTTATCCGTTAGCCACGATTGGTCAAAAATTAGTGCGCGCTCAAGCAAACGCTTCGCCTTGCGAAATTTCCTACCTCCTAAATTCTATACTAGATAACCCCTTCGTGAAGAATGAACGAAATTGCACCTAAAATCTTCGAAATAAGGGTCGAGTGTACTTTGACTGAACACTCGTTAAATTTGTACCGTCGTAAAGCGGACGGCGACGGAATTTCAACAAGTTGGTATTCGGGGGTGCATCCGACACTTGCACTCTTCGAGCTCTTATTTCCTGGATTTAAGGTCCAGTTTGGAGTGAGAACTTCCGGAGCCACTTAGTGCGCTGCAGCGCAGACATTCTTGACGAATGTTGCCAAAAACTGGCCAGTTTTCACCTCGTTGCCGGTCCGTTTTATTGTTTTGTTTACGCTTTAGTTTTATTAGGCCTTTGGTTTAACGTGTGGATTTTTTGCTGAACACAGGTAAGAGGAGGCAACAGAAAGGTCATCAGTATTGAACTGAACAAACCAAAGCCGACGTTTTACAGCTGGGCATAGGCCTCACCTCAACTGAGGTGGTGCGAGCCACACTATGTACTGTGCGGGCTCAGTGCGGATTGCCAGGAGGGGTGTAAGGTCTCTCCGTGGCGGAGTTCCTTACTATTAAAGGGCCTGCCTAAATTCAGAAAAGTAACTAAACACTTCATTACTGTGAACTGTGTACACAGCAGCTTTTTCCATGACATAGTTTTAAAAGGCTGAATTATTATTAGCGGAGATGTACATACAGCCACCTCGAGTCCTAATGAAGAACTCATGTGACTCGCTCATTTAAAATCCATCGAGCAGTAGACATGGATTGTCTGTATGATTTACGTCTTCAACAAATCAGGTGCTAAAATTTGGACTTATTAACTCGTAATTTTTAGATGAAAAGTTACTAACAAACTAACAGCATACAAAATAACACAATCAGCCAATAAAAGTCACTACTCTTCTTTCAAAATGTCACTACAGATTATCCAAATAAAAATCTTATAACCGAGCGAAAAGTAAAGGAAGGAATGCAAATAAATGATTGAGTATTGAGTAAGGGGAAGGAAGAAAGAAAAGGAAGGAGATATAATCACGTTATGCTAATGTAGCATTATTTATCTTTTCAGATGGCGAGCCCATTAAGTTACCGGAAAACTTGGAAAGTCTACCACGAGCGGAGCACTTCGCTGCGCAGAGGCATCGATGGAACACCAATGAGGTTAGTGTCTAGATAACAAAATCATTACAGATGAATTAGGATACCTAACCCCCGAAGCATCCCTCAAAAGTATAGCTGTCCCTGTCAGTTCTATTGACATATTACGGGACAGCATGAGCGTTAGCGCGTGCTCAGCGTTGATTGACGTTTGTGAGTTCAGGGGTAAGATACCGATAACATTGGCAACAAACCACTTTTGAACTACCCCGCGTGAAATGAGCACAATGTGCAGATATTTTGCTGATTCAATGAAAATATACAGTTGTTAAAATCCATTAATCATTTGCTGATTCAATGTGAAATTAGAACAAATATTGAGTTTTCTTACAGTTTCTACATAACGTGGTTCAAAACACAAAGCTTTTTACTACAAGCAAACTTTTACTTTTGAACAAAAAACACAATAGAGTTTACAACTGATCAAAAAACGCAAACTAAAGGTGTAGAGGAATAAAGTAATTTATGATTCTTCTTCAAATTGAGTCATAAAATGGAACAATTACAACACTTACAACATCGAGTACGCAGCTTTATAATGAATTCTCTAATAAAAGCCGGCATACAACGCCGTACAAACATGTGCCTGATTCATGTATAATGCAAACAGTCATGTGTGTCTCATATCTCGTCGTCGCTATGTTTCAGCCTACTTAACTTGGCGTAGATTAACTTTCGACCCCCTACTATTTGTTATGCGAAATAATTAATGTTTTCAAGCGTAATTTGTATGATAAACAGGACAAGACACAGGTCGCGTCCTTGCGTGACGCCTAGAAATTGTATCGTTTATAGGAAGTGCGAGCCAACAAACGTTTAGTCTAATTTCATGATGAAGTTGAAGTGTAGAATAAGATATTGACCTAATTTACATTCCTTGAAAAAAACATGGACTAAAAAGTACTACACTGTATCCTTTTTTGCCTTACTCAGCTTTACCTAAAAATCGGAAAACCAGGGTTGTTGGTTTTTGTAGCTGGTACCGCAGTCAAGTGGTACAATGTCCTCTGTTTGGGCGAATATGACTCCAGTTCCTAAGGTTACTCCTGCAGAAGCCGCCCACTTGAGTCTGGAGCCAATTAAACGATTTATACGGAGATTGTTGAGATTAGCTGTCACCTACACCTGAACACCATATCCGAAGATCGGCCCCTAGAGATCTAGAGGCACCTTAAGGCACTTTACGTAAGGGGTTGAGAGCCTACCGCTCACCCCATTGACCAGGAAACCTGTGAAGACCAAAATTTTATCAAAGAAAAGGGGTTAACTTACATGCCATTTTTTCGCAACTTATTTGATGATTGATGAGCCAGTTTCTACAGAAAACTTTGCACCACCTGTTCGAGTTGCACGAGCTGCTACCTCGAAAGCTTTTCACCCCGCAACAATGGTAATGATCATACATTAGATTAGGCTAGCTAATGAAATGCGTGGTGTGTAAATTAGAACGACCTGGCCATGTGTGTAACAGTTATTATGATAATGGTTCGCATGACCTATGTGAGGGTCGTCACTGGCCAGTAGAAAGGGATATTTAAATAGCTGCACTATCTGATTGCAGGTGAGGTATGCAATTGTAAGCTATGCTTTGGATGCTTTGGGATAGCCGCGTTGAAAATGGAATTTGATTTTAGGTAGAATGCCAACTTGAATTTTAATTCTTAGGTAATGGGAATAGAACAGTTTCATGAATTGTTTTTTGCTTTCGTCATAATTGACACTGGCCAGTAGAAAGGGATATTTAAATAGCTGCACTATCTGATTGCAGGTGAGGTATGCAATTGTAAGCTATGCTTTGGATGCTTTGGGATAGCCGCGTTGAAAATGGAATTTGATTTTAGGTAGAATGCCAACTTGAATTTTAATTCTTGGGTAAATGGTGCGGAATAGAACCGTTTCATGAATTGTTTTTTGGTTTAGTCATAATTGACTGTGAGATTGATTGTTGGGTTTAATTATTCGTTAACTGTTATTTTATTCAGCGAAGAGTTTTCTGAGTTTACGCGACGTTTGATTAGTGGTTTTTATTTTGCTTAGTTAGCATAGGCTTAACGTATTGTCTTGGTCGATTATCTTTAACTTTATTCACGAATTGAGTGTGTTTGGTGACATGACGATATTTAAGATTTTATATCCACTAAGTCAAAAATTTGTAAAATGTGCCGAATTAAGATGGTCTTTAATTAAATGTGAGTTCGCTAATAAAGTAGGTGCTTAAGTAGAAACATTAAAGTCATCTACATCCCTCGTACTAACACCGCTAAAGAGTTCACAGTTTATTTAATTATACTCAGAAGTGAAATCTTAAAGGATCGCAGGAGAAGTTAATGTAATGCACTATCCCGCTCTTGGTGAACTCAACACCGCCCCAAGTTGGCTCTGGCTTTATAACTTGAGGATTAAGCAGCTACTTACGTAACAGTTAGGCTAACTTGGTTACCTGCGAGTTAGGCAATGAGCTAGTTAATACTGTTCGCTAATTAGGAGACGGTTACTGTACCTAGTTAGCGTTAGCAATGTCCTCTTAAGATGATTAAATGCTTTTAACATTTGTTTAAAAAAAGTCATTAATTACGAAAGGCGGATTTAATACAGACATACATTGGACGAGACGTATATGTTGTTGGCGATGCAAAATTTTAAATTAGTAAGAAAACCGTATTAACCGGTTCCTTTAGAGGTTTTTTTTTGGTCGGTATCTTTGCTCAGTTATTTTGCCCAGATGGTCAACTGCTTATTTTTAAAATTTTATTTTAAAAGTGAAAACAATTTTTAGGGTACTGTTCCAAACATTAATAAAGAAGCCATTTGTTACCGTCGACCGAATAAGAAGAGAAACCACTATTACAAAATCTGTGAACTAGAAAATAAATAATCTTTATTTTGTGACACACCAAAATGATTAACAAACAGCTACATACCCTATAGCCCTCAAAAACAAAAGCGTACTTGCTTGAAAATCAGCTGTGCCATGGGCGTACCTTTTTCTTTTTAGCTATGACACCCTTTCTTTTTCAGAAAACAGCAGCAATCCTTTCAAAGTGAGGATTACTCGCGCGACCCGTATTTGGGGGGCGTTTCTCCTAATAAGGTTTAAGCTCGCCTTGTTAAGCTTCCAAGCTTCCAGATATATCCCTCAAGGAGATATTCTCACTTTTTTTTATTTAACATGTTTGCGTTTGACCTCAGACTCACCTGATCCTGATGGTAAGCGATGACGAGGCCGAAGGTGAAACACGCTTACCCAGAAAAAGCATGTTCACTCTTGCCTTGAAGACACCAAAGTTGTATGTATCAGGAAACACAGACGCAGGGAGGGCGTTCCACTCCCTAGCGGTGCGGACCAGAAAGGAAGCACCAAACCGCTGGAAAGTCGACCACATGGGGGTGAAAGCCCTCACGGCGTCTAGTGGTCCGGTGGTAGAAACCACTTAACGACTTTCAAGCGATACTCTTTTGTTTAAACTGCCCACATTGCCTATTTTTATTTGGCGCCGATCAACCGAACCGCAGGACCTAATTTCCCCAAGGCACCATCCGAAGACTTAATTTTACTCTGAGGACATCATTTCTAGTCAAATAAACCATTCAGTGCCGTACCAGTTTATTGATACTAAAATGTTCTTATTATAGGTCTTAAAAAGCAGTAGAATGTCTGGGGTGAAATTGTGTAACAAGTCGATAGGGGTGGTGATAAAATACCTTCAATTATAAATCATACTACATTTTAAGCATTCCTGATGGATCAGTTTGCTAAACGAAATTAAAAAATTAAATAAATTATATTTGACCATATTTTTACCATACACCCAAGTTTTCCAAAAATCGGAAAATAAATAGTGGTTAGTCCCTAGAAGTCCCGTACACCATAACGGCAGCAAAGTGATAGTTTTGTAATGTGTCAGCATTGCCAGCCTGTATCGCCAGCTTGTATCTAGCAGTTAGTCCACTATGAAATCAACCTTAGATCAATGCATCTAATTTCCGCAAAACATCGGTTCACCTCTCAAAAAGGCTTGTCATAATCGCCAGATCATCAAGAATGTTTACCTTATGGTACACTAAGGGTTTTCATGCCGTTCTGCTCAAGCGAGCAGCTTCGCTGTGGGAGCGAGTGCGGGGCAGCACCAACACTCTCCTGAAGGTAGTTGCAGCGAGGACAGATAGCCCAATCCTTGCTCACTGGAGGTCTTTGCATGTCCAGTCCAATAATATTTTTAACTTTTACTGACACATTAGTCTCTAAGCATTTAAGTTTTGTACTGACAATATGAATGGAATCTTGTATTCTGAAATGAACAATTTCATTTCATTTCATAACGTTTACCAAAATGCAGTCCCCAGCTCCACTGAAGAAATACGGTCCAACGGTAGTCCACTGCCACTTTAGTTTGCTAGCAAGAGCGTGAGAGCTTGAAAGGTAGAAAGAGAGAGCGATATTTTTAATACATACCCTAATGAGAATCTAGAGCTAATTTGAAAGGGCAGCGGACGTCGAACAACAAACAAACTAGGGTGCGAAACACATTACCTAAGCTCATCGCGAGCTCGGGTAATAAAGTATAGTAATAACTTGATGAATTCCCTCACATTATATCCATTATACTAATGTTGTTTGTTGTGCTGCCACATTTCTTGAAGATGTCGCTAAGATACATCAGTGTACGGCTATTACTTTGGGAAAGTTGGAGAGTTAGATATGGATATAAGTGAAGCCGTAGATCTTAATATTTTGTGAGCGGAACTTTGCAAGACTAAGTAATAGCTTGATTTAGCTTGTTTGCAGCTTTGGGTTCTGACATTCTAATCTGACATTACCAGCCTCGCTTGTTGGTGGAATTAAAATGAATGCTTCTAGAGATACAAACTCTGTCTTGCAGAAGATCTTCCGCAAACCGGGCGACTGCACTAACCATTGTGCTACCGAGACCATTAACAGACCGGCCGAGTCTTTCCGGTATATTTACCCTATGAGCTAAGGTGATTCCATCAATGTTTGATGGAACATTGATGGAATCACCTTATATTTGAAATAACATTTCTCCCGAGTGTTGAAGGTTTATCTGCCTTTAACATTGATGGGATCACCCAAGGTCATAGGGAAAATATGCCAGAAACATTCGCCCGTCTGTTTATGGTCTCGGTAGCATAATGGTTAGTGCAGCCGCGCAGTTTGCGAAAAATTCCCCCCCTTTGATAACAGTACCTTTATCTTTCAGCAAAGGAATATTTATTCAGTTGAACGATAAAGCAAGCAAAAAGATACAATGATTTCATCATACTTCGCACCTTGTGAAACTTAGAATTACAAAGTGTGAAATAATTTCTTTATTTTTAGCAAAGAGAGATTTTATCACTACAACGATTAAGCAGTGAAGAAATACTGTAATTTCATTCGACGCTTCACACCTTGTATCGCATGCTCACCGTTCGTTTCCTCCACCCTCGAGGTATAACACTCCATTCTTTACATGGCTTCCTCCCATTGAGGGAGGAGTCTCTTTAAAGGATTTTTATTGATTTCATTTGGAATTGTTGTTCACTTTGCTTTGCATTTTAATGCTTCCCTAATTGTTTTAAAAAGGTTATATTTAAACTAGCAGCCGCCCGCGATTTCGTCCGCGTGGACTTAGCTGTATGTGAAAAAAGATTTTCTCGCTTTAATAGTACATTGTTATCCTAGGGGTGAAAGTAACTTATTTAGTCCCGAGACGGGGTTTGGCGCCCGGAACGAAGTGAGGGCGCCAATAGTTCGAGGGACTAAATAAGTCTTTCACCCGAGGTAAACACTGTGCTTTTCATTACGAATACAAGGAAAGTAAAAATAAAACATGAATTAGCCAAAGAAAAAGATATAAAAATAAATGAAGATCGAATTGGCGCCATCCCGCCTATTTTGTTTGTTTTTTTTTGTGGCGGGCCCACTATTCAGCCATTATTTTTTATTTTTTTCATTGGAAAAATGGTAAATATTTTGCTCTTTGCTTAGTTATTTTGAAGAAATTGTTGAAACTGAATTATAATAAAGTTATTTATAAAATATACATTCTCTAATCAATACTTAACTTTAAGTTATTTCAATTTTACATCGTGGCTTTCTATACGAAAGTTGGAACATGGTTCAATAGATATGTGAAAAATAACTAAGTTTTTTTTTAATAATTTGGCAGATGTCAGTTGAAAGTGATTCTCCCTAGGGATGAAAAGTATTACTTTCAGCCCGCTTCTCAGGTCAGTAATGACCTACTTTCAGAGTATGAGTAATGAAAAAAAGATTTCCTCACTTTTCTGTTGAAATTTTCCTGAATTTTCTTTGTTATAAACCTTACGGAGCCCGAGACCTTTCCAACAAATGTGAAACCTTGGAAATCGGTTCTTGCGTTCTGGAGTTTTAGCGTCAGGAAGAAAAACCCGACTTATTTTTATATAGTAGATAACATAGGTGATAAACAATATTCTACATCTCTCTCTATTTTCCTCTCAACTTTTAAAATGATAAATTTTGTTAAGCACATCCCTTAAAAAAGAGTGCTAGCTGGAATTCTTGACCGGTCTTCTCAAATTAAAAGAAAACAGAAACAAATATCGTTTTTAAATAGACCTGTTCCAAGTGCTGTTAAATCGTCAAGAACTAAATTAAACAAACAAAAATACACTTAAATATTACACATGGGTCCACGGCCTTACATGTATTGTATTTCCTACTTTTCTACATACACCTACTTTGGGTTAGTTATAAAAAAACTTAACCAGCTAACTGTCCAGTAACCGGAAACATCGACTTGAAACCCAAACTACCCGGTGGTAGGCTTGCCACGTTGGTTTTCGATTCGCTCGCCAAACCTCGGCCTTCTGAATGTTTCGTTCACCATAATAGTAATAGTCAGCCTTCCTTTGATAACCCTGTTTGAGATATAGGTAGTCGTGAGCGAATGTAATGTTTATTATGAGGTAAAACATAATTTGAGTCGATTAATACGTCCCACTGCTGGGCACAGGCCTCACCTCAACTATGAGGTGGAACAAGCCATACTCTAAGACGCGGGCTCAGTGCGGATTGTTGGAGGGGTGTAAGGGTAGTGAGCAACCTTAATGTCAGATGTTATCAAGCCGCCCTAAGGTCTCTGACTAGGCTTAACGACTGACATCTAGCGACGTCAACCGGGACCAACTGCTTAAGGTGCCTTCCGAAGCACGGACATGCCCGAAATACACATCACTAAATTTCGGTCGGGGTGGTCACCCATCCCATTTCCGACCCGGCGTGCGTTGCTTCACTGACACAACTGCGCCACGGGCACCTACCGGATTAATATGTTTGACATGTAAGTCAAAATGGTTTACTTGAATATATTTTAATTCGATTTGATTAAAAGATTCGCACTACTAGCCAGTCCCATTGTGCTCCAAATCCCGGCCGGCCCGGTTTCGCATGCAAATTACATCACAGGCCTGATGACGCGGACGGTTCCGGTAGATTTACGGCAGGGCACCGGAACACCGGAATTTATGGCCAATAAAAAATTATCGCACTCCAAATGAGAGGGAATGATGACGAACTAGATAACTAAGGAATATTCAGGTATTTTGAAAAGGAAATAGGAGAAGCACTTACACAAAAACAAACGATGACAAAATTGAGAAGAATTTTAATCGTTACAATCCCTCCTAGAAGTTTGGAAAGTCACATAAGCTGTAGTCGTGCGCATATTTCTTTGGTTTAAAAACATTTAAAAAAAGGAAATTATTCCACACTTTTTTTTTTTTTTTTTTTTTTTTTTAACCCGGTGAAATGCCTTTACGCACTTCCCGCTGCTTGGGGGGCAGCGGGGGGGTGTGGGACTCGCCCACCCCTGCAAGGGGTGAGAATACCCACTAAAACACCGGGGCGGCCTTCTTCTGCGCGTGACCAGGGTTTACCGAGGACGCTCCCAGGGAGGCACTCTACCGGTAAAACCCTGGCGCGCTGTGCCGGTTCCGGCTCACCTCGAGGGGAGTAGTACCTCCCCTCTTACACACCCGCCGGTGTTCGACAGTGCGAGGCCACCCCACACTGCCGTCCTCCTCGGGGTCGCTTGTGCAATGAAGGCACACAGCCCCCGCCGTGTACACTCCTAGCGACCCCGGGGCCCCCCTTTAGTCGCCTCTTACGACAGGCGGGGGTGACCTTGGCTGTATTCTTACGCCCCAGACCACAGGGCGAGAATTATTCCACACTGCGCCATCTAGCCTCAATCATCACATCAAATCGGTGGTCGAAGTAAGTTTTAAGTCACTTGTTGGAGATGTTGCTTAAAAGTTGAGGTAAAGTAAACATTATACTGGTTTAGTATAGTTCCTCATCATATCATAATATTTCAATCAATAGGTGAGTTCAATTTAATTTAATTTTGTGCAAACCATATGATAATATAAATAATGATGTTATGTTTGAAAGTCGTGCTATCAAATCAACCTGGCATCTTGCAACCTTTATAAGGTTATCTGTACTTTCAGCATCAAAATTATACATATAAGCCATTTCGTACTTTGTCACACTTGCTGATCGCTTTCATGACAACTTCACCAAAGGTAATGTGACATTTCCTAAAGTATTTACATATTTATGAAGCTCGTACACGTGGTAGGTGCCTTGGGGTTGGTACGCTAATTGTGTCTCTACCAATGCTATAACAATAAAAAAGAGGAAGATACGTATATATAATTTGACCGTGTGAACAAGATAGAATTATTTTTAATAGAGCATAAACGAGACAGATACGCAGTGTCGTATCAAACTGTCAACACTGTCAATGCTATGTTTAGGTGCACTGAAGTTTATTTATTATTATTAATTTAATCTTTAATGCACAAAAATAGTACAAAAGGCGGACTTAATGCTAAAAACATTCTCGACCAGTCCACTATCGGGCGTGACATCGCCATCGAGAAATAGGTTGAACAAAATCTAGAAGATATTCACCTACAGATATTTTGGAAACAGCTTTACTCGGTGCCAATTTGACCGTTACAGCGATTTTAAAGTTCTGATTTCGGATGTCACTTTTTTAGCACAAGTGCTTACTTGTGAAAGAGGATCAAGATAGGTTGATCTACCTCTTCTTTTTAAAATATTACTGGTCTCTATACTCTACAGTAGGTAGTATGTGGACGTTGTGACTTCTTGCACAACATGACTTCGTAAAAAGTAATGATTTGGATGAACATGCATTTGCATCGAAATGCTCAAACATTTAGGATTACAAAACTGGAATAATTTAAAAGCGACATTTAGCTATAATTTGCTCAAAGTTACCAGACACTTCAGTTCAACAGACTAGAGCTTCTGTGTTGCAAGTAATAAGATCGGTTTTTCTATTCAAATTCGAAACGGTTAAAAACCAAACTTATTCATTGTTTCGTTTTCTGTAGCACGTTCTTATGCAGAAAAAGATTCGATGTTAAAGATTTTTAGCTTTGAATTCGGAATCTCGTTAGTCTTTCGTTATTTACTTGAAATAAGTTAGTTTTGCTTGCGAAAGATGCGGGTTCGAGTCCTGCCTGATGCCAACATGACCTAATGTCTTTTTCTGGTTTTCAGATCTTTAGTAAAGTTAGTTTTGGTTAGTCTGCTAACGGTTATGTGACTTGTACAAGTTTTTTTCTAATAGATAGTACCATATGTAGCCGCCGCCCACGACTTTGTCCGCTTGACGCCATAATAATATAGCCTATAGCTTTCCTCATATAGCCTATAGCTTTCGTCAAGAAGTTTACTATTCAACACAAAAATAATTAATTTAATGCAAACAGTAGTTCTCGAGATTAGCGCGTTCAAACATACAAACTCTCTAGCTTTATATTATTAGTTTAAATTCTGGGTTTTAATAAATCCTAGTTAGCAAAAACAAACTTAGAAATACTCCCATTCCTCGTTTAAAATAAGAAAAATGCTCATGACGTGCGAAATTAATTGATAATAATAATACATAAAAAGATTTGAATCTATGTAAGTAGTTTGTTTAGTTCCAAATAAAGATGTTTCTCCTTGACACCATTTGCCAAATACTTTGCCAAACAAGTTGTAGGTGTAGACAATACAAGTAAAACTAAGTTTTATGAGTGTGATTCGCGTGTTCCGTACAGAACGAGAACCGGTGTAGTAGTTGGAACGTTTTATTGTTACTCGATCGATCCCTAACGTCTTGTAAGGCAACATTAGCATGGGAATCGGGAATTAAAAAGAGTAAGTACCTACTTTAGATAAACTTGCAATGTTCAATCCGTATTGTAACGATGGGACTGTTAAATCTATAATATTACTGCTAGTTGATGCTCGCGGCTTTGCTCGCGTTCGTTCGTGTTTCGCAGATCTCTTATCTTTTAACTGTAAAAAAAACATTATTGATTAATTGAAAGAAAATAACATAAACATAAACGGCGTATAAACGTCCAACTGCTAGGCACAGGCCTCACCTCAACTATGAGGTGGAACGATCTATACTCCAACACGCGGGCCCAGTGCGGATTGTTGGAGGGGTGTAAGGTCAGTGAGCAACCTCAATGTCACAATATGTCATCAAGCCCCACTAAGGCCTCTGGCTAGGCTTAACGACTGACATCTAGAGATTCAAAGTAAATGTAAATTAAAATTTGTACACCAAAAAACCAATACTCTTTAACAATTACTTGACTCTCGATTTCCTCCCCAAAAAATGCGAATGTCTAAAAACCTAAAACGCTCTATTATTATTTTCTCTGTTAATCAAATTTCGTGCTTTTTTCCTTAACAAAACATCAACCTTTACAAAACCATTGCAAAATGGGTCTAATATCAGCCTCATAAGGTGCCCTATGTAAAGGTTGATGTGTGCGCCTCTGTACATACAATTTAAGGGTTTAAATGGGGTCATTGTCCTAACTTTTTTTCCCTGCTGAAAGCGTTTTAGAAAAATATAAATATTTATTCATCAAACCTGCCACAGCTCGCGTATGACACAATTCAGTATATTGTTCAAATAAAGAGCTCGATTTTAGCAATCTCATTCCGCAGTCTCCGGGGAAAATAGATTTTCGCTTATAAAGGGAAACGAATGAACATGTAACGGTTGTGGTCCATTAGCCGCGCACCCTCCAGCGTCACCCTGTATAGGGCTGTCGGACACTGTACTGGAAAAGTAACCTTATCACTACAAAATTAAAATAAAATTTCACTTGTTTTAGATTTTGGTGACGCTTCAAACGAAATACGACTTTGACATTGGAGTTTCACAATTGATTTTGTCAACCGTCCATCCTTTTTATTAGCACACTAGACGCTGTCCCAACAGACTTCGTTCTGTTGTCAAATATTTAATGTCACGTGACAGGTAGTAAAATTTACTAAAAGGAAACTAAAATTGAGATTTTTACTATATTCCCAGCATTTTCTCATGATTACTTACCTTTTAAACCTTCCCTCGACTATTACAAATATTTCAAAACTAAAATTAGCCAAATCGGTCCAGCCATTCCCGAGTTTTAGCGAGACTAACGAACAGCAATCCATTTTTTATATAGAGATTTTGATGCTGGCTGTACACTGAAAATTGTTTTAGTAGTTACAAATTCAAAGTTTTGTTACTGTTACTCACAAAAAGTGATTTGAGAACTGAGTAGTTACTTGTTACAAATTTTCGTTCACTCTTGACCAAAGTTCAGTTGTCTATTTTTTGGTGTATCACTAGCCTTAAACCCTTTTTATTGAGTGAACAATCAAAACATCAGAAAGGTACTCGTACGCTTAAAGTAAGTTAGGTTTCAGACGTACAGTCAAAGGCACATCGCTACTATTTACAATTTTTATCTCGCTCTTGCCAAAATACATTTCTTTGCAATAGAGCAAGAAGGTTTGATCAAACCTTTATGTACACAACATTTAAAGTCTCAAGTTTTACTGGTGGTGTAAAGAAAAATGTTATCATAAGTACCATGATGAGTGAAATCTTTTTTCGGAAATTGTAATAGATAATATAGGTATCCCAAATAACCCTCAAAGCACTAAATCCAAGAAAACCCTGCAAAGTCATTAAAGGTTCTCCTAAACTTATTTACTTACAATAAGGCTCACAAGATAAGGTACAGGATACGAGACCGGCGAAGCGTGCGGAACCTAACTTAGAAGATATTGTAACTCATGAAAGGCTGTGGAAATGTGGTCGTGCGTGAGCGTATTCTATAGCCGTAGCTGTGAAATACGCGCGAAACGGCTATTGAATTTCGTGTAATGTTCCAAGTTTTTTTCTGGAATTAGAACGTTACGCGGAAATGACTGTGGTGAACACACGTTTTGGACAACAAAACTATTTAAACTTATATGAAATGTTCAATGGGCGTCGTTTTGCTGATTATGATACTGATAAAAAAAACAATAGTGGTACAGACGCCTTTAAACTTAAGTGACCCATCTTAGTAGCGGCTGCTCGTTCTACGCTTTTTTCGTAGTGCCATCATGTCTTGTAGGCAAGTGTGTAGCCGTGAAGATTCCTACCCATGTTCTCGGGTTAAGTTACTAAGTATTTCGTCCTCGTGACAACCAGCTGCCGTTGAGTCAAGCGGTTTGTTGTATCAAAGAATAACTTGATAGTTACTTACTTGACGCGAGGAGTAGGTTGGACTCTACACGCTTTTAGACTTAGGTACCTACTACGAGAGTATACTACGAGATGTCGCTACTA
This sequence comes from Udea ferrugalis, assembly GCA_950022985.1. Classification (NCBI taxonomy): domain Eukaryota; kingdom Metazoa; phylum Arthropoda; class Insecta; order Lepidoptera; family Crambidae; genus Udea; species Udea ferrugalis. The sequence continues at coordinate 15,140,688 of OX465527.1, read as the reverse complement.
AGATGGATCCTTTAGGTCTAAAGGCTTAAATATCTACGTCATGTTTTGAATATAACGTCGCGGCCCAGTGATAAGTACTCGGATCGGAGCTTGTATGACGACGAGTCCAAATATGGCCAGAACACTACCTCATGTTTAACATAAATACTTCTAACTAACATTTCGGGGCTGGAAAATACTGTTGAAAACTATGCAACCCGGATAATAGCGGTAGTGTCGCCCCTTACCACATTGAGTTCAAATTCACATTCACTGCAGTGTGGGCTTCTAAATGTTCTGTTGACCGTAATGAAAATAATCACTATGTGTGTATGCGTATGTATGTTCAAAATACTCTTGTTTGCTTTGTAACCCTTCAAGATTTGCAATTCAAAAAAATATTCTCTTAAATCAAAATAACGTTTAAAAAGGAGCATAAAAACTTAACTTCAGTACGTTGCTGTGTCCAGATTCACAAAAATAGGATAACACTTGTATCGTGTTTTGAATCTATTAATTGTGTTTTGGCGGCAAAACAATCCGCCATGTTGTTTAATGGCGGGAAGCACGCGACCGGTTATGGCGGATGGATGTGCGGTTTTGTCTTTCTTTTTGTTGATTTTAGGCATTTGGTGAAAGTTTTTGTGGTGTGATCCAACACCTTGTAAGCTTACCGGGTTGATTATGTTAAATGTCATGTCGAATGTTTGCAAAAACTTAGCGGTAACTAAGTTTTAAGTACTTCCCGAGGATTATATGGGCGTTTCTTACAACAGTGCTTTTTTTTCTCAATAGGGTTGATTAAATAGTAATTGTTTTCTAGGAAGAATAAGTATTAGTAACAAGAATAAAAATAGGAATACCAGAAAGAAATATTTTTATCTTTAATTTTTGGAACTTAATCTTCTTTAAAAACAAATGACTCATGTTATGACTTTCAAAAAATATTAATGAGAGAAAATAATCTCCCTTTTAATTTTATTTGTGTAAAAAGGCTAGATTTTGACTGGTTCATTGGTTGACGCATAAATCTTACTGTAGGCTCTCCCAGGTGTTATGTGTTACCCACTTTATTCTGCGGTTTGTTTGAGTTCGTCATTAATGTAAGGATACTTCAGTAGGACTTATTATTGTTTGGTATTTTCATCCAAACTCTAACTTCATCCACTAGGTAAAAAAAACTTGTAATTTAGCGTCCATTAAGGAAAAAAGTCGAAGACACTAATCCCTAAAGGTTCCCGTAAAACGTCTCAGGCGACAGGAAGTTAAAGTTGTAGGTAAAGGTTTGTCTGTCTTCGGTACCCTTGCTTTTGAAAGAGCAATGTCCTACTCGTTGAAGCACGTTCTTAATTTACTTATTTATCCCTTATTCCACTTACAAACGGGGTAGTGAGAGGCACACTGATTGTTGCCGTCATGGCGAACGGAACATGCAGATGCTCACATCTTGCCTAGGGAATTAGCCGGGTTGCTTACGTTTTTTTCGGTGTTTACCATCGCCGGAGAGTTAGCCGCAAATTGAACAATGAACACAAATTAAGTGTTCCGGCCACTAGTTCATCTGGTTCCGTGTCAGAGTGTTTAACCACTGGGCCACGACGCTCTCTTCTGAAAGAAGTACAAGTTGCTATATTCACTGTCTACAGGCATTTTAACGACAGGTGCATAGGTTTAACAGAATATGCCCTGACCGACGTCGTTCTGTCAAATCCCATGGGATTGTGATAGTTCAATAAAAAACAATATTTAACTACCAACAAAAATGAAGATCCTGTTCAATTTGACAGGAACAAAACCCAAAATCTATCAATTTTATTGTTTTAATCGAGGCGAAGACAAATACAACCAAAATTAAAAACAGGAACAGATATAGGCAGGTATTTCCTATTACATAACTCCCCTCCTAGAAGTTCAATACAAGTAGTTTGACATTCGAAAAAGCAATTGGCATTACTATCCGATTTTCCTGAATGAAAAATTGCATATAGGCTTAAACTGCAGCGGTTATGAAATTTAAAACAAAATCCTTTGACTTTACATAATTCTGAGCACAGCGGATCCATCCGGTTATATCCGGCTATAACCGGTTATAACCGGCCCTGACCGGGTGCGTGACAGCAGCCATTAATGCAACAGGAAACATTGCGAGCTCATTTTATTTATACAAAGTGGGACAAACGGAATTCAAATACAATTTTTCGTATTCTATCCAACATACGGTCAGCAACAAAAGTTTCTGAACACTTTTTGCCTCAACACATTAGCTTTAAAGTTGCTACTTCGACAAGGTTCTAAAGAATGCAGATAATTTAGTTGCTGACCGTGCATGCAATCAATACCATACTTTGAGTTCATTCAAACTACATACTTACTAGAAAAGGGTTTGAAAAACGTAAATTAATATTGTATGAAAAAATAAATCGAAAATTGTAATCAGATCAAAGTCATGAAAGAAAAATATCACATTTCAAAAACCTAAATACTGCTAACAACCTTTCCCACGAAACTCTATTTACAAAACTATGCAAAATATCAATGTTCAACAAAAATCAAGTTCAAGTAATTGTATGTGGAAACCAATCTCAAGTTACGAGTATCCTAAACGAATGCGAGGACGAAGTTTCCCCACAAAGGAGCTTAACTCCGACTCGACCGACGCCGCTAATCAAAGCTCTTGTGTTAGTCTTCTCCACAATGCGAGGAATGAGCCACTTCAGCTGTCAATAAGTAATGAGTCGGGAAAGAGAAAGAGTGGTGCTGTCCCGCTCTATGCTTGAGAGAGAGGAAAGATATAGTTGATTCTTTCTCTTTCAAAGCACGGCCCGTGACGCAGTTGTTGGATCGGCAACGATTGCTGTTCCGATTGTGGTTGCTTTACAAGCAACACACCAGTCAGAAATCGAGTGATATATTTTCGGGCCGGAGGTACGTTAAGCAGTTGGCCCCGTTAGATGTCATCCGTTAAACCTAGTCGGTGGCTCGATAATATCTGACATTACAATTTCCCACTTACCTTACACCCCTCCAACAATCTGTATTAAGCCCGCGTCTTGTATAACCTCATTGTTGGGGTGAGGACTGTGTCCATCAATCTGTCGTTGCGTAAGACTTCTGGACGCTGCCGCGCTGGCCATCACTTAAACTGTGAGTGGTGCGAGCCATATCAACACGCTCAGTGTGAATTGTGGAAGAAGTGTTTGTAAGGCTTGATAAACCTTGCTGGTTTATGACATCAAGCTGTCTTAGACCGCTTGTAGATATCGGTCTTTTCACCGGACGATGGATCATGATGTTCAAGATGTTCTTAGAAAGGATCAAGTCAGGAGTACCTTTAACGGACAAGCATGTATGAAAGGACTCATGAAAGCAGAGGAGGCGCAAGGTGTGTGACAGGATCGTAGCAAGTGGAAAGAAGTGGTCTCTGCCTATCCCGTTGGGGCACACATTCATCATATACCATAAAACGCCGCCAATCCGCTGAAAAAAATCAGACCAGTCTGGACTGATATCTTTGACGTTAGTCGAAACCGGGCCAGATGCTTGTAGCGCTCTTTCTGAAGTAAGATAAAAGCCCCTTTCGGGGTTCCCGATATGTCCCTGACTTCGGTTGCAATGATCACTAATTCGACTAGCCTAGCGTGCGTAGCTTAAACATAAGTAACCCCTTAGTCTAACAGGATCCACAACGTTGTCTCTGAAGTTGCACCTATCATAGTCTGGGCTGACCATTACAATCTAGCAGTTCAAATGCTCCCTTGCCGACATCAAACAAAAACGGTGAGTCAAATTGCACAACAAAGCAGCCGTTAGTGCCGTATTCAACTCTTCAAAATACATTTTTCCCCACAAAAAAACAGTTTCCACAAAATACCAGTGATAAATACCTGTTCAAAATCAGAGGTGTTCCATCAACTGTTACCCAAAACGCCTTTTCACACGACTCCTCTATTACATGCTAATGCAGCCTGCATTCAAAAGCCTGCAAATGTTTATGGGGCTGATTATTGAAAACCTCGCGTGATTCAGAAATTTTAAATGCCCCTCTAGGCTGTAAATCGTTTCGAGTGGTGTTTGTGGGTGATTTAAACATCTTGCCCACGGCCAGCGAGAAATGTTTGTAGGTTTAAACGGATCTAAAGTAAATTAACAACCTGTTAGTGTCCAAGGGAAAGCTTTTTAAAATTTAAAATAGCTTTATTCAAATCTGAGGACCTATATTACGGAGTTTAGTAGTTTCCTCTGGTGGTTTTGGGCATCTTCATCGTGGTCATCTTGGGAAGGAACTGGCCTATTTGGTGAGCTATGGCAGTATGTGGCCCAGCGTAGCCCTCCTTCAGGGCACATAAGTTGTTAGAGGTATAGATATCGTAGTGAATTTACATTCAAAAGCTATTTTTGCTATATCAACCCAGCCACGAGTTAGTAAAATGAACACAAATTAGATGTTCCAGCAAGAATTGAACTTAGGGCCATAAGAATTCCGAGATGATAAATTAGCAATACGACATGACATAGCGTTATATTTCATAGTGTTAAACGGTATCACTGCTTTCCGCAAAAGCAGATAAGTAAGTACGACAATTGCAAGTTTCCAAAGATTACTTAGCCCAACTTCCTTCCTAACAGGAAATTCAAACTATTTTACGTAACTTGTTAAGTATTTCCCTGTAGCCCACATTATCCCGACACAGCTAACTTAGTCACAACTTAACCTTACGTTCGACCTTTACAAAAGCTAGGTACAAGCCAAAGGGAAAACGAAAACAGCCTTTTTTATACATGGCTCATTAGGCCCCTGCCTCCGACTTTTTGTCAAAGGCCACCAATAAAACCGCGGAAGTGTGTTTTGAAAACATGAGCATAAAGTTGAGATTCCATCGCGGTGTAGCCGCTAAAGCATTGAGAATCGGAACGCGTTGGCGCTTGGTCCAAAGTTGTGCAAACATTTGACAAATATTTAGCAGCTTAATGTTCAGACAGATCAAATCGAATAAATAGTTACAAAAATAAACTAAGTTATTTCTTAAATTTCCAAAGGTTGCGGGTTCGAACCCCGCACAGTACAAATATTTGTGTGCATGAACTTGTCTGTTTGTATTGGTCTGGTTATTTTCTATGTATATTAAGTATGTATTTACAAAAGAAAAAGTATTTAAGTATGTTTATCCGTTGTCTTTTTCTTTTATTTAAAATGGGTTTGCGTTTGACCTCAGACTCACCTGATGGTAAGCGATGACCAGGCCGAAGGTGGAACACGCTTACCCAGAAAATGCCTATTCACTCTTGCCTTGAAGACACCAAGGTTGTATGTATCCGGAAACACAGACGCAGGGAGGGCGTTCCACTCCCTAGCGGTAAGGAAGCACCAAACCGCTTAGTTCGGGCCGCTGGAAAGTCGACCACATGGGGGTGAAAGCCCTCACGGCGTCTAGTGGTCCGGTGGTAGAAAGTAGAGGGTGGGATCAGGACATGTCTAGCGTCCCATAAAAATGGGCTTTAATTAGCCCATCTTGGGGCTAGATGGCGCTGTGTGGAATAATATCCAGGGATATTTATTTTTTAATTAGATCTTTCATGCACGAACTAGTACAAAAAGCGGACTTAATTCTTGATATTATTTAATAAAACCAATGTAGTTATCTTTTCTGTAAATAATTTTGCAAATATTTGCAGTGAATGTTGGTTTAGTTATTTTAGCGTGGTAATAGGCTTCACGCCTACTTTGGGCTTCAATAAGTTGCTCCATTGTAGGTCGTCTGAATATTTCTCTTAAAAATATTATCATTTTACTTTCATATAACAGCTTTTATTCATACCACAAAGATGGAAATTTAGAACTAACTAGAAAAAATTGCAACTAGTGAATTTTTTAAATCTATTTTTGCCTAATATTTTTCACCGCACCACCACAAATATTATTGAAGTTTGTGTTAACATTTGTCTACTTTGAAAGAGAAAATAACAATGTTTTGAGTAACTTTGTCTGTCGGAGGCAGTTGGTATCGAGTTACAAACTGCAATGTTGCAATGTACGACTATATTTTTATAGCTATTTTTTAAAACTGCTTTATGCTTTGAAAGTCACTGAAAGTTTATAGTGCACGAGAAACCTTTAATGCTGTGGTTTAGATTCAGTTTAATGTGTTTTTATTAGAATAATGTTTCTATCATATTTGTCTTCAACCCTCCTTTGGGTAAAGCGATTTGACCCACATTTTTGGTGACCCTGGTCTAACGGACCAGACACGGAAGTTCAGTTAATTCCTCATCACACATAGTACAAGTACAGGGAGGGTTAGGAACTTTTATTATTTATAGCAGCATAAATAGGTCTTTCAGTTTTGATTACAATTCATTTATGCATATCAACAAAACTTAAGTATTTATTACATCTTATCCGGTTCACTGTCCACTAAACACAGGGTCTGTGATCAATAAAATTACTTTTCAGTTGTTTATATCATGTTGACAGTGGACCTGTTAATTTTTAATTAGTCATTGTACAAATAGTACCTGCCACATACAAAAAAACAAAGTGATGATGTTTTACAAACAGACGACTAATAACATTTTAAAGTTTCAAACTCAAAAATAGCATTTTTTCAGCTTTATGATATTGGCAAATCTTAAAAATTTACAAAACCCAGAAACGTATCGCCAGGATGTTGCTGCTGACCTGAAGACTTGGGACATGGAATGAAGCAGCTACTCCTATAATAAGCTATAATTTTTTTTCAAAACACCAGGTCTCCCAGACTAACGTGACCAATGACGGGTTAAAGGTAAATCATTTGTTGTTTCAGTATTTGTTATTACTAGCAACCCAGTTACTGGAAACCAGAGTAAACGGTAACTAGACTAGATGCTTTTGTTTTTGGTAAACATTACAAATCGGCAAGAACAAAATACTTTGTTGTACTGCTTGCTGAATACACCTAACGTTGCAATAATATCAGGTGAGTTAAAAATAGGTCACTCACAAGTAACTTTAAGCGTTATACGCCACAGTAATGTTTGATTTATAAGGCGATTTATAGTAAATGGAACTGCTGGAAGGGGGCTGCGGAACGTTTATTGGACAAGCTCAAATTGTTCTGGAAAAGGGTAAGGTCAAGAGAACTTACCGAGTGTATGAAAATAATTACTGCAAGTACATCCTGAGCAGCCAGTACGGAACCAAAATTTAAATGAAAATGAAAATGAAAATGAAAAATAGTTTATTATGCATACAGTTTGCCAGGTTGTACACTAAAACATAGTTTACAGATAACTTCTGAAAGGTACAAAAGAACCGGTAAAAATCTTTACTTTCCGTACTAGTTTAAAATTGTGTTGCGGCAAAGTAATGATTCTCGTCCCGATGACATGGATGGAGGTAGTTGAAACAAAAGTCGCATAGTTGGCGTCACAAACAAGTTGCATAGTAAAGGCAAAAATTTGAGATACATACTCCAACAAGGAAGGTACTATAACTAATGTTAGGTATAAAAAAATAATAATTATGTTTTTCGAGTGAGCCAGCTGTACATAAATAAATAAAGTGTATATGTATATAATGTAAATAAATATATAGTCTGTAAATAAATAAATATTTTTTTGTGATTCATACATAATAATTAAATATTTTTTTTTCACTATCGTTCCATAATGATACGTACATATTTTTAATCTTAATAGATATACCTACATAATTATTTTAAGTAATTTTTCAGTCTCCTCATAGTCACACTCTCTCAAGTACTCGCATAGTGTCTTTTCACATAGGGATTTTGTCTTATTTTGTAACGGTACGAATTTGCTGATACGGTTGTATAAAATTGGGCCCAGAAAATGGAAGTACCCGTGTGCAAAAGAAGTCTTACAGGCAGGTACCTTATGAACTACGTGTGGTCTCCGGTCTGAGTGAATGCTGCGGGGGACGGAGAAAATTACCGTGATAGAACGAGAAAAAAGAGAGATGTGCTCATGTCTCCCAAAGTCACTCAATGTCCGGACGGTAAAAATGACAAAAAAATGGGTTTTTATTTTGATTTTAACTTTTGGTTTCTTTCATATCACTTTTTACCCACATTTCCTTTTTTAAGTTTTCTCACGATCCTCTACCTGATGGTTGTCTGAAAGACATCGCTTCCGAGCGAATGGTTTTCCAACAAAGTTTATTTGTATCGTTCTTTTGCTGTTGTCGTGTGTTGTTCATCATGTCAAATGAAAACAAGACGATAGTTAGCGAGTTCATTATTCCCAGAAAGTTGGTGCACGAAGAACAACCGGTGCAGATAAGCTGTAGATCGGAGATATGGCTAATAAAACTAAATAACCTCGAGCAAAACAAGAAATTAGCGCAAACTTCGCGCTTAGCAAAGTATTCGCTTCGTTTAGTTAAACTAACATTGTAATTTGCATTTAAGCTGATTTTTAAAGCAACGGTTGATAGCACGTTTAGGTGAAAAAATACTGCAAAAGTTACAGCCGTAAGTTTAACGACGTTAGTAACAATACGACTGAACCAGAGGTTGATCCATGACTCTGAACCCTGGTGGCCCAGAGTTCAAGACTGGCCGGAACACCTACTTTGTGTTCACTGTGCAATTTGCGGCTAACTTTGCGGTGATGGAAAACACCGATATAAAACTCAAGCAATCCGAATAACGGCGATAGGCTCACCACTTTCCACGTTGGGTTCAAATCCACTCGGTGAAATATGGGCTTCCAAATGTGTCGTTCATTATGACGTCAACAATCAGTGTGCCCGCAAACTACTCTGTTTGGAATATAGTCGTTGGCGTACGTACGAGTATGTATACTCTATCGTGCTAATGTGAAGAAAACTTACTACTTGAAGCTCCAAGAACGGATAGCCGAGAGTAAATTAGCAGAAACAGGCGCAAGGTAGGCGGACAACGATGATACAGGTCGCCTGAAATACCAAAATAAAAATCCACCTATATTACAGTTCTTACCAAATTAAAAAAGACAACTGTATTGAAGGTAAAGGGTTTCATTCAGCACGTGCTGTTGCATAAGTGCGATACCCGGATAGCGCTGGGCTTCACTGCTCTCTATGTTGCTGAGCTTTGCCCTCGCTGAAGTATTCTGCTGAAGTGTCTAGTGCAGTCCTAGTCTAAATTTTGGAGCGTAGATCGTAAATATGTGGGAGTATGAAGTGCTAGTTACTAGCAGAAGATGTTGGTCTCTGTATATGCGCCAGGGCCCTTAGATGTTCACATTAAATGCGCTTCGTGCTGATATTGTTGATTATTTATTCAGCAAATGCATTTAACCCTCGTTTATCTCGTCCATAAATGACACGTAACAGGCCGGGCGCCAATCAGGCCGTATTTGGGTCATCTGATTAGCGTTTTGGAGACGTATGAGTTTTGTTAATGTGCGGCCCGCAGGCGAGCGTGGGTTAGGGTGGTAGTGCACTGGGGGCAGGTTGGTTTTTAATGCAAACACTATGGTACCTCTGAAAACTAACTATCTAGGGTGCTTATAAGACATCGCTTTTTGAGACACAAGTCATATTTGTACCTTTTTCTTAGATAATTGCTAATCACCGCCAGCATCGCACTAATAATCGCAGCATTGGTCCACTGCTGGACATATGCCTCCTCTGAAGCCCTAATTGTTAATGTATGTTTGTTGAAGTTAAATAATAAAATTATTTATTTTACTTATTTCCATGCCGCGGATAAGCTTGTGAAACTAATGTTGTTTTTTGTTATATAAGTCAAAGAATGGGATGGGATCTCTAACCTTTAACTTAAGTACTTTGATAACCTTGATGTGACCACGATCACTATCAAATATAATATAATAGAAAACTCCTAAGTTTCTTTTGGTATCACTGAATAAGCGGATTTAACCAATTCAACCCCTTCACGGGTGTATATTTTTAAAGTATGGCTTGTGCCGAATTATTTTCATCTACAAAAGCAATTTCTGTTGTCCATTAAATCGAGATAAACTTGAATGGAATTGAAAGAAAGAAACAAGTGTTCGATCGTAAAACAAGCCGACATTTAACAACCAATATTATAGCCGAAAAGATTCAAATAATCTTGGTGTGCTCACATCTTAAATCGAATTTGATTCGAGACTAGCTCAGGAAGCAGCTAGTAATTTAGGTTTCTGCTTAAAAAGCGTCAGTGACCACTAATAATAGGCTTTATACTCTAGATTTAAGATTACGAAAAAACCAATTAAAATCTTATTAATCTTGTTATCGTCAAATATATTGTTGGTGGTAGATGGTGCAATGCTATTCAAATGAGAAACTTTTTATGGAATATTTTTTTTGTTAGACCTTAAAATAATTAATGCCTACGATTATTCAAAATACGTTTAGCTGACTGAAGGCTTTGCTCAAGAAGTCCACGATAGACCAAATCAAGTAATAGGTTCACAGTACGGTCGACGGCGTGACCGGCTACCTATATTTTTATTTATCTAAGAAGATTTTTTCAAACCTTTTGGATTTCCTTCAGTTGAGGCTGCAATGGGTTGGGCTTTGAGTTAAGTTCATGCAAATTATCCTTAAGGAGCTTTGGCAAAAAAAGTTCATTTAAACTATCACGAAAAGTAATAGACGTTTGCCTAAGTTTTTCATGAGTTTCCTTTTATAAAATCACTTACAATTCAATAATATTTGTTGCAATTAATTTAATGTGATGATGTCGATGACAAAGCTAGCTTTTTCAGTACTCAGTGTGCCATCATCTTTATTGGAGTGTCAGATTCGGTTAGCTCGGTTCAGAGAATAATATAATGAAATTAAAACGGAATAGCTCCAAAATGGCCGCTCGCCTGCAATTTTTATTTTCCGATAAAGATTTTTAGCCGTTCACGGTTTATGTTTGTTTTACGTGGTTTTTAAAAGGATTGATAGTATTTCCGTTGGGATTATTTGCGAGAGTGAAGATTCGAGTTAGGGTTAATTTTAGAAGTTAGGTTTCATTTTTGGAAATGATGATGACGTGGTAATTTATAAAAGTTATCGGTAATATTATGGCTAGTGCGTCTTTATCAACCTTAGATAATGTTTATGTGAAAATGTTATGACGAGTTGAGATTGACATCTCATGCTATGGTCAAATATTACATTTATCTCTACTGGAAATATCCTTTCTGGTTTACAGTCTGCTTTTGTACCTATGTGGTTTTAACTAAAAAATAAGTAAACATCTGTTAACTAATCTCTGATACACCCATGGGTAGTTCAAACTATGCTCTACCAGATAACTACCTATTTGTTAATTTTCATTTCGTGGTAAGCTGGCTCTTCCCAGGTTGAGTTCGAATTGGCTTGGTAACATGTGGGCTTTTGGATGATCCGTTCAAATGGTGAACTGATTGTTTTTATCCCGTTTTTGACATTTCAAGTAAGGGCATGTTATGTTATATCATGTGAGCAGTTGGTTTTTAATCTATTTGTAAAATAAACATTTTCAAGCAATTGCATTAACTTTTGAAATCATAATGAATAATTATAAAGTGTTTGCTGCGACTACGGCGCGCTTGGGGTCCGATATTCCAAAAAAACAATAATACTTTATTTCTGCTTAATTCAAGTAGTTTAATAGTGTTGTACTATAAACGTACTCTCAGCAACAAGCACCGCCACTGGTATATTTCCTGAAATTTCATTTGTATAGATTGTGGCTACCGTTTTGTGGCGGCCACCGGCGGCTTCCACTGAGTGCGGCGAGTCCATACAAAATGTACAAAAACAGTGTAGGAATTATGCAGTCACAAAAAGCATTTTGTGGATGTGGCGACGTTTAGAGGCTGTGGCGCTGTGAGTACTCTTAGTACAGCAGTACATAGCTATTTGAGTTAAGCAGTACAGTAGGTACACTAAGGGGGTATTGTTTTCTCACACTACACCATTGTGTCCCCAGCTTTACGAAAGCGGTTTGAGAAAAACGGTTTTACGCTCGCAATAAAACTTTGGGCACACCTCGCGGGATTGCAAGCGCTAACTTAGATTTGTTCGTGGAGGTCACGGGGTTCGCTTGCGTTTGTATGCATTTTAGCTTTCCTATTTGTAAGACAGAGGGTAATTTAAAAACTACTAGAGTATAGAACAAATAAATGTTTTTTTAGATAGAGCGCTGGTTTTATAAGTAACAACGTGTAGGTATTTATTTTACTTTAGGCAAAGATACATTTGAGGTTTAGGAAAAATATTTAGTGTAGGTAATACACAACATACAAAAGTATGTCATGTTTCTGTCTGTCATTGTTGAAACTTACATATTTTTCCTACATTATAATTATGTATTATTTTTGACAAAGCAGTTGATGTGAAATTATCAACAGCTAGCACAGTTCTAAGAAATAGTTACCTTGCACTAAAAACAGACGCTCAAAAATAGTAGGTACTATACATATAGGGTGTCAAAAGCATTAGTGTCCTATACTACATTGAGGTATTTCAAATGTAAACTAGGATAGGTTACTATCATCTAGCTAGAGGCAGAAGATTAAAATTACATAATATACATACGTTCACTATGCTGCCGCTATGGTGAACGAAATATTCAAAAGCCATGTTTCTGTAATTTAGCGCGAGGTACTAAAATTTACACGAAAAAGGTGTGTTTTTCAAGATTTGAAATCCACGCCACGACGGACTCAAAGTGTTGTAACCACTGGGCTTCTATTCCAAAAAACATTGACATAAATATAACACCTAAAATCAAAACCACGTCTATCGCTATAGCTAGTAGCTCCCCCCCAATCAGTCACCCAGCTATCCAATTGCCGCCCATGGCCGCGCATGTATTATTTTAGGGTAAAAACACCAAACCGCGTCCCGGCAGTTGCGACAAAACAAAAAATGCTTTGTAAGCGTTATTCGATGCGCTCGCATAAATAAGGTAAACACTACCACACGTAAAGGTTAGGCTCCGAAAGGGTAAATGGGACGTTTGATCCGAACACACAGCGTATTGTATATCGCTGCTACTTCCTGCGTTTGTTTATTTCGTAGTGTGGTTCTTTGTCGGTAGGTATTTATAGGTATACGGATATGTCGTGCTTTAGGGCTGAAGTGACTGAAATTTTGTAGGTAGTTTGGTTATTTTAATCATAGCCTCCTTGGCTGTGCCAGGGACTTCTCTCTCTTAGTTCACGAGTCGTAGTAATTCAAAATTACCTTACATCATAGAGTGAGTCAGTGAGTATTCTAGTGAAAGCATTTGCCAAACAAACGTTTTTTCCAAAAAATCTTTCTTTGCACAGAATATACATACTTTCAAATCGTCAAATCTAAGTAACCAAACAAAATATACTCAATGACAGACATGCATACCACAATATTAAATGTTTACCTACATTTGAAAATACTGTCCCTAAAAGATTATACCATCGGAAAAACAACAAAAATATCACTTGATTCAACTACCAAGTGCCTACCTTTGTTAAATTCGTATCGTACAACGCATCCAATAAAAGGTTGGCACTTGGTTTCACGTCAAGTAGAAAAGGACAGACAAGCACATAATAAATATATTGATATTTATTATGTGCTTGTCTGTCCTTAGAGTAGCATTGGCTACTCTCTCCCTCAATGATTCATGTGTACAGGGCGTTCTGGTTTTTAGTTTGTTACACTAACAACATAAAAACAAAAGTGTCACTTGGTGTTCAATTTCAATGAAGAATTGTGTCGGCGCCCGCGTTGCATAAATAAAACTCACTCACTCCCACTGCGGACAACGGATTTAACACACACTAACGCCACAGTATAAACATACAGTAGAACATCTACATACAAACGTGCCGCTCTCGGTTTGAATGTGTGCGTGCGCATCGCGCACCGTGTCGCGATTTCACGCACACGCTAGCATAAAATAGGGAGGCATAGGGAGGCGGCAGTATGGACGGGCTGTGCCGCGTGTCTGTGTGCACGCTAGGCTAATAACAAGGCGGGCGGCCTTAGATAACCTACTGTATGTTTATACTGTGCTAACACAGATATAATATCGTTTTTGAGTAAGAATTTATTTCCATTGAGAACCGCAATTATTGGGCAGGCACGGTCTGTTATTTGATCTTTTTATTTTGTGCAATAGTGCGAATCTATAAAAACAACCTAATCGTGCCAAAAGAAGTTCATATCTATTGCTTATGCTGACAAATGTATGTTTAACTACATTTTTTCCACCACTACTAACAGAATTCGGAGAATTTACAGGCAACAAACAATTTAAACGTCAAAAATTTCGTGGTTAGTGTCTAGCTCAACCTAAAAAATTGGTTGTTTGTAAAGTAGGTTTACGATCGAGATGTTTACGTGATAACGTCTTATTGGTGATATAAGTTTTTGGGAAGTAAGGAAGAGTGAGAGAGACGGAAGATCGGTCCACTCACTCGAACGCTATGCCTGCCTCCGCTCGTGAGGATTCCGCGTGACATGTTTCACGGAATGACTGGCAGCGCTCGAGATGAGACGGGAGATCGGTCCGTCTCTCTCTCGTTATACCTGCGATCGCGCTCGTGAGGTTTTGGTGTGACACAAGTTTCTGAACGTGTCACCCGACTAAAACGAGTTTAAAAACGTTATCACGTCAATAATCTTGCAGTAAAATAAAAGAAACGTCTTATAAAAGTATATTTTGTCCATATGTGCTTTGTGTATTTTTCTTTGTTTTTATGTTAACTTACGAGTCCCTGCGATGTTTTTTGCTTAGTTTTAGCTGTATAATTCTTATTTTTAACTTCAAATAAATTAAAATAATCATACTAATTGCTATTAAATGTTCATAAGGGACGTGCTTATGGTTTGAGTACGTCGTAAACACTTCAAACGGTTTTTAGTGTCCCTTCGTATAATGTGTTGCAATAAACTTTTATACGTAATTGTGTTAATCTGTATCGGGATCGTTAAACCTTTTTTTATGAAGGATCAAAATGGAAACATTTACATTGGTATATTATACCACAAAATTATATCTAAACACCGATTACTTAGATGGGAAAAGTAATGCTTCGAGAAAGAATTGTTGCTTTTGGTATCTGCGAAAGACTAGCCAGCAGTATCACTATAACACCCGATATGCTGAGTCAATGTCATTTCAGTGTCACTTTTTGTTGTGTCGAAATTGATGTGTCACTGAATTAACAACTTTATACTGTTTGTTGTCTCTAGCGGTTTCATCGCATTTGTAATTTGAGAGGCCCATCGCTTGCGCTTAAATATTATCAAAGAAGTTAAACTGTCAATTTTCTACGCTGCATTCTTACCTTCTTAAGTATACATACTAATACCTGACCTGACAACAGTAGCTACTGAATGAGGCAGGTTTCCCTCAAACCCTATTTACTTTTGCATTGAAGACCCAACGTAAATGTTTTAACTCGGATTTTTCGCAGGTATTCTTTAGTATCGAATCCTATATCCTTTCCCGGAGTGAACCACATGACGTCTATATGTCCCAAACCCCGGGACTCCCCACCGAACCTTTTTTCATGGCCGCACCTGTTTGCAAAGCGAATAAATAATGTACCAACATGTTGCGATGCGGTAGGGCTGCCCACCTTAGGGAAATTATGAACCCGATCGTGACCAAAAAAGGCATAATTCTTTCTTGACAAGTATAATAAATTGCGCTTTTGTGGTTTCTATACGATTAAGTTGGGGCAGCAGGAATGCGTTTTGAATTTGAAATCTAAGGAAGCTTTATGTCATCATGGACCTATTCTAAGCTAAAGTCGTTGACATTCCTTGTTAGAGGCGGCAACATTCTAGTTCGTATTCTGTGTTTTTCTACTTCATATTGCAAGTTGGAAACAACTTGTAACCTGATATCACTAATTCAATTAGGTTAAGCAATTTATAATTTCTTATTCGCTAAAATTATTTCATAAACTTGATTGAAATACAAGTGATATTTTTAACCTATTACCTACTTCATGCCAGGCACCTCTGAAAACTAGCAACGTGTTTTGTCGAAAAGATATCACAGTGTTATATTATTTACTATTTTCTGTCAGACGATTGTTTTTTTTTATTTTTATGACAACATGAACACACCTACTTTGTGTTAACTGTACAATTCGCGGCTAACTCTCCGGTGGTGGACAATACCGATATGAAACCCAAGCAACCCAGATAACGACGGTAGGCTCGCCCCTTACCACATTAGGTTCAAATTCCCTCAGCGAAATGTGGGCTCCTGATTGTTTCGCTCACCATGAGGGCAACAAATAGTGTGCCTCTGACTACCCCCTTATTGATGTGGTCGTGCGGGCACTTTATGTTTCGACAGCAACAATCCTTGTTTTGAGATAGCTATTAGTCGTAAGCCCATATTATGTCACCTGTTAGGCCTAGCACGAACCGCTAACGTTCTGGTAATCGAAAAGTATATAAACGATACTTTTTTTTCTTTTTTCTATGTCTTATGAAAAAGATGTATTATGTGTTGTGTGTGATTATTTATGTGTCTTATGTCACCTTTCTCCGGTCGTGTCGAACTGTCGTCCCATCGGGTCATAGAAAGGTGATGGAATAGGGAGTGCACCCGTGTATTGGGCGCACACTTGAGCACTATAATATCTCCTGCGTACCTGGTTAATCTCGTTGAGATTAGCCGCTGTGGTTGCAATCGACCAGGAGGCCTTATGAAAAAGAAGTATCGTTTACTTTACGATTACCAAAACGTTAGCGGTTCGTGCTAGGCCTACTGGTGACAGCCCTACTGAAGTTGAGAACGTCCAATATTGTTTGCGTACAATTTGATTTGTATGTTTAAGATACAATAAAAGTTCATTTTGGGGCTATATCCGATTTAACCTTTGGCATGTGAATTCACATACGGTTTGTTTTAGTACTTTTACCATAATACTGAAAGCTGCTGGTAGAATTTATTTTTGCTTTGAAAAATAAGGTTTTTTGTGTAAGGGTCTATTTTAATAAATCTAACTTTCAACGGTAAGCTTTTATCATTGACCATCCAGATTATTCGTAGACAACAAGGCTAAGTACGCTAAGTGACCTAATCTAGGTACCTACCCGAACAATTCTAGGTAATTTAAACTACGCTTATACTATCTACGTTGCTATAAAAACTCGAGGTCTGTTCAGTAATCGATGCTTAAACTAATCTAAACTAATAGTGAAACTCGTTTGCATTTAAATTCTAACTAGCCGAACCAGCAGGTAACTTTAATTATAGGTCGGTACTAATAAAATAAAACTTTTATATACATACAAAAATGCCCATACATATACGTCCCACTGCTGGGCAAAGGCCTCACCTCAACTATGAGGGGGTTTGAGCCATACCTACTCTATTACGCGGGTTCAGTGCGACTTGTTGGAGGGATGTAAGGTCAGTGAGAATAATGTCAGATGTTATCAAGCCGCCCTAAGGTCTACGACAAAGCTGACATCAATGTTACAAAAGAAAAGGTGATTACTTAATTAGTATTATGGAAGAAAACTTAATTAGTATTGCAAAAAAAATATATTTGATGGTTTGTTACGGATTGAAAGCCGATTATCTAACTGATATAATTATAGTTCTTAAGAATGCAATTCACTTGCAAGAAAAATGGGTTAGCAATTTCAAGTAACATCTTATTAAATTGATAAGTATGAGTAACAGCTGTCTATATTAGAAGGCGCTGTGTGGAATAATGTCCAATGATATTCATTCATTTAATTAAATGAGCAAATTAGCAAAAAACTAGATTCAACAAACGAGCAATTAGGACATTAAAACACTATTTCAGAGAGAGTCCCGGGAGCGTAATGGTAAATAGGGTTGCCTAATGAAATGTAAGTAAATATTTAAAAATGCCTGCACGCTCTCTTGTCGAGAGTATTCTGGCAATACCAAGTGCCTTTATGCGTTTGCATGTAAAACACTGATACCTATTATGTATTTCAATACTCCGTGCAGCTGCAATTCCTTACCCCCGAAATATGTCTTACCCCCCGGGTAAATGTCTTACCCCCGAATTCACAAACGTCAACCAACGCTAAGCACGCGCTCACGCTCATGCTGTCCCGTAAAATGTCAATAAAACTGAAAGGGACAGCTATACTGCTGACGCGTCAATGCTTTGCTCAGGTGTACGGTCGTTCTGATTTCAAGTGCCACTTTTTTAGGGTTTACCCTTGTTTGATCGAACAACGTTTGATATAATATTATTAAATCGAACAACGTTTGAGAAAATCATCACTTTGTATAATATCGTTTGACAGAATTTTCAGTTCGTCGAATATTTATTTGCTATAACAACTTTTGCGCTAATGATCAAAAAGTAGAATGTTCATTTGATGTAATTTAATTTTCAGATGGTATAACATGCCAAGCAGCATGTAATGAGGCAAGTCGTTTTTTGGGTTTAAAAAAAAAAACCACGAAGGCTTAAACCTTCTAACCTAACCTAACCGAGTCGGTTCCGCCCAAACTTTAGTATAGGGCAGTGACGAAAAAATAAATGCGTCTGTGAAAACAAAATATGCCGATATTACGATTTTCAAATATTGTGCATGAATTTGAACCATACCATATCTATTATGAGTTTCGATGAAAATAAATTAGTTCAAATAAATAATTACACTAAATAATAATCGACCAATGAATCATTCGGTCAAATGAATAATTCTCCGAACTGATTTTATTGCAACTGAAATTCGCCCAAGTGATTTTCGACGAAACGTTGTTCGATCAAACAAGGGTGAACCCTTTTTTAGCACAAGTAACCTGTAGATAGGCCTTTTTTTATTATATTATCATTGGTTGTATTAGGAAAACGCCTTATTTAGGTCACGATAATTTGGCCGACGACTAACCATGTGACAGTTAAATAATATTTATTGCACAGAAGTACATCCATAAAAAACAGTAAGAAAAAAACAAGAACGTAGACAAAACAGCTAACTATCCGTATTCCTAGCACAGACAGCCCTACCTGCCAATCGTAAAATGCTAAAAGCTCCAAACGTTTGGGGCACCAACCCCCTCATTATATGCAAATATCTAGATATTAATAAGCTAGGCGTACCCTACAAACAAAACGCAGGTACACCAGGCATTCCTACTCCGCTTGTTATTATAATAACGCGTATTAACCATTATTAACCGTTATTTGGAAATTCACCTTTCGTGGGCTATGCCGTTACAAGTCTTGTACATGCCATTTTTGTAGAATAATATGGAGCTACTTTAATAGACTTTTTCAAGTACAAGCTGTATTCAATTTTAAGTTCCTGGATTCGTTTTAATGTGTCTTTCATTGCTGGAATTATACGCCCATATTGCATCAAGTTGCATGCAAAGATGTCAAAAGTAGTTCCATTTAGCAAACGTTGTCATCGATTTGGATCATACTACTAGTTCTACTTATACCTATAATAAAGGCGAAAGTTTGTACGTGTGGATGTGCCGTGTTGCTCTTTCACGTAAAAACTACTGAATGGATTTTGATGAAACTTTACAATAATGTAGTTTACATATCTGAATCGCACAAAGGCTAGAATCTATAAACAAATATATTTTTTTTTACCTTTGTCCACGCGGACGAAGTCGCGGGCGGCCGCTAGTAACAAATAAAGTATCTTATAACAACTAATCAGATTTTATGTCCTTGAATCTGAAGAGATAAGAAAACACCTAGGTTAGTAGGACTGTCTAGGTGTTTATCTAAATCTAGTCACTTGACATCGGTGAAAACAGGTCAAGGGCTAACTTAGGGCATAAATAGTATTTCATTAAAATCAGGCCATCCAACCTTGAAGGCTTGCCCACACCCCTCATTCTTCGACATAACAGCAAAAACTGTAAGGATAGCCGAGTCTAGGCCTCTTGCGACAACACACGCTCTCGGGGCCTCTCGGGGCCCTCTCGGATCGGATAACTGTCGGCAATCTCTTTGTGGGCGCGTGTTTAAGGGGCCCTCTTGGCGCTCTAGGGTCGATCTAGACCGGCCGCTGACCTTGATGACGGCAAAGCTTGTAAAGCGTGCTTTAGCGAAGTTTGGCCCACTGAGTTATGTTACGAGGCTGACAGTGGAGGAAAGGTAGCTAGCTGATTCAACAGTGAGCTTTAAGAATACTTTTCAGTTTACCGTTTTAGTTCTCTACTGATGTGGTTCAGGGTTTTTAGTTTTGACATTTGAGTGGACGAAAACGTGAAACCTTTTTTTCGCAGGATTTCAAAGCCAATGGCCACTCTTCACTACATAGTATAAAACAAAGTCGCTTTCTCTGTCCCTATGTCCCTTTGAATGCTTAAATCTTTGTATCTTTCTTTAAACTACGCAACGGATTTTGATGCGGTTTTTTTTATAGATAGAGTGATTCAAGAGGACGCTAGTAGTAGATATGTATGTATATACATACTATAGCAAGTAAAATTTTCGGTGCCACAAACACTTATCACAAATTAATATCTATAGAATGATTAATAGTCTCAACTGCCTAAATAGGTACCCATTTCCTACGGACGTCAACAATGTATTTATTTATTGCACAAAATATTAAAATGCATATTTTCTTCCAGTCAACAGCAGGTTCTAATTATTTATACCCTTAACTTTGGCGAACTTAACTTTTAATTTTAGCCAAATTACGAACTAACTAATTTAAAAAACTTAAATAATGCGCTCACTAAAAAAGCTTTATAAAGCACGCCCTAAGATTTCCAGCCTAACGAGAATAGTTTTTGCTATTCACATAAACAAACAAAACAAATAAAAATGCATGTCATTCGCAAGGCTAAAGGCGGAGAACCACACGAATCCGTTCTGACCGCCCACCAGCTCGTAAGCAGCTTGAGGTGACGTGGCTAGATTAGGAAAGTCAAATTTAATTATGAATAATAGTAAAACATGCAATAATGCATTCACTGAAATATGGGTATAAAGCTGCGGTCTGAGTGTAGCGACGAAGTAGCGAGAAGGGTGACCACAAATAGGCTAGCTAACTAAAGGATTTTTTTACACTAGTAATTGATATTCTCCCAATTCATTCATCATCATAAACAGCCACACGACATCCACTGTTGAACATAGGCGTCCCCTATAGATTTCTGAGCGTTGGGTTTTAATTTGACCTGCATTTACTGAAACCTTGCGATCTTTATCACTTCATGCGTTCCACGCTACATTTGGCTTCAAATGGTCTCATCAGTTCGCCCCGCTGTGTGCCCCCCCCCCACTGCCACTTCAAGCTGCTGACCAATTGGGCTACGACAGCGATTTTAGTTCTCCTACGGAATCTCGTAGCGGAACACCGAACTCTCATATTATAAGGCCCAGAGTCCATTCATTTTACACAAGACGAATGTGCATAACCTGAAATATTACTGGTTATTCTTAACACAATTTAGAAGAACACTAGTACGAGTGTGAACCAGGCGGGGTCGTACATAGTCATCGTAAATAAAATAATATTCTAACCAAGCAACACGGATAATGGTTACCTACCTTACCCTTGCCACGTTAGGTTCACGTTACACTGTTGTTTCCAATGATTTCATAATAACAATAGATTCATACACCTGCAAAGCATTTACTGTGTTGACAGTCTGAGACGACACTTCGCAACATGTATGTCTCGTTTACGCTCTAGTAAATAATCGTCTTGTTCAGATGCAACACGGTCAAATTAACTACGTAGTACCCCGTGGACAGTTTTAGACTTCCCGTCAGTACTGACTTAACATTTACGTCTTTCTTATTGTAATATCATTTGTTGTTTCTGAATACACAGGTAATAATACCCAAGAGTAATGAATAATGTTTTTTGCCCATCACTTAATCCAGCTATCTCTTCTGCGTCTCATCGAGTCACAAAGTTGCCGAGCTGAAACTTTGTCTCACGACTTCGCGTCGCAACATTGTGATATCGGGATATTGTTCGCAACTTTCCGACGCAACAATCTGGTTAGCACGTCACTGTCGCGCGACGATTGTGCCAACTTTAAATGCGTTGATATAGATCAATATGAAAGTTTAGAGTCCTATTGAAACTAGATTATGTCTGCGACTTGGTCTGCGATAAAATTTCAATTGAAATTATTATCATCATGTACCTAATTATGAATCTTTATTGTTTATTGTAGTTGGTCAGTTTTTTAATCTAAAAAATACTACACATGAGCCTGTTTGGGCATTGGAAGTAGAACTGCAATTATCACCTTTACATGCGGCAAAATAATTTGCGTGTTTTTTGGAATGGTGATCTAATTTAGCATATATTCCCCTTTACAAACCCGAACTTCAAATGAGATTTATATGGAAGGATAGGCCATATCAGGTAAAACATAGTGTTACAACTCCAAGGTATCTATTTCTCTTTAATCTGCGACATCCTAATTGCAGGATCTGTTCATTTTATTCATCAAAAATCACATGTAAAAGTTACAGATGCCGTTGATGATATTTTGACCTAATAAAAGTACCAGAAACTGCTGCCTCAGAAATCTGTAAGGAGATCAATTTAAAACCGTAGACCTAGATAAAACAATGAAAATTTTGCAATTCAAAGAGACGATCAGGGTAAGGGTCTATTCACACGTACCTCAATCACTGATAGTAACTCAATGGACACCGAACGTACCTTTCCAAACTATGGAACAATTGTAATGAAACAGGTCACAGGTAATCAGCGTTCCAATGAGAAGTCCACAGGGCCCTCTAGAACACAAAGCACTATTATCCAGAATTTCGATTTCAGAATTTAGCTATGAAATGGGAATTAAGATCGATCAGTTAGGCCAGCGTGTGTTTACAGTGTTCTAATAGATCTGGCCGAGATACTGGCCTGATAAATTGGTTTTTGAATTAATGGTGGGCAAAACACATAATATCGATATCATTGTCTTTTGAGTTGGGCACGCTTTGGGCCAGCTAATAATTAATAAAAAGAAAATTCATTTCAATTCAAATAAAGCGTAAGAGATTAGACAGTTTAATCATTGAGTAGTTTACAGGCTCTTGTTTTGATCAGTAAAATGTTCAGTCAAAAAAATAATCTGAATACCTCGTGCCCCTTATGATTGCATATTTCTTGATTGTTCCGATCACAAAAAAGGCAAATGGTGACAAAACTTTCAAACGTGAAATTTGTCATCATTATCATCATAGTCTGTAAAAGACCTTCACTGCTGAAATAGGTCTCCTACAGGGGTTTGCAAGACGACTTACTTCCATTCACCCAATTCCTGTAATCTAAGGCACTTGCTACCTATCTAGATAGGTAGCAAGTGCCAAAAGCCAGGTCATCCGTATATCTTACTGGTCATGGTGATCTTAGAAGACAACTATGTTTCAATCGTATGACATCGACAAATAATATCGACTCGTCGCATCACTAGCGTCCAATTCGAGTAATGCCTGTCGCAGCCTCTTTGCTGTCTTGATGTGTCGCAGACCTCGCAGGCTCTGTTTCATTGCTGGTGAGTTAATCTTGTAAAAATTGATTAAGTTACTGTAGAACAGGCTCTGGCAAGTTGTAGTGCAAGTAGGCTGTCTGACATAGTGGTTTTTGTGGAACTAGTAAAAGATGAAGAAATGAAATATCGTTTCTATTCCGTTAGAAGTAGTTTATTCTTAGAACTAATGTTACTTGGGGGAAAGTTAGGTCAAGTGAAGGGATTATTGATTGCTGAATAAAGACAGGATCTAAAAGGAAGCTAAATGAGGTCGTTAATGTTTAATGGTAGGTACATATTTAAACATAACCTTTATATGTTACAAAACACGTACTTTTGTACAGTCCAAAATGATGGGTGGGTACAGAGTGGTTAAATATGTCTGAAATTTAATGAAAAGCAACCTCATTACAAGAGAATTAAAATAGTGTTTCACTTGTTGTTGAGTTTGGTGACGTTCTGTTGATACAAAAGCTTTTATTCGTCCTACTGTTCGGCAAGCTCAACTTCAACTATGTGTTGAATACTCCAAAACGCAGTTTAAGTGTGGATTGTTGGAGGGGTGTAAGATTAGTAAGCCTTATTGTCAGGTGTTATCAAGCCGCCCTAAAGCCTTCGTCTAGATTTAACACCTGAAATCTACCCAACCGCAGGTTTACCAAACTTAAAAATAAATAAACCTGTGGCCTAGTCACACAGTAACTGATGTGATGAAAAATAATTGGTCCAGTGTTAATCCAATTCTGATGATGGAGGCACATCCACCAGCGCATAACTCACTAATTGAAACAGAACATTATAATAAAAATTCAATAACAGCCAACGGGCCAGTAGCAACACGTTACATTCCGAATACGGATTCATGAATACAGGAAATAATTCCATGAAATAATTCCATTTTATTCCAGCTCGCGTGACTATCAAAAATCGGGTAAAGTGAGGTGAACACGCATACGTGAGGGTTCCGTAGCCAAGACAGCACGTGATCAATCAATATTTGGTTTAATAGCATTATTTTCAAAAGCTCAGCTGGAATGGAACTGGAGTGGACATTGGCCGCATGCCAACTGAACATTTGAAAAAAACTTTATCGTTTCTTGAAGCTAGGTACAATTTGTAGTAAGTGATTGAATAACTGCTCAAACACAATCAACACCAACATTGATTGAAGTACTGCTACTACAGCTGAAGGATTAGAATCACTCGGCAGCCCATCTTTCACAGAGATTCTTCTATCGAACTAGGAATTATGTGTATTTCGAGTTAAAGATGATGTTTTTATTCCGTTACTAAGAACTATCGTTCGTAACTGAAGACTAGAAAATTCGCGTGCCGTATCCCAAACTAGAATTTTTGTTACTTGGGAATTCATGTTATAGTTGTGAAATATATTAGACGACCGTTGAGACTACATTTTTTTGACAGACATCAATAGATTTATTGAGGCATTTGCAGCGTGAAACTCAGTCAATATTATCGCTTCATTGTGGCATCAGTATCTTTGAAGATTTGCGATTATCAAAATACTAGTAGGCTGCGTTACCGCTTACCATCAGGCAGACCGCTTGTTTGCACCTTAGTATGTATATAAAAAAAACAAACACATAATAATTTGACCACGATACCCTAAAATTGCAGAGCGTGTATTTTTGACGGTACTGGGTTACGTTTGATTTTTAACAGAGAACACTTTATTATTGAGAGGGTTCAATTGAAGTAAATAAGGAAATAGTGATTTTTTATTTTGTTTATGGCCCAACAGCCAATGTTTTTGGGATATTGGAATAAAGTTCTCTGTTTGTTTATGGTTATCGGACTTTGAAGTATATTAATGGTGGGATTACATGAACTTGGTAGATAAAGCTTTATCGGGTCTGATAATAACAACCTACTCAAACTACAACCCTCTAGCTAATTAAAATATATTGGGGTTGGTGGCTATGTGTGTGAGTTCAGTGTTTTGTTTTAAATATATGTTTCTTCAAAATAGGGGTGATACTGTAAGAAAAAGTAAGAACACATATTCATTTAGATGAAATAAAATACCTAGTATAATTAGTATGGTACTACAACTAAAACGGTTTACACACAGCTCAAGCGCAGACAAATGCACAGACAGTGTGGGGTACTCTGGCTGCACGGCGGATTGCACGGATTGCACGGCGTCCACCGTGATGGTGGAAGTGCTGTATACTCCAGGCACTTTAGTGGCCTCCCTCGTTTTGTTGGGGGGTCGGTTGGAAAGGAGTCCGTTAGGGGCTAGGACTGGCGGCGGAGCAGTGCGATAAATCTATAGTGGATCCAGATTCGCCGCCAAAGTGCCACGGTTGAGTGCCGTGGGATTTTCGTCGGCAGGAGTCCGACATAACCTCTTCGTCCTCCTGGGCGGCGAAGTATCCCTGAGGATTTCCCCACGTAAAAAAAAATCCAAGGCGCTAGTTGTCTGTGGAGCCATTGAGAGATATTAGCAGCTCAGGGTTAAAATCTCTCTTAAATTATCCTCTATAAGTCAACCTTTGGGTCATGTAGAGATCTATTGATCTCTACATGACGAAATAGACGAGAAAATAAAATGGTTTTTAACGACATAATATTTTATGTCGTTAAAAACCATTTTATTTTCTCGTCTATTTCGCCACACCCTTTTGTAAAGGTGAAATTTATCACCCCGCGAAATCAGCAAGGCCTCGGATCACTTAGCTATCTCGATGTACATTAATAAAAGATACACTGGATATTTTCGGCTAAGCGATATAAACAATGCGTCATTATAATATCATTAATCATTCAGAATCCAGGCCGCGGGGAGTTTGTGAGACGTCGCCAAGTTTTGACAAGAGTTGAATGTATGATTTCACGGTTTAAAGTTGAGATTTCTTTGAGTTTGGTTTTACTGAATGTTGCTTTGGAATATGAAGATGAGTTTGTAGTGTGTGAGTACTCTTAATTGCACATCAAAAACATAAATTACGGACTTCATGCCAAGAGGCATTCTCTTCCAGTGAACCAAGGTTAGATAATTCTGTCACGGTATCTGGCGGGCCTAAGTTAACTTTTTCTAGTATTTCCATCATCAACATCATTATCAACCGCTGATCTATAGGGTAGAACTCTACCCTCTATTTCTAGATTTGCCGGTTGTAAGCGGCCTGCACCCACCAAAACCCTGCTATATTTAAATTGAAATAAGATACCTTTTGTTGCACCAACCAGTTACAGATATAACAAAAACAAGAAATTGAAATATGGCACTATGAATGCGTGCTTAATATTATAAGATTAGGCAGTATGCGGTTAAACCACGATTTTTAAAAATATGCCCATCCACTGGCGTCCCACAATGTCTACAGGCTTTAGACTGTATTCTTGTCGAAAGATGCTCGTAGAAATACCAAAATTGTGAAAATTGAAAAATTTTGGAGTCATCATCGTAAACATCATCATCATCAGCGACATCACAACCAACGTGTACCGCTGTAATTTACTTTGTTTGCATTAATAAAACTTCAAAAACTAGTCACATTTAAATTCTTATATGCAAAACAAACCCAGTTTCGTAATAAAAATATGTTTATTTCTTTCAGAAAATTTAACAACTGTTGCAAGGTAGCAAAGTAGTCAGTTTTAATTTCCGGCCGTTGCCATGACAACCGGATTCATTCCGTTTCCTTTTTTCTTTTGCTCTAATTACAATTTGCTATTCGCCGAGTTTCTATTCAAATCTAAGTTTGCCTCGAAGAAATACTTGCTATGAAAAATTACAAATTAAGGTAAATAGCTTTTACCTAACGAATTGGGGCCTAAAGTTATAAAATATGTTTGTATCTTGTAAGCATAAATTTTTAGGTATCTATGTACCTATGATGACGAAATAAATCATCGATTCAGTCATGAATAACAATAGTATCAAATAGTATCTGTTGTCAAGTGAAAAAACAAAAGTGAAAAGTGAGTTGAGAAAAAATAGTTTTTTTGTTGATTTGTTTGTTAGTGTTTAATTATTGTGTAACAATTTAGTTTTGTTTATTTTTATCTTTTAAGTTGCGATGTCCAGATTAAATAAACGTTTTTTCTTTCTTTCTTTCTTTCGAGTTTGGCACACTAAATGATCACCATCACCTTTCAATAACATCATAAATCTAATAACTTGGCATCCCTGCACACGGGCTACATGGCACGCGCCACAAATCGCCGCTACCGGCATATCTCCTGCAATTGTCATATTTTTTAAATGGACTCGCCACACACGTTGAAGCCGGTTGCCGCCACACGCCACAAGCTACTTATAACTACAAACAATAGGAATATGATAGGTGGCGACGTTTTGTGCTCGTGTAGGGGGACGCTTAGTATTGAAGTTTGCTAAGCCGTTATTCCAAACTGTTTTTGTAACAGATATCCTTACTATTTACCGCTTTTATACGTCTATAGTTTGACAA
This sequence comes from Udea ferrugalis, assembly GCA_950022985.1. Taxonomy (NCBI): domain Eukaryota; kingdom Metazoa; phylum Arthropoda; class Insecta; order Lepidoptera; family Crambidae; genus Udea; species Udea ferrugalis. The sequence continues at coordinate 15,112,877 of OX465527.1, read as the reverse complement.
CACTACCCTGTATCACAAGCCTCTTTCTGAAACTAGAACAAGTCGACATACTTCCCCCACTAGAAACTTTAGCCAGCTTGTAAATAGTTGTTTTCCTAAGAAAGCTACTGTCCAGTCCAAAACTACTCTTAACAATACAGGTCAAAACAAAGCTAAGTACACAATGGCGGTTTAGAGTGACCCTAACGCTATATTTCAAAGGGTAAGTTTAGACAATATGCTCGCTTTAGGGCCGGACTGGGAAATCTATCCTTTTGTCTTGTTTGGGGTCTAGAATAGCTTTGGGCTAACTAGCAAGGAAATTAGAATGAGGTTAGGGAAAGTCGGTGTGTAATTAAATTGCTTCCGGTATTTTGGTGGTTTTATACTTAAGAGTGCGTATAAACCCAGCAAATTATTAAAATTCACCCGCGCCCCCCTCTCTGCGAACACTATCGGCCGCCGAACCACAATACATCTCTCTCGCTCGCTCAACGCGTAGCTTCCGTAGTATACGTAAAACAATCAGATAACACAGTGGATATTATTTTTGTGAATACATTACTAACATTTCAATGTGTGTAATTTTACTTTGTATATAAGTTGAATGTTATGTTGTAGATAGTAGTCTCATCTTTTAAATTATTTTTAAGGATCGGTATGCAAAAGGTAAAAACAGGACCCTATTACATAGACTACACTGTCTATCTGTCACCACTTGATTTTTTCACAATTAATACTAAATACTAGCAGCCGCCCGCGACTTCGTCCGCGTGGACTTAGCTGTATGTGAAAAAAGATTTTCCCGCTTTTCTGTAGAAATTTTCCTGATTTTTCTTTGCTATAAACCTCAAGGAGCCCAAGACCATTCCAATGAATGCAAAACCGTGGAAATCGGTTAGTGCGTTCTGGAGTTATAGCGTCAGGAAGGAAAACACGACTTATTTTTATATTCTAAAAATTTAATAAAATATTTTAAAGTAAATACACAAGCGGGTTTTTTTTGCGTTCTTTGTTCTATATTAGTGACGGTAATAGGTGGACGCATTTGTATATTTATAAATAAAAGCTTCCCGGTGTCATGATTTGACCCGCCTTTTTTTTCGTGGGGAAATCTTCATGGATACCTCGCCGCCCGGGGAGACGACGAAGTTATGTTGGACTCCTACCGACTAAAACCCCGCGGCCGCTACCACGCGCCTCAAGGCGCTTGCAGGCCGCACTGGCCCCGCAACCCCACGTGTCACCCTTACGGGCCTCAGCGAGTGGGTGGCTAGTCCACCACACTGCACCACACTGACCCTACCATCGGTACTAAGCCCCCTCGCAACGCCAAGGTGAGAACTCATGAGGGGGTGGTTTGACTCCTCCACCAACTGAAGACGAATTAAAGGGTCGCATCCCGCCTGGCGCGATTGTCAGCGATTATAATAATATATTTTCAATTGTATCTGGTTTATGGGGCGTTGAAAGGTGAATGAAAAATGAAAATGAATGCCAAAAACATCATCTTTATTTCAAGTATGTACATATTATACGAGGGTCATTCAATAAATACTTACTTAGCCTACAAAAAGTAAAGGAAAATTTTGGAAAATGGCAATTTATTTTACAACATAGTCTCCATTCAGTTCGATACACTTAGCACAGCGATGCTCAAACTTTTTTAACCCGTCCGAAAAATAGTTTTTGTCAAACTCTGCAAAATAGGCCTCCGGCAATGACCTCCTCATTTGATCCATATCTATTCCCGGGGAGTGTTTTTTTCAGATTAGGAAAATTTTTATTTTTTCAAAAAAGTACAACTTGTCTATTATCACTCTCTCTGCTGCATCGTACAAATTTTCAGCCTGATCTTCATTCTGAGCTTGTGGCCGACTACTTAGAGTGCGTCGTCGCTTCAATGAACTGTAATGAAAAAGTTCAGCTATTTCCAAAAAAAACATGCAGAAATGACACAGTAGAAAAAAAAATGCGGAAGCCATATTTTACGGAATTTATGTTAAAAAAAGGCACAAATTACCCACTATTAGGAAATTCATTTGCAATTAAGCATTAAAGTACTCGTAGCAAGTGGTGTTCTGAGTCAAAATATCGCTCGGCTCATGCGTTTTGTGATTGCAGTTCTAACCACCCCACCCAAATCCACCCTTTTCCGTTCAACTGATCGGATTTATTTTATATTTACAGGAGAGTGCAAAGCAGCGGCCAGGCAAAAAAGTAGGCGGGAAATGGTTAATTTCGGCGTCTGTTTGCGCTTAGTTACTTTCATTTAAGAAAGGATGGTTTGGAAAGTGAAGATTATCAGAAATTATCTAACGTTATTTCTCAAATGACTATTTCCCATTCGTTATTTTTCTAATGACAGGTCTCCACTAGTTTAAATGTTATCGATTGTACTGTAAGAATTTAGGCGGATACCTTTCTGGAGTAATCTCTTCATTCCACGAGTAATCATTATGGTAAGTATTTTTTTCTGGCTGACAATAGTCTGTAGATATAGGCGACAGCCTCTTTAATAATAATAGACATATTAGGGTCTACATTTTCCAAATTCAATGTTGTTCTGTAAAATAAACACAGTACTTAGTATATTTACTCATGTGGTAGTAACTAGTTATTGTTTCAGCCAGCTTCAACTTTACTAAAAAAAAAAAACCCAAGATGGAAAAGCGAGTATGGATACTATTTTTAAAGAAACCTACATAGTCGACGACGCGCATGCCTCCACAACTTCATTTTGATCACACCTGTCAGATTGTGAAATATTTTGAGATACAGCAATTCTGAAAATTAAATATTATTTGAAAACAATTTACTTACAATAAATACCTGGTGGATTGAAACAAATTCCTTCGAAATCAACCTATTATTTGAAGAGACCAACTAAAGTCATGTGATTACTTAGCATATACTTTACACCATCTGTTTACGTCATCCTTTTAGATCGACTCAAATGAATTTATTTCTCTTAAAATACAATACAACATACCTTCGACAATTAGCCATCCTTTCAGTTTGTAACTTTTTTAGCTCTCGTTTACTAAGTCTTTTTAAAGTCCTTTTCTTTTTCCCCATTTCACTATTTATTTTGAAACTCGGAGCAGCTAAGAATTTGAGCGTAGTCTTCTCGTCTCAACGGAGCGATCGGTACTGATGTGTGAAATAGAAATATGTGTCAAGCTTCACAAACGTGCGACGGGAGATGGCTTTTTCCGCGGAATCAAAACGTATTAAGTGCCAAAAGTGTTTAATCGTTATAAATCCAAAACTAAAAGGAATTTTAAAAAATGACTAGACATAGCCCTTACTTATTTTTCAATATAATTATTTGTAAAAAAATTGTCATCATAGTAATTGCCATGTCCAGTATAAAACGAAAAAAAGGGAAAATCAGACGTAACTTCGTGATTTTTTTTTATCGAGATAATTTAATTATTTTATGTTTTTGATCAAACACAACCCTTGAAAATATCATGTAGCGTACCATTAAATAAATTCATAAAATTTCATCTAGTATTTATCACGTACAATCAAGAAAAAGATTGGTAGTTTTGCTTTATGCGCACTCTTAAACGACGTAGAGGACTCTTTATTTACAATGACTACCGCAATGGAAAGATCCTGGCTATAATGTTGTGGTCAAATCATAGATTCTTGTAGGGAATCAGCTCAAACTCATCATTCGTATAGTTGTTGTTTTAATAAGTTTATCGAATGAAAAATATTCAAAAGTAGTTCCTAAGATAAGCACGTTCACCCAGCCAAACAAACTCGTCAGCTTTTGAATATTGTCATTGATGTACCCGATATCATTAAAGGTAACGTTGGAACCATCACATTCTGGCACAGCCTGAAGCATTAAAACACAATAAAAATGCACAAAAAAGTAAATAAGTGCTAAATAAAACAGACAGTTGCACAAAGTTGAATAGACCATAAAACGATGCTTATAACTTTTGAACGTATTCTAATTTAACCGATAAGTATCAAATTAAACTTTTTACCGGCATTCTTTCCAAAACTAGTAAAGTGTTTTGCTATAAAACCTACCAAATAAAACCGTAGCATTATTATAACGTCAGGTATGTTTTATGAAGCATCACTTTCGTGTAATGGAGAAAATTTTATGGACACATAAAATCATCTTTTTATTTCATACACTCATTCCCGCTGGGGGGTTAGTTATTGGTACCTCTTTATGCATTTAACCTAAAGTCTCACCCCCTTATTCATAAAAGCTCAAACTGCTGTAGCATCACTTTAAATACTGCATTTTGTTTCTCTTTCATTCTTATTGATGTCGACTTTTGCAAGTGAGTGACAGGACACGCCAATCGCTAAACCAATGCAAAGAGATACTTAATTTCACAAATAATATCTACATTTAAAAATAACATGTAGATTTTAGGACATAGATCGAAGTTAAAAAAACAGATTTATTCGGCGAACTTTAAATGAAACTGTTGTATTCTTAAGAAGGAAGGGCAGATGGACTTGCGCCTAAGAAAACACGATTTAAGGAAAAGGTCCGGTCAAGAGTACACTTAAATGACAAACAACGTCCGTGCGTAAAAGGGTGACAGTAAAAAGCGTGAGGTGCCAAGTTATAATCATGGCAAGTGGGAAGATGTGTCTCTATTTACCTCGCAAGGAAAATAACGCGTTGGCTACAAGAGAATAAGAATGAAATATCAATACCTCGTATAACTCTTCCTTCAGTCAACACCATTTTTCCGTTCTCACGCCCTGTCGATCATTGACATCTGTCAGCTGATGACATTTCCCCACATTTTGTCCTGACGCGTTCCGTATCAACGCGGAAGACCCAAATATCAGCTTGAATAACGTATTGTTTTGTTTTTCCAATGCATTAGCGAATTGACCTTATGGTTCCGTGACCTTCTTTTGCGTGTTTCACCTATTACGGAAGTGTTACGCTCCAGCTGTGGCCGACGTGCAGCCGTGTGCGAGACGAAGCGTGGACGAGACCACCATCGATCGGTGACCCATTTGACGCCCGATAACGATCGTTTTGCTTTAACGACCTTTTTCTGATCGAATGACTGATGATGATTGTTGTGTTAAGAAATTTTTAGAAGTACTTCGGTTTTGGAGCCTGAATAGCAAGATATAAAAAAACAACATCAGCCGTCATGTCCCGCTGCTGGGAACTGGCCTCACCTCAACTCAGTAAGCGGTACGAGACATAGGCCCTTGTATTTAATGACCATCATATAATAAATGTACTGTGGCTTTAGTCAGAAAATTGTTACGAAAAAGATAGTAGAAATTACATAGGTACTAGTGATTTTCGGTTAACAATGAGTTTAAAAATCAAATAAGTATTACAATAACACACCTGATTCCATTTGTTCTTTCATTCGCCATTTCATTTCCTGATCCAGATACCGAACATTAAAAAAAGATTTTCCCCCTAGGAGTGTCGGCATCTAACCGTTTGTCGAATAATTAACCCTAATTATGAGCGAGCGTCGTCGCGGGCCCTTTACGGACTCGTCAGTGTTACGTCCGACGGCATTTGGGGCGGGCAATAAAATTTGCTCTTTAGGCAGGCAACGGTTAAAATTCCGTACTGAGCGGGAGCGGGGTTTTTTAACCTGTAATAGTGTACTGTTGTTTTTAAAACCAAAAAATATTACGGCGTTTTGCTCTTGATGCTAAGCTTGATTTAAATGCGTTTTTAGGTTGCTTACGGCTCTATTTTTTAATATGAATAGACCTTGTTGGCATATACAGGCTTAAATTAATAATGATAGATGCAAAATGAAAATCTTTCATCCATATCCCTCGCTCAGCCCTAGTGGAAGACAAGCTTATACAAACTTATTAAACACAGCGGAATTTATAAAACTTGATTTTGGAAAGGGTAAACACCATAAGGAAAGACAAATAAAACTATGAGACAAATTAGCCAAGATCTTCTTAACCCTAAAATAGTTCTGAAAGCGAAAAGCGAAAAGTCGGCTCTAACTAATTTAGACTTAACAGCTACTTGAAAGGATTTAATCGATAAGTCTACTTGACACGTCTTTGAGTTAAACTGTCAAATGGTTGTCAAGACAAAGCTTGAGATGGGATAATCCGCGAAAGTTAGGCGAACAGAAGAGTAATTAAGTTGGGGGATAATTAAGACCATTTTCAATTGATTTTGAGATAACTATCAAAATGAGCCGACTTAATCAAACCTTGGTCTTAAATATAGATGATAATAGATTAAGGTTTATTATTTTTTATACTGATTTATCACTGAGCGACTTTTTGGTATTGACGGCAAATGAAATAACTCTTTTATTTTTATAATCATCTTTCTAGGTGTAGGCACAACTTCTTAGCTGTCAGAAATTTTCACCTGCTGCCTGGTGGAAACTATTCTATGTTTTTCTATTGTCTGTTTTATTTTTTGTCTTCTCCTAACCACCTTGTTCTGTATGTTTTTATCTGTTGCGATGTTCAGAATCAATAAATGTTTTTTCTTTCTTTCTTTTTTTTCTTAAATACAATATCTCAATATCTTTTGGATCAATCTGGACTCTTTTTCTAGGGAATAAACTTTAAATTCCTGTATTTATATGGGTTAACTCTTGACCACAATCTATTTCGAGGGAACAAGTGTGGTCTAAGTAAGATTGGTAGAGCTTGATCAGAAGTGTCCTGTACATTCCTAACTTGAAAAACTTTTGGATAAAAGCGACCGTAAACATAGATGCAGACATACCATTACCATTAATATCCTACTAAAATTATAAATGCGAAAGTTTGTGTGTGTGTGCCGTGTTGCTCTTTCACGTAAAAACTTCTGAATGGATTTCAATGAAACTTTACAGTAATGTTGCTTATACATCAAAATAGGACTTTTTTTAAAAAAAAAACGTATTTTTTATTACCTTTAGTCCATGTTAACTTTGAACGAAGTCGCGGGCGGGCGCTAGTGTAGAATAGAAAAGGAAAAAATTACATATTGTAATAGTAACTAGTTATAATAACCGCTGTTTCGTACCTACAAGCTTCCGCCCTAACCAGTTATGCCGAGAAACAGTGAATCCCCTGACATTGGGCCCTAATTTCATCCATAAAATTTGACCCAAATAATTTGCATTCGTAATCTTTAGGTTTTCTTTTTATGACCACATTATAAATGGGGTTGGGTAATTAAATATTATAGTGAGGATTCAGGATAGGATGGACTTCAATTTATGAAACATCAGGGACTTAGATAATATTATGTGAGGGTGGATTTTAGATTATTTTAACTTAACGTTAGTATTTTCGTCGTCAAAAATTTAGGTCTTAATACAACATGTTGTGGTTTGGGTGGTCTAATAAAATATGTTTCGTTTATACCCGAATATCAATAAATAAAGTGAATGATTACCTTATACTTCTACTGATATGGACGTTAAAATAACGGCAGAAGTACCAGAGTGAACAATTATTAAATACACAACCATTTTCTCTCATCATGCTCCTTACTCTTATTGTACATAAAATAAATAAGTGTTAGTTACTTAATAACCATGATTTAAGTTTTGTTTCTTAAATTGGCGTAAAGTTTTTGACGGTTATTTATGATATCACATTTGTGGTTTTCGTCGTCGTTCGCTTACGAGTGCCTCCTATTTGAGTTCAACTTGGAGAACACAACAAAAAAAAAACAAAATAATTGTATCGTATTTTTCTCTAAGTGTTGTGTCATAAGTTCTAAGTTTATTAATCCAAATGCACATAATTCCTAACTCACTCCACCCGGCCACTGAGTCATTATTAACCAATGAGTCAAAATAACTTAATACTACATCCATTTCCCAAGTTGGGCAAGAAAACTACGTTACCAACACAATTAAGAAGTTCCGAGCAAAATATAAATTAGACCGGGAAGGGACCAGTGGTTATTTATGCGATGCTCCAACCCTTGGAAGTTGGCAATCTTGCCATCAAAGTGTAATTGAAGTGGTACAATAAACCATGTAAATTACTTAGACCGAAGACTTAAAATATCAGTGGATATTACTCCACACAGCGCCATCTAGCCCCAAACTAAGCAACTAAATGTTTGTGCTATGGGATACTAGACAACGGATAAGTCTACTTTTTTTTTTAAACATAGTTAATATACATAGGAAACACCCAAACCAGTACATACAGACACGTTCATGCGCACAAATGTTTGTACTGTGGGAATCGAACCCGCGACCACTTGAGAAATAGCCCATATCTGAACCATTACACCGAATCGTTCGTCACCTCTAAACATTAAATATAATATCAATTCTAGTGCAGTAACAGATGCTAAAAAGTGGAAATAATTCTTTATATGCCTAAATTCTGTTGCTAAGTTATAAATGACTGGCGACCGCCCGCAACTTCATCCGCGTGATATATCTTTATAAATTGTAGCTTATGTGTTATTCAGGCACGTAAGCTATATTATCGTAAAGTTTCAATGAAATTCATCCAGGAGTTTTTACGTAGTAGTAGTAGTAAGATTAAGAAAATAATAATATTACATACGCCTTAAATACTATAAATACACAAAGCCCGCTTGTTGGAGAATGGAAGTTGTGAGCCTTCCGCTCACCCCATTGCCCGGTAAAGCTGTGGAAGTTACACCTTAGAAAAACAGCTAGTCAATTCAAAAAAAAAGTTGGAGAATGACTCGCGCCACCTCATATGTATAAACCAGAGGGACATAACGAAGCTGTTCTTTGTTTGTTTGTTATTTGTAAACTGAACTTATATCATGTATTGTTTTTTTAGCCTGTATGGGTTTCAAAAGGAAGCAGAATCACAACCAACTCAGCTTCCGGACACTAAATTAGTAAAAGAAGTCAATAAAATCTATTTTTTCCTGCACTTAACAAAGTCAATAGAAAACAGTGGGTGAAACACAATTTATACACATAACGTGCTGAACAACTCTATAAATTGCGGCATACTTTTGGAGCGCCGTATGAATAACAATTCAAAATGCTGTTTTAATTCTTTCCCCGTTACATTTCACCCCTGAGGTTTCAGAAAATTACGCTCTTGTAAAAATAATGACGATTCTTATAGAAGAACGTGTTTGTTTGGAAGTAATCTGAATTATATTACATGATCTGCATAAACAAACAATATTTTATGCATAAGCGCGTGCTTGAGTGGAGATCTCGTCTTTGCGAGTGTAGCGTCTTTGTGACACGCCCGGGCTTGGTGGAGCGACGGTTTGCGAAAGGCTGCTGGTATGGGGTGGATGCGTTTGGCTGAGGATGAAGTCTGATGGTGTACATTAAAAGACGCCTACCTCCGACAGTAGACCAGTATAGGTTGATGATGATGATGATTTCATAAATTAAATGCATGACAATGACGTTACTCATTTTGATCTTAAAGAGAAACAATTCGAAGTAGATAACTAAAGTGAAGCGTTTTAAGTATTAAATGTCTAGGCCTCTAGGGAGTATTATGCAGCCCAGATATGAAAAGCAGAAATGCGATAGCAAAGAGGCCATACAACAGAAAAAAAGTTACCTTAAATTATAATCCTACTAAAATTAAGAAAAGAGCTCATACTGCAGTTCACAGTGCATGGGCAGTATACCCAACCCATCCATTGTCATAACTAAGTCACGGGCATCACGCACAAGTTCCGATCAGATTTTGAAACAACAACTTGTATACTCCTACAAAGTAAGCCATAAAACTAAATTTATATAGATCCAGCTGAAATTGTAGATTCAAGTGAAATAAAATAAGTAAAAGCACGCCCAGACATTGACTTACGGCTTGTCTTTCCCAGTTTTTGTCCAATTCCGGACAAATACAAGCGGTCAGGTCTCGACAGAAACTCCTTACTAGCCACAAATCACAGCGAACAAGTCGACAGCGCTTAAAAAATTTACAAAAACCACATTGGACTGGAGCCCCGAAAATAGGATAGGGGTTTTTATACACAGACTTGAGACTCAGGAAAACCCGACTGGTGGATTAGAATATGTGAAGAAAAACTCAGAAATTCATCTGTTTCTAACCGATTTCTATTTTATTCTATTTACAAGGACATGCTTGTACTTTCAGATAGATCTCATTATTAACAAAATCTGGGTAGTTCTGATTTTAAGCCCCATAGGGAATTGAAGGATATTTCTCAAATATTAAAGACGTTATTATTAGATTCATTGAATTGAATTAATAATTTGCATTCTGGAAGTACCTATCATTCACTGAAGTGAAAATGACCCAGACGGTTTTTTTCGCTAAAGTTATTTTGAGGGCAACTCAGGAGCTTAAGTCTGCGCTTTATTCCACATAAGTACTAGTTACTGTATATTTCTAAGTAACTTACAAGTAGCTAAGAAAACACACCACATTTTGGCTTAACCGTGTCAATATTTACGATGGTAATGTTACTATGAAAAAACTTTACCTTAGCGATTTTCTACTTCAGAAGAATATAATTCTAAAGAACCCAAAGCACATCCTATTTCATTTCTCCCGCCGAATAATAAATACCAGAAGGGACAAAATAACCGCAGTAAATATACGCCGTGCATATAAATTATACGAGAAAATACGAGCGATATTATTATTGTTTGTACGTACAATGTGCACATGTTTAGTACTGTGTGTACATACCTATAGGGTTTCGATCACAGTTTTTTGTTAGGTTTGACTGAACACACGAACAACTTCTTGTCCACATCGCAAGAGAAGGTTGGCGGAAAAAACTTTACGCCAATTTAAGAAACAAAACTTAAATCATGGTTATTAAGTAACTAACACTTATTTATTTTATGTACAATAAGAGTAAGGAGCATGATGAGAGAAAATGGTTGTGTATTTAATAATTGTTCACTCTGGTACTTCTGCCGTTATTTTTACGTTCATATACAGATATGTACGTAAAAAAAACGGAGTATAAGTTAATCACTCACTTTAATTTATTGACATTCGGGTATAAACGTAACATATTTTATTAGACCACTCAAACCACAACATGTTGTATTAAGACCTCCAGTTTTGACGACGATAATACTAAAGTTCTATCATCTATTCCTTGCGGCTCGATGTGGACTAATATTGTATAAAAAAGATGAGAGTTCCTAGTCCAGCTCTTACCTCTATCGCTGAAAGAAAAAAAATACTGGACATTATGTCACACAGTGCCGTCTAACCAGCTTTTTACTGTAGTACACAATGGGAATTTGTGATAAACATACTTTGATATTTTTTTTGTTAACACATACATAATGTACAATAAAAACACTTCTTGTTGGTCTAGAAAATCTTATGAAGTTATATTTTTATTAGTAACGTATTTTTTATTGTTTCAGGAAATCGCAGCTATACTTATCAGTTTCGACAAACACAGCGAATGGCAGTCCAAAGAAGTCAAAATACGGTAAGTACATCATAATTATAACATACGTTTACGACTATAACGAAAAAACAATCAACAGATTCACACTGACTGTTGCCGGAACATTCAGAAGCCCACTTTTCGTTTGCCCACTAGCGTTTTTAAATAACAAAAGTTAGTCGTAAGTTGTATATCTAAGGACAAAGTAGGTTTTAAGCTTGATTTGGAGCTAAGACCACGTGTTTCAAGCCGGAGTGCCTAGCAGCTAGGCCACGACTATACTGGTACTAGCAAACTAACTAAACAAATGAAATGCAAGCTACGATTTAAAAGTGAGTGCATACTTGAGCATTTTCTCGAGTGTTACGGTGTGATGTTAAAGTTTTTACAAATGTTTCAGAACAGAAAAAAGCTCCAGTTGGTCTAAGCATTTCCATATAAAATCATCAAAAGGCTGTAACAAAACCTCGAGGGTCGTGTTCGAAGAGCAGTTCGATTGAATTTAAAAATGGCGAATACTCGATGTTCTGATAAAAGTAAATGCTCTGCTCTATACTCACCTTTAAATACGCAACGTAAGCAGAGGTACGTGAGTATTTAACCGTTCAGAAATAATTTCACCCAGAATATTCGATAATCAATAAGTTGCTAGTCTATAATCTACAACAAATTAGTTATATACGTAGTTGAAGCAGCAATTAGCCTTGAAGTTAGGTTTAAATATGTCTTTACCTGGAGCAATTAAGTCTTAAAGCTTTTTTTAACTCCTGCAAGATGCAAATGACTCCTCCAAGTTAAAGAACTACAAAGAAAGAACAAATTAAACTATCAGTGGACTAAGTTTAGTCGTCTGTGACGTGAGGGCCTAAGTACATTTAAGTCTCTTTTCTAGGGAAAAAACTTCAGTTGAGACCAACTGCCTTTTAGGGTTAACACTGAGAACTTTGGTGTAGCAATTTTTTTTTATTGTATGTACTCAGACCATTTAATTTAGCAGATATCTTAGTAGGAAAGCTACAATTGAGCAATTAAGACTTTACGAGGTTGTCTGGAAGAGATCGCTTCAGCATTGACGATAAGACCACCTAAATTGTACATTGGTCTCGGTATTTTTCTAATTATTTTACATCAGTTACACCTGTTAAGTTTTTATGTCTAAAGTGGGATAACATCAATGTATCTTTTTTGTGATAAGTGGTGCTTATCCACTTATAAAACCACTTCAACTGCCTTAACCGCTGGATTACGTTAACTCTTAGTTCTCCCAGATAACTATATGTACTTAAATTGATCTTCAGAAGAAATATCGACTATTCTAATGACGTCCATGGTCGAAGATCACGTTTCAAATCCAAAGTGTTCAGGTCACCGAATTTGGCCAATAAAACGTCACACAGTTTCCCAAACGCTGCCCAGCCGAGTCAGTCCATTGACCTCTTTCTCGAAATTGGACCTACCTAGTTGGATCACATGTACTCGTTAACAACTTCGAGAATGGAATTTCCAATATAGCGGCAGGCATAAAACGCACCGTGTGACACTGTCTATACGTGACGTAGTTTTGTTCTCAATTTAGTTTTCACGCGGATGAACCTCTGTTGTGCTGGTAGGGCTCCTATCAATAATATTACAAAAAGACGTAGATAGGTTAAATCAGTACTGAGGCGTAGTCAAAAATTGTCGCCTGGCGTACGTACCAATGATTTGACTGTGTGTACAAGATAACATGATTATTTACTACAGCGTAAACGATACAAATACATGTTGCGCAGTGTTGTCTCAAACTCACAATTCTTTGCTCAGGTGAGCAAAAGTCCTGATTTCGGGCGCCACTTTTTTAGCACAAGTAACCTATCTACTAGGGCTTCAACCAAATTATTTCAACTGGTAGTGGCTGAGATAAGCGCGTTCAATCAAACAAAAACTCTTATTTATTTATTATTTATTGCACATAAAAAAGTACAAATGGCGGACTTAATGCCAGGAGGCATTCTATACCAGTCAACCACATGGTAAGACAGAAAAATTAAGGCGGTGCACAAGATTAATTCTAAAACATTCTTCGTTATAATCATTGCAAATCTTTGAATTAGTTAAACTCTTCACCGAAAACAACGAAATGACATAGTTTTTTGTTCATAAGTTGAATAAGAATTTACTTTTCTATATAACGTGTTGATTCGGGTGAGATCGAATTGAGTTCTCAGATTCGCTAGGCTGGTGAAATAGGTATTAAACAATAATTCAATTCCATTCGCAACATTAATTATCATTCACTACTTGCGGAACTCCCCAATTCTTATTCCGACCCTTACCACGTACCGCACCTAATTTGGCGAACACCACGGGACCCGTTCCAACTTGTAACAACTTGGAGCAAATTAAAACTTGTCCCGTGACTACTGCTCGCTTTGTCTGTGCCTTTAAAATATTAACTCTTTATGGACGCGCATTGTACTTCCAAAGTTGCGGTGTCGTTGTTTAAAAATTTAAACGCGGGCGCGTTTCCGTGTGATTTAGATTTTTCCGCTGGGATTTATTGTTTTGCAGTTTGTTTGAGATATTTTACTTTGTATCACTTTGAATTAGTGCCTCAAGAAATAATATAATAATAATAAATTATTTATTGGACTTTTTTTTGTTACAAAGTAATTTTGTGAAGTCTCTGATCGCTGTGCTAGGCTAGTAGTAAAGGTGGTACAGAAATGAGTGTCTTCTCCCATTTTCAATTTTAACATTGCCATATTACAATCCAGCTCAAAATTACCAATTAAGAAAAAGTACAAATATGAGTTAGGTGTGATACCTATGTCTCGCGCGTGTGTTTGTGTGTGTGTGTGTAAACTATGTATGTGTGTGTGGTATGTCTCGCGTGTTTGTGTGCGTTTTGTGAGTGACTAACTGGACGCCAATTCAAATTTAACAAACTATTATTAATTACACATTCTTTAAAGAAATAACTGAATAACGTTTAAAAGCTTTCAAAAATAATAAATATCCATTTAATTAGCTGTTGTTTGAACCTTCTATTTTAGTCTTAATGTAACCTTGAACCGTGGTCCGTTCTTTCATGGGCAACTCATTTATGTAGCTAAGGCTAAAATATAATTAAGACGAGACGGCTAAAAATACATAGACCCAACTATTCCAATTTTTATGCAAATCACGTAATTGTATTTCTTGAAATTGAAAGTAATATCTGTTTATTAAAGTTCATCATTTTCAGTGTTAGCAAAGGAGAATATTATTTTTAGTTGAAAAAGTAATGGAAATAACAAAAATGCTCAGAAGGGTCTATGTAATTTGTATTAAATATTTTTTTCTTTCACAAAAAACGTCTTTAAAATCGAGTAGGTATGCTGATAATATTTTATTACTGAAATCGTTTTTGATAATCATAACTAATTAGAAAATCAAACTTAAACTTATATTTAAATAATAATGAATAAACATCAAAAATAATAACAACGGATTGGTTTGTATATACATTAAGAGACAATAGTGATAATTTAAGTCTGCAACTTAATTTTAAAAATGTGAATGTAAATTATATTGTAGGAAGGTCTGAAGAGGTAGTGGAGGCCCTTGCCCTGCAGTTGGACAGCATAGGCCCATAATAAATAAAATAAAACGTAAATTATGTATTTTATGTATACTCCCCAAATGTGTTACTAACGCATATCCAATGAATTGTGTATTTATTTAGGTATGTTCTAGATTCAGTGCGTAATCACGTGTTTGACAAGTGAATATCAGAGTGTTTGTTCCCAATCAAATCACTTCACTTGAATCAGTGTCTCGTGACGTCATGAATCAGACATGCTGATCGTGTTATGCCTTTGTGTCGTCACTGTCATGGTAATTATGAATTAGATCGCTTTATGTCGCTAAATAGGGTAGGATGAGGTTCACATGGTACGATTTTGAACATGTTTGACTAGGGAGCAGAAAATATTTATTTTGATAAACTTGCAGTGAGTGCGACAGACTTCTGTTAAACAATGATATTATAATGAAAAAGAGGCAGATAGGTTACTTGTGCTAAAAAAGTAGTACCCGAAATCAGAACGACCGTGCACCTGAGCAAAACATTGACAGTGTTAACAGTTTGAGACGACACTGCGCAATAAGTACCTATCTCATTTACGCTCCAGTAAATAATCGTACTATCTTGCTTGCACGGTCAAACTATATAGGTACGTACGCCAGGGGACAATTTTCGACTTTGCATCAGTCCTGATATAACCTATCTACCTCTTGCTCTGGGTTACTTATTCGCAATACGTTTTTTGTACTTTTGTTGTTCTTAGTAACACAAGGGAAAGCTTCATAGAAAGACTTGCATTGAATTGATGTTGTCCCCTATTTAATAATTTCAGCCAAAATGGAACGACAGGTTTAGACACCATATTGAAATAAAATTAAACTGATGTTCCTCATGTCATCTCATACATCGCTAGCGGCCGCCCGCGACTTTGTTCACGTGGAATTGAGATGCCATATGATTTATAGAGTTCTCGATAACTGGACTATTCAAAACAGAAAGCATTTTAAAATGTAACCAGTCGTTCCTGAGATTAGCGCGTTCAAACAAACAAACTCTTCAGCTTTATGTTATTGGTATAGCTAGGCGCTTCCTACATGTCGCCGGGTGCCACGTGTTGCTCATGATAAGTGCCCCTGATCCCCATTACAATGCCTGTCATTCAGTTTGACAGCAATTTATGAGTTAGTAAGAGGTTTTAAAAATATCCTGTCACTATTCGGACAGTGTAAATCGCCTTTTCGGCACGTAAGATCATCAATCCAAAGTAATCCTTGATATGTTCGAGTTAACTCTGATAGTTTGTCTAATTAGGTGTTATAGCGAGAGATTAGCATACGCTTTGACCTATTGCTGCAACTATGATGTGGTAGACTCTATTCTAACGAGGGGGGGTGGGGGATTGTTGGAGAGATCTTCAATAAGATAGGAATGCTAGGTTGACTTCATTAAAACCTTTCATTAATCTGTAAATCGTAAATGTAAATTTTTAAAAGTTATTGGTTTGCATTCAAGAATAAGAGTAAAATGGAGCTGTTGGTAAGAGAGACGAGTTATTATCAAAATTGAATATTTCCGTGTTCACGTATACATTTGATCCAATTATTAAACATACACAAGCGCACACATCAACTTTTACATAGGCTGACATTAAACCCATTTTGCAATGGTTTTGTAAAGCTTGATGTGTGCGCCTCTATTACATGCGATACCTACTATGATACACAAACTATACATAAAAAACATGTACATGCGGTGAGATCACAGACGTTGAGAGGTGGACAAACGGAGAAGACCCGGCAAAAAATAATTAGCTTTACTTGTTTCTCCTAGTATTTAAATTATGCTCAGTGAAGCGACTTTTGCACTGAGAGCCAGAACTAACTAATTCTTTAAAATCTGTCTCCTGTAAATGATTGCAAAGTTGTTTTCAAAAATGAAGTTTGTAAAAAGATCTTTCGAATTTCTTATTATCAGATACGGTTTAGGTTAGATGGTGATGTTATAGCCAGCTTTGATTGAAGTGAGATGAATATGTTATCCAGAGATATACATGGATAAATGTATTGCTTTTCGGAGGGGAGACACATTTGATGATAGCTGGGATTTTCCCCGAAGACTGAATCCATTAGGATCGTGGAGATACGATAAATCGAAACAAAATCTTTATTTAGGAACAATTTAGGTAACAAAGACCAAGTAAGTTACTACAAAAATAACTTTGTAACCGTCTAACTAACTTCTTTGATACGTGAGAAATATGAATAGCTTATTTCTGATTACCAAGTGACATGAATAAATTTTGACTACCTGCGTTTTAAGCAAAAAAAAAGCTGGAACTTTGTATATTCTTTCAAAGTACAATGTATCACTTTACCGTACGATAATGAAAGAATCGTTTTGGGTTAAATGATGAAATGAATACAAAACCAGCAGAACAGTTGCTCATCTGACATTGCCTGTACCAAAATAAAGCTCTTCCAAGATCTCCCTGCAATGTCGCAGTAAATAACTACATTCTAGCATTAAGAATTAATGCCTAATAAACATTTTGCTGCCGTGCCTTCCCACATTATCGCTTCTGCCCAACTTTGCCTGCGACCGCGACAGCAACGCAACTCAACTGCAATTTATTACCTTACTTTGACCCTAAGATGGTTCGTGGCTCTTGGTCATAATTTAAGTTTAAAGAATAACTTTAATGTTTCAATTGAACGACCTCGTTTTTTGGTATTTGCACTGATTTATCGTCTCGCAGCATATTAAATTTTCAAGTTTTAGGCATAACTTAAGCTTAAGATTTATGATGGAATTTATTGGCTGTTATTACTGATACTGTTGTTAATAATGTTTGGAGTTCAAATACGCCTTATAAGTAGGTAACTCACCCCTGAATTCGTAAATATCGCTCAAGGTTAGGCATTATTTTCAGGTATAGCTGTCCCTTTCCATTTACTGAAATTTAATGAAGTTCAATTTTACGTTTTAATTTTGAGGGACGTTTCATGAATTGTATACGATGCAAACATTTCAATTAGACTTATCCTATATCCCGGGTAGATTGTCCGATTGCGGTGCTACACCTTCAGTAATTATCGAGTTTTTATCAATTGTTTTTTTTAAATATTTAACGGCCAGAAATTCCAATACAATAATTAATACTTTTTTAAAACTATTTTACAGTTAGTTTAGCTTGCACGGATACCTATCGTTTTACGAATTAGGTATTTTTTGTTGAGTTTAAACTGGTTTCACTTCACTTCAGCTCAGCAGAATGGAACTCTCTGTCGTACCTCTGACATAATAAAAGTAAACCAAGTTAAAAAAAAGTCAGTTATGTTAAACTACAAATGTTATCATAATGTAAAAATACAACGTAAAATAACTTTTGCAAAAGTAAATAAAAAATAACCTCCCCAGCACATTTGATGGCTGCGTTAAAAACCTTTAACTACTTGAGTTTTTAGCAAATATATTCATAAATTCGCCCCCTAATCGTTTTTATAGCGTAACTTAACACAGAAATGTTACGTTGAGGTTATTATTGTGATTTATTAGCTCACTAACTCTGCCAGTGTTTTGAGCTTGAAGTTTGGGAACTTGTGACCTTGCTACGTGGCACTAAACCGAATCCAGTTGGGGGTTTGAACTTGGCAGTCATGAAGTTAGCTCATGCATTCATCAAAGTTACTTTTTGTGGAGCAGTTTTTTACAACAACATATTATTATCACACTCGATAAGTTGCTAACTTTTGCTTATGTTTGTAAACGTTATCGCTTAAAAGTCCAAAGTCTACATTATTATTAATTTAATTTTATATTTATGTTACGACTTGCCTTATGATCTTGTTAATGGGCTTTAAAGACAGTGTGATGAAGATTTGAAAATGAATTAGTTTCATTTAAATACTAACCCAAGCCTTTAATAAATGAATCATCATCATCATCATCAACCTCTCGAAGTCCACTGCTGGACATAGGCCATAGAGCGCCACAACGAGCGGCTTTGGGCCGTTAGCATCCAACGGCTTCCCGCAAACTGCACCAGGTCATCGGTCCACCGGGTGGGGGCCTCCCCACGCTGCGTCTTCCAGTTCGTGGTCGCCACTCCAGAACCCTTCTTCCCCAACGGTCGTCGGTTCTGCGAGCGATGTGGCCTGCCCATTGCCACTTCAGCCTGGCTACCCGAGAAGCTATGTCGGTGACCTTAGTTCTTTCGCGGATAATTTCATTGCGAACTCTGTCACGCAAAGACTATAGGTACATCGAAAATAAATGAATAATAAATGAATAAATAAAGAAGTGAGGAATAAATGAATGGAAACAAATATCTGTTACGAATACAATGGCTGGCACTGATACCGAAAGGTAAGAGTCAAGTGTACTAACTTTCACAGTTCGTATCAACTCACCTTTGTTGTTACGCTTGATCTCTGGCCCACTCTACCAAAAAGATGTTAACTTTTACATTAACGCGTTAACTTTCTCGATGCGTTTGATCGAGTAACTCTGATCCCCATTCTGGTTCTGGTTGCACTGAAGATGTTCTATCCCTAGTCTTTTGCTTGGTACAATTTTAAGGGATTGCCTCTATAGCCATTTAAAACAGACACACACGTTAAATACATGCACTTTTCCAGAATATGCAATATTAGATATGGAAAGGAAGTAACTTATATTTAAATACTCGCAGAGTAGACTACTCCAAACCAGCAGTCTTCGCTAAACATACATACCATCACGTCCTTTTCCCAACTGGGTAAGCAGAGACCACTTTTTTCCTGTGTTACACACACATCTTGCGCTTCCTGTACTTTCAACAGTCCTTTCATACAGGCTCGTCGGTTAAAGGTACTCTTGACCTGCCCCCTTTTTGAGAACATCTTGAACTTGCCCAAGAAACGTTCACCTAGGCCTTCCTCTTCCAACAGTTCCGTTCATCCTTGCCTTATAAGTCCGCTGCGTTATTCGCCTTTCATCCATTTCCATATCACCTCTGTCCATATCACCTTCACCTCCATATCACCATTGGATATCACCAAACCACCTCATAACTTCCATCTTAATTTTAGTAACAACGTCTTCTTTCACACCACATCGCTCTTATTCACACATTTGCCAAACAATCCCACCAAATTTTAGTTAAAATTTATTTAAGGTCTCTAGCGTTTTGTTCCACTTGAGTCTAACGGCTCGTTCCATTTTATACCTCGGTATCAATTAACGATGGAATCGGATCAAATAGTCTCCGCCATTGCATACAAATGCCGAACTGAGGACGACTGAACTTTAAGGTTATAAGCTCTGTTTTAAAAGAATAAGCTCCATTAAGTACTTGTATTCGGGCTGTTCTTTTTAACCTTGACCATCAAATCAAAACTATTAAGCTGGTACTATCACATGGATGCGAAAGATATAATGCACAAAACAAAATGTGACCCCACATTTCGGAGGTTTTTGATAGTACTTCTTATGTCAAATTACTTGTGCAGAAGATGGCATTTCATTGAAATTCTAACTATGATTATTCTAAAATTATTTTTCTCTGTGTTTGACAAAGGGTTTCCCATAATTTCTTATATTCTTTATGTAAAGCCTTCTACAAGTAAACTCAAATTCAAGTCGCAATATGTTTAAAAAATTGGTCAAAAGACCACCTCTTCATTAATTGTAGTTTATACTAAGTACACACATAGGTATGCCACGTTCTCCTGTCTTTTCATAAAACATTTTCAGTTTCAATAATTGCTCAAAAACGTAATTGTTTTTTTGTTAAGACTAACTTCTTTTATACAGTATTTTTAGCAACACACTCCAACATCTCAAGTAAACAACCACTGAACGAAGTAAATGGAACGAAACGACGCGGAAAAATATCGTATCCGGTACTTAAAAGGGACTGAAATAAATTACGATTATGTCCAATCGTTAGGAGCAAACCCATGGGCCCATGTGGAGTAAACCTTTCGATAAAATCTCGATATTATGCTGTTATTAAAATGAAATCGATTGTTTTTTATTTGTATTATGCGCTTCAGTTTTAGCTCTCGTTGCTTGGTTCGTGGGATGTGTTCTCTCGCGGTTTTTGGTTCGATTTTTTGTTCAAAAATCAAAATCAAAAATAGCTTTATTTAAATAGACCTGTTACAGAGTACTTTTAAATCGTCAAATCTAATTAACAAACAAAACATACCTAATAATAGACATGAATACCATAATATTAAATGTAAACAATAAATATACTGTACTTAAATAAATGTGATGCTACCACCGGATCGGAAAGTTGTTTCTGTACTGAGAAGAACCGGCAAGAAACTCAGCAGTTACTCTTTTCAACTGTTTCTCTTTTTTACAATAATTGTTAGTATATTACAACAGAACTTAGAACAAGATAGCACAATAAAATTCATAATTTATGAAAAGAAAGTTCTGAAGTTCTGTATAATACTTCCTAATATATTTATTGTTTGTTTAAACGCGTCAATCCAGGATTATGTGATCAATACAAGTATTTATGAAAATAAATTAAGTGAACTTATCCCTGACTTGTTTGGAGTCATGTAAGAGGTGGCTGAAACACGAATAATATTTTCTACGCCACATATGTGTCTAAGTTCGTTAGCTACTTCTGAGCTTGCTCGGGCTTATAAATTGCTATGAAAAGCAAACCTCATGCCAACCCTGAGAATACAAGAAACAGTTGCTGCCGTTCTAATCATAGGCTCTTTATTTCATTCTGTTAAGCTCGCATTATCTGAACAGTATAGAAATGCTCTCAAAAAATATTTTACATAGTTAGCCCCTTTGTGGTGAAGCTATTAGCCTGAAAACGTATGGGAGTTGTGTGATCTCATTTGTAAAATGTTTAGCCCTAGGGCTTTATTATATTATATTATATTTCTCGCTTGTCGGCCGAACGTTGCGTTGTCTGCGTGCACATATTTTATGTCGCAGGTCACACGTGAACATAAACTCATCAACGTCTGTTTTTAGCTAAGTTGTTTCGAATACTAAACTAACACTGCATAATAAACACCCTGTAAACGTAAAAAGATTTTAAAAAACAGCTGCTGATAAAAATGCAAAGGCTAGACGTCTTCCTCTGGGTGACAGTAAGAAAAATTTAGATCACACTCTGATCTTGATTAATAGTTAACGAGACAATGCATTATTAAAAGTAAATATTATTATTCTTACTCAAGAAATAGAAAACCTGCAAGGCATAACTTTTTGTTTTGAAATACAAGTACTTCTTGTACTTTTGACATCTTAATACATACCATATTATATCTCTATATATAAACATGGATTGCTGTTCGTTAGTCTCGCTAAAACTCGGGAATGGCTGGACCGATTTGGCTAATTTTGGTTTTGAAATATTTGTAATGGTCGAGGGAAAGTTTAAAAGGTGAGTAATCATGAGAAAATTCTGGGAATATAGTAAAAATCTCAATTTTAGTTTCCTCTTAGTAAATGTTACTACCTGTCTCGTGACACTAAATGTTTGACAACAGAACGAAGTATGTTGGGACAGCTAGTGCCTAATAAATTATCTTAATAAGCATGCGGACAGCCTAAAAGGTAGCGTTTACCGAAACCCTTAATAAGGCTCTGTCCATATATTGGACACCATATTTTAAACTCTATTCGATGGAAATAGGGTCTAAAACCAATGAGAAATTGTAACATGGTCTGCCTCATTAGGTGTTAGCCCTGTCAGAGTAAACAGAAATAATTATTGTGCTAGAATATCCAAAAAATGAATCAAATAAACTATTCTACCAATATATATTTCATTACCCGGTCTTAGTTATTAATTCAGGCACCAATTCCAACCGAGTGTAGGTGTCATAACTCGAAAGCCAACAGATGACCAGAATTGCACCTCACGGACCCAATCAAGTCAGTTTTAATTGCCGTAGCTGACTGCAGTTGTTAAACGCTAGGTGCACTGCAAAATGCACCTAGCATTTTAACGAACCACACCGACTTACAGTAGGCAAATACTTTGAACTTTCTTTTTCAAGTGGCTTACGTTCCGAAAAAGTTTAAGGCCGCTTCCTGGAAGGCCAGTTGCGCGTCCTGGAGCGGGCAAAGCGAGCGGAGCTGGCGGTGAGAGCGACTTGACGCGCGTCGTTTTCGAGTTCATAGATTTGTGTGACGACGACAGCGTTCGGCGGCGACAGGGTGGGCATACTAGGTCAACTGCGCTTACCGCCCACACCGCCTGCGTTCGTCTAGGACGATGCTTAGGTGCCAGTAGGCAGAGGGTCTATTTTAAAACGTCTATGTAAACTATAGTCAATCTCTAGGCTTTAACGGCAGGCTTATTCTTCGAATAGCATCTTCAGTCAACTGGCTTAATATATCTATTAAAATAGCGCTACAACTTCAACTGTGATCGCTGAGGTAATATCGATAATCAGTTTTAAAATGATTGATTATTTAATTTTATTCTAAATTGGAGAACTTGTTTTTCTTTTTCGCATCTCACCTATCTTAAAAAAAAAATACCTACCCAAAACCTAAAGTGCAGATTTATCACTTTAGGTTTTGGGTAGGTATTTTTCTTCAGTAGAATAGTTACAATAATATGAGGAGGCGCACATGTACTCCTTGAAATGTATCTCGCGTTCAGCAATTTTCTGCAATAATTTAATCTATAGGTCTATTTTTCAATTGAATCGATGTGAAAATGCTGCAATAATAATTTGTAGCATTCGCCGTCATCCATTCTTTTTGATCTTGGAATTTTTTGCCATATGGAGAAAATAAGCCAATACGTGAACAGTCATGGTTAAAGTGGTATAAATGGTATAAATTACCAACGAAATGCTAGGGATTTTTTAACCATCTTGCCGTGCCCCGTACGGGTACGTATGTACAGGTGTCATGTTAAACCATAGGACAAGCAAATAACTAAATTAATAAACTACAACACTTCACACTGCAAAAATTTCAAATAACACAAAAATCTAAAATTTCTCCATTTGCAACAATTTTGTTTTTTTTAACGAGATCAACTCTAGTCTCCACACTAAAATTCCCTGTGTTGTGGCTTTTCAATCCAAAGTACTAAATTTTTACTCAAATACATGAAAAGCTGTTTAAATCACTTACAAAATATTTACTCTATATGAATAGAAACCCATAACTGGCTATCATAAGTCGTATCAGAAGCTTCAGTTACAAACGCAAGTTCATAATCGAACCCGCTACTTACGAGTACGTTATCTCAAATCAATTGTGGTGGCTGTGGATTTAATAGCTTGCGGAAACTATTGTACGTGCGGTGAATTTTAATAAGTGCACCGAATGCATACCCTATTCTGTTAAAGCAAAAGTTAACAAATTGAACTTTCCTTTTCATTGTAGAGCTTAATTGACTGTCTTTACATTATTTTTAAATTAGTTACTATGGGCTGTTGCTTACTAATAAAATTTTGTCTCTTTCATTCTTATTGCAGTCAATATTTGCAAGGAAGTATCATGACACACAGCACTGAATTATCTTTATGATTAAGGGAGCTAATGTGTTACCAATGATTTTCATAAACGGCCTATATACGTCCCAATGCTAGGCACAAGCCCCACCTCAATTATGAGGTGGAGCGAGCCATACTCCAACACGCGGGCTCAGTGAGGATTTTTGGAGGGGAGTAAGGTCAGTGAGAAATCTTAATGTCAGATGTTATCAAGCTACCCCAAGGCCTCCGACAAGGCTTAACGACTGACATCTAGCGACGTCAAGAACAACTGACATCTAACGAATTAGGCATGACTCTCATTGTGTATAAATGAATCTTTCCAAACCTATTGGCAATTTATAAGCCCACTAACTAATACGCCCAATTTGTAGTCAGCGACACCAGGATCCGATTTCAGAATTAATGGCTTCCCCCATCCTGTACCCTTATCCCTTTGAATATCTGATCACCCATATGAACCTTAACACGCTTGATTTAAGGGCGCTTTTGAGACGGAATTAGGTGTGAGGTCATGCAATTAGAAATATGTGAAGATGCCAACCGATCTCTTTGTTGGGTTGAAAGTTATTTGGGCACATTTGTAAGAGGGTTTTGGGATAGAATTTTCACGATTTTTAGTTACATACGGTTTTTAGAATCGACATGTACAGTCAACAGCACATCAGGCTACCTATTTCCATTTTTTATCTTGCTCTTGCAAAATGCCATTTCTTTGCAATAGAGCAAGTAGGACTGGCCGGAAATAAAATGATGTTTGTGTTCAGACTGGTCAAAAATATTTAAAGTATTTTAAAAAAAGTAACCTTATCACTGTAGAATCAAAATAATGTTTTACGTGTTTTACTGATTTGAGATTAGATTGCTGTTTAAACATGTGGAACAATATTTTAAAATATGTAGTAGTAATAAGGTTGCTTTTCTGAAACATTGCAGATTTTGACCACTATGAAAGGTCACATGCTTTCAATGCTGACTGTACAACACCAAAAGAATCATGTGCGCATTGCTGACCTTGTAAGTAAGTACCTTTTCAAACCTCCCTTACAGCTTTCTACATTCATATATTTCTTTACATGCTTTAGCTAAATAATAGGGAAAATAGCGTAGTTCTTTTGATACAGTTTTAGTAAGAACCCTTACTTAAACTTAGAAAGAAAACATTCAAGAAGAAATTTGTAAAAGCCCATTGCTGTTCTAGAGTGTAATATTGCTTGGGAAAATGCAAGCTGTTGTTTTTCTAATAGATATATTCTTTATTGCATACCAAAACAACCAATATACACAGTAAAGAAATATAGATTAAAGTTAATGTATAAGTTGGGCGGAGCATAGTTCAAGCTATGCTCAGTTTAAGGTCAGATAATCTAGTTATGAGTTATAAAAGATACCTATTGATGTAAGTTAGTAGATTCGTTATTTACCGCCGAATTCTGACAAACTCAAATCAAGGTTTAGTAGCAACAAGTAAAACTGTTACTTTGGTTTCTGTAGAAACCAACTACTAGTAGTAGAAACCAACTAGTGTCTACAGAAATGAAAGTAACAGTTTTAATTGTTGCAGTCTAAATTGTTAGAGGCGTGTTAAATCTTTAAGTACGTTTGTGAATTGAAATTGTTATTCGGTTCACGAGTTCAAAAGTCACGCAACACTATACATCGGGCATTAATCGAAACCAGTGTACACACACTATTGCTAATAGAAAGCGATCTAGCACAAACGCAACCGTACATAAATCAAGACACAAACAACACTGATGTAGGCAAACACTGAAGTAGGGCTTCTCGTAGATACATTAGTAGAACATACATGTACAGTCGGGGAATGAAAGGCTTGACCACCCTAAGATCTGTTTTTGCTTGCTCAATGATGACATTGACAAGATCAATTGGTTCCACTGTCAATCGTGAAGGAACATACGTCTAATCGAATTTCAGTTTTATTGTCAGACATTAAAGCATACTTTTCAACATACTCTAGCCTGTTACACAGTTTAAAAAGGTAACATGTGCTTGCAACGCGTAAAGGAATGTGTTTGAAATCTGGTCAACCTTTTCATTCCGCGACTTTACATTCAGCGTCAAAAATATGATACACTTTGGTATTTTGTCATACTGGCATCAAGAACATCTTCGTCTTTTCTGTGCCAACATCAAGAAAGTTAATGTGACATAGTTCGAAAGTGTTTACATGTTTTTGACGCTGACTGTACTGTGGTAAGATGACTGGTGAATGTTGAAGGGAGAGAGATATGGTACATTTGTATGTTGAAGGAAACGCAAGAAGAAAGGAAATGGGGTTTTTTTGGTAGTGCTATTCAAGACAGCCTCACTCCACATTTTGTGAAGCAGCCGTGAAGTTAATTTAAGGGGTGGACAAGTGCAGTAATACAGTCACTACTGGGCTGGCCAATCTCAACTTGAAGGCCTGCATAAACCCCTTTGCAAAAAAATACTTAATGCACTGAGCTGTGGTATTCGTAATGCATTTGCAGTAATATTATGACGATCAAGAGGACATTTCCCCAACCAAGTGTTTATTGGTGTTTTGTTGCTCACTCGAAAATGCAGATCAAGTTTCGGCTTTCTGAATCAGTTGTGACAGTGATCGACGACGATCGCTGTTGTAAAGCAACGCACGCCGGGTCGGAAATGGGATGGGTGACCACCCCGACCGAAATTTTGTGATGTGCATTTTGGGCATCTCCGTGCTTCTGAAGGCACGGTAAGCAGTTGGTCCCGGTTGACGTCGCCAGATGTCAGTCGTTAAGCTCATCGTATGGCTCAATCCACCTCATAGTTGAGGTGAGGCCAGTGCCCAGCAGTGGGACGTTTATAGGCCGTTTATGAATCTGCAGCAGATACAGATAATTTCTTAACTCCATTGTTTTTTTTCCTTTATTTTCCAACGTACGAGTTTGCTAAAGAACAATAACAGATACATCTAGCAAAATAAACAATTCGCTTATAAAGTGCGCCTCAACAGTTTCCCCTGTAAACAACCGTACAGATACACAACCCTGCATAAATCGATGCGCTCAAACAACTGATGGATGTACGGTTGTGTCGATGTAGGCAAATACGAGCCCCTCTTCAACTAGGGCTTGCTCTGATATACAATCGGCTATTCAAATGTTTTTTGTTTATTCTTTAAAAACCTCACATTTATTTAAACAATCCTCAAGATCCACTTTCAACTTGCCCAAAAACGCTTCATTCGAACGTGACTGTGATTATGACGTCACAACTACTGTTTTTTAAGGAACTTTATAAGATAGTGTATCAAATATTGCGTTTATGAACATGGTCTCTTAAGAAAATTGCTTTACAATAAACAAAAACCACCACCCAACTTTGCTGACCTATTGTGGCCAGCCTATTTAGAAACAAATTCTGATATTAGATTTTAATTATTATTTTTGGTGAACATGAAATACATGCAAAACGAATCAAAGTCGACTAGTCTATTTAAGAATGAAAGTTATTAAAACACGTAGCGTAAAACACGTGAAACGTTCAAGATGAGATTGGCTAGCACAGTAGTACTTTTCTGTATTTTTGCGCTTTTTCCCTCATTTCTGGGTTTCATAAGTGAGGAAGCACTAAAGTAAGGATTAGGTTAGCTCAACTTGAAATGAATAACAAAACAATTCAAAAATAACGATACAAAGTATTCAAATGACTCCACAGCTCTTTGCAAGAAATACAATTAACAGTTTCCAACCACAAAAACATGAAGGGTCCCTGAAAATTAAGACATGCCGATCCTAACAGCATCTTAAAGCCTCCTTGTAACCCTTGACATAAGATGTACTGAATTGCTTTATTTCACAACAAACAATAAATATTAAAAAACAATGAATTAATGCATCTTAAGTATAAATTATGAACTAAATGGTAGGGTACCCAAGATGCTGGCAGCCATCCCCCGTTAAACAAAAACAAAAAAGAAAAGAAAGAAAAAGAAAAAAATAAGATCATATTTACTTTATTGTACAAAGGAAAGAAGCTACACAAAAATGTTTATATTTATTTAGAATATCCAATTTAGGCGGCCTAATCTCTAAAAGCGATCTTTTCCATACAACCTGCAGGTGAAAAAATATTCAAAATCTTAAACGAGTTAACCCTAAGTAAAGCGCCGGACAAATTATAGGCGTGTTGGTGGACGACCGGACCGGAATCCCTGAATCCCGGCACCGGAACTTACTAAACAATTCTATTTAGAGATTCAGGGATCTGCCACTTTGTTTGACAATATTTGCAGGAAGTAGTTGCGAGATTCCTCGTCCAAAAATTGGCTTGGAAGGTCTTGACACCCTTAGAGATGAATGTACATTTATTCAAGAATTCAGTGGAGACATTTTTTTGGTCGAAGGGTTCTTTTTGCAGTTTAAAAAAAATGGTTAGTTAAATACGTTACTTTGAACCCGATTGGCCCGTTTAGGCTCAAAATAGACGTGCTTGGGGGAGAGGAATTGAGGCCTTTGCCCATGGTCACTTTATTGTCTGACGTCTGTGGTGTTACTTTTTCTCACAGAAAATAACAAAAGGGAACAAAAATAACTCTTTGTGATATTTATTGCAAAACTAACTGTATTCGTTTCTCTAGCACTTTCTAATAGGTAAAAATTAAGGCATTATCCCCCCCACCCCAACCCTGAAGTCCGATGACCTAAATTGCTGTTTGTACTTGGAACGCTGCCCTGAAGGCAACAAGTACATTTTACAGAAGCCCACACATCAACCTTTACAAAACCATAGCAAAATGGGTCTAATGTCAGCCGCATAAGGTTTAAAGGTTGATGTGACCGCCTTTGTACTTACCAATTAATAGCTGTATAATTTTGAAAACGCCAGAATTTTTTTTTTATCCTGTTGGTCTACATTCAGTGATATATTCCTTATTGCAAAGCACAAGTTAAAAAAGACGGTAACAACATAGTTAGGTACAAATTATGGACCCGGGCGGGCACGGCAAGATTGGAGAGTTGAAAAGTCACCTTACGATCGTATTTAAAAAAATCGATATCGTTTGATGGCCTGGTTAGTGAGTTTCAATCATACTATCGATAATATCATTGGTTCAATATATGCTGTTTTATAATATTCAATAGTAATTAAATACGTTAAATAGGTTCAGACACACATTGAAGAGGTTTCTCTTACACATCCAAACATCGAATCAAAAAAATGAAAGTCCAAAACTCACCTGCGAGTTCTTCGCGACGCACTTGCCGGGGCACTCGTCCCAGAGCTGAGATACGTTTCACCCATACTGCGGGCCTGGCCCGCTATCCTTCACTTATGAATGGCAACAGATTTTGGTTTTTGTTTTGGGTATGTGTGACATATTTTGTAATGCATGCGTGGCATGGTGGCGTGGCAATCACGTTGCTTTCCATTGCACATTGCTTAGCCTGTGGCTGCTTGGCTAGCTGTCACCTGTCAACCCTTCCGCCTGACATTCCGATTTAGAGCTGCGCGGTCCGAAGTGCGACTGCGCAACCAAGTGCAACCGTTTACTCCTTGCGCCCATCGCGCGCAGCGCTAGTGCTGCATTCCGGTAATTGAGTGTCGATGTATGTAATTTAAGTATTTATTTTATTTATTTAAACACTTTTTATTTTTGTTCATCCTATGTATTTATTGTCCCCATCCTATTTCAATCTTCGTCTATTTATCTGCTTTAATATCATTATCTATTCTATAACCCCATTATACATTATAATATTTATTCTCCTTGTTGTTTTGATGTCGGACGACACCACCGCCGAGGCCCTGGCAGAATACCAGCATCGTCGCAGCTCTAAAGCTGCGACGGTACAAATGCTGAGTCAGGGACCTCGTTGGCCTCACATTGTAGGCTCATTGTATTTCATATGTTTTTTGTATTTTTTACTTGTTATTTTTAATGTAGCCTATACTGTAAGGCCAATAAAAAACTTTTCTTTCTTTCTTTCTTTCTTTCTTAATTGATAGTCGATAAACAATCGATTGTCCGAATGATATAACAGTTAAGATCAATCAATATTTTGATCTTGCTTTCCAATGTAGTCTGAAAACGATTCTAGATGTGTCATTAAATCATGAAAATCATTTTTATTTATTATGTTGCTTACCTTGAGTTTGACTGGATGAGAATGCCTTTAGCTAGGGATTAACTCTGCCTCATCGTACTTTTTATTTCTTGCAGTAAAGAAGCAAGGTATCTTTGTTGTTGAACCAACCTCTATCCCCCTTGTAAAAAAGCGCTAAATACGAAGTCCTTAATCAACAGGCACATATCAACAAAACACTAAGCTTGACAAGACTACTAATTTGGATACTTTCCAACCACCTAGACAAGACAAATCCACAATGCACAGAGAACAGTAGAACATCTACATACAAACGTGCCGCTCTCGGTTCGAATGTGTGCGTGCGCGTCGCGCGCCGTGTCGCGATTTCACGCACAAGCTAGCATAAAATAGGGTGGTATAGGGTGGTGGCAGTACGGACAGGCTGTGCCGCGTGTCTGTGTGCACGCTAGGCTAATAACTCGGCGGGCGGCCTTAGATAACCTACTGTTTATACTGTGTCAAATCCGAAATCAAATCCGATCCTCAAATGTCGATAATTAACTAACAACAACCCTCCCCAATTAGGCCGACCACGTATCCTTAATGGGGGGAAATTAGTTGTCTGAAAGCTAGCCAAATACCTCTGTTCTACCGACACCGTCATGGTTTGTTTGGCATAGAGTTCGGTGGCATTATTTGGAGCAATTTGCTGAGAAGATCCAAATTTTCGATCCTTTACAAGATTATCAGAAAATTAAAACAACCATAGGAACTTGATTTGTTACTGTATTTATAAAACTTTTGGGTTGTGTGAGGAAGTAGTCCACCAATAGTATAGCCACATTTTTTTTTGTTCAGCGTTATAACTGCTGGAAAAAAGAGTGCAAAGGGCGGGGACCACATAAACGCACAACGTTTACGCCATAGCTAAAAAGTAACCACTTATCCTTTTTGGAAAATGTCATACTGGAACATAGTTTCTCTTTCTACCCATCCTTCCATATTTCTTTGTCTTAAAACACCGGCTTTGCATACTACATAAGTTGCCTCTAAAAAGCACATCATTTCACAGAAAACTTGCAAGAGATCTTTACCTTCAATATTATGCAATATTAGCCCCTTAATCGCAAGCTGGTATTATTGGTATTACGTAAAGAACAACTTTGATTCTTCATCCACAAAAAGAAAGGCATCCAACACCCTAAAACCAGCGCGACTCCTGACTTAACTACCGACACTAAACACACGATGATTGGAGCAACTACCCCATCCAATCGGAGTCTCCGATTACTCGGGCGCTTGCCAACAAACGGCGTCCTAAAATGGACATGACTGGCTAATTCTGCTTAAATCGCTCGCTTCATGACTCCGTCTGTATTTATCGCGGCGATTACAGTGATGGAGGCAGAAGATCTGAGCTAATGCTGACGAATGAGTGCCAGGTTGGGCACCGTTCCCGGACCTAAGCCGGACTCTTGATGGGAATGACGCGTCATAATGCAGGTGATTCAGGTGCACGCACTTTTAGCAACTATCAAGTTTTACGTAAGGGTTAACTTTTATCAAGTTAAAGGTAAACACTTGAGTTACATTTCAATATCCTCTTAATTCATTGATTGTGTTCCAATCTTAGTGCTCTTGGGTGTTGTGAAATTCAAGTTCCTTTTTAGCCACACCTATGCATTATAGGGTTAATCAAAATCAAACTACTGTTAAGGCACCGTTCACTAGCGCCACCAGACGTTTTTTTTTAATTGTGTAAACCACAATTATTTAAGATATTTAAATAAAAACTGTCTAATTTAAATCCTCAAATAAGATATTTTCTGTAGTTTAAGATGTTAACAGATTATCTCTGTGTTAATAAACCAATGGGATTTTTTTGCTAAAAGTGGCATGATAAAAATTATCTCATTGGTTTATTTACACAGAGATGTTTTTTTTGTTAACAACCTAAAATCCAGAAAATACTTTACTTTAGATTATTTATTGGACAGTTTTGTTTAAACATCTTGAATAAACCACAATGATTAAAAAAAGATGAGTGGCGCTAGTAAGCAGTGAGCGGCCCCTTAAAAGCCGAATAAGTATTGATACGTAAAGTAAACCATTTTCCATTATTTTTTTAAAATTCAAATCTATTTCCACAAAGTATGAGACTCCGAATTGGTAAGATAAAAGTAGTTACCTATGCAAGTAAACGTGAGCCAAAAATTCAGGCTTTTTTAGTTCATCACCTTTTAATTTTCAAACGTCTTACCTAACTGCGATAAGATTACCTTTCTCAATCTCAAGCTCACTCAAGCATGACTTAAATCCATAAAGCAATTAGTCCCAGTCGGCACAAGTCACAGCTTTTAATTAACATGTAATTACTCAGCTTTCGCTCCTCATTCGTATTTAATTATGAAAAATGCATGTTAGTTCGCGATTGCTTTGAGTGTCGGCCAGTAAGTGCCTTTTTAATCACTCAATCGGAAAAGTGAGTTTTAATTTGTAGGAATTTATGTTTAGGGGTGAATATTGACTGGGCAGTTGTTGGAAGGGTTGAATTTAGCTTCTGAACTTGGGTTTGATTCTAATATAGGAACATAGGCATGTATATTTATGAAATGAAACTTCTAGCCTGAAAAGGCTGGTGTGGCCGGCCAATGCTATTAAAATAAAAGTAAAAGTGTAGTCTTAAACTGCCAATAAATAAAATTTTATTGGCAGTTTAAGACTACACTGCGAAACATGTAAATAATCACACTATCTTGTACACACGGTCAAATTCAAATTATAGGTACACACGCCAGGTGATAGTTGCATTGGTACTGACCTAACATATCTACCTCTTTTTATATCATTGGTTGTAGCTACACAAAAATCAATCGTTTGGAGCAATGGGCAGTGTTATTATATTTTGTTTTTAGTTTGTACGGGTATCGCCATAGTACGACTGCTACGAAAGTAGCCTAACTACGGCTTGCTACGACGTAGCGTCTCAATGCTGACGCGATTTTTCGTTACAACGTTACGTAAATAATAATGTATTAGTAGCCATGTTTAATTTAAGCTTTCTAGTACTAATATTAAGAGTTAAAATATATTTCAAACACAAATTGTTCCAGAGGCAACAAGGACCGTCAATCAATACTGTCAATGCTCAGGTGTTCGAAAGTTATGATTTCGGGTGTCACTTTTTTGGCACAAGTAACCTATCTACCTCTTTTTATTATGATATCATTGAGTGTAGCCAAATGTTTAACTTTCACACAAATCGGTCGTCTCTTAACAACTTGTGTTAACTACTTAACCCTAAAAATCAAAAGTACATAAATCATTTCTAAGCACTAACGAGGCTGCACAACACATTACTTAACCCTGCTTGAGTAACTTAAAGCCTATTCTTAGCTGACATATTAATTAAGTAATGCCTTAAACAACGTGACAGGTTCGCGGTTAAGTCGTAGCTACCCGCAAATTTGCTGTTTCATATGTATGCCTTTGAAACGGATTTTGTGGTAATGCACGATCAGTCATTCTGTTTAGTTGAATGGAGTGTTTTATTTGCTTCGTCCCACGACCTGCTCAGTGATGGTTTCAATGCGATTATGGGGGGTTTCAATTAGAATTAATAGTAAAAACAATAATTTGAACATTGTCAAAGCAATGATATTACAAAAAAAAGACGTAGATAGGTTACTTGGGCTAAAAAAGTGGCACCCGAAATAAGAACTTCGAACACCTGAGCAAAGCATTGACAGTTTGACACGACACTGCGCAACATGTATCTGTCTCGTTTACGCTCTAGTAAATAATTATTTTATCTCGTACACACGTTCAAATTATACGTACATACGCCAGGGGACAATATTGACTTCGCATCAGTACTGACAAAACGTATATCTCTTTAAAATGATCGTAGCGTCGAAGGGTTAATTTCTCAATAGTCAGATAAAAACAATCGAATAAAATAGAACTCGGTACATCAAACTGCTGTTACGTATTTTCTATTTGATAACATGCATATTTATGGTTGTATCTGATTTCAATTTAAACAATCGTCGCCCAGTAGCAATTCTATCTGTATCCCTTTTTTGACTAACTAATGTTGTTAAGAGTTGCTGTTAATATTGTACTTTTAGTTAAATCACAGCACACTCTTTTAAATAAAATTGGCTCAAAACCTTTTTTAAAAGTAACGCACACGAAAGAAACTTTATAAAATAGCATATGCATTCTCTATTTTAACAATTTATGAAATTAGAACTTGGCACATATTCAAAGAACTGCAGAGTGCACCGAAACTACATACGTTCCACTTGTTTTGTTTGCAAGACTCGAAATTTAATTGAAATCTTTTAATACTGTCTATTCGTATTGTAAAGGTTGAAAAAGCTGGCTTATTTCGCGACCTAGAAAACTTGGCTAGACTAGTTTAATAAGAAAATTGGGTTGAAAAGCGGATATTACGGGTAATGTGAAAAAATGGCCAAGCTCGAACAGGTTTTGTTGTACAGGAGTTCTTGGTTAGATTTAAAGTTGAAAAATGCATTCATTGAAATGTTGTGTTTATTTTAGACTTTTTTTATACATTAAAGATTTTTAATTACTAATTATATAATTAATAACTATCTCAAACTTGAGTAAATAATAATTTTGTAGTCTCATTAAAAGTTTAGTTTGTAGCAACACTTAACTCGAGATTTTCTTTATTTGTTGGTCTTGTCTTCACCTCCTCCAGATATCTCACTAGATCGCCACAGTACAATTTTTTAAAATTAAGAAGTGATAATAAAAAAAAACAATCCTATCATAATATCTTCCTGGGTTTTCTACCTGACACACACATACACATATTATGACATATTCGTATGTCAGGAATTATTTAAAGTTGACAGGAGGACGTCTGTCAGGATATAGCACAAAGCTTTAAAAAAAAGATACGTCCAATAGCACACCATCTACTACTAAATAAAAAATAACCCCCAACTGTACCACTTTTTTACATAACCCTGATAGTGCCTTCGCCTCGTGGAACCAAAAAAATTAAAAACTTTCCCCCATTGCTTATTTCTCGCTCCCAGTCTGAGTTGGATCGCATGATGCAGGATGCTATTAGTGGTTGCACTTTCAGTACTTGCACTGTCAGAATATTTGGACTTGCAGTTTTTGAAGAAGAAAAATTTTGTAATTTCCGGCTTAGGTAATTCGGTTCAATAGATGGTCGAGATGTCGCCACTTGTGGATAAAATAAAACATTGTTGTCAAGTTCGAGTGATTGAATTATTTTCGTTGGTAGAAGTTAACATAATGAACGCTCAATGCAGGACCAAAAGGTGTACAGTGCTATTAACGTGCCACTGTACATAATGCATTTCTTAATTTTTGAGTTTTTATAAGAAATACACTTTCAATAAAATATAGTGAAATTATACAATGATCATAATTGAGAATTTATTTGTAAAAAATATAACATATTTTAGTATAAGTATGTTTAAATAAACGTGACCATCTGCAGATCTTAGGTTAGCCTATATTTAAATCATTAAACCGATCGCAACCCGTGAACATTAATAGCAATAGTTCCCGCTCTGAACGAAGAACTACCATCATTCGCCTATAACATAAAACTGACAGAAAACTCAGCTCAGGTGTAGATAAACATCGTACCCAACCGTCGGCTTGTTTACATAAAAAAAACGATCCCCGTGATACATTAGCCGCCCGTCATCGCTTCGCTAACCCTGACACACCAATCGCGGGTGACGGATGACGCAACTATCGTCTAAAAATCGCGACAAACATAGATCGCTCTGATTTACGCATCGAACGTGCGATTTATGCGAGACCAACACCAGTGAATCGCGGCGCGATAGCTGCGTGTGACGTCACGAAATATGGCGCCGTTAAGTCGGGTTTTTATTGCGTGTATAAATTAAATTGCGCCGATGATATTTTAATCTGTGCAGCAGATTCAGCCCATGCTAGAGCGCATTTGAATAAAATAGAACCACTTTATGGCTTATATAAGTTTCTGCAAAAGAACTTCTTGCAGAAAATCGTGCAGACAGTATTGGTTATTTATTATTCTACGAGTATAAGTATCTGTAATGTAGTTTTTAACGGTGGTCTCTATGTAGTTAGGTCCGATGTTGGTCTTGGTGATATTCTACTTTCCGCAACCGGCCAGTTAATCCATACCACATTGTACGTATTATATTTATGTATATATATGTATGTTTATTGCTTTGCTCATAGTATTTAATTGTATGTATGTCTATTTTTATATTTTTATTCAAATAACTTATTATAGAAATGATTATCTCTCAATAACCATCTTGCACCACCACATCTATTTTTCTTTCCTTTTTCTCTACCGGAAGGTTGTCTGGAAGAGATCGCTTTTAGCGATAAGGCCGCCTACATTGTACTGTTTTATCTCTGTTAGCATTTTTATGTAATTGTTTTCTTTGTGCAATAAAGTATATCTTATCTTATCTTATCTTATCTTGGTGTCACATTATTAAATCATTACCATCCACTGCTGAACACAGGCTCCTCCTCCTACATCTACCGAAATCCTGCGATATTCAGTAAGTCATCCGTCCACCTAGTGAGTGGCGCTTCATAATGCTCTTGCCTTCAAATGGTCTCCAATCTAAACCTTTTGGCCCTACTAACCACCAGTTCCTCGCGCTATGTGCCTCGTCCACTGCCACTTCATTTTGCTTCAAATATCAAACATATACATTATGTTATCAGTATCAGTTGAGTTACTATTTATAGAAGGTAAAATCTTATAATGTAGAAATGCGCAAATAACTAATGTTAGTTAAGGAATAAAATGATTTCCTTCAGTTTGGCGGACGACATGGTTGAAGGAAGAATTTTAGCGATATCACGCCGCCTACAACCGAACAATGTTAAACTTTTGGCTGTTTTTTTCAGCAGTGAACGTTTTTTTCCGTTCACTGTGAGCTTCGAAGAGGGAAACACCATAAGCTTAAGGGGATAAGGCTATGCAAAGGCTGTATTATCCAACGGAATGAATGAATAAATAAAACGTTATTTGTTGTACTACAAACACACACAGTTGAAAATGAAGGAAAAACTATGAAAGAAAATTTAAGCTTCATGTGAAAATGAACCTATTGATTTTTCTAAAACACTTATGGCAGGCAGCACTCAGATGTTCACTCAGTTATTGAAGGTAATAATTTTATTCATTGGTGACAAAATTGCATATTGCAAAAGGAAGGCTAAGAGAGGGAGAGAAAATAAACAAATACTCGTAAATCACGTTTTAAAAAGTACTAGTTCTAACATCTATTTTAAGTGATATTACATGAATTGACAAAGCCACATAAACCAACACATAAAATTTAAGTTCCTGCATATCTGAAACAGTGTTATTTTCCAATTCACAAAAGTCATTACGAAGCACCAATTCGCAACTAAACTGTGAACTTGCTAGGGAACAGAGCTTCCATAAACAGCGATAAACAGGTTTAACCGAAAAAATCTCCGAAAAATATTCGCATGCACATTTTAATTAAGCGTCGCAAAGACAATAAAAATAATTTAAGCGAAATCCAGGGCACTGAAGCACGAGTTATGACCTGTACTTTTTGTCTCTGTCGACAAATAGTTGGAAGGTACTCTGTGCGGCGATTTATAACAAAGAAAGGTGGTTAGCAAAAAAATGCTTTAGCAATGACATACTTTAATCCACATGCTTTGTGAGGAATTCTCGTTAGCGTTGCATTTTGCGCACTTGCGTTTCGTTAGTCAACTGTTCGCGTTTCATCTCTTTTTAGAGCGTTTCGTTTTTTGCACGATTTAGACACGATGCTCAAAGTAAAACTGAATGCTAAACCGTAAATTTACATGTGATTGTAAAAGGGCTTGATTTTCAGGTATTTTGTTGATGCTGAAATTGATTGAGCTTTACGTCTATATTCTTGAAATTTCGGTTTTGATCCATAAAATAACAGATCGCTATTCTATTGCTATTAATATTATTATTCTTCCTAAAAAGTGTAATTATTTTTAAACATTAATGGTAGAAACTTACTTTTACCTGATAGAGAACTTACTACTCTCCTCATTCTCAGACGCGTGATGTTACGAGTATATCCTCATTCTTTTTATTAAATACTCAAAACATTGCGTCCTACAGTATTTAAAGAAACTCTTTGGAGCAATTAGAACACGAGACGGCTTGTAAATTATCTAAAAGAAGAATTTGAGTTGGGAATCGAAGGGACTTTGCAGAATTGCTCTACTGATGAGAACCAGCAGTTGAATCCAAATATGAGGTTAGGAAGTGAAGTTAAAGTGTTGTTAGTTTTCAGGGACGGGCCTCCCATCCATCTTATGCATCAAAATGCAAACCCACCCACCGGTTATCCCTAAAACTAGCAATTCCATGCAAAACCAATCTGGATGTTCCCACAATAGAGCTTCTGATCGCGATAAATCATCGATACCGAATAATTTCACCCACATTTCGGTATTTATCGGTGAAAAACGTCGAAATTACCGCCGCTCGGGACCGTAAACACCGGGCTTCGGAACTTTCAAATAGCAAATAAATATCTTAATCGGCGCGAGTTATGCTCTGTTCACACGGAAGAGGGAAATCTGATTTTAGTTCGAGCGAAAATTGCAATTATGGACTTACTATTACTCGTATTATGGACTTCATTCATGTGGACGCGGGAGGGTTAATCTGTTGAGTTATTTCGAATCTCAAACGACGGTATTTATGGTGTGAGTTCATAGGTGAATTGTTTTTTTTCGAGCTTTTCATTCAACTTGTAGCCTATCCGGTAGTTCCTTAGGGTTTTATTGGTGTTTCCAGCACCTTATAGTGAGCTGAAAATTGGACATGCTGTTTCCATAAAGTATGTTTAACCAATGGGCCACGAACTCCAGACGAAGTGACAGGTCTATCTGAATAAATATAAAATAATATTCATTATCATGACCATGAAAAAGTTACTCTGTTTGTCTCCAAACTGTTGAACTAACTTTAATGTAATTAAGTACACAAAAAGAGTGGACAGTGAAAGTAGACATAGGATTTTTTAAAATTGTGATTGTAGTTACGTTATGTCAGTACTGATGCGAAGTCGAAAATTGTCCCCTGGCGTACGTACCATGTGTACAAGATAGTGTGTTTTTTTACTAGAGCGTAAACGAGACGGATACAAGTTGTGCAGTGTCTCAAATTGTCAATGTTATGCTCAATTGTTTGAAGTTCTGATTTCGGGTGCCACTTTTTAGCACAGTTAACCTATCTACTTCTTTTTTATTGTAGCATCATTGTCTATACGTACATAACAACTTTTCCGTTCAAGATGGCCGCCCCAATTCCGTTCTTCGTCCATAAGTCGGTCAATATTCCACAGATAAGTAATAAATGCGATCCCCATTCAAAGCCAAGTCAGCTGGCTGTTTGAATTATTAGGGACACGGTGTAAGACTGGATTTACGGTTCGGCTGTAAAACCGTCCACGACGACGAATTATCGGACGGGTGCTCACTCGACTAACTTAGTTAAGTGTACTTTATTTAAGCTAGTAAGGAAGGTGGAACGGTTAATGAGATCTTTAAGCTATTCGTAACAGATCATAACAGTAATTTATTTTGTATGACTTATTCGGATTCAGGGTGGACGGCACATCACTTTCCCCATTTTTTTTTTTGTACCTTTAAAAAGAGATTTCCGGTTAGTCCTCCTTGCTCTATTGCAAAGAAATGACATTTGGCAAGAGCGAGAGGAAAATCGGAAATGGGGTAACCTGATGTGCTGTAGACTATACACTACACATCAGACCATACATTTGATGGATCAAGTTTTGTTGTCAGAAAATAGAAAGGCAAAATGTGGGCTTCTGAATGTTTCGTACACCATGACGGCAACAGTCAGTGTGCCCCGACTATTCCGTTTGAAATTAACTCGGTGTTCCGACGAAAATCTTGCGGTGTTGGAAATTAATTTGAAATAACAACGATGTAAAATATTAATTCATTGAAAGATGTGAATGATTGGCATTCATAAACCTCAAAATTAAAATAGCGATAAAGCCACCAAATTACAGTCAGTCGTGTGGATTTTACATTTTTGAAATGCTTTTGCTAAATTTAACGATGTTTGCTTTTGTAACTTTTAGCTTATTTTTATTCACAGTCAAAACAAAAAAATCCCACTTCAATATTAACTAAATCAGTTCTCAACTAAACTTAACTAAAATATATTTTATAGAAAGAAGGATTTCATATTCTCAATAAAAAAACACAACATATTTACAGTGTAGTCAAACCCAGACATTCTATCTATTTATGTATAGTTCCAGATGGAATATCTGTAGGTTTAGCTCGAACCGTTAACGTTTTCGTAATAGTAAAATAAAAAAAGTATCGTTTCCTTCACAATTACGAAAACGTGTGCAGTTCGTGCTAGTCCTACTTATATAGGTCATGGCTAATGATATTGTAATAAAAAAGAGGTAGATAGGTTATGTCAGTACTGATGCGAAGATTTGACGGAGTGAACAAGATTGTATGATTATTTACTAGAGCGTAAACGAGACAAATACTGTTACGCCGTGTCCTCTCAAACTGTTGACGCTGTCAATGCTTTGCACGTGCACTGAAATTCTGATTTCGGGGCTACTTTTTTAACACAAGAAACCTATCCACCTCTTTTTTTATAATATCATTGAAAAAAGGAAGGAAAAAAGAAAAACTGTTCATTGGCCCACAAGACACTCACGGAAAACAAAACAAAAATATGAACCAAATTAAAAACAATGACAAAAAGTAACAAACGAATCAAATTAAGCGAAAGAGACAAAAAAAAACAATAATTGGTCACGGTTCTGTCATTCCCAGTCATATTAAGTCCACTGTTGAACACATTATGCCTATTCCCGTATTTTCAAAGTGACCTGTTTTAGACGGGTTTAGACGGCTTCACCGAAATCCTGAAGCCATTATCAAGTGGCCTATCTATCTTGCGGATGGACGTCCCATGCCGCGTTTGCCATTGAATGGTCGCCATTTAGGTGACCAATGGGTCTTTGCGCCCATAACCATTTCAACATACTTAACAACGTTCCTTAGTATCACAAACTGACACACACAATCTACGGTGTAGGTGGCGCTGGCGAATTTATTATGAACTAGCGATGGTTTTTCTTGATATCGCAGGCTATGTCCTATGCAGATGTATAAGCTATATTATTGTAAAGTTTCGTTTAAATCCATTCAGTAGTATTTACGTGAAAGAGCAACACGGCACATCCACACATACAAACTTACACATTTATAATACTAGTAGGACAGTAGGACTATTGATAGATATTCTTTATTATGAAAAACATTTCATTTCAGATAAATTACACAGAACAATGTACAATTTAGACGGCCTTATTGCTAGGGAGCGATCTCTTCCTATCTTATCTCCCATCTATCTATCTACCTTCATTCCTATGTAACTATCTAGAGAATAAGTTAATCTCTTTTAACTGTCTAACTACTGAATGTAATATGATAATAATAATAATTTATTTATTTAATCAGACAAATTACATCCATTGCAAAGGTATTAAAAAAAACAAAAGAACCGAAAATATCAAATAATAGAAGTCAACACAAACAAATAAATCAAAATCCAATTAACATGAACAAATGAAAATAATCAGCTAACAGGTATTAAAAAAAAATAGTATAGACTGGCAAAACTTTTTTACGACTACATCAGAGCTTCCTTTAACAGAATAAAGCAATATTAAAAACAAATCGCTACTTAGTATTGGACACGAGGCCTAAGGTCGATTTTACAACTTCAAGACCGTACTAAAACATCACTGCCTATGCAAATGCGTATTAGGAAAACATGACCACGCACGATGGGCACATATCACAAGCGAACAGGCTTAATAATAAAATAGACTTTCGCAAAATAAACTTCAATTTATGCGGTATCCGCTGGCGATAAAAAAATCTGCATTATTGAAGAATTTGACCGAATCGCAGAAGGAACTCGAGGCTGTTCGGATTATTTGTTCGTTGAACCTTGTTTGGTACTCTTGTTTATTTTCGCATATTTGTAAAGTCAGCATCAAAATGATGTATGTGTCACCGGAAAATAACAAAAACTGTAAATTTATAAATTTCCTAGGAAATTTACCAACAATTTATCTCTCGTTTAGAATCTTACTTTCGTATATATTCGTGTATTATTTTACGCCTACATTTCCGGAAATTTATCCATTTGCGACGACTCGTAGTAAATTTATAAACTAACGGATATCTATTCGTTAAATTCTAAACGGTTCGCTTAATCACAGAAGAGCTTTTAATTTTCCGCTTTTATAAATTACGGAAAATAACACACTGCTCTCTGAATGGTCGATGTTGACAGTAGCAATGCTTGTGTTCATAGATTATGATACAATCAGACTTGCCAAACTGTACATTTATCAGTTTTGATTACCGAACTGACTGGAATTTTACTTCAAAACTTTGTAGGTTTAACGGGTTACTTAAACATACATAACATAAACGGCCTATATACGTACCCCTGCTAGGCACAGGCCTCACCTCAACTATGGGGTGGAACGAGCCACACTCCAACACGCGGGCTCAGTGCTGATTGTGGGAGGGGAGTAAGGTTAGTGAACAACCTTAATGTCAGATATTATGTAGCCACCCTAATAATACCTATCTCATCTGAACAATTCATAATTTATGAGCAATAAAGTGTTTCTATTCTACTTTATGATTATTACTAACCTCTTAATTTTCTTATTGCTAACAATAAATGTTGGTGGATCTAGTTTAATAGCAATGTTTTCAAAAAGAAGGAAATCGAGTGTGCTACCTCGGGGCCCTCGGGGATGTCCAGCAACTGTTAGCTTGTACACTTGTACTGGATTCAAATAGTAAAATTCAATTCAATTCAATTCAATTCAATCAACCGCAAGGCTTAACAGAGAATTTGGATAGTGTGGGCTGTACAACTTGCTAAATCCACTATGTCACTCGTATTAACATTAAGTACAAATTCACTCGGCGAAATGTGGGCTGCTGAGTGTTCCGGTCACCATTACTGTAGCAATCAGCGTGTCTCTGACTACCCCGTTTGGGCTATAGTCGTGGGCGTATTATTTTTTTCTTACGGGTTCCCGTTGATAGTGCCAATTGGACTCTTGGAAAACATCAAACAAGTTCTTAAACTAGGTTTTTTTGTTACAGGCCAAAAAGTGGCTCGATGCTGCTATACAGCCGAAAGAAGGTGAGGTACCGAAGAGATGGGTACTGCTGGAAGAAGAGGAAAGACGGGAAGACCACCCGGGAGGATCACATGAAACTCAAAGTCCAAGGAACAGAGGTTAGTACAGGAAATTACGTTCATACTTCGACAATCCGAAAACTAGCATATGACACTGACATATGCATATGTCGCTGTCATAGTCTCTTAAAAAAAGGGTCCATTGGACCTGTTTTCTGAGTGGTCACATTTGATACGCGGATGCCGTATCTTACTGTTTTTGTGTTGTAGAGTATAAGTAACTTCTATACTACATGGTTTAGAAAGCTGGTTTTTCGAATACGTTCTATGGTTAC
The DNA here is from genome assembly GCA_950022985.1 of Udea ferrugalis. Lineage (NCBI taxonomy): Eukaryota > Metazoa > Arthropoda > Insecta > Lepidoptera > Crambidae > Udea > Udea ferrugalis. The sequence continues at coordinate 15,068,822 of OX465527.1, read as the reverse complement.
TATAGTGTTTTTTTTTTGTCATGTCTTTTGACAATAGGATAGTCTGTGCAATGAAAAGTCAAACGCATTTATTACATGTAGACTGGTGGTTTGATTGACTAAACACCAAATCTCATTAATACATTTTCAATAAATTGTTCGTCTAAGTTAAGTTGAATAAAATAATCATAACGTCAGGAGTCGCTCTTGTATTTGCACGGATGTTACAGTATTTTATCTTAATAAACATTAATTGTGCCCAGCAATATACAGTAAAACCACACTGGTAGGTTTTTCCGTTTTTGTAGAAAAGTCTACTCTCACACACGCTAACAAATATTTAGGAGTTTAAAATTTTAGCGAATTCAGCCCCACGAAACATTAACACTACTTGACCCAAATTCATTGCCATACCAAAACCATTTTATTCAATGTAAGCTTGGAGTGTTGAGGTAACGTTGCCGACAGGTTGAAATGCAGAAAGAATAGGAAACTCGAATAGTAACTAGACACTGAAATAGCTGTGGATTTCAAGCAGACAAGGGCGTTTGCCGACTTTCACTGATTCTCTGACACATAGCAGGAAAACGAAAGGCGTGTGAAAGGTGAACGGATATTTGAATTTGATTTGGATGGCTAACCGATCTGGGTTAGAGTTTTTGTTTGATATTGCTCTAGTAATTTGCAGTTCATGTTTGCAAAAGGTTGATTGCTTTCTGTTCATTCCGACTGATTTAAGTGACGACTGATTTGGTGTATCGGTTAGTAAGTTGGCTACTATTGTTTGAGGTTCGCGGGTTTGATCACCGCATACTACAAACTTTTGTCTGAATGAACATGATTGTTTGTTTTGGTCTGGGTGTTTCCTTTATAGGTAATTATGCATATTACATGTCTTTTATTTACAGAAGCAAGGATTTAAGTATTTTATAAGTTCAGTTTTCTATACTATAAGCTTTGTTTATTTTGAGGCTAAACGGCGTTTGGGGGAATTATGTCCAATATCATATTTATGTTTATATGATATTTGCTCGCTGATAATGACGCCATGTTAATAGGAGTAAATATTGCAGTTATTGTAAAAAAATCAACTGGGGAATAAACACACAAGATCCCTTTCAACTTTAGCGAACTACTGACCATTAGAACTCCTAAAACTTGTGAAAATTCAGCGATTTATCCATCATTCTCAAAGCAAAATTTAATCCTGAGCCCCCTAGCAACAACAAACAAAAATACCTGCAAAAGTACTAACATTTCACCAGAAGATATCCTACTAATATCATAAATGCGAAAGTTTGTATGTGTGGATGTGCCGTGTTGCTCTTTCAGGTAAAAACTACTGAATGGATTTGAATCAAGCTTTACAATACATCTGAATAGGACTTGGGCTACAATTTACATAAAAATTAAACCTTTTTTTCTTACTTAAGTTCACGCGGACGAAGTTACAGGCGGCCGCTGGACTTCAAATATAAATTAAAATAGATTAAGGTGAATCCCCCAATAATGTCCAGATCCATTTTACCTTCGAACATGAAATTGACATAATAACCGCCAGCATCAACAACGTCATCGCAACCGATGATCTCCATAACTCTTGTCCCCGATATTAAAATATGGACGTCGTTAAATCCCGCAGCGATCCGTTCAATTAGTGGTGCTCGTAATTGGTCCGGTCGTTATTTACAATCTGTATGTATATATCTATAAATTGTATGCTTTGGTGACTTCTGGAGGTGTCTTATTTACGAAAAGTTACCTGTCAATGGTCCATTAGGGCTGCATATTTACCAATGATATTAAAAGAGGTAGGTACAGTCTGTGCCCTAAGAAATGTATCCAGACACATTCGCTAATTTAAAGCTCTACTAGGCCACTAACCATTCGAAAAATGACAACATTACAAAATATTAACTATTTTCTTAGGGCACTGACTGTACGTAGGTATACGTTATGTCAGTTTGATGCGTAGTCGAAAATGGACACCTGGCGTACGTACCTATAATTTACTATCTTGTAAACCGTGTTAACAAGATAGTATGATTATTTACTAGGGCGTAAACGAGACAGATACATGTTGCGCAGTGTCTCAAACTGTCAATGCTTTGCCCAGGTGTTCGAAGTTCTGATTTCAGGTGCCACTTTTTTAGCACAAGTAACCTATCTACGTCTTTTTTACTATTATTTCATTGATATTTATTTTTAATAAGGTAGTGGTGGCCAACTACTTACCTATTGATACTTCTTCAAATTTTCATGGACCACCGTTACTGCATGGCAGTTGCGCCATGATCATGGCAATTGTAACAGTGCTGAAATACCGGCAACTCGCAAGCCATAAAGATAAAGTTTCATTTTTAGGTCTTACCCTTTACCCATAAAATTTCTATTACTCTCATGTGGGCAGCAAATACCTGGATCGCAAGAGCTGTGACTTGCAGAAGTGGCAGATGTGGCCACGGTACCGTTTATGGCCATTTTTTGACCATAAAAATAAAATAAAATACCAGCATTATCTTTATTTGACGAATTTAAAATCCCGAAAAAAAAAATATTTTAACATAGTAATCCTTGAAATTTTAACTCAAAATTCAGCTGACCAAAAACGGTGAAACGGTGGCCGAAAACAATACTTTCACTCTTTTTAGTTTGATGATCTATGAGAAACAAACGCCAATTTATCAAACTGAACATTGTTACATACCACGATCAACTTCAAAACCTCCTTAAAACAAAATATTGACAGCCCAGAGCAATTAGCGAAGAAACCCCCGTAAACGGTGGCTGATTACTGATGCACCGATCGGGTGGAAGCACTCGACCCTCGCTTGGCAGTCGAGGTGCACTGGGAACGTCACTGATTGGAGATTTACATGTTGCTGAATGTGTGAATAAAAAGATTTCAATTCAAGCTTAACCGATTGATACCCAAGGAGTGGCACTCACCTACGTAATCACAGAGTTTGATTCAAACTTTTGCTTTCAAGATTGCAAACCCTACATTTGGTGAGCCTGTTGATATAGTCAGTATCAAAATGATATAAACTAACAGAATGGTCAAGAAGGTATGGGCGGTTTGGCACAAGCAATTCTAATACTGCAATGACAGAGTCGTTTGTCATTAGAAGCGTCACCAAACTCTATTACAAGTGAAACACTATTTTTTGCTGGTAGTGATACAGTTGGTTTTCATTAAAATTTCAGTCATTTTTGACCACTCTGTGCGAACCCATCATTATAATGCTGCTGTACGTCAAAAGTATGTATGTTCATAAGTAACAAATAGTCCTGGTACGAATACAGTCTTTTAACTTCTACTGCTCTATTGAAAGCAAGCGGATTTCTTTGGAGTATTCTTCGATATAATTTTTAGTTATCTAACTATTTTGCAGCATTACAAGTGCAAAGAATGGAACGAACTGGTTTTATGTTTTACTAATATTTCGTTCAGTAAAATATGAACATTTTTACTGATCGTATATTCATTTGTTCCCAAAAACCTCACAAAAAAGCCTTAAATTTCATTCATTAGCCTTGATTAGCGAAGTCGTTAAACCCTGTCCACGCGGGTTAACTCCACTTGATATAAGCATTTTAAATCCAATATAAAGAGTCTAATTCTCGTTAAACTGGCTTATTCTAGCAATGATAGCAGAGTGCACGCCACCTAGTGTTTTGGTGGCATATAAGCTGTTGGAGGTTTGCCAGGCCAACTTGAGGCGGAAGTGATTGGCGGAAGCGGCCTTGTTTTAGAGAACTAAAATGGTGTCCTTCAAGTGATACATGGTTGAAGAGCTCGGCTTAATAGCCGAGCTCGGGTGGTTTGACTTAATTGCGAGTTGGTCTATTAATAATTGTTGGATGGCTAGTTCTAGGAACTGGAGCAAACGGCACATTGGAACCACTTCTTAATACCATTTCAATTATTATATATAGGTAAAGATGGTTTGGATGAAGTTACTTTTATTATTGTAATGATTTCTCGGGAAGTAGGTACGTGGTGTAAACTAGACAACTGTCAACATTCTTGTGATTCTCATTAGCGGTGTTTCAAGTATATTTCATATTATCTGACCTATTATGAAAATTAGTCTCTGACATATTATATCATAAATTATTAAGAGCAAAACTCTCATTTCAGACAAATCTAATCAAATATACTTTAAAGGAAGTTCCTTATTGCCTTTCGAAATCTGTTTTTGGCTGTTTGCAAAAACAATATTTCTTTCAACAGTTTTGTATTGTTTAAATGATCGCTAATAGAAATTTCTCTTGTTTTATTCTTCGTTTATTTAATCATAAACATATATAAATATCTAAATAATATTATTACCTATTCGTATTTTGTACGGCTAGTTTATAATGTAGTCGTATTTAGTTTGAAGTCTTAATCTTACTTTTAGTCCAGTGCACTGCCTTAATTTATCTGTCTGACTGTGTGGTTGACTGGTAGAGAATGCCTCTAGCATTTGTACCTTACTTTTCTTTTGTTCCATAAAGAATAAATAAAATCTTGAGAAGTGTCAGTAATAAAAAAAAGTGTTCAATTCCACGTCCGTCTTTTGTTTTTTGTCAACCATACGACCTTCAATTCACACGCTGTTCTCTTGTAGCTTGCACCACGCAGCCTGGGCACGCAAGACTGTCACTTGTTTATGGGCAAAAAGGCCTCCGGTGGTGTAAAGTGGGCCTGCAAAGCGTACCAACTCTAGTCTTTCAAGATTAAGCCATCACGAGCGATTGCAGCGCCAGCGATAGAAAAAGATTTGTGGTGACAACTCGCTCGGGAAGAAGTGACCCCTATTTATCTTGCGTCCTACTTTGTTAGCTAAACGGTTATTTAGAGAACACGTTGGTAGATAACTAGAGGTTTACCCCCTTATTCATAAGAACTTAAACAGCGCTTCATCAACACATTAGCTTTTGTATCGCTTTGTCACTTTCATTCTTGTTTTTGGCGCCATTTGCGAGTAAGTGACAGGACATGTCAATAGCTTACTATGCTTTAGCTTTGCGTTCGCTGTTATGAATAAGAAAGTTATTCTTCAGGGGATGTCAATGTAACTGAAAGAGAAGCTAACAGGGTTTTAGGATGAAAAGGAAGGGGAAGATTCAAAGAGCTATTCGACAGCATACCTGTTTGATGCATGATCTGATGAAGGTAGCAAGATTTCGGTGAATGACCATTTCACCACGACCACACGCCATTTCGGAAGTTTATGGTGGATGCATATGCTCAGCTATGGTCGTCTTACCCCCAAATTCACAAACGCAAATCAACGTTTAGCAAATTGTAAGGCTTTTTTTGTTATTTAATGAAGTCTGAGGAGAGAATAAATAACGTAAAAAATAGGAGGAAAATTGTAAAAGATAATTTTAATTTTATTTCCCGGGTTTTGTACCTGTCAAACAAGACGGAATCGACAACATTGTTAGCTGTCAAATTTAGTTTTTATTGAACTATCACAGTCCAATTTGACAGAACGACATTTGTCGGAACAGCTAATTATAAATATGGCTAGGGCTCGAGCAGAAGTCATAAATATTTGTGCTTCACAAAAAGTCCAGCTTCATTGATTATAAGCTACTCGTACAAGGTATCTTTGTTTTAACCAACTCAGAAGAAGCAACTTTTTCCCATTCTTATTAAAGTGCGCAGTAAAAGTTCACAAAGCACAAAGTGGTAACTTATAAAACATGTTACCGGGTAACCTAAGCTATGGCGTTGTTGTTTTATGAGAAAACAAACTCGTTTGATATAACTTGCTGAGAACTTTTTTCAGCGCAAACAAACTTTTTCCACTTTGAGCTTCATTTTACAAATGTATTTGCTAAGACTGGCTCATATGCACTAACATAAAGGCGAGCATCCACTTAAAAATGTAAACTTATATTAGAAAAAATGCACTATATTTTCTACGTCGTGGTTTATTTAAATATCGCAAAATATCTTGGCGCATTTCACCTTTTGCCTCCATTAGATCATAAGTCTACCTTGCGGGTGGGTGTCAGACTCTGCATTTGCCTTGACATGGTCTCCACTCAAGAACATTTCGTCCCCAACGGCCATAATTTCTTCACGCTATGTGCCCATTCATCCATTGCCCCTTAAGTCAGCAGGTGCCTCGATGGGCTATGTTAGCGACCTTAGTTCAAGAACGGATTTCCTCATTCGGTCTTGTAACGAAATGCTGAGCATAGCCTCTTTCGTAGCACGGTGGGTGACCTAGAGCTTTCTTATGAGATCTAGAAATGCCACTTCCATAAAGCCCCGTATCCACTAGGCAACAATTGACGCACAACAGCGCGTGTTGTTTCCAACATGACGCGTAGCTTGTAGTTCGATACTATGCGCACCAGTAGGGCAGTTGCGCGTCGTTGATCAACATGATGAGCTACTTTTTGTGCAACATGTCGCGCGGCAAATTTTGCCTAGTGGAAACGCGGCTTTGGTCATCACTGGTAACACAAACTGTTAGAAGAACTTTGCATTTAGGTACTAGGTATTTTGGAAGAGAAAGCGTTAAACCTTAGTGAAAGATTCCAATTATTAAAGAAATAGATCAGTAAGTGAATGATTGCTTTTACAAGCCCTTCCTTGGTCCCTTTGTTTGTTCATACAGTTTGGCAACCGTGAAACCAGCCTGGCTCATTATTATTGACCTTTTTTTCAAAACTCAATTCAAACCTTATCTCCTGCATATATGAAACGTTTTGCTAAGTGTCTCATTTACATTCCGCTGTAAAATACTAATAAATAAAATAGATAGTAAATTATTTAAGAGCCGTTTGTTGTGTGCACAATAATAGTTAGTTCTGGCACCCAGCCAGTCCACCTAACGTAGCATTCTGGCTGGTGCTTTATTGGGAAAAATCCAGAACACTTCCTAACTAGGCAGATGAAATTTATTGTCTGGTTCATGTAGGTAATATTTGGCTGAAGCTTCTGAAGCTGTATCCATCACTTGTCTGAGGTACTTATAAATTTGATTCATTTTCTTTAGTGTTCAGTATTAAGTCATGTAATTTTGTTTTTTTTTACGTGAAACAATAGCTGTTACAAGAAACATCTCATTAGAAAGAAAGAAAAACCCCCAAATTCATAAACGACAGTCAACGCTAAGCACGAGCTCACGCTCATGCTGTCCATTTCATTTCTTTTGACATTTTACGTGACAGCATGAGCGTGAGCGCGTGCTTAGCGTTGATGGTCGTTTGTGTACTCGGGGGTTAGTGACACAATACAATGCAAAGATAAACATGATAAAAAACCATATGTATTATTGTGGCACCAAAACGGCACGTACACAGCATGTGCCGCGGAATCGTTACAGAGCCGCGACGTTTCTCTTCCGTAAATGCCTGAGGTTCAAAAATACATTAGCGCTAAATAAACCACGCAAAAACATATTAAGTGCTATACTGTTGATTGTTGAATGGTTTTTGAATTACTCTTACAATAGGCTGCGTTTCCACCGGAGATGCGTTGCTAGGATTGTGTTTTAAAGAACCAATAGGATCGCTTCATTAAGCGAAGCTAGGTAAATGGAGGGATTATATTCGTTCTTATAAATAGATTCCTCGCAACACATCTCTGGTGGTAGGCTTTACTTGAATTAAAGAAAAATACTAAATGCTTAAATGTTCACTTGTTTCTCTATTTAAACCTCATGCCGTCATACAACTGAAAGTGACAGCTAATACAAATACCAGTATAACTGTAAGACCTGCTTAATTTTGATCGGCGCTGGTAGACTTAGGTTTCGCCAGACTATCATATACATAACATATACACCTCATAGTAGAGGTGAGGCCTGTGCCCAGCAGTGGGACGTATATAGGGCGTTTATGTTATGTTATGTTATTCAACAATATTCACTTTTGTTTCCCGAAGTCAAAACCCAACCCGATGGTAAGGACTTAAAAGAGTTTTCGAAACTTTAACGATGGTTCAAAGTTGATACTCAAGTTGCGTTACCTGCTGGTGCGGGAGTAACTTTACGTATTGAAGATGATATGACGCCTGAGGATTTGAGAAAAATCGTCTCGTTACAAATTTTTATCCCCTTTCAGATTCAGAATCGTTTTAAACTTGGATGATTGCGTAAGTTAAATCTGAGAAGTTAACTCAATGCATTGATCTCAAGTTGGATTTAAATTAGTTTGGCGAAGTGTATTCTGACCCCTTTATTCATAATAACGAACGCGACGCTAAAGCATAGTTTAAGCAATTGACGTGTTATGTCACTTACTCGCAAATGGCGGCAGCAACAAGAATGAAAGAGACAAAGAGATGCAAAAGTCAACGTGTTGTTGAAGAGCTGTTAGAGTTTTTATGAATAAGGGGGTAAGTATTTTGCTCCAACTCCTTCAACATACGGGCTTAGTGAGCATTTCTTGATTTATTTAAGCATTAATGCCTCATGGTATAATATTTAAATACACTCTTATAGAAAAAAAATACGCACGATTGTTAGCGAGGAGTATGTAAGGCTGACGCTGAACCTTAATGTCAGATTTTATCAAACCGTTCTAAAGCTTACGACTAGGTTTGATAACATTTACCGTCGTCCGAACTGTTTAACGTGTCTTTGGAACAGAGTACTCCCCTTAAAAATAAGAAGACATCTCAAAAATTCGATCAGGGTGGTCACCCATCCCTATAATCGACCGTTCCAATTGTGGATCATCAAAAATCATTTTCATTAATTGATGTTGCTATTAGTTGCATAGTTAATTCTGCAAACAAGCAATTTAAATTTCTACAAGTTAGTTATTCTGTGTTTTACATAAACAGCTAAACCATTCTGAAGATACTAATAACGAGAATGAACAAAATTCATATTCTAAGATGACCATAACCTAGCTGAAGCCCCAAATTTTGATTTTAAACTGGGTTGCAACTGGATTGAACAAGCTTAGTAAGCAGTATTAATGCTGTAAAATCTGAAGTGTATGACCGCTTTGGTTTAGCCGTGATAGCTTGTCGTAAATGGAAAATAATATCTGATATGATAATACCAGTAGGTATAAATTATAAGTGATAGGATTTTACTACCTTGATAATGAAATATTAGTTTCATCTTTTTTCCATTTCAGAAGATAAATGTCCTATCGATGTTGAGAGAAAAAATGAAGAAAATTTGCCCAAATTTTTTTATTTTATTTTATTAATTTTGTTATTGGTGGGCGCCCACTATTTTTGTTATTGATGTGCAACAAATGAAATAATTATGGTCTATGTATATCAATCTGTTTTAACACAATAACGTAGTTAAGTATGCAAATAATGAAGTTAAGTGCGCAGTTTTTCTCCAATGATTTTGAATGTTTTTGTGATCGTAATTATGCTGGTTTGAATTAATCGTACCTACTTATACCACATTATAATAATTTCAAAAATCAAGTTGATTTATCATATTTCCAGAATGAAATACAATTAGAAATGTAATTGCTATTTAATAGTTAATAATTGGTCCGTGTCGCGTCCAATACATTCACGATTCAGTAAGTCGCTTTTTTCTTCAAATGTTCTTGTAAGATCTCTTCCTTCTTTAAATTTTCCACCAGTAACACCTTTAAAGCCGATCCAATATAGGTTATCCTGCTTCTAGCCTCGTTACCTAAACTAAGGTTGAGATTTGAGGGCTTTTTAAGGGCCTGTTCACACCTGTGGCCTGTTTGTTGGGCGATATCACCACGGCGTGCTCGTGGCCTTGTCGCAGCAATTATTTCAACGCAGAACTATTGCTGCGAGATCGCGGCGTCTACGCTTCGCCGTGAAAAACGCTAGAGTGAACAGGCTCTAAGTTATGTCTAATTTTTAAAGAAGAATGCTCAACAGGTATTGATAGATATTTGCAACATCTTAGTAGGTACGCGTCTTACTTTATTCCCAATTGGCATAAAATCTATGCCGTGACCCGTCCTTATTTGAGCAATGTCTTTCACTGATGAATTATTTGAGATAACAACTAAAGGATTCAATGGAAAAAAGTTAAATTAGTTTGGTTTTCAAAATTTAGTTTCGATTTTACTAATGGTTTTATTTGTCTCATAGCATGTTGTTTTGCCTTAAAACTAAAGTTTTTGCAGAAGTACGTTCAACGTACTTTGCAGGCCTAATAACTTTTAATTAGCTTTCTAAAACCTAACCCTCTTATTTCAACCCCGTTGACGGATGACTGAAAGTTTTTTATTTTAACTTTTTGCTCATTCAATTCCAATTTAGAGCATTCCGTTTGAAATGCACTAAAATTGAACTAGACTAGTAATCCTTGTAGTCATGCGGCTAGAATGCTAGAAGAAAAGAAAGAGATTTGAGTGTGAATTATGTTAACTAGCAGATAACCAAGATTTTCGACTTAGTTGTAAGTAAGCCAAAATGGCAGCTGAATGGCCACATCTGCCGTAAGGCCATTGTTGATTTGAAACCTCGTTTTCAAAAATACAAAATGGAAAAATAAGAATACAAAATGGAGAAATAAGAGAAAGAAATATTTAGATAAAAGCAAGAAAAAGTTTTCGAAAATACAGGATGAAACAGAAAATGACTGAATGATTTCTGAGAAAGAAAATATATATTATTTTACATCCAGTTACCTACCGTTTTACTTGAATAAAGGGTAGCATCAGGTATCGAGTAGTAGAATGCCTCGAACAAAGTGACATAGTTTTTAAGCATATGCAGGCATATTGGCATAGGTTTTTGTAGTCAGTCACGGCTTGCGTCGACTTGCTAGATATCTGTAGTTGAACTTGGTCGCACACTTTTCTAGCAATCTACCCTGTGAATGTTGGAATATGATGAGGAGCGTCGCAGATGATAGCAACCAGTGTCCAACAGTGGAATGAAAAGCTGCTGTTTAGTTTAGCAAAAATGAACTATCCCTAGAACTAGTCAATACGTCGGTAAATCTACACGAAGCAGTTTCCCCACGCGGACTCTCAATAGATTCAATAAAGTTTTTCTGGAATGCCTGTGCGCCGAGACGTGCACTCTGATTTATAGCAAGAGGCGAACTAACGTTGATTTGTTTTAGTGCTGTTGGTATTGTTTATTAATAAAAGTTTGCTTTGTTTTATGGTGCGAGAGACGTATGTTTTGCTCAGTATGAGGTAGCTTTAAGTGCTTCGGAAAGAGGTTAGGGAAACGAGTAGCTGAAAACATAAAAATATCTTATATGTTGCGAAGCTTAATTTAGTTAACCTGCCAAAAAAGTTACGATGAGCAAGTAAGTATCCATCAAACGATTTATCGCCCGATTCGTCGACGACCGATTTGGTGTAATTTTTGAGAAGTCGGCTACTACACCAAAAGTCGCGGGTTCGATCCCCGCACAGTACAAACATTTGTGTGCGTGAACATGTCTGCTTGTCACATCACAACTAGTATTGAATCTATTCGATAGCCTATTAAAAAACTACCCTGGTCTTAACTCCTCCACTGGTAATTAATGCATATTTTCGGTAAGAGACAATGGGAATAAGTAGCATACATCGATAGCCATCAAACTTCGAAATAACACTTGGGTAAATAAAGCAAAGTAACTCCTTCGTTTCTTTTGAATACAAAAAGGTTAGTACTAAGTTTTAGAAATACTAAAAATCAAAAGCAATGAAGAAATAATGCATGGTAATTTTCGTAAACTGATCCAACCATAAAATTATAAGTATTTATTTCAAAAAAAAGATCCACAAATTGTTAGTAAAAGGTTAATAAGTATGTAAGCCCCACTGTCAGCCATCTCCTTTAGTTCTATAGTGGGTAAGCAGAGTGCCACCGGACCCTAAGCCCATTCCCACGACCAGTGACTAATGATTCCAGTATAAAATGAACTGAAGTTTTGGAAAACAAAATAGTAGTCAGTTCTTTTACCATTACGGGCGTTTTAATTTATTATAAAAATGGTGTTCTTTACCAAAATTGTGGTAACAAAATACTAAAACTAGAAAAAACCTGTCCTGTCTCAACCATGTCACTACTTCCCTATGTTTTACATGTCCAAAGAGAAACAGTAAATGGTACATGTATCCAATGACGTTAGGGGAGTCCAAAAGTGCCCGGAGCCGAAACCAAGCGTGCCGGAATTGGCACCTGCACTAACTCGGCCTCGGTCGGCCTAAGTGTCCGGAGTGGTCGGCCTCCGCGGGGCACGGTTGGTTTAAGACAAGAGGAATGTGACCTAAGTCGGCTTAGCTGTAAAGACCAAAGGTGGAATTGTACGTGGAGTCTTGTTAGTTCGTGACCGAGGCCTTTAAATATAAAGGGTGTGGTTTTAATTCAAATGTTGTGTTAACATGAATTAAATTCATTCCCGCGCATTTAGTATATCAGTGTTTATATAGGGTGAAAAAGTTGTGTTCTTAATTGCTTTCATTTTCTTTTTTTCATTAATTTCAATGATGTTTGTAAATCGACATTTTCAGTACAATAATTTAGCTACGCTGTAGGTAATGCTACCGTTCCTAAGCTTTAGTTATTTTAAATGACTTCAACTGACGATTCCGGCCGGTTACGAATCCACTCAATTGTTATGATTATTTTTTTTCGTCGGATGCCTTTCAACTCAACAAGTATCAAATACACAGTTGCTATCCAGCCTCTCAAGGATGTTTTTGACCTCTTTGAATCTCACAGACTTTCATAGTTTGGTCGTACACTGCCAAGCAGCAAATAAACCAACGCCAATGGCCATAGCGAAAACAGAGAACCTGCCATTTACGTGAGCTGTCAAGCGACAACGTTACTTATTGCACATTATGCGTATTGATCGACTAATCACTGACGTTACCCCCCTCAGGTAATTGACAGGCTTAATCTCATACAAGAAATCAAACAACAGGAGTCTAGTGGTTGTGAGGTAGATGTTTAAAGGTCTCTGTCGTTATAATATTCAAAAGAAACGTTTAGTCACGCCAAAGTTTTACACCTGAAGTCGAGATTCGACACAGGTCATTAGATTAAAGATATGATGCGGTTTCACCAAATAGCGTGCGCACGTCCACTCCGGATTGAATCAAGTCTGACGCTCCCCACCCGGCCGGCGCGTACGCCCGCTTGCCGCTTGTCATTAATCAATATGTCACAGTACGTCACAGATCATACGTTATTATCTTTTAATCTATGTTTTTAACAACAAACTACAGTCTTCATACCCGCTCTCGCTATCTCCCCTCCCTTGCCCCCTCAGCGGGCCCAGTTGTGCAGAATGTATTATTCAGCTGCTCGCCCTCGAACGTGTCGAGTCAAGCCCGTGCTATCGTTGCCATTGGCAACGCAAACCTGTATGCGATGCGATGTTGGGAAACTAAGTGAGCTAGTTTTTCGAAAGCGGCAGGAACAAATTGTCAAAGATTTTTCTAAGAGAATTGCTGATTAAAGATCTGAGTTTGTATTGAGATAAGGTACGAGTATTGCACTCTTTTCGTAGACTGTGATGCACTTATTTTGTAATATGCCTTATATTTACTAGAAAGCTAATATAATATTATGCGAAAACCTCATTCTCTCTATCTTCGATTAATTACGTCAGGTTAATGTGATATAAGAAAAAAAACATGATTTGTTAAAATGACTACATCAAAACTCACTACGAAAATATAATTTTGCAAATCTGCACTTGTCCATTCGAGTAATGATGTCAAGAACAATAATTTGAATTAAGTCAAAATTAAAAAAAAACTCTACCCAAAACCATTTGTTACCTGGGCTAAGTTAACTAGTGCAGCTAAAAAGCAAAAACACAGTGAAATATCCAAAAAATAATTTCATCCATAAATTCCTCCAGCGAGCTAATAACAACCCTTTTACACAAATTTTTATGCAAGCTTGAATGAGTGATTATTCGCCATATATTTTACCAACTAGTTTCAGAGAAGTTTTCAGGCGAAGCCCACACGCCACACGGAACAAGTGCACGAAACAGCGTTGTAAATTCTCCACCAACACTTATCGAGATGAAATACTGTTTAATATTCTGCCAAGTGTCCACAATAAAGCTCGAGAGTGTCTTAAAGTGGTTTTTGGACTGTCTGAACTGGGGAAATTCTTTTTGAACATATGGACTTTGGAATTGTCGTTGCAATAGATTTTTTTCTTGGTTTTATTATCTCGACGCAAAAAAGGAGTTGTAAGTTTAAAGGGTGCATCTGTGTGGCATCTTACAACCAAATCACAAAGTCGAGCGGCTTTTAAAAATGACACTTTCAGATCTATAGACAATTTACAAGACGGCTTGAAACAAAAGAACTCTTAAGCCGCGTTTCTACTAGGCAACATTCACTGCGTGACATGTTGCACAACATTTAGCTTAACATGTTGATCAACGACGCGTATCTACTCTAACGGTGCGTATAGTCAAATGTATCAAATACAAGCCGCGCGTCACGTTGCAAACAGCATCCTGTGCTGCGCGTCAATTGTTGCCTAGTGACAATGCGCCTTTACTGTGTCAAGAAAAGAAAACGTTTTAAAACTGCATATTCCTTAATACGGTAATTATCAGTAACACAATGCATATTCCTTATTACGGTTTCTATCACAGTTAATTTGTCGCAATTTTTGTCACGTGGACCACCCACGTGTGACAAAATCAAATGTGGGATAAACCATTTTAGCGTAACCTAGGCATTACAGCCAAGAACAATGGAGTTTGGGTCAATATGCAGGTCACAATCTGTAGTTTTGTTAAGTTTTTCGAGCTCTATTGCGTAGAACACGTGCGGTACCTTCAACTCCCTTCAGATTTACATGACCCATCTAAGTAGCGACACCTTCGCGACACTTAAGTCTGAATGCGTCCCTACATAAAGTATGAGAATTAGGTAGTCAAGCAGTCTAATAGTCATGACACGCCAGTGTATTGGACGAACATCTAACCGACAGGCTTGAGGCTTTCACGGGATGCAAGCTGCCTGCAAATGACATTCAATCTGTTTCAGCTCAGTCCTGGCTAACAATGAACGTCTTGTGTAACTAAATAATATTATTATATCACTGGACATTATTCCACCTAGCACAGTCTAGCCCCAACCTAAGCAGAGCTTGTACATGACATACTTGACACAAGTGGAAGTGCATACATGATAAATATGTTATTATACGTAGGAAACAATCAGTCCTTTACCAACAGACGTGTAGAGATCATCTAAGCTGAAATGACGCACCCCTCCATCGCATCCACGCAAACTTAGGGTGCTAGCTTGTATGCGTCGATCCATTGTAAGGGAGCGTCATTTTAGATTAGACGATCTCTAGTAGTCACCGTCTTATTCATCACACGAAATAAGTTAATTTATAAGTCATTGCTTATATGGATTATGGTGTTTATATTAAAGACATCATTTTGAAACATGAGCTTTATGAAGTTATAAAACGACCTTAGAACTATTTTCTTTAGTAAGCATTCTTTGATTAATGACAAAAGGAAACACTTCATGTAAAAAAGACCTTGGTGGGTTCAGGAGGAATTAATAGTTTTCCCTGAATGTTGCCAACCACCAATATTGGACCATTAATTTAACAGCTATTTCGAAAACACCAAAATTTATTTTTATTTGAATGGTTTTGTATATAATTATTGTGTGTAAGTTATACTATATTCATTGAGAAATGAATTATCTAATCTCATCATGATTTGGAACGCCAAATGATTACGGTACTGCGTTTTCTACGAATCTAGGTATCTGAGGTATCAGCTATCTATGTGAGGTTCATAAAAGAAGATGACTAGAAAAACCGAAGCCCTACTTATTCCTCTGACAAGGAAGTTCAATCGAAAAAGTGTCGCTTGGAATAACCACCACAATCGTGGTAGGTAGCTACAGCCTATCGGGCCAGCCCAAAGTGACCGGAATCTAAATCGGTGGGCACACCGCCTCGTATTTTTGCAAGCCCATTCTAGCCAATAACCGGGCTCGTAGTGGATTTTTCGGGGGATATCCGGTCGTCTGTGGAGTGGTGGGTGCAAGTGATAAGCGGAGTTTTTTTTTGCTTTAAAGATCTTCGGCACACTTTTCACATAAATGTTTTATACCCAAATGTGATCCTTATAAGCGACACTATGAGGTGGCGCAATAATAGGGCAAGTTATCTTTATATCCAACAAACGGTTTGACACCTGGCTAGTGACAAAGGTTTAAAAAACTGAGTAAGTAAGGTTTAGTTTTGGTCAGGGTCGTGCTCTTGTCGCAACACTCTTGTTTCTTCTCTCTCTCTTCTTCTAGCTTTTTTCAATTCTTTATAGTCCAAAATTTGGCCTTGAACTTGAACACTTGAAAAAGTCACCCTGTTCAGCTTGCATAGCGATATGATTTTGTTACAGCTTAAAGATTATAAAATTTTCAATATTCGGGGCTCAATTTTCAATTAAAATTAATTAAAGCATATTCCATTATGTACCTTCTTAGTTTATAGTGAGAAATAAATTTTGTTATTATTGTTACTCACATATTGTTTAAAATTATGTGAATATCTTCGCAAAGCTAGATTATTTATGAAGGATATTCTTGTTATAACCAAAATCGCTATATCCTGTCACTTGGGCTCACTCCTAATATCCGTACGAGCGTCGGCTCCTGAGTGAATTAGACTTTTACGACCAGCTCGAATCCGTGCCACGTATCTGAGGTAATGACGCAAATTGACGAGAAATATATCGCTCTAATCATAATACTGTAATAGAGACGATATTTTCGAGAAGTTCTCTCGGGAGTGCGGTGCAGTCGAGATGTAATGCAGTGAGGGAAGTGGAGTTTCTCTAGGGGATTTTTTGCAGACTTTTGCGGGTAAATGTTGAGACGTTATTTTGCTCTTTTCAATATTTCAGCTTTTTGAGGGTCTTGTGGGTATAATATACGATTTTTATATTCATAACGGGGTATTAAGAAGCACTCTGATTGTTGCCGTTATGGTGAACAGGTTATGAAAAAAAACACTTTGAACTTGAGGTGTTAAGGGGTTAGCCTACTGCTGTTATCTGGGTTGCTTGGGTTTTTGACCGAAGTTTTCCTTCACCGGAGAGTAAGTCGCAAATTGTACAAAGTACACAATGTAGCTGGTTTGACCTAACTTGAACTCAAGACCGCACGGAATTCAAATTCAAATTCAATATTTCTTTATTCAAGTAGAACAATAAACAGTACTTTCGAATCGTCAAGCATCTTAATTTTAACCACTTAATAAACATACACATAATAATACAATATATAAACGATACTTAAAATACATGCACATAATGTGACTCTACCACCGGCGTCGGAAGGTTGTTTCTACTGAGAAGACCCGGCAAGAAACTCAGCAGTTACTCTTTTTAAATCGTCCAATGTTTTACAGTACAAAGTGAATGTTTGAATAAACCAACCAAGTCATACAGTTTTGACATGAAAATAAATAAAACAGGAAATTAACAAGTTAACTTGGGTAAACTAAGTAAACTTGAGCAGACCAGTTCCCGAAGGTGGCACCTGTTCACAAGTTGACGTGTGAGCCAGCCATCATCCCACTCAACCATATTTTAGGGAATGGAATGACCCGTCACACAACGCCACCACCCCAGAAACATTTTGGTGAGCATGACTAGCTCGAGTTACTCATAGTAAAACAAAAGACAAAAGAAGCTACTGTATATCGAACCTGAAGGACTGAGTGTGATTTTGAAGTTATACAGGGTGTCCCGAAACGTGACGTCAAGCGGGCACGGGATGATAGGCTAGGTTTTAACGGCTCTGGGAAAAATAAGGAAAAAAATCTATGTCACTTGGTTTAGTAATAATAATAATATTTTTGAATTTTTTGGAAATCGACACCCTTGACTAAGTTTTCATGTACTGTACTCACAAATGACCAAATTTCGCAGCGTTTTATTTTTTTAATTTATTCTAGAAAACTATGCTTTCGATTATAGTCACTTTTATGATGATCAATTTTGGACATTTAGTAAAAAAAAATAAAGTTCGACTGAGTCATGGTTAAGAATTTTTATGTCAGCTAACTTCGTCCCTCATTTTCTTTAAAAAACATTACTATAGCATGCTTGGCAAGTCATCTATAAAAATAGCCCATTTAATCAAGATTTCAAAAAGGTAAAATACTTACCATTTCCTTGTCTTATCTTTCCAAGAAAAATATTATGAACCAAAATGGGTCGTTCAAAACTTGAACTAGGTGAAGTCTATTAGTATGCCTTACTTGGATGATAAAAGAAAAAATGACCGTAGGTTAGTGGCAGCGGCAAAAATGAATTGCTTGCTGTTGCTAAGCATTCCATGATTGGCCGGTTAATGTGATGGGGACCAGTTTGATTTTTTTTTCATAGTATCTCCGTACACATGACATTAAGCAGTTGTCCCCAGCTGAAGGTGCTAGCAGAAGTCAGCTGCGAAACTTATTCAGAGGCCTTAGGGCGCCTTAATATCATCTGACTACATGGCTGAATAGTAGATCTGGTATCTTGTTTTTACGGTAAATGCCACATCACCCTTACCATTTTCGTTCAGTCCTCCTTACATACATACATACATAAACGGCCTATATCCGTCCCACAGCTGGGCACAGGCCTCACCTCAACTATAAGGGTGGGCGCTAGCCATACTCTAACACGCGGGCTCAGTGCGGATTGTTGCAGGAGTGTAAATTCAGTGATATAAAAAAACTCAGATGTCATCAAGCCGCCCTAAGGCCTTCGACTAAGCATTAACATCTAACGATGCCAAACGGGACGAACTGCTTAACGTGCCTTCCGAAGCACGGAGATGTCGGAAAAATACACTACTAGTCTTCCTTGCTCTATTGCAAAGAAATGTCATTCAGCAAGAGCGAGATAAAAAACGGAAATAGGTCATCCACACTTAGCTCACTGTGCAGACGTGTTAGAGTATGACATTGTTGCAATACAGGATAGTTTCGTTGAGCGTAATCGTGAACGTTAAGCATAAGTCTGACCTCAACTGGTGACACTTATGCTCAACACTGGGCACACGCAACGTCTTCCCGGACCAACCGCTTAACGTGCTTTCGAAGAACGGAGAAGCTATAAAAGATATTTTAATTTTTTTTTTGGAGTGGTCACCCATCACATTAACTGACCAATCATGGAATGCTTAGCAACAGCAAACAATTCATTTTTGCCGCTGCCGCTAACGTACAATCACTTTTTCTTTATTATCCAAACAAGGCATACTGTAGACTTCACCTAGTTCAAGTTTTGGACGACCCATTATGGTTCATAATATTTTTCATGGAAACATAAGACAAGGAAATGGTAAGTATTTTACCTTTTTGAAATCTTGATTAAATGGGCTATTTTTCTAGATAACTTGCCAAGGATGCTATAGTAATGTTTTTTAAAGAAAATGAGGGACGAAGTTAGCTGACATAAAATTCTTAACCATGACTCAGTCGAACTTTATTTTTTTTTACTGAATGTCCAAAATTGATCATCATAAAAGTGACTATAATCGAAAGCATAGTTTTCTAGGATAAATTAAAAAAATAAAACGCTGCGAAATTTGGTCATTTGTGAGTACAGTACATGAAAACTTAGTCAAGGGTGTCGATTTCCAAAAAATTCAAAAATATTATTATTATTACTAAACCAAGTGACATAGATTTTTTTTCTTATTTTTCCCAGTGCCGTTAAAACCTAGCCTATCATCCCGTGCCCGCTTGACGTCACGTTTCGGGACACCCTGTATAATGCAAGGCTGTTGGGTAGTTTATAGGAAACAATATAAATTCACAAGAAACAAACAAATCAAATGTTAGTCTAAACTGTGGTACAAAGTATGATTTTGAAGTTATACAATGCAAGGCTGTTGGTGAGTCTATGAAAAACAACATAAATATAATAATTTACTCATTAAGTGTGGTTATGTTAGGAGCAAACAACAAAAATAAAGTTATTATAACGTTTGTTTCCAGACGTTGACGTCCTCTAGGTAGTCCGACGTCTTGAACCAGGAGTCCAGATGCCGACCCCATAGTGTTTAACCACGCCAGGATGCTTTCTTGTTTTAGAAACCTTCTATATCAAACTTCAAACTTTTATTGCATTCATCTTGTACATTACAGGTCTTAAATACAGTTTTTGGTTCAGAACAGGAACCCTGTAAGGCCACCGCAATCAAAAAAATAAGTGAGATATCAACAAATTACAATTACAAACACTTATGACTCTTCATTAAAAAACTCTGACAGAGAATAGTAGCTTTTACCAATTGGATATTGCTTTAGATTTCTTCTGAATTTAATGATTTTTTCTTTTTTTTGCATATACATTAGAATTTTTTTGAATATTTTTACAATCATTCCTAAAGGACCCGATTTCACCATCTTCAATTTTGAAATAGGAAGTGCCAGTTTTTCTTATGGTGTTAAGTTTTTTGGACGCACATATAGAGGAAACAGTTCTAGGTTCTTTTTAACGAAAATAGAAGCCGCCAAAATAGAAATACAAGTCATTGTTAGGATATTTTGTCACTTCTGTAATATAAATAGTTTCACTGCTTCCGTACTATTTCCCTACAGTATGATGCCATATTGGTATCTTTTTCAGGAGTAGAAGTTGAACACCTTAACACTACCACACACCCAACGGTGTGTGGTAGTGTTAAGGTGTTAATAGTGGTGTGTTGTACCACAGTTCTCTAATGGGATATTCAAATTGTTGACTTTCAATTCATTGAATCGACGTTGTATTAGCGACACCGTAGTAATTAATCGGCTAGTAAACTTGATCTATTCACGTGTACTAAGTGTGTTGGAGTAACAAAGTGCTTTGTAAATGCTTCACTGTCGCTAGTTCAAGATAAGTGGCGGATTCAATATTAACTGCTTTGAATTAATGATCAAACGAATTTACCGTAAGTGTTAGTATATACCACCTACTTATTCCAGAAACGCGAATATCTTTTCTGTCATATTCGCTCACAGTATTAACCGGCCCTAATATACCAGGGTTAGTAGGTAGTTTGAAGTTTCTTTAAATATTTATTGCAAATCTATACTTTTTCGAAATAATTGACAAAGATACTCTGTACAGTGACACTGGAAAAATACTAACACAACGACTGTGTACATAATTAGTAACATCCATGATAGAAAATAATTTATGAACCAATTCTAAAATGGTGTGTCAAAGCTTTTAATTTAGTTATCTTTAGCATACTAGATGTCGCCACTGAGATAGGCCATTTAAATCTAAAGGCATCAGGCGTATATACCTCCGTATGTTGTACGTTCGTTGTATGTTGTACCACAGTTCTCTAATGGGATACTCGAAACATTCAATTCATTGAATCGACGTTGTATTAGCGATAGCGTAGTAATTAATCGGCTAGTAAACTCGATCTATTCGCGTACTAAGTGTGTTGGAGTAACAAAGTGCTTTGTAAATGCTTCACTGTCCCTAGTTCAAGATAAGTGGCGGATTCAGTATTAACAGCTTTGAATTAATGATACATAATTGAAAATGATACAGCGACATAGGAAAAAGTATTTACGCAACGACTGTGTACACAGTTAGTAACATCTATGATAGAAAATAATTTATGAACCGATTCTAAAATGTTGTCACATAGCTTTTAACTTAGTTTTCTGTACCATACTTGACTAGATGTCGCTACTGTGATGGGTCATTTAAATCTGAAGGCGTCAGGCGCTTAAATATAAAAGATATATACACCTACCTTAATAATACGAGTATTTTCATATTTGATCGATTACCAGAAATCCAGGCCGAAACATCTTATTTGCAAAAATGTTCTTCCACTTGGATACGCCTCTAAAAAAACTCGTCATAACCCGCCTCATTACTCAAGAGGCAATGTTTCAATCCTGTTATGTGCGCACTAAATTGCTTTGGCACCCAACAAAGGCACTTCATAAACTTGCTGCTCTATTAACACTGTGTAATTGACCAATAGCAATTAACGTGATCTATTTACATTGTTGTGCGTCTATGGGTGCATTCCACTTAGCTCACCTATGCATGAAGATGCTGTAGGTAGTCGTTAGCTATGGTTTTGACTGCGAGTTATGGACAGGTGAAGAGGAATGGTGTTTCTTGGCACTGAGGGTTTTCTAGCTGATTTTTGTCTCCGGCAGTGGGCAGGCAGTTTTTAAATGTAGGCAAACTCTATACTGAAATGTAATGAGTTTCAGGCTCCATTATACAATTATCTATTTAAAGCCGAATTCTTATACACAAAAGCAAGGTTGACCAGCACTTACGAGTAAAGCTGTCACTTTCAATTCTATAGCCAATTTGCGTGATGGCACGTGTTTGAAGGTGTTCTCAACCTTGATTGACGTTTGTGAGTTAGGGGTTAGCAATTTTGAATCAATTTTCTATAATTTAAATTATGAGTGTTTCTAAAATACATAAATGTTGTTTGTGTTTGTTACAGTGTATATACGGATGTTACGTACACTCCGCCATCCTGCCCACCTTTCACAGACGATGTTACTGGCTGTTACAGGTATGTATCTCTTCTTTACTGAATACATCATCATTACAAGTAGGGACTTTGAAGGACATAAAAACTTCATCTTTACGTAAATCATTTTCAAATAATGCGAATATAAATAAGTTAAAATATGCTTCAAAAGTAAATGTTTCTTTTAAGTATTTGTAGGACTTGCTGTTAATACTAAATTACTTACATTCACCTTCATTATTTTTCTTGTAACTTGTTTCCAATAACTAAAATTGATCAGCAGAAGTAACAATAACGACCGAGAGATTATTCGTACATTCTGTTATTTCTAAATATAAAACCAAAGAAACGTGTTTTTTAACTGTTTTTAAAATAGTTCGGGTTGTGATCACTGAACCGCACGCAACTCATTTTTTATCAACAATTGGCGTAGGTACCCGCTATACCTACTCGTAGAACCACAAGTTAAACGAGCGTAAGACGTTTTATTATTGTATTGTTAACGTTTGACGTATTATTAACTCTGTATGAAAGCAATAAACGCGTTTTTAATTTAATTTAATTTATCTTATGGTTCTAACTGCCATCACTAGATGGCAGTCATAAACTGCAAATTATGTCACTAGCTTGAGTTTCTGGTTTAACATTATGAAGAAAAGTTCTTCCACTCTTCATAATACAAAATTCCATTCCCAAAGTCCATTACTAAATATCTTGACCAGTTCTCAAGTAATAAATCTCGTTTTGCAATCCGTTCGCTTTTCAGCATCCATTGCTCGTCTCAGCGAAATCTCTCAACTTAATTCATACATCCCATTCAAGATATGATATATGAAATCTTTGAAATCTTTCAAGATACATTTTTCAATTTCACGAGTTCCCAGTTCCAGCCACCTTGTCGCCGTTAAGAAAATATGAATCGTAGTATTCACGATATCGAGACATGTAAGGCTCGGCACACACAGAAAGCTTGTCGTTTTTCATCAGATGTGGTCGTCTAATCAAAGATTCAATAATTATAATGTTTTCTAATAATTACGCGAACACTATATATTGAATTAAAACGACTTCACGGAACCCGTGATCATGGCTGCTGTAAAGTAGTCAAAACGCCGAGTTAGAAAATAAAAGACGGCAAGTATAGATTCCGTAAAGTTGATTTATTTCGATCAGTAATTATATCTGAAATATATATTTATAAAGTATGATTAAATTTGAAATGTCCTTGGCTCAGTTAGCACAGCGTATCGGAAACGATCACCGCTGCTAAACTACGTACTCTATGTGTGGTAATGGGATGGGTGGGAAGGGTGTTGGGTTTTTTGGAACTTTTATATGATTTACTGACACTAGTTCTATTACTAGTTCCATCATGGAACAAAGTGATGAAACCAGTTTTCAATGAGGCCAACTGGTAGGCCTTCCAATATTTCATAGAAACCCGTATATGTGAAAAATCAGATGGCGTCGCTAGATATCAGTTGTTGAAACTAGTGGGAAGCCTTAGAGCGGCTTGATAACATCTGATAGTAAGTTTAATCATTAGCCTTACTTATGTAGCCTACCTAGATAGGTCATACATTTTATCATAGCAGTCGGCGTGCGCACGCGCCGCGCGCCGAGCAAGACTGGCGAGCGCAGCGGCCCATGGGCAGTATTTACGTGTCGTCCGCTCTGACGTCACAAGCGCGGGAGCAGGACGTACGTTCACGCATCCCTCTCAAGATCCACTCAACTTTCAGCTGGTCAATGACCCTCTAATTGTAGAATAATTTCTTGTATTTAAGTAAACCAAAATTGACAATAAATACTCATTATTATCTCGGCATTCGGCTTTCACTCATCTCCTTACAAGCAGCTACATTGGTGACCCCGCAAAAAAAATGAACACCAGCAACGAAATTTTGGCAGAAGAAACTCTCCACAAAGAAGAAATGGCAGCGGTCTCCCTGAAAGCTCGGATACCACAATTCTGGCGCCATAAACCGAGACTTTGGTTCGCTCAATTCCAGTCAATCGTTAATAATCAGAAGATGGGAGACGAAGCTAAATTTCATCTCGTCGTGGCACAACTTGAACTTGCTGATATCGAACAAGTTGGTGATATATTGTTTTCACCGCCGGAAGACAACAAATATGAAGCCCTGAAACAACGATTACTCTCGGTCTACGAAGAATCAGAAACCAGACAACTTCAGAAGCTGCTCGTAGAGATTGAACTCGGAAGCCAAAAACCTTCTCAACTGCTCAGGAAGATGCGTGACCTAGCACTCGACAGGGTTCCCGATAACACCCTAAGAATCATGTGGACCGGACACTTACCTCCATCAGTACGCGCCGTTCTCGCTATAAGTACGGAAACGAGATTGGATGTTCTCGCTAGTATGGCAGACAAGATGACAGAACAGACTCAAGAAATTGGCTCCATATGTTCCTGCTCTGCAAACCCTAAGCCAGCAACAAATGAAGATCTCATCAACAAAATTGACGCTTTGTCAAAAGAAGTCGCATCATTAAAAATGGAACACACACGCAAACGCGGGCCGTTTCGGTTTAATAACAACAATCGAAACCGTCCCCGTTCGAGATCATCGAGCCGAGCGCGGAACGATCCATTATGTTTTTATCACCGAAAATTTGGGAAGAACGCGTATCGATGCCAACCCCCTTGCGAGTTCAAGAAAAATAATAACAACAATAATGACGCATCGTTAAACTAGCATCGACTCAAGCAACGACGGGGGCTGGAGTCGACGAAATCTCAAACCACCGTCTGTTTATTCAAGACAAGACCTCGGCACTATACTTTCTTATCGACACCGGCGCAAACGTTTCCGTGCTACCCGCAACCCAGACCGAAAAAAGGAAGATCGCACCGAGTAACTATCTATACGCGGCGAACGGTTCATCAATAGCTGTTTACGGCGAAAAGACAGTGGCGCTCAATCTGGGCATGCGTCGACCTTATAGATGGACATTCGTCGTTGCAGCTGTATCAAGACCAATATTGGGAGCCGATTTTCTTCAACATTATAATATCGTGGTGGATTTACATGGAAGGAACTTAACTGACAAGCAAACAAACCTGTCTACAAAAGGCTGTTTAATACCTACAACACAAAGTAGTGTACGAACACTAGACAACAGCCAACCGTACCACGATCTACTAGCCAAGTACCCAAACATTACCAGACCACGCCTAGACCACCCTGTAAACAGTGAAGTCGAGCACCATATTGAAACAA
This sequence comes from Udea ferrugalis, assembly GCA_950022985.1. Lineage (NCBI taxonomy): Eukaryota > Metazoa > Arthropoda > Insecta > Lepidoptera > Crambidae > Udea > Udea ferrugalis. Next base: position 15,043,158 of record OX465527.1, on the reverse strand, counting down.
CGGGACCGCCAGTATTCTGTAGAGCAAGACCACTACCACCACTGAAATACAACGTGGCTAAAAGAGAATTCCAGCAAATGATGGAACAAGGGATCTGCAGACCCTCCAGCAGTCCATGGGCAAGCCCATTACACTTAGTACAGAAAAAAGACGGTCAATACAGACCCTGTGGCGACTATAGAAAACTTAACGCAGTCACTATTCCGGACCGATATCCCGTACCAAGACTTCACGATTTCACGTATAACCTAAAAGGCAAGAAGATTTTTTCAAAAATAGACCTGAAAAAGGCCTACTATCAAATCAAAATTCGTGAAGAAGATATCAAGAAAACAGCAATCATTACGCCTTTCGGCCTATACGAATTCACTAGAATGTGTTTTGGTTTGAGAAACTCTGGCCAAACATTCCAGCGGCACATCGATGACGTCATGCGAGGCCTCCCTGTCTTTGCTTTCGTCGATGATATTCTCTGTGCTACGGAGGATCAAGCTTCACATAAACTATTACTAGAAGAAGTATTTACAAGACTAGAGAGAAATGGTCTGCAGATTAATGCAGCCAAGTGCATTTTCGGCCAAGAAAACATTGAATTTTTGGGATATTATGTCAACTCGGAGGGAATATCACCAACTACAGACAAAGTTAAAGCCATCGAAGCCTATCCACGACCCAGCACTATTCACGAGTTGAGACGATTTTTAGGGATGATAAACTTTTACCGCGAAAACATCCCAAACGCTGCATTGCATCAACATTCTTTGAACAAATATATGCACAACTCGAAGAAAAACGACAAAACAAAGATCGATTGGAACAGCGAAGCAATTCAAGCATTTGAGGAGTGCAAGCGGGACGTCACTAACGCTGCTCTTCTCTCACATCCAGCCTCAGACGCCCCTCTCGCTCTAATGACGGACGCCTCCAATATGTGCGCCGGCGCAGTATTACAACAAAAAATTGAGGGTAAATGGAAACCTCTCGGATTTTTCTCAAAAAAATTCAGCGAAGCTCAGCAAAAATACAGCACATACGACCGCGAACTGTTATCCATTTACATGGCAGCTCGACATTTCAGAAGAATGTTCGAAGGTCAGGACCTGGTCATCTACACCGACCACAAACCATTAACGTATGCATTGACGGCAAACAGCAAGAATGAAACTCCTCGCCGAACACGATATTTAGAATATATCGGACAATTCACATCTGATGTTCGTCACGTCGCAGGCAAAGACAACGAAGTCGCCGACGCGCTCTCACGAGTTGATGAAATATTATGTCCCTCACCGATTGAATATTCATCACTATCAGAACAACAAATTGAAGACAAAGAATTAAAAAATATGTTGAGGAATAAGAAGCACCAATTCAAAACTATCATCATGCCTGGCACTTCGATACCTATCATCTGCGAAACGGCGACAGGCACCGCCCGCCCCTACCTACCACCTGAGTTCCGGAAGTCAGCCTACCAAGCACTTCACAATCTCAGCCACCCTGGAATAAGAGGAACGAGGAAATTAGTAACTAGACGCTATTTCTGGCCATCTATGAACGTAGACATTCCAATCTGGACTCGATCCTGCATCCCCTGTCAACGTTCGAAAGTACAGCGACACACGCAAGCACCATTGGCGCAGTTTGAGAAGGTAGATCGGTTGTACCAAGTTCATATAGATATTATCGGGCCCCTTCCTACGTCTGATAATTATCGATACTGTCTAACTATGATTGACAGAGCGACAAAGTGGCCAGAAGCGTATCCTATGGAAGAAATAACAGCAGAAAAAGTAGCTGATACCTTTTATCAGGCCTGGATATCAAGATTTGGGTGCCCCGCCGTTATAACCACAGACCAAGGCAGACAATTTGAATCGGAAATATTCAAAGTTCTAACACAACGCCTCGGTATTCACCGCACACGAACCACTGCATATCACCCGCAAGCCAACGGAGTCATCGAACGTTGGCACAGAACATTAAAAACAGCCCTCAAGGCTCGCCTACAAGAAAACCCTAACTGGACGCGTGAGCTACCTACAGTTCTGTTAGGCGTGCGGACAGCTATAAAAGAAGCCACGGGATACAGCGCAGCCGAGCTACTGTATTGCCAAGCCCTCCGTCTGCCAGGTGAATTCTACGGCGAACCTGCGATATCACTCACGTCATCACAATTTCATAACAATCTATCAGACGCAATGCACAGATCGCAATCACAAAAAACATCGTCGAGAACTACGTTCGTGCACAAAAACCTAAGTACATGTACGCATGTATTCGTAAGAAACGACGCCGTACGAAAACCGCTAACTCCAACTTACACTGGGCCGTTCAAAGTCATCGATCGAAACAACAAATACTTCAACATTCAAATGCCACAACGACGAACAAACATCTCAATCGAACGACTCAAGCCGGCATTCATCATCAACACTGAAGCACACACCACGAACTCTGCCGATTCTTATGCCTATGTAACCAGAACAGGAAGAATTTCCAAGCCTCCAGTACGCTTCGCTGAGGGGGGAGTAATGTAGCCTACCTAGATAGGTCATACATTTTATCATAGCAGTCGGCGTGCGCACGCGCCGCGCGCCGAGCAAGACTGGCGAGCGCAGCGGCCCATGGGCAGTATTTACGTGTCGTCCGCTCTGACGTCACAAGCGCGGGAGCAGGACGTACGTTCACGCATCCCTCTCAAGATCCACTCAACTTTCAGCTGGTCAATGACCCTCTAATTGTAGAATAATTTCTTGTATTTAACCACTCCATCGTCACAGCTAAATACCTAATGTCTACTCACCTGTCACATCGTTAACGCCATATTGATTTTTTCTGTTGCGAATTTATGCGAATTTTCCGAGAATTATTTGCTAATTTTCCGAATAGGATCGCAAAATGATAAACACACAGACGAAAAGCTCATTAAATAAGCGTTTATACTGAATACAGACTAACGTGTTTTTATTTTAAGCAAATTAATATTAATTGGTGGAATTTAAAAAATGGCGAAAAAAAATCACTTTTTTCGACTTTCACTTAACTATTTTTTTTTGTATTTTAAAATCAAATCTGTAACCTGTTTTCACTGCATCTGTATAATACACAAATTATTAATTATTTTGAAATATATTACAGTGTGTAATATGTAATAATCTATTTACAAGTTTATTTTAAACTTATAGCATGCACTTATTATCATAACATAACCTCAACATGAACTTTTGACTTTTTATTTTTCTTACTTTGACGTCTTGTAGGGACGGTCCGTTGTTGCCAGGTCGATACAAATATCATAGACAAATTGTAGAAAAATATTCAATTGAAATAGTAACAGCAAAATTGATTCTGAACGGAAAATGAGTCACCTCTCAAGTGCCTCAAAAACTGGTAGCTAAAGCTACCAGTGACAGTTGAGACGACATTGGCATTGGTAGCTCAAGTTACCAGTGACATTTGAGTGGTTAAGTAAACCAAAATTGACAATAAATACTCATTATTATCTCGGCATTCGGCTTTCACTCATCTCCTTACAAGCAGCTACACTTACATGTAACCTTGCCTTAACTCTTCGATAATCTGGACTGAGACCACGAGTTGGAGTATGGCTGGCACAACCTCGTAATTGAAGTGAGGTGTGGGTCGAAACCGCAACCCTTAGCGTCTAAACAGGCGCTTGTAACCACAGCGCTAATCCGATCGTCAGTTGTTTGTTTGCCTGTTGTACTCGTATGTACCTGTTTACAGTATTGTATACAGATACATACGAGTATTGCTGCTTGGAGAACGAACGGATTTATACATTTGATAAAGGTGTTAGTCTATTTACTAATGTATTTCGGCAGTCATCGTATTTCCGAACACAAACGTTTGCTAATTTAAGAATCAAAAAAGTTTATTTGGCACAAGAATAAAATTAAAATGCAATGAATTTAAAATAAAAAAAAGTTTAAACTAACCTAACTAACTAATCGGTGTTTAGATTAATTTAATTTAATTAATAAGCCCTCGCGCAGCATTTTTCGGTGCAACGCCAAGACGCTGACCACGATTTTTTCATGTCCATGAATCGTTGGCTTTATCAAAGGGACGTAAGCTTGGTTATTAATATTTTATTCAAAAGTGACAATCAATTAAGATAATAAGGAAATTCCGACTTGCTTCACTATCCGCTAGTGACGTTGTAGCTTTTTACGATATGCTTTTCATAGAACGTGCAATCATTTACGCGCGGCTGCGTCAGCAGAAACTTATGATAGAAAACTTTTGTCTCTACTCAGACCCTTAGAAGCCAAGCTTAAGGTTCACAAAGCTACACAAAGGAAGTAGCACTCTTTAGCAAGATCATCGCTATCTCCGATGACAATCATTGATTCGCCTCGCTCCATGTACATTAGCATCTTTACGAGATTGGTGGTACCACGAATTGCGTTCCCGCTATTTGTAATATATCTCCCGGAATCGTTCGGATATTAATGGAATAACCAGGAATTTTCCAATTTATACGAGCTAAGTCTCGTGGGACGCTAAGTAAAAGTTTTTATTGGAGCGGAAACTGGTATTCGTCGTATAATATATTTCCATTTGAGGTTTTATTACTTGTGTGTTTATTGAGGACTCAATTTGCCCGCGGTTTGGCGTACGTTGATAAATATTTGAGGTTTTGTTAAAAATTACTACCGTTAGTTTTGTGTACCCAGGAGCGTCGGCCAATCTTATGAAATGTGTGTCAATCATCTCTCTACATGCTGGCAGTGACATATCTTCGTTTTTTAAATTTTTAATTCCATAAATAATATACACAGGAAACACCCAGACCCAGTAATAAATAAATGAATTACCATAATATTACCTATTCAATCAATCAATGGCCTTTTTTGTCTTTTACAGACGATTCATGCAGTGACGTTAGTTAAGGCACTTTCTGTTCTGTCTAAAAAGGCCTATTCGCAAGCGCACAAACCACATTTGACGTCGTAATGCCCACGATGAAGCCTGGTTTATATATTACTTTAAATATTACCTATTACAACAACGGTATTCCAATTAATAAGCGTTCAAAGTTTATCTCAGTGCTTTAACTAATATAGCTATACGAAGTTCAACTCACCCAGATACATATTTACGGAACGCATCGCCACCTGTTACCTCGAACGTCACCAATCAGAAATTTAATTATCACCTGAATTTTAAATGCCAGTCCGGATGTGATGGCATTTCCAAATAAAGCCAATTTGATTTATTTGATATTATTGAAACTGTATTCTGATTTTACATTCAATAGGTTTGCTCCAAGTGCTTTTCCTAATACCTTTATGAATTGCACCTCAAGGTTCTATTCCACTAAAGATATTATGCTATCAACTATGCTACGAGAATGTATAATTTCAGCTGCGAACAAATAGTTTTTGCTGTTAAGGTGGGGAGAAATAAAAAAAAATGAGCTGTGATGATACGCATCTCGCTCAAGCATACAGTATGCATAGTAGCATGTAGAATTAGATAACCGTATAAAAACCTAGCTAAGTAGAACCCGTTACCACCAGTGGCATGCTGTGTAGTAGTGCACTAAATATGATTGGTGGATATCAAACTGCTCTCTAGCAACTTGGTATAGCTAGTGTTGCCAACGAAGTATTAAGCTCCCCACTAGAAATCTACTAATATAAATCGCAAAATGGTCCACTAGGTATCCTTTTTTTCGGTAGATTTTTGGTCATTGCGAAAGAATATACAATTTTTAAGACACATTCATTAAATACATATCAGTAACTAGCCACTGAAATCAATCTTTGTCAGCTTATAGGAAAATCTAAACTACCAGATTTTGTTTAAAATTCACTAAGTTGGCAACACTGAGCCTATTGATGGGAATCAACCTAATCGCGGCATTTACAACGCATCGCCACCTGTTACCCTATACGTCACCAATCAGAAATTCAATTATCAGCCGCATTTTAGATGCCGCTGCGGATCTGCTGGCATTTTCAAATGCCGGTTCATTATAGACGCGATATAATGGCTCGTAAATGCTGCAAGGTTCCGAGGAAAGTTTTTGATTTGAAGTCATTTTGTTTTGAGGTTCGACGTTTGGCTTTTGTTTTTTGGTTTGATTGAACAGGGCCCCAAGTCGGCTAATTTTAGAACGCTTCAATTTAATCGTAATTGATTTTCAATCGGTTAGTTTGACAAATTTTCTATGAAATATTTACAAATTTGACAATCACTGTCAATTACGATTCAATTGAAGCGTCATAAATTAGCAGACTTGGAGCCCTGTTCCTTGGTAATGTTTGAGTTGTTGATGGACCATTAACGCTGAGTTGCTGTCAAAATATTTTGAGGTATTTGCTGCTTAAGGCAATCATAAATGAGTTTGATAGGTGCTCTATGGCATATCTTTAGATTTTAGCAAATGTTATGTTGACGACCTATTTACCGGAGTCTTTTCTGGAGATGCAAAATATGCCAGGTTTACTTCCCGTGGCTGCACAAAGGACTGTGGATAAATATAAATATTATATCATTTATTAAAAGCAAAACCTAGCGCTTAGGCATTGTCATATTTTATTATTATTAGTTAACCTCAGGCTTTCTAAGAACTATTTACCATTCAATGTTCTTTGTTTGTTTGGATTTCACTCTTTATTTCAAAATGTTCTCCGTTTAGCCGAAATTCACACACAAAAGCAATAAAATACCAAAATGAGTTTTTTATTAGTTTGAACTACATTATATTACCACAGAGGGGCTATGAACGTAGTTTCACCCTCATTGTGTATGTTTACTTAGCCACCGCCAAAACTATGTCGTTCTAAGCACAGTTATAGCGAAACGAAACTAATTCTAAAGTTCGGAAGTTGACAATAAAGTCATAGGGTTGCCAAAACAAGACAACATTTTTTTTAAGTAGAAGTTTATTTTTCTACCAGAAATGAACAGTGCGAAAATGTATGTTGTGTTAATAGTTAATATCAATTCAGACATTGTTATTTTCACTTGGTGGAGGCCGTGTCAAAATATAAATTTCTGACTGGATGTTTTCAACACAGAACCAAAAACACCGCCCTTCTAAGCTCTGGTGTTAAGAGCTTTACGTTTGTATTGACCGTCATGTCAGCTCAAATAAATAAATATACAATATGCCTGATAATGTTCATAATAATGAAATTTAAAACATCACAGGCTTGAATAAATGCTCGAGTTTTGAAACGACAATGATTTTGTCATTTAAAGGTATAATCTACCTTTTAGATAGGCCTAACGAGGTAGTCAGATACAACATTCAATCCTTCAAAAATAATTATCTAACTGACCTTTTCTAATAAAGTCTTGAACGTGTCCAATATAGGTTCGTTCTATTTAAAGCTTCTCATACTAAAATGTGATTACCTCGCGGACGAATGTTGCAAGTAAAGTTATTTTGTAAACAAAATACAGTAGTCAATAAACGATGAAAAACAACCACAGCGACATATTTCAATACCAGAAATGTATTTACAATAACATTCACATCTTGTACTATAAATTAATTTTACACTGTGACATTCTCATAAAAGCTCGATTAATGTCATTTTGCTTTTAAAATGATTTAAAGGCTTTCGATAAAAAACTGATGATTTACATTAATAGCTTTTCGAAATGAAGATGCATTTTAAAAACTACTGCTGCCTTTTAATGAAAATTGGTTAAATGTTCTTGTTTTGATATTTAATTTATTTCAATTTACAAGTGCCTAGTGAAAACAATGATGTTTGATTGCTTATTTACTAACAAATTTCCGTTTAGATGGAAAGAGAGTATTAGACTTGAAAGGCATACAGAAAAACTCTAAGCATATTAATTATCCCAAATGATTAAAAACGGATCATACTTAATTGTTTGAAATCACATAACTAATCTTTCGTCAGCTATGCCCCTTAGTTAAGTACTGGACATGGCACAGGTGTAACCTCAACTATGAGGTGGAACGAGCCATACTCCAACATGCAGGCTCAGTGTGGATTTGTTAGATGGGCGTAAGGTTACGAAACAACCTTAAAGTCCGATGTCATCAAGCCGGCCTAAGGCCTCTGAGTAGGCTTAACGACTGACATCTAGGGACGCCAACCGAGAGACTGCTTAACGTGCCTACCGAATTATATATTATATTATAGGTCCTACCTACTACAACCATCTGCCAACTGCATTGAAAAATGAACCTTCTGACGAAGCATTCCGACGCCAGCTGAGAAATCTTTTGTTGGAACATTCTTTTTATAATGTAACGGAATATTTGAATACGCATTTTGATTGACATTTTTAGTAATTTTTTTTTTTAATTGTATTTGACTTGTGAATTTACCTATTGTGCTTTATTTTTTGTTATTCAATTTTTTGTTTTGTTTTTCATGTTGTTTTTGACATTATTATTTGACATTATTATTTGACATCATATTTTATTTATTATTTTAATTGCAATTATTCCATAACATTTGACGATCTCAATATTAATTACTTATATAGGACATTAATGTAATGTATAATGTTTTATTAATTTTGAGAAATAAATGAATCTGAATCTGAAGCACGGAGATGCCCGAAAAATACATCATACAATTTCGTCACCAATCTCATTTCCGACCCGGCATTGCTCTACAACAGCGATCGTCGCCGATCACTGTCAAAAGTGCGCCATGGGCACCTCAGTTATTTTATAATTTCAAAAGTTTACCACTAGCAATTAAAAGGCCAACAATATTTTCCCTCCCAAACTGCAAGTAGGTACAAGTACATTGTCGAGCAATGCTATAAACTCCGGCAATATTGTGTTAACAACATTCCCCATGTTAACATCCAGTTAATGAAAAACCACAATAACTATATAATAAAGCACACGTGTCGAGTGGCAGCCCTGGCGTGGCCATTACATAAATAATGGTGCAATGTTTATTGCCACCATTTCGAAGACAAATGGATAGTTATTATGGTGCACTCCGTTTTACATTCGCTCTTCGCGTTGAAAATTAAAATATTGTGTATTACTTATTTTATACGTAGTTTAACTGCGCTCGAGTCGATTTAGTGCTCGTTTTGGGTGTCTCTTGCTAGGGTTGTAACTATTGAATCACTTTGAAACATTTGAAAGACGTAACATTGTAATAGTTGCAAATGCAATATTTGTAATTTTGATTCACGGATTGATGAAAAGTTATGAATAAACATCAAACAGGAACTTTAGTTAAGTGTTAGTAGAAGCTCCAAATTTTAATTTTAATTAAGTGTATGTAATAGTTACTTCTCTCAAAGATTGTTCTTAATCAATAGTCTTAGTTGGACGGAGGCCTTTACTCAGATATACACAAGCATACTTTAATGACTTTATTTCAAACGGTGAATTACGCTGACTGCTGCCATCAAAAAGAACGGAACATACAGAAGCCCACATTTTGCCGAGTGGTTTTAAACTCTACGTAGTAAAGAGGCGAGGCAACCGCCTTTATCCGGGTTGCCAATCGATATTACGACAGCACTGTGTGTCACCGATACTGCAGCCACTCAACAACATAATATACCATTAAAGCGGGTTTTTCTGCTGATGCCGACAAGTTCTTTAAAACTATTTTTGAAATCCTATAGATTCAATTTTCTGTCTATTTGGAATGACACCAAAGTTGCCTCTTCATTTACATGTTTCCAATACCATGCCTAAAAAAATATACTGAACTTATTTTCGGCCCAATGTTTGAATTCACAATTTTACCACACCTAGGTAATCGTTAAGGTGGACGTAGTAGCGTTGCCTTATAAATCAAATACTATCGCAAAATGACACCAATCCGCTACTATAGTTCAATGCATCATCATCATCAGTCTGTTGCAGTCCACTGCTGAACATAGGCCTCTCCTTTTGCACGCCACTGTACTCGATCTTCGGCTGCTCACATCAATGAATACCTGTCCTTAATTCCAAAGTGATAACTCGCAAATTTGCTTGAGCTAGCCCTAGGACATCAGTCTCGCCCTGTGAGTGCACTACGTTGTTCATCGTCTTTTTTTAAGTCAAGAATGCTCGTTAACTGCATTCCTCGAAACAAATGGCTACAAATCTACGCGTAGTTTTAGAGATCCGCTACAGAACATGAATCATGTATTAAGTTAAGGGATTCTTCAATTTTATTGCTTTGAAAGAAAAGTTTTTTGCATACTACTACTTTTCAACTACATTTTTTCTGCTGTTTTAATTCTTATACTTGACGATAAAATGTGTCAATTAACATTCAATTTCATAGGCAAATATGAGCTTCAGTTAAAAAATCTGGTGAATAAATTCTGGCTATGAAGTATCATTATAGTTTATTGAGATCAATGAGGGAAAAAGCTAGTTAATATTTTCATTCATGATATAATAATATTTGTTTGCATCTCAACTCTTATTGAGGATGTAAGGTGCCGTGTTAGCGGAATTGTTTTATTTAATTTCACTAAGCAGGAACTTCTGCGGCGCTGTTCAAGATCTTGTGGCAAGGCAGCTACATTGGGTAACCAATAGGTTTAAAATTTCATAATTAATAATTATCTATTATCAAGGCTATTTTCGACCAAGAACTTTTCATTTATAAATAAGTACCAATGGAGACTGAACTTTGACGATGGCCATTTCAAAAAAACTGGATCTCAACAATGGTACTCTCATGCCAGAGAACAAAGATGATGTTCCACTTATTGTAGCTGGCCTAATAGCCCTTGAGAAGGAAGAACAAATTCTATCCAGGTAAAGTTATATGGAAACACACGCCCACTGTCCACGGTGTACTGTCGCACTTGGATAGCACTACATGGATGAATCTGCCAAACGCCTTAGAAAACGTCTTTGAACTCGAAGAAAACTTCTCAGTAAAAGAGATATAATCTTCCCCGTGACAGTTTCACAGTTTCAGTTCAGTCTCTGTTGTAATTTCGAGACTACCGTCAAATTTGTTACAAAAAAAACAGCATGTGCTTCATTAATTTCTTTTATAAACTGTTATTTTTACCACTTGTCAGTTGTTTATAGAGCGGTGTCTTAAATAATTCTCAAGTCGAACTTTCCTTCCTTGCAGAACCCCGATATAGTCCTGGTGCATTACCTGAATGTGCCGTACCCTGACGACAACAAGCTGGCCACTGTTGCGCCAAGTTTGGCGCTGTGGGCAGATAAGAAGGAATGGACGAAGGATGAACTGGTCAGCCAGCTTAAGCCTATGTGTAAGTTTTTATGTTCAGCTGATGAAATTGTTGATATTTGCTTTGCTGATGTTTGATGTTTGATTTAAATATTTCATTGCATTACTTATTTGTTGAGATTTCGTCATTAATCATTATCACTTGGGTCAATCAATATCGTCGGCACTTGGTATTTAATTCATGAATTTATTTCACTTTTATCAGAATTCAAAATATTCTACACATCGACTTAAAACTATATTTAACTAAACTACAATATTTTTTAACTATTTAGGGCAATAGGGCAATAGGGAATTTTAGCTAAAAAATTTAATACTTATAATTTTATGAAACTTCTCATCTTTTCTCTTTTATGCAAAATTGTTGCTAGGTGTATAATTTGAAGCCTACAACATCTAAACTTATATTAGTATTCAGTTCGCTCCAGGGGTAAGACCCTACGAGACTAACTTAGTATTTAAATGGTTTTCTTAAGAGCTTTCTTTTACTTAGTATTCTAAGACCGAAAATTATTTGGTCAGGTGTTACAAAGTAAAAGCAAACAGTATTATAGTAAATGAAGTTGTTAAATAAGTGTTACTTACTTACCCCCTTATTCATAAAAACTTAAACAGCTCTTATAGAACACGATAACTATTGTATCGCTTTGTCACTGTCATTCTTGTTGCTGCCGCCATTTGCGAGTAAGTGACAGAACACTTCAATAGCTTAAACAATGCGTTAGCGTTGCGTTCATTTTTATGAATAAGGGGGTTAGAAATTAGAGTCACAACACGATATTATCAAATATCCCTGAATACCAGTAATAGATACCAGATAATTTAATACTAAAATTATATGACTAGTCTGGGTTTAGCAAGAGATTGACAACTATTGAACCACATTCTGATTCAGCATATTCATTAGATCTAGTGCATTATTTCGCCTGCCTCACATACCGCCAATCTCACTAGTGGTTTCCTTAGGGCCGGCGCCCACTATCGGCATCGGCACGCTTCAGGATTTTATAGTGGCAAATAGCAATATACTTTAAAATTATGGCAATAAAGTTGAAATTTCCGTAATGTGTTCTCGTAATAACAAAAATACCGCTTGAGGCTGCCATTATGTTAGAGTATATTACTATTTGCCACCTTAAAATCCTGAAGCGTGCCGATGCCGATAGTGGGCGCCGGGCCTTACGGAGCATTTGTCCGAGATTTGAGAACTGTGAACGTACGTCGCTTTCCCGCGACGTGTTGACATCTATCGGAAGAATAGAATCTATCTTTGTGTTTGCTTTTTCCAAACGGCAAGAAAAGGTGCACTCTTCGAAATCGCTGCTGGGATCGTAGCCTATTTGTGAACTAGGTCAAGTTTAAACAGAACTACATTTAAAACCCGCTCTCATCAAATTTCAATTTAATCATAACGGAATAAGGAAGAGTATCGAAGTTTGAACAAAGATGTACCCACTTAGCAAATTACATAAATGTAGAACAATGGCAATCAACTCAAAACACGGAAAGTTACGTGCCCTCGGATGAATATTTATGAAATCAGCAGTTAAATTCAATTTCATTATGCAGCATAATCCTATCTCATCGTAAATACTGATAATCATTTCATTAATATTTGTCCAAGTTTCCACGTTGTTCATAATAGAGATTTCGGAATGAGTAACGATTTTGATTTAAATTTCATGTTTCGATTAAAATCATTAGCTTTTGTTGCTTATTTTAACTTTATTTTCTGTTGTATGAATGTAATTGTACGCTTTTGTTTTCAGTTTTCAGTGAGGATGAGCCGGATATCAACAGTGATTTGGAAATATCAGTAAGTTAAATTACAAACCAGACAGTAAAAACAAGGACTGATGTGAATTAACTTGCAAATATCTTTATCCAAAATATTAATGGCATAATTTCAAGCAAATGACTAATCAAATAATATATTTTCAGGGCAAAATGTTTCAGACCGCAGAGACCGTGGAGGCCATTGTTGGGCAGTTGATGGAAAAGCAACGTGCTGCAAGAGCTGCGGCACTTGCAAGGCAGTTAGAATGCGGCTGTCCAGACTCCACCTGCCAAGACTCGCGGACTTGCGCGCACCCTCTTCGGCGCATACAAGCCGCAAAGCCACCTCCTTCTGACCACCATGTCTCATCAACAACTGGTCCATCACCACGACCTATGTCGCAGCCACCTCGACAATACACAAGAGATCACAGACCTCAACAACAATCGGCCTCTCCTTTATTGCTATCTCTTGGCCAAATCCAAGGTGGTGGGGGCCTTTTAATCTTGAATGGAACCAGCAGTACTGCCCAACAGCATTCATCTCTAGTTTCACCTTTATCAGTGACATCATTCGTCTGTGAAGAACCTAGAGATAGGTATCGGCAGCAGTATAAACCAACTTTTGTGTTAAAAAGGGAAATACCCGATACTCAGCCAACGTCGTGTCTTCATACAGAAACGACCTATGAGGTGGAAACTAGAGTCGAAGAGAAAATAGAAATAGAAACTTTTGAAAAGAAAATTAAAATGGAACCGAAAAGTAGGAATCAAATGATAGCGAGCGCTCCCGCTACGCCGTCTCGGTACCCAGATTTAGTGGAACGCTTAGAGAGTAAGGTTTTGACGGATAACTGTGATGATACATTAGTATTACTTGGAACTGATGGAAATTTAGGATCTAGTGGATTTTTTGATGAAACGTTGGAATTGTCACATGAGGATATACAGAAAACGCTATCTGCGAATATGCCTACATGTGCACTAGACAGAAATGGTGTAAGGTCTTCCGATACGGCCAATGTAATGGTCTCAGGAATTGACACCATGGACTTTATAGAAAGCTGTGATGTGGTTGCGTCGCCTACGCATGTGGTTGATGATAATGTATTTGTGAATCTAGATGCTTTTGACATGCTTGGCGATTTCCCGGAGTTAGAAGTACTGGACCCTAGCACGATATCTACAAACCCTGTGGTAAGTTGATTTTGTTAAGCGTTAGTAGCCTTATTTTTAATTTTTTGTTATTTTGTTCTTGAAAAATGTGAACATTGCTCAAAATGTAGCCAAGTGATACTTTCCTGGTTCAGTTATTCTAGACAAAATGCATGGTTACAGAAAATGCAAATACAAAAAAATAACATAACTTATTGGATATTATTAGCTAAAATGTTTTTTTCCTGTCACCAACGTTATTAAGACTATGACCTTAAAGGTCATTTCCTTTCAGCAATCTTGCGGGAAGTCTCCTTTAGTAGATGACAGCAGCGAAAAGATGCAGACAGATTGTAGCACTGAAGGGACATTGAGTATAACGGACTACTCGCCAGAATGGGCATACCCTGAAGGAGGAGCAAAAGTCCTAGTGGCTGGACCTTGGACAGAAACGTCAGATCAGTACACAGTATTGTTTGACAACTTTCCTGTACCCTCAATATTAGTACAGAACGGTGTTCTAAGATGCTACTGCCCAGGTGAGGGACATCATTTTTGGATATCTCTTTAATAATTGTTTATTTTATTTATTCAACAAAGTCCACTTCTTTCAATTAACATGATTGAAGTAATTTATTGGTCTCATACAGCCAATATTGATATACGATTTTGAAGTATAGATGGATAATGGATAAATTCTGAATCTGGATGAATTCGCGTACTGGTTAGAAATGTAACTCACGGATTCATATTCTTACAGTTTTTCTGAAAGCAACTCAATGTTTTGTTGCATGCAAAAAAATACAATATTGAAAATCAAACTAATGTTTTCCACGCTTGAATTTCAGCTCACGAAGCCGGCTTAGCAGCTCTTCAAGTAGCTCGTGCGGGTCGAGTAGTATCAGACACTGTAGTGTTTGAATACAAAGCGGGCCCTGCGCCGGCGCCATCGTCACCTGCGTCTGCGCCGCTACCAACGCTAGATTTTAGACGGTTCACGCTGCTGCAGCGGTTACATCGGCTTCATGGGCGCCTGCAGGTGAAGAGTGAGCCGATAGACGATAGCAATCAGGTAATTCATTCATATCATCATTTACAGCGGGCGTAAACTGCTAAACATAGGCACACCGTAAGAAAAAAATGGAGCTGGTGCACACAAATATAGGTACGAGGTACCAAAGAGTATTCGAGAGATTTTTGTAAGGACCTTCAATAACTCCTAGAAAAAGACACGTTACTGCCTCGGTACATTTGAATTAATCATATCAGAGGCCCAGTTAGTTTATCAAACCAATGAGACCATAAGCTTACTTTTTAAAAAAAAAAATAGCGAAATTTATTTTTACTTGCTTTTGCACTATTATAGTTAAGTATAGACTCATGTCCTCAAAACAGTTTTTTTTGAGGTTTTTATTTTTCTTTCTTATTCATTTTGCTTTTTAACTCCTTATGTCATAACATAAGGATGTTTTTAAATTTCAGATCGAAGACGTCCAACTTTACTCTAACCCAAAATTTGAAGAGCGGCTGGTTTCATTCTGCCGGTCCTTGAGTTCTCGCTCTACCGGCACTTCTGAGGGGTTTACCACAGAGCCAGGAGAAGACGGTTCCACCATCTTGCATCTAGCAGCAGCACTAGGGTACACGAAATTGACCACGGCCCTGTTGAGATGGCAGCAGGACGACAACAGTTTAGCGCTTGAGAAAGAAGTCAATCTAGGAGCAAGGGATGTGGATAATTGTACCCCCTTGGTGAGTAACTACAAGACCCTATAGATTTTTCATTCTATTTGTCTTTAAAACCGATTTATTGATCCGTAGTAAAGGCACTTACAACTTGATAATTTTGATTGCCAAATAAAGTTTAGCATAATGCCTATCAGTTTCTCAACGTTAATGACGATACAGGATATATCCAGTTTGGGGTCATATTTCATCAGGAAAAGCCAAGGAAGTAGTCCCAGATGTAGTAATTCTTATTGTAACATTTGTACTAACTTCTCCCAATCAACCTACACTTCCAGTTATTAACTCCTACACGATGGTCATTTCAGATGTTAGCAAGTGCTGCGGGACACGTAGAAACGGCAGTGGTGCTAGCGCGATGGTCGGCTGGCACGAGGTGTGAGGCCGGCGCGCGCGCAGCCGCCGCGGCCGCTCGGCGCTCTGGGCATTCCAAACTTGCTGCTTTGCTGGATAGGATACACCCGCCACCTAGAGATGGCGTGTTTTTGAGGCCCAATAGTCACAGGTATATTCATCCTTTTACTTTTTACACTCGTATCTACAGTGTTTTAAATGTTATTGAAACGGAAGTTGCATTTGCATGCATTTCATATTTAGTACTTGTAAGTTGAACAATTGAGTTTTTATTTGAAAAATTTGTTATGAAAGACAATGTTAAGCGGTTGGCGCCAACCTGGGCGTCAATCGGCTAAGCCCAATCGAATGCCTTGGGGCAGTCTAATAACACCTGATGATAAGATTTGTCAGTAGCCTTACATGATTCAGCTAACAATCGCACTGTACCCACAACTTCGTAGTCGAGTACCCAGGAATGGGAAGTAAAAGCCCACGTTAATCAACAGACACCTTGATAAATCCGAATTAATACTCCGAATATTTTCAATTTCAGTTTATTTCAAAAAGGAAGAGCTGGCAGTCTTGAGAGTAACTTGGTGAAGAGGCCTTCAATAGACAGCGGGATAAATATGGCAGACGCATTCAGGTCTAACTCAGCCATCGACAAATCAGAAACTAGCTCCGCCAGGTAAGATATATTTTTATATTTACTCAAAACATATTACTCTGTAGTTGAGGATAGGTCGAAGTATGTTTTACAGTAAACTTTTATAGGTTACCTGTATCAAACCACCTTATATTGACCTTGCAATATATTAGATAGAGTGTGGAGCTGAAAGGTATGATGGCTGCTTCATGCGTCAACTCGTGTGCCACAGGTTTCACTATCGAAGGATAGTCTGCTCAGATTTACCTCACTTTTCTTTTAATTCTCTATTTCTGTTCAAGTTTTAACCTGTGATGAGTCTGTCAAATTGTTATAGTAACTGTTTTTTTCAAAGAAAATTCGCTGTGTTTCCTGCCGGGTCTTCTCAGTAAAAACAAACCGTCACCGTCGTGTCAAAATTAAATAACTGACACCTTTACCGAAATTCACTTTATAACATTTTTTAATATTGGAAAGTGTGATCTACATTTCAGTCTTTAGCCCGTTGCGATATGTATAATACTCGCTTAGATATCTTCGTTTTAGTAAATCTATTGACCATATATTACAACAAGGTTTGTACTAGAATTTCCGTGGAACAATTGAATAACTGGTAAATAAATTAAATAACTACATAATAAGGGACCCTACAATAAAAACAAAGTCAATAAGATACTTTGTTGAATTCTGCCACAACTCACTCCAAAACATTGTTACAAAATTTATTTGTGGCAAAATTGAATAAATGCGCTTGTTTAATTTTTCATTATAAAAATGATACTTAAACATAATTTTGAGATTGATAAGTGTGCTTAGTCAGTTTTTCCTGTTTAAAGTCGTGAATAAAAATCAAGCTTATATCAAGCAAACTAAATAAGTAATCCAAAAACAATAAAATTGTAACATGTATCTGAATCCAACCTCTGACAATCAACTTCAGATTACACCCAAAACAAATATTCGAATATGAAAATTAAAATAAATCAAGATGACTATTCCGATTCAACATCTAGCTCATTGACGTCAAGTTGAGCTGATGATGCAGGTAAACTTTTACGACGATACAATGCATGTAGTTCACGATTTTGAAGGCCATATTCAGTAATTGCAGCAGCAGGTGTACTTCTTGTTTGTAGACTAAGCTTGTTTAACGTATCTATGGATAATAATGCCCGGAAATTGATTTTCAAAACGTAAGCATTTGATTCTCAACCAAGCGTGGCCATTCCTGGCTACGGGGGCGGTTATGGTAACAGCGGAGCAGGGGGTGCTAGAAATCCCCGGGTAAGATCCAACTGCCACCATTGATGACTCGACCTGGCAACATTTAACTCGCGCACTCTGAGGCTCGACGCGAACCTCGTGGAGTTGGAAGAATTGATAAGTTACATTGGGATATTATTGGGTTATCTGAAGTCCGAAGAGAGGGGGGAGGGGAGGGAGGACTCGATAACCCTGCAGTCCGGTAACTTACTATACCACGGAGAGGGCGACCAACAGTCCCTAAGTGGTGTTGGGTTCATCTTCACAAGTGTATCAACAACGTGATCACTATCGGAAGTGTTTCGAGCAGGGTAGCGTACCTGATACTCAGAAAATCGAAACGACATTCGCTGAATGTCATTCAGGTCTACGCTCCGACTTCGAAACACGACGATGTCACGGTGGAGGCTATGTATGAGGAGATTTCTAAAGCCATGCATAGCCATAAAACCCACTACACAGTTGTGAGGGGGGATTTCAATGTGAAGTTGGGGCAAATTGGATTTAGGCAACGGAACAATAGGGGCCAGATTATTGCTGGCCGACTTCATGGAGAAGGAGAACCTCTTTATGATGAACTCTTTCTTCAAGAAGCCCGTAAACCGCAAATGGACCTGGATGAGTCCGGACGGTAGGGTCAAAAACGAGATCAATTTTATCACGACGAAGAAACATATATTCAATGATATCGCTGTGATCAACGCTGTTAAGACAGGAAGCGATCACCGCATGGTCAGAGGCACATTGAATATCGACGTTTAAGGGAGCGCGACTGATGACAACCACGCTCCGACCTATACCGGCTAAGATTCGCAAACCCTGCTTGCTTTCAGCTTCAAACCCGCTTCGAAGCTCTTGAGAACAGCAACGATGTGGATGTATACCAAAACGCCACCATGTCCGTCCGATTACAGAACCAGAAATCGAAACCAATCCAACTACAGCGAGGCGAGAGACAAGGAGACGCTATTTCTCCGAAATTGTTCACAGCTGAGGATATTTTCATGCTTCTGGACTGGAAAGGATGCGGCATTAACATCAATGGCGAGTACCTAACACACTTGCGATTTGCCGATGATGTAGTTCTTATGGCTGAGACCTTGGAAGACCTGAACATAATGCTCGAAGATCTCGGTAATGCTTCTTAAAGGAGAGAATCTTCGAGCATGTTGGGACACCTGGGACAGGCAGTCCAGTTAGGTTAGTCCAACTTCGA
The DNA here is from genome assembly GCA_950022985.1 of Udea ferrugalis. Classification (NCBI taxonomy): domain Eukaryota; kingdom Metazoa; phylum Arthropoda; class Insecta; order Lepidoptera; family Crambidae; genus Udea; species Udea ferrugalis. The sequence continues at coordinate 15,023,813 of OX465527.1, read as the reverse complement.
GAAAGAGATCTCTCGTCAAATTCAGCTCGGATGGGCAGCGTTCGGGAACCTCCGGCATATATTCGCATCCGAAATACCTAAATGTCTCAAGACGAAAGTTTTTGACCAGGGTGTGTTGCCAGTAATGAAATATGGGAGTGAGACGTGGTCGTTCACTATGGGTCTCATAAGAAGGCTCAAGGTCACCCAGTGAGCAATGGAGAGAGCGATGCTGGGAATTTCCCTGCTTAAACGAATCAGAAATAATGGGATCCGCGGGAGAACTAAGACAACCAACATCGCTCGAAGGATTGCATTCTTGAAGTGGGCGGTATACATAGCGCGGGGAACCGATGGCCGTTGGGGCGGAAAGGTTCTGGAATGGGGACCGCGTACCGGACGACGTTCCGTAGGCAGGCCCTCCACAAGGTGGACCTACGATCTGGTCAAGGTCGCGGGAAGCCGCTGGATGCGGACAGCGCAGGACTGATTGTTGTGAAGATCCTTGGTGGAGGCCTATATCCAGCAGTGGGCGTCGTTCGGCTGACATGATTACAGATTTTTTCACCAAAATTGCATAAATAAATGGATAAAACAAAACGAATAAATCAAAAATTAGGTCACTAAAAGAGAAGCAATATTAAATAAGCCCTCTTGTTCACTGGAAATATTCGTATTAGTTACTTCTTGGGTGTGGCAAAACTTGTTAAGTGACATACAAAAACTTGATAACTGCAACTTAGTTGTAAAAAAAGTGTGTGGCAAAACTAAATAATTACTTTTTTATTTTTCTATTTAAAACAGTGAAAAGTAACATCATGGCAGACTACTCAAATTATGAAAGTAAACCTGCTGTATAACATATCGAAAGATCCACAGTAAATTTTCTTCACCTTAAAAAGTTATTGCCATTTTTATAGAAAAAAAACACAAAAACGTGAATATCTCAGAGTTTTGGTTTTGTCAGTTATTTAATTTTGACACGACGGTGACGAAACATTCAACTACAGGCGCATTTTGTGCATGGATTTAGTTTATGAATCGTATTATAATTAAAATGTATTTTCTGCCGATTCAAAAGTAATTTAATAAAAATAATTTAACTAAGAAATGGTAATTTGATTTGTACATGTTCCAGGTGGGAACGAAGCATGTCTCTGCCACTTGACTCAGACAACTCCGAAGACAGTCTTGGCGATTCTAAGATGGGTCGGCGCATGGACCTCGCACTTTGTAAGTCTTGGACCAGGTTGTCAGTCCTCTTAAGGCCTCCTCGTCTAGAGAAGGTTGGCAGTCAGCTGGACATCTTTGCCTCTCACGATATGAACTCTTTAATTATTATTTAATACTTCTTTCATTTTCTTTGATTCTGTGATGGACTATAAGAGATAGTGATGGAGAGACTTGAATGGTATTGGAATACAAATGGTCAGGTGTACTACCCGGATTCAGGGATATCTTAAATGTCAAAGAATTATTGTAAAAACTAAAAAAGCTTCGTAGGAGAGAACGCCTATTTCTTAGCATTTTATGTTTAAAAATTCCAAAACTTTGATTTCTCCTTTACAATTTATTTTGTAATGCTAATATAAATGAATGAATTGAATGAATATTTGGAGCCATAATTTCAAAAAAGTAAAGTTATAAGTATAGACGATAAAATATACCGGTACCAAATATTTATAAATAATAAAATTATGCTTACGACCTTATCCCAAACGGTTTAGCAGAGGCACGCTATTTGCTGCCGTGATCGGAACATTCAAAAGCTTTTAATTTAAACCCCTGCGTGGCAAACACGTCACTGTTACCATTACCAAACTTCTCCATTTGTATACCAAGACAAACCACCATCTCACATCAGTATTCCGGATTAATTACCCTTCTGTTCCGCCTCGCGAGAGACAAGGCTCCACATAGGCAGTTCCGTTTCATTTGCTGAAGATTATTTATTTGTATCGGCACCGCGATTTTAAGGTTTAAGGAAGGTTTCGGTTTGATCACGTTTGGGAGTCGGAAGTTCCAGCGGCGTCGTCTGCAAGTTCTTCGACAAGCGAAGTGTGTTCTTTGAGCCAATTAGCACTGATCCACTTAAAGCATTGGCATTCTGCTTGGATATGGCTTTCTACGGAAGGCATATGAATATTATTTGAAAAAAAAAACATAATAAAATGCCAGATCAAAGATTCAGCCTTTCCAAATATTAGAACGTCTAAAATAAGACGTTAAGACGCTCACTAAGACGCTCACGCCCGCGTTGGCGCGAAAAAATATCACATCTGTGCCAAGGGTATAATCACCGAAAACCTTTTCAAACTTTAGACTGCAAATTAGGCTTTGCTGTAGAAATCTCCAGAAACGTACAAGAAAGTAAAAATTTAGAACGTCTCATCAGATGCTTTAAGTTAACAGCAAGGAACCCACCTCGCTTACCACACACGAGAAGATTGTTTAGGCAAACGGATAACAGGCGAAGATCAACGCCAAGAGTTGTTCCTGATAGGCGAATCCCTTTGTATTCCCCACGCTTACCTCGCTCGGGCGTCTTATTCAGGCGAGACCGCGTCGCGGCGCGCGGCGAGCCCGCTTATAGACGTGGAGGCGCTGTCCGACGGCTCACCGCCCGCAAGCCCGCCGCCACCCAAACCCCAAGGTCAGTCGCGACTCCGGAACGGTATAGACGACACCAGATTGGCTTGTTCTCAGTCAACTTGGTGTACTGGCAAAATTTTGCGTCGTTGACTTGACATTTCAAATTCAGTCGATGATCTTGGATGGCGTGTATACGTCGTTCTGAATGTAAATGGCACATGACAGAAATTTGTACAATAATATGATTTTTGTTGGAAATGATCAAGGCAATGGATGAAATTCGCCATTTACTTGTCTATAGAATTAGTTCAAAATTCTAACATTTTCATTAAAATTAAATGAAACTGGTTTAGTTCAATGACTGCCTAGAAGGATTTCTTTTAGCAAGAATATACCCAAATACTACTATGAAGTTTCAATGAAATAAATTAAGAAAGAAAAGAGTACATTTAGAAAACATTCAACAGTTTTGAAAAAAACGTAAAATATATAGTGTTTTAAAAATTGGTTCCAAAAAATGTGAACTGAATCTTCTCAGAGAAAGACTGATTATCAATACCCAATTGGCAGAATTGTTAACGACACAACTGTTCTATACTCTTTCGAGTCGCAGCTTCCCTCCGCTCATATCTCAATGTTGTGACTGTAGTAGTGCATCGCCGCTCTGGCCGCTCGGTCCTTTTCTTCTAACCAATGTTGTCTATATATCTCTGTCCCTTTCTGTCGCCAGTCTGTAGTCACGTATGTCGGTAGACCACTTGTAGTTTCTTCTGTATTTTTGTATCCTGTATCGAGTGGAGATCCCCCAGTGTTGGTGTTGTAGATTCCTATATAAGCTAAACTGAATTAGTTTAATTGCGTTGACTTTATCGTAAGCTCTGTTGAGATCTGTGAAATGCTTCAATTTCACTGTTAAAAATTATCTTCGGATTTATTGGCTAGAGTTAAAGTTCAGTTTAGCTTACTTGATGTTGTCAATCGATGTCGCTTTGAATGGTTCGTATTGGTCTATCCACAACCACAGTATCTTCAGACACATCCATATCGATTGGCTTTTCTTTTTCAATTTCAGTACACTTGAAGACAACGTTGTTAAAAGTCAAAACACTGTTACCAAGAATACGATACATGAAACACTGCATGATGGCTTAATTGCTTGCATGAATCGGTATATATAACGACAGCTTTTTATGTGTAGTTTTGCAATGATTATTATTAACACACCAGTGGGCTACAATTATTTTTCAAACGTGTGATGCAGGAAGTGTGCAATATTTTTCTTATGTTTTTCAATGTTTTTATACCCAGATATAAAAAAAAGAATTGACTAATCATACCTTGAAAGTTTATGACCATGAAGGAACCAGATGATTATATTATTATTAACCCTAAATTTTAAATGTCAAATTAAAGTTAGGAAGCCGTTTTTGTTGGTACTAAAGAGAATATTATCCAGTATACTGCTATACCTGAAAATCTGTACCTGTTAATCTTTAAGTGACTTTTTGAAATTCAGGGTAAGCGAGTTTTTCGTTTAGAATTGGTGTATTGATGTAATTCTCGTATGCTGAAAACTTGGAAATAATATGTTTCAACTACCTGTAATTAATTTTAATTGCATTTTACAATAGATGGACATGATAAAAAATAGTCCTGCAAATTTAACAGTTTTGATTCAAATTCAGCATACGAAAATTTTGCTCAGTGTGTAGTAAATGTACAATCGATGTATGTAGTATGAGTTTCCACATCATAGCGAACTTTTCAGGGGAACAAGACGACCGAGTGTTCACACTGGCCGAGCAGATCATAGCTGCAATGCCAGAAAGAATAAAGGTGAGCATAAAAAATATAGTGAGTGAAGTTATAACATAATAAAAAGTTTCATTTCAGTCACTAAGTGAAAAAGAGATAGGCAGTAAGTTCGATTTCGAGGCGGGTGCAGAATAAATGCTTCTTTTTATAATTATTTTAAGTATCTTTGATAAGAGATTCAATTTTAATAAAGGTGGTAATATCCTTTAGCGAAATGTTCGTCGACTGCAGTACGTAACGTTACACAATATTTCAGGCTTACCTAATATTAAGCGCGTAGAAGTCAAAGTAATGTCCTCATAGCTACATATACACCATTACTCAAAAACGAATGTGGGATTATTTTTTCCCGTGTACATTTTATACATAAAATACTATCATCGTCGCCAAGTTCAATTTTTTTTGATTTAAGAATAAAGTGTATTTACCAAAACCAACATTATAAAAGAATATCACTTTAACTCAGATGACAGATAATTACAATACATATAATTTTGAAGCAGAATTCCCTAATGCTTTTTTGTTAAGGTCAATTTACACAGTTTTTCATTCAGTAACTCGCACACTATACAATTCCAATTTTGAAACTGGCTTCTCGGCGGGGTTTAGTTTAAAAGTTCTAAATTGGTGGGTAATTTTCTATGTTTGCTGAAACAGAACGAGAGTTCGTCTCTTCTGTCTGGATGTGGACTTGACAGCGGCGGAGGCAGCGGCGAGGATACACTCATGGTCCCCTTGCTTGATGATACTTCCACCTTCAACACCGAGTTTAGCTTCGAATTTTGCGACAACACCTACAGGTGACATTTTACTTCTGTTATTTCTCAATATTCAATTCTATTCAACCATAGCTTTTCCACAATGTGACAGCTCAGGTATTAAAACACAAGAACAACACAACTTGTTATCGGTTTCATGGATTGCATCTTTGCAAGCAAGCTGGTCAGCTGTTCTATCAACTAAGTAAAATTCTAGACCCTACAAAATACAAACGACATTGTCAGTTATAGTAATATCACTACAACCACAAATACTGTTTAGTTCTCAAGAAAAAATATGCAAATGTATTTTATATCCCAGGTATTGCGGTGGCTCTACCCCCTGCTCGTCAGGGTCTGTATCCCCTGGGTCGGCGCTGTCCCCCCCACCGCCATCCCCTCGGCCGGCCATCACGGCGGCACCCTCCGCCACGTTGCAGGAGTTTCTCAACGCTACCACTCATTTCTCTAGTCTTACGCTGAATGGTGAGTTAAAAACCAGTGAAATGACATTTTCAGTGTGGCAGGTTTTCAGTCCCAAATAAATAGTGATGTGGTAAATCGAGTTTTTACAATTAAAAGTTAGTCGACATTACAGCCTGGCAAAAAAGTCGTAGTGAATGAGAATGACCACGTCTCACTTCCATATGTCATTACTGGCAACACACACTGGTCAGACTTTCGTCTTGAGACATAGAGGTATTTCGGGAAACTGTATTTAGTATATAGGTTTTCAGTTTCAAAATGTTTTGTTTCTGTATTATATTATTTACAGGTAAGAATTTCGTTTATTAACAGGTCATACAACTGGAACAGTTTAGGAGGATACAACAGTAGAATATTCCCTTCTACCTTCACTTATTTTTGAATCGAAGAAAAATAGTATGGACTATCATGAAGAGATGAATTCAGAGTGTTTTGAGAAATGGCTTAAAAGCATTTTGCCAAAATTAAAGCCAAATGCGGTGCTAGTATTAGATAACGCACCGTACCATTCAAGAAAAGTCGAGCGTATCCCCACTTCAAACTGGCGGAAGGCTGATATTGTTCAGTGGTTAGATGAAAAACAAATTAAATATCAACCTACAATGATAAAGGCTCAATTAATCGAAATAGTAAAATTACTAAAATCAAATTTCGAACGCTGTGCTGTGGAAGAGTTGGTCGCTGAATACGGTGTCACAATCCTGCGTCTGCCACCTTTTCACTGTGAGCTCAACCCAATAGAGTTAGTTTGGGCTCAAGCAAAGGGTACGTTGCCAGGAACAATAAAACTTTTAAAATAAAAGAGGAAAAAAAATATTTGAAGAAGGCCTGAAAGAGGTGACGCCTGATGATTGGAGACATTGCATTGAGGCAGTGCATACACCATGCCATAAAATATTATTATTATTATGAGCCTGCGCTGGTTCTCTATTGTGTCTCATAAAATTTTTGTCCATAATTTAACGTATCATAATGTTTTCTGATATAATTATCATTTGTCCGAATGATAGGTAGCCCTAATTTACTGTCTCATAATATCACTTGCCCTAAAATCATAATTCCGAAACGTTATATGTCCTAAAATTCTTTGCCATAACTATCACAATCTATAATATTTATGAAACCTAACTGCTTTTCTCATAATAGTGTTTTGTCCTAACGTCTCTTCTCATAATATATCGAGCACTAAAATCGAAATTGCATAAATGTTAATAACTGTCCTGAATATTTTTTGCTATAAAAATTGCATGCAAACAAGCAGCTTGCATTTTATTTTAGGGTTTGAAAAAAAAAAAACTAACCCTCGAAGGTTAACCTTCAAACCTATCACGGCCATGTCGGATCCGCCCTCGGAATTCACCATGTAAACAAGCATGCAACATGCAGGAAAGCATGCAGCATGCAGGCAAGCATACAGCATGCAGGCAATCATGCAGCATGCAAGCAAGCATGCAGCATGCAGGCAAGCATGCAGCATGCAGGCAAGCATGCAGCATGCAGGGATGCAGCATGCATTTTATTTTAGGGTTTGAAAAAAAAAATAACTAACCCTCGAAGGTTAAGGCGTGAGCTGCGCTCACGCCTTAACCTTCGAACCTATCACGGCCATGTCGGATCCGCCCTCGGTATTCACCATGTAAACAAGCATGCAACATGCAGGAAAGCATGCAGCATGCAGCATGCAGGCAAGCATGCAGCATGCAAGCAAGCATGCATCATGCAGGCAAGCATGCAGCATGCAAGCCAGCATGCAGCATTCAGGCAAGCATGCAGCATGCAGGGATGCAGCATGCATTTTATTTTAGGGTTTGAAAAAAAAAAAAACTAACCCTCGAAGGTTAAGGCGTGAGCTGCGCTCACGCCTTAACCTTCGAACCTATCACGGCCATGTCGGATCCGCCCTCGGAATTCACCATGTAAACAAACATGCAGCATGCAGGCAAGCAAGCAGGATGCAGGTAAAAATGCAAGCAGGGATGCAGCATGCATTTTATTTTAGCGTTTGTAAAAAAATAACTAACCCTCGGATTCGGACTTACATTGTTATTATAAACCACCATTCGGACAAACATTCATTATGTCAAATCACACTTAGACCAAGTGATTTTATAGCTAGTAAAATTAGGACGTATAATTATTATAGCACTCAATTTTATGACACAAAACCATTATAGTTGTGGACTATTAGGTGAAACAAAGTTTCGTATAAGAGACCATTATGGATAGTGATGATTATAGAAAACGCGTTCGGGATTTCGATTTTCGGACGTACGATATTCGGAGAAGAAAGGGACTACCGCCTGCGCTATCCCACTGCTGGGCAAAGGCCTCCCTACCCCTCTTCCACTGACTGCGGTCTAGAGCTATGTTGAACCAGCCTTCCAAATGCGAGTCTTACTCGCCATTTTGGTCTGCCGCGAGGTCGTTTTCTGCCTTGAGGCACCCACTCGGTCGCTATTTTAGCCCACTGCTCATCCTGCATGCGGCAGACGTGTCCAGCCCAATCCTATTTTAGCTGATCGGCCTTTCGGGAGGGTTACCTATCATAAGACCGAATTTTCTTATCCCGAATTTCATTTTCCCGAAAACGTTTCGGTTTTTTTCGTTCGTAATTTTTTTCATTTTCCCGGAATGACGTCTGCCACTGTATCAGTTGACCAATTATCAACTGGTTTTTTTTCGTTTGCCAGACGTTTTAGGCCACAAAACGATTTACCAAAGTGATGACTGGCCGAAATGACACTTGTCCGAAGTATTGTTTTTCAGAACAATTATTAGACCACAGTTTTGATTGCCATATTTTTAGTTTACCAAACGATCATAAACAAGTTACGGGTTTAATGCAAGCAGCATAAAAACAGACAAAGATTTTTTGGATTAAAAAAAAAAAAGAAATTGATAGCATGTACGCAAGCAAACAGCTTGCAAGTATTCAACATGCAAGTTTAAGGAAAACAACAACAACAACAACAACAAAGAATTCTGTCACGGCTCCGGCATTACGGGGCTCCGGCGGTTCCTCGCGTGCTAATCGTCGCAGATGGCTTTCGCTCAGCACCGAAGCTTCGGCTTGTTGGCTGGCTTCGCCGGCCAGCCTCAGCCGTGGCGCCTCGCTCATAGCCACCTGCTCCTCTGCCCGCGGGCCGCCTCGCCCCTCCATGCCTACGCGCTTTTAAAAAACACTCTTGGGGTAGGGCAAAACAAGTACCACGTGGTGTCGGGGTTGACTCAGTCGGATTCGCCCTGAAGTTGAAATTACTGAAAATCGACGTTAACGAGACGTTGAACGTTATCACACAATAGCTGTGGCCTGGTAATATTCGGTAAAATGTGATTTAGGCAAAGTGATCATATGCCAAATAAGTCATCTGCATGGTAAATGAAAAAAGTTGAAAAAAGACTTCGGGCAATAGTAAAAAGTTTATTCTGAAATTCGGTTTAACGTAGTTCGGTATAACGACACTTATGTCAAGAGATACTTCGACGAGTTGAAAATATGTCTAACAATATATCTGGCAAAAAGTTTTCAGTCAAATGAAATTCGGACTAGTGAATTTCGGACAAGTGACGGGTTCCCTTTCGGGAGACATGCCATAAAAGTCGAAGACAAAATGTGTCAACTCGACCACATTATAGACCAGTATGTGGATTCCTTCGTTATAAATGTAACTGATTCCGATTGCGATTCTGAATATACCGATTCAGAATCGGAGTCGGAATCAATAGCAACCGTAACGAATAAAAACGTATATAATTACTTATATTTTCCTGATTTTCAAGTGTAAATTCCCCTGAACCTCTTTGAACATTTTTTTCCCAGCTATGGTTATAATTTTTTAGTGAGAAGTTTTAATATGCAGATAGGGTACATATTTCTTAAATTGTATTATTTAATTCGTTGTGTACCTATTAAAAATTTACAATTTAAAAAAGGCTTTGATACCTAATAAAATGAAGCATGACTAAATGTCTAAGTCTAGTGATTGCCGAACGTCACTATTGTAACGGGTCACCCTTTTTTGTATCAGTCACTGTTGAAGTTGTCATTTCGCTGACTACAATTATTAATCGTACTATAGTTCGGATTTTAAACGCTGATTTACGAAGAAAAACGGTTCGATACATTGGGCCGCGTCGAGCCGACGAAAGCCAAAAACGCATTTCTCCTTCTCTCTCTCTCGTTATCGATTACTACACTACATTATCGACTTACCTCCCTATTCATAAAAGTTAATTCAGTGATGCAGCATTGATTCATCGATTGTAGTGTCCTCCCACTTAGTTGCAAATGTTGACAGCAATGAGAATGAACGACGCCCTTTACAATAGTTAAAGTGCTGTAAGGAAGTTTGAGTTTTTATGAATAAGAGGGTGATTCATATTGGGTAATGCCTCTAGAAGTACGGACTACGGTGTAAGTGCTTGCGTAGTTGCGTTGTGTAAGTGCGGTGTACGGTGTAGTTGAATCAATAAAACTATCTTTCGAATATTTATTCTAAAGGTTAGGAAAAAAAACGAATGTCGTCATTATTTTGAGAGAAATACGATTGGATTGTGCAAATATATAATAAATATCACCGAACATTATTCCACACAGCGCCATCTAGTGCAGGGATCGTACCCGCTTCACTCGGTGTAAAACATTGACACAAATTTTTTTAAGGAATTTAACTGCTCCCGAGTCCTTTATTGGTAGAAAATGTTGTTCCAAAACTAGATATGGGTGACTCTTAAGTATACAAAATAACTTGGTTCGAATTTTGACCAGATCGGGAACAACGTGAGCTGTACTCAGCGGCTATAACGATACAGAAAGCATACCGGCAGTACCGAGGGCGGCAACTGCAGCGGAGAGCTGCCGCCGCGGCCATCACCATTCAGAACTGCTACAGGCGGTATAAACAGGTCAGTTAATATTCTAATGTAACATACCCTCACGACCATATCCCTAATGGGTTAGTCAGAGGTACACTGATTGTTGCCGACATGATGAACGAAACAGAAGTCCACGTTTCGCTGAGGGAATGTTTGAACCCAACGTGGTAAAGGGTGAAGCTGACTGCCGTTATCCGGATTGTTTGGGTTTTATATCGGTGTTTTCCATCACCGGAGAATTAGCCGCAAATTGTATAATGAGCACAAAGTTTGTTTCGGCCAGATTTGATCTCGGGACCATCGGGTTCCGAGGCAGGGTGTAAACACCCTACCCAGTGTTACTTTCACAGTAAATGCAAATCAGACCATTCAGGCTGCAGAGGGTGAAAACATTACGCCATTTTTTTTCTTTGATATACTTATTGTCACTCCCAAAGTAAATTCGAATCTATCGACACCTCACAAGCTGAAATCCGTTCATCCTCCAAAAGCATTCTAAGGGTTAATTGTAGACGGTTCTTGTGCTGGAATGAAACTTTCAGGGCGTCATTTCCAATAGGATTCCAGTATCATTTTCGTCTGGTTGGCTGTCGGTCGAAGTTCTTACGCGCTCCATACAAAAACAGTAAACGTCACGCCATAACCACAGTCAAGTTTTTATGAAGCGTTTTTGGCCAAGACCAAAAATGTTATTTTTTTATGATATCTCGGGTAGTACTTTCACATAGAAGTGATTCTTCTGACAATTATTTCCATAAAGGTCAGGTCTTTCGATAATAAACAAAAAGAAATTACAGACACCTACGGTGGAATTCACAAAAGCAAATTAAATAGTTGAGCGTTTAACAAATACTTGAACAACGCTCAAACTGTTTTTTCGCATTCACAAAGGTTCATCAATTGCTCCTCCTCTCACGTGATTAACCTAAGTTGATTAAGCACTCAAACTAGAAAATCGTATTCATGAAAGACAATCAGCGTGCCACAGATAATAAAATGCCATAAGATGTGACAAATAGCATGCTCAAATATTTAAAAAGTTGAGAGCGGTCGCGACCTATCTTAAATATTTGATTTGGAAGTATTTCAGCTTTAACGCCCGTTTTAAGGACTTTGGTAGAAGAAGTACCCCTTGTTAGAAGTCTCTGTAATGTGTAATACCTAAAAACACTACAGAAATATGTCAAAACGCAATTTCAAATGCTACTAAGAATTGCAGTTTCCGACAAAAGAAATTAGTCAGCACGTCCCCAAATTGGAAGAAAAGCAATCAAGCAACACAGCCAATATACGGAATACTCCTCGCTCTCCATCATTATGCCAAGGGCAGTTATCAAAGACCCACAATCAGAACAGGATACTACCATTTCCAAAAGACTCTTCCAGACTCCAATGTTTGCTAAACTGAAGCTTGGATGCCAATGCCAGTTATCAAAAATCCTGGGTCAAAAGAATAGTTAGTACCATTATCAAAAAAAGTCCAGAGTGCGCCTTTCTAGAGTGTAGTGAACTTGGTGATTCAAAGTGTGGCTACCCATGTTTCTATCTCAATTTTAAGAATAGCTGCTGGACAAACACATTATTGCTTCATTAAAGGCTCTGGACCACAATAAAGAGACTGTTTGGTATTCTCAAAAGAAGATTTTCTTGTCCTTATTTATATCAATTATTGGGAATGGTCTGTTGGTATAGTTATAATCCCACCAACAACAGTGGAATGTGCAGTGTACTGCGGGCTCTGTTAGGAACACATGAAGTTAAGTCGTTGGTGTTGTGTAGAAGGCACCTAACATGATGTAATAGTGTAGTGAACACGAACTGCATAAATAAACACCGTCAAATCAATAATTGTTTTATTTAACAACTAATTATTACATCATATTGATTAGTTCTAAAACACAAGTTCATTTCCTTATCTATCCACCCATCATGTCTCACTGCAGGGGAAAAGCCATCACTCCCAGTTTTCAAGTTATTGAAGTAAAAAAGGTGTGCACCTACTTAAGGTTGTATGTTTGTTTCCTACTATACACCTAAAATTGTGTAATGAATATTTGTGTCTATCCTGTGTTTGGGTGTTATATCTATTTACTAAAGTACCTATGTATTAAGAAACAATACTGTTTGTTCAGTCTTCATGATCTATGATAAATTTTGGGAGCAGTGACCCCGGTGTGGATCTCGAATATAAATTATGAGTTTCATGATAATTAATGAAAACACAAAATAAAAATGAATAATTTATTTTATAGAATTCAAAAATAACAAATAAACTATAGGTTCACACAGTTTAAATATAACATTACAATGTGAAATCACAACAAGATAACAATTTGTTAAGATGGGGAACACTTTATTGCACGCACACTAAATTATAAGCAAAATTATTGTTATGAAAGTAATACATTCTCACCATAATATACAAGTTAGGCAGTCTTATTGCTAAAAACAATCTCTTTCAGACAACCTACAGGCAGAGGAATAATGATAGAAAAGGTTAGCAAGTCAAGCTAGTTTGTTGCTGAAATACCCAGCAGAACGGTACTGTCTTTTTAAAAAAAGGCTATCATTTTAAACATTATATTTATATCGTATTATATATTCAGTGTCCACTATTAATTTAATGCAAGTGGTTAAAGATTCAAACAGCTAAATACATATTTTGCTGTAATGTTGCCAAATTAAAGTTTATAGTAAGTTATGTGTTTTACAAACAATACCAATACATACAATACATTAAATGCTCCTCAGTGTCAATATTCTATTGAACAAATAGAGTCTACTACCAATAAAATTGATTGTTTTGGCATAAATATAATTCTTCTTCTCTTGCACCTTCTAGGTCTCCTTCTCCATATAAAGTTAGTCACTATAGCGGTCACAGTTGGCAAATAATATGCAATATCATCATATTTTATGTTCAACTTTTGTGGTAGTACTGCCTTATTTATTATTTCCTTCATTTTGGTTATCTGCTACTCCAAGAAGAGCTGGAAAGTAAAATACTTGTTAATTACATTTGTTTTTCAGCAAATAAAGAAAGGTAGGTAATGGCTAAATTTACACAGTGGAACTTTTAACATCAAACAAAAAACTGTTTTGATTTTAACTGACTGTATTGAAATTGTAAACTCAGCTAAATAGAGTTATTTACTTACCTAATAATCCATTTCCAAACTATCCATTTTCAGCTTGGCTTATTTTATTTGAGTTATTTTCTTTGCAGGTACTTTATCTGCAGTCAAGATCTGATAAGATCAAGTACAAGATCTTACACTGACTGTAACGATGATCCTCCAGAAACCTAGATAATTACTTGGAAATGTAGTTACATAAATAAACAAATTTAAAATTTAATTTGATACGTAATTCTAACCTAAATTCTTAAAATGACTGATTGACACATATTTGACATTTGGTTGCGTTCCGTTTTTACATAAATATTGTTTTAAAAATGAAAAAGTATTGTTTTGTTTATTCCATTTATTTTTTTTGTTCAAACATGCGTAAATTTCGAATTAATAACCAAGCTACGTTACAGTCATCTTAAATTGAGATAGATCTGTGAAAAATCCCAAGAATTGTTCATTTCCAGCAATAATTTCGACAAACAACGAAACGAATCGAGGCACAAAACCATAGTTCCATCAATTGGTTAGCAAGAACGAATGTTTCTTTTTGCAATGTTGGCATTTCGGTTTGTTTGAAAGATGCTCAGCTGATCACGGTAGAAAACTGCTTAATGAACGTTTGTGAATAGCATTTAAGTTAAGCGTGCGATTAAACTAATGGCTTAATTAGTTGAGTGAGTGATCTGATTTGCCTTTGTGAATTCCACCGCTAGCCTATTAATGTTCTGCATTGCTTGTGCAGTTCGCCTACCTGAAGCAAATGCACGCGGCGGCGACCGTCATCCAGCGCGGTTACCGTGCGATGCGCGCGCGTCGCATCGCTACCACACCCATCAAGTAAGTTCATTTCCTTTCGTTTTTTAAAGACAACTACCACAAAAGACACAACTTAGGGCCTATCCACATTTATCGACGAATCGACTTAAACCGAGTGCGTATCACCACACTACTCGATTTATCGCCGATTAGCTGTTGTGACAAACGGCTCGTTTTGCCGTCGGCCGGCGTCGCGTCGCGTCGGCCGAGCCGAACCGATGCGAATGGTATTAGTAACACCCTCATTCGGTCGGTATAATAGTCCAGTCATTATAGGAAGTTCACCTCGGAATTCGAGATACCCAGCTGTAAGTCTGTAAATACCTGTATATTGACACCCTAAAAGTTGTCTCAAAACCTACATATGGTAGGGTGTACGCAACTATTAAATTTCAAGGTCAAAAGTCACAAAAAACGGTTTTTTGCGCTTTTTTTATAAATATCTCATTTCCTATGGGTTTTTTGCTATTTGTACTTTTGGCAATATTGTAGAATACAAAATTCTCTACAAATTTTGTTTGAAATTTTTTTTAATACGGTGAACCGTTTTCGAGATAGAGGGCGGAGAGCGCTCGGTCACACCATCACTTCAGGTCAACCGGTGCCTCCGGTCAAAAACGTTATTGGCAGTCTATAATGCTCCGAAATCTGTGAAAAGTCTCGACCATCTTCGACATGCATTACGTCAAGCCTTCAAAACTTAATAAACCTGTGCAGCTTTCAAATATTCCACCAACAAGTACAGCTGCTCATCAACATTTCGAACGTGTATATTATCAAGTTCAAACTTGGTTAGGGCATGATTTGGAACCCCAGGTATGGGGTTGGGCAATGCGAAACGATTTTCTTAAGCGGGCTTGCAATGCTCTTTAGCTTGTGGCCAATGTAATGGGCAAGCTTGTCTCAATGCTCTACCATGTCAGAGCGAGATTAACGAAGATGGGAGCATGGAAGAACTTGAGACAAATGTCGTTGAAGACGATAATGAAGACCAGTTTGAAGTTTACCAGCAGCCGGAAGACGACGATGAAGAGGAAGAAGATGATTAAAATTATAAATTGTAGTTTTTGTACCCTTTATTCCTTTTTTTTCTTTAAATAAAAATAATCTAGCTTGTGGCCAATTGGCCCATACCAATTACATTGGCCACAAGCTAAAGAGCATTGCAAGCCCGCTTTCCTGCATCCGCGTTGCGAACCACAACCACTCTTGCAGTTGCAGAAAATTGTATTTAGCAAATGTTTTTGAGCAGGTGGTAAAATTGACATGATAGGCTCCAGAAAATCGTTTCGCATTGCCCAACCCCATACCTGGGGTTCCAAATCATGCCCTAACCAAGTTTGAACTTGATAATATACACGTTCGAAATGTTGATGAGCAGCTGCACTTGTTGGTGGAATATTTGAAAGCTGCACAGGTTTATTGAGTTTTGTAGACTTGACGTAATGCATGTCGAAGACGATCGAGACTTCACAGATTTCGGAGCATCATAGACTGCCAATAAGGTTATATGGCGCGTTTTTGACCGGAGGCACCGGTTGACCTGAAGTGATGCTGTGACCGCGCGCTCTCCGCCCTCTATCTCGAAAACGGTTCACCATATGAAAAAAATTTTCAAACAAAATTTGTAGAGAATTTTGTATTCTACAATATTGATAATAAATACAAATAGCAAAAAACCCATAGGAAATGAGATATTTATAAAAAAAAGCGCAAAAAAACGATTTTTGTGACTTTTGACCTTGAAATTTAATAGTTGCGTACACCCTACCATATGTAGGTTTTGAGACAACTTTTAGGGTGTCAATATACAAGTATTTACAGACTTACAGCTGGGTATCTCGAATTCCGAGATTCTTACCTTAATTATGCTTAAATGACTGGACTATAAAGACTTTTTTGACCGGCGTTAGCCGATTCCGCGTCGATAAATATACATACATACATACCATCACGACTATATTCGGATCGGGGTCAGAGGCACACTGATTGTGGCCTCTGACCCCGATTTCACATTCAGAAACCGACATTTTGCCGAGCCAATTTAAACCCAACGTGGTAAGGGGTGAGCGTGCCGTCGTTATCCGGGTTGCTGGGGTTTTTATACTAAACGATCAAATGGTTTCCGTATAGGAGGACATATTCCCAGAGACGACAAAATCAAGCGGCGAGGAAGATCCAGCAATTCATGAGGCAGTCCAAGATCAAGTAAGTGAAAATAATTTACATTAGTAAATCAATAAATATTTCAAATATTAGGCCACAAATACGAGTAGGTAATTGATTAACTGTCAACATTTCAGGATTATAGATCTAAAAATGGATTAATACTTTCCATTGTATCTGTTACTGTAAAAGCACGAACTACGGTATATCCTAAGATTTTCCAGTAAAACCTAAGATTTACCAACTCTTATAGGTAAAATGCTGAACAATTAAGTGATTCGAACCATTACCACTATTCATTTGGTAAATCTTAGGATTTACATCAGAGGCATGGTAAATGTTGAAAAAACATGTTACTTAATGACGTGGTGGGTGCGTGAACCATTAGGATTACTTTGTAATTCTAAATGCTCTTTGCGAAACTTACTAGATAACTCACTGCATCATTTGCGGCGTAGCACCGTCTAACGAGTGTTTGACTATTTATACAAATCAAACAAACGCTTCTCCTTATGGTATGATTTCGAACCACGCTGCACGCAGCAGTGCTGCCGCGATACCCCCATGCAATTTCTGTAAAACGTTTGTTTGATTTGTATCGTAGACGCGGCGGGCTACGCCGCAGATGATGCGGCGAGTAATTATCTAGTAAGTTTCGCAAAGAGCATTTAGGATTGTAAAGTACCCCTAATGGTTCGCGCGCCGATGACGTCACTAAGTAACATGTTTTTTCAACATTTATAATGCCTCTGTTGTAAATCCTAAGATTTACCAAACGATTAGTGGTAATAGTTCGAATAACTTAATTATTCGTAATTTTTCCAATAAGAGTTAGTAAATCTTAGGTTTTACCGGAAAATCTTAAGATTTACCATAGTTCGTGCTTTTACAGTATTATATCGATTTATTAGCTTTATTTTTTTATGTTTACCGTACGAGCTAGGGTGATTCTTCCAATGTTAAAGGCATACACCTTCAACCTATCAACCTATTGTTTTCTAACTAATTTACCAACTAACTTAAGGGATCAGGGTGAAAATTAGTTGTTAAGGTTTTATTCAGTGCACTGAAAACCAGAAATGTATCACTTTTACTATAGGTGGACTGATACAAAGACAAACTCTTTAAAACACAGGACTAAACAAAACAGGAATATGTTTCAACACTAATAATAATAACTAGAATAAGTTGCTGAAAAGAAAAGACATAGCGATCCAATATTAAACATCTTTGATCCCAATGTTAACATTTCAAAAGATAATATGATAATATGAATTAAAATACACTGAAATAAAATGAAAAATGATTCGGCATTAGGATTTCATAAACCCAGTGAAATCAGTTGTTAAAATAAGCCATACCAACCAACCCGTAAAAGGTCACTATACTCGTAATATTTTTCATCAGTTCAAAAGCTCAGTTAAACTTTATTTTTCCCGAAACAAGCAATATTACCTTATTATTGTATTTGTGACTGAAATTAATAGAATTTGTCACATAAATCGCTTTTCATCTATTCTCTCCATATGACCAAACATCTTAGCATTCCCATCTCAATATTACTAACTACGTCCTTTTTCGTGCACATCGTTCTTTTAATACACACTTTCGTATTCTATTCTATTTGTATCCAAAATATCGAATATGTTTCATAGAATAAGGCTATATCCGTACAATAAGAAATAATTTTTCGACACACTGAATACATATAATTGGTACGGGATTCCTTTCATCTAACTGTATCTAATTTTCTGCTATCCTGAACTGCCTTTATTAGACATCCATCCACTTTCTTGTTCATAATCCATAAATATTTGGACTGTTTCGCATAAAACTGTTTGGCATATACAGGGCTAAGTTACAACTATAGCTCGACTGCAAAAAAGAGCAAAAAAACTATTCAAACTGTAAATAGCCTCCCTTCAAGACTAATCTGGAGACCCACCGCTAAAATAAATATTTTTAACAATAATAATGTCACTGATAAGACTGAATTGCTGATACTATTCATAATCAATCTCCTTCAATGCCTGACCTTTCCAGCCCTTACATTTTCAAACTGTTTATCCTGATTTATTTAGTATGGGTTTAGTTTACATCAAAATTCTTAAACTTATGAAATAAAATTATGTTAGTATTTATTCCAAGTTAACTCTCTGTAAACTATTTTCACGATTGATCAACATTAATAAACAGTAAAAGCATATCATTATAATATGGGAACCATAATACAAGTTCGATATAATATAATTATCTGAAGTAGATATGTCGTTTTAGGAGTCAACAATACACACTAACGGTGGAATTCACAAAAGCAAATTAAATAGTTGAGCGTTTAACAAATACTTGAACAACGCTCAAACTGTTTTTTCGCATTCACAAAGGTTCATCAGTTGCTCCTCCTCTCACGTGATTAAACTAAGTTGATTAAGCACTCAAACGAGAAAATCGTATTCATGAAAGACAATCAGCGTGCCACAGATAATAAAATGCCATAAAATGTGACAAATAGCATGCTCAAATATTTAAAAAGTTGAGAGCGGTCGCGACCTATCTTAAATATTTGATTTGGAAGTATTTCAGCTTTAACGCCCGTTTTAAGGACTTTGGTAGAAGAAGTACCCCTTGTTAGAAGTCTCTGTAATGTGTAATACCTAAAAACACTACAGAAATATGTGAAAACGCAATTTCAAATGCTACTAAGAATTGCAGATTCCGACAAAAGAAATTAGTCAGCACGTCCCCAAATTGGAAGAAAAGCAATCAAGCAACACAGCCAATATAAGGAATACTCCTCGCTCTCCATCATTATGCCAAGGGCAGTTATCAAAGACCCACAATCAGAACAGGATACTACCATTTCCAAAAGACTCTTCCAGACTCCAATGTTTGCTGAACTGTAGCTTGGATGCCAATGCCAGTTATCAAAAATCCTGGGTCAAAAGAATAGTTAGTACCATTATCAAAAAAAGTCCAGTGTGCGCCTTTCTGGAGTGTAGTGAACTTGGTGATTCAAAGTGTGGCTACCCATGTTTCTATCTCAATTTTAAGAATAGCTGCTGGACAGACACCTTATTGCTTCCTTAAAGGCTCTGGACCACAATAAAGAGACTGTTTGGTATTCTCAAAAGAAGATTTTCTTAAAGATAGGAAAACCAGGCGTCAGGCGGGAAGATTTTCTTGTCCTTATTTATATCAATTATTGAGAATGGTCTATGTTGGTATAGTTATAATCCCACCAACAACAGTGGAATACATGAAGTTAAGTTGTTGGTGTTGTGTAGAAGGCACCTATCATGATGTAATAGTGTAGTGAACACGAACTGCATAAATAAACACCGTCAAATCAATAATTGTTTTATTTAACAAATAATTATTACATCATATTGATTTGTTCTAAAACACAAGTTCTTTTCCTAATCTATCCACCCATCATGTCTCACTGCAGGGGAAAAGCCATCACTCCCAGTTTTTAAGTTATTGAAGTAAAAAAGGTGTGCACCTACTTAAGGTTGTATGTTTGTTTCCCACTGTGTGTGTGTGTGTGTCTATCCTGTGTTTGGGAGTTATATCTATTCACTAAGGTATTAAGAAACAATATTGTTTGTTCAGTCTTCATGATCTGTGCTAAATTTTGGGAGCAGTGACCCCGGTGTGGATCTCGAATATAAATTATGAGTTCATAATAATTAATGAAAACACAAAATAAAAATGAATAATTTATTTTATATAAATTCAAAAATAACAAATAAACTATAGGTTCACACAGTTGAAATAGAACATTACAATGTGAAATCACAACAAGATAACAATTTGTTATGATGAGTAACACTTTATTGCACGCACACTAAATTATTAGCAAATGAAAGTAATACATTTTCACCATAAAATACAAGTTAGGCAGTCTTAATGCTAAAAACAATCTCTTTCAGACAACCTACAGGCAGAGGAATAATGATGAAAAAGGTTAGCAAGTCAAGCTAGTTTGTTGCTGAAATACCCAGCAGAACGGTACTGTCTTTTTAAAAAAAGGCTATCATTTTAAACATTATATTTATATCGTATTATATATTCAGTGTCCACTATTGATTTGATGCAAGTGGTTAAAGATTCAAACAGCTATGAAATACATATTTTGCTGTAATGCCTGCCAAATTAAAGTTTTTAGTAAGTTATGTGTTTTGCAAACAATACCAATACATTAAATGCTCCTCAGTGTCAATATTCTATTGAACAAATAGAGTCTACTACCAATAAAATTGATTGTTTTGGCATAAATATAATTCTTCTTCTCTTGCACCTTCTAGGTCTCCTTCTCCATATAAAGTTAGTCACTATAGCGGTCACAGTTGGCAAATAATATGCAATATCATCATATTTTATGTTCAACTTTTGTGGTAGTACTGCCTTATTAATTATTTCCTTCATTTTGGTTATCTGCTACTCCATGAAGAGCTGGAAAGTAAAATACTTGTTAATTACATTTGTTTTTCAGCAAATAAAGAAAGGAACCGTAATGGCTAAATTTACACAGTGGAACTTTTAACATCAAACAAAAAACTGTTTTGATTTTAACTGACTGTATTGAAGATTGTAAACTCAGCTAAATAGAGTTATTTACTTACCTAATAATCCATTTCCAAACTATCAATTTTCAGCTTGGATTATTTTATTTGATTTATTGTCTTTGCAGGTACTTTATCTGCAGTCAAGATCTGATAAGATTAAGTGCAAGATCTTACACTGACTGTAACGATGATCCTCCATGATGAGTTACATAAATAAACAAATTTAAAATTTAATTTAATACGTAATTCTAACCTAAATTCTTAAAATGACTGATTGACACATTTTTGACATTTGGTTGCGTTCCGTTTTTACATAAATATTGTTTTAAAAATGAAAAAGTATTGTTTTGTTTATTCCATTTATTTTTTTTGTTCAAACATGCGTAAATTTCGAATTAATAGCCAAGCTACGTTACAGTCATCTTAAATTGAGATAGATCTTTGAAAAAACCCAAGAATTGTTCATTTCCAGCAATAATTTCGACAAACAACGAAACGAATCGAGGCACAAAACCATAGTTCCATCAAATGGTTAGCGAGAACGAATGATTCTTTTTGCAATGTTGGCATTTCGGTTTGTTTGAAAGATGCTCAGCTGATCACGGTAGAAAACTGCATAATGAACGTTTGTGAATAGCATTTAAGTTAAGCGTGCGATTAAACTAATGGCTTAATTAGTTGAGTGAGTGATCTGATTTGCCTTTGTGAATTCCACCGTAATAGTGAGTGTAGTAACATCGAATTTTTAAGTCACTTCGAATTTATATGTCACCTCGAAATTACCATTTTTTTAGTCACATTTCGTGAACAACTGACAAAAAGTGACAGTCATAATGAGGGTTTTTAATTAGCTGTAAATTTCACACAATTTGAATTTAACAGTAGCGGAAGCCATTATTTTATATTAACCTGCCCACTTTCAGCCACCCTGTATAACAATTCAATCTACAACGAACATTACTGAATCCAATAGGCCGAAATGTACATATATTTACCCTGCGCTCCATATTCTTATATCCCAACCTATTCAGAAGAGCTTTGCCCCTTTGTAATGGTATAATAGAGTTGTGATATTAGTTCTGGCCAAACAATTTGGTACCCTAGAGGATTTATAAGGAACGGGTTCCTAGAGGCGCGGCGAAGGCATATTAAGGAAAATATGCTTGTGTTTAATCACTCCGATAGAAATATAAATATTCAAGTATATTATTTTCTTCTTGGAGCATTAAAAAGCCGTATCATGCTCATAACTCATTTGCAACAAAAGTTTAGGGATTTGTGGTTCACTATACATTTTATAAGTTGGAGTTATGTGAACCCATTCGTTGAGTTTGTATCATCCTCAAAAAGAGGTCAAGGAATGTAAGATGCGTTGGTTATTCACCAAAAAAGGGTCAAAACAACTCCTTCATGTACATTCAACGGAAGTACGCTCTTGAACTGACTGATGCGCGACTGAAACCAGAGCTTCCGTTGAATGTACATGAAGGAGTTGGTTTGCTAGCGTTAACTGAATTTTAATTGCTTTGAATTTGCGGACTACATACATTTTGCTGGATGCGGACAGCGCAGGACCGATCGTTGTGGAGATCTTTGGGGGAGGCCTATGCCCAGCCGTGGGCGTCGTCTGATATGATGATACATTTGTTACGATTGCACAGTGCTATGTTTGTTTTTTGTTTGTTTTTTTCACACAGAGAAAGAAAGAGAAACTGAATAAGAAGGTACTAATTACTAGTACCGTGTTATGCTTAAATAAAAATAAGAACCTACTAGGCCTCTTTTGACTGGCCAAGACCCATTTCGGGTCCTCGCTCCAAAGAAGTATAAAAAAATCTCTATTTCACATTTTACCATTCAAAATGGTATCAATGAATAAACTTTACACAAAACATTTCGGCAAACGAAGTCTTTGTCCAAGCTTCGCGTAAAAGATAAATCACTTGGAATAAGTCGAAAATTCGTTGTTCTGCTCGCTCGGAGCGAATCTCCTGATCGTTTGGAACTTTCTAGACTTTGTGTTGAATTAAGACAGCTTGGGTCTCGAACGCCTCGCCTAAATCGACAAATCACTTTAAGTATCGGTTGAGTTGGTGTTTGTTTGGTGTTAGTAAGTTTTGTTTTGTTTATTTTAATTTTAGATGATAAAAAGCTTGTTTTTTTGTACGAATTTGAAATAAAGAACTGGAATAAGTTACGCTACTTCTAAGACTACCATTAATTTAGGTTTTTTTTTACGGACTATTTTGCAAACTGAGTTAGCTTGTATTTTGCCAATAAGATGGCTTCTTTTGGAACATTTGTCTCCAATGTTACATTTCAGGTTCGATTTTGAGCAATATTACTCAAGTTACTGGGTTCAATGTAATGCTCTTACCCTATGACATTAAAAATTACGAGGTAGCATCTTTAAGAATGTATTTTCAATTAGAATTTGTTTTAGTCTTTCGCTAATCTCTCTCAATTTTGTGCCAATGCGCAAAAGAGAAAGAGCAAGACATTTTTTAAAACCTTTATTACAATATGACATATCCGGCAACACGAGCATATTGGCAGGCTTACACTAGTGCAAGGTACTCCTTTTAGTTATGTGATATCGATTTACGTAGCAAGCTTAAAAAAAACAAGACCTACTTTCTTTCTGAATTTTTTATTCCGAATAATGATGATATAACCAAACTTTAATTTCCCAGTTTCATTCGGGTTATGTCTTTCGGTAGGTTACCTAAGAACTGGATTGACTGATATTTAATAGACACCAACGCCCAGATAGAGACAAACTGAAAATATTCACCATAATTTATTTCATTCAAAACATATTGGCCTATTTTATTATTTCTAACTTATTTGAAATCGTAGTATTAAGGCTTATTTTCCTACTTTATGTTACGAATTTCCGAAAATGAACCCCAAATTCTTTCTGCATTAGAATTAATTAAATAATGTACAAAATTATTAATTTCACGCTGCTAGTACTTGGGAAGAGTTTACGACAAGCGTAAGTTTTAGCTATAATTATAGTTATCTTTATTTGCCCTTAACGCAATATTTTTAATTAAGTTTCGAAAACATTTTTTTGAGGTATTTAATACACTAATCCGAATAGTACTCTAACCGCCGCACTCAGAGACGTCAATTAACGTTAATGGTTCATTAGAGTCAAAATTCCATTTTTGAAAAGAGACTTCAAAACATTAAGTTCTTTATTCAAAACTTTTAAGAATGACGAAACCACTAACGTTAATCTGACGTCTCTGGGTGCGGCGGTAAGTGCTATATGGATAGGGTCATCGATATTAGCTTAATTTTTCACTACCACTGGTATAGTACGTATTTAAGCCATTGACGTAGTATTCTGAGCAACCTATACGTTTGAAATTAGTATAAGTTTTGCACATCAATTCGGCTGTAACTGGAATCGCTTCCATTCTTACTTCCTGCGTTAACTCATTGACCCGAAATGTGTCTTTGCCCTTATCTAAGGCCAATTATTTTATTAGTCAAATCATAGTCGAAATACCTCTGGTGGTGGCTTCAACGTTCCTGAAACTTTAACTTACTCTATGATTGTACATGGCCACTATGCAATTCTACAAGCTCTTATTCTTTTTTCGTTAGCTAAGCAAGATTCGACTGTATTATCGAAAGTTATTTATTTATGTAAATCAAATTCAGTCATCTTTATATTATTTGGTTACGAGTGAAGATGGCCACCGTTAGTTTTTTGGGCAGATTTTTTCAGGAGCTTCGATTCCCTCTGGGTACGGGTAACAATGTTTCCTCACGAAAAAAGGATAACAGATCAAAAGTTGTACTTATGTACTTGTGTTGTACAGGTTGCAGAACGCACGAGCCGAAAGCGCGAGGGGGGCCCGGCGGTTGCCGGGTGCCCGCCTAAGCTTATCGCCGCGCACCATCAGTACACCACCCACGCCCAATAGGTAAGCTGATGATGGTCTTGAACCAGAAAATGTTCTGTGGTATTATTCCACATTGAGATCGTCCAAAGCTTTTCGATCATTTTTGGAAACAACCGAAGCCACTCATACCATAGAAAGAGGAATCAGAATCGTACTAATATGTTTTTAAAGTTCAAGTTTTTCAGTGATAGTTTCAACTTAAGCTTTGGGTTTAGGCTCCTAAAGTTCCAAAACAACTCACACTTAAATCTTAGGCATTAAAATACAATTTAGCTTTCTTTTTTAGGATTGTCGATTATCTAGCTCCAGAGTCACCAATGAACGCCGACGAAGACCTGCTACTGGAACTGCTGTTCAGAATGTGAGGAGTTTAGATAATCCCACTACCTATTGGGTATTGTTCATTTGAAGAAAAACTTTATGGTTCAGAGTGTCCGGTTTTGTTTTCATGAGAACGTTATTTTAGACGTCACTAAAAGTTTACTCATTAGTTGTATTTATTCCAAGTTCCAACGTTTACTTTCCCGAAATGTTTATTTTGCTTCGATTTTAGCTTTAAGTGGTTCAGGAGTTTACAAATATAACACATCCTGTATGATCTTTACAATTTCGAGGACACTGTTTATTTATATAAAATCTTCTATAACTGCATGTATATCTTTATTTAATTTACATTTTCTACTGTTGTCTAAATTATTCCAAAACAGGTATCTTCTTAGAGTTGTGAGATGACTCGGGCCTTGTCTACTTAAATTTTAACCTGTCGTTTTGTAATAGCCATATTTATAGATGAATATGATAGAAAAGTTTTGACTATCACAAACGAGAAACGGTTACTCAAATTCTTGTCTTCGTTTCGTTGTTTAGATCTATTTGTTTCTTTACAAATGACTTGTTCAGAGTTTGGATTCAATTATTTCTTTCTTTTAAACTCTTCAGGTCATAGACAGGGTTATATTTAGTATAAATTTTATCGTATTTGTATTATATTTTCATAATGTATTTTTGAGACATTTGTTTAGGACATTTATTGGAATCATAATATTTTTGAAAACTCTAAATTGGATGTAAAGTAATTTATCTAGATCATCAACGTATTGGCTGATTTCTTTCAAGAAATTGAAAATTATTGATGAATTCCAAGTATGGGTCATAAAAAGTTTGGCTGAATATTTTTTTTAATTGCCAACCATTTTCTGTTAGACTACCTGGATTTTTTCAGGCATATTATTTGTTAATTTTCTCATGGGATTTAAAATGGAGTCAAAACTTGAATTCTAGATTCTACTGATGATTTCGACGACGGAGTCTAAAATTATGTAGGTTAAGTACAAATTCAAATTATTAAAAAGCCACTGTTCTTATAAAGTAGTTGCACCTAGCGTAAAATACAATAAACCCGACGAGCTGTGAGTATTTTGAGATTTTATCGTATTTAAGGAAAATAAAAAGTAATTATGCAGTTATTATAGTTTGACTATTGGTCAAAGTAAACGGTATAGGTTTCATTCCAGCCTAAATAGGTTAATTCTTTTCTAGTCTATGCAGTGTCGCCTTAGATTATCATCGAACATGATCTTTTTAAATTTCCTGTAGACTTAGAATCTAAATCTTATGAAGGCTTCTCTTTGGCTTTCCTTAGTTAAAGTTTTGGTGTATTTAGTTACTGATTCATTGAATCCAATTACCGTTCTTGTTCTTTTGACAGACGTCAATCCAGATGCAAATCAATAAATTTAATTTGCTTTATCCCTAGTTCCTAAAACGAAACTATTGAAATCGTTAATGAATTATCTATATCTACAATTAGTTCATTAGATACTAACTTTCGTTATAAATCCTCGATAAAGCTATTTGCCATAATTATCTAGCGTTCATGAAAAAAAAGGTTGTGCACCACTTAATGTAGAAATAAACTACCTAAATATTCCCTTTTTCAGAATTCTCCGATATTTTAACGTAGTATAGTTTATAGTTTAAGGGATTAGAGTAATTATAGCTTAACCATAAGACGACTAACAGCCGTCGAGATATTTTCGATTCGTATTTTTATAAAGCAAAAGTTACGAACGACTACGATTGCTTTGCTTGTGCAGGGCCAAGGATCAGAATGACTTCAGGTTTTGTTAACTACCAGTTCAATGAGTTCATTTACTAAATCAAACTTTACATAAACTATAATTTAGACTTCGTTTACAAATTCAAAGAGTTTAATATTCTTAATTATATTCCTGTTCTAGAGATTATTTTCAATGATTTTCGAGAGGCCCAGTGTTGAAATGGTCGAAAACGCCTCGTTTACTCCACAAAAGTTTTCGATTGAAAATGTTTGGGTAGAACTTGAACTTCTGAGAGTAAACTGGGGTAAACAAGTTAAAAATGAAAAGACACGCGACGTAGAATGAGAAAACCGTCCAGTTGTGGCGGCATCCCCTCTGGTGGCAAAGGCAGAAGTCGCACCACGGCAACAAGCGAAAACTATATTGTTGGCGAATGTTTGCATCGGTAATAGAGACGCGATTCGCTTGCACGGTCAATGGGCACCCGAGGGCGCGAATACAACATGTATATTTCATATTTTTGGATCGCTAATTTTAAGATGTTATATTTATATATGTATATGTAGTAATGGCGGATACAAAAACAGTATTTCGAGAACGTATTGCGCCAAAAGTTTTGATGTATTAATTTTCCATAAAACGTTATTATCTCATTGTTTTATTTCGAACGGATAAATCGTTCGTTTAGCTAGTGGTCATGCGTATATATTTTTGGATAGCATGCACGATTGCTTAAAAGCGCCGATGAAATGTGGAAAAGATACATATTGTAATGTATAAAAAATATTTTTAACTGTAACGCAGAACCTCTGAAAGCAATAATATTTTTGTGGTGAAGTAACTCCGGTTTGTAAGGAGAGAGTATTTTAATATCCACAATCGTCACAAACAGTTGTAGGACGCTTAGAGAGCGGCCTTTGAGATGCTCCTTTAAGGGAAACTAGTGAACTTGTCAGGGATGTAGGAATTGTGGCATTTAGGGACCTGTGTTGACGAGATATTTCTCATCACAGGGTAGGGATAGAAGCGCCTCTATAGAAGAAAGAGGAAGAATTATTAAGGTAAGTGACGATTTGTGAGTAATTCTTATTTCAATTAATTCATTAAGGTTCAATATTCCAAACATTCCAATCAAACATCACAACTAATATCAGATGAAAAACACTTTAGAAATAGTTGAATTTTCGAAGTGTTTAAATATCGTACACGTCGTATTTCTATTTAAACTCTCTAGAAAGCCTGGAAGCTTAATTAAAACTGGAATAGTTTGTCGTATTACGTATAAAAGGTCTGGAAACAAAGGCCGATTTCACCTCCATTTTATACACGTAACAAATGGAGGTTGGAACAGTTATTTGAGCCCTTAATGTTGGGCGTTTTGTGAATTCACCAGAATTATTCTCACGTCGGAATTCGACTGGAATTTGAAAGGAGCAGCGCAACGGCCGGCTTAGTATTTGACCACTGCTAAAAAGAAATAGTGCACTAGACGTAGCGTTAGTTAGATAAATTACTACTTATATATATAAAATAATAAAAAAAAACTTGAAATCTATACATAGAATTTAAAATTAAAAGTTTAACTAATACTTTTTATTATTACATTATAAGAAGCTTGTTCACACATTTTAACTTCATATTTAGTAAGTAATCCTTAAGACTAAAATTATAGAAATATTACTAAAGGTACTGGATTGGACTTAGTGAGACTACGGTTGGTTCATTTTTTTTCATGTGGGCCGTAGATGAAGCTATAATTATATTAATTATTAAAATTATTATTAGGCCAAAGGCGAGATTTTTTTACAATGTGATAAATGGCAAAGACCTTAATTTGAAGCATCTATTAATTATTTTTTAGGATAGTGTTAGGTATAGTCAAGTGTATTGTTTTTCTAAGCCGTTTGAAGTATTGAATTTTAGGGCGTTTGCTCACTAATGCAAAAAATATGTTGATTTTAACACTTTATTTTTAAGTTTTGGCACTCTATTAAGTGACAGTGAATCTAAGCAAACGTTTTAAATAAAAAAACTGTTGTACCAAGTTGATTATTTTGTCTTGTAATGAGGTTAACTAACGATCATGGTTTTTTCAAGTCAAGTTCCCTTACATTATTTCCGAATAGGTTGTTTATCAGTTTTTTTTTATGATTATGCAAAATGCCAAATTATTATTTCACGGTCTACAGAAGACGTCACAACTAAATGTCGTAACTTCTAGAAATAGACACATTACAAGTCTTGTAATTCATAATTTGCAGAAATAAAGTATCTCAGAGTTAGTGAGTTTACGCCTTAACGCTTAAAAGCTCGCTTGGAAAATATCTCATGAGTTAAGAACATACAGAAGAAAACAATAAGTTTGTGATTCTTTGGTGAGTTCCTACGAGGTAAATTCACCTAGGGATTTGGGTGGTTTTTACAGCCATAGGACATTCTACTATAAAACGTAGGTAAAAAGTTGGAAAAAAATAATAATAACAATATTCCTAATATTTTCACTTTGTTATGATCACACGACAGGGTTTATTTTAGAAAAAACAATAGTGATGTGTTTTTAACGAATACCAAAATATTCGAATACCAAAAATAGCCGACTCGGCACATCACTACTAAAAATATTACCCCATGTTCAGTAATTCTATAGAAGATAGTCAAATCGAATCAAAAAGTTTAAATTTAAATCCAATGATATTCGTTTTATTACCTACTTAACTAAAAATTCAGACATACTGTAACTCGGAAGGTGGCTTCTACTGAGAAGACTTGGCCAGATTCTCTGCAGTTTTATTAAGCAGGGGTGCTCAAACTGTAATAAATGTTAAGTAATTATAACTCTCTAGACTCATACAGTTTTGAAATTAAAAGAAGTTGCATAATTCAATGGAAGACAAAAAAAACTATGGCAGGCCAGTTCCAGAAGTTCAACATTCGTTCAAAAGTTGCCACTCCTACTGCTTCTTTTGAACACCATATAAGAACGATGTCTGTCTTCATGAACTCCCGACCCTGGTTGATGACAGAAAAGTCAGTTTGTGAAACATTAATAGTACGAACAATGTAGGCAAATGTGGTCTCACTAGACCATGGAAAACCACCCATTATGCCCTACAACTCCCACAAGAATAAGTGCCACTTAAAACGCCGTTATTGGTCCTTTATGATGGTAACATAAAATACAAAGTTGCTAATAGCAATATAACTAGAATATTTCAAGATTATTGCATTCTGTATGTCCATAACTCATTTGATGTCTACTGTGAATATTGTTTTGATCAAATCGAACCTGCCTAAAGCATATTGCATATCACTTAGGTATTAACATAAGATTGAAGTTTTCGACTTTTCTTTGATAACTGCTAGTTAAGTAGAATTTTTAGAAACAAAATGATGTGTTTTATTTTATGGGCTGAAACGATGCAGTTTTTTTATTGATATACCTAAGTAAAATGTTGACACATTTTTTATTTTATTTATTAGATAAGTACACGTAAAAAATATTTTAGCCAATGCTTTAGTTTTAAGGAACTATATGAATTTATAACTGAAAAAGTATTAATTGTTTGATTTTCTATACAGCATTGTATTAATAAAATCATTTCTTAAGTTTTTTATTCAGGTGGAACGTTGTATTGCGATGTTTAATTTTTAATCTAGATGTTCGTAAAGTTATGTATATATTTAATTTAAGACTTAGACGATTGACTAAATTGCCAAAAAATATTATTTATAAATATTAGTTAAACCCAAGCTATAGAAAAAGTAATATTAAGTTATGCCACCCGTAACCCAACTTCTTCTTCTCTTTATGACAGCAATATCAAAACCATCTTAAGATCTCTTTAGTGCGTTGCGTTGCGACGTCGCAGCGCAATTCTATACAAATCGAGCAGCAGCGCGACGCAAAACGCTACAGGGCTTATTTCTGTAAAATGACGTCATAACATCCACGTGGCTTTAAAACTATGAGTAGGAATGCGGAAATTAGGTGCAACCAAATTACAGAATATCTGTCTTTTCCTTGAAGAATTGTCATTTTCGGACTTTCTTGTCATTTAACTGCAGCTAATTCAAAGAGTACTTATAGTAAAACGGTGAATATTTTCTTTGAGTTTTTATATTGCTATGGAGGATATCGGTTGGGTCGGATTCGCAAAGTAATAAGTAGGATTGAATTATGTATGTCATACTCGTCATAATTTCATTTTATTTGCATACTTTCAGCCCTATCTTAGTAGAAAAACTAGTACCATTGCTTTAACAAATTGTAGTAATATTATATTTAGCTAATTTAATGAAATTATTTTAGAAGTTGTTTGTTTCATGCAATTTTAAGCGTTGTACGTTTTTTCATTATTATCATATAAAACGTAAGATGTTGTTACTGCCAGTTTCAAGGTTTCTAAGACACCAATGTGAAGGCTTGTGAGATGTCCAAGATTTAATATAATTTCGATTGATTATATTCAATGATTTATGAGTGTATGAGATTTCATAGTTGTGTACTAGTCATTATTCCAATGTAACAATAGCAATTACTGATGTGTTTTGAAGCGGCACTGTGACACAACTGCAGAGCTGATAAAAACTTTTATCAATCCTTAAGTCTAATAACAGTTGTCGAAAATGAGTTAAATTTAAAAAAACAATTTAAGTGTATCTTTAAAGTTGTAAGAAAAGGGGAAAAAATCGTAAATGACACAAAACAAAAAAGGCGAGAAAAGGCGAAAACGATAACGCGTGAAACTTAATTTTTTTCCTTGCCATGATGACGCCCAAGACATGCTTTATTTCTAAGAAGAGGTTTGAAGACGCCATTACATACAAAATCGACATTCAATGTTCTACTCAAAAGTAAGTCAGAGCTTGAGACAACAGTAGTCCTCAGTGTCGCTTCGATCTAATTAAATACCATTTATTCTTATGGTTTTAGGTCAATCCATTAGTTTGAACAGAACCAAATTGAGCTGTTATAAAAAACGTGTTTTACTAGGTTTATACTTTACAGTGTTAAGCCGTTTTTATTTATAAATAACTAGGTACCATTTTTTTTCTTTATGGAATTTGTCAAAATTACTACAAACTGGTTTTTATTTTTATTTTTTAAACACGTGATCAGCAACTATAGAAGCGTTTTTGTATAGTATCTTCAACAAAATTAATTCACTTTTCTACAGAGATTCCTAAAAACTCTAAAGTGAAACCACTAGTCAAAGATTCAGTTTGCAAAACGTGTCAGATTGTCATTCAATTTCACGAAATTTCATCAGTTTATTTTCAAGAAACTGTTGGTTCTGCTCAAACGGTTTTGTTTATTTCTGTTAAACTAAAGTTGTTCCTACAATTATATTGCTGTCTTACTGTGGACTAAACAAAATGTTTCATAATATCGTAAACTATCAAAACTTTTACTTGCCATAAATGGTACATATAAACGGTAAGTCAAGTTGAAAAATATAATTTTCAGGTAAGCTGTAAGCTCTTTCAACAAAGTTTTTTTGTTTTTAAAGCCAAGCACGCTTGATGCAACATTATAAATTACATCAGAAAAAATATAATTTTAAATTTTTATGTTGCAATTAAAGGTTACGATTGTCTTTAGTCCACATTAAGAGCACTTTACTAAAATATGCTACATTAATATTTAGTGTTATTTATTTATATTTAAATTGATCGAATGGTTACAACTACTTCAAACAACAAAATTTATTTTTTGTTTAATTTAAAAAACTTGCCGAAAAAACTAGATTTAACAAAAATATACGTGACCACTTACTCACTTAAAAAGCTTTATTTCTTGTATCTACTTTAGCTTATGTTCCTTACTAAGCGAATTAAATGTATAAGAATAATTTCAAAATTTGTATAACCATTCGATCATTTGGTTTAGAAGCACCATGTATTCAAAATGTGATTGAAAAGCAATTGTAAGTTACCTAAGTCGTACTGAATAATCGACATTCCTTAGTTTATCAAACACCCTGTGTATGTGTTGGACACATGTTCGTGCGTTGAGTCTGCTGGATAAGTGTACTTTGAGAAAAATAATCTTCCTTTGTAATTATTATAATCTATAAACACTAAAAATTGTGATTCAAAGCAATTTAAAATATTACTGCTGATTATATTTCGTGTTTTATTTTTACCATAAAAACAACCCTTTTTTATTAAGACTGCGCTATAAAAAGGTCAGTTTCGATTTTAATTTAAATTGTTGATTAAAAAGACATGGAAAAGAAATTGGAAATTAAAAACAATTTTAAGCTTTTGAAACACTTCTAACATCACCACAGTATAAGTTCTAGTAGAAAACTTATAGGCACCCAATTGCAGTACTTGTAAGTATTGAAAACAACAAATAGGCATAATATCTTCAAACTAAATCATCGAAGAGTTTGGAAAACATTTTTTGGGTTTAGATGTGGAATTATGTGGATAGTAACCAAGTAACCCTTAAGCTGGCGGAGTCTGAAGATAAAGTCTTTTTTAAGCCGTTAAAAAACCTATTACTTGCAATTGGTGCTTTTCAATTGCAAGTAATAGGTTTTTTAACGGCAAGGACGTTTTTGTAAGGACGGTGATATAAATTCCAGTTATATACAAAAACTAGTATTCGAAGAAAAATTGGGAATGCCAAACTAATCGCTAACACGATAAAGAAACGACTTCTTTAACACGTGTTATTTATTTTTGTAAAATCTGGAACTTCGGAATTAAATTAAATTTAAAGTGTATATGGTTGGAGTTTACGTGACTTGTAAAGATTGCTATGTCGGTTTGACAAAATAAGTAGTACAGTACTACAGTAACTGTACTTACTTCCAGAATAAAAGGTAAAAAAATAATACAATCTATTCCTGAACAGTTACGAACGTTGTAAAGCTTCTCGTCGTTTGAATTCTAACACCCTGTATAATTTTTCAGGAGAGACAAAAAAAACGAATTTACTTAGGTATTGTTTCCAAAGGATAGTAAGTGGCTATCGTGCTGTTACTTTTCGAAATTTGGAGGATATTATTGGTCGTACCTGGATTCTAATTGGACTGAACGAAGCATCTAATGATGTCTTTAGATGCTTTAGCGAATGGCATTAAAATGTCAAAACCGCCAAAAAATGACATGCGTGGTGTTAGAACTTAAACGACGTCTACGGTTGTTGAATAGTTATGAGTAGGTATGGTAAGTTCAACAGTCTGCTTTAAGTGCTTAGGTACTTTTGACGCTGGCTTCCTTTAACAAACGTTATTCCTAATCTATGTGGTGGTATAAAACTATACGGGATAAATTACAAAAAGAATCGAAATGGTCGTTTTCTCAAAACATTCTAAAAATGGTCTACTATGAGATACATTATATTTGGGTCGACAACGATGAAATATTTGTAACATGAATCTTCACAAGTAAACATAGACGAAAGTAAAACAAAATATCAAGGTCTATAAACACGTAGGAATAACCCTAAAATTTGAGTATTTTTATCAAAAAGATATGATAAGTAATAAAACGACTTGCATTATTCTTATCAGTTCGAATCCAGTCTTTGAGGTCTCTTTTCATGTTATTACTGAATTATTCAGAGGTTTAATATCCTGACCGATGGGTTGGGACTGCATAAAAAGTCGTATAAATGAGGTTTACATCCCCTTTTTGAGCAGTGTAGACGCAAATATTATTATAGTTCAAATAATTTTATGAACACGGTTTTTCTGAGAGAGGTATGTAAAAGTTAATTTCATATTAAGACTTACATACTTAAAAATTACCGCCAGTCTATTCACCGAATTCACAAACGTCAATCAACGCTAAGCGTGCGCTCACGCTCAGTCTGTCCCTTAAAATGTCAATAAAACTGAAAGGGCCAGCTTTACTTTTGAGGGATGCTCAACGTTGATTTGCGTTTATGAATTCGGGGGTATGTTTACAATTCAAATGAAACGAAGATAACAATTAAAATCCCTATCAAGCCTCCTTACAGCAAGTTTTAATTAGCTAATCCATTACAAGATGAGAAACAACTTAGATATTTGAACTAGAGAATGAATTAACTTTTAAACATTCGTCCAACTTACAAGTTTGCGAAGTTTGCACTGAGGTTCAGAGTCTTATTATGTTTGACCTTGTGAGCTGATCTGACAGCAAGGTTTGACATTAATCTTGCACTCCTCCAAAGACTAGCATTGATTTTCTTGAGGGTACTCAAACGGAAAGCATGTTCGATCTATTTTTTTTCGTTTTAATTAACAGTTAATGGAAAAATTAGGTCTCAGTGTATTCAGCAAAGTTCCGCAGAGGTGTTAATTAAATAAGTTGAAAATGAATCGTTTTAACATGACTATTTGAGTCACATGGTTTGTCGTTAGACAAACCCTCATGACCTTATGGCATGTTAAGACATTGCAGTTGCGTGAATAACCTCAAAAACTCCACGAAGCATTGAAATATAAGATACCAGTATTTTAATGTTCACATGCAAACGCATAAAACTACTCGTCATTGGCAAAATACCCTCGCTGACAGAGGGTGAGGCCATTAAAAAAAAGGCAACTGATCCCGCCTATTGGAGTAATATGTACCTCAACTATGAGGTGACGCGAGCCATACCCGTTTTTGGATTTGAAAAAAATAGAAATAAAAATAATAAATTAAAAAATAATTAACCTTCCAACCTAAGTCGGTTTCGCCCTGACTCAAGTATAGAGTATACCAGTATACCATAAGTTGTTTATATGTAATATTTTTTTTTTAGAAAACATGAAATGCTATTTAGGTTAAACAAAGTATATATAAATGAGCTACAATAAGTAAGGCTATTTCAATGTCGTTATGTGTCATGATTGTTTTCGTAAATGACGTTATAACATAATAAATGATGTATTTTATGTTATTAACAATTGAAATAAAATGAATAAATACCATTGGACATTACTCCACAGCGTCAGCTAGCCCCAAACTAAGCAACTAAATGCTATGGGATACTAGGCAACGGGTAAATAGAATTAAAACCATGTTTTATTATTGTTTTAGCATTTTACATGCAGTATCTTTACTAAAGATCTGAAAACAAGAAAAAGACATTAAATTAATTGTTAGATGAAATCACCCTGGCTCATAGGGTAAATATACCAGAAAGATTCGGCCAGTCTGTTAATGGTCTCGGTAGCATAGTAGTTAGTGCAGTCGCTCGGTTTGCGATAGATGCGGTTCGATTCCTGCCATATGCCAACATGACCAAATGTCTTTTTCTGGTATTAAAACCAATTCTTTTTGTTACTAAATACTTATTAAACATAGGAAACACCCAGACATTGTTGCACACAAATGTTTGTACTGTGCGGGTATGGAACCATCGACCACTGGTGTAATGGCCCACTTGTGATGTAATGAACCATTACACCAAATCGGTCGTCGTCAATATCGATGCTAGTAGTCGACCATTTACACACGATAAATTTCTTTTAACTTTCATGGTCACTAACATTTGAATCATGAAAAACGAGATTGCTACCATGTACCTTTTTTGTTTTGAGTTTCCGATATTTCGTTTATGTATATCGGTTGTGTGATATGTCGGATAGTGCCAAAATATCGGAAATTTAAATTAAAAATGTACATGGTAGCAATCCCGTTTTTAATGATATAAAAACATTTACACAAGGTTTTCTGGGTTAGTTGAAGGAGGACACTGATACATACATATCTCACGTCTATATCCCGAAGAGGAACATTCAGAAGCCCACATACGCGAATGACTGAATAGCTTCAAAAATAAATTTGGTTATTGATTTTGTTCTCATCTTGAAACATTAAACAAAAACCATACTATTGCTGGGCAATATTATACCCCTAAATTATTCATGCCCAAACCACAAAACCAAGAGCATTTGTCTCATAATTACCAAGTGATAATCGCGTTCCGACGATTGGAAAATCGCTGGAGGTTTTAATCAAATCCGGTCCCCCCACTTTTAAATTATGGGGCTGTTAAAATTTTACGTGCCCTCGGAAAGGAATTGCCAATCGATTATCGGGTTAACACAGTTAGTGTTAACATTGTTTGTGCTTTGTGAATTCACATATGAATGGAAATATTGTCCGAAAGGTTGTCTGGGAGAGATCGCTTTTAGCGATAAGGCTGTTTTCATTGTACGTCCTAAATACCTGTGAAAGTGGTTGTGTAATTGTTTTTTGTGCAATACAGTTTATCTTATCTGAAGATCTGAAAACCGGAAAGAGACATTCGGTCTTGCCTTCAGGCGGGAATCAAACCCGTCGTAAACGATTTCGATTCCCGCCTGAAGCCAAGACCAAATGTCTTTTTCTGGTTTTCACATTTTTAGTAAAGATATTGCATGAAAAATGCTAAAAAATAAAAATAACATTTGTTTTATCTTATATTCTAAAATGACTAGTTGTAAAATGTTAGTGATTTAAACGTTAGCCGGAATGCCACCCCTGATCGTTGTGGAGATCCTTGGAGGAGGCCTATGTCCTCCCGTGGGCGTCGTTTGGCTGACATGATGAAGATGGTTCTAAAATATCGATGAAGTCAGTTGTTTAGCGTAGTTGGAGGCCTTACCCCCGAATTCACAAACGCAAATCAACGTTGAGCATCCCTCAGAAGTATAGCTGTCCCTTTCAGTTCTATTGACATTTTACGGACAGAATGAGCTTGAGCGCTTGCTTAGCGTTGATTGACTTATCTGACCACAACCACAGTAAACAGAGAACAGTTAAATATCTACATACAAACGTGCCGCTCTCGGTTTGAATGTGTGCGTGGGCGTCGCGCGCCGTGTCGGCACCCAATTTCACGCACACGCTAGCATAAAATATGGGGGAATAAGGTGGCGGCAGTACGTACGGGCTGTGCCGCGTGTCTGTGAGCACGCTAGGCTAATAACTCTGCGGGCGGCCTTAGATAACCTACTGTTATGTTTACTGTGCTAAAACTCTCATGGATGGTTTGCGATAATTATAAAATGGAGTCGACTTGCATTTATTCAATCGGTCATAATTTGCTAATGGATTCCAATCACTAATTAAATCCTTAACGAATGAATGGCGCTTTATGTGTTGAAAGGTAATTTATTGAACTAGCTAATAGCTTAATCTCATATCAAATAACGTGATTAGTTATGAATTATTTGACATGCATTTGACCATTAACTAATTAATATTATTACGCTAATATCAGAATTTCAGAAACACCCTGTAAGCCTTAAACAAGCCTTAGATACAGAACAAAAACATCTTTTAAGTCACTATGGTCTGTTAGTATAAACATTTTGTTAAAAATAAGCTTAGCTATACTTTTGTTTACCTAAATATTGTTTACTAAAGATGGGAAGTGATAAGTAAGCATCAATGGTGATAGTTTGGTTTTTCAATCTTCAGTAAAGATTCAGCATTTAATGGGAACTAGACAACGGATAACTACACTTAAATACTTTCCTTTTTGTAAATACATACTTCATATACAAAACACCCATTGTTTAAATTGTAATCGTTTCATAATCATACTTTTAATTTGGCAAGGGTCCTAATAGATGTCGTATTAACTTCATTGACACAAGCACACTTTAGGTTTCAGATAGTAGAGGAAGCATATTGTGATAATTTCTAGTTCCATCTATTTACCTTAGTCCCTATCCTCCATTGAATCGCAGTAGCATTGAGTTGGTTTTGTATATAGTTCTTCGGGACTTTAATAAATTTATCTTCGCCTTGAATTCGGTGTTTTTATTCTTGGACAAGATTGTTCGTACTGTGCAGGGATGGAACCTGTGGCTGCCGGTGTAGTAGCCATTTACTACATCATTTTACTAAATAAGTTGTCAAAAATACAACAAAAATATTAACCACGTGCTAACAATATGAGAATAATCTTCAGCTGTAACTTAACACTAAGACACCGCGGTTGAAGGTGATAATGAGCTTTTAGCGAAAAGCACCGGTACTTACTACCGACAAAGGAGACTGGGCATTATTGTTAGACGAAAGCTTATTTCTACAATTTACTACTTACTGGTTTTATCTTTATTTAAGTCCTGACTGGTTTGGTTGTAAAGTTAAGAATTGTGACTGCACCAGACAGTCAGTTTATGACAGCTATGTATTCCGGTGGGCACCAAAACTCACTTCGCTCGTGGTGAGTTATCTTTAAAATTCAGTTTCTTTGCGACTGTGGTCGTTTGAGACAAAAGAACTAAGCCAAATAGCATTTTTTTATCTTCATTACAAAATAAAGGAAAATACTAATTCAAAGCGAAGGGTATTGATGATTGAAGTAAGCGCAAGGCACCAAGATGTGAAGTGATGTCCGCAGAATGCCACCCCTGGAGTGACATCCATTCCGCCACAAGCGAAGTGAGTTCCAGCGCCAACCGGAATACCATATGAGGTAAACAGCGGAAAGCCCGCTTAAGTAAATTTAAAAACCACTCAGCGATGTGTGGGTTTCTGAGTGTTTCATTCACCATTCCGACAACAACCAGTGAGCAAAGGTGTTGCCAGCTAGTCTTGGATATGGTCGTGACGTATGCATATGAATCACAATAATATAACATAAACGGCCTTTATACGTCCCACTTCTGGGCACGGGCCTTACCTCAACTATGACGTAGAATGAGCCATACTCCAACACGCGGGCTCAGTGCGGATTGTTGAAGGGGTGTAAGGTTAGATGAGCAACCTTAATGTCAGATGTTATGAAGCCGCCCTAGGGCCTCTTGCTAAGCTTAGAAGCTGCCTTCCGAAGCACGGGGATGCCCGAAATAAACATTAGGTACTCAATTTCGGTCGGGATGGTCACCAATCCCATTTCCGACCAGGCGTGTGTTGCTTTACAACAGCGATCGTCACCAAGCACTGTCACAACTGCGCCACAGGCACCTCATAAACTTGCAATTAACATTCAATAATGGCTATAAAGGTACATCATCTAACAAATTGCCCTACAATTTGTAAACGGCTAATCCCTTTCTCACCAGTTTAACCCTTACACATTGTAGCAGAAACTTACAATCTAAACTGCTTGTTCCAT
Source organism: Udea ferrugalis (assembly GCA_950022985.1). Taxonomy (NCBI): domain Eukaryota; kingdom Metazoa; phylum Arthropoda; class Insecta; order Lepidoptera; family Crambidae; genus Udea; species Udea ferrugalis. The sequence continues at coordinate 14,983,605 of OX465527.1, read as the reverse complement.
GTTCCAACTTAATCCATAAATCATTTCGTTAACTGATTCCAACTAATTATTTGTGTCAATTGGTCTGGAGATATGGCTTTTGTATTATCTGTTTATGCGAAATGTGATAGATGGTCCAATTATTGTATGCAAATACATTTAGGTACCTAAATTGCTTAGGAAGCGTTGTCGTTACGTTAGGTGTTAGATTAATGGCAAAACATATATTATTATTACTTATCATAGTTTATTTGACGGAGAATACTAGATTCTTTTTAATTATTAGTTTAAAAAAATGAAACTACCATTAGTAGGCATACATTTCATTTTTTGAAAGTAATAATTAAAAAAAGATAGATAGGGTGGGTAGTCAAGGGAGGAAATGTTCCCGCCATCGATCGGAACATTCAGAAGCCAGAATTTTAGTGGATGCATCAAGCTGAGGATGGGACAGTCGGCACAATGGAATGCATCAGGGAAGGTTGATGTCCATCACTGCTCTAAGTGAAGTGTGATGGTGATAATTTTAACCTCTAAGCTTGTATGCAAACTTACTACTGTTTTAAGTTACTAAACTGACAATTAAATAATATATTGTCTTTCAAACACACACAATAAAAACCTTTTGCTACGGTAAAGTTTAGTCGGTTTCATTATTAAGTGACAAGAAATTTCAAACTTAAAACCAACACAGCAGCTTTAAGCAGTGGCTTATTAATAGGGTGGTATGACTGTGAAATACTTTTTAATTCCAAGTCATTGAGTTACAAGTGATAATAAAAGGAAAATTGGTTGCTTTGTGTAAAACATTTTATTTTAATAGTCACATGTTATAATAACTACATGTTCATATCACATGTTTTCAAAATAATGGCTTTACAATTATATATACCGTAACTTAGGCTAATAATGAGGTTTACAAGTTTTAAATGTACAAAGTAAGTAACTAATACCTATTTACATAATGTTTAAAACGTGTCTTTCACTATGTAACGCTTTACACGTTGGCGGTTGAAACTTCTTCATCATCATTGAAAGTAATCACCGATGAGACTAGTGGTACACAGGCCTCATCGGTGATATCCGGTGAGGGGCTGGTATTATGTATGGCAGATGTATATTTCTAGGGGGGCAGGGTAGGTCCATCGGCGGACTGTAGAAAAAATATACCTGGCTGGGGCCGAAGGTATACTGTGAGACTCTGGTCATCAAGCGAGGCATGGGGCTGGCCATGGGGGGAAGAGGGGGGAAGTACTGGTCGTGGTCGTCGAGCCATTTGTAGACCTGGAACAAAGCAAGGATAATTTCAGTCAAAACTGTTTTCAAGTGTGGTTTTTCTTATTTATACGGGATGATATTTTCAAGGGGGCTAGTAAGTCTAATTCTAAAGGAATATAGAAGAATGATTAAAGGAGTCTTGATGACGATTTGGACAAAAACTAAAAACACATTCTCAGATTTTTAAAAAAGTTTTTATAAATACCACAATACTGCTCATTAAAGTTTAGTACGAGTAATAGAAAATTTGATGAGTTTAATTGCTGTGAGGGGCCATAATTCTGAATATAATAGAACACTATGATTAAAAAGGTAGATCAGGCCTAGTACTAATATTATCATTAACGAACTAAGAACCTTGGCGTAAAAATAATTAATATTATCTATTTTGTACTGACACAAATCGAAATTATTTTCATAAATAAACCTAATTGCAGGTTTTTAAAATCAGATGAAAATAATGAACTGACTCTTAAAGCATCAACCTTTACAGTTCAAACGAATGAACACACAGTTTTTGTTAAAATAAAATACTTACAAATTCGCATCGGCAAGGTTTCCTTACAATTTCCAGAGAATTCATATTAGCTCACTCAAATTGCTAACACAAAAAACGAACAAAAATAGCAGTTTTACTAATATTTGTACTTGTTCTACAAGGGTTGAAACACGAATGATTTAAAAAATGACTAAAAGCAATCTATTTAAACCAATTTTTAGAGCATCAACTAATGAGGGAGAGCTTAAGTCATTCTTAGTAGAACAATTAAGGTTTAGCTAAATAATGGGTAATGATCGCATTATCCATTGCTGGGTATAACTGTTAAATTACGAAGAATGTCTCTCTACCTGGTAAGCACCCTGTAAGGAGTTGTTTTTTGAGACTACATTATTTACCTATTTATTTAATTCACAAGCAAACAGAAGTGTAGTATATTTAAGTTTAGGAATATTTGTAGGTATTAGGTACTATGAAGTTTTATTAAACTATGAACTATACGTAGACTTATTAAAAATAGATAATTAATCTGCTGGATCGATGATAATGCAATATTTTTTGCCAAGAAATTCATGATCTTATTGTAATATGATATCTAAGCCCCTAGGTGTATTGATCATCTAATTACGTGATGAAGAGAGCCATAGTATACGCGAGGGTGGTGAGATGCGGTGAAAGTGAGTTGTAAAGACCACGTGCAAGGATTGCAAATTTTAAAACATAATTTATTGTACTTTATTAGGTTTAATATCTCAGAACCCCTCAGTCTTGATAATATTATATCACGCCCACATAAATTTATTTATTTATTTTATTTATTTATTTATTTAATCAAGAAACATACAAAAAGTTGGTTAGTAGCATCTTGAAACCTATGTTAGGTTTGTGTAGATACAAAGTTCTCCTTAACTCATCATCAAAAACCAGGTAATACATATAACAAACTAAAGTCAGCATTTAAACTATGTGTGTGAACAGAGTTAGTCAAATATGTATTTATTTGAGAAAAGCAACTTTGTAAATACAGAATCATTAGTATCACTAAAGATAGGAAAACCAGAAAATTTGGAGGGTTTGCGAAAGCCGCGGGTTTAATTCCCGCCTGAAGCCAAGACAGAATGTCCTTTTCTGGTTTGCCCATCTTTGGTAAGATGAAAATGCATTATCTTTAATGCTAAAATATAAAATAACCTATTATGTCCTTCCGCCGTTATTCGAAGCCTTAAACATATTTTGGAGATAGTAGTCCTTCCGTTTCCGGCCGTATTTAGTTTAATTTATTCCTTTAGTTCCATTTTCGGCCGCTAGGGGCGCTAATGGCGCCATTTCCGTCTGTCTTGTTCACCAGTTTAGGCGAGTGACTTTTTGAATCATTGGTGTCCTGATTTTCGTGCCGTAAAGTCATAAAAGTTTAACGCTGTTAGCGTTCGGATAAAAATTGAGAATTTATTCTTTAAATAATTACGTCGGAAAATAAAACGTTAAAAATAAAATTTTTAATTGGAAAAAAGTGAAAATAATGTCGGGTGAAGTTAGTTCCGAAAGTTCTTCTTCATCACTGTCGTCGTCCAGCGTCCTCAGTGCGGATGAAGGCGCGGGCAAACAGCAAGACAAGGGCCCCGTTCTCAGCGGAAATAGCGGCCATGGCGGGGACGGCGGCCGGGACGCGAACAGGCGCACGCGCAAGCGCAAGTCCAGCAGGCGGCACCGCCACAAAGCTAAGCGAACACGAAAGGAAGGTAGGGCACTGGAACTCCTTGCCCACCAAGTAAGTGAAATTCAAGATTTTCTGGCGAACAATACCTACCTACCGGGTTTATCGCGAAGTGGCTGTTATCATACGGATTCTAACACTTCAACTGTAGAACCGGAAATACAAAACGAGGTGCCTGCCGAGCCTGCACTCACATTTGAATTTGATTTAACAACTAATTTGAAAGAACCAACGATTGCGAAGGCCTCCCAGGAGCATTTGCAACTACTTAATTCACTGCAGCATTTTAAAACAGATAATTGGACGAATGTTCGTTACTCAGAAATTCAAAAAAGCTATAACGCTCGTCCAGGTTTTATCGAATTAGAGGCGAATGACGAAATAAAACAGTTTGAGAAATTGAATAGTTTAACTGCAACTGATAAGTCATTGGGTGCTATAACGCGTGCAGTTATCATGCAAAGTGATGCTTTGAAAAAGGGGGTGTCAGATTTGTTGCAATGGACGCAACAAACAAGTAACTTAAATAATGAGTCTTTGCTTATTAAAATCAAAGAATTTTTTTCGGGCGATTACCAAAAAGTTCCATTAGATTGCTTACAATTACTTTGTGGCCACAGGGCCGATATAATCGAACAAAGACGAGATGTGTTTCTCCAGCAAGTAAAAGAACAAATTTGTCAGAGCAAGTTTAAAAAATATACCACCCTCGTGTGAGTACCTATTTGACAAAGACTTATTTACAGATCTTATCAAACAAAATGGGGGATAAATAAGATCTTTGCAATTCCAAAATCCTCATTCTCTGCGCAAGAGAAAAGAGTTGGAACTGGGTTCCCGGCTACGCAACCGGGACCCAGTGGTTATAATCAAGCAGGTCGCTCTATGGCACCGCTTAACACTAACAGGTACCCACCCGCGCAGGGTGTGCGTCCCTTTACTAATTATGATTTTTTCTACTTATGCTAGTATAATCAAGCCGGTCGCTCTATGGCACCGCTTAACACTAACAGGTACCCACCCGCGCAGGGTGTGCGTCCCTTTACTAATTATGATTTTTTCTACTTATGCTAGTATAATCAAGCCGGTCGCTCTATGGCACCGCTTAACACTAACAGGTACCCACCCGCGCAGGGTGTGCGTCCCTTTACTAATTAGGATTTTTTCTACTTATGCTAGCATAATCAAGCCGGTCGCTCTATGGCACCGCTTAACACTAACAGGTACCCACCCGCGCAGGGTGTGCGTCCCTTTACTAATTATGATTTTTCTACTTATGCTAGTATAATCAAGCCGGTCGCTCTATGGCACCGCTTAACACTAACAGGTACCCACCCGCGCAGGGTGTGCGTCCCTTTACTAATTATGATTTTTTCTACTTATGCTAGTATAATCAAGCCGGTCGCTCTATGGCACCGCTTAACACTAACAGGTACCCACCCGCGCAGGGTGTGCGTCCCTTTACTAATTATGATTTTTCTACTTATGCTAGTATAATCAAGCCGGTCGCTCTATGGCACCGCTTAACACTAACAGGTACCCACCCGCGCAGGGTGTGCGTCCCTTTACTAATTATGATTTTTTCTACTTATGCTAGTATAATCAAGCCGGTCGCTCTATGGCACCGCTTAACACTAACAGGTACCCACCCGCGCAGGGTGTGCGTCCCTTTACTAATTATGATTTTTTCTACTTATGCTAGTATAATCAAGCCGGTCGCTCTATGGCACCGCTTAACACTAACAGGTACCCACCCGCGCAGGGTGTGCGTCCCTTTACTAATTAGGATTTTTTCTACTTATGCTAGCATAATCAAGCCGGTCGCTCTATGGCACCGCTTAACACTAACAGGTACCCACCCGCGCAGGGTGTGCGTCCCTTTACTAATTATGATTTTTCTACTTATGCTAGTATAATCAAGCCGGTCGCTCTATGGCACCGCTTAACACTAACAGGTACCCACCCGCGCAGGGTGTGCGTCCCTTTACTAATTATGATTTTTCTACTTATGCTAGTATAATCAAGTCGGTCGCTCTATGGCACCGCTTAACACTAACAGGTACCCACCCCCGCAGGGTGTGCGTCCCTTTACTAATTATGATTTTTCTACTTATGCGAGTAATGAACGGTTTTTTTTCGACCACAATTTAGACAGTCATTGACCGCCGCACGTCAGTCAACCTCGGCTAACGCAAAGAAGCCTTTCAATCGCCAGGGCTTACATAACCAGACCAATGCCACACGTGGCAGGGGTAGAGGGGATAGAAAATACTGACTCGCTGATGGGGTTTCAAGGGGGCAGGCTAAAGCTATTTGTCAAAAAACTACAACTAAAACTATTTGTTGTGTTGTTGTTTGTTTGTTTTGTTTGTTTGTGGGAGAAAATGGGGTGCTCCAAGCAGTCTGCTAAATGTGATAACGGGATACAGAATTCCTTTCCAAGCCAAGCCCCCGCTCGTCCTACCATGGTTCACGAGCACTAGTTTTCAAACCCCACCTTCACCCGAAATGGACCAGGTTGAAAACAATTTGATTTCAGAGAACATTCTAGAATGTGCCCCACAAACGCCCAGTTTTTGCTCAACTCTATTTTTAACCCCAAAAAGCGATGGTTCCATGCGACCAATTTTCAATTTTAAAAAGACTGAACCAATTTTTGAAAGTTACAAAGTTCAGACTACTTTCGGTGCATCGCATTCCGGATTTCCTTCAGCCAAACGCTTGTAGCCAAACGCTTGTAAAAGTAGACCTGACCCAGGCCTATTATCACGTGCCAATAAAACGGTCTCACCGTTGCTTCCTCCGGCTGCTTTACAAAGGTCAGCACTTGCAGATGACTTGTTTGCCATTTGGTCTGGCCACGGCTCCCAAAATTTTCGCATCTCTATCGAATTGGACGGCAGAAATTCTTCGGGAGCAGGGAATTCGCATTGTAGTGTTCCTAGACGATTACCTTATTGCTTGCCAAGATCGAGCACAACTAGTGGACCAGACGAAGACTGTCCTGAGAACGTTGCGAGAGTTATATACATCCACAAATCGATTCTGTGTCCCCAAAAAGGTAATATCAAGATTGCTAAAGCGACAGAAAGCAACTCTTCGCGAAGTGCAGAGCATTGTGGGGACCCTAAAATTTTGCCAGGTTGACCGTTCCACAAGGACGTCTCAAATTTCGCTGTTTATTGGCTCACAGCAACAGTCTGCTACAAAACCCAACGGACAGTTTGGTACCTCTTCCAGCTCAAACTATCGAAGAGCTGAATTGGTGGATTCTAAACTGCCACAAATCATCCAGACTTCACCCTCCCAAAAAAAAAAAAAAAAAAAAAAAGATTCCGCTCACTCGAATCACAAAGAGATGTTGACGGTTCTCAAGTGTTTGTCCCAACCTCGGTCCCTCTCTGAGTCACTCATCCATCCTTTTGCAGTGCGACAACAAGTCGGTAATAGCCTATCTGAGGAACGAGGGAGGAAGTCGGTCAGTGACGTTAATGAGATTGACATACCAAATATACGAACTTTTGGATCGTTTCGACATACATCTGGTTGCCCATCATATTCCAGGAAGATACAACACCGTAGCCGATCGACTTTCTCGGAAATCAATGACCACCGAATGGCATTTGCTTCCTGCGTTGACAAAGCTCGTGCCAAGGCCCCACCATTCAAGATCCATCGGTTGGAATCCGTTCTGATAGATCTATCGACGGGCTATCCCCCACCGAAAGTACAGGAACTAACTCTCGAAGATTGGAAATGTGGGGGTGGTCTAGGGACGTAGAGACCTGGTCAGAGCAACAAAAACTCTGCTTAAGGCAGGATGGAGAAAATCTACCCTGAACACCTATAAACCGGCCTGGAATCGTTGGCTTAGGTGGTTTGAAAACACAGGAGTCCTTGCAACCAATCCTTCGGGGTCTGAATTGGCTAGATTTCTGGCGGATCTTCACCTTCATGACAAGTTAGCATTTAGAACGATATTGGTGCATAAGCCCGTTGTTTCTACCTTATGCCGGACAGACGATAGCTCCCGTCTTAGCTCAAATGTTTTGGTCAAACAGATTTTAAAATCAATGGCCGCAAACTCTAAGCGACGTCCAGAAAGAACTGTCTGGGATACTAGTATTTTAATTGCCTGGTTAGCTAACAATAAAGTAAATTTTGAAAGCTTGTGCGAAGTTTCACGACGCTGTGCTATCCGTTTGTTACTTTGTTCAGGGCGCAGAGTTCATGACTTGACCCTTTTAGTAATTTCTGAGGAATCATTTGCAATCAGGGTGGAAGCTGTTCCCCAATATTAATAATTCAAACCTCGACCCTGTTTCATGCCTAAAAAGGCTGCTTGCACTGGGCAAAAATAGGCGAGAGGAAGCAAATACTACAAGTTTAAACCTGCTTCTAGGACAATAACAGCGGGATGGGTCAAATCCGTCTTGCAGGAGGCTGGATTAGATGCCACTCCGGGCAGTGTTCGGTCAGCTGTCGCTGCTAGGGGCTGGCTTGATAGAGAACCAATAGATAAGATTTTAGCTAGGGCAAATTGGAAGTCTGAAAACACATTTGCATAACAATAATTCAACTGCATTGGGGGCATTATTTGAACCAGTAGAATAGTTTTCATTTTGATTATGTTTTTCATTATTATTAAATATTATTCATATGATTATGATATGTTCAGAGTCCATATTAGGAACAAAGTTTCCTATTAGATAAGTTTTAAAGATCAAATGCAAGAGAACGTATACATATTTATATGTTAATTCCCTGGGGATTTATGTACAGTTAAGTTAACAATCTTGGAAATTTAACCTTGTTTATATCACGTAAAATAATAACAATAATAATTGTATTTTTTGGGAAATAAAGAAATCTGTATCTGATTTATTTCTTTCAGTGTAAATTAAAAGTTTAATGTTATTAAGAATTCATATTAAGTCACATTGGTATCCTGTTCACCAGGCGAGAACAAACAATGTCTCAAAATATGTTTAAGGCTTCGAATAACGGCGGAAGGACATAATAGCAGAGTTTTACCTACCATTAAAACTCTTATTATGTCCGGAGCCTTATTCGAAGCCTTACAGTAAGTTCTGCCTGGTGGCAAATTTAGAACCTAAGTTGGTTTTAAGATATTTTGAGTCCACAATGATTCAAAAAGTCACTCGCCTAAACTGGTGAACAAGACAGACGGAAATGGCGCCATTAGCGCCCCTAGCGGCCGAAAATGGAACTAAAGGAATAAATTAAACTAAATACGGCCGGAAACGGAAGGACTACTATCTCCAAAATATGTTTAAGGCTTCGAATAAGGCTCCGGACATAATAAGAGTTTTAATGGTAGGTAAAACTCTGCTATTAATGTGTCACTTGTTTGATATTTTAGAGGTTATAAGAAATTTTCGTATAATCGACTTCGCATCTATCTTCGACGTCAATGAAACGTCGTTTTGTAAAAAAATAAGAAATTATAAGAAAAAAAATTGAATAAACTAAATAACAATCATTTCAAATTATTTATTATTACTTTTTTAACGAATTTTAGGTTACCGCTTAATTATTTAAAATACATATCACTTTCGCGACATCACTAAAAAAACATACCTTAACAATCCCTATTCAACGTTGAAAATATACCATCACAGTTTTATTTCAGACACGGCTAATTTAACAAGACACCATCACTACTTTTAGTAAATGGCTCATGGCACTGACACTAGTTTTTGAAAGCCTTTGAAAACACTCATAAGTTAAAATATTGCACTCAACATGTCAAGCCAACATTAATACCATGTGGTCTAAGTTCCGTCACAGTTATTTAAGACAAGGTACATTTTGACAACAACAAAATTCAAATATGGGACTACCTTCTTTTTGTTTTGATATTCCTGAAGCACCTTGTTTATGGCAGAGGTGTTGTTAAATCTACTGTGTTTTACCACCTCCTATTGTGATTAATATACCTTGTAACAGGTACTACACTGCTAATATTACACTGTGAGCAGGAACAGATAAGTTTAGTGGAGATAATATCATACACCACTAAACTTAAAATAGGAGATAAGTTCCCGGAAGTGTCAACAGATGGCGCTAGTGAAATTAGAAAAAAATGCATATTCCTAGAACGCGGTATTCAAATTTTTTAGCCAAACCATATAACCAACCTGGCACAAAAATGTTGCTTATGAAAGATAATAATTTTGGCGTTTTAATAATACGACCTAATTCATGTTAAAATTCATGTTTCTTTAATCAGAAGCAATCACGACAACAAACATTCATATTTTTTTTATGGATGAAATTATCTATTAATGTAAAGCACCCCATTAAGCAGATTTAATCGTTAAATTAGTTATTATGGTAAATTATAATTAATTTATAGATACTCACCTCAATGGGTTCTACAAATTACTTTTTTCACCTCATTAGGCGGGCAAAAGGTCATTAAACAAAGGGGATAAGGGCCCATTAGGGAAAAATCATTCATTATTATTTTATCCACGTACGCAGTGACCAAATTACGTGGGTTATAAAATGGGATCTTTTTGTCTCTTGTTTGGTTGTAACAGACAAACACAATGTCCAGCAAGCTTTTCATGTACTAACATTTGATTTATTCTGCGTGTAGAACACATGGACATAAGGTCAGGTCGAAATCAGGCGAACACTGTTTGTGGCCATCAAGGTGAACGGAACATTTAGAAGCCCACATCTCGGCCAAGCGACTTACGACGAACAAAATGTAGTAAGCGGTGAGCCTACCAACATAACCGGTGGTTCGATTGGTTGATGGTTATCCGCAAAAGGTACCATGAACATAAAGTGCGGCAAGATTCGAAATAGTGATCACACGACCTGTTTAACCACCGAGCCACAACGCGCGCTGAAAATTGAAATAACTTTTATTTTTGTTTATGTTGCGGTCTCATAGTATTGATTTTAAATCTTCCAGTTGTTTCACATTTATTTCATTTAACACAAATCGTCGGCGTACTACATATTTCTTGCGAAAACGCTTCCCACAAAGCGATATCTTGGAACCCATAAAGAAAAAATATAGTTGCAGAGGCTCCAGAAAATATCGTAAAATATCTCCCAAATGGCCATAAAAGTAATAAAACAGATTGGTCAAAAAAACCTCTTCATGACATGAAATTCCAATTTTAGCAGGACACAAAGAAAGATTTACTTTTAGGCACTGATCCCGGTTTCTACATTAATTCATGAATCAGAAATCAGGGGTCGTTTCTTTGAATATCAAAGGCGAAAGCTCTGGTCAACAGTTCGTGAAATCTAAAACCATGTTAGGAAGTCATGGAGGCAACTTACCAACCCGGCCCATGTGTTGAATTAACTTGTGGTGCAAGTTAAACGCTTTTGTTATCCATTTTATTCCAAGAACACATTTTTTGTACTTCATGAAGTGCAATCAGGTTGAATAACCCCCGAATTCACAAACATCAATCAACGCTTAGCACGCGCTCATGCTCATGTTGTCCAGAAAAAGTTAATAAAATTGAAAGCTTTACTTACTTCTGAGGGATGCTCAAACTTGATTTGTGTTTGATATCTTGGAAAACTATTTAACATTAAGAAGGCATTTCGTCTAAAGATGGGAAGATTTAGCAAAATTAACTGTAGCATAAGTAAGCATGCTAAAATATTATACTCGTAGATTAAGGTTTAAATTCGATGGATTTTAACGAAACTTTCCAATAAGTAATGTGGTTTATACATTTGAATAGAACATAGGCTACAATTAATAAAAAAACACGTCATTTTTTTTTACTTTAGTCCACGCGGACGAAGTCGCAGGCGGCCGCTAGTTAGTAATATATTTAGTGAAAAACGCCCCGTTCTCCGTATTTTGACCCAAACGCCTAGAGCTATCAAGCGAGAAATTCAGCCGGCCCTTTTCAGCAAGATCGGCCATTAAAACACGGACTTTATGCATATGGGTCCCAATCTTTACCGAGGAAACGAAAAATGCCTACGACATTTTAGGACTAGACTTGCTTTGAATTAGTACGAGGAAAACAAATGTTGCTGACATGAATAAATTATATAGAATGCTAATAATTATCAACAATAAATATGATTGGATATTAATCCCAATTATTGCCTTGTTTATTTATCACAATTATTTATTGCTAGAGGCAATCTCTTCCAGACACCCTACAGGCAGAGGAAATATGATAGGACGGGTTCGCAAGTGCACAATTAATTCAGCATTAGATTAATTGGGATTAATTGGATGGGATTAATTGGCATATGAACATGTATTCCTTACGAATGTGTTATTTTGTGTGCAATAAAGTGTTTATCTATCTATCTATCTATCCCATACAACGCTGTCAAAGCAAAACTCTTACGATGGCAATTAAGTAGACAGAAGATTAACATAAATACTTACTTTTTTTGTGAATGTATACATAAATGATGATACGAGCCACACTACTTAACGACTGATGTTGAGCAATGCTAGAACTACTCGTAATTTATTTATGTGCTTAACGTGTTTAACGTGCTTATTCTATTTCCTTACACAATTTCTCAATTTAACTGCTGTTTCAAACATTCTATTTTTTTTAGCGTTTATATTACTTACTACCACAATTATACTGTCACCATCTTTTGTATAGATTCATGAATGTAAATAAACAGTTTTAATTTCGATCACCTATTCCATAAGTTGACAAAATTTTAAACACATAACAAAAGACGGCACAAAAACTGCCGGTCACCTTTGATAGAATCAGCGTCAAACCGTTCCATTCCATGAAATCTGAGCTGATGTAGTTTGGATAACAGAAACGTTCTCGAACCTCGTGCGAAATAAAAAGGGTCAACATAGACTTAGATTGTTATTGGCGAATCGTTTCTTAGAAATGGCCTTCCGACTGAACTTAGACGTCTGACGCGAGTCATCAAATTACGGACTAGTCTATTCGGGGAATAAGTGTTCAGTGGAGGAGAACGAAGGATCTTTGCGTTCACCTGACTTTATCACATAAAACGCCGTTTTTACTGCAAGCAGGCCTGTCTCATTCTGGGATTACATCGGGAAAATAAACGCGGCGTGCGTTTTTCCAAGCTTACTTTTACTGGAGTAGGTTGGGTGGTTTTGCAGGAGTTATAAAAAAATCCTTTGGACTATACTTTATAAAAAATAACGTAGGTTATTTAAAAAAGGAATACTTCAGGTTAGTTTTTAGTAGAACATTTCGAAATAAAATAAAAACGTAAAATAGTATCGAGTGAGGAACGTTTCAAATGAGGCGATTGCCAAAGAGTGGGCGAACTTAACCCACAAAATGCTAACTTACTCGTTGGTACACACCAAGTGTGCACTTCTGACGGTTCGTCAGTGAACAAGTCTGACTTCCAGAGGCTCCTATAAAACGCTTAATAATTTTACTATAATTCGAACTTAGCTTTATTATCTATATCGGATTTTGTTTTCTAGTTAAACGCTTGAAAGTCAAAGTCTTATGTGATACTGTCTAGTTTTTCTAAGATACCCAATTAGTTCTTGATTGGCGCAGTCAAGAGACTTAAAAACAATTTCTAATTGTAGTTAGAATCGAACAAATCGGATTTGTCGCTCAGTATTAAATGTGGGGTGCCCAGACATACTGTAAAATAAAAAAAACAGACATTTTAGGTTATAGAATTGTTTATGTGGCTAGCGAAGTACTTCTCTGAATTGTTGTTTTGATAAAATTATAATTGTCAGTAATAATGAAAAACTAGCTAGACTACACACTAGACTAAAACAAGGCTTGACCTGATTTTGAAATCAAGAATGCAAATCAAAATAATAATTATGTAAATCGAAGGAAGGTAAAAAAAATAGATAAAATCATCCTGTCAGCCTCCTGAAATTTACTACTAAGCATTCCATAGTTTGCAGGTTCAATCTCCGCATAGTACAAACATTTGTTTACATGAACATTATTGTCTGTTTTCCCAGGTTTGTTTTTTTTGTATTTATATGTATTGTATTGTTAGTTTTTCCAAAAAAGTATTTAAGTATGTGTGTCAGTTGTCTAGTACCCAAAGTACAAACTGCGCTTAGTTTTGGGGCCAGTGCAATGAGTGGAATAATGACCAACGGTATTATTTACCAATTGATTACGTCAGAAAGCAATGTACAGGGTGGCCCAAAAGTCCCTAGAAAAGTAAAATTTGAATTAAACGAAAACGGCGTGCGTGAGCGGTGCAGAGGAAGCGGGGGCAGTAACTTCGGTTTCTGGGAATTTATTCGTGATAGAGCGTTTCACCGGAGCGGACCGTGCGTTTTAGGTGCGCGAGTTTTATCAGAACAACAATTCGGCAACCGTTGCGAGACATACATTTCGAGAACACAAAGGTTTACACAACTTTGATGACACCCCAGCTCTCCAAACGATTAAGAATTGGGTTGCTAAGTTCGAGGAGACCAGTTCGACGTTAGAAAAACCGCGGTTGGGTCGCGCAAGGACATCACGTACGGAACAAAACATCGACACAGTGGCACAATCTATTCGTAAAAATCGTACACAGTCAACTCGTAAGCGTTTCAGTGCATTAAACGTATCCAGGACATCGTTACAACGGATTTTGAAGAAAGATTTACTTATGCACCCTTACAAAATTCAATTGGTGCAAGAATTAAAAGAAACTGATGCTATTCAGAGAGTGAATTAAGCTAATGGAATGTTTAATCGGTTTACTTCGTTCAATAACATAATGTTCTCTGATGAGGCACACGTATACATTAACGGACATGTTAGTAAACAAAATTGCCGCTATTGGAGCCAGATTAATCCAAAACTTAAGCACCAGAAGCCCTTACATAGCCCTAAAGTTACAGTTTGGGCCGCTATGGCCGCAGAGAAGTGGCAAGCATTTCAGCAGTGACGTGCCGCGCAGTCATCGACAATTTCAGAAGGCGTTTGCAAGAGTGCCGTGACTGTAACGGATTACATTTGGACGACGTTATTTACAAAAAATATTTCCCGTTTTTCTAGCTATATTTACAAATAAAAATATTATTCATAGTGTAATTAGTTTTATTTTAATTAATTTTTTTCATTACTAAGGACTTATGGGCCACCCTGTACTATGGTCACCCTAGCCACGTGGTATTTGTCTCAGTGCAAAATGAAAACGTCCAGTTAATTAGAAGGTTGGAATCCGTGGGAAATGTTGTTTATTTCTTAGATAATCCAAGATTTGTAAGGTTTAGAAAGGAAAAAGGAATTATTTCGCTTTGAAAATTAATAGTAGAACTTGCCTACTAAATACAAAGTAATTCAAAACGGAAGAGCCATTTTAAAAACGATGGTTAAATATTATGCTGCTTTGTTTAAAAACCAGTGTTTTATTTTCAATCCCGATTCTTCGAATATTCACGTCAGTTTTCTCACAGATGCGAGAAACTAAGCCTGTTCAGAAATGACCTCAAAGGAAATTGAGTGAACTACATCAGGTTATCCTAATTCATTAAGGTTATTCTTCTCCCAAAATCCAAAACTTTTGGTAACCCAATTGAAATAATCATTCCATTACTTTACGCCAAACAGAATAAATGCAATCCCAAGACAAAACGAATAAAGCCAATTGTAAATAAATTCCCTAAAACAATTTGTGAGCGTCCCGACATCTTAGTTTATGCAATAAGCAAGCCTAAGATGTTATTTATTGGCGCCACTTTTATCAATTTGCGGTCCAAATGTTTGGCAATATTTTCTCGCCTAAAGCTCCCGATTGTCGCTGGCAATTGCACTCGAGGTTTTGTCAATAGATTTGACCCTTCTTTTTGCTAATAATTTAATGTCTATTCAATTTTTTTTAAGGTAAGACAGTCTTTAAAATTTGATCACAATCTCTCTTAGTGATACGTGATGATTAGCTCCCTTATTTATAAAAACTTAAACAGCTCTTGAACAACACGATAACTTTTGTATCGTTTGTCACTGTCATTCTTGTTGCTGCCGTCATTTGCGAGTAAGTGACACAACACGTCTATTGCTTAAACTATGCTATAGCGTTGCGTTCGTTTTTATGAATAAGGGGGTCGATCTATAATGGTTCATTATCTGCTCAGTAAATGGTTATAAAGAAGTACCTAGATTACATCGGTTTGGATGCCTTTAGCTGCTTAACTCAGTCTAACTGCCTGACTTCTTAGCTATGCGCATCAGAAAAGAGATTGATTAAAGTAGAACAACATATACAATTTAGTATATTCATACTAGGAACCCGTCGTGGTTCTCACGACATTTTCATAATTAATTGATTCCATTCAAAATGAGGAAATTTGAAACTCACTAAGTTGAGGTATTGAATCATTTCAATTGTTGTACAGTAAAATTTCTTGTTCTTTTACTGATAGGTAGTAGCGGTTGTCCAGTCCAAGTACTGTTTTTTATTTTATCTGTGCATTATTATCCATGTTTTGTTCATCTTCATTTACCTCTAAGTAGTTTTCTTTAGATTTCCTACACTGTACGTTTTTTTCTTCAATTCAACTAACTAACAAAACTTGTTCTGTTCTATACTGATTATTTTAAATAGTAGTGAATCTCTTGACATTAATTGGAAGAAAGAAACGTCTAAGTCCCTTGCGCTAAAATAACGATGGCGTACTTATTGTAATGGCGTTACAAGACGATAATGCGCGTTAATGATATCGATTTCAATTGCGTTAAAGGAAAATACATTAAATAAACTTATTATTTGACAGACAATTTTAACTAATTGAGTGTGTTGTGTCGTTAATACCCTCTGACGTCCGGGTATCGGGTATTCCGGGCATAACCCGGGCATAGCCCGGTTTTGTCCCCACCAAATCACCACTGTAATCGGGATCACCAGTATGATTCTGATTTCAGTCACAAGCCGACTTGAAAAACTAACTTTACCGGGCGAACAGCGACATCAGAATTTGGACTGTAATTTTCATAAATATCTGAAGATGAAAATCCCCAAAATACAAAAGCTGACAATCCCTCAAATCCGTTACCAGCGTCAGCACACCGGTGCTGATCCCGAATTATCTGACAATATCTGGGTGGATCTGCAAAAACCAAATCCTGCACCTGCGTGCATACACAAAATGGCCGTATTCAGTCCAATCGGATGAGCCGGGAGATTCCTTATTTGAAATCTGTGTTCTCTATGCACAGGCTTTATAGAAATCCCAGCGGTCTTTTCTCTCGGAACTTGCAATTTTCAGCTCTGTTCGTACGTGATAGAGTTGGTTCGGCATGCAGTTGGGATTCGGTTAGCATAAAAATCCGCTTAGGAGAGAACCCCGGTTCCAATTTTAAAATGGTTTGGCGCGAACACTCTTGGAGTCTATGCTTTTTGTCCGGCCTTGAGTGGTCCGAGCTAGTCCAGAGTAGATGGAATTGAAGTGGGTGCGAAGCGGAGCTAAGCCGATGCAAGCGTTTCCTTAATTCTCCTTGGGAAGTGTTTAGGTACGGGGAAAGTAATTTTAATGGATTGTTCCATTCAGGTTTTTTGTTTCTCCTAAGATAAAAAGTAGAGAAAATAAAAAAATATTTTTTTTTCTGAATAGCCAACTGTTAGTAATTAATAAGTATTGTGTTATTACATTAATAAAAGAAGCATTGCACACTAGTACTCGTACATATAGCGTATGTTTAAAATCACAATTCCTCTTTTTAATTAGCACTTTTGGTACTAGTAGAATATGTATTCCTGTTAAAAAGCGGTTACTTTGACCACCCTGGGTTCAGAGCTTGGAGAAATGTGGGCTTCTAAATGTTCCTTTCCCCGTCATGGCTACAATTAGTCTGCCTCTGAATACCTCGTTTAGGAAACAGTCGTGATCGTATGTATGTACGGTGGCCGGCACATCACGCTACCCATTTCCGGTCAGTCCTCCTTGCTCTATTGCAAAGGAATGACATTTGGCAAGAGCGAGAGAAAAAACGGAAATGGGGTAACCTGATGTGCTGTTGACTGTACAATGTATGTATGTATAAGAGAACATGAGAGTGCAGATGTGAAAAAACCATATGTGAAAAAAAAACTTTTTTTTTACAACAATTCCAAAAGGATCTTAGCTACAAGGAAATGGTCCATCCAAAATGAAGCGAATACACTTCACCATAATATTTAGTTTTTCCTTCCTGCTTTAGATAAATAATATCGCTACCAACAAAATGCTATAATTAACTTGGACACTCCCGCTCCGTAATTAATGTCACCATACAAGACAGTTTGTCACTGATACGAGAGCGTCAGCGAAAAAGGCTATCGCAATTAATCTCTTTATTAATGGCCCGTGAGATCCCCATGTTTTTCTAACCTTACATTATCCCGGGATTACTGCTATTGTTCAATTAAAAGTGTTTTGCTTCTTTGGGACCCTTTTTTGTATACTGTACTTGTACGGGGCGCCCTGAGAAAAGCAAAAAATACTTTTTAATTTGTTGTAAGATTTGTATGTGTGCCGGTCACTCTGATAATGTATGTCTATATGTGTGTCTATAACTCTGCCGTTGCCGGTCCCAAGCCCGGATGAGAAAAGAGGAGGGTTTGCCGAGAACGACGTAACCCTCTATTTCTATCATAGGGTGATGTCAGCAGTAAAATACGTCAACGCCGAGCCATGGGCGGCGGTCAATTAACCCACTAAATGGTTTTCGAAAGCCAGGAGTCACTAAATACCCTCTAAAAGTTCGAGGGCAGATGCTTGGGAAACGCCTGCTTCTATTTTTCCCAACCCCCCCCCTCTTATGAAAATGGTTAACGATGAATGTGATATGTCGTGCGACCCGGCTAACCCCCGGCGCCATGAGGTTCCCGGGCCCCATGGTGTGAAATATGTCACCGAAGACTGCGCAAATGTGGGCAACCAGGCATCTGTGTCAGTAAATACTACTGGAAAAAAGAAACTAGTTCAACAAGCGTTCCATCCTAGCATGTTTAACAGGCCAACAAGCGCCTCTACCACAAGTAAAAACAACACCAACCAACCAATGGCCTTTGAACCTACGAGCAACACAGACCATTCAGAATCTCAACAGGAAAGCGAGTCCTACTCAAATGTGCCCCTAATGCAAAACTGGGAAGCCGAAGACTCTCCAACCCAATGGACGGAAGTAGCCTCGAAGAAGAGACAAAGAGAAAGCCCAGATGCGGGCAGAAACCAAAAGCAGAGCAAATCTAATGACTACTGGCTTAGCCAACCAATACCTACCAACAACAGCTTTTCGGAGCTAGTAGTCGATGATGTTCAGAGCAATGCAACAGAAGAAAAGCCGGTTAAACCTCCCCCAATATTTGTGGACAAAGTGAGCAACATCCAACCACTGTTAAGCCTTCTCGACGAAATAACTAAGGGTGACTATGACCTGAAAATCTTGCGAAATGAACAAGTACGAATCCAGCCGAAAACTTCCAATATTTACTCACTCATAGTAAAGGGTTTACAGCAGAGAAGCACTGAATTCTACACCTACAAACCTAAACAGGAAAGAAGTTTCAAAGTAGTGTTAAAAAACATACACCCATCCTC
Organism: Udea ferrugalis; assembly: GCA_950022985.1. Taxonomy (NCBI): domain Eukaryota; kingdom Metazoa; phylum Arthropoda; class Insecta; order Lepidoptera; family Crambidae; genus Udea; species Udea ferrugalis. The sequence continues at coordinate 14,964,603 of OX465527.1, read as the reverse complement.
CAATCTAGATGACATTAAACAGGAAATCAAAGAACTCGGTCATGTGGTAACTAATATATGGAATGTCAAACAGCGGACCACCAAAAAACCTTTACCCATTTTCTTCATCGAAATCGAATCAGGGCAAAACAACAAGGACATTTATAATATAAAAACCATTCAGCACTGTAGAGTCGTGTTTGAACCCCCAAGACCAAAACGTGAAATACCCCAATGTGCCAACTGCCAACAGTATGGACATACTAAAAAATACTGCCACAGAAGGCCAAAATGTATTAAATGTGCTGGAGAACATCATTCATCGACCTGTGAGAGGAAGGGAAGATCAGACCTTGTCAAATGCGTCCTGTGCGAGGGTAACCACCCCGCTAACTACAAAGGATGTGTGGTGTATAAAGATCTGCAAAAAACAAAATATCCGTCACTCCGCCCGCCACTAAAACTGAAACACGCCGTACCAGACCCTACAAAAACAGTCGACGCCCCTGAAAAGCCAGTGATTATGGCCCAGCCGAAACCTGACCAGAGAAGGAGCTTCAAGGAGGTCCTCCAATCTAAACGCGAAAAACGAGATATATCGGAAAAAAATAATCAACCTGAATTAACACATGAAACCGTTTCCGAAAACAAGCAAATCTTGAATCTGCTAAACCAACTTGTACAACAAATTTCTGCAATGAACGCCCTACTAGTACAACTCATGTCAAATTTGCAAAATTCAGTTCGTTGAATCTAGCAATTTGGAATGCCAATGGGCTGCCACAACATATTTTGGAACTCAAAATATTTCTTAAAACACATAACATTGATATACTTATGATAGCTGAAACTCACTTTACTGCGAAGAGCTTTTTCAAAATACCAAAATACAAGTTGTATCGTACTGACCATCCTGACGGCACCGCACACGGTGGTTCCGCTATCCTTATAAAAGACAACATCAGGCACTATGAAACCACGCACTTCCGCGACGAGCATATTCAAGCTACTAACCTAATCATTGAGGACAAAAGAGGACCAGTTACCATTTGCGCTCTGTACACTCCTCCCAAACACTCAATCAAAAGTGAGTCCTATATAGCCTTCTTCAAGTCTCTTGGCTCAAGATTTCTGGCAGGGGGAGATTACAACGCCAAACACACAGATTGGGGCTCGCGAACCACCAACCCAAAGGGCAGACAGCTATTGCTTGCAGTACAAAAGCTCCAGCTAAATGTGGCATCTACCAAAGAACCCACCTACTGGCCTACAAGTGTAAAGAAAACACCTGACCTGACCGACTTCTGTGTGGTCAGAGGCCTACCAATATCGCATATCTCCTGCAAGTCTTGCTACGAGTTGTCCTCTGACCACACGCCGGTTCTCGTTGAGCTGGAATGCAGAATCGCTGAAAAATCTATGCCCTGCAAGCTGCATAGCACAAAAACGGACTGGATCTACTTTCGGGAACTCATTGAGAAGAGTCTGATACACAATGTCCCGCTCAAGACCAACGAGGACATAGATCGAGCTGTTGAGGTATTCAATTCTGCGGTGCAAATGTCAGCATGGGAAGCTACTCCAGTCCCATGCAAGCCAATCCTCAACACATCCTCAAAGTCGGTCCGAGATATGGTTCGACTTAAAAGACAGGCCAGGAAGAAATGGCAGACAACTCGATACCCAAGGGACAAAACGGTTTATAACCAGCTAGCATCGGAGCTTAAAAACCTCTTGAAGTTCGAGAAAAACCAAAGCGTCAGGCATTACCTGGAAAACCTAGACGCTACTGCTTCGACCAACTATTCCTTATGGAAAGCAACTAAAAAGCTCAAAAGTCCTGCTATCCACCTACCTCCCATAAGACGTGAAGACAGTACATGGGCAAAGAGCGACTTGGAAAAAGCGGTAGAGTTTGCTAACCATCTTGAAAATGTGTTTGTGCCCAACCCCGATAAGGGCTCTTCCAAGGTTCAGTCTGTCATGGGATTACTAAGCAGTATAAACCAACTCGAACCACCAATAAAAAGACTGAGGAGAAGTGAAGTCGAAGCTGCCATCAAGAAACTTGACCTAAACAAGGCCCCTGGCTACGACCTCATTACTGGCAAAATTATGAAAGAGCTCCCTAGTGCTGGCATTACTTTCCTGACTCATTTGTACAACGCGATTCTCTGGAGAGGATATATGCCTCCCCAGTGGAAAGTAGCAGAAATACTAATGATCGCTAAACCTGGCAAAAAACCTGAAGACGTGAAATCATACCGACCTATAAGCTTGCTACCTATTCCATCAAAGGTCCTTGAGCAGCTTTTCCTAAAAAGGCTCATGCCAGCTGTGATCAAGGAAAACCTCTTACCTGATCATCAGTTTGGGTTTCGTCGTGGTCACGGAACGATAGAGCAGGTTCATCGACTTGTGGAAAAAATCAACTCCACATTTGAAAAGAAAAGGTACTGCTCCGCAGCGTTCCTGGACATATCCCAGGCGTTTGACCGTGTTTGGCACGAAGGACTCCTCTTTAAAATAAAAAGTACTCTTTCCATCAATTTCTACGAGTTCCTTAAGTCGTACTTAGGTGACAGAAGGTTCTACGTCAAGCACGGAGAACATAGATCAAGCGCAAAAAAAATTAAAGCGGGCGTTCCACAGGGTAGCGTCCTAGGCCCAGTCCTGTACCTCTTGTATACGTACGATTTGCCTTCGTCGCAAAATGTGCTAGTAGGAACTTTTGCCGATGATACCGCCGTGTTAGCAGAACACGAGCACCCAGCCGTGGCATCCTCGATGCTTCAAGGAAACCTAAATGAAATATCAACGTGGCTGACGGACTGGCGAATTAAGGCAAACGAAACGAAGTCCGTGCACGTTACTTTTACCCTGAGAAGAGATACATGCCCAAGTGTAATGTTAAATGGTGTACAAATACCACAACAGGATCATGTTCGCTACCTGGGAATGCACCTGGACCGACGTCTGACATGGCAGAAGCACATATTTACCAAACGTAAGGCCATGGGGCTGCAGCTGAGGCAGATGTATTGGCTAATGAACAGAAGGTCAAACTTGTCGCTCGAAAACAAATTGAGAGTCTACAAATGCATCATCAAACCAGTCTGGGCATATGGCATACAGCTGTGGGGAACAGCGTCCAACTCTAATCTGGAAATCTTACAACGCTTCCAATCTAAGATCCTTCGCATAATTGTTGATGCACCATGGTATGTGACAAATGACCAACTGCACCACGACCTCAAAATTCCAACAATCAAACAGGAAATCAGCAAAACTATTTCACAATATGCTAAAAGACTGGTGAAACATCCAAATATGCTAGCGTCTGGGCTGATGCGGGCCAAAAAATGTTTTGTGAGATTGAAGAGGAGGGCTCCCCAAGACTTGTCCAGTTGATGCTGGACGTCGCAACCTGGAATGGATAGATCAATGGAGCTATACCATGCAAGACGATATCATCTACCATCACAACCCAGCGCTAAATGTCTCAGGACAGATTGCCAGAAAAGAGAGTTAAAAAAAAAAAAATATGTGTGTCAACTAGTACTTTAGAAAACACCGAAAAAATGCTTATCTTCTCGTATAAACTTTATTTCCTTTTATAAAACTTTAAACGACGGTAACTTTTGACGGGTCGACATAGCAATAGGGTTTAATTTTTTTTTTTAAATTTAAGTAGGCGCGCATTTGACCACAAGCTCACCTGATCTCAAGTGAAGATGTGGTCTAAGTTGAAACATACCAGCCTGATTAATGGCTGTTCACTCGATATACCTAAATATAATTTTCTGATAGTTTAAAGAAAATGGGAGTGAAATTTACATCCTTTTAAAGCCCTTACTTGTATCAATAAAGTGATGACATGTGGAGAAAATCTATTGATCATCGTAAACTTTTAGCCACCTCATTCGCATATTCATGGAAAAGGGTGTATTTGTGAAACAACGTACTAACGGTCGTAGTCATCACTTAAAATGAAAGTTTTCGAAGTGTCTCCAAAATCCTTCCTCGTTTCAAAAGCTTAAAGTTTGTTGCTTCACCTACCGATATACCAGCCACATAACATAATGTTTCCCGTGTTAAATAATTTTATATTACAGACCGCGTCTCGCATCAAAATGTATCTCTTGAGACATGACAGAAAGCTCTACATCACAAAGACGTTTTCAAGTTCGCCTCTCATACTGAACGTTCAAGACTAAAAGCTTTCGTAAGCTCTTTCTGTAACAGTCAGAGGCTGTATTTCCCGGCTAGATATAGTTAAAACGTTGTGTCGTCAAATTAACGGTTTACCCTTGTTTGATCGAACAACGTTTCGTCGAATTTCAGTTGGTCGAATTTCAGTTGGTCGAATTATTCATTTGACCGAATATTTAATTGGTAAATTTTCATTTGATGTAATTATTTGTTTGACCGAATTTCATTTGAACTAATTTCATATTATCGAATTTCGTCACTGCCCTATACTATAGTTTGGGCGGAACCGACTCGGTTAGATTAGGTTAGAAGGTTTAAGGCGGGAGCGAAGCGGAGCGTAGCTCCCGCCTTAAGCCTTCGTGGTTATTTTTTTTTTTGAACCCAAAAAAACGACTTGCCTCATTACATGCTGCTTGGCATGTTATACCATCTGAAAATTACATCAAATGAACATTCTACCTTTTGATCATTAGTGCAAACGTTGTTATAGCAAATAAACATTCGACGAACTGAAAATTCTATCAAATAAACATTCGACGAACTGAAAATTCGATCAAATGATATTATACAAAGTGATGATTTTCTCAAACGTTGTTCGACCAACTGAAATTCGACGAAACGTTGTTCGATCAAACAAGGGTAAACCCAAATTAACTACGTCGTACCCTGTGGACACTTTTTGACTTCGCGTCAGTACTGATATAACCTATCTACGTCTGTTTTTTTGTAATATCATTGATAGTTAACGATTAATTGGTCGCGTTTGGTTTTTCAGACCAAATTAATGTTTAAGAGTCAACTTTACTTTAAAAATTGTATTTAACGGGATTTCAAGTGATAATAATAAGATATTACTGGACATTATCCCACACAGCGCCATCTAGCCTCGAACTGAGCAACTAATTGCTTTTGCTATGGGATACTAGACAATGGATAAACATTCTTAAATATTTTTTATGTGAATACATATCTACTTAATAAACATAGGGAACACCCGAACCACTACAAACAGACATGTTCATGAACACAAATGTTTTTACTGTGCGGGGATCGAACCCGCGACCACTAGTGTAATAGTCCACTCATGAATCATTACACCAAATCATAAATCGTTGTTTGTTTTGGATTTCTTCCTAAAAGCAAACCTACATCTGTTTGCCTCCAAAGCTCATATTGAGCGACATACATACAAACTACTAGGTGCTTGTAGTCACGTATACTTTATCACAAGCTTTCATACACTTTTTACGCACGAATATACCCCAATCGCGTTTTGTTTACGCGGTAAGTTATCGCGTACAACAGTCATGGGACTTTTTCCACTCGCATATGCTATGTGAATATACAGACAGTCCACGATAGTTTTATGGATTCAGCTATTTTTATGAGATACTCTTGAGAGTCCCTAATTTTTTTTGTTTGTTTGAATTTATGGAAGAAAATTATAATTATAAAACACGCTAAATCTCCCAGTAATACCCTAAGCCGAGGCTGCCTTTTTAAATGTTAGGGGTTGTGATCGTTCCGCTCATTAACTAGCCGTAAAACTAGTCAATAAAAAAAACAACTGCTCGACCGTATCTTTCTGATGTATTTTGGCTGTAAACTAACGCTATCAGGTGGAAATACCTTAACAAAATTGGTTTTACGCTATTTCACACCATGACCTTCCACTGCAAATGCTTAAGATAAGATAAGATAAAAAACACTTTATTGCGCATCAAGCAGTAATTTACAGAATCATTTCGTAGGAATTAGGAAGTCTCGTTAAAAGCAATGTCTTCCAGCTAACCAACAGCTAAGCAAAGCAGACAGCAAGGGTAAGCAAGTGCAGAAAAAATATAAATGTTACAGGCATTCTCCTTCCGATAAACCACTTAAGTAGTTCTGTGGCCCTTCTGATCATTTCTACTCAGTGTCCGTGATCCAATTTTGTATGTTTGTCTTTGCCCTCTTGCGCGGAGTCTGTTTGCTCGATTTGAGATATATCGCCGAAGCTAATGCGCCCTCGTACTTTGGGAGCAGGCTGCCAAACTTGGGAGTTTTTGCACCCATCTTGAGAAGCGTTTGTTGGAGTAGGTTATAGCTTCTGGGACATTTGGCACTTACGAGCACCTGATTTTGAAAAATCCTCTCCTGAATCTTTCCCTCTCAACGTGGTCTGCTGGAAGAAATCTCTTTTTAGAGATAAGCTCACCTGTACTTTCAATCTCCCTATTGTCTGTTTATTGTAATTGTCTTTTTGTGTACGAACTAATAAATAAATAAATTTTACATTGCACTAATGGGCTTGGGTATGGATGGCTGATTCTTGAAATCAGAAAGAGAAACAAAATATGCAGTAGCGCTCTGATTGTTGCCGACATGAAAATACTTTGTGGCACAAAGAAAACAATTACACAACGAAGAATACTTTCAAATCGAACCAACAACCGAACAATATATACTAAATAATAGACACCAATATTCTAATTTTAAATGAATTCACTGCGTTTTCGGTATTTGCTTACTTATTAACTATTTCTTTAACACAACTGGGGCCAGTATCGAATTATTTACTCAGCTCTTAAAATGGTCAAACGAGTCTTAATACTTCTAACCAGCCAGTGCAGTGTACTGAAAAATAAATAGACAAACAAACTCTGTGACAGAAGACACCTGAAGCGCATTTCTTTTTAATTACCCACCGACCAGATAGTAAGAGGGCAAATTAAAAATTGAAGAGGGCCCTCCATCGAGGAAAAAAGAAATTCTTTTGCGTCCAGGGTTCCGCAAAGTAAAACATTAGCTTCAATACAAGCTTTAATGCATTTTTCCTCCTGTTTTTACAGATTCTGTGAGTAAAGCTTGCTACAATTTTTCTTCTGTTACTTTGTAATAACGAGAACAGATGATTGATTGATGATGATGATGAGGAGAAATGATTGAACAATTCAACCCTACAACACACATAAACCCAAGAACAGGCCAGAAACAGATACACAACATAAAACAGAAGATATTATTTATACTAGAGAAAAACAAAAAGAAAACAGTAAAGATGAACAACATAGAAAACGAGATGTCATGATGATATTTTTTGACAGGTTGTGGGCAGGATATTTTGCTTCGAATAAAAACATTGGCGATCTGTATGTATTGAGCTTCTGTTGATGCAGTAAATTTTTGATGTTATTTACCAGATTTGACATTTGAAATTCTACCGTAATAGTAGTCCAGCGGTCCGACCCAGTTGGGCCGCGACACATATGTGAAGATCAATTCAATTCAATTCAATTCTTTATTGCATACCAAGATTATGATTAAGATTGGCCACGCATCTCTTGCAGTGATTACGTCTGCAAAAACAGGAACCTACGATATGTGCATCTTACTCTGTCGCAATAGGGTAAAATGGTAGAGATCGTCTAAGCTGCAATGACGCGTCCCTCCACCGCATCTAAGCATACAAAAGTGTTTGCTGGTATGCGAAGATGCAGTCGAGGGGCGTTTCATTTTAGCTTAGACGATCTTTATCCTTTTATTGTGATGATTTTCTTGCTTCATAAGGTGATTATACGAATATATGTTTATCTACCTAAGAGAATAACGAATATTTTCATACTACTAGTATCATCAGAATTAAGTCTCTTCTTAAGAGTATACTATAGTTTGCAATATCAAATAGATAACACTGACGCAGTTCATTTGAATAGAAATGATTATAAATTTTGTTCTAAACAATCCGAGGCTCCCCAGGGAACCCTAGCTGTTTCTCTCCGCCTTCAGCAAAGAACTCCTTGGTGACTCTGATAAATGAGAGGTCTAATAATTCGCTTTTTGTTATTTTTGCGAAATAAATTTTAAGTACAATGGTTACTCCAAAAATTCACTCAATAAGGTTTTACGAAAAATGGCTGTCAATGTTGTAAATTTGTTAGTGTGTGTAAGTGTAAATTAAGCCAATGTATGAAAAGCATAACATAGTCTTCTTAGATGAGCATTGGATGATGATGGTGTTAAGATGTTTCAGTATTTACAATTAAGATAAGTTATTAGAAACTTTCCGTAGAAAATCTGTCTTGTATTCGTACAATTTCTCCAGAACTCAAATTACTTATATACTTGAAACCTAACAACAGCCTGTTGTTAAATTTCCCATTTACAATAAAAGCTGGGAGTTAATTAAATCTCGTCTGAAAAGCCACTTTTGAATATTTTTACAGCGCCCTCTCAGACTTGATGGCCTTGGAACTAATCTGAGAATGTAAACTGATATTATTGTCAATAAAGTAGGCACTCTTATGTAAGCTAATATGAAAGTTACTTTGTCTGTGTGTGTTCCCGTGTACTTTGTGTTTGTAACGTTTCACACCTAGCTTACTGAGCCAATTTTAATGTAAAATGGTACGCGTGCCTATAGTGATATTTTTTATGATTCAGGCGCTGAAAACTTACAGGTCTAGATCCCCGGAAACGGTCTTGGTACCCATGAACGCGTGCCTAGAACTTCATTTTCATCCAAAAATAAAAGGTACGAGTGATTATTTGATTCATTGTTACATGTGGTATTTATCACTAATGATAAATTAAAGCCACATAATGTTTTAGTTCATGTTTTGATTAATTCGTTCTTTTGACTACCATTTTAGATTGGTTACTGAACTGTTTGGTTTTCTCCCTCTTCCTGTTCCTGTTCCGGCTGCACTGATTCCAAATCTGAAGATTATTTAAAGGCATTTTTGATGGCAATCAAAAATGCAAGCTCTCATGCTAGTCCGTGTACTGAGGGCTTAGATTATTTTGGTGTAGTGCTCAACAAGATGCAAGGTAGGTATTCCGATGACGACCGGTTTGGTGTAATTGTTAAGAAGTCGGCTAATACACCAAAGGTTTGATCCCTGTACAGTACAAACAGTAGTTTGAATGAACATGTCAGTTTGTATTGGTCTGAGTGTTTCCTATGTTTATTAAGTATGTATTTACAAAAGTATTTAAATATATTTAACCGTTTTCTAGTATCCTATTAAAACGGGCTTTATTAGCTCATCTTGGGGCTAAGTGGCGCTGTCCACGGATATTTATTTATTTATTTATCCCTTATAGTGTTACTATGTCACGCTTAAGTGAATCCTAAATCCACACTTCGGCTCCTTTATAATATCAATTAATTCTAGCGATGGCTTTGTTGAACTGATTGCGGTATTTTCTCTCAAAAGCGACTACTGCTAGTACAACCACTATTTCCTATCAACATAAATAAACAATTTAAATCCGTCCTGCCAACAACAACGTTTCGCTGTCTCTTCTCCAGTGCGGCTAGTTGTCTAAGTAAAATATTCAAATAAAGTCTTTACAACCCAAGGAACACAGCGCCGGATCCAGGCAAACAAATTATACTAAGTTGTTCGAGGACGATTCAACAGTTTGACAGCGACGGGACAATTCTAGTCCGGAGCCAGTCCAGCTCCGAGATGCAAAAGGAATGTATGCAGAGGGTTATCTTTTATTAAAATCTTGTAAAGTCACTTGCAGCTGCTGAGACTCTTAGCGATCGGGAAAAGCGCATTCACAGTCAGACGCTGTGTTTTTACCAGTTATGCTCGGGAAAGTTTCATAATTTCGGTATCCTCACTGAGTGGAACTTTGTAGGTGAAGGACTAGCGTGGGTCACCTTCCGTCTGGGTGAGGTGATGACTTGTTAAAGACTGCTAGCGGAGGTGGATGCGTCTAGCTGAATATAGGGCGCAGAGGTGCGTTAGATGAGATCTACATCCAGCAGTGAACTTATGTAGTTCCTTTATGTAGGTATGCCCTCACAATTGGTATGCTCTATTTGGATAAAGTATTCCGCAAACCTAACTCGACCTGCCATTATATTATGATTATGCCGCTAACATTTTGTTTGCTGAAGTTGCTATCAGTAATTTTAGATAATTAAATAGGTTCGTTTATCTTGCAACGAATTCGAAGCATGTTTATCGGGATTTTATTTTCGTCGTGTCTCGAATAGCGAGCTTTAAAATGTAGTCTGCTTTCGACAATGCTGATAATTCCAGACTTGGGTAAGATATTTTGGAAAAGTTCCAATGATAACGTTTTTAATTTATCTTTTTAAAGAACAACGTCTATTTTAGAAATAATGTAGGAGGTAAATTTAAGATTAGCGTCCATAGCTTGAGGGACACTTCACTCTGATTGTTTTTGATGAAATAACGAATTGCAAATAAGCAAAAGTAAGTAGTGACTTAATAAAATAACACCATTTTTTAAAAACTTAAATACATCCTTTTGTATTCAGCTTCAATGGCAAACATCCCATGTCGCACAAAATACTTATTTTTATTATTTAAAATGCCTTGGTTAGCAAAATCCACAAGAAACTCTTAGACCAGGAATCGAACCTAGACCATTACACCAAGTTAATTGTACAAAACCTCAAAACTATGGGATTATATTGTCAGTAGTAGCCAGACTCAACCTGCTGAGCCTTCCAATCGAATTTAGATTTTTCTCTGAGATACTTAACCACATCTTTATCTCAAGTCGAAAAGTTGATGGTGTCGCACTCCCGAAACAAGGTGATGACAATAATTCCCCCATTAGGGATCGCGAGCTATTAAATTATACCAACTGCCAGCTACAGATAATACCCGAGACGATCAAAGGAAAAGATGCTCCAACGTAAAGTGATTGAGTTCATTCCCGCTTGCTTACGTGGGTTACTATCGGTTATTTAAATTATCGACACATTGTGAGATGCAAACTGAATTACTTTTTATTGCTTTAGCAATAAGGTTTGTGTTTTTATTTTCCTTGGAAAGATTAGCTTCTGTAGGTAAGCACTATTAGGTATTCTGTAGTAATAATAAGCAGTTATTTATCGTTTAGTGCAAACGTAACATATCTAGTACAAAAAGTCAATGATATTACAATAAAAAAGAAAAATTGACCCCTGGGGTACGTACCTATAATTTGACCGACGCTCTAGTAAATGATTATTTACTAGAGCGTATACGAGACAGATACAAGTCATGTTGCGCAGTGCTGTCTCAAACTGTCAATGCTTTTGCTCAGGTGGTAGAAAGTCCTGATTTTGGGTGCCACTTTTTTAGCACAAGTAACCTATCGTCGTTTACCTTCTAACACCACGTATGTCATTTTTAGCAACTTTTCAGGAGAGCCAGAAAACCGGATTGACTTACGCACTGTTTCCATAGGATAGTGGCTATCACATACTGTTACCTTTTCGTTTTTTTAAGGGAATCTATTAGTTGTACCTGGATTTTGATTGGACTAAGCGACGCATCTTTAGATGCTCTAGCGAATGGCATCAAAATGTCAAAATCGTGAAAAAAAATGACAAGCGTGGTGTTAGAACTTAAACGACGAATATCTAGGTCTTTTTATAATATCATTGCACAAAGTATTGTTATTTACAAAAATATCAGCTCCATTATCAAAGTTGTAACGTACCAAACAGTTTAATAGCCTTGACAGAGCTTATTACGCGTTTTATTGCCAACTGCCACAATTTCCTAAACCATATAAAACGATGTTCATTTTCAAAGATACAATGTAGCGTACGAAAAATTGTAGGTGAATTTTTATTCGCGTCCCATTTAAATCTTCAGGCGGTACCGAGCGCAAGGAAAGTAGCTGTTGCGTATTTTGTGTATTTTTGATGTAAAAAAAATGACTAAGTATAAAAAGAAATTAGGAAGACTAGGGAATGCAACTGGTGTGCCGTCGCCGGCATTGCACGGGCTTCACCACTGCCTACTAGGGACGGCTTGACATCCTCGGCTGTCCCTTCTGGCCTCCCCTCACGAAGGGGGGGTCGCTCCCGGCCCGCCGTGCAGGCGGGCTCCCTCCGGGGGAACGCGCACAAGGCCTCGCGCTACTCAACGTGTTACCCCACTACGGACGATCAGAGGGAGTAGGAGGGGTTTTAGTCACTAGGGCCACTGGTATACCACCTTTCCAGTGAGAGTCCGACATAACCCGCCCGTTCCCCGGTGGACGGGTATGCGTAAGGCATTTATCCTAATTAAAAAAAAAGGGAATGCAACTGGTGATGATTGTACACCGAGAGCTTCTTATGAGTTAGTTGTTTCGAATCTTTGAATCTAATTTGGTTTTTTCTTTTTTATTTCCTTTAGTTTCAATGTGGCCTCCCTCGAAAAAGTGCGCCTGTATGGGATTTATTTAATTTTATAATTTTGCAGTCCATCCTAGAAAAGTATTACCGATAAGAATGCCTGTCATAACTTAAGTTGATAATTGAGTATCTTTTGCAAGATATCATTCGGTAAAACAGAAGCAGTATTGCAAAATTTCACCATTGTGAAATAATAAAGGTTTTTTTTGCAAGCTGTACTACTTTACAACTAAAGAGATTGATATGACATAATATTTTGTGGGTATTGTATACATAAAATACTTTTACAGAATATTACAAGAGCCGTAACCAGGTTTATGAGAAGAAATAAAATTATTGTAACTCTTGGTAGGCAATATCTTAGTTTGAAAATTTATTTATTGTTTAGTTTTAGGTACCAACCTTAAAAAAACATTGCGATCTCATCGATTGCATCTTTTTATGTTCGTTTTATTGGTGTTGGGGATGAGTTTTTTTATCCTTGGTAAATGCCTTAAGGCACGTAGGCCTGCCTAACTAAACTCTAGTTTATCAATTTACCAAGAAAAACGAGATGTATTTAAAATTATTAGCCAGCAATTTGTATTTTAAAAGTAAAACTGACTTGAAATGTTTTGCACAACGATCGCTAATATTAAGAGCAGCATATAATACAATATATTAGAAAAAGGCCATAAAAATTGATTCCAAAATATTGTAAATATAACTATCATCATAATTAGTAACAACAGCCACAATTTCTAATGCTTAACTAGGCCCCCAAGTCTTCATAAATTTTCAAATTGGCTGGTTGTTTACTACAGGATTATCCAATTTTGGAATATTTACCAAAGTTATTTCAAATTATTGAAACTCATTGGCAACTAAATCAATATTTTTTTCGAGATTTGGTAGAGAATCGTTCAATAAAAAACCATGGAACGCGGTTTGCAATTTCACGACCGCAGCAAAAAGGCTTTTTTCGAACATTACGCATCAAATAAATTAAAATCACCATAGATACTTTTTGCCCGGAGAAAAAGGTTGGTAAAACTCGCTAACTGACAAATTTATGGTCCTCCGTAGCGGTAGGGTGTTCAAATTGGTGCAGTAGAGTGAACGGTCTTGTCTTGATGTATTATGGTGTAAATCAAGGGTAACAGGTTTCCTTTTTGCAAAAACCTTTTACAGTGATCATAAAATAAAAAAGTTTATTTTTATAAAAAGGCCCTTACTGAGAAGAACTGATGGGTTTTGTCGGACTACTGGTGAGGTTAACCCGGTGGCCTAGCGATTTAAAACTTCAGCGACTCGCTCTCATTGTCCATGATGGCGGGGAATGCGGTGACCTACCTTACACGGTGGGCAGGGTGCGACCCCCTCCTCGTGTGAAGGGGCCAGTAGGGACAGCCGAGGGCGTCGAACCGACCCTACCAGGCAATGAAGGTGGCCTCTGGCAGGCGCAGGTACCCCCTTACCACGCGCCAGCTAGCCTCCTCCTCGGAGAGGTTGGAGATGACGGGCGATTGCTCTCCCCGTCCTCCTCCTCGTCCTGCGGAGCGCGTCAGCAGTGGGGTCTTGCGCCCGCATGCGCTCCGCAGCGAATCATTGTAACCTGCCACCTCTGGTGAAGTAGCCACCTTTCAAGCCATAACAGCAATCGGCCCAAAAAATAATAATCTGATAAAGTTGAAACATGTCTGAACATTTATGTATTCACCATTGCATCAACAGTCAATTTGCCACCTGCTCGCTTATTACGTTCCGTTATACGAAAACCTTTCACAGATGCACAAATCGCTCTATTCCATTTTTCCGGCCACAACTAAGGGTAATCCTCCACCGACGGCCAGGATTATCCGGAATCGATTCAATTCACATTGCCTTCGACTAATAATTAAATTCACTGCGGTCCCTGGGGATTGGAGAATTAATGACTTTATTGTATGTAGAATGTTGTAGAAGTTATTAGTTTGAATTTGCAATTTGATCATTATGTTTGTGCAGATGCATCTTCGGCGTAGGTACTTGAATATAACACACACACACACATATATTCGAATTTATTGATAAATAAACCCCTAACCCCTAAACTATTAGGGGTTGAATTTTTTTTTTCGAATATTTGCGAAGTCTGAGTCTTTTGTATTTTTGGGTAGTGTTTGAATCTGATGAAATCATGACTTATTGTAAAGCCTTTTAAGACGAAAATAGGTACATCATAATTTTTACAATAAGAAATTTATGACATAAAACAAATTAAATCTAAGGTATCATTTGTTGTTTTATGATTGTGCTCTTCAAGTCCTCCATCTTTTGTTGGGAGGTCGGTTAGGGCCCCATTTGTGCCAAGCAGCGGTATTTTTTCGGTAGTATCCAGCTTTGCCGCCAAAGTGCAACGGTTGAGTGCCGTGGGGTTTTAGTCGGTAGGAGTCCGACAAAACCTCGTGGTCGTCCTGGGCAGCGAAGTATCCATGGGGATTTCCCCACGAAAAAAAGGTACGGAAGTGGGAGGATGAGTATTGTAAAGGCGGACACTCGTCCGCCTTTACAATACTCATCCTCACTCAGTGTACTAACACTCAACCTATATCTGACAGTAAGGTGGGTCACTAGCAGCACTAAACCTGTGTGTTGGAGTCTCGCTTGTACCACCTCTCAGTTGAGATTTAGCCTTGTTACCAGAAGTGGGACGCAAGCTGTTGTTTATTGTTAATGTAATAAAGAATATATTGTCTAAAACATATTTGTAGTTTATCATGTGTTAATGGCGTGTTTTAAGGAATAAAAATAAAACGCTACATTCCTCAAAATAATTAATACAAATAAATGGGACCAAAGCATGTAGGTCGGGATTGTGGAAATAATTAAATTTTTAAACTCTACCGCAGCCATGCACTTGAATATCGGAAAAATAATTAAACGACAACCATTGCCGACCGCAGTTGCGCGGTGTGGTATGCACGCTCTGAAAATGGGTTTAAATAAAGCTAAAAAGTTAACTGAAGTGTTCGTTGATACCCTGTTTTTAAATAAGAAATAAAAAAAATGAAAAATGCTTTATTGATCTCTGAATACACTTAGACTAAACTCATACATGGCATTTCAAGACCTTTGTCTAATTCGTCGATTAGTCGACATTTGTTTGTAAAAAGAACAGGGGGTCCCAAACTAGGTACAGCCTGAATCTTGGGTAACCATAATACGAATTGTAGCAACAGTATCTATCACTATGTCAATTTATTGAATTAACGAAGAAACAATAATTAAATACCTGTTTACTTTCATTGTAAGAGTCTGTGATGTGCGTTGTAAGGAATGTCATGCTCATAGGACAAACTTAAAATGGCAAAATAAATTCTGTTGCGGCATAATCATTCAAATAACGTGTAGGAATACTTAATTTATTAAAGACTAACTTCTATCTAACCTAAGCAACCAATTGTTGACAGTTAATTTAACAATTCACATAAAGTTTTTTTTCTGGTATTTAATTTTAATTAAACAGTGTGGTGTGTAATTTTTTAATAATTAATTACTTAATGTCAAATGATACATGTAAAAATCAAGAATCAGGTTTTCAGTGATTATATTTTATTTTGTGTCATTTAATTGTGTCATGTACATTTTGAAAATAACATCGTATGTTGGCACATTGGCAACCCGGTACTTCAAAGCTTACGTGGGGCAGATGCCAAGATGTGGGTAAGAATGATTGCTGCTACTATTATATGCTTTTTTTGCACAGCATAAAAAGGTCACTAAAACAGCCGAATTTACGTTTATAATAAAATAAAAATGAAATATATTCATATGCTGCTTTAACCTATAATGTAAGTATTTTATAATAAACTTTGTTGGTATCAAGGCCGTGAAGCTTCGAGACATACGTCAGCCATCACGCTCACTTATCTAACTCAAAGGCGTGTAAGCTTCCCTCTGTCACCCGATACAATGTAGGTCTGAGGAGATAGCTAAAAGCCCCGTGCTTAAAAGCCTGTCCATTTGTATTAGGCTTTGAGGTGCTTTTCGGACTTAGGTGCAGCGTTCGTACGCTTTTTCGTAAATTTAAAAGTGGAGATTTAAAAGTGGCCAAAGGAGACACGTACTGCTGAAATAGGCATATTATTTAGACGTTTGAATTGGTAGGTTGAATAACTTTATGTTTTTTCTTGTCATAACGAGTCATTAATGGATACCTATTTAAACTTACATCAATGAATAATGTTTTTCTTTACTTTTCTAGAGGTTATTGGCGGCCTGTATTCACTGAAAAGACAATGCATAAGAAGCAATAGGCTAGGGCATAAATCTGCCTCAATGGTGAATTCAAACATCAATAATGGTGTTTGCTTGCGTTATTCCACTGCCGCTGGGCAAAGACTTCCGTACTTTTTCTCCACTGACTACGGTCCAGAGCCATTAAAATACAATATCTTAATGCGAAACTAAGTCGTCGTTCCACCATGACCTTTTAGTTTCATGACAAGTCGCTTTATGCATTGTGGCACACAGTTGGTTGGTTACCTACTCATTACCCACTGGTCATCCAACATGTGGCAGACGTGTCCAGCCCAGTCCCACTTTAGCTGAGCGGCCTTTTGGTAGACGTCGCGTAGGTAACTGGGGTTTGGGACCAGAATGACGTGATTTTAGGAGACGTCGCGTCGGTAACTGGGGCTTGCGGCCAGGATGTCGTGTTACGTACGGGCTCTGTCAGTTTCACATCGAGCATACAACCTGCGTTCTTTACAGTTATTATGGTAGACGCATTTTTGTACTTTTGTGTGTGCAAAATTTATGAGAACCGAACGTGGTATGTGCCTATTATAGCGCAAAAGAGTAGTACTTCGTTGAATATGACGGCAAACATTTAGCTTGTCTTGTGTATTCGTATATTACGTATGTTATGACTGTATTTTATGTTGTAACATTATTATGTTTTGTGGGATCGAGTTCACGTACAGTCGGTAAAAGCAGTAATGTGTTTTATGGGTAGTACCTTCGTCGTCTTTGTAGGACGTGACTCAAATAAAAGAACACGGTCTTAAAGTCTAGATATAATACAGTACGCATATTATTACCTACTGTTTATGAAGGAATTTATGAGCCTCAGTTACATACTAAACAAAATTGAAGAAAGTTCTCTAAAGAAAAACTTTTTTTTACTAACTTTTAAATTTTGAAATCCACTTAATGATTAGATCTGTGGAACCAGATAATACCCCATAGGGTAAATGTACTAGAAAAAGCGAAAGACGTGGGTTTGATTCCCACCTGAGGCCAAGACCGAATGTCTTTTTCTGGTTTTCCGATCTTTTGTAAAGATACTGCATGGAAAATGCTAAAAATAATAATAACGAAACCAAATAACTTAGTAGCACCCATTTCATGCACTTTTGCATGAAACAATTTAAAATAAATTTTCGTACAATTTGGTTACACTTTTGATCGTTTTATAGGGCCTAATACAGGGTCAGTTATTTTTTGATTCCTAACAACGGAAAACAGTTTTATAAAAATCTGAGTAGGCATTAATTTGTGTTAAAAGTTTTTTAAACATTTTCTATACTTCTTGGCCTACCACGGCCACTTGAATATATCACTCTGTATAGTTAAGCCCATACAGCGTGGGTTCGAAATTTGGCTTAGCACAAAATCTTTTTTCAGCCTTCAATATACGAAGCGTAGAGCGAAGTTGAAACAACGAATGTTTCTAACAAGTGTGATAAATCGAGGTTTGCAATCTGAGATTGGCTGTACAAAGGTGTTCACATCAACCTTTGTAAACCATTGCAAAATGGCTCCTATGTCAGCAGCATGAGGTGCATGTTAAGTTTGATGTGTACGCCTCTGTACTAGTGTCCATTTCGAGAGAGTAAAGAAGGACAAAAATGTGGTTGGATAAAAAACTAATTGGGTTGGTAATTTGCAAAAATGTAATTTGTTTTTCGTTAATTATCCGAGTGGCTGTTATGACCTTTTTCATAGGCATTTGGGTAGCAACATATTAACAAGCGTGTGAGTACAAATATATTAAAACTGAGCTTGGAAATATTCCTTGCTTCATAAGTTAAGGTGACGAAGAAAATATGTTCAAAAAATATAAATGAAAGTTAGTTATCTAGACCTAACTATATAATATATGAAACACAGTGTTCAAAAATCGTTTCTTGCATTTTTTTGGCAGATCTTTGTCAATTGTTATACTTTTTTTTGTGCCGTACTAGGTACCTACTATTTGAGATAATATCTCGAAACCTAATGCTTCGAAATAATGTGATTGCGCATTCGATCCGTTGGCATTATGTCTACTAAATTTAGCTTCTAAACGATTGGCAGGCTTGAATGTTTTGAATTCTCCGAAGAATTATCATCAAAAGGCAGTCGATATTAAACTGTCCGTGGAATTCCGGCGGACATCACTTCACATCTCGGTGCTTCACGCTTACTCCAATCATCAATATGCTTCACTATGAATTAGTGTTTTCTCTCATTTTGTATGTGAATAATAAAAAAATGTTATTGGGCTTAGTTCTTTTCTCTCAAACGACCACAGTCGCAAAGAAATCGAATTTTGAAGTTGCACAGCTGGTTCTAGTTGAGCTAGCGACAAATGACTGGTTGTTTAGAATACTGCTCCATATTTGCTCTGTGGCAACAGAAACAACGTTACATTAAAAAAAGGTTTGATAGCTTTTAATATGTGTTACTGGCCACATACAAAAAAAATAAGAACTAAGTGGCTACTTGCAAATGAAACTTGTCTCCTACTAACTAAAGTTTGTTTTTCGATGAATTTGTAAATTTTGTGTACTTTTCAGGAAATGAAGCCTGTCCGCTATGTATCCGCTACTCTAATACACTGTGTATCACCCGTGTTAAAATACATCTGACGCTTACCTGTAGACTGTAATTAAAAATAAGCGTTCAAATAGACTACTAGGTGTTTTATTTCCAACGCGCAAATTTGTTTTCAGTGTTTGTGTAGTTAAAACTTTAAATAAAAACTCAAATTCATTTTTAATTTCAAGCGGGCTAAACTCATTTTTGTTTGGAGGTTTGGAGTTCACCTCTTCAATATTGGGTGTAATTTGTTTATTAACTTTTCAAGTAACTTTCTTGGCAAGTTAAGTAGCCAACAATTTACCTTAATACTTATGTATGTATTTACAAAATGAAGTAGTTTAGTATATTCATATGCTCTAACATATCATGAATAATAAATATCACTAGACATTATTCCACACAGCGCCACCTACTACTCAAATTAAGCAATTTGCTTTGGTACACCACAACGGATAAACGTTCTTAGTTTTTTTTTTGTAAATTCATACTTGATACTGGACTCGCGAACATTGGTGTAATAGCCCACTTCTGAACTATAACACCAAATCGTTCGTATCATAGTACAAGCATTGCTTAGTTTGTATTCAGATGATCTTATTGTAAGCTACTCCAGATATTAAATTATTCACAATTGTAGACTGCAAAGTTTACAGTTGTGAATAAAGTTGTGCTGGTGCAAACCAAAACTGTGTTTTACTGAGCAAAATTATTCGGTGTTTATAAACTCTCTTCCGTCATACAGTTCACAAAACTTTCACAGAAGCTGCCCTAAACAACGTTCTCTTCAACCCAAAATACTTGAAAAGGAACTAACAGCCTTTAACTAACCCCCATTTATTTACCTCTATTTAGGACGACTCCGAATGTTCCAGATATGGGACAAGAGAAGTTTTGATGAGATGTGACTTTGTATTTTACCGGGAAGTTGAGTACCTATGTCAAGCAAGAGTTATATGACCGTTAAGTTGGTTACATTAGCAAAGATTTTATTTATTTATTTATTTATTTATTAGGTCACCAACAAGACTTACACTAATACAATGATCCAGGATTCCAAATTTTAACAAGAATAATGCTAAGTGAAGCCTTACTTATAGGTAACAACGGCATTTACGGCGGATTTTATGAAAAATATTTTTTGATTGTGTAAATATTTTGTCATGTTTAAGATTTTTGTATTATGAGTTATGACTGTGGTTTTTTATACACTTTAGTTCAGTGTTGTTACTACTTTATGGTTTTCTTTATTTTTTACTTCACAAAAGTAAAATGGTTTAAATACTGGACCAAGACGCATACTACACTAGTCAACGATAGAGCTAAGAAGAAAAGTATAGTAGGCTTCGCGGCCGCTTCACTAAAAAAGAGATATCCAACAATCAACAATGCATGTAGGTAGTATGATTTCTTTTTGTTCTTTTACTTGAGCTACATGGCATTACTTTTTGCCGAATTTCGTTAAATTCTCAGTCATTGAGAAGTCATTTAAGTTTTGATTCCTTTACTAATGTCAAAATATCCGGCATAAACCTAATACTACGAAACTAGGAGGTAAAGACACTACTGACGACACTTACTTTACCTGTCAGAAAGCAATGACTAACGAGGTGTGTACACAAATTACACATTATATCCTCAACTATGTGTGCTGGATCGTTAGTATGCCATCTGTCATCTTGAGGGGTCGTTATCGACTAAAATGTGAAGTACCTTGAAGTCAGCGACAGCAAAGACATAGGGTAAGTTGCACCATAGTAGAGGTTAAAGTTAAAGTTAAAATTTTTGTCAAATTTCACAATTTGACGTCATTTTTGGGTCTAACCGGTACTTTAACTGAAATTTGGATGTTTGTTATTGTCAAAGTCAGATGGTGCAACCCAACCATAATGTTCCTTGAATTAGTGACGTGACGTTTGGCTTGATTTTACGAGCAACATGCTGTTTACAGTGAATAAAGTGGTTTTAAAGACAGATTTAATGTTTTACACTGTCATGTTGTATATTACATTATCATCAATAAACACGTGCAACGTGCCACTTCACTGAATTGTCCGTCATATGGTACAATGCCTTCAAGCGATCTGTCACATATTCCTACTATGTTTGGACCACCAAACCATAGCACTATAAAACAGGTATTTCCCTACCTTAGCTGCCGAGCGAGCGATAATTGCCCAAAGATGTAAGGCTGTCGCTTTGAATTTCTAAGGCTCGGCCGAGAGTGCCGCGACTGGAGTTTCGTTAGAATCAAGAAAATCAACAGTATTTGCATGTGGCGACACATATGCACGGGACGAAACTCACAAACAAGCTGCGCTCGCTGCATTTGTGTGTAAGATGACATGTCATACTGGGTATACTGTGTCCAAACTCCTCCAAACGTGATCGTTCTTATATAGCTTACATGATAATTTATATTTACCTGCAAACTTGCACCCTCCTGTTATTGTTTTAGTGTGCAATTACACTCTTAAAAGGCATTTTGAAGTAACCTTGTAAAAGCGCTCATTAAG
Organism: Udea ferrugalis; assembly: GCA_950022985.1. Lineage (NCBI taxonomy): Eukaryota > Metazoa > Arthropoda > Insecta > Lepidoptera > Crambidae > Udea > Udea ferrugalis. The sequence goes on along the minus strand of OX465527.1, from coordinate 14,942,931 downwards.
TTTGCGCAAAAAACGATAAACTTCTGTTGACATCAATTTATTAATGCAGCTACACTCAGTGCAGTAGCATAGCTGTGGAAAATCGTATTTTAAAGTAAATTTATAGCAACTCATTTATTTTTCGTTCCTGATTCGTCCTGTTGCCAAATTCAGCGGATTAAGTACCTAAATTTACAGTTGTTTGTTCATTTGTGCTAGACTGGCTATTTATTTCGACTTCAGTAAGTTATTACTGCATTTGCAGAATGCAATCATTTACAAAAAGTATAGTGAGTACTTGACGGTAAATATTAAACATCGGCAATAATGGCATATCCGAGAACACGCCGAACTTATTCTCATGTTCATCAAATAATAGATGTATCGCTTATCAGAATTTGAATTATGAATTATAACATAAATGTTTTGTTTTGTTAGACACTCCAAAATCAGCCGTCTCTCTCTAAAATACCTATGTGCAACGTCTACCGCGCCGGGCACTGTAAATGAAACAAAAATTTCCACCGCACCGAATTTTTCAATAACTTCCTACGAATGCCTTTGTGATGTTTTTTTATTTATTGGTACTGCTTTCATTTTTATCGACTCTTGAACCGGCCCAAAAGCCACAGGGTTCTGCGTATTACCCACGGTAGTTATAAAATGGATCTGCACGTAATATTTCATGTGCCATTCATAACTGGTACCGCGATATTTGAAATAAATTAAAATGAATATCTTATCTTATCTTATTCAAAAGCCAACAGCGGGTCGGGGCCCGGGTGTAGCCTGGGTTTTTAATGCGGGGCGTAAAAAGGCATTTATGCAGGCCTTCAAAATGAGATTGACCAGCAAAGTAGTTCTCAGTTACTGTGCTTGTCAACCCCATATCATCCACCTGATGGGAAGCAGCCGTGAGGTCCAACGGCTGCTTCCCATCAGGTGGAGTGAGGTCATCTTGAAGACCACTATAAAAATTAATGAAACATAGTTCTTGTGTTTTATACCTTAACAGTTGAAATATAGGTTTTATTTCATATTTTTTACATAATAACTCGGGTTTTTTACTGGTGTTTTACATCGCCGGAACATAGCACAAACTAGCTGTTTCTTCCAGGTATGAACTGGGACTACAAGGGTTCTTAGCCTAAGTGATTATTCACCACGTTGCTCTCTGGGTAGTAGCCCAGATAATTTGACTTAAGGATGAAGTTGAGTTCCACCTTTTAATGGGCAAAATTCTCCGTTTGCGTATCCACTTAAAAACAAAAACGATGCAGACAATAGCACACAAAGCGTCAATAAACAAAACATCAAAAGTTACAATTTAAATGAATTGCAATTCAAAACAAACACTCATAAAATCTCGAACGCCCAGATTCATTTCTCGCTTCGATTTCCTTTGCCATTTTTATTATCCTTAAAGTTCCTCTGTGAAGTATATCTTAACAAAGTTGGTCCCGATAGCTTAGCTCAAGTTTATATTAAACAGTTAAGTGTCTTTCGAGGTTTCCCTTTTGTGAAAACTGCTGCAGTTTTTAGTATCAGTTTATTTGAGATGGAAATAAAATTGAAGCATATACAAGAGGAATGTAATTGTGTTTATGTTTTGTTTTATTTGTTTCGGATGCGGGGGATTTAACAGGGATAATGAAAGAGAAGACGCACTTTATTGCACACAAAACAAAGAGATACCAAAATCGATGACAGTACAATGGCAAATATTTACAAAACATAGATAGATAAGACACATTAACATTAAAAACTTACAGCTAAGTAATAGAGTTAGAGCAATACACAAATAAGGCGGTCTTATCGCTAAAAGTGATCTCTACCGGGCAACCTACAAACAGGGAAAAAAATTAGTAATGACCAGCGGCCGCCCGCGACTTCGTCCGCGTGGACTTAAGTTGAAAAACAAAACGTAATATTTCTTTACAAATTGTAGCCCATGTGCGATTCAGATGTATAAGCTACATTATTGTATAGTTTCATTCAAATCCGTTCAGTAGTTTTTACGCGAAAGAGCAACACGGCACACTCACACATATACAAACTTTCGTATTTCTAGTATTAGTAGGATATTAACCCGGCGTCAGCACAGTGGAAATAGTAAAAAGGATAGTAGGCTTGGGTCAGGGATACTAGTGAAAAACACCACCATATTATTAAAATATAAGAAATAAATTTGCTGAGTATTAACTACACAAATATTATATAAGTAATTTTATGAAAATATTTAGTAAATATACAGGGTGGCCCAGCGACAGTGGTCCAAAAATTTTTTTTAGGTAGAGGGCATCACAACTAGTCATTTAAAAAAAACATTAGTTCCGCGAAAATCAATACTTTAGAAGTTATGATTTTTTCAAGTTTCTTTTGAAATTTCTCAACTCCAATCACTTAATTCACTCCTGTTTGGAAACTATCGCACTGATTCAGTTCAAATTTGGTATAGAAGTACAATAGTAATGTGGCAACCATATTATGTGCGAATTTTGAGTTTATTCTGAGACAATTTGTTTTTTTTTTAAGTTTCGTCAATAATTTTTCGCCATTTCTAAAACTAATACAATTTTCAAAAAATCACCGCTGCAATGTTTGTGCACTTGATGATTTGTTTATGATCTTAAAAACTGGCCATAAGTATGATAATAGTCTATGCAAAAACTTAAAGCGATGCAATCAATGGAACACTTTCAAAATTAACATCATGTACGGTAAGTAGCTAAAACTCAGAAAGGGTCATTTCTGCACTAACCCTAATTTAAAAAAAAAAGTAGCTGAAAATTTTTTTTCGGATAGAGGGCATCATAGCAACTCATTTGAAAAAACAATAGGATACTCGAAAATCAATAGTTTAGAAGTTATTATTTTTAAAATTTTGGGCTCAAGTGGTTGAACTTCAGATACATAGATCACTTTTGTTTGTAAACTATCCGACTAAGGAACTTGGGGATGACTTAATAATTAATCCCATACTTTAATTGGCTTTGCTTTATTTTATGTTGACTGGTAGATAATGCCTTAACAGCATTAAGTCCGGCTCTTGTCACTCATTGTATTGTAATGAATAAATGAGATAAATCCTTTTTCACTCTCTTCTATTCTTACTCATTTTGAAGTCCGTCAGTCGGATAGTATACAAACGCAAGTGATTTATGTCCCTGAAGTTCAACCACTTAGGCCCAAAATTTAAAAAATAATAACTTCTAAACTATTGGTTTTCGACTATCTAATGTTTTTTTGAATGATTTGCTATGTTGCCCTCTATCTGAAAAAATATATTTTTGCTACTTTTTTTTTTAATTAGGGTCAGTGCAGAATTGTCCCATTCTGAGTTTTACCGACTTACCGTACATGATGTTAATTTTGAAAGTGTTCCATTGGTTGCATCACTTCAAGTTTTTGTATAAACTATTATCATACTTATGGACAGTTTTTAAGATCATAAACAAATCATCAAGTGCACAAACATTGCAGCGGTGATTTTTTTTAAATTGTATTAGCTTTTGAAATGGCGAAAAATTATTGATGAAACTTAAAAAAAAAACAAATTGTCTTAGAATTAACTTAAAATTCGCACATAATATGGTTGCCACATTACTATTGTACATCTATACCAAATTTGAACTGAATCAGTGCGATAGTTTCCAAACAGGAGTGAATTAAGTGATTGGAGTTGAGAAATTTCAAAAGAAACTTAAAAAAATCATAGCTTCTAAAGTATTGATTTTCGCGGAACTAATGTTTTTTTTAAATGACTAGTTGTGATGCCCTCTACCTAAAAAAAATTTTTGGACCACTGTCGCTGGGCCACCCTGTATGTGAACACAATAGACGACCTCTGCTCTTCTGAGGTATGCTCAACGTTAATTGGCGGTTGTGAATTCGGGGGCTATAGACGCAATAAATAAGTCTTGTTTTTGTAACATCTTAACAATGCTTGAGTTCTTGGCCATTTTTCAATCTCAATTAACTTAAAACAAGTGGATAAAAGAAAATTGCGTTAAGCTAAAACCGAGATAAGTCAAATGAAAGTGAGGTCGAAAAGTTAATCGACTTAGTGGATTTACTGAATCGTGTGCCGAGGGCGAGGTGTGGAAGCCCGTTGTGCCAAGGAGGCTGGAAATCGTTAGTGTTTCAATAACAAAAGTACATTACTTTTTGAATAAATCAAGAAAAACAAAGCGCCATTTTGTTAAAAAGTAAGCAAAAATTGTACACTGGGACTTGAGTACAGTCAACAGCACATCAGGGTACCCCATTTCCGATTTTGCTCTCGCTTTTGCCAAATGACATTTGTTCGCGATAGAGCAAGGAGGACTGACCGGAAATGGGTAGCGTGATGTGCCGGCCACCGTACATAGGGATTAAATATACTTACATTGTTTTGTTATAAATGCATAACATTTATAGGTAACTCTCAGACCAGTAGAGACATATTCATGCACCCGTATGTTTGTACTGTGCGGGGATTGAATCCGCGATATTTAGTGCAGGAGCCAACTTCTCAACATTAAAGTACCTACGTTATGGGTCGTCAAACACAAAATTTTGGAAATCAGCAACTTGGTTTATGTTTGATGTAGGTATCCCGCCGAGATGACCACCGAGTCAGTCAACAATTTAATATTCACACATATACTCTTACATACGCTCACTATTATTATCTGCAGGGTATTCAGATGTACACTGATTGTTATCTTGGGGATGTAACATTCGGAAGCCCGAATTTGAGCCCAACGTGGTAAGAGGCGAGCCTATTGCCGTTATCCGGGTTGCTTGGGTTCATTTGTGTTTTTCATTGCCGGCGAATCAGCCGCAAATTTTACAATAGTAGAGGACCAGCCAAATAGGGAATATGCACTTGGAACAGATTTATTTATTTATTTATTAGTTCGTACACAAAAAGACAATTACAATAGATATACATTTGGGAGATTAAAAGTACAGGTGAGCTTATCTCTATAAAAACATTTCTTCCAGCAGACCACGTTGACAGGAAAAGATTTTTAAGTTAAGGTGGATAAACAGCTGTGCACAAATCAAAGAAAGTTAAATTAAATTATTTACTCGTAAAATACATACATACCATAACTAAACTACTTAATAATACATATTCATATATTTAAATATACTACACATAATAAACCTATTGACATCTATAGATCAAATGCAGTCTTTAAAAGGTATTCTTTTAATTTTTTCTTAAAAGAGCTAACAGTGACAATGGCATACAAAATAAATACTATTGTGTCTGGTTTCCCGGCAGTCCACAGCTCGATGTATTTTAAATTCATTTAAACCCTCTACCAATTTAATTTACTTCAATGATAAATCCTCCTCTACCAAACAATTGTATTCATTAAGTTGATGAACGAGACCGGGATCCGGTGGCGGGGGTTACCAGCTGAAATAATTCAATTTATGCACAACCCCTTTAGGATATCTGTTTGTTTCTACTTAAGCGAAACGTTAAAATAAAAAACATCGATCTTTGCCAGAATACACATACATTTTTATTATTCCACCTTTGGTTGAAGGAAAAACCAATTTAGACAGATATAATCAAAATCGGTTATAAGGAAAGCTTTTTTTAGGTAACAACCCAGTTTACAAGGCTTTTTTTCCCAAACAACAAATTAAATCTTAAGTTCGTAGTATACTTTAAAACTAAATAACCCTTCAAACCCTTTAAGTTCAAATGACACATTATTTTTATGTATTACAACAGATAAAACCTAAGAAGGAGAGAATGGTGGACTTTTGCAGAGGATAGGGAACAATGAAAAGGTTTGGGGGAGATCTTTGCCCAGCAGTGGGATCTTGCAGGTTAAAAAAAAACAGATGAATCAAAGCTATAGCAGCTTCATTCAAAGCAGTGGCGTTAAAGAAACAGTTGAATACTCAGTTGATGTTATCTGTTAGGTCCCAGGGACTTCACACGATTTTCAAAGCATTGTATTTTTTTTTATTATTTCACTCATATGTTCATGCGTCTCAGTACCTTTCTACAATAGCGCGCTGCGTGCGGAAGCGGAAAAACGTGCGTGTGTGCTTATTTATTGGTCAGTTATTAAGTTCATGGAGTCCACGGGACTCCACCAGAGCGTTTGTGTAACTTTTTCACTAATTCAATAACTTTGTATTTTTGTAGTTTTATGATACAATTTCTTCTCTTTTGGCTACAAAATGGCATAATAATGAATTTAGCTTAACCAGATGCTGAATCTATTATAATGGGATAGCTAAACGATGAAGATTTGGAGTCTAACGAAGAATCTGAACAGTTCCAAGTGCTTCAAAATAATATGCCTGCAGATTTGCTCTCCGAGTTCGTAGATATGTGCATACCTTCGAATCTGAATCATGACCGATCATACCTTCGAGTCATAGCAATTCTGTATATTTATGTCATAACTGTGAAAAACCAGTATGTTTAGGCTGTACTAGAAAAAGATGTTGATCATTGTGTTCCTACAACTGCTGCACGTTTTTTGTTTTTTATAAAACGCTAACCATTTTATTTTAATTCTAAAATTTCACTTTATTGTCATTATTATTCATAAGTGAAAAGTTGAAATAAACTTAAGTATATATTTTTTATGGTACGCAGAAGTTGGCACTACTTTTTGTTAGTTAAATTAAGAAGATAATTTTGTTTCTTTTGTTAAAAATTGAAATGATTATAAATACCAAAATCTGATTCCATAGCCTGATGGAGTATTAATTGAAGGTCAAATAAATACCGAATTTTATTACTATCTATGTTAGTTATGTTGTTTTATTTCAACCATAAAATTGTTTCCACCAGATAAATTAGAGTATATTTAGGCACCAGGTTAACTAAGGGTTAAAAAGCACGAAGTTGTGCTGTTTGTAATTACGTAATAAAGGGTAAATAAGTATTCTGTTTTTTATATAGAATCTTAACCTTTCATGGTTACTAACATTTAAATCATTAAAAACGGGACTGCTACCATGTACAGTCAACAGCACATCAGGTTACCCCATTTCCGTGCCGTCCACCGTACCTTTTTTGTTTTGAGTTTCCGATATTTCGGCACTGTAACAAGCGCCGTGGTCACGGAGTAACTGGAGATCTTGCGGGTGAGATGTTATTGGCAGACATATCGGTCTACCCTCCTTCGAATTCTTTCATTACATTCGCCAGCGGTGCAAGGATAGAAGGATACGGTGCATATATTTTGTTGTAAGATCTTAAATCACATCGAACTATCTAACATAAATGTGCCGTAAGTACAGGAACCTTATGATGAACGCAGTAAGTAACAATCATACTGCATTCGTGAGTAGCATGAGTAGCAGTGGAAACTAGGTGAAGCCAAAGTATAAACAGTTTTTCCTTATTTTACAGACTAAATATCAAATGAATAGCAAAAACTCAATTTAAGGATAATCTTTGAGTTTTGCCCTTAATGTCCAAATTATTTTTATAACAAATTTTCGTAAACTTTCTTGTACGCATCCAAAAATAAAAAATCAACTTAACCGCGTTTTTCTCGAAACCGTTCTCATGTTCCTTACTGCGTTTATAAATTGTGCGGCAATGGGTCAGAGCTGCCAAAACACTGGCGGATACTAGAGCCATGTTTACGCCTAAGCGTTTCCCATTTAAACGTGGTGTCGTTGTGTTGTGACTAAAATTAATCAAATTTTGTCAATTTGTACGCATATTAGTGCAACAGTGCGTGTCACGGTGAATATCATTACTTGCTTCAATCAAAATTGTAACAGAATAAAAAAAACCGTTTATCTTAATCTACTAAATTTGATTAACTACCGGAACAATTCAATTAGGTAATCTCTTTTAAAGTAAATTCATGTGATTTAATATATTAACATACAAAAACCGCAACACAATCATTTCGATTCGGTTACCACAGTGAGCAATATGTATTTCGTATTTGGTTTGGTTTCATTGGTTGGTTTTTGCTTTCTTGTGACTCATGTGAGTATATTAATATACTTATTAAAACAAAATTACTTAACTTTAAAATTACCTGACTTTTTGGTTTTCGTTAATATAATCAAGTGATCGATGTATTTCATACAAACAAACAAACATACGAAAAGCCTTAATAACCTACTTTATTGCTGTAAATAGGTGACCTGTGAAGGTGCAGCTATAATGTACACGTACACTCAAACTCACATCTCGTGTCAAACATTATTTGACGTGATAATAAAATTGTAAAAAAATATACAATAAGAATTATCATTTATACATTTATTTTGGTAATAAGGACCTTTAGATAATATACCTCCACCACAGTATAAACAGTAGGTTATCTATGGCCACCCGCCGAGTTATTAGTCTAGCGAGCAAACTGACACGCGGCACAATCCGTCCTTACTGCCGCCACCTTATTCCCCCGTATTTTATGCTAGCGTGTGCGTGAAATCGAGTGCGAGAATCGTGCCGACAGGGCACGCGACGTGCACGCACACATTCAAATCGAGAGCGGCACGTTTGTATGTGGATATTTTACTTTTCTCTGTGTACTGTGCCTCCACACAAACACACAGTTATAATGGGTACATCAAATTTAGAGAATATTAAAAAAAAAAAAGTTTTATGTGAATACCTCAAGTTTCTATCACAGTAAATGCGAATCTGACAACACCTCTCCAGCTAAAATTTGTCAAGCCGTTCAGGCTGCAGAGCGTAAATACATTGAATTTAGCGTCTAAAATCCACCATTTTGTTTTTATTTTTATGTACCGGTAAAACAAGATGAATCACAAGTGCGTAGTGTATGACAACACTTTTATGGAAGAAAAATATAAAACGTGGTGAGTAGAAAACACCACCAACATTGAAAAATTAGAGTTCATTTGAACAAACAAGGTCACATTTGATTATTAAACATGTTAAAAAAAACTTGTTTTTTATGTTTAGTTTTTTCCATCAAAGTGTTGTGAGTTGTGATCCACCCCGTTTTACGGTACCTAGTGTCACTCCCACAGTGAAGACGTAACAACTCCTTTCAAGTTAATATCCATTTGTTCAGGGAAATAATGTTTTTCTTTTGTCATTTCTATAGCAGTCTAAGGGTTAATTGTAGAAGGTTCCTGCCCTAGCAAGCAATCTTCAGGGCGTCAATTTTCAAATTTGAATAACAATCCAGTAACATTTCAGTCTGGCCGGCACTCTCATTTTTGGGTACAAATTGATCTTCTTTGCATTAACGAATTATTGCCCCGTGCTTAACGAAGTGATTTTCACATGTACTATTTATTGTTTCAAAGAGCTTCAAAGCAATTCCTGAAAGAATAATTTTGGAGTACGCGAACGAAAAATACATAACAGATGCCGCAGTCAACGTTAGAAGATATGGAAGAAAGAGTCCTTACTATGTAAATATGGTAGCAACTCATAAACACACATGGGGAAACAACGTTTCGGTAAGAATTGTTTTTTTGAGTTGAGCCAACTCGCCGTTGTCGTTTTCATATTTTTATTGCAAAACATATCGTACCACTTACAACTTGAGGTTCACATACTAATAATTGCTGGGTCGGAGTCGTGCTGTTGCTTTGCTTGCCTAGTGAGCTACGTACGACCCCTGCCCTGTTCTCAAAATGTCTTAAACCGCTAAACGTCCTATCCTCACGATAATGTGTGATTGATTATAGTTACGTTATCGATAAAGTTTCGGAGTAATGAATCGTAGTTAAACATTCTGAAGTGTAACCCTCTTATTCATAAGAACGAACCCAACGCTAGAGCATAATTTAGGCAATTGACTTGTTTTGTCCGTTACTCGCAAATGAGCGGCAGCAACAAGAATGAAAGAGACAAAGCGATACAAATGTTAGCGTGTTGTTGAAGCGCTTTTTAAGTTTTTATGAATAAGGGGGCAAGGTGCTCATGAGGTGGTTATGATCATTAACAAAACATTGCTAAAAAGACTTAATTTTCATATTTCAGTTACATATCATTTTATACGAACGTCTTAGCAACGATTACAAAAGATCCTTCGTTGAATTTCATTTCAACAGATTATGTGATTTTCTAAAAGACCCGTATTTAGGAAAAGTTGTTTCAAATTCCATGAAAGGAGCCGATTACACCTGTCCAGTAAGAAAAGTAAGTAACTACTTAATTTCTATAGACTTATTATAACGTCTGAATAGACAAATGTGAGAAAAACGCTGTGGATTGAAAACTGGTAGTTAATCCCTATACCCGATACAATTATCTCTTTTATCCTTAGATTAAAGCAAAAAAGGAAGATGCGGCAACAGCTAGCCGCGCGCGGTCCCACTAAACTGAGTACAGTGTACTTGGTTTGCTTCAGTCTGCGTTGATACACTGTGACGTGATGCTGTCTAACTCGTTGACATTGAAATACAATTTTCCATATAATTAACGCAAAAAATGCCTGGCTGTACCTTTATTCAGTACACAAATCATTCAAGGCGTAAAAACAAATCACAGGAACTCATGTTTCATGCGTAAGAACAACAAAATTATATTTTTAAAGAAAATATTCTCGTATTTTTCCATAAAATCCGACATTTTTGAGCGACAGAGACAGACTAAACGGGATGTGTGCGTTAGACACGATACGATAGATTCCTGCAAAAATAAGTTTTTTACATAGACTTTGCTCGCTCGCACTATTGAGGAGCCCACTGCTCTATCTTTATCTTTTGATGTCTTATCACTTCGTTAACCCTTAATTTGGCAACGACAAAAAAGTTCCCCAGAGAGTCGGTCAGGCTCTCCATCTCCGCTTGCCTTCACTGGCCGGCTGGAGTGGACCCCAGCGGGGGCCGCAGGACTCTCACCTCTGGCTTGCCTTAACCGGCCGTCCGGAGTGGGGCGTTAGAGCTGAATGCTCGCAGGGTGGAAGTGAAACATGCCTAAGTCGCGAGTTGGTGAGGTGGGAAACCACCTCGTAGAAATCGGTGCACACCTCTCGACACCCGCAGCCGCTCACGGCCATGTTGCTGCCTTTGCTGACCTTGTGCGTCAGCACGTATGGGTGGCCCATTTAGTGAGCGGCTAGTCACCGTCTGCCAGGAGAGTAAAGATTGAGACAATTTGCATTGCAGACGTCCGTTGTCTCAGGCAATAGACCAGTTAACCAGTCCACCGAAAATTCCCCTCCATAGCCTGGCTTTTTTGCTCTTTTACTATTTGTACAATAGTCCTTACATTTTCCGGGTGTTGTCTTTGGGTAGATATTTATTATTTATCAAGAAACAAAACCCGGCAGATGTACACATTTCAAATTAGAGTAAATGGTACCAAAAAGCCTCTACGTGTTGGCTTCGAACCCACGCAAGCTTCAAAGGACCGGGTTCCCATGGACCCGTGAACTTCCAAATGATAATAATAATTAGATGTAAAATAATTATTGAAAAGTGCAAAAAAAAATGTGGGAAATTCAAAGTGGTTGAAACAGAGTGGGTTGAGTGTGGTGTCACAGTCCAGGCGTATGTCACTGTCAAAAGCGCGACAAGAAGAAGAATTCAAGAGTTTGTAGGTTACATTTGTGTTGTCATAGACTCGCGTGACGTCCAAGTCCATGAAAACGGAGCGCGCCATAATGGCGGCGTTTGAAACGCTTGAAAAAGTTTGAAATTTGTAACACTTTATAAATATACTACATTTTGCATTTTTAGTGATGAATATTATTGATCAGTTATAAAAAGATAAAAGCTATTTATTTATTTATTTTAAGAACAACATACAAACTTACAGCTTAATTAAGCCAACACGTTTATACTGATACTACTATGATAAAAATAAATAAAAAAGAACAGTGCATATTCCCTATTCAGTTCAGTAATAGTTTATAATACTTTGCATAGCAATCTTAACATTTGAGACTGATGCAGATTAAATTGAAGTATTTTTTTGTTTTCCAGGGTCAAATTGTTCTTGCAAACTTGACTGTCCCTGTGGATTTCGTTTCGTATGTCTGGCCGTTTGAGAGGTTCCGAGCAGACGGGACTTTGACAGTTGGCAATGAAACGATTGGTAATGCCAGCTTGTACGGCCGAGTTATAAATTAATAAATTATACAATAGTAAACAACTAATTGATAAAATATTTTTAGTAATTATTGTATAAGTATCAGTTTTTGTTCGCGTAAGTACGACCATGTCTCTGAATATAGAACCCAGCTTAACTGGCTTCTTATTCGTCTTCGTCGTGATTACCATGTTATTTTTGTTCTGTACAACATTCTGTTTATAATCAACGCTACATTAAGACTCCAGATTATAATCAATACATACTGTCAACATACAGGGTGGCCCAGCGACAGTGGTGCAAAAATTTTTTTTTAGGTTATTTTGTTGTTAAAAAAAATATTTTGGCTGCTTTTTTAAAAAAATTAGGGTCAGTGCAGAAATTACCCCCTTTCTGAGTTTTAGCGACTTACCGTACATGCTGTTAATTTTGAAAGTGTTCCATGGGTTGCATCACTTCAAGTTTTTGCATAGACTATTATCATACTTATGGACAGTTTTTAAGATCATAAACAAATCATCAAGTGCACAAACATTGAAGCGGTGTTTTTTTGAAAATTGTATTAGTTTTTGAAATGGCGAAAAATTATTGACGAAAATTAAAAAAAACAAATTGTCTCGGGATTAACTCAAAACTTGCACATAATATTGTTTCTACATTACTATTGTACATCTATACCAAATTTGAACTGATTCAGTGCAATAGTTTCCAGACAAGAGTGAATTAAGTGATTGGAGTTAAGAAATTTCAAAAGAATCTTGAAAAAGTCATAACTTCTCAAGTATTGATTTTCGCGGAACTAATGTGTTTTGTAAATGACTTGTTATGATGCGCTCTACCTTAAAAAATTTTTGGACCACTGTCGCTGGGCCACCCTGTATAACATATTAAACGATTTAAATCTCTGATATTTACTGTCTCAGTCATCACTTAAAACCTTAGATTAAAGAAAAAGAGGAAGATACGGTACGCGCTTATAATTGTCAACTAAAATATGGCCTTCACACACACTACATCTTTATGAACACACACTACGCAAAATATAAGCGAAGTGATAAGACATCAAAAGATAAAGATAAAGGGATGGGCTCCCCAATAGTGCGAGCGAGAAAAGTCTATGTTAGAAAACCTGTTTTTGCAGGAATCTATCGTATCGTGTCTAACGCACACATCCCGTTTAGTCGGTCTCTGTCACTCAAAAATGTCGGATTTTATGGATTTAGACAAGAATATTTTCTTTAAAAATATAATTTCGTTGTTCTTACGCATGAAACATGATTTCCTGTGATTTGTTTTTACGCCTTGAATGATTTGTGTACTGAATAAAGGCACAGCCATTAGATGGAAAATTGTATTTCAATGTCAACGAGTAAGACAGCATCACGTCACAGTGTATCAACGCAGACTGAAGCAAACCAAGTACACTCTACTCAGTTTAGTAAGACCGCGCGCGGCTAGCTGTTGCCGCATCTTCCTCTTTTGCTTTAATATATACATAAAACCTCTATTGACAATTATTAACTTATTAACTTTTTATAATAGTCAAAACCGGTTGAACTATGGTTATTGTTTAGCATTTTCCATGCAGTATCTTTAAAAACGGTTGTACTTTTTGTATGATTGAACGTTTCATCAGGATAGTTGGTTCGATTTAGGTGATTGCCAATGCAATCAGACAATTCTTTGAAGGATTTAAGGTTAAGGTTAACTTGAAAAATGAAGAAAAATGGATTTAACATATCATCTGCTAGACTTTAAAGCTAAACTGAATTTTGATTGCGTTTATCAATATGAAAATAATTCGGGCTTCTCACGGAAGGGGGCCTCGGGGATTGGTGTGCTAAGGGACTAACCCGAGGTGAGGTTGGGTTTAAAAGCTAATAACAAACAATGAAGAAATTTCTGCCAGACAGCTGGGAAGGAGGTGCAATGTACATTTTCAGGACCTGACTCAGCTAATACCATGCAAAGAATGTCCAGTATATGTAGCTGGCAGAAATTGAACACGTAAAGCTGAGAATAGGGCGGGTTATACTACATCTCTTAAAAATACTACTAGTAAAGTTGATTTTAGCTTGTCACAAAATGATCGCGTTACAAGAGCCCAGGATGGGTCATAAACGGCCTATATACGTCCCACTGCTGGGCACAGGCCTCACCTCAACTATGAGGTGGAACGAGCCATACTCCAACACGCGGGCTCAGTGCGGATTGTTGCAGGGGTGTAAGGTTAGTGAACAACCTTAATGTCAAATGTTATCAAGCCGCCCTAAGGCCTCTTACTAGGCTTAACGACTGAAATCTAGCGACGTCAACCGAGACCAACTGCTTAACGTGCCTTCCGAAATACACATCACTAAATTTCGGTCGGGGTAGTCACCCATCCCATTTCCGACCCGGCGTATGTTGCTTTACAACAGTGATCGTCGCCACTCACTGTCGCAACTGCACCACGGGCACCTCCCGAATCCCAAACAAATCCCGAAACAAAATCTTTAGGGAGATAAGAGATCTCGCATCCTAATTAATTGCTTTCAGTCTTTATGTTTCGAGGTTTTCTTCTTCACGTGTGCCTATTACACGGTTGAAGGCGGGGTCATGAGTCAAGTGACTTCAAGGACTTACTGAATGAGATGAAATCAAATATATTGCTCACGCCGAAACTGCTTTTGACGATTTGAAAGGACTTGTGACAGAATTAAAGAAAGATTGCCTTTTGGGCAAATTACTTATTGATAAAAGTTGAGCAATCAGCAGCAAAAGCAGTAAATGATACAGAAAACGTGCTGAACCCCTGATCAGGGGTGGCATTCCGGCTGACGTCACTTCACATCTCGGTGCTTCACGCTTACTCCAATCATCAATACGTTTCACTCTGAATCAGTATTTTCTCTCATTTTGTATGTAAATAATAAAACAATGTAATTTAGCTTAGCTATTTTCTCTTAAACGACCACTTGGCGCCAACTAGTAGAATATAGCAGGAGCTTCACATTTTTGAAGACGGGTGACAGAAATAGGATGCCTCGAGCTCAAGATAGCATTCACAGACTTGGGACATACATCAATTTACAGCATCTACTTGTGATTAAGAAATATAAAAAAGATGCAGAACCATAAGGCTTGAAGGGCGCCTATTAGAATTATTATTAACGTTAGTTATTAAATTAACATAATTATGTTACTGGGTTAAGCCCGTTTAATTGTGTTTGATAAATAAATAAATAAATAATAAATATTCAAAACTTCACACTAGGCGGTGGATTGAGCCAAACTCCAACACGCGGGCTCAGTGAGGATTGTTGGAGGGTTCAAGGTTAGTGAGCAACTTTAATGTCAGATGTTATCAAGCCGCTCTAAGACTCCGACTAGGCTTAACGACTGACATCTAACGACGTCAGCCGGGACCAACTGCTTAACGTGCCTTCCGAAGCACAGAGATGCCCGAAATACACATCACTAAATTCCGGTCGGAGTGGTCACCCATCCCATTTCCGACCCGGCGTGTGTTGCTTTACAACAGCGATCGTCGTCGATCACTTAAGTCACATGTGATTCATAACAATGGGTTTTTGAATTGTGATATTTAATGGACAGGGAGCGGTGTTAAGATAAGTATTGGAGTGTTGGTATACAAGCATCGCACAGTCTTTTAATTTTTCAAGAGTTTATAACCAGTTTTATTCATATCTACAGCAGAACAAAAGTAATTCCTATGCAATTTAAGGCAAGTTTGTGTTGAATCCTTTTTTAATATTTTAACGAAAAACACAATGAATCGAAGGATTGGAAATTATAAAAATAATAAAACCCGTGCAAACAATTTAATGTTTGTTATTCTATTGGCTTATCAAAACGAATTTCCTCTCATAATTTCATCAAAATTTAATAAAAAAGCATTTCGTCGTATAGGTACAGAGGGGCTTACATCAACCTTTACAAAACCATTGCAAAATGAGTCTTACGTCTGCAGCATAAGGTGCCCCTATGTAGAGGTTGATGTGCGCGCCCCTGTACATCTTCCCTAACATTCCGCTACTGAAGGAATGTTCGCAATTGAACGAGCAAGACGCATAGCAATCTTCTGGTGCATACCAGCTTGTTCAAACACGTTACACGACAATATTACTGATAACGTGAAAAGGAACGGTTTTTAGGGCTTTCTCCTTTGCCTTCCGATAGATGGATTAATTATTCATTTTTTTTAGTTACATATTAAAAATTATCTCGAGGTTTTTAATTTTTTCTGTAATATTTTTTTATTTTATTTTTACTAAACTAAAAGACATGACATGATTTTAGACATGGCAGCCTTTGCCATCGAATCCACGGGTTGGGAGGGACTCGCCCAGGATAGAGATAAGTGGCGAAAAAGTGTTCAGAACGGTCGCAGTGTTCACGACCAGACCTGGTTCTCTATCTTGGGTGAAAAGCGCGAAAAAAGGCATCAAAATAACACCACCTTACCCAGCCCAAACTTCAAATGTAGTTTGTGCGGAAGGCTATGCCGTTCGCGGATAGGCCTTTTCAGTCACCAAAAAAAGTTCTCTATCTCCAACGGCACTGCATAAATCGTCTGGAAAGACGCAGAGGCCATTGATGATGATGATGATGATGCCTAAACTAAATTTAGTTAATAATGAATATGAATAAACCCGTTTAACAGCAGTTTATGATGGCGATGAGTTGTTGGACTTTTTAAAGGAAAAACACGAAATCCAATATCGTTTCACTACGTAAACTACTATATTGTTCAAACGACGTAGTTAGTTACTCGTTAACAAATAAGTGAGTGTAAAACTGGTTTGTTAATTAAGAATAAACGTCACAAAATGGATTTTAATTTAATTTTCAGCTTCATACATTGTCGCTGTCATTTAAATTGCATTTAGGGTTGAACTTTCGCAAACAAATTAAACAGATTCAAAAAAAAAAAAAAAATTGGGAAGATTAGATTATTCTCTAAAATGTCAAAAATCCATGACATAGGGATTTCAAATAAGATCGTCAATGAGATAAAATTGCAATTTATTGACTAATTCTGAAACATATTCTGACAGAAATATGTCTGCTGTGACGGCTAACTTTGATAAACAATCACTGACACTAATATTTTAAAGTAGATATTGTAGTTTAAAGGTAAAATACAAGTCACTTTTTATGTCACAAAAAGTTGAATTAGCTACTCAAACTATTAACTATTATTATTACTCGCGTTAAGAATGCAGTGTTTTTTTAATTTAATTCCGAAAAACTCAGGTACAAAGTCAAGTACCTACGCAACGGGTGTTTGTAAAAATGCATTCTACTAGGCACTGTGAACTTGGCTTTCTAATTAGGAACGATTTGATTGGTTAGGGGGCGTGCTAGGTCGAAGGACAAGAATGAAATCAGTGCATTCTTAACGCGAACGGACTATAGTTTTTCTGTGTATAACTGCTAACCCTAACTGAATAAGAATTTAACGCTTTTATTCTGTCCTCGATTTACTAAAAGAGGATCAATTTACAAAATTAAAAGCCATGAGAGCGCCAGTTTAAACACGAAATTATTTATTGTATACAGCGAACGAAAATTGATTTACATGAAGTGATGGATGATATTGTAACAATGTTATGGAGATGAATTGAGTGTAAATAAAGAATTATGAATAAACTGTATTGATGGTTTGTTGCTAGGGTGCATTAATATAAATATTTATACCTAGGCATGTTTATGAGGTGCCCGTGGCGCAGTTGCGACAGTGATCGGCGACTATTGCTGTTGTAAAGCAACACACGCAGGTTCGGGAATAGGATGGGTGACCACCTCGGCCGAAATTTAGTGATGTATTTTTCGGGTATGAGGTGGGATGAGCCATACTCCAACACACGGGCTCTAGGCGGGCGGGACTGACGTCTGACAACCGGGACCAACTGCTTAACGTGCTTTCCGAAGCACGGAGATGCCCGAAATACACATCACTAAAATTCGGTCGGGGTGGTCACCTATCCCATTACCGACCCAGCGTGTGTTTCTTTACAACAGCGATCCTCACCGATCTCTGTTACAACTGCGCCACGGGCACCTCCAACATTAGTATACATAAGCTCAAATACAAGCATTTACATTCACAAATTACCAATTAATATACAAGCTCCTACAATTCAGAGTAGATCTGTCACTGACCCTGAATTATTGCCTACAATTTAATTGGTTTCGATACAATAGGCGCTTGTTATCTCAATATCACCTCAATGGCACCAATAACTGGTATCAATTTACATATTTAGCAAACTCCCTGATGTTTGCATAACAACAACATGAGGCTACCTGAAACATACACCGTAATGCCACGTGGTAAAGTTCAGAATTGTTAGAGGCTTATTAGCAGGTCATCACGGCCTGTTTGTCAATACACTGGTAAATGATGAGTGGGAATTTAATTGTTTTAGTTTTTGGAACTGTAAATGAACTGAGATTTCATAGCAGAGATACATGTGAGATCAATTATCAATATCAATACTTATAATAAATCTGTAGAGAGGCCAATTCTGTACATGAAATATATTTAAAGAATAACTATCAAGGGGTGATTAGGGATCGCTACTGATGCCAAAAATGCAATCAGTAAAATTTTTGTCTGTCTGTCTGTCTCCTGTATATTTCCTGTATATAAAAACTACTAGATGGATTTAAATGAAACTCTACAGTAATATAGCTTTTGCATCTGAATAAGACATAGGCTACAATTTATAAGGATATATCTCATTTTTTTAACTCAAGTCCACGCGAACGAAGTCGCGGGCGGCCGCTAGTTATACAATAAAAGCAAATTAAAACACATAAGCGACCTTCATAGGTGTCACTGCTGGGCACAGGCCTCACCTCAACTATGAGGTGAAACGAGCCATACTCCAATAAGCGGGCTCAGTGCGGATTGTTGGAGGGGTGCAAAATTAGTGAGCAACCTTTATGTCAGATGTTATCAAGCGGCCTTAAGGCCTCTGACTAGGCTTAACGACTGACATCTAGCGACGTCAACCGGGACTAACTACTTGCTTTCCGAAGCACGGAGATGCCCGAAATATACATCACTGAATTTCGGGCGGAGTGGTCACCCATCCCATTGCCGACCCAGCGTGTGTTGCTTTACAAGAGCGATCGTAACCACGTCACTGTCACAACTGCGCCACGGGCACCTAATTATATAATATTTTAAAACTGTAATTTACTAACGGATTATTTTAAAGAACATATTGAAAAGAGTAAGTTCCTTACCATTTCTTCTTGGTACAGAAACAACTTTCTAACACCGGTGGTTGAGTCACATTGTGTTTGTATACTGTGTATTTATATAAATTATTTATATTATAGTATTTAATGTAATGACATATGGGAGTGAGACGTGGTTGTTCACTTTGGTTCTCATAAGTCACCCAGCGAGCAATGGAGAGAGCGATGCTTGGTATTTCCCTGCTTGATCGAATCAGAAATGATGAGATCCGCAGAAGAACTAAGGTTGAAGTGGCAGTGGGCGAGACACATAGCGAGGAGAACCGATGGCCGTTGGGGCGGAAAGGTTCTCGAATGGCGACCGCGTACCGGACGACGTTCCGTGGGCAGGCCCTCCACAAGGTGGACCGCCGATCTTGTCAAGGTCGCGGGAAGCCGCTGGATGCGGACAGCGCAGGACCGATCCTTGTGGAGATCCTTGGGGGAGGCCTATGCTCAGCAGTGGGCGTCGTTCGGCTAACATGATGATAGTATTTAAGTCTATTATTAGGTGTAACATTGTTTGTTTGATTTAGTTCTTGACGATTTGAAAGCACTTGTAACAGGTCTATTTAAATAAAGATATTTCTGATTCTGATTCTATTATGCAATAAAAGCTAAAACTAAAATAAAACCTTTGAATTAGATTATTGTTAAAGTCAAACAACAGCCAATGACGTCGCACTGCTAGGAAAAGGCCTCCCCCCAATGATTAGGTAGCGCGAGCATTACCCCAACCTCACCTCAGTACGGATTCTTATAGGGGTGAAGGGTAAGCACCTTTTTGTGTCAGATGTTATCAAGCCGCAGGTCATTTATATTGCTGATTAGATTCATTATAAAATGTTTGGCGTATCATAATAACATTGTGCTTAATTCAAAGTTTCTTCATTATTGTTCTGAATATTTGGAAGTCATAGAATGTACTGATAACGTGGTCTATATGGGCCGATATAGATAGCCATAACTCATATGTACGAGCTCTGCATACTAATAACTCGTTGAAGACGGTCCACATAGTAATTCTCGATTTTACATCTCATTTAAGATGATTTGTCATGTCTTGGTGGGTAACTATGATATATCACTTACAGGAATATTCTGTTAAAATGCTATTTGTGCGTGAGTCAAAATGTTGATCATGAAATGCCGAACAAAACTTTTTTCTGAAATTAAGTACCCGCAACATTTTTTTATGAAACGAAAAGGTTTGAAGCCTTCCCGGAAATAAAACGTTTTCAGTAGATTACAAACGCACAATTATTTAGTACTTGAATGATGTCTTAAAGTTATCAATTTATTTAGATAGAAGCGTGCCCGCCACCAAAAATGTGCAGTAACTGGTGAAATATTGCAGCACTTTTTTTTTCCTTTTGAGCACCAGAAGGTACGCAACCGCACAGCAAACAGACAGATCCTAGGGCAATTTAGGGGCCGTAGCCGGGCTAGGACGTACCACACGACCATTTATACTCTCCTTAATCCTATTATTCTGAAAACCAAAAGCATGTATTTTAAGATTTAATCCAATTTTTAATACAGCATTCATGAAAACAAAACGAAAAGTGGGGGACAACAGCTGTTAGTCTTAAAGAGTATCCACGTAGAGCACAAGTGGAAAAATTCAGTAGCGTTGTCCTCACTCACTAGTGACTATTCCACTTTATTCCACTGAATAAGCCACATTTTTTCTGATTTACCCTACTGGGAGACACTGGCGTTATTGTTTTTTTGTATTAACTTCCCACACAGTATCCAGCTATACTCATAAACATTTTTTTATAATATACTAGCTGTCCCAACAGACTTCGTACTGTTGACAAACATTTAGTGTCACGTGACAGGTAGTAACATTTACTAAGAGGAAACTAAAATTGTAATTTTTACTATATTCCCAGCATTTTCTCATGATTACTCACCTTTTAAACCTTCCCTCGACCATTATAAATATTTCAAAACCAAAATTAGCCAAATCGGTCCAGCCATTCTCGAGTTTTAGCGAGACTAACGAACAGCAATCCATTTTCATATATAAGATATTAAAATTTTTATTGACTTGTTTCTTTGATTTTGCAGTATTTTGTATTCCAGGAATTTAATTGAATTATTATTTTAGGTTTTTGGTTTTATTGTTATTTACTTACTTTTCTATTTTATTGTAATGTTAAATCTGTCTGTATTTTGGTGATTATAAGGTAAGCAAACATGATTATTGAATAAATAAATAAAAAAATAGTACATTATTTTTGCACCATGTTCAAATACTTTTTAATTCTATCATCCAGAGCCACTTCATTGAAACTCAGTAACGCTACCATTTTCCCTGTAATAATATGCATGGAGTGCCTCTCACGGGCAATGTAATTAAAACCGTGTTTATTATCACTTAGGTACAATTTGCAAAGAACTTAGTTAGTGTCAGTTTTGCTGGCCACATCATTAGCGCACTAAACGCGGTTTCAACCTGCGCCAAAAGTTTGAACTTTGTCTTTCAGGTCAAAGCAAACCTTACACCCAGAAGATATGACTCAGTTTACGTTGTAGCAACAAAGTTTACGTTGTGGTTTTTTAACGGTAGAACACAAAAGTTTGGATTATTCTCGAAAGAAAAGAAATTAAGATGGCTTCCGTTTTTGTTCGGAAGAAAATGTTTTGTTATCGAATGTTTTAAGTTCAGGATTTCTTTTTCGTTGATCAACACTTTTGAAAGGTTGAGGCTATAGAAATACGTGCTTGTTGCATTTAGGAAGAAGTTGAAATATAATCTTAATAAGCCTGTCTTGGTCTATATCCACGGAGAGCTTTAGATAGATAGATATTCGTTATTGTACGAGAACATTACAGTTGTATTAAATTACAGAACCAATGTACAAATAAAGCGGCTTTATCGCTGGTAAGCGATCTCCTATAAACAACTTTCATAGCAATGCACCAAAATTTTAAAAACATAATATCTTCTACCATTTCGTAATCTCATTTACTGATCCGTCTATAACCATATCGTTTGAACATAGTCGAAACCGTATCTATGTATAATTATGTTATTACTTTACTATCCTAATAATTCAATACTAAGATATTGTAAAGAAGTCGTAAAAAGTTCATTACCGACAGCTGAAATGGGAACTAGTATTCCCAATAATTGAACTCAGTCCGATACTGAACTGAGCTGCTGCGAGCAGTGACCACTCATTACGGACGTGTCCGGGACAGTGTCCACCGAGACTCTTTAATCAAATGTCTGTATAGACCGGCTTCGAACAGGGACTTTTATATGTTACGACTGAACATGGTTTTATTTAGAAATAAAAATGGCTGAGACAAGTCCTTGAAGCATGGTCGTGATGGTGGATGTAGGTACAATTCCAAGGCTGACCACTGATGAAAGAATGAACACCGATGTTAATTCACACTTGACCACGACTTAACTAGCCATGTATAGCACACAATGGCCGGTTGGCCCTAGTTATTAGCGCTTTTCTCTTGCCCAAATCACATTTTCTATAGACATAGCACCGCATATACGAAAAAACCTTAACTTAAAAAATATATAAAAACTTAGAGAAATATAATTATAACTAAAGAGCCTATGGAGTGCAAACCGCCGCAACATTTCATTTATTGTATGTCTAGACAGACATTGTAATAGACATAACTATTTCGTTTGAACAAAGTCGTGAAACGTTGGTATGTAACATTATCTCATTTGCTTCACTATCCTATTAATTCAGTAATAAGATATTGTAAAGAAGTCGTAGAAAGTTCATTACCGACAACTGAAATGGGAACTAGTATTCCCAATAATTGAACTCAGTCCGATACTGAACTGAGCCGCTGCGAGCAGTGACCACTCATTACGGACGTGTCCGGGACAGTCTCTACCGAGACTCTTTAATCAACTGTCTGTATAGACCGGCTTCGAACAGGGACTTTTATACGTTACGACTGAACATGGTTTTATTTAGAAATAAATATGGCTGAGACACTGTTCACCATGACGGCAACAACCAGTGTGCCTCTGACTAACCCATTAGGGATATGGTCGTGAGGGTATGTTATGTTATGTTGTCTAACATATGTATAACTATTTCGTTTGAACATAGTCGTAACCGTATGTATGTATAATTATGTTATTACTTTACTATACTTATAGTTAAATGGTAAGATATTGTAAAAAAGTCGTAAAAAGTACATTACCGACACCATAAATGGGAACTAGTATTCCAATAATTGAACTCAGTCCGATACTGAACTGAGCCGCTGCGAGCAGTGACCACTCATTACGGACGTGTCCGGGACAGTCTCTACCGAGACTCTTTAATCAACTGTCTGTATAGACCGGCTTCGAACAGGGACTTTTATATGTTACGACTGAACATTGTTTTATTTAGAAAAAAAATGGCTGAGACACTGTTCACCATGACGGCAACAACCAGTGTGCCTCTGACTAACCCATTAAGGATATGGTCGTGAGTGTATGTTATGTTGTCTTATATATGTATAACTATATCGTTTGAACATAGTCGTAACCGTATGCTTGTATAACTATGTTATTACTTTACTATACTTATAGTTAAATGGTAAGATATTGTAAAGAAGTCGCAAAAAGTACATTACCGACACCATAAATGAGAACTAGTATTCCAATAATTGAACTCAGTCCGATACTGAACTGAGCCGCTGCGAGCAGTGACCACTCATTACGGACGTGTCCGGGACAGTGTCCACCGAGACTCTTTAATCAACTGTCTGTATAGACCGGCTTCGAACAGGGACTTTTATACGTTACGACTAAACATGGTTTTATTTAAGAATAAATACAGAACCAATATACAATTACAGCAGTCTTATCGCTGGTAAGCGATGTCCTATAAATAACTTTCAGCCTTCAGAAATTCAGCAATATGTACAAACATAATAATATCGACAGCTCAATCATTCAGTAATTTAAAGAAAGAAAGAAAATACCTTTGTTGGCCACAAGGTTCATACAACAAGTAAATTTTTATAGACATTGCACCGCATATACAAAAAAAAAACAATGCGGGCTCAATGCGGATTGTTGGAGGGGTGTCAGGTTAGTGAGCAACCTTAATTTCAGATGTTATCAAGCCACTCTAAGGCCTCTGACTAAGCTTAGCGACTTTAAAAAATATATGTAATTAAAGAGCCTATGGAGTGGGCATTTCATGTCTAGACAGACATAGTTATACACATAACTATTTCGTTTGAACAAAGTCGTGAAACGTTGTCTGTAACATTATCTTATTTACTTTCCCATCCTATTAATTCAGTAATAAGATATTGTAAAGAAGTCGTAAAAAGTTCATTACCGACAACTGAAATGGGAACTAGTATTCCCAATAATTGAACTCAGTCCGATACTGAACTGAGCCGCTGCGAGCAGTGACCACTCATTACGGACGTGTCCGGGGCAGTCTCTACCGAGACTCTTTAATCAACTGTCTGTATAGACCGGCTTCGAACAGGGACTTTTATACGTTACGACTAAACATGGTTTTATTTAGAAATAAAAATGGCTGAGACAAGTTCCATCCAAGATCGCTCGAAGGATTTCATCGTTGAAGTGGCAGTGGACGGGACATACCTATAGCGCGGAGAACCGATGGCCGTTGGGGCGAAAGGTTCTGGAATGGCGACCTCCACAAGGTAGACTGACGGTCTGGTCAAGGTGGCGGGAAGCTGCTGGATGCGGACAACGCAGGACCGATCGTTGTGCAGATCCTTGGGCGAGGCCTATGCCCAGCAGTGGCCGTCGTTTGGCTGATATGATAATGATGATGAGACAAGTTCTTGAAGCAGACCGCAAAACTACAAGAGACATAATTTGTTCCCAAGCGTGGCGCTGCAGTGCGGCCACGCTGGGAATCACTTTCATAGACATTCATAGAAACCAGTAGTGTTGCTTGCAATTTGCGATTTGTGGTCTATCTTGGAATTGTACCTTAACGAATGAACACCGATGTTTACTCACACTTACCCACGACCTTACTATCAGTAAGGACCGTACTATTAGATATCAGTCGCTAAGCCAAGTTAAAGGTTTAGTGCAGCTTAAAATACCAGTATCGTTCGTGTCGGCTTGTTCCGCGAACCAAAGTGTAGTGAATGAAAGGATTGCTTCTCAATTTCTTTCATGATAGGTGTTATCAATAACGAGTAGTCTCCGTTACTCACGGAAAAATAAATTATTTAATCAGTAAGGTAAAAATTAACCGATTAATTATTTTCAGATAGAATCGTTGTGTGTAAACAATACTTAATCGGAGTTTATCTGCAAGTTTGAAATACTGAATTAAAACGTCATCGATTTTCCAACAGATGTTAAAATTGGATGATATGATTTAGTTATTGAATTGCTGACATTTATCTATAATATAAAAATGAATCGCAAAATGTGTTGGTAAGCGCATAACTCAACAACGCCTGGACCAATTTGGCCAAATCTTTTTTTAAAATGTTCGTTGAAGTTCAAGGATGGTTTTTACGGCAAGAAAAATAAGAATTATAAACAGTGGTCCACGCGGACGAAGTCGCGGGCAAAAGCTAGTATTTCAATAAAAACCGTTAATCATCAGACTTTGCAATGAAAGTTTCTTCAGGAAAACGATAACCTACAGCTACATAGTGCAAGAATTTGAAGATATGTTTTTGAAATTGAACAGAAGAGAGATTAATACTAGTAAATATATTGAGGATTTAAGATCGTTGTGATCGGCTTTCTCTTCTCTGAGCTTGGGCGCATGGTGGTGGTAGTGCATTTTGGGTGATCACCCCGAACAAAAGAATATGTTTAGGTGATGTATAGTTACCGTTGCAGTATATTCTGAGCCAGATGTCCTTATCGCATTTAAACAAAACTATTAATGTATTTTTTTTGCCTGTTTGTTATTTTTTGATTACCTGTGACAAGAATTGGTTTCTATTTCATTCTTTTCTATGTTTTGGGTATCTTGTGCTTAGGAGGGCACGTTGAGCATTGGTGCCATCTAAAGTTGGTGGATGATTAGTCGGGGGCCCTGTTATAGTCTGGTTACGTAATGCTTCTTACCAATTTATTCAACTAAACTCATTGATCACACACGTTGGCGCATACTGCTTTATAATTAAAGTGTGGCCTATGCCCAGCAATGGGACGTATAAATGCCGTTTTCTGAACAAACTGAGCTGTAAAGTTAATACTAACATGTAAATAGACATCAAGTGATAGTCAGCTCAGCAAGTACGTCACCAAAACTTTAAACTAAAAACAGCACTCCCGCTTAAACTCGCGTGAAGTAATAAAAGCCGGCAAATCCGGGTCCCGTGCGGGATTTGCCGTGATCCCGGATCCGGGTCAAATTATCCGGCTGCACCGTTACTCGTCCGGATGGCGTAAGTTTTGCTGTTTTGCCAAGTATCAATCGTCCGTGCAAATACTTAATTAGAGTTTGGGAAGTTATTTCATTTGTTTGTTTGTTTTTTAGGACGATACAAGACTTCTGAGACGGTAGACAGACGTTTGGCGTAATATGTTCGATTGGAGACATTCTTCGTGTCTTCAGAAGTAATAAAGACATATCTGAGAAATCTCGTACATAAATAACCTAGGGTTTTGCACTAGGTAGGTTAAACAATAATTTCGAAGATGATTAGGAATTATTATTATTATTTATTTTATTTTTAGCCTATGCTGTCCCACTGCAGGGCAAAGGCCTCCCCACTCCCACCTTCCACTCCTTGCGGTCCAAAGCTACTTTCGGCCAGTCTCTGAGATGATGGTCGAGCTCATCCCGCCATCTCTTTCTGGGCCTGTCGCGCTGACGCTTTCCGTTTCTGGGAACCCAATTGGTCGTACGGTTCGCCCAGAACTCATTTGTCATACGGCACATATGACCAGCCCAGTTCCATTTGAGCTTTTCCATATTAGGAATGTCAGTAAGTAAAAGCTGCTATCATCCATCGTTAAAGTAATAAAATTAAAAAAAAAATAAAAATAATGTGTGTTGTAATTTTTTATTTGTAGACTAAGGATAAAAGACCTGAATTTTTTTTTTTTTCAAAT
Organism: Udea ferrugalis; assembly: GCA_950022985.1. NCBI lineage: Eukaryota > Metazoa > Arthropoda > Insecta > Lepidoptera > Crambidae > Udea > Udea ferrugalis. The sequence goes on along the minus strand of OX465527.1, from coordinate 14,915,620 downwards.
GTATAAATTTATTTTATCATTTTCCAAATGACGTCATCTTTGTTCTCAAAGATGACGGGTGCGAAAATCTGTATAGTTGTTTCATTACAATGTAATTGTGTGGTGTGTGGTATTGTTAACACAAGTGTCCATTTTGAACTATTCCTAAATCATTGGTGTAATAGAATTACAACGTTTAAAAATGCATACTAAAAGTTCTTATTTAGAAGAAAAAGGCCCTAATTGCAAATCAGGCTCCGAATGCTCTAGCGCCCTATATTGAAGCCGAGGGAGCTTGCACCCGCCCATCGCTTACAGCAGCTCTGCGGCCCATTAAAATAAAAATATAATATTTAGAGTAAAAAGCCCTAATTGCAAATCAGGCTCCGAATGCTCTAGCGCCCTAGATTGAAGCCGAGGGAGCTTGCGCCCGCCCATCGCTTACAGCAGCTCTGCGGCCCATTAAAGGCATAGCGGGCGCGGAATTCTGTTATACACCAGCTTACGCTACACTCGACGATTTGAACTTTAGTACTGGGGCTATCAACAGTTTTTTATTATATTTTTCATGAGGTATAATGCCTGTTTTTTATGTATCTCTTAAAAACCATCACCCATTGACAAGTGCAACAGAAACATATGTCACGAGATGCGTTGTTTACCTTTTCCAAAGATTATATTATAAAGAAGGCCTCAATGTCATATAATTCTAGAAACAACGCCACTGGAAGACCGACATATTTTAGCAGTATAGTGTAAAACTTGATGCCTTGAACCCAAAGTGTCAGAGCCATACCCACCATATGAGCAGAGAATGTCAGCCCATGGCTTGTTGGGCGATGGTAGAAGTACCTGCATTTCTTACCGTCTATCCACTGCAACCATGAACCGACTCAGTCCTAGTCCAGCTCGCCTCACAATCATCTTTTAGAGTTTTATACATTTATTGCACACGTGGTAAAAGAAATCGTGTTCACGTTTAAGCGTCTTAAGACAGGTCTGCAGCGCGAGATCGTCTCCTTCTTTGGGGAGCCCAATCGGGTGTCATTTTTGCCCATAGCATTTTTGGTTTCCGGCATACGTGTGCAGTCAAGTCCAACTCTAGAGTAGAATTTCGCGGATTCAAATGTGACCATAATATATTTTAATAATGATTAACGTAAATTTAAATAAGTCAGCTCTTGGACTAAACACTTGCTTCTATATAATTGTGTGCTAAATCCCGTTTATTCCCAAAATACTGTTTTAAGATTTACTTAATGAACACGAAAATAGCACAGCACTTGAGTTGTGTGCATTTCAAGCGAATTCAAAATGTTGAGAGCGGTTTTAAGCTAAATTCTGGTTCAATGTTAGTTATTTCAAAGGAACAACGAAGCTATGTTAACTGGGAAGGTTAATTTTAGCACATGACAAAGTAGAGAAAATACTGTTTAATTATACATTTAATAGCAACTCGCCTCGGTTTGGTACGGATGCATTCTATCTGACAATTACTGCTAATGATACTCGTACTTTAGTTATATTATGGTAATTCATAGTACGGTAGTGTTGCCAGATAACCGGTCATAATAATTAATACTATCGCTGTGAAACTACAATCAATACTGTTGATTAAATCTCACTCAAATATCTTTTAGGCCATTTTAAAGTTGCTACAAACAATATGACGGCTCTATTAATGTAGAATTAAAGCTGCTCTTTATAAAAAGATGAACAAAAATATCACTCTGAAAGTATACCGTGGTTTTTTTATGGTGCCACCTTAGAATACATCATATTTAACTGGAGTCAAATACCCTTCTGCCTACTTAAGCATGAAATCGAAAAAACCAAATACCTGAAAAGTTTACAAAATTTGCTCGTAAAGTGCAGATACTAAACAGCTTAAAAAATTGGCCAGCCCTGCGTTAAGCTAGTCAACGCAAAGAACCATCAGTTTATGACCTTAAAAGGTAAGTAAACGGCAACAACAAGTAGACAAGTGGAAAAAAGCAGATCGATGGAAATTTATTTCATTTAGTAAAGTGAGAATAAACGGGACGCAATGTTGAATTATGCATCGGATTCTTTAGATGCTCGATCCTTTGTGTTCACTCTAAGGCAAACGCTACACGATCAGTAGATCGTGATAAATATCATGATATTTACTTATGTATCTCAGGCCGGATCAGGGTGTGCCCTGATCATCGCTATATCGCTATCGCTAGATTTTTGATGGTGTACGCTGTGACCTACACCATCAAAAATCTCGCGATAAATATTGCGCTTCGTCAATACACTACCCTACACGTCGATGAAGATCTTGATCCGTCAGTATATATTGACGTTTATTTTATAGCGGAACTATCGCTCCGAGATCGTGGCGTGTACGCTGCGAGCCGCGCTCTTGCCACAGTATAAACCATACTACTATAGGCTATCTAAGGCCGCCCGCCGAGTTATTAGCCTAGCGTGCACACAGACACGCGGCACAGCCCGTCCGTACTGCCGCCTTCCTTTGCCTCCCTATTTTATGCTAGCGTGTGCGTGAAATTGCGTGTGCGTGATATCGCGACACGGCGCGCGACGCGCACGCACACATTCAAACCGAGAGTGGCACGTTTGTATGTAGATGTTCTACTGTATGGTTTATACTGTGCTCTTGCGGCGCGTTCGCCCCGTCGTGAAATCGCCCAACAATCGCTAGGTGTGAACAGGCTCTTAAAGTGAAAGCCTAAAAGACGAAGAGAAGCCGCGCTCCTACTACACGACACGCAACATGTCCCGCGACGTTGCACAAAAGCGCGCGTTATTTCCAACATGGCGCACGGCTTGTAGTTTGATCCATGCGCGGCGATAGGGCAGTTGTGCGTCATTGATCAACCAGATGAACTAAATTTTGTACAGGCAAATGTTTGCCTAGTGGAAATGTGGCATAAGTACCGGATTTTCTGTAACCCACTAACTTTAGTGGTAAACGTGAACGGTACGTAGGTGCAAGTCAGGCCGTGACCGCGACACACACGTGTTAACTGTCGCCGGAACGTCGAGCAGGAACAAATTAGAACATTTTCCTATTAAAGTTAGTGTCTGGCAGAAAACCCGGTATATTGTGTTTCAATTTGTGAAAAATGCAACCAGGAAGTTTAATTGCAATACCTTAATAGGGTACATGTATTTTAGTCTTTGTATTGTAACTCTGTATGTGGTGCAAAAGAACAAATAAAAAGCTTCAAGGCAGTTCCAACCAATGGCACCCTCGAACAATAAGAAAAATCATTAGATGATAATCCATATACGCTGTTACTAACCTCAAATCTTCTTAAAATTCAATCTGTTAAAACTAATTTTTAGAATTCATAATTTGATTTTTCATATTGTCTGCCATATGAAATGATTCATCATAATATCAAAACGATTTATCTCGTTTTTATGTAGATACCTACGACATAAAGATGTTTTTTTAGTAAAAACTACTTTGTCGACGCCCTAAGACCTGTCCGCTTAGTTTATTGATTTGAACATCAGCGCAGTCAACTGGTCCCGGGAACTTTTCCATCTGATACTTACTCTTGTGCACAATTGCTTCACAACAATAGGTATTCACATTGTTATGGTAAGGTCCTTTTTGAAATGTACTGTAATAATGTAATGTGTGTTTATGTTTTTTGTATGTCCTCAAACAACTGCCGACCGGCGCCATTCGCGCATGAAAATTTCGCGATTATATCAATGTGCAGGAAATATATTGTACCTTTTTAAACAATATTTTGTCTTACGTGAAACTATATTGTCGATCATAAAAACTTAAAAGAAGCAGGGGTTGTGTATCCAGCCAGCCGTGCTTTTACTGTCATCATAACTCTACCAAATCTAAAATGTTACTTTGACCCTGCATTCATTGTGACGGAAGGACCAATTTAATTTTGCCAGGTTATACCAATTTGTCACAAAATCTATATTTTTTTATTCGAGTTACGTTATTGAACAAATATTCCTTCCACTCCCGCACCACACGCGCTGGTCTGCGTCAACATCCACACACGATCCAGCGACTGTCGGCCCGCACCAAAAACACAGTATAAACCATACAGTAGGCTATCTAAGGCCGCCCGCCGAGTTATTTGCCTAGCGTCCACACAGACACGCGGCACAGCCCGTCCGTACTGCCCGCCTCCTTATGCCTCCCTATTTTATGCTAGCGTGTGCGTGAAATTGCGCACGCACACATTCAAACCGAGAGTGGCACGTTTTTATGTAGATGTTCTACTGTATGGTTTATACTGTGCCAAAAGTTTCGGTGATTCGTTTCTGTGTCGTGCTATCCAGACGTGGAACGCTCTTCCAGCGCATGTGTTTCCTCCTTCCTACAATCCCGGGTTTTTGCGGGGCGTGAAAAGGCATTTATGCAGGCCTTCAAAATGAGATTGACCAGCAAAGTAGTTCTCAATTACTGTGCTTGTCAATTTCATATCTGGACCTCACGGCTGCTTCCCATCAGGTGGAGTGAGGTCATATTGAAGACCACTATAAAAAAGAAAAAAACATAGAAGCAGCTCGGCTTTTTGAATCTGGCCAAGTTAATCAGGTTGTGTATTAAGTCAATATGCCTCTGTTAGATGTCGAACTGAACATATTTTTTAAATTTATGATTTTTTTAACTTATTCATACCGTTTTATAAACTTGTCGAGCGGTAAAATTAATTCTAACTATTTATTTCTCCAAAACTAGTTAGTTGAACATCTAGACAATGTAGTTGTATTCATAAGATAATGTATATTTACCGCAAGGAACATTAGCATGTTTAAGACGTGTTAATATAACGAGGAATGCTAAATGAAAATTGTTAGGCAACAAATTTAGTTTAGGGTGATGTATGCGAGAAGTTTTATGTAGGAATGTGTATTATAATAGCACACTACGATCAAGTTATTAATGTCTTAAAGGCTTGTGTACTTTTTGCCATTGCTTCAGAGAAACATACCTATGTATAGCTAGAGTGAATTATGCTAATTATTATTTTAGTTAGGTTAGTTGCCCGTGCCCCAGAGGTGCCCGTGGCGCAGTTGTGACAGTGGTCGGCGACAATCGCTGTTGTAACGCAACACACGTTGGGTCGGAAATGGGATGGGTGACCACCCCGACAGAAATTTCGCGATGTGTATTTCGGGCATCTCCGTACTTCGAAAGGCACGTTAAGCAGTTGGTCAATCTATCTATCTAGATATCAGTGGTCAAACCTAGTCGGAGGCCTTAGGCTGGCTTGATAACATCTGACATTATGGTTGCTCACTAACCATACACCCTTCTAACAATCCGCACTGAGTTCGCGTGTTGGAGTATGGCTCTCTCCACCTCGTTAAGGTGAGGCCTGTGCCCAGCAGTGGGACGTATTTAGGCCGTTTATGTCATGTAGGTTAGTTAACACTTTGGTTCAAGTATTCAAAATATCAATTTGCAACTACCTTACTCTTTTACTTGCATATAGAGATTTCCCATTGCTTCGCGAAAAAAAGCTCATGTGTCCTTTTTTTCAAACCTGATAATATTAATCTTCAACATGATAAAACATTTAATATACCCAGTCCGTTATTTAACTTATACATATTTCATTCTTCAGGCCAAATCGCGGGACCAAGAATAAATCGAGGTCGACTTTTTGTTCGTTCAAATATTCCTCGGAGTGCGGACTGAGTCAACAGGATTTGTTTAATCAGCCAAATGCGGCTAGATTAAATACAACTTTTGCAAACCTTAGCATTTTTTATTAAACTTAGTGCCAAATTTGCCAATGCAAATTAACGTTGAGCATCACTAAGAAGTAAAACTGTGCATTTCGGTTATATTGACATTTTACGGGACACCATGAGCGTGAGCGCGTGCTTAGCGTTGATTAACGTTTGTGAATTCAAGGGTTAGTGGTTGGTGCCAAATCCACTAACGGTAATCAAAGCTGAGCAGTATCTATTCTATCTAACTACAGAAAAAGGTACCTATTACACGGCTGTGTACAGCCTTCGCGTCGTATGGATTCGAATCCCGGTCAAACCTATAATATTTATATTTTTATTTTGAAGTGGCTAGGACAGTGAAAACTGATCACCTCTTATCAAGCAGCGCGTGCATCGTAATCTTTTTTATCCATCAAATCTAATATTTTTCTCATTTTTGCAATATTTTTTCGTTTCGTATCAATATTAAGATTAGTGTGTTTAACTAAACGAGAAACTCTTCAGCTTGAATAAACTAGTATAGATTAGTATTTCAGCAACCGCCTGTTTTCCATCAAAGGTATATATTTCAGAGCAGCAATAAATTCAGTAGGTCTTCGCAATGTAACCCGATATCTACAAACTAGAATTCAATCTAAGGCAAAGAGATCGACTCTGTTACAGAGGGCGTCCAATTTAAAATGTAAATAAGTACAGAGGCGCACACATCAACCTTTACAAAACCGTTGCAAAATGGGTCTTATGTCAGCGACATAAGGTGCCCCTATGTTACGGTTGATGTGAGCGCCACTGTACGTCCGTTTGCTATTCACAAGGCAAACCAGTGGGCTAGTCTAGACATTTGTAGTCTGTGGCTAGCCAGGGTGGATAGGACAGTATTAGTGTAGAATAATTGTCTTGCACCGATTCATTAAAATTTTACCTAAGTTTGTATTTGAGGTTTATAATAATATTAATAAATGATTATATTCTAACAACACATTACATTCACAGGTCTTGAAAAACATAATCGGCCCATGCATAAATACTTTACAAACAACATACATATTGTATAGAACCTAATACTATTATTATTATTTTATTTACCGTACACCGATCCAGCAATCCCTAATGAGCCCGCGAGAACACCTAATATTTGAGATGAGGCCTGGGCTCAATGATGGAACGTATAAAGGCTGAAGTTTGTTTGATTGTATGGATATTATAAACAGCGCTGCCTAGCGTCAAACTAAGCAAAGCTATTCTAACTTTTTATTGTAAACATTATGTTCATGAAAAAAAACCTGGGCGGCAAAACATACAGACACGCTCATGCACATAAATGCTCGTACTGTTCGTATAGTAGTAGTAATGTGTGGTAGCCAACTTCTTGACCATCCATCAAATCAGTCTTACGTATGAACCAAGTCTCTACTTTAACCCAACTTGTTCTTTCACTGTGCAATCTGTACGTGTATGGAACTCCCTGCCCCTATCTTTCAGACAGTCCCAGACCCTTGCCGTTTTTAAAACATGCGTTAAAGAATACTTTCTAACGCTATAAGTTTGTATCTTATCTTCTCTCTTCCTTTTTATTACCTACATGTTGGTTATCTTGGTTTATCCGTCACTGTTGAGTTGTGATATCCTGTGCATTGTATAAGATGTATGTATGTTTATATATATTATACAATAACTATTTATCTGTTTAAGTATATTATACATTTATCTGTGTATGTATATTGGAACAATAATATTAATAAGTTCAAACAAAGTAAAACACATTTCAATCCTGCCCTATTTGTGCACTTGCTTATCCTTTCGGTGTTTTTTTCTTTACCTGTAGGTTGTCTGGAAGAGATTTCTTTTTGCAACAAGACCGCCTAAATTGTACATTGACTCTATTTTTTTCTCTTCTTTGTTTACATGTTGTGTTTGTGTGCAATGAAGTGTTTCTCATCTTATCTTGTTATCTGCTAGCTAATTTTAATCCGGCAGCCCTAGAAACTTGGATGCCGATATCTGGCGCGTCAAGTCTACCAGGCCATTCAGCTGATGGCCGGCCATTTGCGATTTGTTGTAATGGTGGAGAAGTTGAATACAACACCGGAGAGGTCGCAGGTTCGATCCTCGCCCAATACAAACATTTGTGTGCATGATTGTCGGTTTGTATTGGTCTGGGTGTTTTCCATGTATCTTTAAGGCTAGATGGAATAAGTTCCAGGGATATTTATTTATAAATCGATTTTGATAGCAGAAGGCTCTACTTTTACGGTACCTACATATTAATCTGCTAGTTAATTGTAGTCTGGCAGCCCTAGAAACTTGGATGCCGATATCTGGCGCGTCAAGTCTACCAGGCCATTCAGCTGATGGCCGGCCATTTGCGATTTGTTGTAATGGTTGAGAAGTTGAATACTACACCGGAGAGGTCACTGGTTCGATCCTCGCCCAATACAAACATTTGGGTGGATGATTGTCGGTTTGTATTGGTCTGGCTGTTTTCCATGTATCTTTAAGGCTAGATGGCGCTGGATGGAATAATTTCCAGGGATATTAATTTATAAATCTATTTTGATAGCAGAAGCCGCTACTTTTTTCGTACATATTATTACTAACCTGCTAGTTAATTGTAATCTGGCAGCCCTAGAAACTTGGATGCCGATATCTGGCGCGTCAAGTCTACCAGGCCATTCAGCTGATGGCCGGCCATTTGGCGCGATCGAGCGGATGGAAAAAAATAACTACCCTCTTTGTTCCCAGCTGAGCCTAAGGCGGTAGCGATAGCAAAGAAAGGAGAGTAGTTCAGAAATGTTCTGTTAGGGCAGATTAGTGGTAGAAATTGGTGTCCAATAAAGGTTTTTTATATTACAATTTTAATATTAGTCATAGTGAGAGAACATTCAGCAGTCCACATTTCACCTAGTGATTATTATTTGTGATGAAGGCAGTACATTCAAAATTTTGTGTTTTTTTTTATTTCACCATCATATTTTTTAGCAAAATGACGTCCACTGCAGCAGGACATAGTCCTCCAACATGAACTCCATAGCCCTCCATTATTTTTGTTTCAGTATTTTTATTTAAAAGTTTTTGTTCAGCCAGTACAAAGTCAATCTTACATAAACATTTATACGCACGTAGCAGCATCTTGGTAGGTATTTGCCTGACAAAATTTCGACTTTTTTTGAAGATAAATATCCAATATTAACCCTCTGAGAATTTGTCCTAATGCTCTCAATATCGTATTTTGCTTTGTAATAGTACCCAAGACAGTGTTGGGGTTGTTTGTGTGTACAGTGGATGGATATTTAGGATACTAACGTAAAATGTTATGGTTTTAAAGCAACAATGTTGGTACGTTCGAGCGTTACATCATTTTTTACAAAACCATTGCAAAATGGGTCTTATGCCAGCGGTGTAAGGTGCCATTGTATTTAAAACAATTTTAATTTGTGTATTAAAAATTAAGATTTTTTACATCAAACATTATTTATTTATTTTATTTTTATTTTATTTATTTGGGAAACAGACAGTTATTATAGATCACACAATAAACACAAAAAAATTCATATATAAACCAATTATGTTTCCACTTAAATAATAAACAAAAAGTGAGCAAACTAAGGTTACCTAAACCTATCTTACTAATGGTACAGGCAAGGCAAAAAAAAAATTATGACAATAATAAAGCTACAAACTACAATAAAAATTTTAAGCTAAAAAGATGCTGATAGTTCTCTTATAAGTTTTTTAAAGCTATACAGGGATACATTAAATATATCAGCACTACTAAAATTAAGATTGTGACTACGACAGGCACGAAGCAAAAATGTGTTACAAGCATAATTCGTCCTTACTAGAGGCACATGGAAAGGACAATGATGACGAGCATTCAACCTATTATATCTACCATCTATCTACGTTACGTTCTATCTACGTTAGCACAAATGAAAGTATTTTATTTGATTTTATTCAACTACGTACTTCTCATTACTCTAAGCAATAACACTTACACGTCACTTAAAACGGCTATAACTTTTCGTCATTGCCATTCTCATCATTTAATTTGTATAATTCAGTATTTAATTCCGCCAAACAAGCCAAGGCTTAATTATAAAACTCCTGCTTACCCCTGTCATCCCCTATACGTTACATCTCCGGGGATCGTTCGTAATGAAAGAGGGAAGTCGGGTTGACGTCACAAGCATCGGGAATCGGGCAATAAAGAATACGTATTCGACAGTATTAAACGGAGTTAATGCTGTCGAATGTATTCTTTATTTGTAAATAAACGGGTTTCCTTGCTTTTCTTGTTGGATGATGAGGAATCTTGTCTTGTTGGATGTTCAGGCATTTAATTTACAAACGTTTGTGCATGAATTTGGGTCAGCTATGGTATTACGGTTGGCGTCAAAACTCACTTCGGTCGTGGTGAGTTATCTTTAAAATTCAATTTCTTTGCGGCTGCGGTCGTTTGAGAGGAAAGAACTAAGACATTTTTTTTCATTATTTACATATAACATTAGAGGAAATACTAATTCAGAGTGAAGCATATTGATGTTTGAAGTTAGCGAAAAGCACCGGGATGATATCAAGCGGTATGCCACCCAAGAAGTTAGTATTATCTTCTTATTAGTTAAAACGTTGGAATTAGCTATTTAAAGTCAAAATAATAGTCGAAAATAGTTAACCGGATTGCTTTACTAAAATTTGGTAGGATTCGTAAGAGTAAACGGGTGATCCATTTCAGCCCACATTGAAGAACGCTGTGCTCCATAATTGCTACGAAATTTCGTAGCAATGCAACTACGAGTCCGGGCTACGGGACGTAGCAACGCCTCTACGAATTCACTTAGGAGGCTAACTAATATATTATGACACCTGCAGTGTTAAATTAATTACAATATATACTGCAAAGTGCACAATGGTCTACGTCGCTTATATTGCACACTCGTTTCAAGGGGTCCTCGGACATAAAAAAGAAATTCGTTTCTGCCAGCAATAACTGACAGGATACTGTGGCAGCAACTCGGTCCGTCTGAAAAACTCCTGTGAAATGGATTTTATTAAATTATGGGAAATGAATGCATTTAATGATACAACATTTTCTCGTACATCAAATATCTTTAGACTGCTTATGAACATGTAAGATGTCGCAAAAATACATCACTAAATTTCAGTCCGGATGGTCACCCATTCCTTTTCCGACACGTTGTCAGTTGCTTTACAACGGCGATTGTTGCCGATCTTCTGTCACATCAGATTTTGTAAAGTGACTGAGGCCATTAACGAGTATAAGCCGGCCGAAATCAATAGACCTTCTACAACACTACCTATAATACCTGTGTAGTAACCAGCCATTTATTCAAGTAGTGAAATATGTAAACTTGGCTTAAAATCAGGGCGAGTTTCAGTCGACCGTACTGTAGCGATTTGGGCGAACAATAATCCTCTGGGATTTTCATATAAGAGGTTTCGCGTTCTAAGGGTGGAATACACCTACCACAGCCTAAAACTAAAATTTCCTGACAATGTTCTAGCTTTGTTTCATACTTCAAAATGAAAATGATATCTTAATTTTCAAAGTTTGGTCATCTGAATGCTTTTTTTTAACAGATGGTAGAAGATTTTTAACGATTCGATTATTAGAAAAAAGTCTACTCAAATGAGAACACTTTGAAAGTAAACTTGTTTCAGTGATTTGCTATTAGCACTGTCGACACACTATGATTATTGTAATTTTGTATTCTGGTTTATAATCTATTCATTACAAAGGTATAAAACGATCTCTAAGCACTTATGCCAAGATAATCGGTAAAGAAAAAAAACAGTAAACTAAAATTGCCTAACTGGCGCAGTCAGCACATTTTTTTTTTGGTTTATTGATAATTTGTAATAACGCATTCTAGTTCTTTTATAAACATCGGAACTCAGTTAAAAACTGATAATTACATTAAATCATTTACTATCTTGAAAACCTGCCCTTAGAGTACAGAACCGAATATGAGACAGGTATCGCTTAGATACACACTTTACGCAGTGGGTCTAGTCGCTAGATTGTTACCAATTAGGACCCCAGCGACAAAATGTTAGCAGATATTCCGAGTTGAAATTAATTTAGTAATTTGGTACGGTCCAGTCACGGTTCTCCGGTGACCCACGTATTTTGAGGATTACAGTATGTGAGACAACCCGGTAAAGTTTTTGTGTTTGCTATCAAAACTTTACAACAACAACATATCCTCACAACAAAGAGGCTCTAAGTTTTATTTCATGTAAAACACACAACCACAAATAAATATTGCAATAAATTTAAAAAAGCAATGAATAAAAGTATCTACACATTTTTGGACAAGTAGCCAGTTTAAGGAAAAAATCCTAACAGTTTAAATGTGATTCATTATTATTTAAATTTTGAACTCACTGTCAACAATGCAGCCATTCATCTACACTACAATCACTGACGTTAGACGTATTATGATGATAAAAAGTCCTGGGTCAAAGTTGAATAGCTTAATTCAGACAAAAGGCAAATTGATGGTTGAATTGCCCCAGCAGTAGCTTTAAACCATACTCTATCACACCCAGTGGTCCACTTTGTGGCTTATAGCATGGTTCTAATTACGATTTATTAGTTTCAGACACGACTTAATTAATGTAAATAATCAGACAACTAAGTTAATCAATTAACATAATTTCATTATTTAACGTAATTACTGTGGGTAATTAAAGTGTAAGAGTTTGGCCTTGTGGGTCAGAACCAGTGTGGTCCTGAGGTTTCAGAATACCGACATTTTGTTAATTGTACAGCGGTTCTTTCTCCGGAGATGGAATACCTCATTCTACATAAAAAATATTTTCGTCGGTGACTTAATATATTATAAATGTAGTCGTGGGTGAGTTTTTTGTGGGAATAACAATAACTATCATCAAATTGTCGATAAATAAATTTTATTTATCGAAGGCCAACAACAAACTTATGACTACTAGTCCCCAAGCTAGATAGTCCTGTCTTTTGGGAAGGTGAAAAACAAGTGTTGGCACAAAACATAAGGGAAAACGCTTGCAAAAAATGCAAGTCAGCAAGCTGTCACTTCAAAAGTTTATAAGATCTTTGTTCAGTCAAGTGCTGATCATGTAATAATTGCGGATGATCATGATGATTGAAAATTGTTAGGCATGTCAGTTGTGCAGAAAAGCAACCTTGACAGAATGAAACGCAGCGAAACTCTAAAGCCGAAAGTTTTCTAGTCAAGTAAACTACCTAGCTGACACTCTTTATTTACTAAATAACCTAGAAAATGACACTTACAAAAGGTCCCTGTAATTTAGACACATTCAAACCGTAAAGTGCTAGATCGTCAAAGCCTAGATTTAATCGATGTTAATTACCAGCGAAAAGATTTTACGACCTCCAACGACAGTCCCTGTTCGTTTCCCACCCAAAGTAATGGCCAATAAGACCTCCGAGGAACAGTAAACGGTAGAGTACATTATGCGTTAACTTATGTCTCCCTTGGTTCTATTCCGCCCTCCGAAATTAGGCGTTTTCTCGCCCAATGTGCGGAAAAAAGAGGCTTCACCGCTGTGGGTAAAGCGGTTAGTTATGACTAAGGAGGCTGGGGTCGAGGATTGGTACGAGAAAATCGATAGGAGATAAGATTGTTATGCAAAAATCTTAAGGATTAAACGTTATGTAGGATAATACTTTATTTCTAACTCAATAATCTCATTTAAAGAATGACAGGCAATCGTTACGGATGTAAAACACCACTCATCATTTTCGCGCTTTTCGTTCGATAGAAAAAGGTTGAGTTTTGAACAACATGCTTTGATTTCCTTCCTTCATCAAACCTGTGAAAAAGTGGTGCAATGCTGTCCTATAATATTCTGCGAAGTTTCAGAATTTAGACTTGATGTCTTGTGCCCAGCGGTGTGTGTGTGTGTGATAGCTAAATAGCTATCAAAACTAAAATGTCGGACTTGTCAAGTGTTACAAGTGTTACACTTTCAATACTGATGATGGTGAAGCAGCATCACTAAATAGCCTTGTTAAGCAAATGACTTAATAAATGATTCCAATTGTAGCCAGTGCTCGTTACAACAAGCAGGTGGATTTGGGCTAAAGGCACCATAAACACGGTGACGAAAGTGGCATTGCGCATTTGCGAGCAGGTGACACGTCCACCCCTTCTCTACCCGGCGTCAACCAAGTTGAATCAGGGTAATGAAACACTCAGAAGCCCACAATCTATTAAACAAATTTAAAAACAGTGTTTAAAGTAGTGGCATTGAGAACTTCTAAACGACTTGTAGCTTTTTACTAATGCGGGGGTAACGGGGTAGTCAGAGGTACGTCGACTATTGTCGTCATTGAAAGATTCAAAAGCCCACACTACACCGAGTGATGTATGAATGACGTGCACGTGAACAAGTCGCTGACACTAGCTTAAAAGTAGGTCCATAGTACTTGCTTTTTGATGGCTACTTTTGGCACGTGGGTGCCGTATCTTCCTCTTTTTATTTATATAAATGGTCAAGGACCAATGGAAATTTTATTTTAACACTTACTGGATCACACTCGATCTAGCAAAGAATCTCAGAGTGACAGAGGCTCATATTGCATGCTCACAGCGTGACTGCGTGACGTCACATTGCAGTGATATTGTTGAGTGACGTGGTGCGGAATGCTAATGTAGGGCATTTGTTAATTCAGACACACTTGGAACGTGACGTGACATCGCCGGGTAGGCGAGAACGGTGACAACGTTTCCATTTACGGGTCCAGCTTTCTGTTGAATCGGGTTTCACCGTACCAGGCAACTTACAGGTTCAGGCTTAACAGGGCTTAACTAATAATTAGGAAAGTTAAAGCTGTGTGCTTCTTACTAGAATAATATTTACAGGAAAATAAAGCACATAACAGCACGGACGTAAAAGAAAAACGGACGGAATATCACACTAAAAACATGAAGCAGGCAAGGTGCTACAATTTCGTTTGTTGTATACGACCTGCTACACTCACAAAAAACACACTAGATGCTACAAACTACGCCATTTTACTCCGCATGACAGCGCCAATGACACGTGCTAGTCACGCACACATCCTAAACTGGCAGCTGATAATATGCTTCACTCATGATTAGACGAGGTGACGTCCGTCTTTCTTTAACGTCCGAGCATGACAGTTATTGAATAATTAATAAAATTTCCGGCTAGGTGAAGCGAAGATTTACGAAAGGCTGCTGGCAGGAGATGGATACGTCTATCTGAATATTCTGATGATGACGACTAGAATTGGAGTTTCGACAAATAGTTTAAGGTGTCTGTTCTTAGTAACGCTACACTGCACCACAACATATACTCATATACGAGTAATACATACAAATGTAAATTGCTCTTGCGGCTAACTGCATAATTCAGCCACTCATTATCCTCGTAGATCTGATTATAAATAGATTGCTTCTTTATTGAATCACACCATGCTTATTTGTTTAACTAATGAGTGATCGCGTCGATACGACACCCAAAGCAAACCTTAACGACAATTACAGAACTAAGTAAATTTACTGGCGGATTACCACCTCGGCCCCTTTAGCTGCGATTTAACTTCAATTTGGAGCCACTCGAAGGCTTAGATGGCAACTTTCAGTGCCCACGACCTAGTGATGCCAATTTGTAAACCATTATTTATCGATAGTTAATCGATAATCTGGGAATAGCCTCTGTAGATTTTTGCTTAAAGAAAACGTGCACTGTTTGTTTATCTGGGATAGCATGTGAAATGCAAAAAAAAAGTTTATTTAATAGATATTCCATAAAGGAAAAAAGGAAGCTATAAGTATTTAATGAATGTATTTTTAATTGTGTAATTCCATAATGTATTTTAATTAATAATAGTACCCAGACTGTCTAAAAAGTTTAACAAAATACTTATGAGCGATCACGTAGTTGTGACACCCAAAGCAAACCTTAGCGACAATTAAAGAGCTAAGTACATTTGTTGAAGGATTACCAACTCAGCGTTTAGCTGCGAAATAACTTCAATTTAGAGCCACTTCAAAGCTTTGATGGCAACTTTTGGTGCCCGTAATCTAGTGATGTCGCATGGTAAAGTATAGTTTGTAGATAGTTCATCGATAAGCCGGCAGCAGTGACAAATTGTTGGTACAATATTGTTTTCATACCTTGTACTCACCAGTAATAATTATAAACCAATAATCTAATTAAACCATTGCTCCTAATTCAAAAATCTTCAACCGTCATGATTGCTCAACACATTATTAACTATAGGATAATAATAATAGTGATGATAGATGCCACAATGAGACTAGATTTTCTTGAGAGTTCATTCCGTGATAATCCCTATGGTAGCGACCACTGTGTTCAAATACTATCGATAGTATTTTACTATTATCGATATATAATTTTACAAATTTATTAGTTTGGCATCACTACCCTAAGCTACCCCATTACGCTCCTTTGTTTAGTTTAGA
The DNA here is from genome assembly GCA_950022985.1 of Udea ferrugalis. Lineage (NCBI taxonomy): Eukaryota > Metazoa > Arthropoda > Insecta > Lepidoptera > Crambidae > Udea > Udea ferrugalis. The sequence continues at coordinate 14,899,448 of OX465527.1, read as the reverse complement.
CTTGATGTAGTACAGCCTGATTTGCAGAGGAAAGAATTACTGTTTAGCTTTTTATACATACCTTCACGACCATTTTCGGGGGTAGTCAGAGGCATACTGATTGTTGCCGTCATGGTGAACGGGACATTCAGAAGCCCACATTAATTCGCCAAGGGAGTTAGAACCCAACGTAGTAGAGGGTGGTTGCTTTTGGTTTGTTATCAGTGTTTCAAATCATTGGAGAATTAGCCTCGAATTGCCCAATGAACACAAAGTAGGTGGTTTGGACAGCCTTAAACTTGGGACCATTGGATTCTTAAGAGTGGATTGCTACTTGAGTTTCATTAAATTGCTTCCCGGCAAGGAAGCCCTCATACAAGATGCCGGTGACGAGTTGCCCACCGCTCGGCCTACCTCGCGCCGACACATATATTTACTACACATAATGTAAATGCTGTTATAATATCACATAAATTGTATGTTTGTCAATGACATATTAATAACAAGAGGTAGATTGTGCTAAAAAAGTTGCACCCAAAATCATAACTTTCGAGCACCTGAGCAAAGCATTGACAGTGTTGACAGTTTGAGACGACACTAGACAACATGTATCTGTCTCGTTCGCGCTCTAGTAAATTGTTGTACCTACTATCTTGTTCACACGGTCATGTTGAGGAGCGATCGCATACGCACGGGAGGAGACGTGCGGGAGGCATCACCGCCGTCGTTCGCCCTCCCACCGCCGAGGTCGGACGCCAGCAAGCTCCGCTCGCCCACTTACCAGCAGCACCCGACACAGCTTGGACCTCGGCTCCTCCGATCGCGATTCCTAATATTAATACCGTGTCAGCAATAAGAAGTTTTTTGTAAACGGAAATAAACTAGCTCCTATAGAAATACAGTCCACTTATTTTACGTCCCGTTAGGACCCTAACAGTCAAGTAATAGGTACGTACGCCAGGTGTCATTTTTTTTCTTTTTATTATAATATCATTGATGTACGTATGTTAATATTATTAATAATGGTGTCAGGCTAAAGCGCTATACTGATACATGTGGTTTGCGGTGGCGGACGCTGAGTAGATTAGTAGTAATTACCTAATTGGTTGCATAACGAAGGATTTTGATAAATAAAATCTGGGGGTCTAAAAAGGCGACATCAAACGTTTCATAGGTATCTAAATCATAAAATGATTCATTTTTTAAATCCTAAAATGGCAACTTATTAGGTGAATCATAAAACTATTCATATTAAATGATCATAATATGATTCAGGTCTGTTTACACGGTGTTTGTTTTCTGTGTTTTGTTTCTAATGTCGCCTTTTTAGACCCCCTGTTTTTCATTGCTCTGTTTATTACTAGAAGTAGATTTCACCGCTGACTGTTTGGTGTAATGGTTAAGCAGTTGGCCGCACAGGGTTAGGTTTGTACTGGTCTGGGTGTTTCCTATGTAAAATTTGTATGTGTTTACCAAGAAAGTAGTTAAGTATTTTTATCTGTTGTCTAGTATTTCATAGAACGAGTATTTTTTTAGTTGCTTGGTTTGGGGCAAGATGGCGCTGTATAGATTTAAATCTATTATATATTTATAATTTGAACAAAAGGCAGTCCAAAGCAGCTATATCTTTATCTGATGTCGTAGGCTGTTTTTTCAATAAAAAACATAATTATCTAAAACATTATTTAGTGCTGCCACACTTTATTGAGACGAAAACCTAAGAACAATCCTCTTAAGTTCAAAATAAGTGACACCACTAACTACCTGTACGTATTTCCATTTTTTTCTCGTTACCTCACAGGAACACTTAAACGCTATAGACGTTTTTACAATATCCGATCCCTTTCTCATTTTGGTAACGTTGATTCAGAAGATAATGTTGGGGCGCAGAAATGAAGGAAGGTACAGTCAACATCATAACTAAAAGACCTTTTTGAGTTATCAAAGATATTGCTATGACTAAGGAATCGCCTTTTTAATGATACAGGGAGAAAACGAGCTAGAGGATCACATGATGGAGAGCAATAACCCTTTGCCCAAAGACAACTGCAATACCAGAGGTGTCACGAGATGCGTTCTTTCCTTATAAAAAGGAATAGGCTCTTTTCTTGTAGGCCCTGATTTCATACCCTTCCGGAAACACTGCCGCTGGTAGACCGTTCCATATTTTAGCTGTCCGCGGTAAAAAGTGACGCGTGAATCGCACAGTTGAAGAGCGCCAACCATCCAGGTGATGAGCGTGGAACTTCAGCTCATGATGCGTTGTTCAGTGATGGAAGCGAGAGGCTGGTACAATACCTATAACCTATGATATATTGTGATATAAAGGTAAATTCCTGCCTAGTAAGTGTATTTTTACTTTCTTCAAAAGAGGTCCAAATTGTAATGCCTTGGTAAAACTCGTATACTCGTAGGAGGCTCTTTCCACTTTGAATGCCGTTCATTTGAATGAGATAGGTACTCACTAAAGGGATCATTAGCAACATAAGCTCGTTGCGTTGCACCTTGAAAGTCAAAGTTAAAGGCATTTATTTCATGTAGACTTAATGATAAGAACTCATCATAAGTCGAGAATTGAAATACACTGAAAATGATTAAAAATAAAAACATAGACTATTACCGGTTCGGAAGTTGGAAAAAATATGGCAAGAACCTAACTCTTGTGAACATAGTTGGTTACCCAGAATTGAGGTAATTGCAGTATAGTCATGAAAAATGTGTAGAACAGCTGATTATCCTAAGACGACCACAAATTCTTATAATACTCTTGCGACAACTAGGCAATGTGGCTAGTATTAAAAAAAATGGAACGATGCAGTGGCATAAACGATATCTATAAATAAACCACAAAGCGCCATCTAGCCCTAAGACGAGTTATTTAAAGCCCGTTTTTAAGAGACAACGGATAAACATACATAAGTACTTAGTTTTTGTAGATACATACTTAAAATACATAGGAAACACCCAGACCAATACAAACAAACATGTTCATGACCACAAATGTTTGAACTGTGCGGGGATCGAACCTGCGACCTTTTGTGTAGTAGCCGACTTCTCAACAATTACACCAAATCGGTTTAATGAATTGGAAGGAAACTTATTTCTACCAGCATAACAATAGGTGTTCACTTCTTTCAGATTTGATGGACGCTACAAACAATATAGGACTTTATAATTTTAGTGTTAGATTTTTCTGTGTCATTATTTTTATAAACTCCAAAGGTCACAATGTTCCTGAACCTGACTGTACCCATCAAAACGGTATCAAAGCAGGGACTGATATTGAATTGATTGAGCTATCACGACAAGGGGATAGGCAAAGTTTAAAGAGGTTTTTATTAAAGACCGGAATAAGTCTTGGAGATGAATAAGTTAGAAGTTATAAATCGGTTTTGAGTTCACGCGCTTTTTGCTTCAACAAGCAGACTCAATTTAACTACTGATATTTTACTCCTACTACTAATACCAGTCCGTTCGCGTTAAAAATGCAGTGATTTCTTAATTTAATTTGGTTGCACAAAAAAAAACTCAGATCCACAACCTTTGCGTTCCAAAGTATACGTTTAACTGGTCACTGTAGACTTGACTTTCTAATTGGGAATGATTTGATTGGTTAGGAGCGTGCTAGATCAAAGGAGAAATGAAATTACTGCATTATTAACACGAACGGACTATAGTTGCTTCTAGTTACTTCGCTAAGGTGAACTTAGACATAAAACTTAGCAGTCTCATTCATCCATTACCGTAATATAGCATAAGTTTGTGGAAAGTTTTTAAGCAGTTATTGGTAAAAATTAAAACAGGAAATCCCTTTTCCTAATACTTTATTTTTATTTCATTAGGTAGTGTAATAAAATCGGTATGCTATGCAAATGAGAACATATTTTACTTCCGCACGGTAAGACTAATTTTTGTATGAATTTTGTTTCAAAGCGCGCCATCTGCTTCTTTTATTAGGTATTATGTGCCTTAGTAGAATATCCCACCGTTTTTTAAACCTTCTCATCATAACAACAAAAAGCGATTTTCGTCAAGGAAAAGCAATTTAAATTGTTAATTACGGATATTACAGAAGTTGATAGCAAAGCTTCTCATTACGTTTGCTAATTTCTTTTGAAAGAAAACACAAAGAGCCTTTGGATAAAGATTTCTATTGTGTTTTTATGTCAACAAGTTGTCGCTTAGAAGTTATTCGTGTGGATAATAGGGCCATTGAGAAGTTATTCCTCTTTAAAGTACAATTTTAAGGCGGACCGCAGACCGCAAACTACAACCGCAAATTGCAAGCGACACTGCTGGTTTCTATGAATCTCTGTGAAAGTGATTCCTAGCGTCGTATTTGGAAGCAAAAGTGTGACGCTTTCAGTCTGCGGTTGCAGTTTGCAGTCCGTCTTGGAATTGTAACTTTATTCTGCAAAATAGGTGGGATTCTTTCCTCCGGTGATAAATGTTGTTCAAGACGGATAATAAACGTCATTTGAAGTCTGATTTGGTGTGATGGATAAGTAACTTGACTGCGAACGATTGAACCTTTGTTGAAGAAAGTTTCGAACCCACAAAAAACAAATTGTATTTATTTACAAAAAAAAATAACGACTTTAAACAGTTGTCTAGTTCCCATAGTACAAGCAATGATGAGACATCAAATAATTATCTTTTTAAAAAATTTAAATGTTTTTTTTATATTCATGCTCCTAATCGAGGTCTATCAGTACTCTAATAATTATAAGTGTTCTAAAAACCTAATCCCATAAATTGTTATCAATGTTTGATATCTTTACAAGACATAGTTTTCAAACTTAAAGTCTTTTATGACCGAAATTTTTAACCATATTTCATCCAATCAAACATTCATTATGTTTTTAAAATGAAACATTCGGTTGACAAAGTCAAACCTGAATAAGTAGCCGGAGTATTCATGGAAAATAGTTTTTGCTGTTGGAAGCCGCATTCACTATAGCCCGTTGTCGTTCTAATATTCTTTTACTGCTATTGAAATATCTGATAGTAAGCTTTGGTGAGCATAAAATGTGGTGAAAGTCATAAACTTTATAGTGCTTTTGCAGGTTTTATTTAAATAGTTTTTGTTACTCAGCCAAATAGGGTTTTAGAATAGTGTTCTGTCGTACTTGTATGTGTGCGATATCCGACTAGGTTACGTTGAGGCGCGTACACAAAGAACGTCCGTTTGACAGGTCCGTTTCAACGATTGAGTTATTGTTTTTCTATAACTCCCTCTATCCTAAAGCATGCTCTGCCCTTTCACTGATGGACAGCCTTAATGCCATGTCTTTTTGTTCTTTATTCTAGACTAGGATTGTTTTTTTTGAAGTCTGACTCCTTAAGCCGACGTTTAAGTTATTAGCGTTTGTATTTCTATAAGCGAGTTCCCACATAGAGTATAAACTGGATCCAGTAAAGAATACTGATCCGACAAGATAAGCAGTAATCAATTTCACAGGTCCAATTGGAAGTGAATATTATGTGAATCATGTTAAATGGACGTTTTATGTGTACGCGACCTTACCTGGGACAGTACTAAAACAAACACTTTTCCGAATGCGGCATGTTTCAATGGACAGACCATTTTTTAACTATAAGTACACCGGGTAGTGTTGCGGTTACCGCACAACTTGTTGGATGGTGCGGTAATTTGCATAAAAAGCTGAAACCCGATCTCTGAAAGTGAAAAAAACATGGAATTCGTAATGCCGCTGCGCAATGAGGTGCAAGTGGCGCAGTTGTGACGGTAGATTGGCAACGATCTCTGTTGTATTTAATTTTAAGATGTATTTTTCAGGCATCTGTGTGCTTCGGAATGTTGTTAAGCAATTGGTCAAGGCTGACGTCGCAAGATGTCAGTCGTCAAGCCTAGTCGGAAACCTTAGGCCCAGACTCCACCAGAGCTGGGCGGAGATGTGCGGCGTCGAGCTGTGTTTTCAACAACCAATAGAATTGCGGTATTCACACATGGAGATGTAGAGATGTGATTCTATTGGTTGTTGAAAACACAGCTCGACGCCGCACATCTCCGCTCAGCTCTGGTGGAGTCTGGGCCTTAGGGTAGCTTGATATGATGAGCTGCAAACTCTCCGATGAAAGAAAACACAGATGAAAAAAACACACAGCTGAATTTATAACCTCCATCTTTTTTTGGAGTCGGTGAAAAAAAGGCAGCAATCCCAAAAACAGTGGCAGGTGTGTCCTTTACCACGTACTACTTAACCAAAATTCAGTGAAGGTAATATACGCTTCTGAATATTTTGTTCATGTCGGCAACGATGTGCCTTTGATTGGCCCGTTAGGAATATCGTGTGTGTATAATTATGTATACGCACAACATTTATGTACATGTTTTCAAAACTTCCATGTATCTCTTATAACTTAGGCCAAACGCTATGTTCCTGATACCCAACCGCTCAAGCTTGCCCTAGTCATACCGTATGAATGATTTTGTATGCGTTACTACTCGGATGCGGCAATTTTTATACTAATGTATATCTAACCAAAATTTAGTAATGTAGCCTTTTTGTATAAAATGTTTTTAGCCTACGATTTTTGTAGCTATTACCACAAGTTAAAAATTCATAAACTTATATACTGAGCGCTTTAAAACGACATCTCGATTGTGTAGCCACCTTTGTTAGCGGAACGTTCAGAGGCCCACAGTTTGTCGAGTGAATTCGAATAAAATGAAGTAAACAGCGACAATCTTGGGTTGGTGTTGACATGTCGGTATCCGAGCTAGAGTGCTTAACCACTGGTCCACGATGCGCTCACGTGAAGACAATTTATATTATCATGAACACAGCTGAATTAAACACATCACTGTTGTAAACGCAACTAAGTTACTCATATTAAAAAGGTTAATAAAATATGAGAAAAACAAATTTTATTCTTTAATTCAAATCAAATAAAATCGTATAAAAAATACATTAAATACTGGCGACCGCCCGCGACTTCTTTCACGTGGACTTTAGCTCAAAATAAAGCTATAAAAATAGATCACGACCTTATTTACTTTACTTTACTTATTTATTAGATTAAATAAGTAGATCATGTCCACAAATCAGATTAAGTTACTAAACAAATTTGATTCGAACAATCAAATTGATTTGAGCTGTAAAAGAGAAGATTTGCAATCTCCTAGTTAATCATAAGTTTGTCGTTTAGAAGTTGGCAACTTAAATTACCTGTCCGAGGCAGACTGAGATACAAGACTGGCTTTTAGGGACAAAAAATTGGGCCAGAAAGTTCCCGAACGCTCTGGTGACCTTCGGTTTGAGGTCGTTGCTTGTGCGGATTAAGTTAATTAAAAATAAATAAAGAAAATATGGCTTCACTGTCTTTTTTTTAGTGCCATGGGTCCCCAAATAAACATTTAAGCACATACAATTGAGTACATTCATTTGTCTATGTCAGAAGATCTTACTTTCGTTTTTCTAAATATCAACCACTCAACCTAGTACAAGTACTAGTAAATAAACACTGCACTTGCTACTTCCAACTGTACTTATTCTTGGTATAGAAACATACTAAGTTTAAATGTGTTAGAGAATTCCTTTTGGCATTAAGTTGTAGAGAGGCGTTCACCTCAACATTTACAAAACCATTTCAATAATGCCCGTATGTGTGTGGTTGATATTACCACACCTGCACTATTGATTATGGGCAAGGTAACTAAACTCAATAAAATATTTTATTGGCATTTTGTATAAGCAAAAGCACCTTTGATATCTGATTCTAAAACTAACCTATGGTCCGTTCGCTTTAAGAATGCAGTAATTTCATACTTGTCCTTCGATCTAGCACGCCCCCTAACCAATCAAATCGCTCCTAATTAGAAAGTCAAGTACACAGTGACCAGTTAGCACACATACTTTTAGATCTGAGTTTTTTCGTGTGCGACAGAATTAAATTTAAAAATCACTGCATTCTTAACGCGAACGGACTATAGTAAAATACTGATCGCTGGAGGTTTACCATTGAAAATTTTAATGGGTAAACCAATTTCAATCTTACCATCCTTATCATAACAGTTATTGTTGCCACATCCACGATCCATCATTCTTCGCAAGAATTTAGCTTATACAGCGTGTTCATTCAGCCGTATCGTTTAATATCCGTTGACCAGCGAGCCCTCTTGCCTCAGCTGTGAATAGGTATACTAACAAAGCATAGTGCCTCTTAGACGTCGTGGTAAATATTTATAAGGGAATCTATTACGGTCTTTGAAACGGCCTTTTTAATAAGTACCTATTCGGGATGGGAAGAGTAGAACTGGGTTCGATTTCTGCTTATATTAAAGCTTGAAGTTTTTTTTTAAATACTTCAATTCATACTTTTGAATGTTTGCTTCTGCATTTTTTTATTTTAATATCAAATAGGTAAGTAGTTTTGTAATGAGACATCTCTTTCACTAATATCGCGTTGTTCGCAGTGTTTTCAATGCAATAGTGATAGTGATAACTAAAGGCTAAATTTGAATCTTCAGTGTATTGTTCATGAATACGATGCAATCATGCGAATAAAAGATTCGAAAGTAACACTTTGCCGAGTGAATGAGAACCAAACATGTTAGGAGGCCTACCACCATAATACGGGTTGCTTGGGTTCTTATCGGCACTGATGAAAACCCAAGCAACGAAAAGCAAGAGAGTTAGTTAAAGTAGAAGAAATAAACAAAAGTAGTTGTTCCGGCCTGATTTGAACTCACCATACGAACGCTTTCTACACACACTTTGCTTAAAACCGTATAAAAACTCCGAAGTTAATTGTATTCTGAGTTTGAAACGAACTCGCACGTCACTCCTCTGTCCGGGATAGCAGGCGTTTTGTATTCTTCGTCGAATCGATTCCATTTCCGTAGGAAAACAGTTTTCTGAGGAAATGCTTCGAATACTGGATAAATTGAATTAAATTTTTACAAAGGACAGAATTCAATCTACCTTCCTGACTTTATCTAGTGTATGGGTTTTTGTGTGTCAAAGTAAACAAAGCTATGCAAGTTGTGCTTTGACTCGCTCCGTTGAAGTTCCGTTCACAAACTTGTTTCTTTTTATGCAGTGATCGAAAGTAATTTTCGTCTGCACGGGAGAGAAGTGACTGTTCCCAGTGAAACATTATCATTAAAACATTATTTCCGTGTCCGCCTCCTGGGGTCCAGCCAAGACTAATAAGCCACAAAGGCTGTTCCACCATAGAATGCGTTTAATCGAAATGACATTACTACCCCAGTAAAACTAAGTTGTATTTAAATTAGGCCTGACTCCTTTAGGGAAGTGATAACAAACACCGCCTGGGGCTCGAAGGCTCACGTATTCGATTACATTATATTTTTTTCATAATTAAATAAATTAAAAAAATGAATGATCAATTTTATAAATGATTAAATAATCATTTTATCTTGTACATACGGTCAAATCACTGTACGTATGCCAGGGGCCAATTTTCGACTTCGCGTCAGGACTGACATAACGTATCTATACCTCTTTTTAATATAAGTGGTCCAAACCTCTACTTTCTAGCTATCCGCAATAATTATTAATGACTTGTTATCATGCCAAATTCGCGTTAAAAAAAACATTCAGATGATTAATACTCGAAAGCTACTACTAAGCACTTCTAACGGATTGCATGAACTCAGTTTGCGGTGTCAGTAGCCTAGTTAGCCATATCGGTGTTTGAACTAGTTCATCCAAATCCATTTAGTGGTTACAGCGTTGAAATGGTCTGAAGTTTTGCCTTTGTTACTAGTGATGCATAGATTATCGATACCTGATTCTGACCAAGTCATATTAACTAAACTGTCACTTATTAGAAAGCCAAATAAAATCTATTGTTGAACCATAACATTAGCTAGGCCACTCTGATGCATTTGCCATCAAATGTTCTCCCTAGCTGACCTGACGGGTTATAATTCTCATGCCCTAACTATAGGTAAAATACAGAATGGCTGCGCCCTAGCTCTCAAACAAGTGAGCTAAGGTTGGGTTGCACCATCTGACTTTAACAATAACAAACATCCAAATTTCAGTTAAAGTACCGGTTAGGCCCAAAAATGACGTCAAATTGTCAAATTTGACAAAAACTTTAACTTTAACTTCTACTATAATGCAACTTACCCTAAGTATTCGAATGCGTCAATTTTCAACTATAGTTAAGTTACACAAAATAGTTAAGTATAACTCTCTGACCAATTTTCTTTGACTTTCTTTAAGATTGTGCTATAAAGTTAATTCTTTACAAAAAATGGTCGCCGTCGGTAAAGACCTTGTCAAACACGGTATGACAGGCCATGTGATATTATTTTCATGTAATACCTGATCAATATTCGTCAATCAACAGCATTTTTCTAGTCAAGTTTGCAAATAAAGATGTCTTCACCTGTCGATGCCCGGCCAGCATCCCTATTTATAACAGCTAGTTGGCAAGTCGGCATTCGAATTAATTTAGCTCAATACGCAAATCCGTAGATAACCGTGTAATCTCCACGTCCGCACTAATCCTGGGTAATACTGGGAGAAATATGATACGGCTGTGAGACAATAATATTTACATAAGTGTATTATTCGGATTACGCTCAAGAGAGATGTAATATCTCTTATGCTCTTACAAATTGAAGTAGAATTGAGTGAAGTCAATTCTATCTATGATAATGTCTATAACGAGTATGACATCACTGAGATTATGATTGACATTCATTTTTAATAAAAAAATAGCGGCTGCCATTAATATTACAATAAAAGAGACGGAGATAGGTTATGTTAGTACTGACGCGAAGTTCAAAATTATTGTCCCCTGGCGTATTTATCTATAACTTGACCGTGGGTACAAGATAGTATGATTATTTACTAGGGCGTAAACGAGACAAATACATGTTGCGCAGTGTCGTCTCAAACTGTCAAAGCTTTGCTCAGGTGGTCGAAGTCCTGACTTCGGGTGCTTCGGGACACTACTACTCCACCTTTCCAATCTAATGCACAAAAAAGAGCAACTTGAAACAAATTGATTTAGCACAAGGGTCAGAATCACGCTATCATAATGTTAAATTACCAAAATCTTGCTAACAAAAACAAGAAAAGTAAAAATATAGAAATAATTCGGATGACAAGTTTTGCCACTTTTAAGTTTCGAACCCAGGATATTGTATGAATTTTTAATAAAATGTGTTTTAGTACAATTTGTTTCTTTGAAAAGATCATACTTTGAAAACGAGTACTATACTTTCACCGCGTTTCCTGCAGTACGCTAACTTTAAAATAAAAAATGTTTGCACCTTTTTTAGCGACAATTGCATATACTGTGGTCACTAGCGCACTTCATTCGGTTGTCTTGCAGAAAACCTGATAAGTTTAAGAAGTTCTTTAAAACGGTCTCTTATCCTTTAAAATACAACGTGAGAAAATTTAAAGCTAACTAGCAACTTTTGACTAGTTCACACAGGAACCTGTAGGAAACACTGATAACAATAGGTCTCATGTTGTGTTCTCATGGGGCTGAAAAACGGGGCGAAAGTCCACGCAGACGAATTTAATAAAAGATAAGATATAATTTATTGCAAAAAGAAAACAAATTACGTAAGCGATCTCTTCCAGACAACCTTCAAGTAGAGAAACTGGAAAAGGAAGTAGATGTGGTGGTGCAAGACGGTTATCAAAAAGACAATATGAATAGGTATATTGTAACAAAATTTGGTTTTCTAATTATTAATTAAGCGGGCGGACGCTAGTTATTTCTTTAGGTCATAAAGTTATACTCATATTTGTTGCAGTTAAATAAAGACAAATTGAAAGGTTTTTTTTACAATACAAAAAAAGAGAAAATTAAAACAAACTTGAAAAGCAAAATCCAGGACAAGTTGTCCCAACAAACGGCGCATTCCGACATACATTATTTGGCGAGATAGTCGCGAACAATAAGATGACACAAGGCGACTTTTAAACAGTCGCCTTCCGTTTGAGATTCCGCTGCTCTCGATAAAGAGTCTTTGAGTTCGAAAAACCACAGAGACTGCGAAGAAGGCACAAAAAATATCTTTTCGTGAAAATTGAGTGTTTTAAGCGATAAGAAATAATGAGGTACGGTCAAGACTGTAATGTAAACGGGGTAGTACTGACTAATTGTTGTCGTTATCGTGATTTTAACATTTAGAAGCCTACACTTCACTGATTTCCGAGTATTTTAGTTAAATACTTAGTCAGTAAAGTGCAAGAGCAAGTCTACTACCGCTATCCATTGCTTGTGTTTAAAACATTGTTTTTTAAACACCAAAGAGTTGGCAATAAACACAAAATATTATTCCTACCAGACTTGAACTTGACCACACGGGTTTCAAGTCAGGTTGTTTCACCATTATTCCACGGTGATCCCCTGTAGAGAAAGTAACATATCAATCTAAATTATACTGAAATTAAAAAGTTTAAGAACAAAATAGGATAGCAAATAATAAATTGTTTCACATCAGATAGAAGCACACCCTATTGGTTAAAAAAGAACAATTACTTCTTATGTGTGATTTGTTTCCTTTAATTTTATCATACACCTCTGTTCGTGTCGCTGTGTTGAGAGCAGTGTTGGGCATACTAAAATATTTATAGCAGTTTTTTTCTCAGCTTCCCATTTTCTTTGGTCACCCTTAGCAACTGAAGCTACCGTTCCTTTTACCTCTAAAGCTGAATTTTATTAAACTTTACTCAGGAGAGTAGAAAAAACATTCACTAAAATGCATGTGATCTCAACTGAGTACTTTCAATTGAAGAGAGAAGCTTTCAAGTGATTTCAAAACTTACTACGGTGGAGCCAAATACAAGTATGTACGCTATAGTGAAAATGTTACATTGAGTGTTTATTTCTGAATTTTTTCACGTAAGTTGTAGGATAATTTCGAGAAAATAAAATTACCTATCTTTGGCATCTTTTGAAGAACTTATTAGGTATTTGAATTACCAACATAATATAATGTTGGTAATTCAGTAAATATATACATTTATACTTGTTATTTATTTTCATAAAAACAAGAGGGTAAAATATTTTCAACGCAGTAGGTAGTCTCATTTTCCTGTTGAATTAGGATCATAAAATTCGGTGTCTGCTGAAAAATTCGTCAAGTTCACCTGACACTGACTTCAAACGGAATTCCGAATTCTGAACGCATAACCTGTTTGTGTATTCGGAATGAGGCGCGGGATCGTATAAAATGCAAATTTCGCCTTCTAGCGATTTTTTCATCTTTGCGATGCGGAAATTAAATTGAAACTAATCGCTATGAAGAAGCGTGGCCATGGATTAAAATGAGAGGATAGGTCTGACTTTGTGAAACCTAAAACAAATAGGCAGGTCTACCAAAAAACAGGTCTCATTACTTTTCTTTACTTTACTGTACTTAGGGCTACAATGATTTATCAAGATTTTAAAATTAGGACTTCGTTAAAACTTTATTCGTTTCGGTCAAAAGACCGACTAAAATGCGTCGGGCCTGTTGGCAGGTTATCCTGTGAGCGACGTAATCAAGTTACTAAAGCTCTTCAAGCTGAAACATTAAGAAAATGTTAGTGAGACACTAACACTGCACTCTGAAACGACATCAACATAAATTTCATAATTTATTAGTGCCAAAATTGCATATTGTAAAATTTGCAGAGATGTCCATAATAATATAAATTTCGTAATAAATACATTTGCGAGGAAATTAACACATAAGAATATTATTAAAAAACAATGAATTAATACATAAGCATAAACTATGAACTAAATAATAGAAACTATGAAATAAAACTTAAGCTAAAAATCATTTAAATAATTGTGTCCATGAGGTACCCAAGATGCTGGCGCGTATTCACAACGAATTGAATGAGGAACTTCTCTTACTGTTGAACTTCAAACCTGAGGGACCTTTATGTTTAAATAGCGGCTGATAGATTATTTTTGAGGTTGCATCGAAGGCACAAAACCAAGCGCCGAATATAACCATTTAAAGATATAACTTATAGCGTCACTCAAAGGGCATATCCTAAATTGCTAAAAGTGATGTAAGTAGTTAGAGCGTAATTCAACTTCGTTGGTTTTGTAGAGTAGCTATTTGTTTAATCAAAAAGTAATGTGGCAGAAGGGATGGCTCAACACTGTGTTCTTTTCATCTACTTCTATACCTAAAAATTACATGTAATTGGGTAAACTAGCGTTGCAAACAATGCGATTTCACGTAAGAGCTGACTGAAGAAGAACGAAGGAGCACAATCGACGCATCCTTTTCTTGTCAAGTCAGTCTCACAAAATAATTCTTCCTTCTCCAATAACAGACGTCGCAATAATGATTTTAAATAAGTCATCATCATCATCATCAGCAGCCACATAATGTCCACTGCTGAACATAGGCCTCCCCCAAAGATTTCCAGGGCGGCCGGTTGGCGGCTTGCATCCACCGAAAACCGCGACCTTGGTGAGGTCATCCGCTACCTTGCGGTTGGGCGTCTCAAGTTGGAGCCAAGCTCAGCGTTAAATAAGTAGGTACCTTTTGATTTTTACTGCAGTAAAAAATATAGACTTAATGTTTAGATCTACTCCTAAAAAACTAGACTTGAAAAAAAAATGCCGTCAGCAGTGTGAAATACTGAATTACTCAGAAGATTTATCATTTTCGAATGAACGAGCACAAAGTATCCCTATTTTAGCAAAAACCGCTCTCAATCCTGGTCTAGATTAACTGCCTTAATTGACGTTCGAATAGTCAATTAGCCTAGGCGATTGTTCATTAGACAAACTCGACTCGACTAATTATTTCAGGATATGCCGTTTAGGGGAGAGTTTGTAATGTCACATTGTTGGATATTGCAGCACAATTCGAATAGTAAATCTTCCAATCAACTTCCATGAAAAGTACTGCAAACATTCTTGAACGAAGGATACATTTTTATAGTATGCCTTGTCATCGCAGCTCAACGGGGCTTAACCAGCACTAGGGTAGCAGAGCTTTTTTTTGGTGGCTCTGGTTGTAAGTGCAGTAGGGTAGGGTATGCTACCAGGCTAGATTGTTTTGTAGGAGTCCTCTTGGCATTGGGTAAGTTAGGCCCACAAGCTAAGAAAGCCAGCCAGGTAGTAGCAGTTTTCATGTTATGCCTAAATGTTGCGGTCGGTACAGTATCAAAACCATTTGAGCTATCAGAATGTTTAGAAAGTAGTTCAGTCACCCGGTTTGCGAAAGATGCGGGTTCGATGCCTGCCTGATGCCAAGATGACAGAATGTCTTTTTCTGGTTTTCAGATCTTTAGTAAAGATACAGCATGGAAAATGCTGAAATGAAACAACAATAATAACCAAGATCTTTAATAAATAGAAAAAGCCTTTCCATCATAATAATGATTGATTACCTTTTGATTTTCTTAACGTAATTTTTATAAACTAAGATAGGTATATTTCTAAACTAAGGTATACTTACATGTTTGAATCCTTTATTTATCGTGTGATTTAGATGCATTCAGATCACAGCATTGAAACTGGTGCAAGCTCTAAACTTGCTATGAAATCTAGAAAATCCATAGATGAAACATTGTTTTGTGCGTACAACCACATCGCGCATTGTTCATCGGACGCGAAACGAATGGCTAAAATCCATTCATGCCTCCCCTGATTCATGCTTTTGTTCCAACATAGCTTCGGCTTTGAATAATTTAGGGGACTTTAGGATGATACAAAACCATGGCACTGATAAATATTTTAAAGAAATAACACACACAGGCTTCATCTCAACTATGAGGTGGCACGAGCTATATTTAAAAGCGTGGGTGAAAATTATTGTAAAAGGGTCGGAAAGTTAGTAATGAACCTTGCTTTCAGATGTTTTTAAGCCGCTATAACTATGCTTAACGACTGACATCCAGTAAGAAATGTGGGAAATAATTGTCACTGAATTTCGGCCGGGGCGGTCATTTCATTTCCATGCGCTGCTTTACAATGGCTACCGTTGCCGCTGAGGCTTATTTGCGGTGGTGGTTAGATTCCTGCACGAAACCTATACAAAATGTTTTCAGCTCGTATTTTAACTCAGTTTACGAAAGTTTATTGGTAAGAGTAGGGAAGCTACCTAATTATTAAAAAACGAAAAAAGGCACTATAGTCCGTTCACGTTAAGAATTCAGTGATTTTTAAATTCAATTCTGTTGTACACAAAAAAACTCAGATCCACAACCTTTTCGTTCGAAAGTATGAGTTCAGCTGGTCACTGTGGACTTGGCTTTTTATTTAGGAACGGTTTTATTGATAAAGGGGCGTGCTAGGTCGAAGGACAAGTATAAAATCACTGCAATCTTAACGCGAACGGACTATAGTATTTATTACCCATTCGCCGTACAATTTTTACTTCAACAGTTTAAAACATTTAAATGGTTTGCCACAATGATAAAAAATCTCTCTAAAACAGGCTCAAAGGTGCGATCACACTAAACATTTCGGCTACTCCTCTTAGATATTACCTTTTCGGTGTCCAACACACGGAACCATACCCAGTTCTCTTTGCTAACTTGTTTATATTTTTATGAACCGTCAGACAGTACGATAAATCGCTCGGGAATCACTGCGGATTTAACTCGTACTGCGAGGACATCTGTTTTATTGAAACTGTTCCAGATTGAAGATATACCGGTTTTCATCTGATTCAATGTGACTTTGGGTTTCTGCTGTTTTGGACGAACAATATCTAGTCGTGATTGCTCTAATTGAGGACCATAGATAGAATCCAAGAATGGTCGGCTGCCTATTAATGATGATGTAATAATAAATGACCTAATCATCATCATTAACGCAAGGAAGCGCAAGCGCACGGTGTGTGTCAGGATCGTAACAAATGGAAAGAAGTGGTCTCTGCCTACCCTGTTGGGAAAGAGGCGTGATGTCATGGATGTATGCATCATCAACAACCCTATTATAATGTTGACTTTGCAGTTGACGTTAGTATGTTGTAGATGGTGGTCGTTGTTATTTCTACCGACGTTTAAATTTCTAAATTTCAAACGTTATGAAACAAAGAAAGCGTGCTAGACGTAAAAATTTAATAAAACAAAAAAAAACTGTCTTAGCCACCGTATTCTTGAAGACTAAATGTGGTCATCCTGCTTCTGTTTATAATAACAAAAACAGTCAAAATCTATCATCATCAGCCACATGATGTCCACTACTGAACATAGGCCTCCCCCATAAATTTGCAGAGCTGTCAAAATATATATTTTTTATTTAATATCGCTTTGAGTAAATTAACTTTTTATATGACTTGATAAAGCGTAAGGCCCAGCGGTTAGAGTCGCAATGAAAATTATCACGATTTTTTTATTTTTAGTTTCATTATTAGTAACAAACTAATGAAGCCTTTTAGTCGAGTACTAATAACGCCCAAACTTTAAAGTACCGTAGCAAACTCGTTAAAAAACAAACACAATTTAAAATATTCACGCCTTGTGAGCTGATTAAAAAAGTTTTCATCGTACACTCGCAACGTAACGTTTTCTAAACATTGTGCAAAAAAGAAAACAATTGGTGCAGAGAAGCCATCAATCAAGTGCAAATCATTAGTTGCGTCACTCAGGGAAGATCTTGAGTTTGCTCAAGGTTGAGTGGAGGGAGCAATGAAAACATTTGAAGGAAATGAGTTCAGTTCAGTTCAGTTTTCCTGCAATATCTGTAATTATTGGCGCCTACAAGACTCACTTGTAGGCGCCAATAAAACAGATATTGCAGGAAAACTAAACGCGCTTCAAAATCGTCATTAATTGTTTGTTAAAAATTAATAATGATACAGTAACAAATAATTTCGAAATGTCAAGTTAAATAGAAAATAAAATAGATGCCTAGATTTTACAAAATATTTGTAGAGCCAGAAATCATAACTGAAAATTACACAGAAAACTGAAAATTGTAGAAAGCAACGATTAAATACAGTCACAATACACAAAGAACAGTAGAACATCTACATACAAACGTGCCACTCTCGGTTTGAATGTGTGCGTGCCCGTCGTGCGCGTCGCGCGCCGTGTCGCGATTTCACGCACACGCTAGCATAAAATAGGGGGGTATAGGGTGGTGGCATGGCAGTACGGATGGGCTGTGCCGCGTGTCTATGTGCACGCTAGACTAATAACTCGGCGGAAAGCTGAGCCTTAAATAACCTACTGTTTATACTGTGATACAGTACCGTACTTAATAACTACATACTTGAACCACAATTTTATTTAAATGGTAATGATAATTCTAATATTTGTGGTGGCTAGGGTGGGTTTTTTTCAAGGAATCGCTTTTTGATGCTTCTATCATATACCACAGTATTTAATAATAACATAATAAAACTTCTTTTCGAGTATAAATATAAAGCGGGAATTAACATTAAGTGTCTACTTAGTATGTAATTATTCATAAAAGATACAAAATCTATTTTAATACTGGTCTGTTTACATTTGATATTAATATTTTAATTACGCCATCATCATTTCAATAAGCGTGACTACCTGCCAACTTACAAAAGATGTTCAAGTAAAAAGTGCAAGGAAATGAAGGTAGTAGCAATTTTCATTGCTTTAACTCATTTACAACGCTCTAAATATCACAGCACGGAGAAATTTCCCTTTGAAAGTTCTAGCAGTTCCCTCTAGTTGTAGTTATTCATTTACTGTACCATAATTATGCAGTTTTTACCTAGAAATTCGAATGCAGGTAGCTTGGGTTCTTTATCGATGTTTTACATCACCGGAGAGTTAGCTCATTCTTAAATGACACTTAGGGGTGGCATTCCGGCGGACATCACTTCACACCTCGGCACTTCACGCTTACTTCAATCATCAAAACGTTTCACTTTTAATTAGTATTTTCTCTCATTTTTGTATGTAAATAAATGTAAAATGATATTTGGCTTAGTTCTTTAGATAAAGACCACAGACGCAAAGAATTTTGTATTTTAAAGATAACTCACCACAAGAGCAGTATTCCTCGAAAAACAATTTCCATACAACTAACGTGGCTTCTCTGGTTTACCGAGTCAAACTCTGCAAAGTCTATAAATATATCAATAGTTTAAACATGCCTTATATTGATAAAACGTCACAAAAAGAGGTTGAGTTTTTTTCTATCACGTGAAGTTGTATAAAACCATGTAGGTAACTGAATGCGATTTTGACTAGACTGGACAAATTACTGATAAATAATATTTTTCTTTGAATTAAAAACATTCTATGTGTCAGGTGGTTTTTAATAATAATATTATTATGAGACCGATTTGCGAGATTAAAACGCACACTTACGCAGTCATAAGACTTCTGTCTGTGTGTGTGTGCCGACTCAGAACGCACAGTTCTGAGTCGGCTACTCTTTCAATACAAGACGATCAGATAGAAGAAGGGTCTATAAAACTTTTAGAGGATATCTACAGGAGGAGGAAAAACTTTGAAAGGAAACTTTATACTTTCGAAACATTCTTTGATTCCGTTAACAACATCAACTCGTTATAGAAGTGTTGATTAGTGCTCTGAGAGTAATTAAACTTGAGCTTCCAATTTAAAAAGTGTGTTTATTTTAATAAGTTACACAACTATTTTATAAAATCTGTTATTGTCAGAACAATTGCAATCCCTTAAAATTTAAATAGGAGAGGATTGTTTAAATGACGTTTCTTTTTAGCTTTTTCCATAACATACATGCGTGTCAATCAAAGACAAAAGTATATGACTGCATTTTTAAACGTTGAGTTTTCCTTTTATTTAACAAATCGCTATTTCAAACTAGTATTGTACCCAACTTCTATTTTTATGAAAAGAAACTAAAGTACCGTACTTGAGTCCATTTTTATGAGTTACTGCACAGCGTTTCTCCGAAATTCGTCTAGTAGTTTTATAATAACGCTGGAAAATACAAACAGACGTCAAGTGCTGTCAATTCATGAATGGATATTAGACTTATTTTGGGTCCCATTGCCACTTAGGTCAGGTAGGTATGTATAGAGATGATGTCGCTTTTCTTCGCTTTATAGCTCTTGAAGCGAAGAACTTCTTTTTACCATGATGTTCAACACACATAGCTTACTATGAAATCGAAGACGACAATAACAAAACATATTATGCAGGCCTTCAAAATGAGATTGACCAGCAAAGTAGTTCTCAATTACTGTGCTTTTCAACCCCATATCTGGACCTCACGACTGCTTCCCATCAGGTTGAGTGAGGTCATCTTGAAGACCACTATAAAAAAAAAACGGGAACATGATGGCCAGAAGGTCCCTGGGCCACTGTGGAGAAGGCGTGTGAGAAACAGGGAGGAATAGAGACAAGAGACAAGTTGGAAGTGGCCTTTGTCTGAGGACAAGCTGTGGTAGACTAAAATCTCTGTTGTTGTTTGTTTGTTTGTCTCAATGTTTTTAACTTGCAGTGATCAAGAGAGCTGCTAAATACTCACGTTTAGTTATTTTAGTTACTTAATTAATTATAGGTTCAGTGTCCTTATCAAATTTGTTTTTTTTCTGTTTTAATGAGAGAAAACATCAATACATTTTTTTATTGAAATAGGAAACTTTAGAAATGTACAATGTTCTTATACTAAATACAATTAATATCCTTCAAATTACAAAGAGTTTTCTTCAATACATCACCTCTCAAACAACTTCAAAAGTACTGTCGACAAAACCTTTTGTTTCACGTTTTCCAACAGACGGTTAAAAAAACAAATGTAAATGAAAATATTAAAAACACAGCTGTTGCCCCCGCCAAGTTAAGTAAACGTAAAACACGGCCGTACAGAGGCGATCACATCAACCTTTACATAAGAGCACCTTATACTGCTGACATAAGACCCATTTTGCAATAGTTTTTCAAAGGTTGATGTACTCAGTACTATTAAAATAAACTCGTTTCATTTTTAACATAAGCATAACAAAGTATATCCCTAACAGAAAAGCAGAGCTATCTATTGCCATCAGGGTGAACGGAACATTCAGAAGGAAACTTTTCACCGAGCGAATTTAACTAAACATGGTATTTTTTTGAACTATTAGTTATTACTTTTTAGAGCGAAAGAATGAATCGCAAAGCTTGGCACATTTTCTCAATGAATGTTTTATCAAAATTTTGCTTTCTCTTATATAAGCTTACAAATCTAATTAAAATAGCTCAGCCAGTCAAAAGGCGACTCGACTACGCTCAAGCCTGACGTCACTTCCTTGGCTTCCAAGTAAGATCCTTTATCCCTACAATGGGAAGCCATTACTCTAAAGTCTACAGTTTTCAAGTAGAACAAGCATTACGTACAAAAATAGACGATAAGCATGCTGTCTACATGCAAAGCATAGCTTGGACACTTGAAAAATTGCAGTGTTTTGCTAATAAACTTGTCGTCGTGTAATAAAATCGTGTCTGAATATTCTTCCATGAGTAAAATCACATCCTTCCTTCCTTACTTCGCCTGATTGTGAGATCCTAGTGGCTATTTTAGCTAAGATAAGATTATTCATTCCGTGAAATCATGATTTATTTGTAACATAGCAAGAAAAAACATAAAATAACCGTTTTGTTTTTTCCATGTACATCCACACACCATATTCAAATGCTAAAAAAGCTATATAGATCAGAATATATGAAATGGTTACGCTTTTTTTCTATTTTAAAGCCTTTCTATCAAACTCAAACTTAATGATCGTTTGTATATCATTCACTAAATTATCCAACTTTTTTCTTCTAACAGTAGATTCCTAGCATTGAATAGACATCAGACCTTACCTCTATGGGACCTTTTCGATAGCCAATTTGTTCGGCGACGAAGGATGTGTAAACACATTACCTCACTTCAGAACGTTGGCAGAGCTGGCTGACCTATATGGAAATTCTTAAGAGTCTTCAGCCCTCGTAATGGAAATTGGAGTCTTGGGGTATTCGCAGAGCACCACCAAGATTGCGAGTGTTTGCGAAAGACCATTTAATTTTATTCTTTGCGGATAACGGTAACACTTTCAAGCTGAGCACTTTCAATAGAATTTCTGTTGGTTTGTTGTTACTGGCACTTAGCTCTATCTTGACCACTGAAGATGTTAGCAATCAATAGAAAAAATACTATCAGGGAAGAAACATATTTGTTCAGTGACCTAGATAGAAAAATGAACTGTTGGGTGAAGAAATATGTGGTTATACATTTCACATTTTAAGAGGCCTAAATACTATTTCGCTTTAACAACAGTTAAGCGTAACGGTGACGTAGGTATTAATTTTATTCATATAATCAAATTAATAAACCATAATAAAACATTGAGAACATAATGTTGTATTTTCATTTTAGACAGGTGTATGTGTATATTGATTCAAAACGTAAAATTTTGGCGCTTTTCTCATTACGGGACAACCTTATTAAAAGGCTTTTTCATTACTCATACTCTGAAAGTGGGTCATTACTGACCTGAGAAGCGGGCTGAAAGTAACACTTTTCATCCCTAGGGAGAATCACTTTCAATTGACAGCTGTCAAATATATATTTTTTAAAACTCGTTTTTTTTCACATATCTATTGAACCATGTTCCAACTTTCTATACAGCCACGATGTAAAATTTGAAATAACTCAAAGTTAAGTATTGATCAGAGAATATATATGTTTAAAATAACTTAATAACAGTTTAGTTTCAACAATTTCTTTAAAATAACTTAGCTTTGAGCAAAATATTTACCATTTTTCCAATGATGAAAATAAAAAATAATGGCTGAATAGCGGGCCGGCCAGAGAAAAAAAAACAAATAAAATAGGCGGGAAAGCGGCAATTCGATCTTCATTTATTTTCCTCATTTTTTCTTTAGCTAATTCATGTTTTTATTTTTACTTTCCTCGTATTTGTAATGAAAAGCACAGTGTTTACCTCGGGTGAAAGACTTATTTAGTCCCTCGAACTATTGGCGCCCTCACTTCGTTCCGGGCGCCAAACCCCATCTCGGGACTAAATAAGTTACTTTCACCCCTGGGGTAACAATGTACTATTATGCAGTAGCAATCGTCCTCTTTCTTGAAATGCAATTGCATTGAATGCATTGCATTGAAAATTGCATTTGTTTTGGATTAAGCTTAATAGTAATCGTTTTAGTTTGATTTCAATAACTGTTTATGTACTAATTTTTAAAAAAGGTAAAACATTTTCTCTTTATTTTTATTGCTAATAGAAAACTTACGCTTATTATAAATCTAGTACTTAACTATCCTACCAAAATCATAAACGATTAAGTATGAAAAGTTTAAAAGTTGGATGGTTTGTATTTTTAGATTTCCCAAATGTCTGAACTGAATATCAGTAAGTACGGAGTTTAGTTATGCCTTGGAATATTTTTATAATTTTACTATTACCTTTTTTCTCTTCCTTTTAATTTTTTACTTTCATTCAGCGGTCGTACAATGTTTAATTAATTTAAAATCAACACGGATGAAGAGATTAGGCAAGAAAGATACAGATAGAGACGAATTCAAGTTCAAGACGAGTCATTACAATAAGGTACTTAGGCCTATAATTATTATAGATAGATAGATAGATAGATATTCTTTATTGTACGAAAACATAACATTTCAAGCAAATTACACAACAACAATGAGAACAATGTACAATTTAGGCGGTCTTATCGCTAGAGAGAAAATGTAATAGTTATTATAACCAAATTCAAACAAGTTGTAACCTAACATACCCTCACGACCATATTCCTCATGGGTTAGAAGCCCACATTTTGCCGAGTGTATTTAAATCTAACGTGGTAAGAAACATACAAATGAAAATGAGAGTGTTTCAATTTCAATTCTTTATTGCATACCAAGTGTTTCATTAAGGTGTATAACATCAAAAATGTGTGTTTTTACTTTCAATCAACCATTTTTTGTGTCTCTCATTTACACGGAAAACCTTTATAATTCCCATGTCTCCTTAATCCAACCACAATTCACGTTTGCCCTTTTGACACCAACATAAAAACAAAAAAGTAATTTAGTTAAAAAAAGATAATAAGGGTGACATTTGCGCGGGGAAAATTCCAGTGATCCCTCGAAATTTAATTCTTGCGATGACCGTGCCCTTTTTAATGTGACGACTTAACACCAGGACATTTTGTTGCCACGAATCCCCAAATTCCTGACACAAAAAAGGGTTGAGCAAAGGTGCTTCCTTTGGAACACCTGCTATTATAGTGTGGGACAGGGTTTTTGTATGGGTGAAATATTTCACGGAATTACTTGCGACACTTAGAAACCAGACTGTGCTTAGCCCATAGTGCGAAAATTTCTTTCTCTGTTTTAGAACTACTTGGTTCAAAACAAAAACATGCTGGGCACAGGCCTCACATCAACTATGAGGTGGAACGAGCCATACTCCAACAGGGGGCTCAGTGCGGATTGTTGGAGGGGTGGGTGTAGGGTTGTGAGCAACCCTAATGTCAGATGTTACCAAGCCACCCTAAAGCCTCTGACTAGGCTTAACGACTGACATTTAGCGATGTCAACCATGACCAACTGAAAATAGAAAATAGGGGAAAGGGGGGCATAACGGGGACGCGAGGCACGACGGGGTCACCCCCACAAACAAGTAACTAAGCATTCTAGGCGCGTTTTGTTTTAGCCAATAAGAGGGTATTTCTCATCGACATTAAGCACGGCAGTGACCGGAGACCACAGTCTACGCGTTTCGTGTTGACGTTCAATTCTTTTTTTCGGCGACATTTCATATTATTTTGGGTCGATACCAAAACGTGTCTAATAAGGTAGGTGTTTAGTTTACTACAATTATTTCGTTTGGTGTGTTTAACTACTAGCATTATGTATTGATGTGTTTTGAGCAAAATCACTCCAACCTTGAATTGTTTTTTTCGTTAATTATTTTAAATTATGTTAGACATGGGGGCATAACGGGGACGTGGCTAAGGGGCATAATGGGGTACCCCGTTGTGCCCCTGTATGGTCTGTTCATTTGCAAATATTACAATGATATTATTTGTTTTGTATTAGGTTTGTACGAAATTACAAAAATATAAGTTTCAGGCGCCGTTGGTCGGCAGAAAACATCAACAGTCAACCATCTCAGAACCTCAGCCTGGACCATCTATGCCAGATGAAATCTGCGTTTCCCAATCTATAATTCGAAGAGTTTGTCGTGATTTGACAACTTTCTTTGAAAACGCTTCTCCTAAAGACATATTCTCCCTATCCCCTCAGTCAACCAAACGAACCAAGCGAGAAAAAACTATCGTAGAGGGAAGACAGTCTTCGGAGCGTTGGGTGGCCTGCGAGCGATGTGGACAGCCCATACAGCCTGTGCCGGAGTTGATGACGTAGATTTAGAAGAAATCCACACCTACTCATTTTGTACCAGTTAAAATAGTGTACCCCGTACTGCCCCGAACTGGGTACCCCATGCTGCCCCTACCCTGGGGCACAATGGGGTTTTCGTAGAGGCTCCGTAAAATTTTAATAAAAAATATTAATTGCTTTTTTACCACACCAAATTCACTGCCAAATAATAAATGTATAAGTAAACAAAAAGTTGTGATTACTTTTTAATACAAATATTCCATACTCATTTTTTTATTGTTTATTTCCCTTAGCGTCCCCGTTATGCCCCCCTCTCCCCTAGTTATTTTTTAAACAAGTCAGAGTTCAATTTTTTTTTCAGTGTGTTACCGTGGCACACAAATATAAGCAAACAAGTGGAATTGTCCATAAATTGTCTTGATGGTAACATATCAGGGAAAATGTTTCTACTCTTATTTAATCATGAAAAGCCTGCGTTACGAAACCTTACGCGCTTTTGACAATATAGATCGGAAGTTTAGATAACATACCGTTCAAAAAGGTTATTTTAAATCGTTTTCAGTTGTTATTTTACCAGAACTGAAGCAAAGAATGACCATATAAAAAGTAACAGGAACTTTTTAGGTGAAACTAAATATAGAAAAAAGATAAAGAGCTGAAACAATGGATCAGCGATTGAAGTTTAGTGTTCAGTTACTTACTAACAATTAGAATAAACGATACAAAACTTAACAGTGATTTAAGTAGTATCTTTTTCATTTAGTTTAGTATTTATGGCAGGTTGAGTTTTTGTTAATAAGAGGGTTAACACCTTTCTCGTTAAAAATGGTGTTCTTAAAGAAGATTAACAACATCCTGTCCCTAAAATCAAGCAACCCGAACTACTACGGCAGATATATTTTTTTTGACCCGGAGAAAATGACATTACGCAAACCTGTCCACCGGGGGGCGGACGGGTTATGTGGGACTCACCACTGGATTTTTTTGGATGTATGCCACTGGGTGTAGTGGTATACCCACTAAAAAAAACTCCGGGACGCCCTCTCATCATCCATTTTGGGGGAACTGCGGTGACTGCCACGAAGCCCACCTCGCGTTCAGGCACATACTACCTAAGATTTCATTTTCGGCCAAAATGTGGGCTTCTGAATGTTCCACTGTATGTAATACCAATAGCTGATGAGAAAAACTTCCAGGCTTGTTTTTGCAAGGTTATACCAAGTTAAAGCAGAATGTTTAACGTAGCGTGCGACGACGAGGAGAGTCACGTTAGCGATGCTACATTAAGTCGTTATTAACTTTTTAGATTTCATTTCGGCCAAAATGTGGGCTTCTGAATGTTCCATTGTCTATTTCGAAAACAATTAGTACTACATCACCGCCTACCAACAGCTAGTAACAAAACTTCCAGGCTTGTTTATGCTTGTTTTAGATTAAAAGCAAGTTAAAACAGAATGTTTAACTTGCTTTAACTTGCTTTACAGGACCAGGGATGATGGATATCTAAGAGATAGTACTTAAGTACTTTTGATGAAAATAAAAAAATATATTTTGTTGTTATAAGTTTTTGGTATTATGGGAGTGAATTTATCTTTCTCGGTAAAAAAATGTTGTTCTTAAAAAAAACTTTTTATTCACAACATTCTGACCCTGAAATCAAGCAAACCGGACAACCACGGCAGATACCACTTAAGATGTCATTACGTCCAGAATGTGGGCTTCTGAATGTTCCATTTTTTATTCTGAAAACAGTCAGTACTACAACAGCTAGTAACAAAACTTCCAGGCTTGTTTTTGCAAGGTTATACCTAGTTAAAGCAGAATGTTTAACGTAGCGTGCGACGACGAGGAGAGTCACGTTAGCGATGCTACATTAAGTCGTTATTAACTTTTTGACGAATACAACTTTACAGGACCAGGGATGATGGATGCGATCTAAGAGATAGTAAGGTCTGCTGTCCACGGGCAGCGAAGCGATATGGATTGACTGTCGTTTGATAGTTTGACTGGCGTTTATTTATGACTGTGATGATGATTGCTGTTTTTTGTGTAGGTGTTATTATCTATTCAAATATAGATATTAAAGTCTCTGATACCTATCTACAGTACAAGCAATGTTTGGTTTTTTTTTCCGATAATCCTGGTGTGAGTTGGCCTAGATGAGTAATAAAATAAATAAAGTTAAAATATTGATTAGGATAATGTGCTTATAGAATCTAATTTCATACTTTTCATATTTGGAACCAATGATATTATATTAAAGATTCGTAGATAGGTTACTTGTGTTACGTATCTATCGGTGGAATTCACAAAAGCAAATTAAATAGTTGAGCGTTTAACAAATACTTGAACAACGCTCAAACTGTTTTTTCGCATTCACAAAGGTTCATCAATTGCTCCTCCTCTCACGTGATTAAACTAAGTTGATTAAGCACTCAAACGAGAAAATCGTATTCATGAAAGACAATCAGCGTGCCACAGATAATAAAATGCCATAAAATGTGACAAATAGCATGCTCAAATATTTAAAAAGTTGAGAGCGGTCGCGACCTATCTTAAATATTTGATTTGGAAGTATTTCAGCTTTAACGCCTGTTTTAAGGACTTTGGTAGAAGAAGTACCCCTTGTTAGAAGTCTGTGTAATGTGTAATACCTAAAAACACTACAGAAATATGTCAAAACGCAATTTCAAATGCTACTAAGAATTGCAGTTTCCGACAAAAGAAATTAGTCAGCACGTCCCCAAATTGGAAGAAAAGCAATCAAGCAACACAGCCAATATACGGAATACTCCTCGCTCTCCATCATTATGCCAAGGGCAGTTATCAAAGACCCACAATCAGAACAGGATACTACCATTTCCAAAAGACTCTTCCAGACTCCAATGTTTGCTAAACTGTAGCTTGGATGCCAACGCCAGTTATCAAAAATCCTGGGTCAAAAGAATAGTTAGTACCATTATCAAAAAAAGTCCAGTGTGCGCCATTCTAGAGTGTAGTGAACTTGGTGATTCAAAGTGTGGCTACCCATGTTTCTATCTCAATTTTAAGAATAGTTGCTGGACAAACACATTATTGCTTCATTAAAGGCTATGGACCACAATAAAGAGACTGTTTGGTATTCTCAAAAGAAGATTTTCTTGTCCTTATTTATATCAATTATTGGGAATGGTCTATGTTGGTTTAGTTATAATCCCACCAACAACAGTGGAATGTGCAGTGTACTGTGGGCTCTGTTAGGGACACATGAAGTTAAGTCGTTGGTGTTGTGTAGAAGGCACCTAACATGATGTAATAGTGTAGTGAACACGAACTGCATAAATAAACACCGTCAAATCAATAATTGTTTTATTTAACAACTAATTATTACATCATATTGATTAGTTCTAAAACACAAGTTCTTTTCCTAATCTATCCACCCATCATGTCTCACTGCAGGGGAAAAGCCATCACTCCCAGTTTTTAAGTTATTGAAGTAAAAAAAGTGTGCACCTACTTAAGGTTGTATGTTTGTTTCCCACTATACACCTAAAATTGTGTAATGAATATTTGTGTCTATCCTGTGTTTGGGTGTTATATCTATTTACTAAAGTACCTATGTATTAAGAAACAATATTGTTTGTTCAGTCTTCATGATCTATGCTAAATTTTGGGAGCAGTGACCCCGGTGTGGATCTCGAATATAAATTATGAGTTTCATGATAATTAATGAAAACACAAAATAAAAATGAATAATTTATTATATATTTATATATAATTCAAAAATAACAAATAAACTATAGGTTCACACAGTTGAAATAGAACATTGCAATGTGAAATACAACAAGATAACAATTTGTTAAGATGAGGAACACTTTATTGCACGCACACTAAATTATTAGCAAAATTATTGTTATGAAAGTAATACATTTTCACCATAAAATACAAGTTAGGCAGTCTTATTGCTGAAAACAATCTCTTTCAGACAACCTACAGGCAGAGGAATAATGATAGAAAAGGTTAGCAAGTCAAGCTAGTTTGTTGCTGAAATACCCAGCAGAACGGTACTGTCTTTTTAAAAAAAGGCTATTATTTTAAACATTATATTTATATCGTATTTTATATTCAGTGTCCACTATTGATTTGATGCAAGTGGTTAAAGATTCAAACAGCTATGAAATACATATTTTGCTGTAATGCCTGCCAAATTAAAGTTTATAGTAAGTTATGTGTTTTACAAACAATACCAATACATACAATACATTAAATGCTCCTCAGTGTCAATATTCTATTGAACAAATAGAGTCTACTACCAATAAAATTGTTTGTTTTGGCATAAATATAATTCTTCTTCTCTTGCACCTTCTAGGTCTCCTTCTCCATATAAAGTTAGTCACTATAGCGGTCACAGTTGGCAAATAACATGCAATATCATCATATTTTATGTTCAACTTTTGTGGTAGTACTGCCTTATTAATTATTTCCTTCATTTTGGTTATCTGCTACTCCATGAAGAGCTGGAAAGTAAAATACTTGTTAATTACATTTGTTTTTCAGCAAATAAAGAAAGGTAGGTAATGGCTAAATTTACACAGAGGAACTTTTAACATCAAACAAAAAACTGTTTTGATTTTAACTGACTGTATTGAAGATTGTAAACTAAATAGAGTTATTTACTTACCTAATAATCCATTTCCAAACTATCCATTTTCAGCTTGGCTTATTTTATTTGAGTTATTGTCTTTGCAGGTACTTTATCTGCAGTCAAGATCTGATAAGATCAAGTGCAAGATCTTACACTGACTGTAACGATGATCCTCCAGGAACCCAGATAATTACTTTGAAACGTAGTAACATAAATAAACAAATTTAAAATTTAATTTAATACGTAATTCTAACCTAAATTCTCAAATTGACTAATTGACACATATTTGACATTTGGTTGCGTTCCGTTTTTACATAAATATTGTTTTAAAAATGAAAAAGTATTGTTTTGTTTATTCCATTTATTTTTTTCGTTCAAACATGCGTAAATTTCGAATTATTCACCAAGCTACGTTACAGTCATCTTAAATTGAGATAGATCTGCGAAAAAACCCAAGAATTGTTTATTTCCAGCAATAATTTCGCCAAACAACGAAACGAATCGAGGCACAAAACCATAGTTCCATCAAATGGTTAGCGAGAACGAATGATTCTTTTTGCAATGTTGGCATTTCGGTTTGTTTGAAAGATGCTCAGCTGATCACGGTAGAAAACTGCTTAATGAACGTTTGTGAATAGCATTTAAGTTAAGCGTGCGATTAAACTAATGGCTTAATTAGCTGAGTGAGTGATCTGATTTGCCTTTGTGAATTCCACCGTATATCTCTTTTAAATATCACTGTTGGAACGCTCTTTAACCACTGTTACACACAACAATGTTGTTTTTGTTATGAGCAACAAAGTGTTAAAGGAGTTAATTGAAAACAAAATCAAATAGACAATTTTATTTGTGATGCCTTGTCAGAACATGATCGTGGCGTGGGTTGTTCCAAATATTTTTTTCTTTATTTGTTAAAAACAAGGAATTAGAAGAAATCAGAGTATTTTTTTTCCTTTTTGAGTCAGATCAAAAGTTGGAATTCATTTTGATACTCGTTTATCTTAACATCAGTGGATAACAATCTTGTCATGTAACCATTTAAAGTGCCAGAAGTTTAATTAAAAATGTTATGCTCTGGTCGACTCGTCTACGTCAAATTGGTTCATAGATTTTGATATTTCTCTCATCTGTGACGTGTTTTCTTCACTTGAGAAAACACATCATCGACCGATCAATAGATCTTTCATTTTTAACAGAGGTCACATTAAGTGAAGAAACACGCTCCACTTCCAGCGGTTTCAGAGATTAACTTCTTCCAGGGCCTAATTCTAGAGCCCCGATTAGCTTAATCGCCGGGAAGCAAAGAGAAGTCAGGTGTGGCAGTGTGGTGGACTTGCCACCCACCCACCCGCTGCGGCCAGTAAGGTTGACACGTGGGCTTGCGGGGCCAGTGAGGCCTGCAAGTGCCCTGAGGCGCGTGGTAGGGGCCAAGGCGCTCAATCGGTTGATGGCAGCCGGTGATCCGAGGCTGATCCCCCATATGAAGTGTATGTATGTTTATGAGGTCTGAGAATAGGTCGTTATCTATTTTTAATACCATTTTTGAACAAATGTCCACGCGGACGAGGTCGCGAGCGGCCGCAAGTCCGCAAGTTATATTAGTTAGTTAACCTTTGTGGTTTTTAAATGCTAATAAAATCTGTCTGTATTTAAAAAAAGAATATATATATTTATATATATAAAGTTCTCGTGTACCATTGTTTGTTACCAAACTAAAATAGAAAAGTTTGTAATTTATTTTTTGTACCCTTATTTTTTTGTATATCCACGCGGACAAAGTCGCGGTAGGTAGGCCTCTAGTATTCGTATAAACGTACAAAAAACTTCGGAATAAGAGAAATTACTGTGGTAATCCAATGTTTCAGTTGGATATTGAGACAAATTGAAGTTGATTTTGTACCTGGATATTATTATCGCCTGTCCTTAACCTGTCTGTCTTAGACAATATAGAAATGGACTCGCGATTGGGCCGCCCGTCAATGCAAAAAAGTCTGTCCCTTTTTGCGGGGGCAGGGGGAACACTCACACAAAGAAACTTACCTCTACTATAACAGAAGAGGCTTGTTGGAACAATCGCACACAAACCTAAATAAGCAACACATGGATATTTTACACATACATGTCAATAAAATGATTCACACTACCACAACTTTTGACATTAGTTATGTCTTTACACGGTACTTATGTCAACTTGGCTAGTGCTGCCCATAACACAGCTATTGGATGTACAAAAATAAATTGAACAAATGTTTCGATTAGACATTGTGAATTATATTATGTATTGGAAATTACGCACTTTCCATAATTTCTAAGCCTGATTTTAACTGTTTACGTGGAGAAGTCCACGTAAACAGTTAAAATCAGGCTTTTTACCTTTATGAATGTGTACTTAAAACTATTAGGCGAATATTTTAAATTACAAACTTATTGAAACGTGTAGATCCTTCTAATCTTTTAAAGCAATATAACAGTAAGCAATCATTAAATAAATTAATAGAGTAAAAATTTGGACTAGGGACCAATTTTGAGGATTAAAAACTTATCAGACCTATTGGTCAGATAAATTAACAGGTTCACTGTCCACAAATATATAACAATTAAAAGCTAATTGTTCGCAGCCCATATGTGGGCTGTGGACTGTGAACCGGTTCACAATTTATTTTTAACCTATAATAACGCCGCAGATTTTAAAATCTACCTATGACTAGTGCATAGTATGAAATGGATGGTCCACATTTAGATTTCGTAATTCAATATTTTGAAATCTGCCGAGTTGTTATTTGTTCACCCGATAACTTTGATCTAACTGTTGAATAATCTGCCCTAACTGAAACGAGCTGTTTCTAGGGCTAAGTTAGTAAACTTGATATTATGTGATTGGAAACATCGGTTTTAAATGCATGCTTTCGTATTGTAAGATAATGTAGCTTACAGCTGGACAAATAACAAGTTTTATTTCAAACAGTGTTACCTACCTCACCCACAGTAATTTTTTGGTGAATATTTGAATCACTCTTAATTAATCAACTGATTAAAAATCATTTCATCCGATTAATTTCTATAAATGAATCGGATAATATGATGTTATCATAGCCATTAAAAGTCATTTCCTAACTGATTTGTTTGTTATTGACGTTATATCGCTCACTGCACATATTAACTCAGCAAAGTAAAAAAAACATCTTTATTGTTGTAATCATTTACAAACACTCACCTATTTATTACTCAGGACATGACAAAAGTATAAAAAACAAAATGTGATTAGGAACCCCTTTGTTCAGGCGTACACTTATGACGAGAATTTACTGCCAAAAAAAGTTAAAAACCCAACTGCGTTTATGTGTTATGTAAAAACCCTAAAACGAGATAGTCTGCTTACCCGCCCAGCAAAAAAAAGGAAAGTACGATACGTTAATACTTCGCAAATTCGAAAACTGGCGCGTGGCAATAACGTATTTGAATAACGTGCTCGTAAACAAGTTGCTGCAATATTGGCTCGAAAGTTAGGTCCATTGGACCTAGCCTAGTGTGGTCACTTTTGGTACGCGGGTGTCGTATCTTCGTCTTTTTGTTAATATCAATGCTTATCGCACTTAATTTAAGAAAAATTGTAACAATGGGGACCCATTCTATAATGGGTCCCGACTCCCGACCCATTCTAGAATGAGTCCCGAAGTTAAGTGCCATCGAGTATGCCAACTTTCCTGTTTTCCCGTTTCCGGTATTTACATTACACAGAACCGCAGTGTGGTTTTTTAATTTTTAATTACCTTTTATTTAATCTTTTTTTAAAATGAATTTGAATGTTTTTTATATTGTTGGCCCAGTATCACTTTCGCAGTAATTACAAATCTAACGACACATCTCAAGCTGAAATAAATCGAGCCGTTCAGGCTGCAGAGCGTGTCAAACACTATTACAAACAAACATACTTACATACATACACTCGAAAAACATAACCTACCTTCTAATGCAGTCAGATAATAAATAAATGAATCATTAGAAACATTATTACGTCAATCGAACTAATTGAAATATTTTATTCGAGTGCAATCGGAACTTGCCAATCGATTTTTTTTGACATTAACCCCAACACTAGTGTGATTACGAAAAAACTCAAATGTCATTCCAAACAATGTTTCAGGTGTTATAATTATTCGTGATTTTTGCAAAAGAAACATGAAATTGAACCAAAAAAATATATACGGATGAAACATAACATTATCCTTCTTCCAATTTGAGTTTCTCGAAGTGTTCTTACAACTATCTACAGCACAAAACGGCATTTTTGAAGAGCTCTTTACTCATCGACGTATGACTCGTTATGTCAAAATTTCCGAGTTTCAAGTAGTTTTGTTCAACGTTCGGATTTTTAATCGTAACGTGTGCAGAGGGGTAATGCACGTAAGGCATCTCCAGTTCTTAATGCTCTAAGCTGTCTGTCCAGAATTAGAGCCTGGAATTGCTGCCAAGAATATTTATATTACGAAAGATATGGCACAGGAATGTTCTCGGTTATACTTCGTGTAATGTCGAAGAAAACATTTATTATTAATTCAGAATACAATTTACTTACTACAACATACTTTTCTGATATTAAAATAATATAATAATGTTCTCGTTAATACACTATTTGAAAAAACCCAAAAAAAAATGTTAGTGGGAAAATTTCGCAAGGGATCGGGCTCGAACACTAAAGGTTCCGTACAATAGGATCTAGTCTAGATTAGTTTACAAACTGCAAATAATTTTGAAATCTCAAAAGCATAGGTAAAAATAAGTAAAAGTATCATAATGCAGTAATTTGACCTTATAAGAGAAATCCATTAATTTATTTTACTAAAAAATGAAAGAAGTTTTTTAAAAAAAAAAATTTTGCAGATTTTCTGCCAAACAATCTAATGATAGTTTCTCACCTAATGGTGAGATAGATTTCACGTAGTGTTAGATAGATATTCGTAATTGATTGTACAACGACCTTATCTTACTCTGTATGCAATCTGTGATGTGAGATGTCATTATAGTCTTTGACGAGACTTTGATAAGTGATCTGAGATTATTCTGCTCCATGTGATAATTTGTTACAATTTAAAGTGTGAATCGGGTTTCATTCAAGCTTCCCCGTAGTAGGTATACTTTATTTTACCAAAATCCGTTGCTAATTACCTCCTATGGTCAAAGACAACGTGTCTGCACAGTAAGTGCCTATTCACATCAACGTGTCGAAGTTTGCGCGCTTCAGGGATCGTAGAGGGGGCATTCCTTACTTAGTTCACCGTTTGGATAACAAAGCACCCATGCGGATGTTATCCTAACAACAGTATGGGTGAAACTAATCTGCTAAGTTCAACGGCAATTAATGTATGGTAACTTTTTGAACAAGGTATCGGTGAAGTCTCACACGTTCACGTTGATTATTGAAGCATGTCTTAGAAATATTTGCATGGCAATAAGTCAACATGAAGACCTAACCGCATTTTCCATCATTGTATCACCATGTTAAGGAAATGAATGATTTTCATTTTTATATTTATATTTTCTGTTATACTGCGTACGATGTATGCTGTGTAACGTTCTCTTTCTGACAAAAAAAAAACAAACAAACTACAAACTATTTGGATACGTCTCACTGCTGGGCACAGGGCCTCACCTCATTCCAAAACGGAGTTTTCGTGCGGATTGTTGGAAAGGTAATAAACCTTGCCGTCAGATGTTATCAAGCCGTGCTATAAGGCTTCAGACCAAGCTAAACAACTGTCACCTAGTGACGTCAGCCGGGACCAACTGCTTACGAAGCACGAAGATGTCCTCATTTGTTGAGAAAAGGGCCATGTTTCGGAATTCTTGTAAAGGCTAAAAGAAGTTGCTCAGCAGGGAAGGTAGAAAAAAGATAAAACAAGAAAGAAGCTTGAATGCAAGCATTCAAGCTGAAGTAAATTAAAGTTGTAGTGTCAGAAAACTGATGAGTGTTAGCGTTATGTAGTGCTAGAGGCATTAAGGTAGCCTAGGCAGATAAAGTAGCCTAAAACTGATCACTTTATAACAATATGAGTTTACTACCTCAGAAATAATAATAAGATCATGATTTACATTTATGCCCTAACCTTTTTTGTGGTAATAACCCAATCACCAGTAAAAAGGATAACTGCTTGATGTTTTATTGCTAGGACTTGATTCCTTAAAGAGTGATACTACCTAAAAACTCTTAACACATTTTTTTCTCAAACTTCACCCAAATGTCATGTACCCAAAGTCATTGACCGCTAAAAATAGTTACTTAACGACTTATTCGACCGTGCACCCGATGCTCAGTAACCCACATAGTCCACGTAAACACACAGGATGCCAGACATACTGACACCCGCGGATAGGATTGTACGAATCCTAAATATAACTTAACACTTCACGAATGAGTGTCGCGGCTTTTTTTAGATTTCAGCGAACGAATAATGCGAGCTCTACCGACAGTATCGTTGGGTTAGGCACGCGCACTAGAGTAAGTTCAAAAAGTATAGTTTTTCTCGCAAAAAAAGAGCAGCAGACCTCACAGAGCGCATTCCTTTGTACGTCGGAAACAAATTAAAAGTTTGGCAGAAGTTGGAATTCGGAATTCAAAATTTGAAAAATGGATGAAGGAATAATTCGTGACGTCTGTTACTTTTTTTCGGTAAAGTGTGTTAATTATATACAGCCAGTGTGAAGTGTAATGTGAGGTGACAGTGGTATTCGTCTTCAAAGTGGATGTAAGATGTGTCCCGGCGCAAGGATTCTATTTTAAGAAAGTTGAAGCAAATACTGTTTTATTCGGTCAAATTCAGTAAAATAAATGAAATTGAGATCGCTCAAGACCTTCAAAAGGTCAATGTAGATAAGCCCTATCTGTGAAATGATTTAAAGTGAAAGTTTGCGAATCCATTGGTTAGCTTTTAGATCGAATTTATAGAAATTATCGTTCTAATCTATTAGCAATTAAAATCTTCTTGCAATTTAAAAGGATTTCACTAGACAGTGAGACCATTTTGATTTTGAAGCTTTTAACTATTTATTAAACATTTTTCGATGGTATGGTTCCATCTATCTATCAGCTATTTTATGTAATGTTAAAAGTTTCTGCTTTAACTATCAGGTGCTAATTGAGACAATTACATATATTTTTTTAAAGACGTCCTCAATTTATTTGTTTAAATCTTAATTGAGCTCTGATAGTTTGCACTTAACCATAACTTAAACTTATTAATAAAAAATATTAAAAATACTGGAAGTGTTTACAGGTATTTTTAGTGTCTATGGGAACTAACATCAGTCTAGCAAACGGAGCTTGGATAACTTTTTTCCATTAATGATTTACTTAGATATTGATAGTATCTTAAAAAACAAGCTTGTTTACTTTATGTATCAGTTTTTTGAAAACTATGTCTGCAAGCTGCTTGTTATATGCGTGACCAATGACTACATGGTCTAGACTAGAAGAGACCATATCTATGGTAAAAACTATGTCATCAGTCTCCCTTTTATCGGTTGATGAGGAAAGTCCATACACGAATAATGGGCCACTTATCAAACTGTTGGAAAATATAATGAAGTGCATCGGCATGGTGATAAGAACAGTCGAAGTATATTATAATACCTGTCAAAATATAAAACGTGTAGCAAAACTGTATTTTTGACACTTAAAACAGACTTTAACAGTTTTATTATTGTTCGAGTCCTGCCTGATGCCAACATGACCAAATGTCTTTTTCCGGTTTTCAGATCTTTAGTAAAGACTTTAACAGTGTCACTTGAGTGTATTTTCGGAATGCGATGTTTAATCTGAGGCCAAAAGAAATTAAATTTTATTCATCGCAATTATTAGAAAACGTATAATGAATGAGATATGATGAGTTAGACATGCTGTATTTATCATAGAGGTGTTTATTAAAATCTTATACTAACGGATATTATTTATATCTAATTACTAATATTCGATGTCGTAGTACAACCTCATGGATAAAATATAATTGATAAACATTTTGATTGCGATGTCCTTTCGTTGTTTTTATTTCTCATATTTTTTTGCGTTCAAAAAAGTTAGGAAAAACATTGTGCGATTTCAAAATAACAGCCTAAACGAATTCGTCTCAATGAGTGTATCCAGACCTAAACATTAAACAAAAACTAATCCTTCTTCCACAGGTGCGCGGCCATTGAGAAAAATAATAGATACACACGTGGGAAACAACAAGATGGCGGACTTTTTCGAGTAGAAGGTAAGATTTATTGCATTTTTTGTTAACTACCCTCGTTTAAGTGTTTTCTGTTCATTATGTTTGCTAAACGCGTGAGCAAAAAGTGAAACGATCTATCTATTGGTATTTCTACATTTTCTACATGATTTATGTGTTATGAATGACTATAGCTTGAACATAAACATGAAAATTAGACTAATTAATATTGTGAGACATATTAAACAAGTTTAGTCTGGCCAACTTAGATATTGTCTTTGCCCACTTCCAAAGAAGTTGTAAATAGCCATTAAGTACGTTTATGTTTAAATAGGATGTAACACTTGAAAAAATACGAATTGAGAAATGTCAGTAAAAAGGGTTTGAAATCTATTGCGATTGCAAAATGTTGATGATTGCATTCACATACCTA
This sequence comes from Udea ferrugalis, assembly GCA_950022985.1. Taxonomy (NCBI): domain Eukaryota; kingdom Metazoa; phylum Arthropoda; class Insecta; order Lepidoptera; family Crambidae; genus Udea; species Udea ferrugalis. Next base: position 14,860,924 of record OX465527.1, on the reverse strand, counting down.
CTTGCTGCAGCTGACTTTTTGAGGCTTTTGACAGAAACAAAATAAACCTTTTGTTTTCATTTTTTTGCTGGGAAATGATTTTTTTGTATTTAAATCATAATATAAGTAAGGGAACATCTCAGGTATTTTTTATCTTTATTACTTACATTATTATTCATCTATTTTCATTGTATTTGTCCATACGCAAGGTTGGCTCTCTCTCACATACCTACAACACATTGAGCAACCTTATTATTATGTACCCAAGACATTGTCACAAACCCTTGATATTTTTTAAAATATTTCATTCCTTGTGAAAAAAGTGATATATCTCCGACCAGTTGAAATGTGAGGAGAGTTAGATTCATATTCATAGGTGTACATATCAGACCGTGTATATGTAGTTAGTTAATTATGGTATAGTTTTAATATGTACACTGTTGGTATGTCTTTAAATAAATAAATAAATAAATAAATAATATATCGGCACAATTTATTTGATAAAACATAACTTTATTTAGGGTTTCTCAAGCGTTCGTAATATTTTCATTGTAATAGCAATCAGATAGCTTACTCAAAACATGATGAAACTTTTCTAATGGCACATCAAACAAAAACATTTACAGGTCAGCAATAAATCGTAATTAAAAAAATATTACAACAATAAATAATAGATTAGGCAAACTAATTGCTAAGCAAGCGAAAATGAAATATCCTTAACCTAAGGATCAAAATTGTATTATTATGGTACAATGCGAGTAGTACAAATGACAAATTAAGTTGTTTTTACCTTGGTTTTCACAAACATGAAAAAAAAGTGTTTTCCGGTCGGATATCTATATCCGATCCCCCATATCCGATATTCTTGGAGATGCGTTTTTTTTCCATTTCGTACTGATCCCATGCAGTGGATTAAAAGGTGATCAGAACGGAATGGCAAAGTATTTAGTGGATAATGACCAGGAAGGTTTCAGATTAGGGGCTCCGACCGGTATTACCCAAGAAATGTTATTATCACTAATAATATTCATTTTTAAAATTGCATTTATTTTGTTTTATCTTAAACATAAAAAGACATACACGATACGGTCGGATAAATGACGCCATTGCATCTGACTCACGTACCCACCTTTTGGCACACTTGACTCTTCCGCCTCTCACCTGCACCCGATATATCGCTCTCATTTCAGCAACCATCACAATAAGATCCTCAGTTCACTTGCTAAATCTTCGTAACCAAGTATCTAATTAAGTCAGCTAACACACATCCAAGACTATTAGACACTTGGTTCACCTACAAACTGTTTGTAGTCGCATATCTTATTACACAAGTCAGAGTATGTTGTGCATTCGGGGATATATTTAGAAGGGCACCTACAGGATTATTTTAAGAACTGCTTATGTACGCAGTGAAGAATTTTTGACGTAGGATGATAGTAAGTAGTATTGGCCAGGTGTCATACAAAAAATACGCTGATATACGTAGATGGAATTGTAGTACGATAATGTATTAATACACCGGTATGTCACTTTGGGAAAGTACGAATAAAATAATACGTATTAATAAAGAAAAATGTTATTGCGACTTTTGCAGTAAAACAAACGTACACGTGTTTGTGTCGATGCAAACTTGATCGATGCTGCACCATGTTGAATGTAACATACAGTAGCCCACATTTCGTCGGATGTATTTTCTCAACCCAACGTACGTGGCAAGGGGCGAACTTAGCACCTTTATACGGATTGATTGGGTTTGCTGAATGTGTTTGTCAGTACCGCAGAGTCAGCTACAGTCTTGAACTCGGGCCCACCAGGGTTCCGTACAAGAGTGTTTTACGAATAAGCCATGATATATTTTCAACATGTTTATGTTACCAGTTACTTTAAGAGCGGTAGAAATGTGTATTCGTACTAGCCACGTATTACGATAATTCGTAGAAAAATCGTGAATAAAACTATTACAAAAATTTAAGAAAAGTATAATAACGGCGCCAATCTCTTTATTTACGATCGTCATCTTAACCAGCTGCAATAAAACAGCCATTTCCCGCCCAATTGTTACATTTCCCGCCCAATTGTTAGATTTGGAGCAGCGCCAATAACATTGTCTTCTAACTTCTGGTAAGCAAAGATTAGACATTAGTCGGGAATAGTAATAATGTTATTGCAAATTGGCACGGATAATGCAGTTGAGAATTTCAATAAATGTTGTGTTAGAAATGTTATTCGTTTTGTTGCAGAAATTAGTAGTTTTATTTCTGAGAATGAGGAAAAACGTAACACAGCTTTTAATGCAGTGACTACTTAACTTTTTATTTTGAATTTTTGGCTTTTATGTGTAAGTAAGACAATAAGATGCAGTAATCTCCAAAACTACTTGGTGAAGGTCTGGTTGATTAAGACAAGCCTAAGAGGCAGACACTAGCTCGGTAGCTCAGTTCACAAAAGCTGTTGCCATAACATTAAGCCAGAGGTGTTTCAAAAACATAGCATTATTGCGTATTGCGGACGTAGAGGGATCAAAGGATTGCGAATAAAAACGTTGAAAATAGCGATAGTGAGTATTTTATAGTTTTACAAACATGCTCAAATGAAAAGTTATTTTTGGCAGGCAAAGGAAAACAACGAACAAGTTAAAAAAGGATTTGCCAGAAGCACTATGACATATGAGTAGCAAAATATAGTTACTGTTACTTAGTAAGTAGTAGTTACATTCCTTTAAAAATGAAAGAAAACATTATGAAATATCAAAGAATTCCAAGCGCTAAGCGTTAAAAGGGTGAAGTACTATTGACGGCCACTTTTAACGACCTAACGCAGTCCCAGTTGCAAACGTACAATGTTTTTAGTTTTCCATTAGCAGTAAAGGTAAAATGGGGTAGGTAAGGTCCAATGCCAGTAGTTACACAGAAAGCTTAATATCCCCAGAGCAAGTTAGTTACCGACGGAGCAAACCATCTAGGATGTGAAATAAGACCACCCAGCTCTTGCGAACTATCGCTCGCATATTAGAGATGACACCAGTTCTTTTGGCGTTCAAAGGACAAGATTATGAACATAATTTTTGGTAAGCATATTTAAAGATGGCAAAGTATTTGACAGCTGAATTAGTGATAGATCAGCAACATTTAAATGCTTGTTAAATTTATTTCTTTAAAATTACCTTCTTAATTTAGCGGCGTTTTTTTTTTCAGGTTACTTAAATTGTGAAAATGTGTCCAATAAATAACACATTTAGTTTTTTAATAGTATTTGGAGTAGGATTTAAAGCTTAGCAGGTGTAGGTTAGTACCTACTATCTTACTAAACCCCCTATTCATAAAAACTTCAACAGCTCTTCAACAACACGTAAACTTTTGTATCACTTTGTCTCTTTTATTCCTGTTGCTGCCACCATTTGCGAGTAACTGACTTATCACGTCAATTGCTTAAACTATGCTTTAGCGTTGCGTTCGTTTTTATGAATAATGGGGTAAGACTACTCGTAAATCTCGCCGCCGAAGATACATACTTTGAAAAAAATGTTGACACCGGTGGTATTCCCACACATTATTGTGTTTCTGTACCGTATATTCATTCATGAGTGTTTAGGTAAATTTCAAATATTAAAAAGTTTCTTCTGGTTACAAAATGGTAAAATTCTTAAATCCTGGTTTTCACCCAAAGCAAAGATTCCCTACACACAGACACTAATAGAATTAACCGGTGGGAAGTTAGTTACGAGTTAAACGGGGTTCAAAGGCAACAGTTGAAACTCGACACATGTTCATTTTGACTCCCTGCTTTAGTCACTAGCTGGCAATCACAGCGCTTAAGCTCAATCGTTGCTTAGTTAGTTTTTATCAGACTGTTTTAGTGTAGAGACAGATTGTAAAGCTCCAAGCAAGTTTTAAATCTCGTTGAAATCGGGTGGCACCCGGTTAAGGTTGCAAAGTTTGGTACATACAATTATTTAGCAATAATGATACAATGAAATGAAATGTATGGTGTATTAAGGAAAGAAATGCAATTTTCACATAACATTAATTGGCCTTGGCCCACTCAAACCCTATATGTGTGAACATCTTTATTTGTTGAACCTTAAAAGATAGCTAACCTGCAATTTAATCTTGTCTTTACCAAAGATTAACGATTTATGTACGATCAGGTAAATAAATTAGTAATGTTTCACATAACTCAATTTTATCCACCATGAATCACTAACTTTTTTCAAAAGTATGGCCAGTCAAATCGGTAAACGTGAAGTTTTGAACCATATGTCAGGTATTTTAGACAAGCACATTCATAAAATGACGGCATATCGTGATCTGCCCATAGATCATGATCGCCCAAATCAACCTGATGGTATTTATATGACATGCCATCCATTCATTCGAATAGGTATTCTAGTATATTTTAAGAAAGGCCTTCGATTAATAATGGCAAGTGGTTTTCCTTATCTTGCAATGGAAGTTTTAAGTGTTCTCGTATAAAAGTGCTGGATGTGTCGTAAAGTGCAGGACTAACGCAGTGACGGGGTTATTACGGGAAGACTCTTAAGTTTTATATCTTTTGAGTGCTGATTATATTCACAAAAACTTAATTAGTTCTTAAGTTAAGTTTAATGCCTTGTAAAGCTCTACATAATGAGTATTATTTTATTTTTGAAAACGATGGAGATGAATTTGAAGACTGCCTTATTAAAAAACCTTCTCAAACATATCGCCAACAGCATCTCTGTCTCGCCTTTTGTACATTTGTGCTAAATAAATCACCTCATGCTTAATGCAAAAAACTTCATGCTTTTGTGAAATTAATGAATAACATTGCACATCGATAAAATCATGTTTGTACTGTGCGGGGATCGAAACTGCGATCTTTGGTGTAATAGTCAACTTTTTAACCATTACACCGACCGGTCGGTCAAAAAGCCAGCCAGTCTTGAACCCAGGACTACCTGGATTCAGAGCCAGAGTGTTAAATGAATATTATATTTCTTTCACACAGAATAAGACGCCAAGTTTATGACCGTCAAATATTTTCCAGCTTAACGTTGTTTGCCGCGGTTTAAGTAAACTACGTAGTTAATTTTCCCAGATCAAATTAAAATTTGTAAAGCTCCTTCTTAGGTATGAAACACACAAGAACTATGATCTTAGATCAAGTACCCATGTTTGATACCTAAGACCCTTCCTGGGAAGCGGAATCCCCCCCCATCACAACGAAAATTTTTCGTGGGAGCTTCAATGAATTGTAGCATTAACATTTTACTGGTTGAGGTATATTTGCCTAGTAGCTTGGCTCTTACTATTTTTTTAATTATTTAAAAGTAACTCTACGTAAAAAAATAAAACTGAAAATGCAGGAAATGATATTCTTTAATGAAAAAAAATTTGACGACAGCAAACCACTGTGCCTATCCAAACCAAACTACCCTGTTTAGTATATTATATTGAGCGTATGTTATTTTGCAGTCGTAGCATTTTATAACTTAACTTGTCTGTATTTTCAAATTGCATTACTTCAAGACATTGCTGAATAACAATGCGCAAGACGGTACGTGTACGTGTTTAAGACTTGAAAAGGAGACACGAAAAGTTTAAAGTTTAACAAAAGAAAACACTATCTAGTAAATTATCCGAACAATATTTGGCGGTTTTCAGCGTCAGTAACGAACTTCGCTATTCGTCGCACGGGCTGCCTTTCCGGACGACTTGCACTGTAGTTAGTATTGATGCGGTACTTGTTTCACGATGTTTCACTATATTGTGTGTTATTTTATTAATAAGTATCTACTTTTTACTTTGTATCTTGCAATTCTACCAAGAACCGTTTAGCCCCAAACTAAGAAAAAGCTCACCAAAAGTCGCCAGATCGGTGCCTAGTCAAAAGATTTTGAATAAAATTTCAATTAAAATGCATTTAAAATGTCGCTGGACAACGTCTTGCTTATGCCTAGTTTTACTTTTAGGGGGTGACTGCATCAAATCTATCACTTTTCTATAATTAGACATTAATTTTCAGAAAGATTTCTCTAGGTAGAGAACCAGGGAAAAAAACAGATGTGGTTGGTGCAAGATAGTCAGTGCATAGTGAAAAATATTTTTTCGAAATACACATCTTACATTCCTACTGTGAAAAAATGATTATATTGATATTAAACAAACAAAATTAAAATTTATATCATTAAGTATGAGTAGTAGAAGATTGGGTCAATACGGGATTTGGAAATAGGCAGGGATTTGGATAGTTTCATGTATGAGGGTGAGAAGTTACATAAGCGAATGGATTAGACAGTGAAGGATAATAGTATAATAGTAAACTAACAGAACGGTCCAGTGCTACCCTTTAGCACTAAACCACCTTCTAGGTTTTAGCCTTACGTTGTATGTTTACATTGACGTACCTTTCCGAGATTAATCTAATCCTGAACAAACCCCACTTAGCCAATATCAATTAATAATTAAATAACCTTTGTATAACATTTGGGTAGATTAAACAGAAAGGAAACAGATTAAGTTTATTCAATTGGTGTTGTTCAACGGGTGTTCCTAACTTTTAATCTAAAGCTAAGAACATGACTATTAATAGGTAGTTGAGTAAATCAAATTGTTTCTGGTTAGTTGTATTTATAGACAGATGCATTACAGACGCATTCACATTTAAGCGATTTGTGTCGCGAACATGTCGCTACTAAGATAGATCACTTAAATCTAATCATCTTTACCTACTCGAATAGTAACATCACTGAAACCTTACCGTAGCGTAATCTTTCAGTTACGCTGAGCTTGGGAAGGAAAAAAAATGTTATTATTAGTAATTGCTGTCTGGTGGATATTATTGTTTTTTTTTGTATTTCCTTTTTTTTCTCTCACAATATTGTTTTGTGTCTGTATGTTGCGATGTTCAGAATCAATAAATGTTTCTTTTTCTTTCTTGTAACAGCCATAAGACATTTATTGTTGAACTTAAGTGAATGTTCTTGGTAATGCTGTTTGCTACCCGCTGCTACGTCAACTTGCGTATCAGCTCATTCTTGGGCTGCAGTAAGTGGATTTAGTTTCACTAGGAATCCCCTTGAATGATTGATATGATCATGTAGCAACTCCATGAATACTGAAGAAGCCTCACACTTTCTGATAAGGTCCTTTATATTAATCAGTTTTGTCCATAATTGATGTGAAAAAATAAATGTTTGCGACAGCTTCACATCTATATGTATAAAGACGTGCTCTGCTTAGACGAGCTTAAAAAACCTCGTTTTAAGATGTTCCAAATACTCTCAAGTTAACAAAACTAAAGTAACCCCCGAGTATCTCCTCCACACTTAATTCTTTCCATCCATTCCGGTAGATTGAAACATAGTTAAAAGCAAATGAAATTACAGCTTTCAAGATTAAGTGCACCATTTGCCTCATCCGCGTCTTTCCCAACTCTACCCCGTATAAGTCTTCCGCAATATAAATTAGCCACTCAAATGTCACTGGTAACTTGAGCTACCAATGCCAATGTCGTCTCGACTGTCACTGGTAGCTTTAGCTACCAGTTTTTGAGGCACTTGAGAGGTGACTCATTTTCCGTTCAGAATCGATTTTGCTGTTACTATTTCAATTGAATATTTTTCTACAATTTGTCTATGATATTTGTATCGACCTGGCAACAACGGACCGTCCCTACGAGACGTCAAAGTAAGAAAAATAAAAAGTCAAAAGTTCATGTTGAGGTTATGTTATGATAATAAGTGCATGCTATAAGTTTAAAATAAACTTGTAAATAGATTATTACATATTACACACTGTTGTATATTTCAAAATAATTAATAATTTGTGTATTAGACAGATGCAGTGAAAACAGGTTACAGATTTGATTTTTAAATACTAAAAAAAATAGTTAAGTGAAAGTCGAAAAAAGTGATTTTTTTTCGCCATTTTTTAAATTCAACCAATTAATATTAATTTGCTTAAAATAAAAACACGTTAGTCTGTATTCAGTATGAACGCTTATTTAATGAGCTTTTCGTCTGTGTGTTTATCATTTTGCGATCCTATTCGGAAAATTAGCAAATAATTCTCGGAAAATTCGCATAAATTCGCAACAGAAAAAATCAATATGGCGTAAACGATGTGACAGGTGAGAAGACATTAGGTATTTAGCTGTGACGATAGAGTGGTTAGTGATGTAACGGTCGAGAGTTTTGTTCAGGTTTAGTTAGAAAACCGGTTAGATCGGAAACGTTTAAAGCTAGCAAATTAGATTCCAAACCGAACCTTAAAGACCCCAGCGAACCAGCAGTTTAAATGTTTAATGAATTGATAAACAAACAACTTTTACGAATCCAATGTACAATGTGATCCTATGGTATTGGGGTCTATCAACGAATCGCATTGTGTTTTCAGGGGGAAATTTTAAATGTACGCAGGTTTTTACATAATTTTGATTCATTATTACACAAGACCTATTATTCAATCTAGGCACAGATATATTCATAACCTTTATATTACGTTTCCTTTAGTATTTTTATGAAAAACCGGTTCAGGAAGACGTCAACCGATGCAACTGGGTTAAAACCGGTTTGAAAAGTGGAGTCATTAAATCACTAGTAAATTGTATTATCTAGTTAAACCCAAACGTTGTTATATTATTATCCGGAGCAAAACTCCAGCCGCTTTGTAGCAAATAAACTTGCCTTCATTCATCGTGATTCAATAGACTTTTGAAATATCGCCTTTTGAGAGAAATTGAGGACAAGTTCTGTTTGTTTGAGATAATTCGAGAGTTGGTGTTCAATAAATAAGACAGTTACGAATAATAACAAATTGATAGAACTTAGTTGGCGATGTCGACTTATTTGTCGGGCTACGGTTATAAGAAAAATATATATTTGTATACACGAGATTCATTTTCAATCAGTAGTAAGGTTTGATTGCATTTTCCAAACATAGAACGGTAACTAGTAGAAAGTAATGTTAGCCTTTTTCAGAGTTCTTATCACCTTGTAGAAATGCACAAGAGGTTTTTGTAAAACTACAGACATACTACATACAGACATACTACATAAGTCGGCGAAATGAGTTTATTTTATTTATTCTTATAGCATGCTTATTTCTGAATCATCTGAGTAGCGAATAGAAGTATAACCACGTCAGCTGTTCTTAATACTCAATCTTCAATGATATTTTCGTACTCGAAGAGGATTGATTGCTATTTATATATTAAACAGTTTATTAAATATTGTTTCAAGTAACTTTTTATTATACATTTTGTCAAACTTCATGTTCATGTGTCTTGTTCTTCATATTGGACAGGTCTTTGATAAAGTTTTTTTAATAGCTTTAAAGCAAAGTTTTTCCTCTCACACTTAACTTAAAACACTAGTCACTGCTAGCAGTAAAACTCAAAGTTAACTAAACAAGCATTAACAATACTTCAGGTAGATCTTGAGTGTTCTCGAAGTTTCTAGAATATTAACATTTGTTAGGCACTGTTTAAAATATGGCTGTGGGGAACGAAGTCTCTAAAGTTGGGAATTTTCTTGTATTTTAAACTTTGTGCGACCATTGCCAAGAGGGTGCTGGTTGGTTTATTTGATTTATTGATGGTGCTATTCAAGACTGTTTGGTATTTAATAACCTATACTATGTAATTTAGGTGGCCCTATGGCTAAACGCGGTATTATCTGGACAACCTTTTGGTAGAGAAACAAGAGAAAAAACAGAGGTGATGGGACAAGTTTTCGTTATAACAGAGTACATCATCATATAATGACTATAGGTCGGACTAAGAACTCATTTCTTGTATTTATCTGTTGTACTTTACCTAAATCAATATCATTTTTTGGAACCATGAATTTCACAGAAATCAGCTTGCTCATGGAGTCATTGTGATATATTAAGTACACATTTCTTTTAACAATACTTCATCAAACAGTTTCATTCAATTCTACCATGATAAACGTTGACAGCTCCTCCTGACAGTTCAAAGCGATAAACTTGAACGCAGGAAGTGAAGAGCACCTTACTCGTTAGCGCCATCTACTTCCGGCGGAGTGTGCGTTAAACTAGCAATACGACCAAAATGTGTTTTTATTTTTATTAGACCGAATATTTTTCGCTGCTGTCTTTTTTTTGTTGAAATAAACTAGATTGTAAGTACCACTTCTACGATGCACATGTCATGGTAGTGACGTAAGACACGGTGTGTGGCGGAAATCGTGAACGGAAAATTTAGCAGCCCAGTTTTCGCTGAGCTTTGAACCGAACGGGGGTAAGGAAAAAAGAATTCTGCAATGGATACAAAAAATAATAAATTTGTATATAAAAGTTAACGTAGTGTTGATGAGCTGTTTAAGTTTTTATGAATAGGGGGTAAGAATTTAAAAATAAATATTATTGGACAGTAAAACGAAGAAACAAGGTTAGCGTAACAATTTCAGCTTCATGACTTTATTTTAAATGAACTGCCAAATCCTAGAAAAAAATTGACGCTCCAATTGTTGTCAAGCCCGCTGCGATTTATTGCATACTAGTGCATCCTACTCATTGAGATCATCTTTAGTATGATAATCATCATAGGTAGTATGAATTTTCTTTACTCTGTGGCATTAAGTTACATGGTATGGAATGGGCCATACCATATAACTTAAGGGTATACGATAGGATAATGAAAATTCAAAACGTTTTTATTCTGTAGTATAGTGGCACAGCCAAGGAAACGCACGCCAAGGTGTAAAGTAGCGCAATTAAAGCAGCAGAGCGACAGAAGTCGACGCCGGATGTCCGGTCGCACCAGCTTTTGACATCTCACGCTCACCTTTCAGAGCCTGTGCACACTTCCGACTAAGCACCCTTTTGAGTTTTTTGCAGGTACTCAAATGGTGAGCTTGCTCGAGCTATTTTTTAACTTCTTTTACTGATAATTATAGACTCCGACATCCAACATTTCCAAATCTTGTAAATTATTGGTCTGATTTTGATCTAGCTTTTGAAAAATCAGCACATTGTGAACAAATTAGGTATTTGTGCATTCAGAAAAGATCTGTAGTGGTGTTAGTCATTAATTCATGAAATTAATCGTTAAACATGACAATTTGAGTCATGTGGTTTATCGTCGGACAAATCCTGAGAATCTTATGTTGAGAAATTGCAGCCACGTGAATAACCAAAAAAAAACTTGACGATTTGGACTTCGGACGCTAGCGGGTGCGTATTGTTTGATATAACTTCATTTGATATATTTTCATTTCAATAACGTTCATGAGATATAATAAACGTTTGGTATAACAACTCTTCGAATAATTTTGTTCAACATAACGTTCATTTCATATAATGCATCAAATGATATAACGTCATTTAAGATAACAATCAGTACGCCTAACAACATTTGATATAAACCTTACTTAGTATAAAGCACATTTGATGTAATTTTGTTTAATCTAAATTGCATTGCATATAACCTTCATATGAAATAAATGTTATTTGTTATAAAAGCTAATTGGTATACTTGTCTGCCCTATACTCGAGTCGGGGCGAAACCGACACGGATAGACTAGGTTAGAAGGTTTAAGGCGGGAGCGAAGCGTAGCGAAGCTCCCGCCTTAAACCTTCGTGGTTATTTTTTTTTTTAAACCCTAAAAACGACTTGCTTGATTTGCTTGCTGTTTGCATGATGCACGTTGCTTGCATGCTGCATATCTGATGGCATACTGCATGCCTGCTAGGAAAATTAAATGAAATACAGAAATCAGGAATAGAAAGTATTTAATTAATTCATCAAATATCTTTCACATTTAGTATCTTAGCATACAGGTGAATTTGAGAAAACGCCATCGTATTATAGTTTTTTCAAATTTAAATTCGAAGCTATTGCTCGCAAAAGCTCACATTCCGTTTATTATATCAAACGTTTATTATATCAAACGTTCATTATATCAAACGTTAATTATATCAAACGTTTATTATATCAAACGTTTATTATATCAAACAATTTTATATCAGTTGTCCGTTATACGTTTCAAAATTATTTCATTTGAAATTATCATTCGTTCATTATACGGAATGAATAATTATATCAAACGTTGGTATATCATACGACTGTATATGTTCTGAGTGATATACGATTTGTTGTTATATCATACATTACACACCCGGACGCTAGCAGGGCCGTGAAATGGCAATACTGCGAGACTAACAAAATATGATGTCGCTCCACTTCTCGCGCCAACACCATACGGAACGCATTAGTACGTGACGTAATTTTGACACCGCATCTTAGCCAGTCTGGTTCTTATTCGAGAAGTTATTTGGATAAATAGCGAACAAAAACGAAAACAAAAAAAATATGTTTTTTCCCCTTGTGGCATTTCTGGATCGGTAGTGCCTCCTGCCGGGTTAATTAATTTGATTTACATTTTGACAATTTGAAGGTTCGAAACAACAAGTCTTGTTAGTTTGACCATTTTAAAAAAAAATAAACTGAAGAAGTCACTACGGCAAATTTTGGTATACTGCTGGAAACTTTAAAATTAAACCTAGACTTATTTTTCCATTGATATTGAATAGTTCGACCGCTAGCAGCACTTTTTGTGGCGTAACAAATATAATGTTAAAAGTTAAAGCCTTAAAATTTGATTAAACAGTGATCGTCTCTTTTCAGACCTAAAATAATCAATTGGTCCAGTGAAAATTGGACAACCTTTGACATAGGTCAAGAGAACTAATTAAATTATGTGCCTACGTGAATTCAGTAAAAGGTTTTAACCCTTACAATACCGATAAGTTATTGAAATGCCTACAACATGTAAACTTCACGAGAAATCAATAGTCAATAGATGTCACACCGCTTTCAAAATCAGACCCTATTCGCCCAACACTATCATTGTTCAATATCAGAAATTTTGTAAGCACAGATACGTATTCAGGTAGACAGTTATAACATAAACAAGATAATAGTCAAAAGCATTTCTCAACTAGGATATTACCTTTTTGTGCTAACACAAATGAGTACATATTAAGTGTTCACAAACTGCTCATATTCCAAGTAAATCGTAACAAAACCAATTGAAGTTCCGATATTTGAAATGTATGGTTAACTTTCAAGCTGTGGTTTTTCACGGTTACGCTAACGCACTACTAACTGACTAGCTCATTGCATGATTGCGATTGCTTGAAACTTTTGAAACTATTGTTTGGTTCGGTCGATTTTGAATCTGAGACATGAATGTGATAATGTGATGTCCTCTATCCTATTTGTTGTGCCCGAGAGGGTCTGTAATGAACATACCAAGTTTGTAACATCTACCACTACATTATGGAATGCAAATAAATGATTGAGTATTGAGTATTGAATATTATTATATTAATGTTTATACATACCTTATTATACCTTAAAAATGTACTGCTCTATCTCTTTTAAAACAGCGGTAATGGGACAGCAAATTATGACTTCTACTATGTTTCTTCCCTTCCTCAAGTTGGCGGTAACTTTAATTACCAGCAGCCTAAAAATGCCGTCACCGCAGTAGCTTGCTTGGTATCTTAATGCAACTCCCAAAATTATGCTTATTACGATGTTTGATTTCAATAACCAGGAACGAACAAACTTGATAGAAACAAACGCTCTTGTTACAACGCTAAAGCGTTGTTTAAGCCATTGAGGTATTTTGTGGCTTTCTTCATAGGCCTCTCCCATCACACGCCACTGAACTCGATCTACGGCTGCTCGCATCCAGCTCCTGCCAGCCATCCTGCGCAAATTATCACTCCACCTTGCCTGAGGACGTCCTACACTACGCTTGCCAAGACGCGGTCTCCACTCAAGAACACGTTTAGTCCGACGGTTGTCGGTTCTACGGATGATGGGAGAGGCCTATGTCCAGCAGTGTACTGCAACAGGCTGATGATGATGATGTGGCTTTCTTGCAAATGGCGGCAGCAACAAGAATGACAGTGCCGAAGCGATACAAAAGTCAAAGTGTTGTTGAAGAACTGTTTGAGTTTTTATGAATAAGGGGTTAGCCCTTAGTCCGTCCCTCCTTAACACTGCCCTTCACCAAGCCCGGAGTATAGCAGCTTAAATCGAATTTCACATCGAAATTGTAATTCATTTTCTCGATAACAGAATAAAAGGATATTTATGTAGCACCGTCTAAGCATAGTAACTTTAGCCTTTGGATCATATTTCAAAACGTAACAAGATTTAGCTTCTGTGAAATTATTATTGATATTAAATTCTGTAATCACATTTGCTTGGTGAAATCGAGGTGCAATTCATAGGTGATTGATGTGTCGAAATTGGTAAATTTGGGTATGCCTTTGGAGTTCAAAGCTTTCTACTCCTATGTGTTTTCATTAAGCGCTCAAAAATGTGAAGGCCTGAATGATGAATTACTTTCTTACTGAAGCTTGTAATAACAAATCATTTAATTCATCATTATGTGGCTTCAAGAGCTTTAATATTAATTGCTCGTTTTTTCGTAGACATGAAAAGTTTAAAACCAACGAGAATCACTTCAGTTTAAAACCGTGACCACTTCAGTTAAAAATAGTAAGTTTTCACTTTGAAACGTATTTTACGTCTAGATTCTGTTACAGAATTCGTTCAAACAGATATTTCAATTCGACATTCACAAAGGAAGAGATTTTTTGCTAAAAATAGAGAAAACAACGGTTTTTTACAAACGTCAGTCCCTTTTCCGCACATTTCACACCAAAAGCGCAATGGAGCATACTCTGGTCTGTAGCCGGGAAATTTCATAAGTGTAATAAAATAATCCTTTTCCCAGGCACAGGCCTATTCTATAAACTTTGTGTTGGAGCATTAATGTTGAAATAAAACTTACTCCAGAGGTGCCCGGGGCGCAGTTGTAACAGTGATCGGTGGCGATCGCTGTTGTAAAGCAACACACGCCGGGTCGGAAATGGGATGGGTGACCACCCCGATCGAAATTTAGTGATGTGTTGTTAAAGAACTGTTTAAGTTTTTATGAGTTAGGTTGAAGAGTTAGTTTTTATGATTAGTAAGTATCTGCCTACGTAATGAAAATCCCTCGGTGTTAGAAACTACAAAATCACCTTACCACCTTAAAACTAGTAATATCATTTGCATTTTTTTATTAATGGCTTTATTAGTGTTTTATTAAGTACTTCAGTGACCACATTTGACCAGGGTTATGGTACTAAGTTGTCACCGCTGTCTATGTTGAGTGGTATATTTGACATCTAAAAATAACTTCAGTGAAATACTTGTCACTATCTTTCTTTCGGCTTTATGAAAATTTGTCTTAATAATATTGGAACAAATACGGTTGTGTTCTTCAAAAATACCTGATTTCAAGATAAGGCCATTTTTTTGTTTTGTTTAGCGTGGATTTATTTTATAAATTAGACATTTTAATAGTGACCATTTCAGAATAGGGACGCACGGCCTTTATCTCATTTACGAGGCTCCACAGTGGAAAATATCAAAGACCAGTATTTTATTTGTGAAAATTGCAGGCGTTTCTGCCTTTCCTTGGTTCAGCGTATTCTGGGAATCGAATTTGGCTGATTCATTCATTCATTATTGTTCATGAAATTCAAATTGTTGGTTTGTGAAATTTGGCTATTTTATTTGATAATGTCTGTTATTGCGACAAATCGCAAACTGGAAAATTTCTTTGGCAAATTTAAAGCGAAAAGCTGCAAATCGTTGTGATAAATTATGGCAGAAAGCCCATAATTGGCTCTGAAATCGCGAAGTTATCAACCACACAGTATTCTAGAAATTTCAACATTATCATCCGTTATCAACCTTCCTTTCTATCAGATTCCTGGACTAGGTGGTTGCAGGTTGCATACATTATCATAGTTCTTGTAAAAAAAAGGTGTTCAAAATCACCTCCTTAACGCTGATTGTCATTACTCCGTAGCCTTAAACGTTAGCCATAACATAACTTTTTAGCTATTCAATCTTCCACGTATACATATTTTACATCCTCTGAAATCGTAATTGATGAAAGATTTAAATTAATTGATTGATAAATTGTCATAGTCATAGAACTTTATTGCTTTATTGATTGATCTTATTTTTCTTAAATTGAGATACAGAGAGCGCGTGTCTGTTATTGCATTGAAATTGTATTTTTTGAATTCGTTTTTGTCTGCTCGTATGTTTCGGTATCACTTGTAAAATGCTTAACAGATTTTCATGAAATTTAATTTACAGTTACATTAACTGTAAAAACTGGGAAGTCTCTGTTGTATCTTTTCAGATTAAATTAGATCGGTATCCAGCTTTAAAACTAGTCATGCAATATAAGTCTAAATTCTTGTGTCTCATTACTGGCCTGTAGATAAAAACTAATTCAACCTTAAATTATTGGGAGGAAAAGTCAAGAGTGTAGCTGAAATGAAATATTTAGCACATAATAAATATCAAGAAGTATTTACCAAGTTGAGTTTGAATAAATACGAGCATATCGCGTCCAACTCACCAGATTACGCAGAGTTTGAGAGTAACTTAGCAGGGTTGTCACTTGAGGGGATCTACTTGAGTGCTTCCACTTAAGTACGATTTTTACCTGCTGGCTGTTGACGACTAACGAAAAGGTTGGTCACTGCTGAATCGAGAACATTATAGTCCGTTCGCGTTAAGGATGCAGTGATTTTATTCATGTCCTTCGACCATAACAAGGACATAACAGGACAAGAATAAAATCACACCCCATAACCAAACAAATCGTTCCTTAATTCTTTCAAACGCAACGGCTTGTGCCTGAGTTTTTTTTTTGGAATTGAATTTAAAAAATTACTGCATTCTTAACGCGAACATACTATAATGGAGTACTTTACTTCGTGCGAAAGCGTCGAGGTGGAACTCAGGTGGTCCCGCGTTCAACTCATGGTGCTCATGTTTCAGATCCCATGAACGTCACATTTCGTTCAACAAGTTATATTAATACTTCATGTTTCCGTTTCACTCTATTGAGTAAAACAGAAACATGAAACTGCATTAAAAAAACCAAAATCACTACAGGATATGCATTTTACTACAAGCGGCCGTCCGCGCCCCGTTACTCGTCAGGAGTTGAATTTCTAAAAATCCTTTCTTATTGGTCATTAACATCTTAACAGGAACTCTTGTACCAAATTTCAAGTTTCTAGGTTAAATTGTTGTGTCTGTGTTAGGCTGTGCATTAATATGTAAGCCTGTCAGTTTTGCCTGTTATTCTTGACTTCTGGCAAATCCTGCTGCTAAAATAATTTCCATATAAGGTTTTCGACGTGTAATAATTTCACTTCTGAATTGCTCTTGGCTAGCCATTTTGGTGGTGACAGCATTTAGGCACAAAACAAATTGTAAACACTAACAAACTATTCTTTGACGTCTGGTTTACGTCTTGGCAAGACAGAACGAGTGTCCGCGGGATTATGCTACTAGTAATAACACACCGCAACGATGTAGCCAAGACGAGAGACGTGACCGCCAATCGTTGACCACCTGCTAGATGTCAAACTGGATTAGCTTGAACAGCTGTAAATAATGACAGCTCGTTAACAGTAGATAAACAACTGTTTAACTTTAATTAAAAATATACATACGCTCACAACCAATGATGTTATAATAAAAATACGTAGATAGGTTACTTGTGTTAGAAAAGTGGCACCCGAAATCATAACTTTGAACACCTGAGCAAAGCATTGAAAGTTTGAGACAACACTGCGTAACATGTATCTGCCTCGTTTACTCTCTAGTAAATAATGATACTATCTTGTACAAACGGTCAAATTATAAGTAGGAACGTACGCCAGGGGACAATTTTTGACTTCTTTTTAGTACTGACATGACCTATCTAGCTCAATTTTTTTCTGGCGAATCCAAATCCAATGTGGTAAGGGTATTTATGTAAGTATATTTGGGAATTTATCAACCAATTTTTTTTATCATTGGAATTAGCCACAAGTTCGACAAAAAGTGGCTGTTCAGTCCAGATTTGACTACTTAATACCATGTCAAAATATAAAAATTAAATGGTCAAGCAATGTTGCGAAAGTCAAATAATGTCCATGGTCAGAAAAAGCAAATCAATGTCTATACAAATAGAAGCAAAATTAGAGTGTGTTTCCACTAACGCGTTCACACAGCGTGCAACCCAACGCAGCGTTTAATGACGCGTAGAAATCGCTAGGAGTCTTAAGAACTCTGTCCAAATGGACTGAATTGCTATCATCTACCCCATTTCACACATCCAACAATTAACTATTGAGAAGGTTTCCTCAAGGTATTTTCCTTAACTGAAGCCTAAAAACATTATCAAAAGTGTTCTCTATTCGGCAGCCCTACCCAACCGAATTTATTTACAATTTTCCTTATGAAATACTTTGAACCGTTCCTCGGGAATTTATTGGAGGACTTCCCAAAAGTAATTCAGAGTTTCAACATCTCAGGGAGTCTAGTCGGCTGAATGGGGACGTTTTGATAAAATTTCACACATTTTTAACTCGGTAAGTGAGTTTTTTGGCCCTCAAAACGCGTAATGTGGGAGAAGTTTTCGGGATGAAAGATCTTTGGAGAACTTTTGGGGCTTTTGTTTGGGGGAAATGTTTATTTTTCTTGTATTTCAAGTTTTGAGTATGATTACCGTATATAAGTACTTTGATTTAAAGAAATACAGCGACACAACTTCTTGAAGGTGTTTGTTAGCTACGTTGCTACGTAAAGGGCGTAGCAACGTACGTAACTTTATTCAAGTTATATAGATATGTAGAGATCGTCTAAGCTGGAATGACGCGCCCCTCCAATGCATCTACGCATACAAGCAAGCCCTTTTTTTGGGCAGATGTGGTGGAGGCGCGCGTCATTTCAGCTTAGATGACCTCTTCTTTGTCAAGATGTGTCTGGTTACCATGAGCAAATATTTCTTATTGTGTTTTAATCTCATTTGCGTTACTGTTCAATAATTTGAAATAATCAAGTTCATATATCAAGTTTTTAGTTTACAATACAATGCAGCACCAACTACACAATACTCTAGACCAGTCTTAAAACTTTGCAGACCTAATCACTGATTTAATGAGGAGAAAAAAAAACAGAACATACGTAACTGAACACTAAAACCCTTTCCAATAGCAGATGTCAACATCCCTATTAAAACACTAACCCACCATAAGATTCCCTTTATTCATATCTCGTCGTCCATAACCCTTATCTACCAGTAAAGTTTCAAACTAAGTGGACGAAACGGTGCCCATAAAGAGTTCCGGATTCCTCCCCTGGCCCCCTAATAACTGCTTTACGGCCGGTACATGATTTGAATGAATTTAGAAAAGGAAACTATCCGATTTATCGCTTTATGGTTCTAAGTATGCCTGATGTATTCTAAGAAGCTGAAATGTGTCTTCAGAGTTAAATGTTTCGAGGTCATTTTTGGGATTTGTTGGAGTGCAATTTTAATTTTGTCTTAATCTTAAACGGAATCTCTTAGCAGGTATTTAAATCTTAGGATTATTTCCACAGCCGAGGCTAAGATGAACTTCTGTTAACACAGAATCTACTGCAGCTCTCATTTGCATTTTTACAGGAATCTTAATTAAATAAATACTTGGAAATTAATCTATACAGCGCCATCTAGCTCTTAACTAAGCAAAATTTGCACTTGGGTAACTAGACAATGGATTAACAAACACCTTAAAACCTTTCTCTTGTTAACACTAAGGTCAATCTTTAACTTCTTTTTCAGCTATTTTCAACCCTGTTTACACCCAATGTTCCATCAAAACAATACAAACATACAAGTCCATGCACACGAGTGTCTGTGGTACTGTGCGGGGATCGAATCAACATCCACTGTTATAGTAGCCTAATCCTTACCTGTTACAAGAAAGTGATTGTCATCGTCGGGATACAATGGCTTTATCTCCTTCTGATTTTTTTTGATGAACGCCCTACAAAACTGTAAAAATATATCTTCTCAATTCGGCTTAATAATGTTTTGTGGTATGTTGTTCTTGTACTAATTATTATTGATTTTATATCAAACTTACATACTTAGTTTGAGATAAATAATAATAATGAAAACTCAAACCAACGAATTTTTCTTAAAAAGTGAATACAGTTTATAATTTTGATTCCAAAATTGCTCCTTTTTCGACAATAATTTCCATATTCTACATGATTATTTGAGGACCGACATTATTTTCTTTATACCTTCGTAGTTCAAATGCACATAATTATATCTGTCTTTTCCGTATTTGTATAAACTATTATTTTATTGCCCCTTAGCCTACAAAATGTAACACATACCTGCAATCCTACATTGTTTACTTGTCTATTTTTCCGGCTAACCTAAATCAATGACTCATGTCGACTTGGGCAGTTTGGGCCATCGGGATAGTCCCTAACCGTAGATTTTTACTGTTACAACCATGCATAGTGTATTTTTATGGATATATTAGCTTTATCCGGGTTCAACCGGATATTATAGCCGGGTCCCGGTGAAAAGTTTTCGCTCCATTTGTTGAAGCTAGGAGTTAAAATTTGCCTGTTTAGCGAGCGATGCGATAGCTACAGACTGTAGAATTTGTGAATAAATCCAAAATAAACACTGTCAGTATTGAAAATACCGTATTTCTAACATAAACACAGGTAGCATTTAGCTATATAGTATACAACACCATAGTATTTCACTGTATAGTGCCTTATAGTAAAGAAAATGATGACCTGCTAATTTAAAAATCCTTAATTGTAGATTGTGTCTCAATCGATTTGTGTCGCAACTAAAATTATAGGGACTTGAGACCCAAGTCACATTACGAGTATGTATTGAACAGATCATATTCAATAGTTCCCCTCACGAAACAATAAGCAGTGCATTATGAGTGGAGGCGGATTGTGAAGTGTGGCACTAATTCTTTAGTACGAACAAGACCAGTCTGTAAAGATAGATAGATATTCTTCATTGTATGTAAACATTACAGTTGTATCAATTAGAGACACCAATATACAATTTGGAAGAAAGGCATCCTCGTACCAAAAGTGGCCACCCTGAAACAAGTCCAATGGACCTGTTCTTAAGCCAGATGACAGCAACTTGTTTGCGTGCACGTCATGCAGGCGTCATTGTCATGTGCCAGTTTTCGAATTCGTGAACTATAAACATGACGTATCTTCTTCTTTTTGTTTATAACAATGGCTAGAAGTAAGAAAGAGTTCAACGAAAGGTATTTTAAACTGTATCAGTATCAATCCACTAGCATGTTATCTGCTGTAGAGTAACACCTTTATCAGTGGCCGAACAAGTTATAGTCGGTTATCGCCTGTTTTTTACAGATACACAATAAAATCCTGTGGCTTACTAAACTACGGATTCCCGGCGGACAACATTCATTCCGAAACGTGTAAAAGTTACGTTGTAAGCTTTGCTGGAAAAAACTTCGGTTTGGAAGACCGATGCGGGAATGGGAAACATTAAATAGTATTTTAAGACCATTTTTTTGAGGTTTATTGATAATGAAGTGCCGCAGTGGTGACAGGGAATTGGCAACATAGCAACATATGTTGCCGATCCCAACATAGCAACACACACTGGATCGGAATTGGCATAGGTGACCCCGACCGTAATTTAGTTTTGCATTTTCAGGCATTCCCATGCTTCGCAAGGCACGTTAAGCAGTTGGTTCAGGTTGCATCACCAGATATCAGTCGTTAAGCCTAGTCGGAGCCTAGCTAGAGCCTAGCTTAAGGGTGTTTTGATAACATCTGACATTATCCGCCAAAAACCGGCTACTCTGTAAATCATGGGGGAAGCCTATGTTCAGCAGTAGACACCATGTGGTTGCTGATGATGATGATGATGAAATTTTTTTAAAGAAAGAAAGGACTATTTTTTCTTTTGAAGATAGTAATGTATTGTGTTGATTGTTTCAGGTAAATGAAGCTTTGTATACTGTTTGAGTGATAGCGGTTCCGTAAGTACGTGCTTAACTCTTTACAATAATCTAACGATATTCCTTATGTCAGACTGTATAGATATATTTTTTTGTAATTTATTCAACCGTGATAACATCTAAAGAACTCTACTAGCAAGTGAAACGTATTATATGAGATCAATTTTCAAGTTAGGACTTTAAAATGAGAACTTTTAACCGCTGTTTCTAATAATTAATTAAAAAAAAAAAATAAAAAAAAAAATTGAACAACAATACTTATTAATTGTAATTTAAACGAACGAATTTATATCCGCCCACGACTATCCCCCTTTTTCATAAAAACGAACGCAATACTAAAACATATTTCAAGCAATAATTGACGTATTATGTCACTTACTCGCAAATCGCAGCAGCAACAAGAATGAAAGAGACATAGCGATGCAAAAGTTAACATGTTGTTGAAGCGCTGTTTAAGTTTTTATGAATAAGAGGATAAGGGTGCAACGGGTCTCTGACTAGATGTAACTTCTGCCGTCATGATTAAGGGCAATAATACTCGTACTTATACCCACACTCTGAATCCAAATGGGAACCAACGAGGTAAAGACCAAGCCTTCTGCCGCCAACTTCTATGCCACTCATCTACAAGCAAGGAAGTTAATTCTTGTTTCTGACCCATTTTCAGATTTTCAAGATACCTATCATAAACTTTTCTAATGCTGTACATAACTGTTTTTTTAGTAGTTCTCTTGGCAGATTATTAGTTTACTAATTTTCTAGGGGTGCGACTTTAGAACAACATTGCATTTTACATTATACTTTCCGTACTCGGGTTTTCGCCCCATCCTTTAGCTTTTCATATGTTTTTACTCCAAATTTCCCCCTTTGAATAGTGTAACCGAAAGTTTTTGTCGATACTTTTTAGAACAATGATCAGCACACACATTTGATTTCTGTAGGCTATTTAAATGTGACTAAACTGAAGATACTCATGGTTACGGACTCTCAGACAGAGATAACTTTTTTGCCTTTTAAAATACAAAAAAAAGTTTAAACATCAACATTGCCAATGTGAACTTTTATCTACTAATTTCTATAATATTCTATAGAAACTGTTCTGGTTACCTGCAAACTTGATTTTTTGGTGAAGGCTTGATATTTTTTTTATTATTTCCTAGATATTCCTGAGTTTCGTGCTTGTTAAATGGTATGGCATCGACATATTGATCGATAGTCAAATATTATTTATATTGAACTAATCATACATTTGACAGAACGAAGACTGTTGGGATAGCTAAATAGACATACCTAAAAATTGCCACGCCTAGTCGATATAAATAATAGACTTTGCAACATCCCTATTCTAAGATTATTCGTCCGAGATCGGGGCGCGAAAAATGAGCTCCGGTTTAATTTCGCTATTATCCATTGCCGCGTTGTTTCCTGATGTATTTTTTTCATGTTTTTTATGCTTTAGTTGGCTTTTACGTTCGCGGAATCCGCTGTTCATAATTCTTAGGGAAGAGCGAAGATAACTGAGAATTTTCCCTGTGTAAGATAATAGGGTAGAAAAATTATTGCGCTGCGAAAAGAAATAAATGTCAGATATAGCTTGGGTACACAATTTTGCTATATTTCACCGAATAAGGTAGCGTTCAATTATTTTAGAAGTCATTAAATTGTTATAGTTAGTGAGTAGTTAGTGACTTGGTTGACAGTTATTCTGCTTTCTTATTATAATGTAAGAATCTTTATAATTTTTTTTTCAAGTCTTACATTTTACGTTATCAAGGTTCCTAAATAACCTCTCGATCTTGCCGCTTTTGCCGCTGATAGACTATTACAAATCTAAACACCAATCGACAGATGTCCATAGTTTTTCCAACTCTTTCGAATCCATCTTTCTCCCTAACTAACGGCATCGCTAATAGCGGGTTAAATCCGAAACTCTCGTTGGAATTGATCTTTAAAAACTAATAAACCATTAATGTAGTCTTTAACATCAATAATATTGCTCTTCAATGTTGCGAAACAATCAAGACCACTGATTGTTTGAATTTTGGGAAAGGGATATGTCCAGCTGTAAACTAAAAAAGACTGATGAGGGTTTTTTTAAGAATTAATATTATCTTTGGTGCAACAGATTTCAAGGTCGACATGTCATCGACAGATTGACAACACTATATTTTTCCACTTGGCCTCAGACGCTTCAAAAAATTTCACTTCCCAACCTTTCATGTCGGAATGTTTGGACTGTTTTTCCGAGAAGATGTGAAAGTAGGTATCTAATTAAATTGTATTGTGTTGATGCGTGTTAATTAAGCACCTATTATTAAAATTAATTAACGTTATTTACCCTTTGAACGCGTCAAGTTGTTATTTCAAGTCGGCTTTTCATGGAATTCAAGACGTGTTTTAATGATTCGAGTTAATAAATTGACTCGTTAGGAAGTTTGAAGATGAATTTTAATGGGAAAAGGGATAATGCTCAATCATAATAATAATAATAAATGTATTGTAATTATCATCTCCGTTCCTTGGTGCCTAAAGTCAGCATCGTAAAGAATGTGACTTTATTTCTTAAGAATTAAAATTGTATTTTACTGGCTTTTCGGTTCTAGTAACGCTTGATACGATACAATTATTTGGCTAGAATTGCGAATCTTCAATTCTTTCTTGTCCACTCTGTTGCATCATTTTGATACTGACTGTACTTTTAATTTTTTCATCATAAAGTAAAGTAGAGAAAAATTGAAAAAAATATTTTTTTGAATCCATAGGTAATCACTGGTAACACAAACTGATTAAATACTTCGTTTTAAGGCACTGAGGTATGTTGGGAGAGAAAATACGTTCTACAACGAATGGTTTTGTCGATGTCTGGCATATAATACCGTTCTCTATAACCAATTGTAGGAATGTGCTGTTCATGGACAAAGAAGGAAGTATTGAATCCACAACAGCACATTATGCCAAATAAATTGATATTACGTGAAACATCACGTCATATCACGAACCTCCTCGAAGACGTGGAGGTTTCCGCAGGTTACAGGCGGCATGTAGCTTCAAAAATCTTACCTTATCTTATCCTCATCGTATTATTACTTTAATTACTCTTAAGACTAATGTATTACATACGAGAAAGCAATAAGTAAATGAAATGAAAACCTTGAGATCACTATTTACTCGTCTACCTCGCAAGATTTAATTTATGTTTGATTTGAATTGCCTAAGTGCCAAAGAAATTGCTCTAATTATCTCGCAATCAGCCCTTCTCGGCTTACAAAAATCCAGGCAATTTAAACCGGGTAAAAACGAAAATTTGCCCTCAGAAAAAGGTCCCTTAGTCTCCCTAGGGAAATAATAAGAATAAGACAAATCGACGCGGCACAGTGGGTCAGATTTCCACTGCTATTTAGGGGATGAAAAATGGCCTTACGTCTGGATAAACGATGAATTTTTTTTGACGAGCGTATCGTTACATAACGTATGGGTGAGGACGTAACTTTTTTTGGGCTCTGTTCAAGTGTTTTTGTCGGAAAACTTTAGGTTTTTTTATGGACTAAGTCGAGTGAGGGATTTTTTGTGGACATTTTAACGGTAGTACAAGGAGGAGTTACTATTATCTGACATGTAGCGGAATGTTTAGGACAAGTGGTTGAGACGAAAGGGTTGGATTGTTGGTGCAAAACTAAAGCTGAGTTCGTTCTTGGTGCCTGTTGGTACGTTGGTACTTGGTCTCGTTTTATAAACAAGTTTTAACCTTTTTTAGTCTTAGAGCACAATGTATGTTTTTTTTTGGTATTGTTTTTTGAGTTATCTGGAATAGAAACACAAAGTATAAAGGTTCCTTTTACAAAAGCAGCAAGATTTTGACTAATGTTTTGAGTATCCATAAATGATATTTTTTTAATACGAGTATACGCTGCAAACTGATTATTCATTGATGACAGTCTTTAAAGTTTTTGCAACAAAAATAAATCGAAAAAGTATGAAATCTTTGTGTATTTATTTTTTTACTGTCAAGTAAAAACGCACTTAATTTGACGTAAACTGTCACTCCACGTGTTTGAGTGATTTCTTTATTCTGTGCCCAAGCAAAGGGTCTGTTGAATTCATCAGTCTTCTTCAAATATGGTCCCAATGGTGGAAGGTGTTTAACTTCTGCTCAAAATGAAACTAGTACCTTTTGGGATTTGCATGGGGTTCCACGTGGGAAATCAAAGGAGACTTGCACAAGTTTATGGAGTAATAGCGACACTGTTGTGGTTCGAAGAAAAAAAATCGGTTTACTGACGACAGTTGAACGTAAGTGTCATATGCATCGTTTTGTCGTGTGTGCAGCCGGCTCCATCAAATTATATGACGTTGTTACGTCAATAAACTTCAGAATACATAATTTATTAAAGATCTGAAAACCAGAGAAAATAAAATTGGTCATGTTGGCATCAGGCAGGAATCGAACCCACATCTTTCGTAAACCGGGCGACTGCACTAACCACTATGCTACCGAGACCATTAACAGACCGGCCGAATCTTTCTGGTATACCCTATGAGCCAGGGTGATTTCATCAATGTTATAGGCATCCACCTTTAACATAATTTATGTTTCTACAGAAAATAAAATACTACATTAAAAATGACACCTCTCACCTTTTTGTTGATTACAATAGCAATACAAGATTGGCATTTTTCTAAGAAAATACACTTTTTTAATGAGTTAGGAACGTTCTGAAGGTGAACTTAGTTTACGTCCGGTAACTGTTTACTGTTTACGGGTGGTGCCCGTGGCGCAGTTGTGACAGTGATCGGCGACGATCGCTGTTGTAAAGCAGCACACGCCGGGTCGGAAATGGCATGGGTGACCACTCCGACCGAAATTTAGTGATGTGTATTTCGGGCATCTCCGTGCTTCAAAAGGCACGCTAAGCAGTTGGTCCCGGTTGACGTCGCCAGATGTCAGTCGTTAAGCCTAGTCAGAGGCCTTAGGACGGCTTGATAACATCTGACATTAAGGTTGCTCACTAACCTTACACCCCTCCAACAAACCGCACTGAGCCCGCGTGTTGAAGTATGGCTTGTTCCACCTCATAGTTGAGGTGAGGCCCGTGCCCAGCAGTGGGACGTATATGGGCCGTTTATGTATGTTATGTAACTGTTTACTGTTTTAAAAAAGTTATTTTCACAGACACATCAGTATTGTAACAATAGTAGGTACATCAGTATTGTTTCTTACCAGGGTCCCAAGTCTACTAATTTGAGAACGCTGCAATTAAATCGTAATTTAGTCTCAATGGTCTAATTTGACATGTTTTTCATAGAAATGTGTAAAATTAGCCGATTGAGACTCAACTACGATTCAATTGCAGCCATCTAAAATTAGCAGACTTGAGGGCCAGGTATTTTAATCCTGAATTAGATGTATCGGGTCAGTTTAGCTAAACGCAATTCAAAGTAATTTAATAGTCGTAAATTCGGGTTTACGTCTTAGTCTTTTTAGCTTACCCAGGGATCTTTCAATTAGCGATCCCAAGCGAAACTAACTCTTAAAGTATTTAAACTAGATTAGAATTTAGTACGGTTAAACCAACGCGTCCGAAATGGGAGTGCCTATAACATTTGCTTAGGAAGTTAGTATTGTACTAAATTCAAACTTTGTATTCAACAGTTTGATATTAACATTTTGGGTAGTTACTCGTATTTTGCAGCTTATTTTAGAGTTTGTCATTTGTTTGAAATAAAATGTGTATAGTTAATTGTGTTATAAATAGTTTGATAGTTTCTGTATTAACAACTCCTGATTCATTTAAAAAAATGATAATGACGAAAATGATTTAATTTCAAAAATTTAACAATGTCAAGCATTAAAACAAAATATAACGCCCGCCCACACGCGGCGTTTTGAGGCGCCACCTGTCATATACCTATAGTATGTAGCGTGTGGCGGCACAGTATAAACATACAGTAGGTTATCTAAGGCCGCCCGCCGCATTATTAGGCTAGCGTGCACACAGACACGCGGCACAGCCCGTCCCTACTAATGCCGCCACCCTATGCCTCCCTATTTTATGCTAACGTGTGCGTGATATCGCGACACGCACAGACCGAGAGCGGCACGTTTGTATATAGATGTTCTACTCTATGTTTATACTGTGGTGGCGGCCTCCGGTTTCACCGTGTGTGGCGAGTCTTACGAGTATATATAATGAATGAAAACTACAGGAAATATGCCGGTAGCAGCATTTTGTGGCGCGTGGCTTATGGCCCGTGTTTGCGGACGCTTTGTGTTAGCGACATTTTTTATGGACTCGGCGCTCACGTTGAAGCTGGAAGCCGATTCTACGAGCTATAGGAATATGACAGGTGGCTGCGTTTTGTGGCACGTGTTCTACGAGGGGTAACCTAATACTACCTCTATAGGTTCTTTCTTTAAAGAAGATGCATTTTCATCACTTTACACGATCTTGACGATAATGCTTCTTGTTGAATTTCATATACTCGTAGGTCAACGAAAATAATTGATGGCTAAACTAATGAGTTTTTTAATTTCTTTTAAACATTCTAAAAAAATAGTGACATGAAAAACTGACAAACGGACACTAAAGTAAGTCATCTTGATCCTTCTGTTTTTTCCCTCTAAAACAAAAAACCATCGAAGTAATCAAGTTTGTCTGACTCACATGTTTTTTCCAACTAAATCTTTGCCACAATTTCATTATAACAAATAAAAGCATTACCAAACGGCAATATTCACTTCGCGCTAGATTTACTCGCCATTTGGCCGGCAAAGCAGTTTCCTTTTTTATTTCTGTTTTATTCACGAAGAAAAGCCCCTAATGGACGAAGGAAAAACAATAAAACATTCCAGCTAGGCGTGGGTATTTGCAAATTAAATATTACACAAACAATAATAGAAGATTCGGTTAGCAAATTGCAGTGAAAATTTTACTTTTTAATGCTGTTTTTTCGGCTAAGTGGCTCTAAATGGTTTTCAGTTTTATTCAAAAGTTGACTTTTGTTTTTGTTATCTGACTATTTGAATTCATTTAAAAAAAGGATGACTATTGGATTTACTGATTGTGTTATTGTAATTGATTGAAATGTTTGTTAACTTTTTAAAAATTGATCAACTATTTTTTTACTGAGCTAAGAATTTTCAGTCGAAGCAACCTTTTGACGTCGACCTCAGAGTCATTTAATATTATGTACTTACATGCATCATATTTGCAAACAAAAATCGTATGATTATCATGTTGGTTTCATTATGTTGTTGTAAATATTTTTATTGCGATTCCAAAAAGGTATTGTGAAATGGTCTACTTGCATGAGTTAAAGAAAATATTTTGATTTGATTCGTAGGCTCCAAGGAATTGTGATTAAACTTCTTCATTTGATAGATAATGGCTTCCCATTATCTATCATTCATCGAAATAACAGTTGATCTAGAAAATGAATATATTTAAAAAGCTAAAAATAAACTCCAAATCATCATAACATCACATCAGGAGGTGAGACTGACTTGGCTTGATTTCTTTCTATTCGATTAGACTTACGCTCTTTCAGCTTCATTTATTTGAAATAAATCGTTCCAAATCATAATAATAAATATTTAACAGGAACCTTTCGCCGGAAGTGGTGGCAAGAGTAATAGAAAATGCTATAAATCAGGTCCCGTATCATGAATTTTTGCCGCGACTACTTGGCCCATATTTTTTTTGATCGACTTTATGCAAAAAAATACATCAAAATTAATGGTTACCCGAAAAATATCGGGTCACTAAATTTTGTGCCACCTTGTATCACCAAAAATCCATAACCATCCCCTTTCAAACGTTTGTATAAGTACAACTTTCCCAAAAAGCTCATTAGGTGAAGTTTGAGTTCTAAGTGAGTACTCTTGTCAAAGTGGTCGGGCCAGAACCAGTGCAAAAACCGGCAAAACAAACCCCCGAAGCAACTTCCGATAAACTTTGAGCAAGTTTTGCGAACGGTAGGTACTTCAGTACTAACATCATTTGTCAAACGGAGCCTCTTATTTAGATGTACGGTAATACTTAAGCCTAGTTCAATCAGTTAAGACGAAGTGTGGTTGATCCTTGCAGTACTCTACTATGTATAGGCCTCAAATACAATTTTACGGAAGTTTTCTTAGTACATCCCTTTTTTTCGAAACGTGTGCTGCAAAATTGCTATCAGATTGCACCATACAATTATTTCCATATTTATTTTGTTCAAAAAAACTTACGAAATGCGCGACGGCGACGACGGCTGCAGCCTGCTACGTTAATTGTATGAAGATTCCTCTAGTGTTATACATTAATATTATACAAAATCAAAATAAATATTAGCTATAATTGAAATGATGAAGCCACATGTCTTATAAAACTTTAAAAAACCAGTCAAATCGCTAAATGTTGTTATGTCAGTCGAATTTTAGGAGAACATCCAGGAGAACTCCTGCTTACCAATTATGCACGTTGAAATCTCAAGTAAGTAATAGGTACCCAAGGCAAAGTAATATTTAAAAAAATGACTAAAAATACAAACGAATTTGAGAAAAAAGAGTTGAAATTACGTCTTTTACAATCAAGACACTGCCTGGAAAATTAATCCCTGCACTTATCTAATTATGACACTCGACAAGTTTTTTTCAATAAACAGGTGTACCTACACACATAATCTCTCCACTTTATTATTAGGAACGCAAGCATAAGGTCACATGCCTATTAAAACGTCGCATTGTCTGGCATCGCGCCAACCGCCAGCATTCTGTACCAAATTCACTTTAATATACATTATTATTAATTTTACTCACCAACTTCTAGTTCTGGAGACTTGGGGTGAATGGTATAGGGTTATGTTGTGTCTTTAGAGTATTTGAAAAATGATATTGATATTTTATAGGCTATAATGTGAAGCGACATGTGAAGGATCTAGCTCTCTTTTCCAGACAATCTTTTGGTAAAAAACTCAAAAATGCCAGAAACTGTAAAGTCATGCCAATGACACAAATGGAAGATAGAAATTGAGACAGTCTAAAAAGCTACGTTTATTAACGTGAAAATTGCCTGAAACAATGTTTGAATGAAATGGTGCAGGAAGAAAAATGCACATGCACCCTCTTATTCATAAAAACCCAAACAGCACTAAGCAACTCTTTAACTATTGTAAAGTTTTGTCTCTTTCATTCTTATTGCTGTTGACACTTGCAAGTAAGTGACAGGAGGATACCTACTTCAATCGCTGAAGCAAGGCTGCAGCATGGAATTTACTTTTATTGTTAAAGGGAATAGAGTTAGGGCACGCGAAAATATTCAAAAATAGAATACTCGTATTTTTATAGACCCACATCAGGCCCGGCTAGCTATTTAAATAATTTAAAATGTGAATTGGTTCAGCAAGTAGACCTTGACCTCTTAATAAAAATAGAATACTTAGATTCAAAATGTCTATAGTATGTTTGCGTTTAGGTTGCAGTATTTTTCTTATTAAATTCCGCTACACACATCACACCTCAGGTACAGAACCGCTGCGTTTGAAAGAATGTCTTCATTTGGGTACTGTGAACTTGACTCTAATTAGGAACGATTTGTTTGGTTGGTTAGGGGCGTGCTAGGTCGTAGGTCAAGAATGAAATCAGTGCGTTCTCAACGCGAACGGACTATAGCTCTCTGTCTATAAATGATGTACTCAAGCCGTGTTGTGTCTCGCGCCAGATTTTGTCTCTGGATAAATTTGGGTAATGGCGTCGTGAGTACTCTTGGCCTTTGTTGGTTTCAAAATTAGACCCAAATTAGCTGACTAACAGGAAAGACAGTCTTGGATTCATTTCAAAAACGTGCTTTTGCGACGTTAATTTCAAGAGATTTTATTAAATTATGCATATAGGTACAGGGAATTTCTAAAGTGGGCCAAAGGAAAAAAATGGTTTATTCTGAAAGAACTTCACTGTCTCAAATATGACTGTGGTAAGCAAAGGCTCCAGTAACTGGAGCTTTTACCTGTATTTAAGCTGCGTACCGTTACACCGAAACAAAAGCTCGCAGATATACTCGAATTTATACTCACTTTGAGGATTCATACATAAATTGTGTACATTAGTTCTGGGGTGGCATTCCGACGGACACATCACTTAGCATCTCGGTACTTTACGCTTACTTCAATCATCAATTTCTCTTATTTTGTATGTAAAATAATTTTAAAAAAATATTTGGCTTATCAGCTCTATTCTTTGCAAAGAAATAGAATGTTAAAGTGTTAAGTGTGAAACGCACTTCGCACGTGGGGAGTTATCCCCACGTGCGAAGTGCGTTTCGGTGCCCACCGGAATATCATAGTTGAGCGCATTCCTGCACAAGTGAGTGCGCTCATTTTGGTTAGCTATCATCAAGCCTGCGGTTACAGTTTGTTACCTATATTAATTTCATGTTTGCCAACGGTGTTCATATTCTGCATGCCTCTTTGAATTTATAGCGACCTCGAATAGCATGTTTGGCGGTTTTTAAATAAGCAAAATAAAATATTGAAAGCTCGCTTGTCTAATCCTACTTCCTACTAATATTATAAAGGCGAAAGTTTGAATGTCTGTTTGCTCTTTCACGTAAAAACTACTGAATGGATTTTAATGAAACTCTACAATAATGTTGCTTATACATCTGAATAACATATAGGCTACAATTTATAAAGATATTGTGTAAATTGTTGAAAATATCACGTAAAATATGAAAATGTACGCGGCATCACGTGGTATGGCATGACAGTTGATGACAGAGACAGACGGCTGCTGTCATTATTAGCATCACTATGGGTGCGTTCCGAATTAAGACAAAATCGAAAATAGCGCGTATTTAAAAGATATTGCTTTTTGTTTCTCAAGTTAAGTCCACGCGGACGAAGTCGCGGGCGGCCGCTTGTATAACTATATACCGAGTCACTTAAGGCGCTTTCAATTAAGTCCCGAAGCGGTGCGGCAACAGTCGGGCTGTAGAGCGTTCACGGTATCGACGCCGTACTGTTGCCGCACCGTGCTTTTTGTATGAAAATAAAACGGACGTCTGCCGCACGACAAACGCACCGCTTCGGAGCCAGCGGTCCGATAGAAAACGTCTAAATTTCAAATTACCTGACTCTTTTAGATAACGTCCGGACCGGTGTATTATAGACTTTTCATGAACATTTTTCGTAAACTTTCACATGAAAATAAATGCCTTTGAGCTTGAGTTTGAATACATACCTGCCAAAAACATCAGCATTGTATAAATGGGAACTGATATAACTCCACTTGTGCATCCCAGGCGGTGTGAGCGCGTATTTGCAAGATTTAGGATAAGTTAAATTATAGGAAAACAGTTCTAACGCCTTTGAGATATGAAATGGGATGTGTGAATTTATAGTTTGGTAATTTGCGTTTTGGTACAGGTGAAAAGATTTACATTTTTTAAAAAAACATGATGTTATATAAAATGAAATCAACAATGTAAATATACATTTTACTATCATAAAAGAATAAAAAACGGACAAAAAATAAACTAAAAAATAATCCAAAAACTTTTTTTTTGTAATTTAAAATTTACTTCGCTGACAAAGACAAACTCAGAAATCCTAAAAAAAAAGTATTTTAGGTGAATGATAATTACAGATATTAATTGCGGGAGCTATTGTTTATTTTTTAATTTATTATTCCTTTTTTCTGGGTTTCACAAATTCGCTTGGCTAAATCTGGTCATCAATGTTCCGTTCCCTATGATAGTAGCAATCAGTGTGCCTGTGATTACCCTGTTTGTCATTGTAGTGGTAAACCTATGCATATTTATACGCATCTGATACAGGTTTTGAACCCAATACATTCGAAAGCCAACTTTACAACATTAACTTCTTAGAGTGAAAAGTGGTATCTTCGTATATTCACTCAAAGAACAAGAAAAACTTAAGATTGTTTTCAAGTGTTATGGGTAACTTGCCTTAAATATTTCTGAAATAATACTGACTTACAGCTAAAATACACCAGATAGATCGGTTAAGGCAGGGTACGGAGTCAAGCAAGCAAGTTATTTCTATCAGGTATTCCTAAAAAATAAATTTTGCCTAAGAAAGCACGCTCTCTCTTCTAAATTGCTAAAACGTGTGAACAAGTCAGTACGATTATTTTCTAGAGGGTAAACGAGACAGAAACATGTCTCAGACCGACAATACAGTCAATGCTTTGCTCAGGTCTACGCTTTTTTAGCACAAGTAACCTATCCTTCTATTATTATTTTTAAATCATTGGGTATTCCTAAAAATCATTTTTGCCTTAGAAAGCACGCTCTCACTTCTAAATTGCTCCTTCTCATTCTGGCTTCCCGCCAACCTGCAGAAGCACAGATATACGACAAAAGAAATAAAGCCAGCCATTCACGATGCGACATGGGCCATGAATACCCGCATACTGAGCGAGCGAGCGCTTGTTTAGAAATTTAGTTTTAAATTCTATGACATTTTCAACCTTAAATGTTCAACAATTTGCACTTAGCTGCAGCTGAAAAATAAATGTTTGTAGATAACAATATTCGATGCGCGAACCAGATATAAAGTTTCTATGCTGGTCGTTGCAAAAGCTTGCTTTTGAGTATAATACGAGTAGGTACTTTCAAAGTGTATCCCAGGGACAAAACACGTTACTTAAATATATATTTTTAATAACTATTGGACAGTCTGTACTCCACATACATTTTTATTACCTATCTAGCCCTGAACCAAGCAAAGCTTCAGAGGTATTCACATCAACCTTTACAATACCATTGCAAAATGGGTCTTATCTCAGCAGCATAAGGTGCCCATATGTAATGTTGACGTGAACCCTTCTGTGCTATGGAAACTATACAACAGATAAACACAATTAGATTTTTGTGAATAGGTACTTGATAGGAGATAGTAAAGAATTGTCCTGACCGATACTTTACGACATTTTAATGCACACGGATAGTTGTACTGTGCAGGAATCGAACCTGCTATCTCTGGTGAACCTTAGTAGCTCTTCCTAATCATAACACCAAATAGGTCGTTCAATTCTGTTAGAACTATAATATCAGTCATATAACATACTACCTTTTTCATAAAATGACAGACATGAGAACGGTAAGGTATAAAGTATGTCAATAGTTTGACAGAAACAGCCGGAAAAGTGCAATATTGACTAAATGAATAAATATCACCATCTTATGAAAAATTGCTAAAAGTTTGACTTTCGCGAATTCGGGGATCTAATACGTAGCACTCAATACTCCCACATTTGAAAAAAAACTTAGGAAGATTAAATAATTAAACTAAAAAAACATTTGATTAAACTTAAGTTATGTACCAATGTAATGTACCTAATTAGCTATAAGACCAGCTACTGACTTTACCTTATTTCATGCATAAATAAATAAATAAATATTTAACATATTACTATATCAATTTCAGGTGCGACAACCAACTGCCAAGAGGGGCGCCAAACAAGAGGGCGTGCGGGCCCACCGGTGGGCTGGGCCCGCCACTCCAGCTGCTTTCTTAGCAGTAAGTATATCATACATTGTTGAGTAAAGAAAGTGAGAAAGAGGAACTAAATTCGACTCACATTTTGAGACAAAAGTGATACGCTCATACAATTTATCAATTCGGGACGCGTGTTACTATTAAGCACTTTTGACTCAAAACGGACCGCGCCCCTAGATAGCCTTCTCTTTTATTAACGGCTAAAAAATGCTTTATGCTCTATCCTACCGTTCCAGAGAACGGTGGGGGAGTGTGGGACTCCCTGCCAGTAAAAAGCAGGTCTACCGCACTAAAACGACGCCGGTGTATCTCCGCTTGGCCTTTGCGAGGGGCGATGTGGGATTCCGTTTGAATATCTCCACTTCGACCCGAGCGGTAGGCCCAGCCTTCGCGCCAGGCCTCCTCACGCCACGGGGATCACCTAGGTAGCCTAGGATCTTGTAACTCAGCGTCGTTCTTATCAGCCTAACGATTATCATTTTGATCACTACACATATCGATATCCCTCAGGAGAGCAAGCTCACTTCAACAGTATATTCCACCCTTTACCTTGAATCTTTCTCCATTGTACGGAAATAATGTCAAAATGTATATGGCTAAGTTATTCTTAAAAAACAATCCGTTACGAATCTAAGTTTTACAGAAGGCTAAAATCAATTAGGAAGACACCCCAGGATACTTAATGAAATCTGAGAAATTCGCGTTGCAAAACTAAAAACACGGCAAAGATTAATTAGTAGTAACACGGTAATAATATTCCATTACCGTGGTAGTGGTAATTACGTAATTGTTGTTTGAATCGTTCAGCGCATTCACTATTGAGGCTTAACTAGACCGTGGTCCAAACTTTAATTCGCATACTTTACTTTCAAGCATTCCCTTGTTCATTTAAATTATTTCAGCAGTAAAGGAACTTCATACAATTATTGTTTCAACCACGAGATAAAATCTTGAACTTTTGTTATAAAGCCCTACCAGTGATAATTTGTCAAAACGTTTTGGTGAGAAAAGATACAGTCCACCACTCTGTGGTGGTACCACTACCAAAATAAGTAGATCTCTTAATACTATGAGTTCTTAAACAATACGCAGTCGGCCCAATTTTCACAGTACTGTACACACTGTACAACAATTTAATATCTGCAAAGATGAATGTTTATAGTCAATGTAATGTTTACGACAGAGACAAAATATTATAAAGGGTTCTTATCTCTGAGTTATTCTAAGATAAGCCCAGTGTTCCACCTATTACATTAGTCAAAAATGTTTCAATACGAAACCATATTTTAGCCAGCTATCTATTGATTTGAGACAAATTTATTCAATGTCTTATTTAGGTTATTGTTTATACCACCTCAATTATATCAGTCAGATGGTTTTGATAAATCTGCAAGAGTTAGGTAACAGAATATGGATCACATGATTAGTTAACTAACAAAGAACCGACCAAGTGATAGACAAACGGACACA
The DNA here is from genome assembly GCA_950022985.1 of Udea ferrugalis. NCBI lineage: Eukaryota > Metazoa > Arthropoda > Insecta > Lepidoptera > Crambidae > Udea > Udea ferrugalis. The sequence continues at coordinate 14,824,079 of OX465527.1, read as the reverse complement.
CAGACAGACAGACAGCGGAGCCTCAGTAATAGGGTTCCGTTTTTACCTTTACGTGACCCGGTAGGGAACGGTAAAATAACTATAGTCCGTTCGCGTTAAGAATGCAGTAACTTCATACTTGTCCTTCAATCTAGCACGCCCCCCAACCATCAAATCGTTCCTAATTAGAAATTCAAGTCCGCAGTGACCAGTTTGAACGCATACTTTACAGAGAACTTTGCCAACTTTGGTTAAGGGGCGTGCTAGACTAGATCGAAGGACATGTATGAAATTACTGCATTCTTAACGCGAACGGACTGTAAATACATTTATTTTTCAGTGGTAAAACTCACGTATTATACTACCACAGATAAAATAATGCCGAAGTACTAACTTCACTCTGAAACTGACAGTTTGAGAATAACATGTTTTCGTCGATTTGGTTCAATGAGTTTCATTCATCGCAGGATTCTTTTAATTAAATGGATGGATCTCTTGTTTTTAAAATGATTCACGAGTACCAGTTATTGGTCTCTATAATTTTCAGTTCTCTCTTTTAGTTTGCCATTTAACATCAGAAAACTTTTTTTTTAACATCAACAGTTTCGTTTCGGGGTTAGAAATCTCAGTATACAGTTTTGTTAAAACTACCTCATGACTTTAGGGTTATAAGTAAGCCGAAAAGCCCACCCGGTACAAAAAAAAGAGGCCTTAGGGCGCCTTGATAACATCTGACATTAAGGTTGCACACTAACCTTACACCCCTCCAACAATCTGCAACTGAGCCCGCGTGTTGGAGTATGACTCGTTTCACCTCTTCGTTGAGGTGAGCTACTACAAATTCAGTAAGACATTTAGCAACAAAAGCCATTGATTAACATTCTGAAAAAAAATACATTTTTATTGTTCATTCCACAAAAACATTACAGTTGTATTCAATTACAGAGACCAATATACAATTTAGGCAAAAAGTGCTACCTAATTACTTTTACTTATCGTTAACGTACGACAATTCGTTAATTTCGTTTATACACAGCTAACAACACAATTCACAAGCAAAATTGTCCACGGCCGTGACGTCACAACCGCACATTAACAAAAACGTAACTTAACACAAGAACAAACAATTCACATCAATCCTTCCGAGAACTTGTCCCAGCCAATGATATTACAATAAAAAAGACGTAGATAGTTGTCGGTATTGACGCGAAGTCAAAAATTGTAAACGGGTACGACGCGGTGACGTATTTAATTTGACCGTGTTATAACGTGTAAACAAGACAGTTCGACTATTTATCAAAGCGTAAACGAGACGTTTGTCGTCTCAAACTGTCAACTCTGTCAATGCTTTGCTCAGGTACACGAAACGTTCTGATTTCGGGTGCCGCTTTTCAGCACAAGTAACCTATCTACCTTTTTTTACTATCATATCATTGGTCCCAGCTATTTATACAAATATTGTCACAGGCCTAGCTGACGTCATTGAAATGTTAACTTTTGTAATGCTGACGTAGTTAAAGTAATAATTAAGTACTTGCCGTTGCTCAATAAGCTAGATGTTTTTTTTGTTAATCATTGATAAACTATGCATCATATTGATTTTCGATAAATTAAACATTCGATGTGGTGAGTATTCGATAAAATAATAATTCGATATTTTTAACGTTCGATCATTTGTGTTTAACTTTTCAGTTTATAGTTGTCGATCATTTGACTATCGATCAATTGGCATTCGATATGGTGTAGTACACCCATTTATTTCTTAGTATTTTCAATTCAATTCAATTTTTTATTGCATACCAAGTGTTACATTATGGTGTATAATATCAGGAAAGTACTTACAACTTAGTTACCGCTAAGGTATTGCAATATTCGAAGACAGCAGTTTCATATTAAAGCTAAAACAAGTGATAACAAAATAAAATTAAAGGCTTATGTAATAATAAATTTCACATGGAAAGTTATAGAGCAGACTTTACTCATTATTATTTTTATTTAAAACAATAATATTTTATTCAGATTATTATTTGTATTTTAAATTTTTTATTGATGAGTATTCATCTAAAGAATAAAACGTTTGAGATATTAAGTATGATTTTAAAGTTTTTGAAAATTTTCTAATGTTTGTTTCATATTTAATGTGTGCAGGAAGTTTATTAAAAATTTTGACTGACATGTAATAGGGGCTGGTATTTAACATTCTGATTATTAGACAGCATTATACCTAAAAAACAATGATGCCCTAATGATATGTATTAGTTTTATTCCTTTTTCACCCAGCATCCTGTCTAAACATAAATAATGTGAGATAAAACCTTTGAGATCACAGCGTCTCCTAACAAACGCCACGAGAAACTCGCCAAGTGCCTCGTTAGTACAGAGACAAACATCAACCTTTACATAGGAGGACCTAATGCTGTTGACGTAAGTCCCATTTTGCAATGGTTTTGTAAAGGTTGATGTGTACATACACTGAATCTAGCTTTGGCACATCGCTTATTGCGAGACGGAGATAGTACACCCTTTGTGGTCATTTTGTGCTTAGTTCTTACACAAAAGCACTTTTTTGTGATGTTTTTTGGTGCTTTGAAGAAAGCACCAATAAATATTGACTATAATATCCTTTACTAACTATTTCATGTTTTTCGTACAGTTCAGGCACTACATTCTATATGTATAGTTTAGTAAAATTTGGAAAAGATTGAATGTCAAACATTAAGAGGAATCACGTGAGTTATAAAGTTTATTGGTATAATTTTTTTACGAAGCAACATGTTTTAATGCCGTTATGTTCGATAAAGGCAACATCTGTAGAACGTCGTGATTCAGTGGTTAAACACTCTATATCAAAACCCGTGTGGGTTCCAATATGTATTATGTGTTAACTGACGTGAAACCCTGTCTCAATAATAAAATAATGGGTTATTTTTATTTTGGGGATAATGCATTATCATCTTACTTAAGATAGAAAACCAGAAAAAGACATTCGGTCTTGGCATCAGGCGGGAATCGTACCTGCGTCTTTAGCAAACTGGGCTACTTCCCGCCTGATGCCAAGACCGAATGTCTTTTTCTGGTTTTCTTATCTTTATAAAAATTGTAGTCTAATAAGCTTTCTATTCTGTAACTACTGTCGCCAGCACATAAACTACACGTCCTTTGCACAAGTTATGAGATAAACCGACCTTGTCAAAGTTTGCTCTTCTGACGACGTGGTCTAAATTGACATCAATCTTTTGTGATAATTAACTGATGACACCCTCGATGCTACTAAGATGACGTATCGCAACTGTTAAGATAACCTATTAATTAACAACAAGATTCAACGTTAGTTTATCTTGATAGCTGGTTATAAACAGGTAGTAATTAGGTAGACTTCTTAAATGTATATGGCAATATCCGACTCTAAAAATCAATGCCCATCTGAGCAAAACATTGACAGTTTGAGACCACACTGTGCAACATGTATTTGTCTCGTTTACGCTCTAGTAAATAATCATCCTATCTTGTACACAAATCATAGGTACGTATGCCAGGGGTCAAATTTTTGACTTCACGTCAGTACTGACATAACGTATCTTTATCTCTTTCAAATGTCATCGGTTGAGCTTGTGAAAAGTAGTACAGTCAAGGTAATCAGAATCTTAAAATGTACTTTGTATAATCATAAACTGAAGTCCCAAACTTTGTGTTCTTGCCAATTACAAGCTTTGGCACTCACCTGATGCTAATTGGCGCAAAAACACCGTCAAAAGTTTTAACGTCTTTTGCATTTGGGGGTTAAACTTTTAACGTATTTTGGCCTTCTGCATTCACGACTGCATGTCCTTGCTTATATTATTACATTTAAATTAAACCAAGTTAAATTGAACTTACATCCTATTTCTTGTAATATAGAAATGAAGATGGATAGATAGATAGATATATTTTTATTGCACACCAAAACAACAGATGTACTTATACTGTTAAGAAATATAGAGTAACGTTGATGTACAAAGTTAATGTAAAAGAAGATTGTTTGAGAGATATTTTGCATTCAGCTCAGTGTTATCTCTTATTGTGTCATATTCTGAACATCCAAAGTCCAGTAATATTGTTGAGTGGATATACTAGTAAAAGTACTTTATATTTTGTTTACATTTAAGTGTATAAAAATGCATAAGTCGGTCAAATGATTTAGAACGTTTTTGTTTCCATAATAACTTGAAAAAATAATTAACTACTTACAACGAAGACATCAATTTACTCCAACTCAAGTAGCCATCCCCCATCAAACACTTCTTTTCACTATAAAACCAAGCCTAAATCCTTCTAATTGAAGAATAACGTAACTTTGTACTCGTAAAAAGGGCGTAAATTCAGGCAAATTTTCCCTCCGAAAAAAAAAACCAATTTCGTCTTGCATTATTTTTAACGAGCCCTCCCAGGGTCTTAGGGCATACTTCCACATGATCTTAATTTTATAGCCGACATTTCGATGCAAATTAGTATGAGCAGAATTAAAATGCCTACTTAACTGGTAGTCCTAAAAAAGTTTGCTGGCAGTTGATTGGCTGGAGCTAATTAACCGACTATACTGAAAACCTTGTTGGTAAAGATAGGAAAACCAGAAAAAGGCATTCCTATCTTTAGTTAGATGATAATGCATTATCCCTAATGCTAAAAATAAAATAACCTTGTTGGTAGTTGCTAATTCTACGTTTTATTACTTCCTAGCGATTCTGAGAGCTCAATTTGATCTTGATTTGAAATTCAATAGGAAACGAACTACATAATTGCGTATTTTTTATAAGTTTAACTTAAAATTTTATTCAAATTATGGGAAAAAAACAATTTCTGATGATTAAGGTTTACTGAATTATTCTGCTACAAAAACGTTCCAAAACGTTTTTGTTTCCATAATAACTTGAAGAAATAATTAACTACTTACAATGAAGACATCAATTTACTTCAACTTAAGTAGCCATCCCCCATCAAACACTTCTTTTCACTATAAAGCCAAGCCTAAATCCTTCTAATTGAAGAATAACGTAACTTTGTACTCGTAAAAAGGGCGTAAATTCGGGCAAATTTTCCCTCGAAAAAAAAAACCAATTTCATCTTGCATTATTTTTAACGAGCCCTCCCAGGGTCTTAGGGCATACTTCTACATGATCTTAATGTTATAGCCGACATTTCGATGCAAATTAGTATGAGCAGAATTAAAATGCCTACTTAACTCGTAGTCCTAAAAAGTTTGCTGGGAGTTGATTGGCTGGAGCTAATTAAACGACTATACTGAAAACCTTGTGGTAGTTGCTAATTCTACGTTTCATTACTTCCTAGCGATTCTGAGAACTCAATTCGATCTCGATTTCGAATTCTTTGGAAAACGAACTAATTGCATAATTTTAAAACGTTTGACGTTATTTTATTCAAATTATGGGAAAAAAATATTTTCTGATGATTAAGGTTTACTGCATTATTCTGCTACAAAAACGTTCCAAAACGTTTTTGTTTCCATAATAACTTGAAGAAATAATTAACTACTTACAATGAAGACATCAATTACTCCAACTCTAGTAGCCATCCCCATCAAACACGTCTTTTCACTATAAAACCAGGCCTAAATCCTTCTAATTGAAGAATAACGTAACTTTGTACTCGTAAAAAGGGCGTAAATTCAGGCAAATTTTCCCTCCGAAAAAAAAACCAATTTCGTCTTGCATTATTTTTAACGAGCCCTCCCAGGGTCTTAGGGCATACTTCTACATGATCTTAATGTTATAGCCGACATTTCGATGCAAATTAGTATGAGCAGAATTAAAATGCCTACTTAACTGGTAGTCCTGAAAAGTTTGCTGGGAGTTGATTGGCTGGAGCTAATTAACCGACTATACTGAAAACCTTGTTGGTAGTTGCTAATTTAACGTTTTATTACTTCCTAGCGATTCAGAAAACTCAATTTGATCTTGATTTGAAATTCAATAGGAAACAAACTACATTTAGTGTTTATAAGTTTACCTTAAAATTTATTTAAATTATGGGAAAAAAACAATTTAGAATGTTTAAGGTTTACTGAATTATTCTGCTACAAAAACGTTTTTGTTTCCATAATAACTTGAAGGAATAATTAAGTACTTACAAAGAAGACATCAATTTACTTCAACTCAAGTAGCCATCCCCATCAAACACTTCTTTTCACTATAAAACCAAGCCTAAATCCTTCTAATTGAAGAATAACGTAACTTTGTACTCGTAAAAAGGGCGTAAATTCAGGCAAATTTTCCCTCCGAAAAAAAAACCAATTTCGTCTTGCATTATTTTTAACGAGCCCTCCCAGGGTCTTAGGGCATACTTCCACATGGTCTTAATGTTATAGCCGACATTTCGATGCAAATTAGTATGAGCAGAATTAAAATGCCTACTTAACTGGTAGTCCTAAAAAAGTTTGCTGGGAGTTGATTGGCTGGAGCTAATTAACCGACTATACTGAAAGACTTGTTGGTAGTTGCTAATTCTACGTTTTATTACTTCCTAGCGATTCTGAGAACTCAATTTGATCTTGATTTGAAATTCAATAGAAAACAGACTAATTGCGTATTTTTTATAAGTTTAACTTAAAATTTTATTTAAATTATGGGAAAAAAACAATTTCGAATGTTTAAGGTTTACTGAATCATTCTGCTACAAAAACGCTCTAAAACGTTTTTGTTTCCATAATAACTTGAAGAAATAATTAACTACTTACACTGAAGACATCAATTTACTCCAACTCAAGTAGCCATCCCCCATCAAACACTTCTTTTCACTATAAAACCAAGCCTAAATCCTTCTAATTGAAGAATAACGTAACTTTGTACTCGTAAAAAGGGCGTAAATTCAGGCAAATTTTCCCTCCGAAAAAAAAACTAATTTCGTCTTGCATTATTTTTAACGAGCCCTCCCAGGGTCTTAGGGCATACTTTCACATGATCTTAATGTTATAGCCGACATTTCGATGCAAATTAGTATGAGCAGAATTAAAATGCCTACTTAACTGGTAGTCCTAAAGAAGTTTGCTGGGAGTTGATTGGCTGGTGCTAATTAACCGACTATACTGAAAACCTTGTTGGTAGTTGCTAATTTAACGTTTTATTACTTCCTAGCGATTCTGAGAACTCAATTTGATCTTGATTACGAATTCACCTGTGGGAAAACAAACTAAAATAATTGCGTTTCATAAGTTTAACGTAAAATTTTATTCAACTTATAAAAAAGCTCATTGCAATATTTATGGTTTACTGAATCATTCTGCAGATAGAAAAAGAAGACCCACATAGTTCTCTGACAGGCAAATTCCGAGATTATCCGAGATGTGCACATCTCTCTACCCTTTTCCGGTCAGTCCTCCTTGCAGCTCAGTATCTTGCAAAGGAATGGCAACACAAAGGATTTGGAAAGAGCGAGAGAAAAAACGTAAATGGGGTAACCTGATGTGCTGTTGACTGTGGATTAAAAATGCCACTGTACAGTCGATGGTTACAAAGAAAAAGTGAGTTGGGAGTTGACAAAAGATTATCAGCTATTTATTCAGTGTTAGCAAGTTAAGGTTCATTTTCGACAAATGGAGTTTTTTTTGTATAACCACATGAATATCACTAGATCGATAAGGCTTGACGCCTATGACGTTATCCATGTTGCTTGGGTTTTTATAAGGTGATTTTCTTTATCGGAGAGTTAGCCGTAAATTGTACAATGAACAGAAAGTATAGGTGTTCTGGAGGGCGATTCAGAACCAAGTTTTCGTACAATACGGTTACTTTCATTTAATTTTAGTAAATCGCTTGTTCAGCGCAAGCGAATTTTGCATTTAGTATTTATATTATAGATTAGAAAAAGGAATTAAAATTTAATGAAAATTACCGAATCGTACGATCATTTGGTTCTGAATCTCACTCCTGGCCAGATTCAAAATCGGTGCCTCACTGGCTTCGGTCATAGTGCTTAAAACACTAGGCCGCGACGGTTTCTCTTTCAAGACCCTCTTGGATTTGAAAAGAGCTTCTAGGAAAAGTCCACTCGATAGAATTAACGTCCGATTTTTCTTTTTTTTACGTGTTTGTCATAGGACCTGTAGCTTACAACCTTAAGGTGGTGAAAGAACTGAATCAATGGTACCTAATTTTGGAGAATTAATCACAATATAATCAGTAGAAATAACACATTGCGTGAATAACTAAGTTCGATTACGCAAGCTCTATCCAGCATTGACACGTAATTAGGCTCGTTATAAGTAACACTTATTGTTATTTTTCCGCCTCATATGATCGTGCGTGCAACTGAACCAACACGCGATTCAACAATCACCCTGTATAGTGCGCAATAACAGTAAGTATAACCGTTATAGCGCCCAACGCTTGCAATATCAGTTCCGGTAACGACACTGAATCAGATGTTGGATGTTAATTTTATTTGTGTATGGCCCTATCTAAAATTTTGAAGCAAAAATTGGCCACATCTGCTGCGCAAATATTAGGCACCTAATATTCCCTATACACTCACTCACTTTACTGTGAGTTTTGTTTCGTGCAATTGTAGTTGTGGCTTGCTGAAGTTGCTCCTAGCTTTTACTTCAGAACTAGGAGGCGCCCAATAAATACCTCCGTTTATTTTGGTTAGGGTAGTCACCTAATTATAATTCTGATCTGAATCGCTAGGGGATGAAATGTTCTTCCTGTCATGTGTCTGTGTTTGGACACAAACAACATTGGCGTCTTCAAGACATGAGTGGATAGGCATTTTTGGGGTAAATGTGGTCCACCATCGGCCTCGCCATTACTTACCACCAGGCAAGACTGGCATCAAAAGCGAACACAACATGAAAAAAACTACCAGAACTGCGTAACGGTAATTGTTGTTATTATTTTACATGTAGGTACCCCTTATTCATAAAAACGAAAGCAACGCTAAATAATAGATTAAGCAATTGGCGTGTTTTGACACTTAATCGGAAATGGCGGCACCAACAAAAATGAAAGGGATACAAAAGTTAACGTGCTGTTTAAGTTTTTATGAATTAGGGGAATAGTATTTTCTATTGCAAATTATTCAAAAAAACAGCTAAGTAGGTATTAAAATAACAATAGCAGTCTTTTTGCCAATGGCAATCTCAAACCCTAAGTAAAATACCGACCAAAACAATCCAAAATCTTAAATCTCAAGAACATTCCAAAATAAAAGATATTTCTAAAATTCAAACTGCAAGTACAAAGAATTTAGTTAAAACATTTCTGGGATTGTGTAATTAAGATTTTAACAATGGACTAGTTATCTCACTTCTGCCAGGATTACACTACTCCTCAGAGAGCGCACAAACCTGAGGATCTGATGCTACCCACCATTCGGAGAGCCATGGAGCTGTATGCTTCACAAAATTTAATCACACAAGCCATAGCATAGCGCAGGGTATACATGATTGCGAGATAATATTTGAACAAGTACTTGCATTTGAAAAATACTAGGGTTTACACCGGATTTGCTCGGCGTTTTTATTTATTGCATGGATCACAGAGGACATTAATTTCAACTTTATAATATTTTTGCAGTCGCTTGCTTTTTTCTGTCTTCTACCCTGTGGGTTGTCTGCAAGAGGTTGCTTTTAGCAATAAGACCGCCTTAATTGTATATTGTCACTAAAATGTATTTCTTATCCGTTAACTACCTACTCTGTTTTTTGAGTAATTAAGTGTTTCTTATCTTATTTTATCGCTGTATACCATCATTTTTTAAGAATATAAACATAAATAACATCTGACATTAAGGTTGCTCACTAACCTTACACCCCTCCAACAATCCGCACTGAGTCCGCGTGTTGGAGTATGGCTCGTTCCACCTCATAGTTGGGGTAAGGCCTGTGCCCAGCAGTGGGTCGTATAATAGGCCGTTTGTGTTATATTATGTCTGATAAGTCCAGTCAGTTTCTCAAAACCTGGTGCTACGGGCTCAATTGATTTCTTAATACTAAAAGATACAGTAGTGTGCACCCAGATTAATTTGACCTTGTACAAAGCAGCAGAGCCCCCTAGCGGGCGTTTGCGTCGAGACTGCAATTTACATTTACCACCGCGTTTCTTGCTAAAGAGACTGGTTACTTTTAAAAGAGCAGCTTTTCGTAATTGGAAAACGGAGTCGGTGTTTTTAGGGTACCGTTGTCAAATCGGAGTAAACCTTGTCAAAGAGAAAAAGGGGTAAGTCCCACGGGCAGGTTAGGGACTGCAGTGGTCTCGAATAAGAGTGCATTTTGAAAGATAAACAAATGAATAATTCTGTTTTTGCTCTCCAGTGAACACAATATTATAATGTTTCAAAGTCATTCATTATTATCACAAGAAACAAACAACACTATAGACTGTTCGCGTTAGAAATGCAGTAATTTTTAAATTTAATTCTGTTGCACACATTAAAAACTCAGATTCACAACCTTGCGTTCGAAAAGATGCGTTCAACTAGTCACTGTGGACTTGAATTTCAAATTAGGAACGATTTGATTATCTGGGGGCGCCCTAGGTCAAAAGACAAGTATCAAATACTGCATTCTTAACGAGAACTGCAGACAAAATCCCGTTTTCAGGTCTTGTAAACACAAGAACCGGTGGTAAATTTGTACCTACATAAACCTTGGTTAATACAAAGTCGCTATCATCATCACAGCCTAATATTGGCCTGCTGCTGGACGAAGGCCCTTTCCTTATGCTACCGTAGGGCAACTCTAGTTTGTCGCATCCACTTCTAGACAGCAGTTTTTCCGCCCTATCTGGCCAAAGGGCGCCAGACACTACGTTTGAGAAGACGAAGTCTTCGAATCAAAAATTCGGCGGCTATTTTCCTAACATAGAAAAATGCTTAAAACTTTCCAATAATTTAAAAAAAGACCCGAAACCCTCTTCCTATTAGGGTTTGAATCTTTTAGTTTTTTTAAGTGAGTTGTTTTTTTTTAAGTAACGATATCAGTTATTTTTTTGAGAACGACCTGAGGGTTCAGCCGCTATTGAGTTTGCTTTTAATTAATTATGATTCGAGTATTTATAGATAATTATTTAGAAAGAAGTCAAACAAGCTACATGAATATTTAAAGAAAAAATGTGTTCCTCAATAACTTCAAAAATAATAAGTTTATAAGTTTTGGCATACAAATTATTGAGTATTACCTTTTTCATGATAATGTTTTCTAAACGGTTAGCTACTAACCGAAATTTTGTATGTAGACTTTTGGAAAAATATGATTGAGATACAATTTAAACATCTGCAATATTGAAGATATTTAATGGAAATATTGAAAAGAAAATAAAAACCAAGTAATAATAATTGTATGATAATCTTATTAATCATTGATAAATCATCAATTATTAATGAATTTCCTTCTACGAGTATTAGATCATATGAATTCAACGCGAATTCTTATTCCCATATAGAAAATTTCAAGGTGTTTGTTGCTGCTGTTCTAAAATAAATCTAAAGAATTATATTCCAGTCGAATTTCGTGTTTATTCCCTCCTAATTTTGCTCTAGATGCGTTCTTGCCAGAACTCCCTCTTGACCAATTCTCCGGCGTTAGGGCAAAACGCGGAATTGGACTCGTAATGAGATACAGATTGGTTTTTTCTTTGTTTTTCTTATTACCACTGTCTGTTTTGATTTCTGATTGAATACGACGTATGGCTGTTTCCTTAAGCGAGTCGCTAGGGATATTAAATAAAGCAATCAGGGGCATTATTAGAATCTCTTATAACCTGACAGTTTCAGCCACAAGCCCGGTATTTGAGCTGATTAATTACTACCGCAAGTCATGTTTTGTGTGGTAAATAGTGTCAAAAACCTATTTTTTATTTAATTGCTGTAGGAGCTTATTTTGCATGTTTTAGTCATATTTCAATAAATGAAAAGATGTAAACTAAGCTAAACTGAGCTAAAACCGAGAGATAACTGAGCTTAAACTGAGCCGTAAATGATCTTATTAAGGCCCCATCATTCACTAGACTTGCTTTGAGCTGGCGCAAACCATTTCAGGGGTAATAATGATTATTGATGCAAAACTTCTTTCCTTTTCATCCTTTTCTTTTAAATATTTTCCGCTATTACCAATACTTTAGAATTGGGCCTTCCGAAGTAGGAAATTTGCCATTTACTTACATAAATATATTGATAGCATTGCGTAACTATTACCGTACTCCATTTATACGTAGTTTTTACGACCGCAGCGCCAACTTTAGGGCCTAGAGTAAAACATAAAATTTCGGTGATATTGAAAATATCTAAATGTATATGTGGCGATAAAAGCTATATTATCATGGCTTTTACGTTATTATTGCCCTGTAAACCACAAAAGATATGATAGTAAAAGACGGTAAAAAGTGTAGTTTTTGGGTTAGGCAGCAAGAAAAAAGAATTATTTAAAAAGACTTCTTTCCTGATAAGCCTCGCTAAGAATGAGCATTCCTATCTTAGTGTTAGCTACACTTTGAACCGAAATTCAAGGTCATATTTTGTAAGGTAAAGCTTTATTACCCATAATGATATGCTTCGGCAAAGGGAACTTTAAGCTTAAACTAGCTAGTTTGGTGACAGCGTGGCTAACAGTTACAGTACCTAACTTAGCTTTCTGAACTTACGCAAATATTAATTCAAATATTCTGAACTCCGTTTTGCCACCCAAACGTGGACTCTGCATGCAAATACTTGTTTCAACATTTTAATTAAAATCCATTATCGGAATGAGTACACCCGGGTCTATTTTCTAAAGTAGGCAACATTAGGCAGAGGCATGTAGCATGCAAACATTAGCAATAAGGTTTCACGGCTCCAGTGTACTTGCTTTTTGTGATATCTGAACGGCCTATGAGACGCGGCTTGACTTAGACCGTTTATTGTCACTGGTATTAACACTATTTTTTTTATATATCACGACTGCTACGCGTATGTTAAAGGATGGTAGATACTTAGATAGGAATAAGGCTCACTTTTGTGTGGAGACATGGGTTGTATTGTGAAAATGAAGCTCTTACAATTAAGTAAGAATAAGAGGGGAAGTCAATCACAGATACATCGGTGTGTAGGTATTTCATAAGGTATGTAATGTGAGGACGTCTAATTTAACAGTAAGCAGCTACTATCTCTTGTCGCAATCCAGTTGAAGTGCTACCAAGTAACCCAAACTCACTCACGTGAATATCCTGAGCTTTTAATACACGTGCGTTTGGTTGCAATTCGATGCGCACTTGAATTTTGCCATCAAATATAAGCAATGCCGTCAAAAATGTTGCCGCTTAATAGCTCCCTATCGATAATCTATCGATAACCTATCGATACTATCCAAATAGCCAAACTACCAATAGGAATCGATAGTTGGTATGGGTTGTTCAAAAACAGCAATAGTAGTGATTTATATCAATTGATAGTAAAGACCATAAACCAACAATAATGCAAAACGCAGCAAATCCGGGACCCCAAGAATTATGCAAGCGACTAAAGGTTTCAAAACAAAACAACACATTCGTGGTTCAATCGCTTTGTCTAAACCACGGCCTTACGTTATTTTCTAAATAACACTAATGTAAGTATACTCAACATGTGAACAGTAGAGTATTGCTCGTTCTAGGACGGAGTCCCAGATTGGTTTCAATGATAAACTTAGATTTTAAATCGTATGATGAAATTTTAAGCAAAATCATTAGGAAGTTTTGATATCTTTGCAACATTTAGTGCATTTGAAATGCACAAATTTTAAATCGGATGATAAAATTAGAAGCGAACATATGGGGAAGATTTGATATTTTTGCAACATTTAGTGCATTTTACATTTTGAATGCACAAATTCAAGTAATTATCATCAAAATGTCCTCTTATTCGATTTCAAATTAAGTTATTGTAATAAATTACAACACTAGTGTATTTTAATTAAATCTATCATCATATTCATATCAACAAGATTATGCCTTTTAAGCCTTTGAACGCCGTCGGTCACTGTAACAATCGAATTCCTATTGTTTGTGACCGGCGTGGCGCTCAGCGTGTTAAAGATGCAAAACTTTTAGAGCCAGCAATGCGACACCATACAAACAAAACATCCTTTATTAGCCGGTTGCGAAACTCCATATTCAAATCAACGACGAGTATTGTCAAGTCGAATATGCATACCGATCTCGAAATGAGATTCGCTCCATCGAGCACTAAATCAAATCGACTCGTCAATTAGTGGACACAACAAGCCTGCTCGGTCGCTCTTCAGCAGATTAACTGGCATTCAATGATTGTATAATAAAAATAGGTAACCTATCTAGGTTACTTGTGCCAAAAAGTGGCACCCGAACGATTCGTACACCTGAGCAAAGCATTAAATGTTGACAGTCTGAGGTGACACTTCGCAACATGTACTTAGATAGTCGTACTGTCTTGTTCACATGATAATAACACTGTCAAATTAACTACGTCGTACCCCATGGACAATTTTTGTATTCGCGTCAGTACCTACTGACATTGATCATTAAAAAAAATATCTGTACAATCATTCAACTTTTCTTCAGAAGTGACATCATTTAGTATTTTGCACTTTGAGCGACTTGCATGCTGTTTTGTATGTTTGCTACGATGTAATTAAGCTCGGGTCAGAAAAATAAAATGAATCGAGTTTGAAAAGAAGTACTTTGTGCAAAGAGCCAGCGTTTGGAACGTAATGGAACGCTTTAAAAAGTTTCAAAAGTAGTGGAATTTCGTTTATAAAATATTAGTGAAAAGGGAGATTGACTCTAACTCTTTCTTTGGAATTTGGCAGTTAAGGCTTTGGCTCGTGTTAAGGTTTGGTTTAGGATAGTTTGCAATAAATCATTACTTTGTTTTTTATCACACTTTATTAACAGATAACTTTTTTGTTTCAGGGTATGACATAGCCAGATATTACAATACATTGTGAGTAAGTTTTCTTGTGAATTTGTTTTTTTTTGTTGTTTCAACCTTTTGTTAAAACTCTAACGTTTATATTTTTCTAATTCTAACTCACAAACTCTCATCAAATAAAAGATGTGAAGGATATCAAAATGAATAAAGACACTAAACGACTAACACTTAGGAAATTTAAACTGGAATTTTCGTTTAAATTTAAAGTAAGAACGAGTACCTTAATCAAATTAAGTAAAACTAATCAACTTAACCCAAGAAGCTGAAGCCCTGAAGATTTTCTATGTAAATCAAGTGGAAATTCCTAGAAACCATGATAATTATGTGATTTGCTTTTATTTCACATGCCGATAATTATTTAGTATAAATTTTTAAATTAACCAGTAAAGCATGTTAAGTCCACTAACAAAATGTGAAAAAGTACATTCAAAAACATTTTGACTATCCCGTGATCACTGCTACTGAAAAGTTGTCGAAACACATCGCGCTATAAAATAAGTAAAAAATAGAAATACCCGAGTAGAATCCGTAAAGTTGTTTTTCCTTCAAATCTAGTTACGCTAGCTAAATCCTTTAGATAAAATCGTAAATCTAGATTGAAAGCGTTAATCTATAACACCTAATCGAATCAATCTCTGTAAATTATCGCACGCGATTTACGACAATTATACAGGGTGGCACTAAAGTGTTATGAGAAGTTTTATGACGTCATAAAACGTTCGAGTGCTGTGGAACTCCGGAATGAGCTACGGTACTAACGTTTCATTAAATTTTAACCGTTCCGGAGATTATCTGACGTCTTGTTGGTGAACCACGTAGCATGGCCAACCCTGTATTGCACAGTTACACAATGTAACTTAGTAAATTGAATGTCATTTATTACCAAAACCAAAACTGTTTTAGTATCTCCTTTCTCAAGCAAACTCTTTCACCATTTTCGTACTATTCCTATCTTAGGTCGAAAGCTACCTTTGACTTGTCGCGTTAGTTAAGCATTACAAAAATTTTAGCCTAACTTTCAATTGTATACTTACTGCTTTATTTTATTTAAAATTATGGTTTTAGAAAATCACTTTCAAATATTAAACTTTTATCTCTCTATGTGGAATATACATAGCTTTAACTTGAACAAAATACAAAGTCTTCAGACAAAAACTTCTGTATAAACAATGAACAACGTTATCAATGTTAACACTTTTCTTGCGACTCATTCATACGTTACGTAACAAACTTTTTAGGAGTTTCTCTCACTTGAACGCCACAAAAAGACCTCTAAGAATGAAAAATAAATCAAGTTTTTTGGAAATCCACGTGATATACAGGGTAAATTCTTCAACGGGGTGTGGAACATCTGTATCAGCCGAATTCACAAACATTCATGTTGAGTACGCCTTCAAATTTATGTCGCCAAGTTAAGTCAGGCAATTACAACTGAACGGTTAAATTAGATGCGTTTGGATAAGCTTCATTTTATCTTTATCCACAAATTGACCGGCATTCTGCAGATTTTACTAGCGCATTTCTACCCCAAATTATGACTAGGTACCAAATTCTATCAAAACCTCTAAGTGAGAGAACTTCCCAACGCAAAATTTCACTGTACCAACTCCTCAAAGTTAGTTCAAGTTCTTATGTCAAAACAATGATTTGAAACGAAAATTTTCACCAACTTTCCAGTTTCGGCTTCGCGACGTTCGAGATGGATGACAATATCTTAATTGAATTCTAAATTGCTGATACAAAATTAAGCAATATTGTTATAAATACAGTCGTTGAGAATATTAGTTAACAAATGAATAAGGCTGTAATAATGTGCAATCGACCTCAAGTATTCTGTAATCACTACATAGTATAAACTAAAACTCGCTGTCTCTGTCCCTACGTTCACTTAAATCTTTGAAACGGTTTTTGATGCGGTTTTTTAACAGATAGAATTATTGAAGAGGATAAATATGTATGATAAGATTCCATTGCATCCGTGGGAAGCAGGGGCGGGATGCTAGTACCGGATAAAGTGAACTATCGTTGTCTTTAGAAGAATACAAATAGTGAGCATACCCTACATTAGGTTTTGGTTGTACACGGATTATTATAACTAAACGCACTGGTTAAGTAGGAACCGATAACTAATCCTAATTTCATTTGACCAAAACCGCTTGACTGACGTCTTCAAAGCCGTAGGTATTATTTGCTAAAGTTTGAAACCATCGAAATATATTATTTTGACACATCACAATATCACTGAACATTTACTGGACATAATTCCACATAGCGCCATCTAGCCCCAAACTAAACAACTCAATGCTTGTGCTGTGGGATACTAGTTAACGGATACTAGTTTTATTTTTTGTAAATTCATACATAAGTTACATACGAAACACCCACACCAGTTAAGTACAAACAGATCTGTAAATGCATACAAATATTTGTACTGTGCGGGGATCGAACCACCATTACACCAAATCGGTAGGCATTTTTACCTTAGAAACGTAAAATTTGAGTAGCAGTTGTCTGTACCAGAAGCCTCCAGAGACGTAAATAATGATCAGTAATTTTATAAACAAAACGGTTTGAATTCGAAAGAGACGAATTAATATCTAATGAGTTCACGTTTTCACAGTTAATGTAATTTATTGCGAGTACTCCACTAACTTTTCATTAAGGAACTGCTTAATCATCACAGATCATCCTTGTTTTGTATGGCCATGACTTGCTTATGGAAGAACCTTGCAAATGGCGCCTACTTTACAGACATGTTTCTCAGGAGCAGATAATAATACGGCCATCGGTTAAAGTAAACAAAATAAATGTGTGACAACAAGATGCAAAAAAACCCATTTACAGATAATCGCACCTGGGGTATTCTGACGGACATCACTTCACATCTCGGTGCTTCACGCTTACTTCAATCTTCAATACGCTTCACTTTGAATTAGTAGTTTCACTTATTTTGTATGTAAATAATAAGAAAAAAAATTTGGCTTCGTTCTTTTCTCTCAAACGACCACAGTTGTAAAGAAATTGAATTTTAAAGTTCACTTAACACGAACGTAGTGAGTTTTGTGGCCCGCCGGAAAACCTTAGCTGTGCTCGTTTCAAAATAAACAGTGCTCAGCTTAATCAAACTTTCTACATATTAGGTAGATGCTCGTAAATGCATTGAAAAAATGTTGTTACCAATCTAAATTAAAACATGTTTTCAAACTAAAGGATTTTCACATAAAATAACAATATAATGGAAGAAAAGCCCTTAACGAGAAAGGTAATAATAAAATACTGTAGAGTCACCAAAAAAATCAATTGCTGAAAAGTTCACCAGGTCTGCGAAATTATGCCGAACCCTCAACTTTTATCGGTCGTAAACTTCACTTTTTTACTGGCCATACCCACCTTTCTGTTTTGATAACAGGCTTCTGTTGCAAATGTTGAAGAAAAAGGTTAGAATAAATGCAAATTATTTTGTGAAACGAGGGTCTATGTTAAAAAATCAAGATGTTTTTTTATTATCAAGCAAAAACCTTCGCAAAACATTTTCTTAGCAATTTCGGTAAAGTCAACCTTCGGTAAAAATTAACACAGAATTGATTTAACCCTAATTACGTGGCTGATTGCCGTGACCTTTAGCCGTTATCCAACCCCTAATAATTAAGGGTTGCGATTTTATATTTTGAATTATGCGTTCCTTTGTTCCAACGTTTTTTTAATGGTGATACGGTAGGTACTCAAAAAATTTCTTTGTGAAAATATTAATTTTGGATTCGGAATATTTTCCTGTGATTAATTTCTTGACTAAATAAGTTTTACTCGGGTATTCGATTTTTCTAATCTCAGGTATTGTGTCTGAGAGACCGATTGATGTTATGAAAATAGCGTTACCACTGTCGGATTAAAAAAGAAGCCAACATAAGAATGGTTTATTTTAGGGATTTTGTAGTTCGTCTCTTGACAGAAACTAACTTTTACCTTTTATTAAATATAACGGTTAAGTTGTCTATGTTATTCATAACAATAAAACTGTAACTTTTAATAAATGCTTTGATTGTATGTTATTTTAAATTTCAGCTAAATTTATATGACCTTTATGTTTGTAAGACAAACTTAAGATGTCAAGTTGATTCTTTCAAATTGGTTTCTTATGATAAGTCTGTCTTTCATATTCGTATAAGTCGTTATCATTACCTTACGTAGGTAAAATCTCTCTTATTACATTACGTGAAGCCGTACCCTCTACGCTCTAATATGTTGCATAATACGGTAATATTTTGGCAGTCGGAAGATGTCTTGAGGTGTTAGCGACGTAATTAAGCGAAGCGAGCAGAGCGAGCGAGAAATGAAGCGAGCGACACTCGATTATTCAGAGCGAGCGGTTTCGTGAGACTGTTGCACAGGGTGCTGTATTTGATGTTAACTTTTGTCTAATTAACACTGTTACTTGATCTTCTTGTGAGTGCTTGAAACTAACTAAACACTCAGCTGTAAAATACGGACTTAATTCATGTGCTCGTTAACACGGAATAGTATGTAATTTATTACTTCTCACAAAGGCAACTTGAATCAACCAGAGGTAACGTGGCTGTAACTCTTTACATAATATAGTCAAAGCCGTGTTTCGTAACCCATTCACAAACGCAAATTAAGGTTGAGGATCCCTTAAAAGTATTGCTTTTACTTTTCAGTCTATTGAAATTTTACGGGACAGCATGAGCTTGAGCGCTTGCATGATTAACATTAGACGTTTGTAGATTCGGAGGTTATAGTGGTAGAGTGCGAGAGACTGGAGTCCATATTACCATCGGGCACCATGAGGGCCTAAACTCATTGGCAGTGTATTAATAGAGTACGTTTAAATGGCGCTGTCGTAAACTTATAAAAATATAAATACACCTTGCTCTGTAGTGCGTTCGACACCAAATGGTCTCTAATAATTCAGAACTCTTGTTGCAAGATACTTATGGTTTTTTATGAGTTCAGGTGCATAAGGCATCGCTCTTGAGCAAATAACCTTTTTGAGATGACCTCAACATTTGCAAAGATATCAAATACTGCAGAGAGCTTCAAACCAAAGCACACACTGCTTCGTAAGTGAATTGATTAATTACCTGGAGCGGTTCTAAAATGAAACTTTTCAGCAAAGCTCGATGATGCCTCGTGAACTTTCGCCGTATTTTAGTACTGTGCTTAATTAAGTGAAAGGAAACGACGTGTGTAATTAATTACGAGCTGGTTTTCTCGGTTTTGCGAAGTGTTGCCAATCTGTGAGAGTACATTCAGTTCATCTAACAGTTATTCAAATACAACTATACCTATTCCTAATGATACTAACGAGCCTCTTACCTCAGCGGCGCAGGGGCTAGTTCTCAATTATTTTGTTACTTAGTGGTTGGAGGTTGAATCTAGTCTAGGACATCTGTTTTTTATCATACTTGCCACGAATCTAACGATCTAAACTGTGTGCGATTTCGTATTTGCTATCATTATATTTTTTGACCAAATTAGATGTTTTACAGTACAACATGTACTGTAAAACATATTCATTCAGTCATATTAAGTAGGATAGAATAAAAATGATTGTGTCCACGCCATGATACGACCTCAGCTCACGTCCTATGGATTCGACACAATTTAAGACTGGCTCCCGCGCCGCGGAGCTAATCGTCTCGTTAAGAAGTGGGCCAAATAGGTAAAGAACTGTGTATTCCGTCCGAAAGACAGGGCGCCGGTCTCAAACAACGTTTTAACTAGAGGTCGTTAAGTACTACAAAGCATGATAGAACTACAAAAAAGCATTAAACTAGATGTCCTCAATGCGATAGGTTATTTCAGCGCAAAGGCATCTGTACTTTTGATGATAGTGTCAGACGCTGACAGTCACTGACTAGGCCATGAAAGATGGCCAACCGACATAATAATATGTATTCTACTTAGTTTATGATCTACTCCTGTATTTAAATATGGGTAAATTGGAACAAGCTATAAGACCGTTTTTCTAAAACTGTAAAAGCCAGAACCAAGTTAGGATAAGTAAAATTAACTAACTTAATTAGGCAGCACAACGGTGTAATTAGGATCTCCAGTGACTAAATCAGTACTTAAGACTTCAAGTGTACTCAGACTTCAGTTTCGAACTTGGAATTTTGCAAGTTGGTCTAAGTTACAATGCCAGTGAGGAGGTCAAAGTTAGAACTTGGTACCTACTCTATCAAACTTGCATGCAAGTAAAAATATTGCATTATTTTAATTTCGATACGCTTAAGTTTGGAGTTATATTTTAATTATATTGGAGTTTCATGATAAATTTGTCCTAAATGCGCATGTCAAACCGATTGATTTTTTCAACTTATATTTATCATAAACAAGCACCCTAATACCTAACAGATACCTAATTTAATCGCCAAAAATTCTCAGTATTATTTTAAAGTTAAAATAGATAGTAAAAATAGATCGAAGCACGCCTTCAAACTCTTGCGGGACGGCAATGGCACGTAAACTGTTTATAGAACTGAAAGTGACAGCTATATCTACTTGTTATACAGAACTGCTCAACACTCTGATCTGTGTTTGTGAATTTGGCAATTATTTCATACAATAAAATTAGAGTTATTCTTCTAGTGGATGTGAGTTAGATATTTGCCCATGAGGTTTGAAGCTTATTACATTATCTTGTTCCTAATTGCACGGGAAAAACCCGTAAATTTCCAAAAGTTCTACGGTAAAAGCCTCAGTTACCACGCTTTGTTACCCGTCACACCTATTTGGTACAGTCAGCTTCAAAATTAAGTAAGCTTCAGCACAGTTTCACGTTCCATAACGTAGCTAATGTGCCGTGAGCCGTGACAACGTTATAAAAACGTTCCGTGACGAATCGTTACTCCGGAAATGTGAACGTATTTAACGTATAATGACGGCATGCTTAACGTATATGTAGGACAGTATGAAGTAACGTACGCAGTGAAAGATAATGAATTGTTCTTAATTCAGAATCTTCGCTGGATTCTGAATTCTTAATTAAGAGCGTCGTAGTCTGGTAGTTAAACTCTTTGGCTGAAAACATCTACCTCGGTTAACTCTGGAGTGGAATGGAAAACACCGATTAAAACCTGATCTGAATAGTCCCAAAATTACATGGTCTGCAAGCTGGAAGAAGTCTATTATTAGAGATAAGCTCACCTGTATTTTTGTGTTCTAATTATTTTCAATTGTCACTGTGTTTTTGGGTACGAACTAATAAATAAATAAAAAGCTTGACGAATTTGTTCTGGTGTTATGTGTGTTCCGTTTACAATGAATGCAACAATATGTGTGGCTTTGACTACTTTGATTGGGATTCACTTAGTTGCATAGTTTTGAAAAATAAAAAAAAATAAAAAAACTCAGAAATTGTAACAAATTAGGACTCTCTCTTTTAAGTGCTACGGAACCTGTGCTAGAAAAAGCCACTCTTTCATTACAAACAAAATATTACTGAACCTACTCACATTATAAAACTCTTAACAAATAGTTGTGAGGATAGTACGTTTGTATGTTATTCAGAATCATTTCATTATTTAATCTGAAGTAGCTTATTTTATCGTCTGGCTATCGCTACCACTGCAGCCAGGATTAAATAACTAAGGTGTCAGATTCAAAAATCTACATTGACTCAGTAAAAAAATAAAGTGGTGATCCTGGAAATGAAGCGTTACATCGTGAGTCTGTTTCCTGCAATAACAAATATTTACGTATTTTTGTTTGATTAAATGTGAGTAACTACTTATATGACTATCTTTAAATTATACTTTGATGTTATGCAACTACAAGTAACGGTTTTCAAAAGCCTTTGTCGAAAGTTTTTGTGCCTAACGATCACATCGACAACGATAATTCGGTTTCAACAATCAATGCTACGAGTACATGATTGTTACGAAGAAAGTCACCAATAAAAGACGTGTCGTAGCAAAATTACTTCACGTCCAGAATGCTGCCTTCCATGACCATCTCGAAAAGCCTAAAAAATAACAAATCTGATGTTTTTGAAAACGGTTTGACATCAAATCTTTTCTCTCACATTACTCGAAACTCAGCAGATAGTAAATTTGATTTAAAACCTTATCAAGTTTGACCGTTGACCTAGCTATTTTACAGCCCTACTCTAGTACTTTACTGTAGTATTATAGACGAGTAGAAATATCAAAGTCAGTCGCAGAGTTATAAATCTCGCAGACGTCCGAATCAGTGGCACTGCAAATTGAACGCAGGCTTTGTTACAGCCTGTTTGCGCTTAGGAGCCGTTGTTTGTGAGCGAATACTCAAGTTAGTCGTAAACATTATGACTTGCAGTTTTACAATGCGGTATACCAATAGTAAACACTAGTTCTGTAACAATGCGAACAAATTCTTCATATTTAATAAGGAAAAGATCGACAATTACGATCAATTGAGCGAGTAGTGGCAAGAAAACAATACACCATAAAAAGATGGCCATTGGTGTTGAGAAACTTCTTTTTAACTTCAAATGTGAGAACATTTGATAAAGAAATACTTACATGATTATTACAGAATAGTCGTTTAATGCTGTACCTATAATACAATATTTTATTTCGTTCCATAATATTTCAAGGATGATTTGTTACATAGTTCAGAGTATGGACCCAGTCAGTCACAGCACGGCCTTCGTCTTCGGACAAAACCTCATGACTTCATAATATGTTAAGAAATTGCAGCGCCGTGAATGACAAATAAACTCCAAGAAGCAGTATTTTGATGCTTACATGCCATACATAAACCATTTGACAATGGCAAAACACCCACTTGCGGAAACAGATGCAGGCCTCATGAAAATAATTGCTGCAAACGATATTATTGGTGATCGCCCACTCCTTTTTCTTTTTTTTTTTTTCCTTTTGTTGTGCTGGTTGTTCGGTATGCTGTGTAATCCTTGTCAATTGAATTTATGTATATATGTATGGTATATGTACGTTTATTATAAAATATTAATGATATGTATGTATATTTTCGTATTAACTTAATTACTTATGTATCTGTAGTGTTTAGTTCGTATCTTCTAACCTTATTCCTTGTATTTTATTTATTTTATTATTATAGGAAAATACTGTCCTCTACTATTTTAGCTCACCCACATTTATTTTATTCACTTACGATCCTCTACCTGAAGGTTGTCTGGAAGAGATCGCTCTCTAGCGATAAGACCGCCTAAATTGTACATTGTTCTCATTGTTGTTGTGTTATTTGCTTGAAATGTAATGTTTTTATACAATAAAGAATATCTATCTATCTATTATTTTTGTTATTGAAGATACACTTCCAAGACGAACCGCAGACCGCAAATTTCAACCGCAAACTGCAAGCAATACCACTGTTTTTATGCATTTCAAAGAAAGTGGTTCCAAGCGTGGCCGCACTGCAGCGCCGCGCTTGGGAACAAAAGTGTGTCGCTTGCAAAACTACTGTTTTGCTTGCAGTTTGCGGTTGCAATTTGCGGTCTGCGGTCCGTCTTGGAACTGTACTTATACTCAACTAATAATTCAATAGGAGTTTGACAGATGATGCAAAGTCTTATACCCATTAAGTAGAAAGTGTCAAACACAGCACAGGTCACACAATGCAGTGGTCCAAACAGACTGGAAACTTGTGCAATGAATATGCAACTTTGGTAATATTCGAGGATTGTGCAACCGCTTTCCAGCTGGGACTAAAGTATATTGGGAACTGACATTTATTATTTGAGATAATGATGCATTAGAAAAGTATTTAAAGATTGCAAAGTTTTTGCTGAACTTTTGTAATCCTTTAAAAAAGGCACGAATATGTAGTGTGTAGATATTTTATCACTTTAGAAATCTTACAACAATACTTTTAGAAGTGTGTTCCTATTTCTTCTGTCAAAAATCATCATCACGGTTAATTCGAAGTATATATAGTATTAGGTATTAGTATTATTAGTATTAGGTATTAGTACCTATAAACTAATAATACTTATATACGAATAAGTAAACCACTTTTAAGAACAACCTGCTTTTTATTCCTACAAGCCTGTAAGAACGCCTCATAGTTTTTAGTTTTGTAATTCATTTGACATTTATCTATTAAGATATCTTAAAACTTGGGAAAATATTTTCATAGAAGCATGGCATAGCATCAAATATGATTTTACAACATTGAACTAACTTACGATTACTTACTAGAAGGAAAAAACGTTTAAAGAATTCCAACTTAAAATTTCCCTTCCATTTTCCACCTTTAATATATTTCTTAATGTGAATCGGTACCGCCGACCGTCTAGAGACCTCAGAAAGAGGGAACCAAAGACCTAAAAGTCTTAACTAGATGCAACTTGTTTTAAACTTTATTAGTGCCGTATTGCTCAACTCTAATAAAGGTCCATTAGTCTCACTAAGGTCCATCCTTGGTGAGAATAATGGACTTTTTCAGTTTATTTAGTTTTTGATTACCGATAATAGGGTAATTCCATTTATTTTCTTAATACAATTATAATTCTAAATACACAAAATTTTCTTCTCAGTGCACATGAAATTTTGCTGGCCATCGCGAAAGAAATCCTTTTTTTTATTTACAAACTTCGGAGATTAATAGCAAATAATATTTCTGAAAATACGGAGTGACTTACGTACGGTCAACGGTTTCTCTGGTTACCCATTTTAATATTTCGTCTTGCTCTTGCCAAACGACATTTATTTCAAATAGAACCAATCCCTAATATTAGTGAGTACCAATTTTATTTATTTATTTATTCTTTATTGCACATTAAAAAAAAAGTACAAATTTTCTCTTCATTATAGAAATGCAATAGTTATATTTTTATGAGTCGAGATCCACGGTTGTCCAAACTATATTTAAGTTTAAAAGAGACAAGTTGATTTCACAGTCAATAATTGCAAATTCCTTTTTTAGGTACGTAAACTGAAAAGAAAGTTATTTCCAGCTGAACTTTACATCTCTTCTAGCAGTAGACCGGTAAATGAATATGTATGAAGCATTAAGCAAGACAAAAGTAATAGCAAGTCAATGTAACAAACGATTGTAGTACCTACCTACTAAGGTATACATTTGTGTAAGTATCGTTGTATGAATATTGTATAACTTACCTTGTAAGACTTGTAGATGTGAAATTATACTACAAATGCCAGTAAGAAGACAAGTTTTTTGACTACCACTTTAGTTTTATTAGGGGCTGTTTGGATTGAAATTTGATTGACCTATGACATTTATAATATGATATCGTCAAAAAAATTTCATTAGTGAAACCAATTAAAAAATACAGGCCGATTTTTTTTTATTGAATGGTGTAATTCTTAATGTGGGGAATTTTCTGATCACATAAAAGAAAATTTTTGCAACAACAAAAGATTAAAATAAATGTTTGCAGACGTTAGCTGTAAAGAGTACTTAAAGCATGAAATAATTAGGTAAATATTTTATTTTAATAATTTTGTACGGTAAAATGACAGGTAATTTGGCACAAAAAGACAGTATTTGCAATAAATAACAGCTTTTTCCTTTAATTCATAACCAAGTCGATCAAGACGTAGTTGTATGTAGCAGCGGACAACTTATAGATATGATAACGATGATGATGATGATGATGATAATCAAATATCCAAAATGGTAAAGTGTTTTTAAGTTAAAAAGACAGTTTTGCAAAAGCTGAAAACTGTGTGTCTTAACTTCGTACATTTTCTTGCTGTTAATAACTTCATTTGGCATTCGCAAGAGATTGTTAGAACTCAGAAATTTATTTTATGCAGTTAAGAAACTGGCTTAAGATTCTCGGCTCTGAGGAAAAATCTACTTACAAATGAAAGTAAAATTAACAAAGAGAACGGTTAGATTTGCATTTTCAACGCCGTTAGGTAGGTTCCGATGATAGTTTTAAATAAATGTGTTTGAGATTGCTAGCAATCGTGAGCGAATTTTAACATCACATTCGCTCACGACTTCATTCTAAACCTATATTTAGAAAAAAAAACATAAGTTTTCTGCTACCAGTCAGAGGCTCACTTATCTTGCTCTAATGGTTGACGCACGTTCAGAAGCCCACATTTGCAATGACGAGAGACGAATGACGTCACAAAGGAGCGACCTTACCGCCGTTAAAGATTGGATCGATGACAAAAATGTTAGTCTCGCTACTGTTAGTCTAGGCAGGGATCAAACCCGCAACTTTCGGCGCCAGCAGGACCTTTACTGATTGCGTAAACTAACTTACTATCATGGGGACCCAGTTTCGTATTCGTAGCAATTGAGTGTTATACTACTGAAGTTTGACTTGGATGTGCAAAGACTTATATTATTTGGAAACCGAAGAAATAAAAAATGATTCAGAAAACGGCACACTTTTTGATAATGTCATTCAAACATTCGATTGAGACAACAGATTTGCTCTTTTCGTTTTTTGGTATTAGTCTGGGTGTTTCCTATGTTTACAAAAACAAAATGCATTTAAGTACTTATGTTCATTAGTTGTCTAGTTCTCATAGTTCAAGCTTTCCTTAGTTTGGGGCTAGAAAGCACCGTGTGGATATCCAAAGGTATTAATTTTGTTGCGAATTGGAGTTCTACACTGTAAACGGGAACAAACTTTTAGCAAAAACAGAAACAAAATAATTGTTAAAACAAAGTAGGAACACGAAGAAAGTCTCATTGTGGGGGTACCCCTTTGTTTCCAAATAAACATGTTCCACATGAAAAGTTCTTATTTTAAAACAAAAACAGTTCGTATCTGGGCTGCGAGCCAGTGTTCAAAGGAGCGGTGAGCAGGTTGCAACGTCATCAGTATGCCATTTCGTAAAGGAAAAACATATTTAAAACAAAGTGGATTGAGTCGCAATTAGTGAATACTATGAGCTTATAAGAAAATTCAAGGTCACATAACGTGGAATATACGAGTAGCGGGCTATGCTTGGTTTGGGCTATGTCGGATGACGTTCCGCGGGCATGCACCATCTGGTCTAGTCTGGTGCTTGACCTCTACAAGGTGGACCGACGATCTGATCAAGGTCGTGGGAAGCCACCGGATGCAGACAGCACAGGACCGATCATTGTGGAGATCCTTGTTTACGCTACGAGATCGAATCAGTAATGAGGAGAGAACTAAGGTTCCGACATAGCCTTGCGGGTCAGCAAGTTGAAGTGGGAGTGGGTCGTTAACCACTGCCCTTCTTTTCGACCCTAAGGTCGAAAAGTTCTTAAACAGTTGGAGCCCGGGAGGTGGACGGATAACCTGACGAAGTTTGCTGAATTTTGGTGCTTGCACTCTGCCTACAACTGGCCGCTTTGTAAATCTTTGTAAGATGATGACTATGAAATGGATTGTTATAAGAGGTGGCGGCAAAATAAAAAACCCAAAACATATCAGTAACTTCGGTGGATATTAACTTCAAAGAATTTGTCTGTGTCATAATGTGGGTCAAGAGACAAAGAAAACTGAAATTTAGAAAATTACAGAGTGGTCAAGTATGTTTAAAGTATTTAAGGAAAGAAAACTTATCACAAATAATTTTAAAAAAAAACTGACGCTTACGACACGTGTACGATGCTGTCTTTTTTGTATAAAAGAATGATATGAATTTAGTTTTTTATTCATTTTGTGAAAGGGATCATGTTTACTTATTGTTACTTAGTGTTGGTGCTGTATTGTCTATTTGAAACATGGTATCATGAAAACTGCTACCGACAAACTACAAAAGGAGTTTGGCAGACTTTTTATTATAGAAAATAAGTGTGGATTTGGTACAAATAAAGAAATAAAAAAGATAGCAACCTTTATGAATAACCTCAATTTCTTTACGTTGAAAATATCGGATAAGCTCAGTCAAAAATAAAAAGAAAGTAGCTTTTTTATCCCACAAATACCGGTTACCCTGTTGAAAAAGCAATACATTTTTAATGTCGCTTTGTTCTTGGAAACACATTTATATCCGGATTTTACTTCACGTTGATAAATCTTAAAATATAAGCCCTAAAATAAGGAAAATGGTTCACGCGTTATCCAGGATAAACGAGCTATGGCTCGAATAGAGTTGCCTGTTGCTAGTCGATTATCGATAAACTATCGATGTTTAACGTCTTGTCAAAAATGTTCTATTAACTGATATTATTATACTATCAATAGTAACGATAGCTTACACTAAAACTTAATCAGCATAGCAAAGGCATCCCCTTCACGTCTCCATCCAACACGAGCCAAAGATTATTTTATTGAAAAAGGTCATCAATTAAGAAAAACTATTAATACATACTTACACACATAGTACGAGTATACATAGTTTCATGCACAAGCAATAGCATCGAAATTGTGAATGATTCAAAAGAGAAGTGGTGATGTCAGTAAAATATAGAAAATCATCGATAACCTGCGACCTTTATCAGATCATCCATTCATTGTGAGCGTCGGATAGGCGTTCCACACTGCGTTTGGCCTAATAGGGTATACAAGAACTTTTTACCACTCAGACAGAAGCTCAAACATCGATAGTCAAAATACCAATAGTTAGGCAACACTACTCAGTGCTTAATCCCGGTATAACCTTTGCATTTTAATTACGCGTTCAGGAACATGTCGGAAAAATCTCACTTCATCTTGTAAATGTTCTTTTTTATCGCCACAATTCCGTTTCATGTTCTTAGCTCGTATATTCATGTCTTATGAAAAAACGGAAAAAATGGACCAGAAACCATTTTCCATGATAAACTTTTATACATGCATTGAATCAGAATGCTTTGCTACAACTTATTTAATAACTATTACGAATAATGCTAAATTTATTATTCTACACAAAAACGAAAACAAGCTATCGTTTGTCACATTAGTGAGTGGCAAGTCCACCACACTTTCACGACTGAGTTCAATGGAACTGAACCCAAATGGGGTTCACGGCAATTTTTCCAACCACCGGTACTAAGCCCCCCCCCGTCACTACAAAAGGCAAAGGGTCACGAATCATGAACAAAAAAATTCATAACTGAAGAAACAAACAACTAATTGCAATAAAATTTAATAGTATTTTACAAAAAAAATAAAAGAAAAATGTATCATCTGTATTCAAAGATCAATTCCAGGAAATAAACCACAGCCACTAACAGCTTTATTTGACTTCAATTGATTGTTTATTGTCCTAGGCAGTTTTTAACAATACCAAGCATATGATAATGTTCTACAAAATGTACCAATATAATATACCTATACATAAAACCAAAAAAACAAAGTAAACAGAAAAAACATAGAACATGCTTTTCAGACATCCCAATTTTGAATTAATATCTTAAATCGCTCGTCATGTTTACGACACTGTTTTAAATGGAAATCTCAGGGATATCTTGTGGCAAAAATCTTGAATTAATTTAATACAGTCCGTTTTGCTATTCTAAGTGTGTCCTTTACCGATTTCCTCAGAACCCACAGGATCAGTATTACGTATTCAATCAGTACGGCGGGTAAGCCTATTTCAGAGATGTCGACTTAGCTGAACCAAATTCAGCCGAAAACGTCGCTTAACACAACGGTCCAGAGTTCAAAATTTGTACAGTTTTATGACGCAGAGTTTATCATTTACTTTTTAATGTATTTGCACGTCTTCAAAGAAATCTATTTGTTCTCGGTTCCACCTTTGGTGTCAGGGTGAAGGTTGCCTTAAATATTTGAAGAGGTCGGGATTGCTCTGAGAGACTGTATTCCTTTTGTTGGTTTTTTATTTTGGTGTTCATGTATACTTGGAAATGTCGCGGATCTAAAAGTAAACGAAAAACAATTTGTGTAGCCGAATTTGACATTCAATATTGAGATTTATTTTTTTTGCCAAGATCTTTGTTTGTTGCGCATTTATGCTATTTTGAAGCTATTTAAAAAAATATTAAGTGGGATAAAACTAACTACCATGAGAAGACAGTTAATGGTGGTAATATTATGGGCCTTGTCAATTATTCATTTCATTACTTAGGAGATGTGGCCAAAATTGCATTTTAATACGTCTGAAAAACATCAATTTGAAAGAAAGAAAGAAAAAACGTTTATTTCATCTGGATTTTTAGATGAAACTTTAGTCAATTGTGTATCTTCTGGAAGGTTAAAAATCTCGTGTTCAGAAAAAGCACGTCAGTGGTCGGATAGCTGCAAACATAAAGGCATTATTTTTGATAATATTATTTTCCTAAATAAATGAGACAAAACGCTATCCTTAAACGATGTTTTATTACTTTTAAGATATAAAAGAGATCGAGTACTACTTGCAAATAAAACCATTAGGATTTGTACTAACAAATACCATTGTAATACCGTACTGCTCTAAAAAAGAATGTCACCAAAGCAGTAAAGGAACGTTCTAAAGAATTTCCATTTGAACTGAAGAACCGAGTGGCGATCGTTCTTAGAGCGCTTGCCCGAGCGCAATTAAGTTACATACTTACCAACCCTCGGAGAGTCGAACTATGGCCAACGGTTAAATGAGGTGCTTCTTCTTCGATTCTTCTCACAGATAGTGATGGCATAATATCGATAAGGCCCGGCACTATCGGCATCGGCACGCCTTAGGATTTTAGGTGGCAAATAGCAATATACTTTAACATTATGGCAATAAAGTAGAAATTTCCGTGATGTGTTCTCGTAATAACAAAAATACCGCTTCGGTGTGCTTGAGGCTGCTGTTTCGGCATTTTCTTCGGCGTTCTTCGGCGTTTTCGGCATTTTTTTTTTGGTTTGGAAATCTAGTTCCACAGCATACTATCAATAGTAGTTAATGCAATTTATGCAGTTTCTTTAACAATCCTAGTAATTGTTAAAGTCCAAAGACAATTGATACGTTTTGGTCCCTATTTATGTTTTTAATAATACAGTTTAACAATAAATAGTAGTGTTACGGACGAAAGCTTTATTAAAATGCGATGAAGTGTAAATAAAATATAATGGGGATACATAAGTTATTAAAATGAAAAACAACCAATTATTCCTATCAACCAAAACAGTCACAACTCCAAAATCACACACTTACTCTAACAAACAAATTAATCAAATAACTAAAGACTAACTACAAAAAAGTCCGCAAGTAAATAGTAAGTGCAATCTATGCTGATGCTGTTATTTAACAATCACTAGTGTCTAAAACTATCGATACATTTTGTCGATATTTATGTTAAAACATTTATTGACACTGAAGTTAAGAGACTCTACTCACACTTTTTAGGAACTAGTAGATTTAAGGTTTTGTGCCCCATCCGCTGGCACTTGACTTACTTACACGCCAGAATAGGTCTACAAACAAACAACCTGTACTTAGTGAATTTGCTTAAAATAATTTCTATTTAAGCTGAAAAATGTAGTGGCAATCGTCTTCTACCGATATAACTACTCGAGCTTAATTAAGTTACAGACTCACCGACCCAGCTCCTTTTTTTTGGACTCAGGGATAGTGTCGCACAAATATTGATAGTGCACTATTAAATTCAGTAATAGCATAATAATAATATCAATTGGGTTCATTAACATTATAATATACTTAGTTCGTATTCAACGATTGGTAGAGTTCAAAACTATAGGCATCAACTCAAGTCTGGTAGCTGTTCTCTAAAACGTCTCTAAAAGTCTTAAGACTAATCTAGATGACAATAAAATCAGCAACATCACATTATGATGAGGCATACTCATGCTTTTCACTGTTTTTTAATGTCATGAAACCATAAGATAAGACAAGATAAGACAAGATAAGAAATACACATAGAAATTTCACGAAAAAAACGAATTACTTACACAACGATATTAAAATATATTTGGAATGTGCAATTTAGGCGGTCTTTTCGCAAAGAGCGATCCAGACAACCTTCAGATAGAAAGACTGGAAAAGGGGGTTCCTTCTATCTGGTAGAATTTTTCTTCGCAGAATTTCATTTTGCAGAACACACTTAGCATAATCTTCTTTGGCCGAATATGTTTAAGGCAGAAAAAATACTTAGCATAATCATCGTTTGGCAGAAAGTTTGTATGGCCGAATTTTCAATGGCATACTAATAAAATAGCAGAATTTTATTTGGCAGAATTTTATTTGGCAAAATTCCATGATGCATAATTACTTTTTGCATAATGCTTATTTGGTAGAATTTCACTTGGCATACTATTGTCATTCCGTTTCTCTCGTTGTTTCGTGGTATTTGTTATAACAACAAATTAGGATACTTGTCTGCCCTACATTAGAGTCGGGGTGAAACCGACACGGATAGATTAGGTTAGAAGGTTTAAGGCGGGAGCGAAGCGGAGCGAAGCTCCCTCCTTAAACCTTCGTGGTTATTTTTTTTAAACCCAAAAAACGACTTGCCTGATTAGCTTGCTGCTTCATTTCATAATTTTTATATGGATTTAAAAAAGTATGCCAAAAGACAATTCTGCATATTAACTTTCTGCTATGTGATGTTTCTGCATTTTAACTTTCTGCGTTACCATGGTTCTGCTTTTTGATTATTATGGTTATTAAAATTATGCCAAAAGACGATTCTGCCATGCAAAATCATGCTTTTTGAATGTATGCTAAATGAGTGTATGCGAAATGATTTTCTGCGAAATGAAATTTCTGCCATCCGTTGTTGTGCATTATAAAATTATGACAAAAAAAGTTCTGCGATAAAGGGTAGACCCCTGGAAAAGGAAGTAGATGTCACCATGTAGGGTTGTTTAAGTAGAGGCCTTAAGAAATGTGTTTAACTTTTTACTAAGTTTCAGTATAGGTCAGATAATTTATTCACAATGATATTTTAACAACAGACGTAGATAGGTTACTTGTGCTAAGAAAGTGGCACCCGAAATCAAGACTTTCGACCACTGAGCAAAGCATTGACAGTTTGAGACAACACTGTGCAACATGAATCTGTCTCGTTTACGCTCTAGTAAATAATCATGCTATCTTGCATACACGGTCAAATTTAGATACGTACGCTAAGGGTCAATTTTGACTCCGCGTCAGTACTGACACAGCCTATCTACGTCTTCTTTTATCGTAATATCATTGGTTATACAGACGTGTGCAAAATGTTTTAAAAACATGTCTGCCGATTTGCAACAAACACCAGACACATTATTCAGCTCTATAAATAACGTAACCTAAGATTGATCTTTCCTTTCCAATACAAGTGCTAACGGCTTTTTTATGTATCGAACATCGAATACTTTTTCTCGGATCTATAAATAAAGTGATCTAAGATCGATCTGTCCTATTCACCACAAATGCCAACGACATCTAATAAAAATAGAGACGTGTGTTGCCAAACATACTTACCAGGAGTTATGCGGTCCTTTGAAGTGTAGTACTTTAGTTATGTTGGATGATAAAACAGTTGTAAAAGTCAGGCTGAGGAGAGATTCTCGGTATTTTGCTATACGCACGGACGTGAAAGAAAGACGGACGTAACATCACACTAAAAAAATGTGAAGCATGTAATCTACTGCGAGTACAATTTTGTTTGTTGTACACGACCTACTCCATTCACACAAACACACTAGGTCCGACAAACTACGCCATTTTACCCCGTGTGACAGCGCCAATGACACGTGCTAGTAATGCACACACCTAAACTGGCAGCTGATAATATGCTTCACACATGATTAGACGAGGTTAAGTCCGTCTTTCTTCCCGTCAGTGGCTATACTATAGAATTTCAGAGAGTGAACTACAGGTAGTTCTTTTAGATCAATTTGACCTGACATGAAGCAGATGTACTCGCAAACATTCTTACCTACATGTTTTAAAAACGTAACGCTAAGTTAAAGTTAATATTTCCATCACGTATCCTATGTTATTATTCATCCTGGGTGGAAATCAAACTACGGACCTCTGGTACCGAAGGTGGTGACTTCACCACTAAGCCAACATGACCAGCCAAACGTCAATTAATATGCTGCTCTATTTTGAGTTTCATCGTAAGCATACAGTTTAGTCGCGACTGGCGACTAAAATTAACTATTGGTCATCAGACCGACATTTTCATAGAAGTAAAGAAGGTTCACGCTATGCGCAGTTTTTCTTATCTGTTAAGAATTCAACTGGACAAAGACCTCATCAAGTCTCGTAACAGCAACGTATTTTTTCTTAACATTCGGCAATTTAGCCATAAGGGATAATGCATTATCATCTTACTAAAGATAGGAAACCTTGAAAAAAACATTCGGTCTTGGGCTCAGGTGGGACTCGAACCAGCGTCCTCCGCATTCCGGGCGGCTGCACTAACCAACTTTGCTACCGAGACCATTGTCATTTTTTTAATACTATGTGTTACTTACTATCTTACTACTACTTTACTATCTTAATTTACTAAAAACCGTGTGTTTCCGAAACGGCGTTGTTTTGATCAAGTACTCTGGTCTAATTACTAATTAACAATACGTTGCTAATTATCCCAACCCTTAGCCTAGTAACTCCAAATATTACCAGACTTGAAAATAATACAAGACTTGGAAATCAAGGTTAAAAACCAGGTTTGTTTGCATAAAAATCACATCGAACATTTATGAAGACACGTGTACAATATTCCACAATGTAATATTAAATCTACCAGAAGTCTACAATATTTGCTTCTACCCGGACCCTTTCCTGACTAATCCAGACTAAAAGCTTTTGTTATGCTTGTGTATACCGGGTCTTAGATGATGACGTCATGATGTGGGCGGGTCGTCCGTAGGTTGATTTGCCATCGGTGAGGATTAAGAAACCATTAACGTTTGTTTTGCCTCAATGGTTAATGCATATTCGAATTATTCAGGTTGAGAGATTGTGCCACATATTATATTTACCTTTGAAAATGCTGAAAACAAGATACGGATGTGGTCGAGTCATTTTCAGTAGACATTTTCGCTGTCAAAATAATCGTAATGCATCGCCTTGTAAAATTATACGGTTCTGTCTCTAAAAATGGTCCATTATTTATATCACTTAATTAATATGAAAAACAAAAGTTTTCATTCAATACCTTGAAGTAGTGAGATATCAAAGTTTGTGTTGAACGCAAATTAAAAAATGTAGCTGTAAATGCCGCATAATTCAACATAATAAATAGATTTAAAAGAAGCAACAAGAAGCAAAACACAAAAAAGGACTAATAAACCGACTTTCGGGTTTCGGGTACGTATTTTGTACTTAAATCACGAAAAGACCAATTCACACACTCCTTTTATTTTTCTTGACCTTCTTAACCTTTAACTGACGTCCTATACGTCTCACAGACGTAATAACTTTTGTTTTTGAAATATTTTCTAAAATCGGGCACGCGTGGACACAACCCTTTCAGTACCTTCCTGTCTCGACATGTTTTAACGGTCAGTCGACGCCTCGCGGCCGGTGAGTGCACACTTATCCGCCACAGAGCCATCGACGTCTCATGGACGTAAGTACGGTGTTTCTCATATAAAACTTTATACGTCTCTAGATCGTCACCTCGGTGTGTGTGTAGGTAAACACATAGTGTCTCCCTGACGTGACATCGGTTTCTAATTACGTGTCATATTTCAGAATGTCTAGACGGGGGCAATCGGAGCGTGGGACGCCCACCCGCAAGGTGGACGGACGACCTCATAAAGGTCGCAGGTTTTCGGTGGATGCAGGCCGCCTACAACCGGCCGCTCTGGAAATCTATGAGGGAGGCCTATGTTCAGCAGTGGACATCATGTGGCTGCTGATGATGATGATGATGATGAGAAGATATAACTCGTGGCCAATTTCTGCTCTCACTTGCACGAGAATTGATATTACCTCAAATGAAATTACTGGTTTATAACGAGAGAATCCCTCGCCGACTGACTTTAGAGCGAGTTATTGGACCTATCCATATGCCTGTTGCCCCACCACCTCAAAACTATCCTAATATAGATCCAGATATTCGAAAGACCTGTGCAATCTGTCCGAGTTGCCTGAAAAGACGTACAAAGTACTGTTGTTATAAGTGTAAGAAACCAATGTGCCTGTCATGTTGCATACAAGTATGTAGTGACTGCAAATTACACAGTTCCTAAATATACCAAATAGAAGGGTTGTATTTTTTTTTGTTATTGAAGTGGAAGATTTATTTTTTGTTTCATTTTGATTGATGTTTATAGAAGTAAAGATATTATAAGTGTTTTTGTTCATTACTGTAAAATTATGAAAATTATGAAGACTGAAGAAAGTGCCTATATTAAGATAGTAACAAAATGTGATCTCCCTAATAAATGTTGATTTTGCTTATATTTTAAAGTTTTATTATTATCAAACCTATAACATAGTTGGCTAACAAAGTAACCTTCATTATTCTAAAGTGAAAAAATATTTAGCATGATTATTTATTTTATTATAATTTTTCAAAGATTTTACGTATCTAAGACGTCACCTCGGTCACGGTGCTACGATTGGACCAGGTCGTCAGCTAAAGGTTAATATTGTAAGGAGACTCATTACAGTAAACCAGCTATAGTTTACACCACACAGCTCTAAAGAGATAGCATACCTCACAAAAAAGCCTAAAGTGAGAATCTGACTAAGCAGGGACACGACGTGAGAGTACCGTCAAAATACCTTAGCTCTATACATGTTACAGAAAACATGTTGATAGCGCGAGCTATTCACGTATAACGCCATCTGTTGGTCTGAGTCAGAACTTACTTATACACGCAGTTTAAGGTTGAATAATTGCTTAATGGTCTGTGAGTAGTTATCAATCAATAGATTTTACCATGAAACAAATCTTGATGGCATTGGAATTTCCCATTTTCAATATAATCGACTGTATTTTTCGTCTGCCGACGTCATACCATAAAAAATGTGTCTGTCCAATCCATGTTCTATGTAGTTTACGAGCGCAATTTCATAAACAAATTGACATAAAAAATATAAATCACACGTTGTGCTGCAATCTTAATGGAAAATCAGACAAAAATGTGTGAAGAAATAATACAACACTTTCAGCTGGTGAAATTTATGATACATAGTTACGCTGATGTTAGATAAAGTTCGGGTTTTCTTTTGTTTTCGTGTATACCGTTTAATGACTAAATATGCTAATTCAAAATGGTATTTACGTAATTTTTTTAGTATTTCAATAAGGTAGAGTAGCATTTTTTTTTGTTCAATGACGATTTGAAAGTATCTGCTATAGAGGTCCATTTGAATTAAGATATTTAATTCGATTTAACACTTCATGACTTAAGACTACAACTGGAGTTCAGGCGATATTATGAAAAAAAAATGTCTCTTAGGTGTCTTTTTTCCTGTTGTTAAACCTCTATCGTTGTCTGGAAGCGACAATGCCACCTGAATTGTACAATCAATACTATCTTACTACTGTTTTTTGATTTGTGTCTGTGGGCAATAGTGTTTTTATCTTATCTTATCTTGAAAATAAGCTACACTTTAGTAGGACAAATAGTCGGTTATTGAGAAATTCTAAGGTTATGACCGTGATGTACGTAAGACACTTAATAAATTAACAAATCTTAATCCAAGTCGCGATTAAACTTAAAACCACGTTAAACTTAGCAGACGTAAAATTATTCCTTAACTTAACTTTAAACAAAGACGAGCAGTATATGTAAATTAATCTAATTCCATACTTAATTATTTACCTTCCCGAACAAAGCTTTTGTTCCTAAAATAGCGTTCAAACGTGTAAACAGCGACTAAAGTGAATGAAGAGGGTTATTTTAAATCTAAATGCTGACGTTATCTTCGGATAACACGTGCGAATATGCGCATAAGTCAAGGCAATAAGGTTCAAAATTGAATGTTTTTTTATGAGAGTGAATGGGAGAAGAACACGTGTAAGTTTGTGGATTCTACGTAAAACCAGAAATTATGTCTAGTATTTTTTGTGGTACCTACCACAAATTGTGTCTTAAGTAACATCCTGTCTGTGTTTATTTCAAAATTGAATAAATTAGAAATATTGGTCTGTGTCATTTGTTTGAAATGTAATGTTTTTGTACAATATAGAATATCTATCTATCTGTCTTTATGTTTGTTTGTCTCTGAAATAAATTCCAATACAATATAACATACCAACACATACAACCCACAACTGAGCGTAGGCCTCACCTCAACAATATCACTCAGATCGGACTATTCGAAGTACGGATAGTAAGTAAAGGGCAGATGTAATCAAGTGAACCTAAGGCCACCTACAAGTCTCTCGGTCCTGGCTATCACGCTAATGCGATAATTCGAAAAAACTTAAGTATGGTTAACAACCTAAATAGCCCGTTTTAATACCATTTTATATTACTTTGTAAAAAGTGGTCGTAAATATTATGAAGATGTTGTTAAAGGCTCTAGTTATAATATTCACGTTTAACTAAAAGTAACTTTAGATAGCACGTGTACAATGAGCTCGAAAGTATCTTAGGGTTTGTGGTTGACTGTACTATGCTGGTATCCGTAACCTTGGCACGTGTGATAGTAAACCAAAAACAACAAGTACTTACCTAAAAAAAACAGCACGTGTTACTTGTGAGTTAATATAAATTACAAATCCATTTAAAATATTTATTACGGCTTATGGTATTTCATGATTTAAGTGACGTTTTTGTGGATAAAATGCCATTATCAAATCTGTAAAATATCAGTGACATTGTACTTAGTTAATCCAATTGGTCAAAAGTAACAAATACTTATTGAAAAAACATGTATATATAGGTAAAATAAACAAATGTTGCTCGCAATGTATTTCAATCACAGACTTAATTAAAATAACCAAACGGCCACCTTGCAAGTAAACATAACCTAAAATTACTCCGTGGAACCCTCCAAGGTTAGGAATGCACAAACTTTTCCTGAAAGAGATACAGAACGCCAACGGCCCCGGATGAAAATACGCTTAACCTCGAACTGATTAAAGACATACCGACATTGCAAAAAACAAAACACAACGACATTGAGAGAAAACCAGACAAAGTGAAAACTTGCAATCAAAAACAATCGCAGAACGTACGTGTCCAATGACCTTTTCACTTCCAAAAGTAAACTGTGACGGTTTGAGAATAAATCTAAAGCGCTCGAGGCGAGCGTTCCCGAAATACACTCCTGCGCACTCGTATCGAGTTCCTTTCAGTATCCCCCCAGCTCCCGAGAGAGTACCAAGCCTGTGATAGAACTAGTCAAAGTTTCCAATGTGCTTCATCCTGCAGCAAATATGACAAGTAATGCCAGAGTGTCTTAGAGAACACCAGATTTTTACCTCCAAGAGTTACCGTTAACGCTAACCCGCTTGTGTGAATTGGATTATAAAGTGTTTTCTTTTTGATGTGCCAATAATAAGTTGTAAGTATACGCTTTGTTTTTATAACATTACACATGCGTAATTCACGTTAACAAAAGAAAACAAAGAACATTGAAATCTTTCGCTCATGAAACTTGGAAACTTCTCAACTGAGATTTTAACCACAATACAATTCACCCTTTAAATGGAATTCCTTTTCGTAAATTTTTTTTCTTATGGTTTGGTCTATAAAGTAATTGT
The DNA here is from genome assembly GCA_950022985.1 of Udea ferrugalis. Lineage (NCBI taxonomy): Eukaryota > Metazoa > Arthropoda > Insecta > Lepidoptera > Crambidae > Udea > Udea ferrugalis. The sequence continues at coordinate 14,783,720 of OX465527.1, read as the reverse complement.
TCGACGAAAATAATATGAAATAAATTAATTTAGTTATTAATTAGATAGTTCAGTACATCTCCATTAGGTTTATAGTTAAAGTTATAAAACACGTGTTCATCATCTTCAACAACTTTGTTGACGTTGTCAGAAAAATAATGAAGAAGCTGTCAAATTATTAAGTGTGACAAAGTACTAAAGTGCTGACAGAATTTTAACGCTGACTGTACTTGCACAAATTGACTACTCCAGCAAAATCTTGCGACCTTTACCAGACTGCACGCTTGCCTTGGGTGGGCCTCACATGCTATCTTTACCATCAAACTAACTATTTCCTCTCTAAGACTTATCATCATACACACTTCGTCGAGTGAATTTTGAACCCAACGTAGTGAGCGAGCATATTGCCGTTATTCGGGTCACTTGGGTTTTTATCAGTGTTTTCAGTCAACGGAGAGTTAGCCACAAAATTGAACAATGATGAGTAGATGTTTACCCTAAAATTTGGGACCACCCGGGTTGTAACCTAAAGTGTTTTGCCACTGGAGCTCGTGGCCTCTGGCTTAATCTTATTTTTTTAAACTAACACAAAAATTAAAGAAAACATTAGTACTTTTTTATAACATTTTAAAACTCCGAATTATACTTCACAACTACAAATTATATTTTGCCAAATTCTTAATGATTTCATTTCCATAGAAAACCAGGAATAAACCATTGTCTGAAGCTTTTCATGATTAAATCACCGTGCAAAAATACCTAAAGGCCGTTTGGTCAAAACATCCGCGTGACGTTAGATATTTCGGCTTCGTCATTCGTTTACATTTGCACAAGGAACTTTCTGAGAAAATAAACAAAAGAGATACAAATTCCAAATTAATAAAAGATAATGTCAATGCATACTAGTCACACGCGCACACGCCTCTAACTTTGCTAAATTCTTTCAAACGTCACTCCACTGTTCATACATACTGTAAACCCATTAAACCTCTTTTTGTACTCTGTGCTACTACTCAGCAGGTACCTATCATAGACATAGCAGTCACTTGCAGACTACAAGTATGATATTATTATTATGGAAAATGATCAGTTTGTAGACGTCTTAATTTTTTATTAGTTGAGAATTTTGGAGCGAAAGAATTGTGAAAGAAAACGATAAAAACGGACCAAGAACACACATTGTTCTTTGAATTATCCTCTATATAATAACTAATATTGTCAAGGATGGATATAAAAACCGATCATAAAAAATCCAAGACCCTAACCTGATTCGCCACCGGCAGCAGACTCAGAAGTATCAATAAACATTTTTGTTTATAATTAACGTGGGCGAAATTCCCTTCTCAACAACACGATAGCTGGCACTTTACCAAACGGTAGAGTTGCAGTTTCCTGGATTTTGTAAGCATTTTATTAATTTATACCAAAATTTTCCTCCACTTCACTTTTAGTATCGTGAATGATTTTAATCGTAATCGTGATTTAGCTTACAAACTAATGAATAGATTAATAAAATAGAAAATAAATTATAAAACTGTATAATACAATGAAATGAAAAACTCTAGAATTTGTAATAAATTGATTAAATGGCGTCAGTTGTCAAGATAAACTCGTCAAAACGTTCTTCAAACGTTCCAAAAGGTTGGAACAAACCTAGATTTCAATTGCTTTCATACGAGCATCCTAAAAATTTTGGTCTCATTAGAAAAAAATAATAGGAAAAGTTTATAAATAAATCAGTTTCTTCGAACAATAATATAAAGCTAAAGGCGTTAACTATGTATTTTTGTTCGCAGAATTTAAGTCAAAATGCTTATTTAAACTGTATAAAACTATTTTAAGAATATTGGACTCGATAATATGCAAAGCAGCTGTTTAAGCTCTATTTTGGTCGGTGTGCCATTTCCTGCACGCTTTCGAAGTTGTTTAGAGATACCTTAACGGTTTGTTTACACAACAGGAAGCTTAGATAAGTTAATAGGTAAAAGAGGGCATAACTTACACTCAAAAACATTGAATATAGGTAACTTAAAGGGAGTAGTCAGAACTAACGCTGAAAATTTCAATTTTATTTCGCGGAAAATGTAACATTTAGAGGCCTTCACAAACCGACGTTGTTGGCCCAAGCAACTCAGTTTCTATCACCTGAGATGATCAGGCCAGAATCTATTCTTGAGTGAAGACCATTTAAAACCAAACGCAGCATTGAACGCCTACCTTCATATATTGTTATTTCCCAGAAATTAACGCTTATAAGCGACACCATGAGATGGCATTATAATACAGGATGACCTTTTATTCAAAACCAACAGGTAGACAAAAGTTTTTTGAAAAATACAAGTTTGCAATTTTAGTTTTTACCACAGTTTTTACTCGAGACGCCTTTCACCATTTTTCAATATTTCTCATAGTTGAGGATTTGCGGCAGAACCTGTTCGTCATGAAACGAGAACTTATTAGAAGTATTTGTTTGGCTAAAATCAGCAGAGACGTCACCCACTACTCATGAAGCTACGCAATTCCAAGTTCAACCAAAAAACTTCTTTGTCACCACCAAGCCAACTACGTCATGCGTGAATCAGACTACATATATGTATAACTAAAAAACTGACAAATCTATTAAAAATAAACTTTACGTCTAAACACACGTGGGTTGGGAAGTAAAGCCCTCTTTTACGTCAAACTGATATCATCTACATTCTACAAATAAATATACGCATAAAACTACATATCGTCACCGTCGTGTCAAAATTAAATAACTGACACATTTACCGAAATTCACTTTATAACATTTTTGAATATTGGAAAGTGTGATCTACATTTCAGTCTTTAGCCCGTTGCGATATGTATAATACTCGCTTAGATATCTTCGTTTTAGTAAACCTATTGACCATATATTACAACAAGGTATGTACTAGAATTTCCGTGGAAGAATTGAATAACTGGTAAATAAATTAAATAACCACATAATAAGGGCCACTACAATAAAAACAAAGTCAATAAGATACTTTGTTGAATTCTGCCACAACTCACTCCAAAACATTGTTACAAAATTTAGTTGTGGCAAAATTGAATAAATGCGCTTGTTTAATTTTTCAATATAAAAATGATACTAAAACATAATTTTGAGATTGATAAGTGTGCTTAGTCAGTTTTTCGTGTTTAAAGTCGTGAATAAAAATCAAGCTTGAATCAAGCAAACTAAATAGGTAATCCAAAAACAATAAAATTGTAACATGTATCTGAATCCAACCTCTGACAATAACTTCAGATTACACCCAAAACAAATATTCAAATATGAAAATTAAAATAAATCAAGATGACTATTCCGATTCAACATCTAGCTCATTGACGTCAAGTTGAGCTGATGATGCAGGCAAACTTTTACAACGATACGATGCATGTAGTTCACGATTTTGAAGGCCATATTCAGTAATTGCAGCAGCAGGTATACTTCTTGTTTGTAAACTAGGCTTGTTTAACGTATCTATGGATAATAATGGATAATAATAATATCGGAAATTGATTTTTAAAACGTAAGCATTTGATTCTCAACCAAGCGTGGCGATTCCTGGCTACGGAGGCGGTTATGGTAACCGCGGAGCAGGGTGTGCTATAGGAATCCCCGGGCAAGATCCAACTGCCACCATTGACGACTCGACCTGGCAACATTTAACTCGCGCACTCTGAGGCTCGAAAAATTTATAAGTTACATTGGGATATTATTGGGTTATCTGAAGTCCGAAGAGAGGGGGGAGGGGAGGGAGGACTCGATAACCCTGCAATCCGGTAACTTACTATACCACGGAGAGGGCGACCAACAGTCCCTAAGTGGTGTTGGGCTCATCTTCACAAGTGTGTCAACAACGTGATCACTATCGGAAGTGTTTCGAGCAAGGTAGCGTACCTGATACTCAGAAAATCGAAACGACATTCGCTGAATGTCATTCAGGTCTACGCTCCGACTTCGAAACACGACGATGTCACGGTGGAGGCTATGTATGAGGACATTTCTAAAGCCATGCATAGCCATAAAACCCACTACACAGTTGTGAGGGGGGATTTCAATGCGAAGTTGGGGCAACTTGGATTTAGGCAACGGAATAATAGGGGCCAGATTATTGCTGGCCGACTTCATGGAGAAGGAGAACCTCTTTATGATGAACTCTTTCTTCAAGAAGCCCGTAAACCGCAAATGGACCTGGATCAGTCCGGGCGGTAGGGTCAAAAACGAGATTAATTTTATCATGACGAAGAAACATATATTCAATGATGTCGCTGTGATCAACGCTGTTAAGACAGGAAGCGATCACCGCATGGTCAGAGGCACATTGAATATCGACGTTTAAAGGAGCGCGACTGATGACATCCACGCTCCGACCTATAGCGGCTAAGATTCGCAAACCCGAGTGCTTTCAGCTTCAAACCCGCTTCGAAGCTCTTGAGAACAGCAACGATGTGGATGTATATCAAAACGCAACCATGTCCGTCCGATTACAGAACCAGAAATCGAAACCAATCCAACTACAGCGAGGCGTGAGACAAGGAGACGCTATTTCTCCGAAATTGTTCACAGCTGAGGATATTTTCATGCTTCTGGACTGGAAAGGATGCGGCATTAACATCAATGGCGAGTACCTAACACACTTGCGATTTGCCGATGATGTATTTCTTATGGCTGAGACCTTGGAAGACCTGAACATAATGCTCGAAGATGTCGGTAATGCTTCTTAAAGGAGAGAATCTTCGAGCATGTTGGGACACCTGGGACAGGCAGTCCAGTTAGGTTAGTCCAACTTCGAGAAAGAGATTTCTCGTCAAATTCAGCTCGGATGGGCAGTTTTCGGGAACCTCCGGCATATATTCGCATCCGAAATACCTAAATGTCTCAAGACGAAAGTTTTTGACCAGGGTGTGTTGCCAGTAATGACATATGGAAGTGAGACGTGGTCGTTCACTATGGGTCTCATAAGAAGGCTCAAGGTCACCCAGTGAGCAATGGAGAGAGCGATGCTGGGAATTTCCCTGCTTAAACGAATCAGAAATGATGGGATCCGCGGGAGAACTAAGACAACCGACATCACTCGAAGGATTGCATTCTTAAAGTGGGCGGTATACATAGCGCGGAGAACCGGTGGCCATTGGGGCGGAAAGGTTCTGGAATGGCGACCGCGTACCGGACGACGTTCCGTAGGCAGGCCCTCCACAAGGTGGACCTACGATCTGGTCAAGGTCGCGGGAAGCCGCTGGATGCGGACAGCGCAGGACTGATCGTTGTGGAGATCCTTGGTGGAGGACTATGTCCAGCAGTGGGCGTCGTTCGGCTGACATGATTACAGATTTTTTCACCAAAATTGCATAAATAAATGGATAAAACAAAACGATTAAATAAAAAATTAGGTCAGTAAAAGTGAAGCAAAATTAAATAAGCCCTCTTATTCACTGGAAATATTCGTATTAGTTACTTCTTGGGTGTGGCAAAACTTGTTAAGTGACATACAAAAACTTGATAACTGCAACTTAGTTGTAAAAAAACTGTGTGGCAAAACTAAATAATGACTTTTTTATTTTTCTATTTAAAACAGTGAAAAGTAACAACATGGCAGACTACTTAAATTATGAAAGTAAACCTGCTGTATAACATATCGAAAGATCCACAATAAATTTTCTTCACCTTAAAAAGTTATTGCCATTTTTATGAAAAAAAAAACACAAAAACGTGAATATCTCAGAGTTTTGGTTTTGTCAGTTATTTAATTTTGACACGACGGTGACGATATGATTATATCCCTAGCGGAGCTGGCGCTGGTTGTTGCCGTTATGGTGAACGAATCGGAACCTTAAGTCCCGCATACTAAAGAAGTGTAAGATAAGATACAAGTAAACCACTTTAATGCACAAAAAACTTACGAAGTAACATGTAGGCAATACATATACGCGTTAAAATACAATTTAGGCGGTCTTTCATACAGTACAGGTAAAGGAAAGGATATGAGCGGTAGGACCAGTGACATAAAAAGTTTTAAGAAATGGGAATAACATGCGATTAAGTGCGTGATTCGATGTCGTTTTAGAGTATATCAAAACTTATACGTTACGATTGAAATGCATACTACGTTTATGCATTTCAATCATTCAAATCAATTATATTACCTGAGTTTGTAATTTGAAAAATGACCTCACATTAACCTTAGACGCAAAACATCCGGTTAAAAATATATTCCTATCTTTTATATCTGTTTCTGAGCATAAATGACGTCAAACAATAAAAAAACTAAATGATTAAACGCAAAACATGTCTAAGAATATCTCTTTCGTCATAACCTGACTAGAAAATAACAAAGGTTGAATTTGTTCCATGATGAAATGATAACTCCCTCAGTACGTACTTGCGAATAAAGAACGAATTCTTCAAAAGGTTTTAGAAATACATTGTTTAATATCCTAACGTCTCCTAAAATGAATAAATTCTCCTTCTTTCTGACTATTAGCTTTCTAGTTAGCTCCTGATGGCTACGAATTTGAATGACTTAAATTAAAAATATACTGTTACATTATCTATTAGATCCTTCGCGATTAAATGTCATATATTTCAATCAGAAAATAGTTCGGTTTCTTTACCTGAAACAAACTGCATAAATAATTCATTTCTTACTTGTTAATGTTAACTGTTCACATCGTGTTATGCTGTTGAATTACGTTGAACAAATTTACAAACTTTCCACCGACTAAAACCTCATCAGGGATTAAATTTTCAAGCTGAACAAACTGAACTGCAGAGACTTCATCTTATTTACTTGAATATGAACTCGGTGAACTGAACTAAACTTTAGTGCAATAATGTACTCGCTGGCGTCGTACTAGTTGCGAACTAAAATCTGAATGCTATTTTCGCCAACTTTCGCTTTTTGTTACGAAATGCAATGACTCAATAGAAAAGAGTCACCGCGTATCGGCACGTAACAAAAAGTAATTACTACTCCATCACACAAGTGTCACATAGCGTTCCTAAAATATCACCATCCGTTTCATTGTTTCCACGAAAACGAAGGGAATCTCGTTAACGACCTTATTCCGCGAATGTTACGATATGAAATCGTTCGGCTGCTAATTCGTAACGGTGGAGCCAATGCTCAGTGGAAATTTGTATGAGAGCCGTGTGAAATGGTAGACGGTGCTATTTATAAAACCTGCCGGATCTTGCGGATACAACTCGAACTCCAAATTGAACTGGCACCGAATTTGGAACAAAAACTTTGCAATGAGAACTAAACTGTTAAAAATAATTTAACAATTTTTGTAACTCAAGACAATTATAGCTATATTTCACTAGCATCTGCAAGAAAAAGTTTTTATGTTGGAATATTTTATTTCAAATAATTTGTTTGGCCAATTACTCAATCTAAACGTAATATAAATCATCAGTTCCTTGTCATTTAACACCAAAACTTCAAACATTTTCTAATGACTGCTACCTATTTTGGGCATGAAAAGTTGTCAACTTTGCCAGGAAAAGTTGACAAAAGCATTAAGTTGACGATGTTGTGCTCGAGAGCTTAGGAAAGTATTCGCCATTTTGGCTAAAAACGAAAAGTGCAATATTTTTGTTGCGGTTGATTTAACAGTTTTATGAGACGAGTGTTTTTGCACGATTTATCCACAACTCAACAGATTAATTTCCACTAAGTAACTATTTGTTAATATTTAGACCTTACTATAAATAACATAATTGAATGGCGATTAGTGATCCCTCTTGAGAATGTGATGACCACTCTACCCCAAGATAACCTGATCCCGACAACTTGATTTCTAGGGACAGACAAGACAGGAGTACATCTTCACTTCACAAGGTTTTATTGTAAACTGGCGTTTTCTAGAATCAAGTTGTCGAGATCAAAAAGTCACAAATCCTTACTAAGTCATGTTGTAGACCCTTGAAAAGTTAGTACAGGTTGTTTTGTGATTCCTGTTCTATGTCAACTAAATTATGTTTCTCCTCCCATTACCACTCTGCAAGGTTTGAGGTCAGATATCCATTTGTTATCTAACATGGTTTTAAAGTAAAATATTTCTTCAACAGATACGTAAAGCAGCAACAAACCAAAAATGGAGCAGTTTGAATCGCTGTTGACGTGCTGTGTCTGCCTGGACCGGTATAGGAACCCAAAGCTGTTGCCATGTCAGCACAGTTTTTGTATGGAGCCGTGCATGGACGGGCTTGTCGACTACGTCAGACGACAGGTAAGCTAATTTATACTGTGTGTGTAATACTTATGTGTTTTAATGCTAAAATGCTAAATATTTTGCTGTCATAGTCCGTGACCAGCAAACACATTTTACCATGGAATTTGGCACAGGCTTAAATTTGGATATGCTATTTTGCTGGTTTACAAGACAAATTGGTTTAGCTAGCCTTATTTTTACAGGTCAAATGTCCAGAATGCCGAGCAGAACACAGAATTCCATACCAAGGAGTACAGGGATTCCCAACAAATGTCACTCTACAGAGATTTTTAGAGCTGCACGCCAATATTGCAGGGGAACTTCCAGATCCCACTGCTGGCCAAGTCATGGAAAGGTGCAATGTTTGTTCAGAAAAGGCTTACTGCGGCCCATGTGCTCATTGCGACAAGAAAGTCTGCGAAGACTGCAAGTCGGCACACATGGAGGTACTTCGTCGGGAAATTTCGAGGATCAACAACCAAATTAGACGAGGTGTCAACAGGCTTCAAGATATATTAGCCTTAGTTGAACGCAACACGACGAATCTTCAAACAAACTGCGGTGGTGTAGGTGGTGAAATAGACGAAATTCACAAAAGACTTTCGAAAGCGCTAAAAGATAGAACCGATTTCCTAAGGAATGAAGTCGATCGTTACTTAGCAACCGAACTCAGAAACCTCACTCATCTCAAAGATAACTTAGAGTTAGAATTAAGTAATATACAAAGTAATTGTGATCTCGCCGATAAGTATATGACCGATGACGTAGAATGGGAAGACACTGAACTGGTAGACACCAAAGAAATCTTCCTAAAAACCGTTGAGTTTCTTAGAAACTTTGACTATGAAGCCGGTGACTATAACCGTAGAATACGATTTATAATGACCCATGATCCTAACCAGTTAGTAATGCATGTAGCAAGCTATGGTGAGCTGAATATTACTCAGCCAAACGCTTACGCTGGTGGTATGCAGCAAAACCAAGGTCTAACGAGGTCCAAGAGTGATCATCGCTTAGCCACTCAATTTCGCCAACAAGAGGAAGCTAAAGGATACACTGAAAATGATGAACCTGTGTTAGGAGGAAGGAAATTTGGTGAACGTCGACCACCACCTCCCGAAAAGCATACCACTAGAGATTACGGTGCTACTGACGACTATAGTGGCTACGAATCTGAGCATAGACCATCTCGTAGATTCCGTTCTCGATTTGTAAGGAGTCACCAACAAGATAACGACTCTGACACAGAGACAAGTAGCCGTGCTGCTGTTAAAACTGAACAAGAGAAAAAAGAAAAAGAAAAGGTCACTGATACTGAAGACGCAACTCGCGGTCCCCTCAGTGGTATATTCAGGCTGAGTGACTGCCCGAGAGTAATGCAAAGAATAATGGATGTCGACAGCGGAAAAAAAAAGGAAAAAAAGGAACCGCCACCACCACCGAAGCCGGTACAGCCAGCACCACAGGCTCGCCGTCCACCAGCGCCGGCCAGACAACAGAGTGAAGACGATGAAATATCGCGTCTCAAGAGACAGAACAAAGGTGCTGCATCATCACAGGAGCCTGACCGAGCTCCACAACGTGCTGCTGAAGAAGAAAGAAATTCTATAACTCGTAAACCACCGACACCAGCTCGGGAGGTGAGTTGGGAGGAAGAAAGAGAATAACCTGGAGATAGTGCTACGTAGAACCTTAGAAAATCATCGTTACTAACAAGGAAAATTTAATTCCGTATAATACACTCCAGCTAACCTAATGCACACATTACACAACACGACAAAATGTATCTTCAGTTTTGGTGTCCATATCGAATTTCAATATATTTCTCAGGCATCCAGCGATGGTGAATCCGATGAATCTGTTGGATCTTTACAACGAACGCAGCAGCAACGAAAGCCTGCTGCACCTGTTCAAAAACCAGCGGCTACTGCCAGAAGACCATCGGCTACGGAAGTACCTACACCTCATCGCCCAGCAGCTAGGGCTCCTAGTACCGAATCGAGCGCGTCAACAGAAAGCTCCGGCTCGGCGGTGAAACATACAGGTGCGATATTATCCATCGCAGAACTAAAAGCAAAATATAGCACCCATGGGCTCCCACCAAAACCTGGCGATCGTTTCTTTTCCACAGGCAACGAGAGACCAGCACCCGTGACGACAAACGGAACAGCCGGCGGCGCACAACGGGTCCAAAGTCGTTTTGTTGGATCGCAGCGGCCAACACCAGCACCAGCGCCCGCCGAGCCGGCCCACGAAGACTCCGACACCAGCTCAGAGGAAGAAACTGACTCATCAGAGGAGAGCGAGGAGGAGCCTACCACGCAAAGAAAGCCCGAGAGTCAGGCGATAGCTCGAAGTGACATAGGTCCGCTACTTGCGCGCAGCACTAACGCTCGCAACGATGCCCATGACAACAAATCTCCTAAAGAAACCCCCACGCAGTCTCGATACCGTACACGTCAGACTTCACAGACTGAAGAAGAGCCAGCACCTCGTTATAGTGCTGGTAGTTCATCCTACACTAACCGCTATGCTAGTAAACCAAAAGAAGATGAGCAACAGTCTTCCCTAGACGATGACTCTAAATATCCTACGGCCCGATCGAGGTATCTCGCCTTGAAAGAACGTCGTAACCGTCTCGCTAGAAGCAAAAGTAGTCACACTGGTTTTGGGGTAGGAGATGATGACGATCAAGACGATCCTGTATCTCCAACGACGGCGTCGCCTTCAGCGTATCTTGCGGCTCGATACGGCTCCGGCACAAGTGGTTCGGAGTTGTCTCGTAGCCGATCCTCTCACGCTTTGAAGTCTAGAGAGAACTCCCCTGAACGGACCGTGGCCGGTGAGAAAGACGGCGCGGCTCTCAGTTCGTGGGCGAGGTATTTGAAAAACAAGTACGGATCGCGAGGAAAAGACCGTGACCCAACGGGCACCAGTGCGTCGAGCACATCACGTCGCCTGTCTCTTGGGCTGCCCTTGCGTTCAGCTAATGAGCTTGCCAGTTCTGATGACGATTCAAAAAACGCGGCAGGCTCCCCCATCTCCCCTACGGCGGCTACAGCAGCGGTAGCAGGTTAGACATAGAGTGGCCTGTACATAGGTTTGGTGCTTCTAGAGAGGACTCCATAAATCGCAAATCTTGACTCTATTTGAGGTGTATGAGCAGAAACCAAAACAGAGCTTTTGTTTTTTAGTGAATTAGATAAAAAGTTTCATGATTTCATGTCAACCGTAAAAATTATGAAATCGAGAATATGCTTCACTGGCTTAATTCCTATTGTATATTTTTCTGCACAGTTTCTTTGGCTTTATATATTTTTTTGTTTCTGCCTTAAAATTGAAACCTCAAATGGTGTTATAATATAGCGGTTTTTTGCTGGTTTTAATTCATTTTCTAATTATCTCTTCTGGTTATAGGTTTCGCAGCAGCAGGTTCCTCCCCTAGGAGCCAGTATCTGCAGAAACGCCGATTACAATTCAGTGTGGGGAGCCGGGGGAGCGAACCCGGATGTTTTACTTGGCCTCGTGGTATCGCTGTTGGCCCCGACAATACAATGGTCGTGGCTGATTCTTCTAACCATCGAGTGCAGGTAAAACTTTGACTGTATTTTTTAAACAATAATTTCGTTTTCGACCGCCATCACGTCTTATTGTCTATTTGTAGGTTTGTTTTGGTTTATAAGCACAATTTATACTGAAAAATCGTTATTTAAAAAAGAAATAGTCCTTTCTCACATTGACATTGATGATAATTTATAAGTAACGTGAAATATTAAATTATTACGCTGTCATTAGCAACATACTCTACAATCAATTGAGTTTGTTATTTAATTACCTGTAGCAATATACGAAATACCTTGCCCTTTCAACGTCGTGTTTTACCAAGCATTTTAGTGGTATACTTCTAAACTAATTTTCTTTCAAACTCGTGCGTCAGTTACCTTGTAAGATAGAGAATTAGAAGTTTAACTTTAGTGCGAGTACTAATAATTATCATAACTCACCTTAATGATAAGTTAAGTCACAGTAGTATACATTAAACAAGCTAGTAAAGAACTTCCAATTCACAAATGAATTAAAATGTATTACGAGTGTATTTGCAATTCCTTTCAAAGAGTTATCTTGACTATTAAAATAACTCCGTCTGCAACTTGTCTGAGAAATTTTGTGTTAGCAATAATTATAATTAAAGTGCAGGTACCTGAATAAAAGGTCCTTACTAACTTTCCAATCACATTAAGAGTAAAACGGTATTATATTAAATAGTTTCATAATAAATTGAGTAGTAAATATGACATATTAGAGATCGTCTGAACACATCTACTTTGTGTTCATTGTACAGTTTGCGACTAACTCTCCGGTGATGGAAAACACCGATATAAAACCTAAGCAACCCGGATAACGGCGGTAGCCTCGCCCTTTACCACGTTGGGTTCAAATTCCCTACAAATGTAAGCTTTTAATTGTTCTGTCAGTGTTCGGCAACAATCAGTGTGCCTCCGACTAACCCATTAGGGATATGGTAGTGAGCAATAGATACGTTATGTCAGTACTAACAGGAAGTCAAAAATTGACCCCTGGCGTACGTACCTATGAAATGGTCGTGTGTACAAGATAGCATGATTATTTACTAGATTTATCACATAAATTATGTTTTTGTTTTCACAGGTGTTCGACTCAAACGGCATTTTCGTGAAGGAGTTTGGGCAATACGGCAGCGGAGAAGGCGAATTTGACTGCCTAGCCGGTGTTGCTGTCAACCGCATCGGCCAGTACATCATAGCCGATAGATACAATCATCGCATACAGGTATTATTTTATGATTTTTATTTATTTATTGATGTATTTTTCGGGCATCTACGTGCTTCGGAAGGCACGATAAGCTGTTGGTCCCGGCTGACGTCGCTGTATGGTCAAGCCTAGTCGTAGGCTTAACCATTTAGCGATCGTCACCGATCACTGTCACAACTGCGCCACGGGTACCTCCATGATGTCTCAGCTCAAATCTAAGGAGGCTGGCTCTTAAAGTGCCTCAACAAAATTAATATTTGAGTCTTAAGAGTCGTTTCAAAATTCAGACCCAAGAGTTTTGTGGCCTTAACAAAACAAATATACCTACCAACTGCTTTGCCAACTTCAATAATATCATTATCATTTCGGAGCTAATTAATTTTGGGACTAATAATAAACTTTCTCCACTGTGTGTCTGTGGCATTTTTGAGCAAATTAGACCACTGACTTTGACAAAGAGGGGTCATTTGATTAATTCGTCCTAATTAATCAAGTTAATGTGTTTGAGACGTTTAGTTGAATTATATTCGCATTATTATTTACTCATTTCAAAAATTGTTACTTAATAGTATTGTAATACGGTTTGTTTTGGCTTTGGCCCCACGTTGGGCGCCAATTTGTAATACGGGAGTCCGGGTGAGGAAGGGGTGCGCGGTGAGGTCGCCAAGTAAAACACGCGGGAGTGTGGGAGAGGAGATCTGTATTACGTATCGATACAGATACTATGTAGTGTGGACTGAGCAGCGCAACTTAACGGCTCAAATGTACGAGCTCAGTGCCTTTACATTCAAAAAGTATTGGAAAACCAAAAAGAGGTGTCGAGGCAGTCAACAAGAAAAGGTGCAACAGCTTGCAAGCCAACTCCAGTGTAACTGCATACGAGAACCAGAACTGAATTCAGATCGTATTGAATTGAATTACATATTTCTAAGTACGGTGAGGTCTAGTACAAAATCTAAAACACAATGCTTGCGCGAGCTAAGTTACTGCCAACGCCATCTATTGGTGTTAGTGGGAACTTTTTACAGGAACATAGGCGGCTTGCTGCGGGGTTTGCTTTTAAGGTTTGCATGTTGATTTTACGTTGTGTTACAGTATTACTTTTATCTGTGTTTCAAGTCTAGAGAAAATATGATGAAGCACCTAGCTAGAAACTCGAAAATATTAGATACTTATGTATTGGAACTGATGCCACATTTTCACTATACATTTAAAATAAAATATATTTGGCGATGTTTCATTGGTTGAAACGCTTTTGTAGTTACAATTCCTGCATTGGTACAATTTTATTGTTTGCTAATAAAAGATGTATTTGATCTGGGGCTAAGCATTTGTGGTAACTTCATGGTTTTTTGGTTTCTATGTCACATAAATAAAACCTTACTTAGCCACAAGGGCAATAAATAAGTATTTTAATAAGAATTATTGGTAGGTATAATATCAATCAAATAATGCATTCCAAAGAAAACTTTAAATCATGATCGTCAAACCAAAACAAAATCTACATTCTACAAAATATATGCATACCCATACATACTATTATTGGAAAATGCCGCAGACGAGAAAGCATAACAACAATTTCCTCTAACATGCATCGAAATAGGACGATCCCACAGCATAAATCACACAATGATAAAACCAGGCATTGGCACTAAAATGCCAAACGAAAATAATATATGATCCGCTCCATGGACGAAGAAATAAGATGGAAAATGTCCAAGCAACAGTTCGAAAGGAATGGGAATGGCTATGCTTTTCGTTATCAGTCAGTTGTGAAGAATATTTCGAAGGACGGTAAAATTAACAAATTCTAAAACCAATATTTGAGTAAAGACTGACATATCAGGAAAAAACCAAACGGTCAAGGTGGTGAGAGGGATTTGAATCGTTCCAATCGTTTTCAAATGTAACCAAAGATATTCTATCAACATTTATTTGAAATATTGCTCAATTAATAAATTAAGTTGAGTACTTTTTTACTTATTTTTATTTATTTACTGAAAAACTGAATTCATTTATTAACTGGATCGGACAAATTAGCCCCAAAAAAAGGACTAATTATGAACTTATCCAATTTTGATGATGAAGTCCATGAGGAGCATAGGTTTTTTTTTAAATACTGTCTATTAACATTCAATAGTCTAAGTTTTTGGTTTTTACCCACAAATGAAGCATTTGTATTCTGTTACTAGTATAGTGGTTCAGTTAAAGTGGGATTTTATTCTCGTGAACGTTATTTGTGTTACGTAAGTACTAGACCTTAGAGTACTAAGTTGGTCAGTCTGACAATTTTCAAGCAGATATTCTCAAAAAATAACAACAAAACCAGTACCTAGCAAATAAAGCGATAAAGTAAATGTCAAATAAAAAGCTCATTATTTAATGAAACAACTTCTCACCCAAAATATTTGAATTTCATTTGCGAAACTTCACTAAAGCTGCGCTTTTTTGCTTAAAAATACACAGTTTTTGCGAAATGTAATTTAGTTTTAATAATATTTCTGAAATGAACTCTTTTCGTCAATACTACGACCGTTTTTTGCGTGCAAAATTCAGAATTGCAGCTAAACGTATGACTAAAGTGGATTACTCGTTTTGATTATTTTCACGACAAACCAGTTTAAACAGGAATCACACGTGTTTTAAAAAATATTAATTTCGAATAAATTTTCGGAGATTTTAACTGAGTGCAATTCATATTAAATGCCATAGCGCTACGTTACGAAAAAGCTATTTTTCTACTACAAAAACATTGGAAACATTACCTAATATCTTATTTATTCCAACTGCACCAGAGGTCGCGGGTTCGATGTCCGCACAGTACTTACTAACATTTGTGCATGAACGTGTCTGTTTGTATTTGGTCTGACTGTTTCTTATTTATATTCAAAAATAATAGTCAAAAAGAGGCTGAAGTAAATTAGATTTACTTTGACGACTCGAAAAAACCGTGTAATGATCTACTTAAATAAAGAAATACAGGTTTTTTGAACATAAAATGTTCCGCAATATTTCGATTCGCCGTGACAGTTTTATGTTTGAAGAATTGCTGACATAAATACAGGTCAAGAGCAGAGTTATGTGCTCTGAAAACCGACATAGTTTATAGCTTGATCACGGACTGAATATACAATTCTCAACTGTTGAATCAAGGTTGTTTTGTTGGCTGCCAAGTCAAACAAATGAAATATTAATTCATACTCGTAAAACGATTTAACATAATAGTTACACAAAAGCTAGACGCTAGATTTCAGTCTTTAAGCTTCGTCTGACGTCTGATGCCTCAGTCAAGGCGGTTTGATAACATCTGACAACGTGTTCTTTAAACTGGCCATACCGACATGGTCTTTTAAGAAAATCAAATCAAAAATACCTATGTTTATTCAAATAGACCTGTTACAAGTACTCGTATGTAGGCACTTTCCATTGGTCAACTCAACCACAAAAACAAAGTAAAAAGTAACGAAATAATTAACAATATATGAACGAAGCCTACTCCGATATTCTTGCAAATTGCTAAAGCCCTAATAAACAATTTTTTTCTTTGCCCAGGTCTTTGATCCTCAAGGAAGATTCCTCAGAGCATTTGGTAGTCAAGGTACAGGAGACGGCAAGTTCAACTACCCGTGGGGTATCACCACGGACGCGCTGGGCTTCATCTATGTGTGTGACAAGGAAAACCACAGAGTGCAGGTAACGACATATAGAACTTAAAGTTGTATGGAAATAAGCTATAAAGGAGAACAACCAGGTCTCGAACAAAATATACCCAACAATGAAAGTGCCGACCAGACAAAAATAATACTGGATTCTTAATGGAAATGGCGCCCTGAAGATTTCTTACTAGAACAGCAACTGTCTACAATTAACCCTTAAACTGCTATATCAGTTTGAAATTACAAAAATAACATTATTCCCCTGAATAAATAGATGAATGGATTTCAGCTTGTGAGGTGTTGTTAGATTCGTCTTTACTGTGAGAGTTACACTGGGTATATCAAAATAAAAAAAACTAAATGGCGGATTACTGGCGCTAAATTCAATGTTTTCACGCTCTGCAGCCTGAACGACTAGGCGGATTTTGGCTGGAGGGGTGTTGTTAGATTCGTATTTACTGTGAGAGTAACACCAGGTAGGTATGTAAAAATAATACTTTTATATTTTTTTTTATTTACATATTTTCTTAATTTTATGTTACTCATACAGTAAAAATCCAAATCAGACGACACCTCTCCAGCTAAAATCCGCCATGCCGTTCAGGCTGCAGAGCGTGAAAACATTGAATTTAGCGCCAAAAATCCGCCATTTTGTTTTTTTTTTATTTTGATATACCCAGTGTGACTCTCACAGTAAACACAAATCTAACAACACCTCACAAGGTGAAAGCCGTCCATCCATTAATCCTAGGAAATAATAATATTTTTTTAATTTCAAACTCAAGTAGCAGTCTAAGGGTAATTGTAGACGGTTGCTGTCCTAGTAGGAAATCTTCAAGGCGTAATTTCCAATAGGATGCCAGTATTATTTTTGTCTGGTCGGCACTTTCATTTTTGGGTACGAAATGGTTGTTATCCTTTGTTTTTCTGAACCCAATCACTTTGTTATTTTGTGTTTTAAGTAAAATTAAGTGATTTGCACTGTAACATACTCATACTTTTAAAAGTTTTGATGAACACTTTAGTTAAGAATAAGTTTGTAGCTCACTAGCTGATAGAGCTAAAACATTAAAAAAATAGATCGCTCTCATTTTGTTAAGAATTTGTTGATTAACACTATAATCCGTTCGCGTTAAGAATGCAGCAATTTCATACTTATCTTTCGATATTGCACGCCCCTTAACCAACGAAATCGTTGAACCCCCCTTAACCAACGAAATCCTTGAACGCATACTTTCGAACGCAAAGCTTGTGGATCTGAGTTTCTTTGTGTGATTTACAAACTGGGGGTCTAAAAAGGCAATATTTTAGTTGTTTCATTTGTGACGTTCCATCTAGAGCGCGGTCCGTTTTGAGTCAAAAGTGATAATAGCGCGCTCACATCGCTCACGCTTATACAATTTATAAATTCGGGACGCGTGTCACTTAGATGTTTCATTTATGAAACATGTAAAATGTTGCCTTTTTAGACCCCCTGAGTTCCAAAATTTACCAACTGAACCATGACTCCAATCCCTTCCCAGGTGTTCCAATCAGATGGCACGTTCGTGGGCAAATTTGGCAGCTTCGGATCGAAACTGGGCCAGCTGGAGCACCCTCACTACATAGCCGTCTCCAGCACCAACAGGGTCCTGGTCTCCGACTCCAACAACCACAGGATACAGGTCTTCGATGTCAACGGACGTGTGCTTTCTTCCTTCGGGGAGGAGGGGTCGGAAGACGGACAGTTTAAGTTCCCGAGGTACGTATTTACTTTTATCAACATCTCTTTTTATCGTCATATTTTGAGGCCTTAGGGCAGCTTGATAACCTTGCACCTGTACAACAATGAACAAAACACCTCTTGATCCGCCCATGCAGGCTGAGCCTCAACTCAACTATTAAAGGAGGACTTTAGTGATAAATTCTTATACATTTTGGCTTTTTGTAGCGATTCCAACTTCCATTTGTAGCGATTGCTGCATCGCGTTTGGCTAAAGGCGCGCGTTGCGCGTTAGTAGCGATGTACTCACATATTTGTATAAAATCATAGCGTATTATTAGCCCAGTTGGATATAGCAAGTTCTGACTTACCTAATTATAATTTTATACTGCCTTAAATATCACCAATTCATCTTTTTCATTTTGGGTCTGAAAAAATCGAATATATATTCTCGTGTCACAGTGTTTGTTGCCAATCTCCTGGACCGATTTCGATGATTTATGTATGCTTGTTATGTCTGAGAATAGGTCTTAATCTTTTTTTTAAGTTAAGTCCATGCGGACCAAGTCGCGGGTGGCCGCTAGTAGTAAAATAAGACTTAAGAACTCGAATTACAAAACCATTTTGCTCCAACATAAATTGAATTTCAGATTTGGAATATTGCTAAGCTTCAGAAAATATTAATGTAATTGGCAGTAAATATGACCCTATCATAAATACAGGGTTGCAAGTATTGACTTTAATCGATCGTAAAGTGAAATTAGACGACCGCTGACCGCAGTTTATGGTTGTTAGGAACACGCTTCAGACTTGCCAATTGATTTGTTGGAGTTTTCGTTTTATGACGGTCTTTGATAATGTTGCAATATTTTGACAAAAGATGCTTGAGCCAATAATATTATTAAGGAACTTTCAATTTAGAAGAAACGAGCTGTTGTTACTGTTTAATTATATCTAAATTAAGCATAATAAAATTGATATACGTTGAGAATAGAATATAGGTAATAAAAAACAATAATTGATAAAATTGAAGCAAAACAGTGATTTATTGTTTTACACTTTGTTAGTTTATTAGTTTGATGCAAATTAAAATGGTAAAGATAATCATATTTATATAGAGGCTGTCCACAGCCCATTTATATTTGTCCTGGTAGCAAAAGTTACATCCACAATCTTAGCCATAGCAGGTTCACAATTTTGGGATCCTTTGCCTTTTTTTCATGTATTTCGTTTTTTAATCATTTAAGTAGACCATTGGAGGGACC
Source organism: Udea ferrugalis (assembly GCA_950022985.1). NCBI lineage: Eukaryota > Metazoa > Arthropoda > Insecta > Lepidoptera > Crambidae > Udea > Udea ferrugalis. The sequence continues at coordinate 14,764,104 of OX465527.1, read as the reverse complement.
AGTCGAGTATGGAAAGTGACAATGGGAGCATGCCATTGTCACTTTCATCATTCAACATTTCACTGGGTCGATTTCAATTTTAAACCCATCTGCATTTTTTCAAATAGCCTATTATTCCATTATACGGTTTAGCCTTGGGTAGTTCAAATGTTGTATTCCAAATTTATTTCGGGTTGAACTTGGCCCATTTCTAAAACCTATTTAATTTTGAACAGTTATCAATTCTATGTATATTTTCATCGCTCTACTTTTTCACACGAATAGACGGCGGACGCCTTGACCGGATTCTATCGTCAGTTACAATAACATGAGCGAAGTAGGGTTGCCTGGTGAAAACCATTAAGATTTATTTCTACCATAGACTTCATACAGGCTTTGCTTTCTTAGTGTTCACTCTCCACGAATCTAAAATAATACCAATTTACAAATGGCCTAGTTTTTGTAGTTTAACTGAATATCATTTTTAACTCCACAGATTTTTGTTCGTTATAAAATTTTACGAGTATTAGGTATTTCTAGATTTGTACGTAACACGACAAAATTACCTTCAAATGTACAATGTGTGAATTTGTAGGTCATTTTTTATTGTGTCTCAATCAAAGATTTTGCTTGCCAACATTTTGGTAGAAGATGCTGTGACATCCCTATTTTAAAAACCAAAGTATTCCGTGCTTCTTAGGCAAATAAACCAATTTATTTCATTTCAAGAAATACTCAACTGATCAATTTTTCTCAGCTAAGGTTCACTAAGTTGTTTCTCTATTTACCGTAATAAAACACAAATAGTTCTGAAATTATAGTAACTCAAAGATTCTTTCGGAATCGTGTCTTGAATCACAAGTGCCGCATGTATTTCAGCACAATGATATTCTACTTAAACAGAGGTAGATAGGTTTGCGCTAAAAAGTGGCACGCGAAATCAGGACGATCGACCTGAGCAAAGCATTGACAGTTTGAGATGACCTTGCGCAACATTGTATTGTTTCGTTTACGCTCTAGTAAATAATCATACTGTCTTTTTTAAACGGTAAAATTATATAGGTTCATACGCCAGGGGACAATTTTCGACTTCGCATCGGTACTGACATAACCTATCTACCTCTTTTGTATTATAATATCATTGCCTCAGCCCTGTCTACATCAGCCGTGTAACAAAATCAGTGAAACATTTATACAAGATTCAGCTACAAACCTACAACTCCTACGTGAAATACATCTTCCATTTATCTCGCAAATACATACGAAAGATGAATTTAAACGGTGCTTAAGTGTGAATCTGTGGCAGCCCTGGGTTGCCCCACATACGTGATCCGTATAGATATCACCCTTAACACGCTGTGACTTTCAAGACTACTGTAACAAATTTAATACTAGTGATGCTAATCGATAATAGGTTATTAGGTATCGATGTTTAATCGATTACTGCACTTTGGGACAATCAAATATTAACGGAAGTAGAATTTTTGACATATTCAAGCAGTTCTTGTGCACTTTCAGAGACCAACAATCAATCAATACTTGATCAGTTTATTTTAATCATTAAAGCAGTTCCTAAGTAAAAATAAGAAAAGCTCTTCTTACCTTACCTCTGATGATTGTTTTTATTTTCATAATCAATGAAAAAATGCAAATTTACTGAGTTTGGTCATCTGGAGGCAAAGTGTTTATCGAATGGTATTTCATGTTTCAAACAGTATTTAAATTATTATGAGTACATTGTGTACCAGTCACATCTATAAGATGAGCCTAATTTTGATCACATACTTAAAAGTAAACAAATTGGCTGAGATAATAATAATATGAAAAATATACATCTACCTACTACGTTTTGATTTTAATTAAATTAAAACTGTCAATGTCGAAATCCATCTCTAGGGTCGAAGACGAAACTTTGCAGCATTTCTAGTTTTAGGCAACGATCGTTGTTGTAAAGCAACACACGCCGGGTCGGAAAAGGGATGGGTGACCATCCGACCGAAAATTTAGTGATGTGTATTTTCGGGCATCTCCGTGCTTCGGAAGGCACGTTAAGCAGTAAAGTTGGTCCCGGTTGACGTCGCTAGATGTCAGTCGTCAAGCCTAGTCTGAGGCCTTAGGGCGGCTTGATAACATCTGACAATAAGGTTGCTCACTAACCTTACACCTCTCCAACAACCCGCACTGAGCCCGCGTGTTGGAGTATGGCTTGTTCCATCTCATAGTTGAGGTGAGGCCTGTGCCCAGCAGTGGGACTTTTATAGGCCGATTATGTGATGTTTATGTTATTTCTAGTTTTTCAATATGAAAAGTCTACCCCTAGCGGATAGTCGATAGTTTGGCACCACTATCACTGTTTTTTGTACCTATACTAATAGCAAACTGGGGGGCTAAAAAGGCGACATTTGATGTTTCATATCTGAATCATAAATGAAACATTTTTTATTCTAAAACGGCAACTTATTAAGTGAATCATATTATGATTCAGATATGAAACAGATATGAAACAGATCTGAATCATATTAAATATGAATCATATTATGATTCAGATATGAAACGGATCTGAAACATATCCGTTTCAGATATGAAACAGATCTGAATCATATTAAATATGAATCATATTATGTTTCAGATATGAAACAGATCTGAAACATATCCGTTTCAGATATGAAACAGATCTGAATCATATTATGATCATAATGTGATTCAGATCTGTTTCATATCTGAATCATAATATGAAATGCTAAAATGTTGCTGTTTTAGCCCCCCTGAATAGTTATTTGAACCATTCGAGCTTTATTTTGTCATCATAAACGTGAGTTTATTTTTAACCTGTTTTGAACAGAATTGAATACTTTTTAGGGTTCCGCACCGTAGCGCACGTGTGGTAAAAACGTAACCCGGAACCTAAACGTGTTTTCCTGGTTAACATAACTTTAAGATACTGCATTGATAATGCTAAATAACGGAAAAATAAAAATACTTAATATAGTCTAAGTGCCAACTTTACTTGTCCTCAGGGGTGTAGCAGTCGACGATCAAGGCTACATCGTGGTGGCTGACTCCGGCAACAACCGGATTCAGATTTTCCACCCTGACGGAACCTTCCTCAGGGCCTTCGGCTCTTGGGGCTCCGGAGACGGAGAGTTCAAGGGCTTGGAAGGCATTGCTGTCATGTCTGGTGGGAACATCATCGTTTGCGACCGGGAGAATCATAGGGTGCAGGTGTTTTGAGGTAAATATACTTTTAACGCTTTCTTGTACTCGAAATATTTCATTGGTTTCAAACCTTATACCATAAACTTAAGGTTCGAATGATGGTGGTAACTATTTTCACTCTGCTTTCTTAAGGGTTTATTATTATTGTTTGGATGAAAGAAGAGTAATGTAGTGAAAATGGAACGATGTGATGAAATGATGGCAGAACGAATGCGTGTGAAATACGAAAACGAAGTATTTCCAAATTAAATTTTATTGTAACTATTGACCGACATAAATAGTGTATTAAAATAAAGGCATTAACGTCGTAGATAATGATATTTATTTTACAATAAATATAATACTTTTACGTCGTTAAGTGATTAGGATGTTTTTGCCCAACTAATGTAATTTCTGAACTGGCAACGTGGATTTAAGATAGTTGATAAACATGCTAAAAAAACATTGAAAAGAAGATAAGCCTTCCTAAAATGTTAGTGACTAAATTGTTTATTTTTCTTTTTCAGAAGGACACAATATCAACAGTTTGCAGTATAGGAGGATCAGATACGAATATTGTTTTTAATAACTTTCATTTTGAATAATATTGTGAAAGCCCAATTTATTTACATTTTTTTACTATGTTACATTATGAGCTTTTGAATAAAATCATTGTTTTGTCCAACAATTATTTTTATCGGACCTTACTTCAAGAAACGCGTTAAACTTTATAAACGGTGATTCATTATTGTAAAAAGAAGTAGATAGGTTAAGTCAGTACTGATTCGAAGTCGAAAATTGTCCACGGCGTACTTACCTATAATTTAACCGGGCGGAATGTGTGAACAAGATAGTATGATTACTTAATAGAGCGTTAACAAAACAGATACATGTTGCAGAGTGTCTGTCGTCTCAAACTGTCAACACTGTCAATGCTTTCGCAAGACTAAGCTCGGTTTTGCTAATTAGCTAAGTTTTTGGATGACACTTTCTTAGCACAAGTAACCTATCTACCTCTTTTATTATAATATCATAGGTGATTCCCTATAAATTACACCCTATTCAATGGCCTGTCAGACTGTCAAACTTGCAATCAAATCTGACAACGGTGTGTGCTACTATTGTGGTTTCATGTTGACGACAAGGTATTGACGTTTGCAAAGTTTAAAGGGGGGATAACGAACACGTGTTTTGATTCCTCATACAGATATTTCAGGTATATACTTATCCTACAAGTATCAATGATGTTATAATAAAAAAGAGGTAGATAGGTTACTTGTGCTAAAAGAATGGCACGCGAAATCAGAACGATCGTGCATGTAAGCGAACCAATGTCAGTGTTGACAGTTTGAGACGACGCTGCGCAACATGTATCTGTCTCGTTTACGCTCCAGTAAATAATCACACTATCTTGTTCACACAGTCAAATTACATAGGTCCAGGGGACAATTTCCTACTTCGCATCGCATTTAGAAACGCCGCTTACCAAAACAAATGAATCTATATACTAATAATATTATGCTAAAGAGTTTGTTCGACGCACTAATCTCAGGAATCGTTATTTTGAGTGTAACAGATATTTTGAGAAAGGTTTCAACAAATAAGAAGGTTACAAAAAGGTAAAACAACCATTGATGAATAGAAATCTAAAATTAAAATTAACTTACGATTCTCCTAAAATTCTAAAAACTAGAGTAAGTAATTCAATTTAGAGCTACAAAAACCCTCAGGCCTGTCCGAAAAACAAGACGTTTTCAAGCGTGGCAATAAATGGACTGAAGTTAAGTGTCAACCCTAGGTCTAAATTGAAAGCCTAATAGTAGATTATGCCACAAGGGCTTAAAGAAGTGTATTATGTCCCGGGCGTGATATTGAACCCCGAGTATGAGGGATGCTACGGTTAACTCCCGAGCGGAGCGAGGGAGTTAAGGTTAGAATCCTGAATACGAGGGGTTCAAGACCGCCCAAGACAAATACACTTTTAAGCCCGCGATGCATACTCTACTTTTTATACTTTCTGCGAGGCAATCGATATTAGTGGCTGAAAAAAGTAAGTGCTTAAATATTTATTTCAAATGAAAATACCTAATTTCTCATATTTAATTACCTACCTACGTAGGTAATTAAATATGAGAAATTAGGTATTTATCAAAAATTAAAAGTGATGTTAGAAACATATGACAGTTGTGCGAAGACATTGGAAAGATGAGTAACAATCTTTGGTACATTTATTTTATCAGCATAAGACTCAGGAGCTATTTGAGCGGTTGGCGCCTTTTTTCTTTCTCTGGCATCTATTTTGTTAGTGGCCAGTACGACATTCGAACTCAGAACTCATTGCACCTAAACATTTTTGACTACACGGTTGCATTCCAAATTCAAATCACTTTAATCCCTGGGGATTAATGAAATTCAGTACAACATTATGTCCCGGCTAGACCATAGGGCTATAATGACTTACTTTAGGACAGCTTTACATGACACATAATGTGGCATTGACGAGCAGGTAGTATAAAAAGTTAATTTATGTCAACCGTAGGGTGTAGGAGAAAAAGGCTTGTAACGATGATTTATAACATTTAGTCGAAAGTGTTTTGGGCACATTATTAGGACTTCAATTTCTATTTTACCTGTCATATGGTGATGAATAGTGTTGCTGGGACGAAAACTAGCAAAAAAAATAATTTGCAGGTCACCGTTGACCCACCAGGTCACAGTCATGACTTTTTATGGGGTTTTGTCAAGACCTGTAGGTTGAATTCTTGAAGCCACACTTGATGAGCAAGCAAGTTTGATAAGGTCAGAAAGAAAGATAGAAAGAAGTACGGTATGCATTTAACGTGCTTACGAAGTAGCCAAATAGGTCTTAAGTATTTAGGAGAAGCCGCAGCTAAATGCAGCTGAGTAGCTACTCAGCTGCATTTAGCTCATTATTAGGCTTTGGCTTGCCAGTGTTTGCCAGTGTAGTCACGGATGGGCGACCCCCACAAATTTGTAGTGATGTATTTTCGTCTTAATACGAGGTCGAGTCACATTGAGGAGACCAGTTGAAGGAATGGAGTTGCTTACGTGGCCGTAAGGTTTTAGACTGGGGACCATTTGAGGCCAAATGCCCCTATGCGCGCAAGGTAGACGGACGCCCTCTGAAGACCGCGGGATCCTAGTGGATGCAAGGATGCAAGCGCTATGAAAATCAATGGCGGATACCTACCTATGTGGACTTCTTCCGACTGGTAATGAAGGTAATGAAGCCTAGAAACCTCTGGGCTTAGAAGGGCTTGATACAATCTTACACTAAAAGCGAACCAGTATAGAGGAGTAGCCTGAAACTAGCTGTTTTTTTTCGTTCCTTAAATCGCATCATTTAAAACAGCCATTTCCTTAAAAATGCACGTACAACAAAAGACGTTAAAACGTGACGTCACAGGGTCAAATATCCAATAAATTTGTTTAAAAATTTCAATATTTGACGTCGAATGGGTCCATAATGAAAGACGTTACGAAGTAATGGGGCTATTTGGGAAATGATAAATCGACCGTCGCTTATGTACGTACGGTCGGCAAATAAATCAAAAATGCTCATGACCCTCGTGTGTTCATAATTCAATACAGCAAAACATGGTGTTGCAAAGATTTTTTTAAAATTATATGATTGCCTTAAGTATTTTTAGAACTAACAACATAATAGAAGCAGTAAAGTCTGATGAAAATTTATGATGAGAAGTTGGTGTTTTTTAAATAGGTAAACTTCCAAAACGATCTATTGTAAGTTCGTATTAGTCCAAAACTTAAACAAACCCACGACCATTCTAAACATCATTGTCATGATCAAGCAATGCAAATGCTGCTGCATTTAATGGTCCAAAACGGTTTGCGTAAGTCACCTCCAGTTGGAATGGCAATGTGCCACATCGCTGACGGAACGGACAATGGAAAGGTTCTCGATCCACAACCTGAGAAACGCAGCGTGGGTGTGCGTCCCACTCGGTGGACTGATGACCTGGTGCAATTTGCATATTTCAAGGATTTTGACAAGATATTTTCGGTTACTTTGTACACACACGTTACTTTAACAACACATAAAGAGATGAGCTCTTTACTTTCAATCAAAAATAAGTCAAGTTTTTCTGTTTATTTAAATTAGTCGTATCTTCAATATATTACTAAGTACTGTGGCCAAATAAAAATAACCATCACCACTTAACTCCTGTTTAGCGTTAGCCAATAATGAACTCCGAATGCTCTTATTATTCAAATTTAAAATGGTAATAGCTTTTTTTGCAGACTCTGTCGACTTCATAATATTTTTTCGTCTACAAAGTGGCAGTGACTTAGTGAGAAAAATAACAAAAGTCGAGTTGTGTTGAATTAAGTTAGCGTCTTATTTTAATAGCAAATTTCACGTGATTTTTTATGGAAATACAGAAGTTTTTACTCTACGAAAGCGTCGATATTTTCAGGAAAGGAAAATTTCAGAAATCTCTTTGAATTATGGTCAAAACTGGCTGCTGCTGTTATCTGCCGGGTTATTTAACAAATGAACAAACTAACTTTAGGTCGGTATCAATAAAATAATTAATCAAAAAAACCTATAATGTGTCTGTATTGAAGCACTTTAGGAGCTTTATTATTCCGTCGATGGTTTATAATTAATAATTAACTACTAGTGAAGCTAATCTGAGTAAAGCAGTTTTTTGTGCTAAAGTTGCTTTAAGAATAATTTTTTTTTTTCGAACACAGTGAAATATTTAGTTTGTGTGATGAATAAAAGGCCTATGACAAAACATTATTTTTAATTTTTGGACAATCGCGGTCTACAGGACTCCTATAAACTACCTGAGTGACCGTTTGAAGATAAGTGAGTAACTCCCGAATTCACAAACGTCAATCATACGCTAAGCACGTGATCACGCTCATGATATCCCGTAAAATGTCAATAGAAGTGACTGAGCTATACTTCTAACGAGTGCTCAACGTTGACACAGTATAAACATACAGTAGAACATCTACATACAAACACGTGCCACTCTCGGTTTGAATGAATGCGTGTGCGTCGCGTGCCGTGTTGCGATTTCACGCACACGCTAGCATAAAATAGGAAGGCATAGGGAGGCGGCATTACAGACGGGCTGTGCCGCGTGTCTGTGTGCACGCTAGGCTAATAACTCGGCGATCGGCCTTAGATAACCTACTGTATGTTTATACTGTGACGTTGATTTGCGTTAGTGAATTCGAGGGTAAATCAATTACGTAAGTATCTACCTTTTGCAAATCGCTCTCTAGCTCGGAAAATTATAACTGTCGGATAATCCCAGTATCTTCATAAACTTGCTTCAACACTCTATTTCTTAACGAAAGCAATAAATAGTGGATTAGTGCTGACAGATTGGATCGGAACGATATAAAATGAACAAAATTAATTACAAGCTGAAAACACTTCGTTCAATTAAAAGTTGCAAGAACATTTCGGATTGGTACAAAATTAATATGTGGTTTTGTCTGTCACGTTCGAAGGGTGGGAGAATGCTCCCGTTGTTTAAATAATGAAAATAATGAATAATTTATTTGGATATTTGGTGTGGCGTGTAAATAGCCCACCATGAAAAAGTAAGGGGGTGTTGCGGAGATTCGTACCTTAAAATATGACACGAAAAATTCAATGCGTGGTTCAAGAAGAATATGAAAAAGGGTTGACTTCCAAACGCTGAGCCATCAACTGGCTGCAATTAATGAACGCCCACCAACCTGCAGATCATCCGGGTCTCCTTCAGGATAGCCCAACCAGGCCGACCTCGTGGTAGGGGAGGCTCTCACAGTCTTAGTCTTTTTCTTCTTCAAGTGTCCACGCGCGGCACTAACGATTGTCACTGGGCCAGGGATCCGAAGGATTACGATACCTGGTCCTGGTAGGAAGCACTGAAAACTTGTGATTCTTCAAGAATGCGGGGCTATATCCGCCGTATCTGAGCGGTGAGTCGGTAAAACTGAACACAAACTGACACCTTCTGTCAGTTCTGCCTTTTGCGAGAAGATACATTTTCATCTCCTTTAATTACGCGTGGTGCCATCTCTGGGAGCTTTGAGCAGATCCCAAGACGGGCAACAAATCAGCGGGAACCAAAAATCGCAGCCAAACAATAAATAGCTAGCGTTCTGGAGGTCATTAAAGAAAAAGAGCTAGGAACATAGATTCAATAATAAATCTAAAAAATAAACATTATACGCCCAACCAATATTATTATATTTATTATATACGCCCTCCCTGTGTCTCTGTGTCCGGATACATACAACCTTGGTGTCTTCAAGGCAAGAGTGAATAGGCATTTGCTGGGTAAGCGTGTTACACCTTCGACCTCGTCATCGTTTACCATCAGGCGAGACTGTTGTCAAACGCAAACCCACCACTACATAGTATAAAACAAAGTCGCTTTCTCTGTCCCTAACACCACTAACATAATGTTTAAGACCAAAATTGTTACTAACTAACTAACTTACTAATAACATATGGAATGTTTGTTCTGAAATAAATAATTTTTATTTTTTTATTTTTTATTTTATTTTATTTATTTATGTCCCTTCGAATGCTTAAATCTTTGAAACTACGCAACAGATTCAAGAGGAAGGTTTATATGTTTAATAACATCCTATTGCACCCGTGCGAAGCGGGGGCAGGTCGCTAGTTTTAAATAAAAAAATATTATGCAAGAATATTGTTCACAAGTTTATTGAGTAACGAGTTCCAGTACGTCACCAAATAATAGTACCAATTGTTGGTACTTCAGATTCTTTGAAACGATTGATTTGCTACACAACACGTTATTGTGAAATTCAGAATGTAACCCTACTCTGGTTTCCGGTTCTCTGAATTCACAAACAATTGATTTCAAGTGGTAAATTCACATGTCAGAACAAAAACACATTCAATGCTTGACATTTGAAAATAGGTTTTTACTTTGTCTATATTTCTGTGAAAATCATAATTAGTATCAATAACAAAAATTCAAGATCATCATAATTACTATGAGTATCAAATAATGATTGAAATACTTCGTCGTCATCCTCAGTAGTCACATGAAGTCCTCTGCAGAACATAGGCCTCCTCCATAGATTTTTAGAGCGGCTAGGTAGACAGTGTGGCTTATATCCACCAGAAACCTAGGATTAACAATAAAATATTCTTGAATATTCTCATACTTAGACAGAAGGTAAAAGGTTGAAGGTAACCGTGGCGCAGTTGTGCCAATGGATCGGCGTCGATCGCTGTTGTAAAGCACACACACACGCCGGGTCGGAAACGGGATGGGTGACCAGCCCGACCGAAATTCAGTAATGTTTTTCTGGGCATCTCCGTGCTTCGGAAGGCACGTTAAGCAGTTGGTCCCGGTTGACATCGTTAGATGTCTGTCTTTAAGCCTAGTCAGAGGCCTTAGGGCGGTTTGATAATATCTGGCATTGAGGTTGCTCACTAACCTTACACCTCTCTATCAATCTGCACTGAGCCTGCGTGTTGAAGTATGGCTCGCACCACCTCATAGTTGGGGTCTGTCCCCAGCAGTGGGACGTATATAGGTCCTTAATGATGTTATGTACATACTTAGACAGAATATAACACAAAACACGAATGAATATCACGTGAATGATTGTCCTGGGTATGAATCAAACCGTGACCTTTGTCGCTGCGGGTAGGACCTTTACACATTGCACCACGGGTCACTATCAAGCATTTATCGATACTTCAACAAGAGACAAGAAAAATCATATCAAATAGCGATCTGTGATTGGTTGAATGATTTGATTGGCTATTGATAATGATGGATCCGTTACGATGACGTTTATTTGACGACCGATTTGGTGTAAAGGTCTAGAAGTGGGCTATTACACCAGTGGTTGCAGGTTCGATCTCCGCACAGCACAAATATTTGGGTGCATGTACATGTCTGTTTGTACTGTTCTAGGTGTAAAATAAGTATGTACTTAGAAAAAAATGTATTCAAGTATGTTTATCCGTTGTCTAGTAGTAGTATCCCATAGCAGAAGCATTTAGTTGCTTAGTTGGGGGGTAGATGGCACTGTGGGGAATTTATTTAATTTATTTATTTATTCTGAATTCGGTAGACACCCTAGATAGTGCGAATGGCCTAGTAAATGTCATTTGAGGTATTTGACACTTATGACCAAACCACATCGTTGTGGTTTGCAACTCAAATAGATTATTTAATGAGTAAAGTTGATCTCACCAAGACCCCGCTGTCATTTATATTTGTGGAGACGCGTTTAATTTTTAATGACAAATTTTAAACAATATACCTAAATGTTGTTCGCTATTTGTTGTGAATTCAGTCTCACCACTATCTTGGTCTTCTTGGATCAAAGGTAAAAAAGTAGGACTATAATTACAATTTAGGCTAAATTTGGGGAAGTATACTACAACCAGTAGTCAGGTAGAGAGAAAAAATGGATGGATATTCTTTATCGTACGGAAAACATTACAGTGAGATATTATAACAGAAACCAAGTACAATTCAGGCGGTCTGATCGCTAGAAAGCGATCTCTTTGAGACATTCCATACAATTCTCCTAGTCGCAAACTTTGTCTCAACATGCCTATAGAACGATGACCCAACTCAAACAAATGGGAATGAACTTCCTGACCAAAACCAGCCATAAAAACCCATAACACAAACATTGTTATTAATATGCGTTAAACGATAATTCACACGTTAATAAACAATCAGCAAGCCTATCCTGAATGTTGCCCTGTTTAATTCAAGGGCAAAATCTGAATAGCGACACTCCACCCGAGCTTGTGAGTAACGAGCAATAGTTTCAGGAGACGACTCGCAATTTCGGCCCGCGATAGAGGCTGCGATAGTGTCGTTAAACTACATTATGTCGTGATGTATGTAGTGCCGTAAGGGGGGAACAGCGGGCGTTTAGAACTATAGCTTATTGATTCGTGGGAACGTTGGCGAGGTGAGAAAATCATTTTTAGTATGTATTTACAAAAAAATAATGTTTTCAAGTAATGCGTTTGTCCGTTGTCTAGTATCCCATATCATAAGCAATTAGTTGCTTAGTTTGGGGCTAGATGGCGCTGTGTGGAATAATGTCCAGTGATATTTAGTTATTTTCCTTCAAATTTCCAACGGGACAGGGAAAGAAATTGCTAGAAAATTGTGCTATATACAGCCGTCATACGTGCTACTGCTGCATAGACATAAAAATAAATCGTATTTAGTAACACATACATCCATCCATGAAAGAATAAAAAAAACATAAAAAACATAATCCTAATAAAAGAAGACAATAAATTGAGAATGCATGGCTAGACTAAAAAAAAAACTAAAAGGCCCACTGGAGTAAAGAACTAAATCAACGGTATACGTATAAAGAAAATTAATGCAACTAAAAATGAAAATAAAGTACAGAAATAGTGAATTTAATTAGCTCTGAAATCCCGATAGCTAAACTACAACCTCTACTTGGTTAGGAATCAAATAAACTTGCCAATAATTTATCCCATATACTTTTTTGAGGATATTTACCTAAATAATTCAATGGAATTTATCACTTACAACGCCGAGCGTGTGATATGTGAAGCTTCTCAAGCACTTGGACCAAAATTTCGCGGGTACACCCAAGATAGACGGCACCCGGGCCCGCTTGATATAGTGCCCCCTATATTTCTTGCGCTCATCTAACGAAGAGCCACGTGATTTGCCCTTCGCATCCCTCTTAAGCCTAATTTGTTTGCTCCAGGGACAAAGGAAGAGGTCAGTTATAACTGGTTTTTGCAGCGGTGAAACGACGCTAAGGCATGATTCTTACCTCTTCATGTTTACAATTTAAGGGCTAGATTAAACTATTAGGGCTAGAGGAATGGGTTTGTCTATTTCTGGGGGTGAATTATAATCTTGGGGACTGGGGAGGCTAAAGTAAATAAAGCGATGAGACGAGGTGTTGTGTCCATTTTACACTGAAAGTATTAGGTTGACTTGATTAACGGTTCTCTAAAAATGTATTCTTTTTAATTTTATATTTTGTCTTCGCCCGCGTCTTCGTCCGCGTGGACTTTGGTTTGAAAAAAAGTGTTATTTTTTAATTAATCTTATTACAGCCTTTCTGCTTTTCAGATGTAAAAGCTATATCATTGTTAAGTTTCATTAAAATCCATCAAGTAGTTTTTACGTGAAAGACCAACACGGCACATTCACTAATATGAATAGGAAAAGTAGGATACAAACTTGAAATATGCCACCTTCGGGAACTGATCTGCTCGATTCAGTACGGATGTTCTCTATATTTATGTCAAAACTGTATGACTCTGTTGGATTTATGTAAATAAATGTACTTATCTATATATATCAAAGAAAGTCGTGTTAGTTACTCTACTTATAACTCAAGAACGGCTGAACCGATTTAGCTGAAAATTAGCATGGAGGTAGTTTAGAGCCAGGAGGACATAGGATACTTTTATTTATTTTACTTTTTTTTTCTATTTTTTACTTTTTTTTATTTATTGCCCTTAAGGCGGAACAAAGTTCGCCGGGTGAGCTTCATAATTTTTGATCATCTTAGAAGAAAATCTCCAGACCCTGGTGATAGAGTTGCAAAATGTTCATGTAAGTATATTTCTATTGTGTAGTTTATGTATTGTAAAATTATATAATATCTTGAGCTGGATTTAATCAGGGTGGAATTGAGCCAGGGAAAGAAAGGGTTAGGGAGGACAGTTTGTTCTAGGCCCGTCGGGGGTATGTGAAGTTAAACTTAAAAATTGATAAAAATTGGTTTTGACGATTTGCAAGTACTGTGTCAAGCTTCTTGAATGAAGAAATACTAGATTACATAACAAAACAAAAGAAGTGTTAACACTATTTTCGTATGCCAGAAATTTCCTGCTCGTTATTTTGATCTGTAGCAGCCTAAATTAAATGGAGCGCCCCCACACCACTAAAGGCAAGGGGGGGGGATGTCTAGGGTCACAAATAACCCTTAAATTACAAGCGACAAGCAGTAAGGCGTTGAGTCTGCGTAATATAAGTACAGACGTGCAAATTGAGCTTTATTTAGTGGTGAGACTGTCATTTGTACCTGTGTTCGGGGAAATAATTAATGTCAACTCCTCAGTAGATAGCAGTAGAATTTCAGTAAAAAATGTTAATAAACCAACCAAACCAAATAAAATTTATTTGAGATAGGAAAACCAGAAAAAGGCATTCGGTCTTGGCATCAGGCGGGACTCGAACCCGCACCTTTCGCAAGCCGGGCGACTGCACTACCAATTATGCTACCGAGACCATTAACAGACCGGACGAATTTCTCTGGTATATTATACCTGACAGCCAGGTTGGTTTCACCAATGTTTAGGCATATACCTTAAACACTCGAAAGAAACATTATTGCAAATATTTGACTTTCGATTAAGATGAAACTACGTTTTTTTTGATAGGTTCTTTAATTTTTAGCATTAGGGATAATGCATTATCATCTTACTAAAGATAGGAAAACCAGAAAAAGGCATTCGGTCTTGGCATCAGGCGGGACTCGAACCCGCACCTTTCGCAAGCCGGGCGACTGCACTACCAATTATGCTACCGAGACCATTAACAGACCGGACGAATTTCTCTGGTATATTATACCTGACAGCCAGGTTGGTTTCACCAATGTTTAGGCATATACCTTAAACACTCGAAAGAAACATTATTGCAAATATTTGACTTTCGATTAAGATGAAACTACGTTTTTTTTGATAGGTTCTTTAATTTTTAGCATTAGGGATAATGCATTATCATCTTACTAAAGATAGGAAAACCAGAAAAAGGCATTCGATCTTGGCATCAAGCGGGACTCGAACCCGCACCTTTCGCAAGCCGGGCGACTGCACTACCAATTATGCTACCGAGACCATTAACAGACCGGACGAATTTCTCTGGTATATTATACCTGACAGCCAGGTTGGTTTCACCAATGTTTAGGCATATACCTTAAACACTCGAAAGAAACATTATTGCAAATATTTGACTTTCGATTAAGATGAAACTACGTTTTTTTTTGATAGGTTCTTTAATTTTTAGCATTAGGGATAATGCATTATCATCTTACTAAAGATGATGGTCACGGTAGCATAATTGGTAGTGCAGTCGCCCGGCTTGCGAAAGGTGCGGGTTCGAGTCCCGCCTGATGCCAAGACCGAATGCCTTTTTCTGGTTTTCCTATCTTTAGTAAGATGATAATGCATTATCCCTAATGCTAAAAATTAAAGAACCTATCAAAATTTATTTGGTTAATGTGCTGTTTTAAGTCACCGAGCCTTCAGACACATGTGGCACCAGGCTAACCCTGTAAGATTCGTAGAATGCGTAATTGTACGATTTAGTAATTTTGTTTACAATTCATTTTAGTCAATCGCTCGTTCAGCTGAAGCACTTGATTTTTCCATGCAAAAGGAAATGGCCTGTACTTGTATTAGGTACTTATGATAAAATAATACAAATAACCGCAACCCTAAATAACCATTACATGTGAATGTGGGAACTTAAATAAGACTAAAGTCATGGTCAACGCATGGCTCAAAGTTTATTTTATTAAACTAGCAGCCGCCCGCGACTTTGTCAGTTTGGACGAACTTGATGTCATATAGATAGCCTTCCTCAAGAAATGGACTATTCAACACAAAAAGTTTTTTTCAATTCTAATCAGTAGTTTAACAAAATGAGATACGCAAGCAAACTCTTCAGCTTTGTATTATTAGTATAGATTAAGCGTGGCGAAGATCAAAACTGTTACTTTTCCCTACGTAGCTAAGGTAAAGGCTCCTTATACGGCGGTAGTCAAAATCGTATTCTATTACGGTGGTATTTTTATTTTCGAGATTTATTTCTATTCTATTCAGTTAAAATACACCAAAATGTGAAATATTTCTTCTAAATCTATCACTCTATGACTGAATTGACGTTTGCAAGTATAACACATAGACAACACAACAAATTCAATCAGTCTGTGTAACGTCGTCGACGGGAGAGGTGGTTTCATACAAACGCGCAACGACAAAAGTAAGTACAGTGATATTTATAAACTAAGTTTTTTGTATAAAAAACCCGTTAAAGTTTGTTTATGAATTATTTATATCATTTTCCTATTGTCATACTTACTATTTAAATAGCTTGTGTCATATTTGTTATTCATTTTTACCTAAAAAACAAGTAATAAAATACCGCCGTGAAAGGATACGAATTTTATAGCTTCATCCTAATTCGGTGGTATAACTCCGAAATAGGAAAAACACTGGGCATGTTTAATTGTTTATAACTTTCAATTTATTAACTTGATTAATTAGTTCCAAGTGTTGTTGAATTAATTATTAGTCTCATACATTAGAAACCATATTCTGCGGTATGTGTTCTTTATTAGAAATCTAGTTAAATATTAAAACTGTTGAGTACAAATTGTTGGTTTCTTAGAAATTGTCAAATTAGGAAGGTGTATTTTAACTTATCACAAATGAATTATTTTGTATAACTTTTGACTTGAGTTATACACATCTGACCCAAAAACTTGCTATCCTCTGACTAAGCATTTACACTCTTTTGTTTATCGCAATTTTGATGGGTCAGAATTAGGATTAATAAAAGCACGAGTAGTTTTCCTATTACGGTGGTAGTTATTCTAGATAACTCTGTATTAGGTTATATATGATCTCCTATTACGACTCTATTCATAGAACATAAATATACTGCAAGTTTTGGGGTTCCGTAAATAAATAAAAGGTTATTTACCTTTTTTGTGAATACTTATTATTGTTCGCCATTATTTAAAAAAATATAATCAGGTGATTTCTAAATAAATTTGCATTTTTATTTCTATAAAATCAGTTAACGCTGTACTGGCGCGTGTAAGAATATACTAAGTGCTACTTTTTTATTCATAAAGTCCTTCAGAATCTGTTAAAATTCCGTAATAAGAAGTATTGTATTTCAACATGAGAGAATCCTAAACAATTCTCATGTTAAAATACAATACTAAAAAACGAAGCGGAGTCAGTCTGTCCGGAATGATCTTTCTGTACGGACTGATGTTGCTTCGCTCCATTTTTACATTTTACTGAATGTAAAAAGCAAAATCAACCGAATTAGAATAATCCAAAACTCTTTTTAAAACGTATGTGTAAGCAAATCAATGGTCAATAAACGAAAAACTTACAATTTACTTTACTACTTAAGTAATTTGTTTATATTATTTAATAAATATTATTTGTACGGAACTCCAATGCATATTGTTTATGAACCTCCGTATTAGGAGTCGTCCACCGCAGTAATAGGCTCTGACCAATATCATACCTCAGTATTAGGGAAAATCGACTCGACCACTTAAATATTTTTTTAAATTATGAAATATCATGAAAATAAACTAAGACGCAACAGCAATACAAAATTTAAATTCCACTTTTGAGGATAAAATGGTTTGGCACCTTTAAAAATACTAACAAATGCTTATTTTTTCGTCTTACTTTCAAATGTTGCGAAATCCCTCCGTAATAGGTGCTTTTACCTTACAGGTTCTTTCGATACAAACATAAAATGTTGGATATCAAGATCCAAATAACGATTGGTTGATGCTTATAGCTAAAAAAGAACAAGTTTTTGTTATTTTAAAAATAAATAATCTATAGGTAATAACATAACATAATCGGCCTATAGACGTCCCACTGCTGGGCACAGGCCTCACCGCAACTATGAGGTGGAACGAGGCAAACTCCAACACGAGGGCTCAGTGCGGATTGTTGGAGGGGTGTAAGGCTAGTGAGCAACCTCAGTTTCAGATGTTATCAAGCCACCCAAGCGCATCTAGCGACGTCAACCGAGACCAACAGCTTAACGTGCCTTCCGAGACACGGAGATGCCCGAAACACACATCACTTAATTTCGATTGGGGTGGTCACCCATCCCATTCCCGACCCGGCGTGAGTTGCTATACAACATCGATCGTCGCCTATCACTTTCACAACTGCGCCACGGGCACCTCGTATAGGTCCAAATTGTCAAAATTAACGACCATTTTATTTCCAACCAATAGGTAAAACCCCGTAAATATCGAAACGGCCTCCTTAACAAGTAATTGTGACGTCATTTGTCAGGTGACAACTGACAATCGGCCATTATGGCTCGGTTCGACTTTAAAACAAATTGCCCCGGCTTCCCCTAATAGGAACCAATTGTGGCGAAAACGTTCCGGCTGGGTAGAATGAGGTTTCGGCACAGTATAAACCATACAGTAGGCTATCTAAGGCCGCCCGCCGAGTTATTAGCCTAGCGTGCACACAGACACGCGGCACAGCCCGTCCGTACTGCCGCCTCCCTATGCCTCCCTATTTTATGCTAGCGTGTGCGTGAAATTGCGTGTGCGTGATATCGCACACATTCAAACCGAGAGTGGCACGTTTGCATGTAGATAGCTTACTGTTAGATTATACTGTGGTTTCGGTTTGAATTTGGACAGGTACAATTTATGGCGTATCTATAGATCGTTGGTGGTGAGTATCACAATATTCAAATACTGTTTTTTTCGTTGATTACGTGAATTAAAATAAATCTGTATTCTGTAAGGTTGGATTTGCTTTCACAATGTTCGGAGTCATTTTTATCCAATTTGAATAAAACTGTTTTTATGTGGATTTACCTTTTTTATATCGTCATAGAAGGAATCAGATTTTCCTATAACCTGAAAATTTACTATTAGTTTTTGCTAGCGGCTGCTAGCGGCATACCCACAAAAATTATTACAGATTAGTTGGTAGTAACCTAAAATCTTTAAATACAGGGTTGCTATCATGTACCTTATTTGTTTTGAGTTTCTGGTATTTCGGCACTGTTTTCGTCACGAAGTAACTGGAGATCCTGCGGGTGAGTAAGCTCGGTCCCGGTTGACGTCACTAGATGTCAGACATTAAGCCTAGTCAGAGGCCTTAGGGCGGCTTGATAACATTTGACATTAAGGTTGCTCACTAACCTCACACCCCTCCAACAATCCGCCCTCAGCCCGCGTGTTGAAGTATGGCTCTATCCACCTCATAGTAGAGGTGAGGCCTTAGCCCAGCCGTGGTACGATGTGTATAGGCCGCTTATGTATAGCTTTATCGTCATCATCATCTAAGTGCGCCTTGCAGTTCGTGGTCACCACTCAAGAGTCTTTCATCCACGACGCAGTTATCGGGACAACAACTTCAATTGTATTAATCATTTCAATTAACTGTTACTCAGTTCAATCTTTTTATCTAACTCAATTTCTCGGATTCTCAGCTCACTTGAGCTTTGGTACCTACTCCAAACAAAATATAGATTTGTTTTACCTCATCATCATGTAGGCAGATCACGTTTACCGAGAGCTACGCATAAAATTGCGACGTGTGACGCCTCTGTATTTTTCATTACTCTTCTTCATACTTGACAGTTTATTTTTTATTATTATAACGGAGCAGGATATTTGGAACACAGCCTTTTGTTTTGTTTTGTAATGCAGGTACATTGGTAAGTGAGAGTCTTGCTAAGAATCAGAAGATTTTGATAGAAGCAGGAAGTCTCTAATGATCGTTTAAAATCTATTTGGGAGGCTGCTAAATTCTAGCAGTTAGCATTTTCAGACTGCAAATGATGATGTTTTTCATGTAGTCGAAGAATTAAACTATATCTAAACATTATAACTATCTAAAATACAGCTAAATTACGTCCTTTCAGAACGACGTCTGTCTGGAAAGCTAGTAAAAAAATATATTTATTTATTTATTTTTTCAAGGCACAAAACAAGTTACAGTCATTAGGCACAACAGGCACAACACAAAAAAAAACAACATTTTTAGAGCTAGACCATATAACTCTTAGCATGTGAGCACAGCATGCTCTTAGTTGATTGAAATGAAGAGGGGTTAGTAAGAAAACAGAAAATTAAATTTACAATACACATTTATATCAAAACTCTATATCTCTGGTGACCTAAGTCCACACTGCTGGCCTCGTAATTTATTCGTTCAAAACTATTCTCATTCAAGTCCGGGTTCAGTAGCTAAATAAAAGGCACCATCTTGTCTGTCGGCGACAATGCCTCGCGGTCCGTGCCATTGTGAGTCGCGCAAGTGTTTTTCACAGCTTTAGGGGTATGCTGTGCAATGTGAAAATGGTAGAGTACAAACTTACATATATAGATAGGCATTGTGGGCAAGTGATGTAAAGTGACAGGTAATTATTGAAAAACCTTAATTACAAATTCTACTAAATTTTGTAGATTTGTGTGTCAGTACTGGCCTGATCTGGCACGGTCTTTTACAGCCTGCCATCTGGCATGGCTGCTTTGGGTGAAGGCTGCGGTATCTAACCGTTTGCATAAGCTGGTAAGCGACTTTGCAGGCCGCAAAACTTGATAGGGCAGTGAACCAGCCCCTGGACTAAGTCTAATTTTTGGGCCTAATAGAGATCGGGTGGTAACTAGCAGGCTTCTGATGCGGCTGACGATAGCGTACTAGCTTCATTACACAACCTGACTCCACAGAGATGGTGGACTTGCTGGCGTACTCGAAAGGCTTGGAATGCGGCCTCCTTCTTTATTTAAGGGGTTAGCTAGGGGGACTCTGTAAAAAGCTACTCTGGAGCAAGGCGCATATCATTCTTCAAAATTGCCAAATTCGAGAAATAAAGGGGTAAAGGCCACGTCGCTAAGTAGATTTACCCAGGCCTAATTAATTATATTTGTATTATAAACAGCCTGATACTCATCGTCATTGATTTGAAAACTTAAAAACTATGCAGAACCCTATTTTCTTTTACACAAATGGCTCATGGCCAGCTTTTTGTCACTCATACCGCCTTTCTGTTTTATTCAGAGATAATCTCTCCTCTGTTCAGTGGAACAAATCTCCAGTAGAGATAAGCTTGCCTTTTCATGTGGTTTTCAAGATAGTCACATCAATTTCAACGTCAGCGGCTTTTTTGGTTTTTAATTTAGAACGTTTATAATACTCTTTTGTACTTACTTTCTTGTGCTTTCTAAGAGATTAAGTCATCGCTATCGCATTCAGTTTTGACTTGCCTTAAACCCACAAATATTATAAATGCGAAAGTTTGTATGTATGTATGGATAAATAGGTGGATAGATGTGTGTTGTTCTTTTACGTTAAAACAACTGAATGTATTGCAAAAACATCAGAATGGGACATAGGCAGAAAAGTCGCGGGCGGCCGCCAGTGCTACATAAAACTTCTTCTTGAAGTCAATTATTAATATAATTTGGTTTTCAAGATCAATCAAATCTCACAGAAGGGACGAATAATACGGCTGCATCATTGGACACCCCATTTTGGTTATCAAAGTGACAAAACGCTGGGACGCCCTCTGGCGGCCTACGTTATTTATTCAAAGTCCAACATGCTGTATTTCGCAGTGACGTTTTTTTCACCGCTTGGTATCTTTTGATAGACATCTATCTATTTATTCGTTCTGACACAAAACTCATTATTTATTTTTCATTCGGTCATCTGCTAGCAGACCATGGTGACAGGATAGGAAAAAAAACATAGCTTCCTGTCGTACAAGATTAGAATCTTATAAAAATCTAAAAAAACTAAGAAGTCTTTGGGCGGCTTGATGATATCTTTTATACAGGGTTATTTATCATCGTGGTCTTATCCTTTTTTATTGAAATAAAGGGAGGGGGAGGGGGGAAATCCACGTGAACGAAGTCGTGGACAGAAGCTAATCTGATATCAAATTTATTGCTAGCATTAGAGATACCAGAAACACACACTAAAATAGTAATAGTTTTATAATTCAAGTATCCAAACAGTAGGTAAACATTATAATATGTCGATAGTGGAAAATTGTTTCACATTTTTTTTTATAAAAAATTTAAATGAAGAATAAACAAATTGAAAACTTTACTCTCCAGCTCTTAAAAGTAGTGACTTTTGAGTCCGACTTTGACCGTGCAAAGTCGGAACTGATTTCACGAAATTCAAAACACTTTAAAGGCTAAACTTAAATTAATTGATTTTTCACCAGTGACGAATGTAATATAGGAAAAAATAAATAAAAAAAAACAAACCAGTACCAAGCGAGTAACAGCTTAATTTAAATTCAATATTTCTTTATTCAAGTATACCATTACATAGTTATTGCGAATCGCCAAGAAACTTAATTTTAACCACATAATAAACATATACATAATAATACAATATATACACAATACTTAAATACATGTACATAATGTGACTCTACCACCGGCGTCGGAAGGTTGTTTCTGCTGAGAAGAACCGGCAAGAAACTCAGCAGTTACTCTTTCAAATCATCCAATGTTTTACAGTCCAAAGTGAATGTTTGAATAGCGAACAGAAACGTGGCGTTTTAAATTCGCCAGTGCATTCAACTGTCTCGTAGACAGACCCTTATCACAACGGTAAGTATACAACAATTTATCACAATAATTTCAAGATTAGACAATAAATAAAGCATAATTTCGTTTAAATGTAGTTAATTTTGATTCCATGTAATGTAAACCAATGGCCGCTGAATTTATGAATTGTAAATGTTTTGTAAGCAACGAATAATTAGGTAATTTATTTATCATTATGAAATAATGTAGTTTATTTTGGTATGATATATTTGTTTAATATAATATCACATAACTTAAGCTCATGACATGGACACTTAAAAAGTAGACAGAAGGACAAGAAAAAGATAATCAGTCAAAACATTAAATGTTTTATATCTATAATGAAAGAGATATACAACACACAACCTTGTACGTCCCACGGCTGGGCACAGGCCTCACCTCAACTATGGGGTGGCGTGAGCCAAAGTCCTCAGTGCGGCTAAGTTTTGAGATAAACCTTGCTGTGAGATGTTATTAATGCGTCCTAAAGCCTTTGACTAGGCTTAACGACTGACATCTCGTGACGTCAGTCAGTGCTAACTTTATGTGCCTTCCAAACCACGGAGTTGCACGAAAACCCATCACTCAACGGTCGGAGTGGTCACCCATCTTATTTTCGTTCCGACGTGTATTGCTTCAAAACGGAGATTATTGCCGATACACTGTCTAAATTGAGCCACAAACAGAAGTAATGAAAGCATTAAGTTGATTATAATTTGCGAAATAAACATTATTTCTTTCTGCATAAGATGGTGGTCCATTTGCGTCTATCACCGGCTCTCTAGGGTGAAATTTTATCGCTCGCCAAAGATATGTTCCCTTTGTTTTCGTGAGAAACGTAGTATCGTTACTTACTTACGTGGCTTACGTTGCAGTCCGGATATGTTTTTGCTTTTTGGGGCATACTACGTGAAACCTTTTTTTTCTTTTGTTGGAAGCCACAAAAGCGCCTGGAGTACGCAGGCAATTCCGCCATCAAGATGGACTCCTTGCAATCAGAGCCTGACCTCAGTAGGTGGTTTCGACCGCAATTCTGTAAAAAAAACTACACCCACTTGCTTTTAGTCCTTAAGTAAATATAAACATTACAGCTGGTCCGCCCTGCACTCTTCGACCTCCATAACCATTCCTTCAAATGAACACGTTCCTTCCATTCTGGACATATTTATGCTCTTCGAGATTTCTTTTCACACAAATATTGACTGTGACAAGCTGTTTGTTTTGTTAGAAAAATATACTCAAGTTGCTTTAGTACTTTATTGCAGTGGACTTTTTGATATTTTTTTCCATAAGTATTGCGTTGCTATTGTGATGGAAATGTTGTTTTAGAGTGATTGTGGCGTTGCCGAATGTTTTTTCACACAAAATGAGGGGTGTGTTTGTTTATTTTATAGAAAAAGTAATTGGTTGATACAGATAGTTTGGTTTCTTAACTTCACTGCAGCATTGTGAGAGTAGTAGCAAGTCTATTTTACGGTTAACACTCTAATTATTATAAGAATGAACACAGTAGATTTTGTTTTTCTTAATCATATAAAAACTGTTTAACATGTATCGGATTTCATTACAACATCCTAAAATTAAAGGCAGGCCCTGAATTATTTTCTCAATTATTCTCATAACCGTTCAGTGTGTATTTTTTGGAAAAATCATTTGTGTATCTAAATTTAGAATTTGAAGGATCTTTTTTAGCTGCTCGTTTTCAATTTACATTATCACGTTAAAAATTCTGAACGAATTTTCATGAAACTTTTCACGGTATTTATGTTACTTAAAATACACACACAAGTAAGAAATAAAACATTTTCATTTTTATTTTCAAGTAATTTAGTGTCAATGTGTTTGGATAACTTGTGAAGCACGACCTCAACGACACCTTCTTTTCTTCTAAAACTACCACAAACAAGCATGAATATTTGCAGATATGTACAAAAATACCTTTTCCGCATTTCATAATTTCTTTTCACGCGCGAGTGGCATTTTCCCTTCGATTCAAAACAGATTATTCTCACAAAACCTGAACGGTCACGTAAATCAAAATGCAGAAAATCTAGACTGCGACCTGGGCTACAGAAATGCTCATTTTTCATCTGGTATGCTTTCGTTTTCGTACCATTCATCTTCTCTAGAATCGGAAAACGAAGTAATTCGTCTTATTTGTCAAGTGATGGCTAGAAGTAGATTTTTTATTCAGGAAATAGTCCTAGTTTTATTTATTTTAAGTTCGTACACAAAAATACATTTACTATTGAAAATAATTAGAACACAAAAAGTACAGGTGAGCTTATCTCTAATGAGAGATTTCTTCCAGAAGACCATGGTTACAAGAGACGATTCAAAAAGTTTGACAATTTAAGACAGTCGCGTACAAAAAGAAAAGAAAAACAAAATAAAATTAAAATATTTAAGTTGAAATGATAAACTTGATACGAACCATGAAGGCACACAGGATTTGACAGCTTAACAATTCTTCAAATGATTTAAATAGGTATCGTTGTTTGCGAACTGTATTTTTTGAGGTCACGTGGTTTTCAGTTAGACAATGTTCCAGCGCATTAGCAGTTGGCAAGGATTATACGTGTATTTATTAATAGAGGTTGCTAGCAATAACTAAAAGATTACTTTTCTTCCGTGGCTCATTGTGTCATGTGGTAGGTATTCTAACTTATTTTGTATTCGTACGCCGTAGTATTTATCGATTGTATTCCGTATTCGTGCCATTGTATTTGTTGAACATCTCTCGGGGAATCGTGACGTAGCCGAACAAGTCTGCACAAATTGAATGAGCGATTGATAGATAGGAAGGTTGTTTTGGAATCTGTAATAGTAAAACAAACTTTAATGGTTCACTCAAAGG
This sequence comes from Udea ferrugalis, assembly GCA_950022985.1. Classification (NCBI taxonomy): domain Eukaryota; kingdom Metazoa; phylum Arthropoda; class Insecta; order Lepidoptera; family Crambidae; genus Udea; species Udea ferrugalis. The sequence goes on along the minus strand of OX465527.1, from coordinate 14,738,657 downwards.
TTTTTATTTGGCAGAAAACGTGTTAACTAGAAAAATTACGACAATGACTGAAAAAAACACTTCATTCTTTCATTTTCAGTACGCGCTTAAGTGTAAATTGGGTGGGTTACATACATACCTACGCTCACAACTATATTTCAAACGGGTAGTCAGAGGCACACTGATTGTTGCCGTCATGGTGTAAGAGCCTGTTCACACTTAGGGCGGCATCTTGTCGCGAGATCGCGGCGTGCGAGCAGCGTACAGTAGCAGCCCTTTTTCATGTATGTATCACAGACATACGAGACTTGGTCAACCCTTCACCTTGACGCTTACCACGCCACTATTTCGTACGCTGTTCGCACGCCGCGATCTCGCGACGCGATGCCGCCCTAAGTGTGAACAGGCTCTTACATCATGACGGCAACAATCAGTGTGATTCTGACTACCCGCCGTGAAATCGCTAGTGTGAACAGGCTCTAAGAAACATTTAGGAGCCCACTTTTCGGCAAGTGAAATATGGAACTCAACGTGGGGACGAGCTTCCGCCGTTATCCGGGTATGTCCGGGTTACTCGGCTTTTATATCAGTGTCTTCCTTCACCAGAAAGTTAGAAACTGAACACACGTTAGTCGGTGTTCTGGCCAGAATTGAACTCAGGAGAACATACGTTTACAACACAAAGTGTTCAGCCATATTGCAGGTTTATATCATGTCAGCTTAACGTATATAATATCAATGTTTTTCATTAATTGAAAACTCTCAACTTCCTATACAAAAAGTAAAAGCATATAAAAGTGCCGTGAAGACAGCATCCCCAGACGATATCTGATAATGGATCGCCCTAATGGAGTCTTAGGCTTAGATTAACGATACAAACCCGTTTTGATATTATTTCTATATGAATAATGTAAATCATGCATGTTTTGTATTTTAATAAGTATGTTTAACAACGTTTGAAAGCATCTTGTGGTTTGGTAGTGTTTGAAATTACAGCGTTGCTTAGTTAATAATAACAACATAAGCATCGAACGAACATTCTATTGGATTAGTCAGTTGATTTATGTTTCAATGGCAAAAAAAATCTTGAGACTAAAAGACATCGAAATAAAACATGTGCCGTGATCACGGCTGCTGTAAAGTAGTCGAAACGTCGGGTTAGAAAATGAAAGAAAATATAAGACCGCGAGTAAAATCCGTAAAGTTGTTTTATTTCGATGTATAGTGTTCGCGTAAATATTGGAAAATATTACAAAAAGACATTTCTAAAAATCCCTTTTTTTACTGCTTAAAAAAAAAGTGTACGAGGTCTCAATTCAACAGTTTATACCCTATAGACTGTTTGCGATAAGAATGCAGTAATTTCATACTTGTCCTTTGACCTAGCACGTCACACGTTGCTAAGTCGAGTCCACTGTGAACGCATACTTTCGAGAGCAAAGGTTGTGGATCTGAGTTTTTTTGTGTGCAACAGAATTCACTGCATTCTTAACGCGAACGGACTATAGTGACCTTGTTATACATATGATTCCACTGGCTTGATCCGGCAAGATGGAGGTCAAACTCCTGTTGCAAGTAAGAAAGTAAGAATTAGTCGAAGTATATAATAACAGCAACAATTTCCCCTAATTACAGCAAAACCAGCAACTTTTAAACACCAGTGCGAGTGCAATGAAAACGGCATTACCGGAAAAGTTTCACTCAGAACAATTAAACGGCAATCAGGCCGCGAAATGCCTCGTTTGGAACGTCGTGTGGCCTAGTTCTTGGAAGACTGTTGAATCAAGGTTCTATTCCTAGGTTGGTCACGTTTTGGATTCTTTAAACACTGACACATGCTGGGATTTCGATCTTATGAGATTGCGTTCGTGACACTTGAAGAGAAAAAAGATGAGAATGCAGTTACAGGTTCTTCGTGCCCTAGGTTTAGAACAACTATAGTCCGTTCGCGTTAAGAATGCAGTTATTTCGTACTTGTCCATCTATCTAGCACGCCCTTTAACTAATCGAATCGTTCCTAATTAGAAAGTCAAGTTCACAGTGACCAGTTGAACGCAAACTTTCGATGACAAAGGTTGAAGATCTAAGTTTTTTTGTGTAGCAGAATTAAATTTGAAATCATTGCATTCTTAACGCGAACGGACTAAAGGTTAGTCATAGTCATAGACAAAGCCCTTTTCCAAAGTAAGCTTAAAGGCTAATTAGCGTTCACGCTCTCGAGCGCCTAAGCCCACCCCTTAGAGAGGTTAAGCCTAAAAATTTAGAGTTTTCCAATTAGAGCTAAAAGGTTTTATGAGAACTAAAATATGCCGATATTTTAGTTCTCATTTTAGTTGGATTTCATGCAACAGTCTGTTTTAATTATAAATCGTTTGGCCTACCTGCCACTTTCGGGAAAAGCAAGCTTAACTGCAAATATACAACAACTCAGACTACAGAGTCTGAAGAAACCCCACGCTCATTTTACGACAGCAAAAGTGTCGTGAAGTTTTAGTTCTCTCCTATGGCAGGCAGGATACCTCAGTCGTCCGGCGTCACTTGTTTTAAAGCTTATTTCCTTTCACTGTGATCGCCCACTCCTTTTTTTTTCCTTTTGTTGTGCTGGTACTGAACAGGTATGCTGCGTAATCCTTGTCAATTGAATTTATGTATATATGTATGGTATATGTACGTTTATTATAAAATATTAATGATATGTATGTATATTTTCGTATTAACTTAATTACTTATGTATCTGTAGTGTTTAGTTCGTATCTTCTAACCTTATTCCTTGTATTTTATTTATTTCATTATTATAGGAACTGTCCTCTACTATTTTAGCTCACCCACATTTATTTTATTCACTTACGATCCTCTACCTGAAGGTTGTCTGGAAGAGATCGCTCTCTAGCGATAAGACCGCCTAAATTGTACATTGTTCTCATTGTTGTTGTGTTATTTGCTTGAAATGTAATGTTTTTGTACAATAAAGAATATCTATCTATCTATCTATCTTGTTTATGGAGCTACCATAATTTGACTACCATGTGGCTTACGAACCTGTCCACCGTAACATAAAGGGCCTACTTATATACGTACCACTGCTGGGCACAAGCCTCATCTCAACTATGAGGTGGAACGAGCCATACTCCAACACGCGAGATCAGTGCGGATTGTTGGAGGGGTAAGGTAAGTAAGGTGTAAGGTAAGTGTAAGATGAGTGAGCAACCCTAATGTCAGATGTTGTCGAGCCGCCCTAAGGCCTCTGACTAGGCTTAACGACTGACATCTAGCAACGTCAACCGGGACCAACAGCTTAACGTGAATTCTGAAACACGGAAATTCCCGAACTGCCATCACTGAATTTCGGTCGGAGTGGTCACCCATCCCATTTCCGACCCGGCGTGTGTTGCTTTACAACAGCAATCGCCGCCGATCACTGTCACAACTGCGCCACGGGCCTGTCCACCATTAAAAAAGATATTGTCTACATTTTCCTTAACCCTCCACCTGTCACAACTTTCCCGAACGCTCTAGAAACTTCTCCGACGGTAATTATATGGCCCGACGGTCAGCTGCTCTCGTCAAAAACGTCCAAGTTTACGCCTTACGGCAACGATTTTAGGTGGCAATTTGCATAATTTAATCGATTTTATTCAGCTATAAAGCTCCTTACAATGAAGAGCTTTTTAAATGACCCAATTTCGAATGGTTTTAGGATGTCTACACAAGAGTTATTTTTAACATAATTATGTGACGTTCAGGAAAACTATTTGGATAGAAATAAGAGTAGAAATACAGATAGGTTAGTAAGTGCGTAAGTAAAAGAGAGAGATGTCTGAAAATTACTGGGTTTTTAATGTTCTGATTGAGTGCAACGGCTGTCGAGCTTTTGGAACTACACTTGAGATCATGTTATAATATGTCAGCCACTTTTAACATATAACATTATTACAGTAACATGAACAGTCTATATACTTCCCACAGCTGGGCACAGGCCTCATCTCAACTCTGATGTGGCGCGAGCCATACTCCAACACGCGGGCTTAGCGCGGATTGTTGGAGGTGTGTTAGGTCAGTGAGCAACCTAAATCACATCTTATCAAGCCGACCTTAGGCTTGCGACTAGGCTTGACATATAACATCTAGCGACGTCACCTGAGACCAACTGCTTAGCGTGCCTTCCAAAGCACGGAGATGCCCGAAAAATTAAAAAACTGAATTTCGGTTGGAATGGTCACTCATTCCATTTTCGACCCGGCGTGTGTTGCTTCACAACAACGATTGTTGCTGATCCACTTTCACAACTGCGCCACAGGCCCCTTTCTACCAACCTTTGTTACCTATTAAATATATTTTAGTTCTGACTTGGTTATGAAAGCAGTGAAAAATAATCTTAACACTAAGATGGAACTTTTGTCAAGAGATCTTCACGTTTATTTCGAATTATGTAGGTATTAAATATACAAATTTTGAAGGCTCAGTAAGATCCTTTGTTAAAATAAGCTGAGTTTGTGAATTTGTTGAAGGGCTTTATGTTTTGTCCTCGGAAATTTAATAAATAACAAACAATTTGGTAATGGATATCTGTACCAAACTATGGTGTACAGTCGCTGTTTCAAAATAAGTTGCAACATGCAAAGACTATTACTTCTGTATATTGTACAGATAGTAAAATCACGGTAAAGGTTACCGTGGTAAAAGGGCAAAAAGGCCAGGCTATGGAGGGGAATTTTTGGTGGACTAGATAACTGGTCTATTGCCTGAGCCAACAGACGTCTGCCATGCAAAATGTCTCAAACTTTATCTCCTGGCATTGGTGACTAGCCGCTCACTAAATGGGCCACCATGTGCTGACGCACAAAGTCAGCAAAGGTGGCATGGCCGTGAGTGGCTTAGGGTGTGGAGAGGTCTGGTGTGCACCGCTTTCTCCGAGGGGGCTTCTCACCAACTCGTGACTTGGGCATGTTTCACTTCCACCTTATTATTAGGAGTCTGTCATTTCCTACTGCAGGGCAAAGGCTTCCTCATCCCGTAAAAAATATATAAATATCACTTGAATAAATTAATTCAAGGCCTTTTTTGCTATCTAACCCCACATTCAAGTAGCCCCTAAAATAAATCATAACCTGTTACAGGCCGAAGCTTCGCGATTTTTATTTATATCCCGATGCGTTTTTGAGAGTTTCCGTGTTAGGGGTAATATTCGACTTTTTTCCTTATTGGTTTATTTATTGCAAAAAAGACAGATTGAAGCGTCTTTGTGATAAAACTGACCATTATTTATTCTTAAGCATACAACGACAGGATTGTTAAAATGATACTTATGTAATAATTAATATATGACAAGTTTTAGGTGATGAATTAAATTGAACAGTATCATAGTTAAATGCAGTAATTATATATTATGTATATTATTTTGAACTCATTAGTTTGGTTGATTTCTTATTTATAGCTACTTCTTAAGAAATAATACGCAATTCCATAACAGTTAAACCAAAAACTAGACTTCAATAAGAAAAGTCTGCAAAAACAGATTACAATAAGAAGTTTCGTAAATTCATATTAATGTAAAGCTGTTGTTCATACTAATGTAAAGTTGTCGTTGTTTCATATACAATGAAACGAACTTATGAACAGGGAATTTGAAAATGTTTCATTCTAATCTGAAGAAGACGATTCTGAATTTCATTTACAAAACAATGGCTGTACTTAGTTCTATAAGTTGTGTTGTTTTAAACAATTGAATGTTTTTTTGTTTCTATTTCATACAAGTTTTGTATTTTTCGGGTATTTCTGTGCTTCGGAAGTTGCTTTTTAAGCAGTTGGTCCCCGTTGACGTCACTTGATGCCAGTCGTCAAGCCCAGTCAGAAGCCTTAAGGCCACTTGTTATCATCCGACATTAAGGTTACCTACTCACTGACCATACACCTCTCCAACAATCCGCGTGACACTGAGCCTGCGTGTTGGAGTATGGCTCGCGCCACCTTATAGTTGAGGTGCGGCCAGTGCCCAGCAGTGGGACGTCTAAAGGCCGTTTATGTTATGTCAAGTTATGTTATTATAATAGCGTATAAAATAGATTTAGCATTGTGGTAAGATTATTCAGTTATTCTATTAAACTCTTTAAGTTTAACCCTACTTTATGACGCAATAAGTTTGAAATAAACCTAAAAGCGAACTTTTGATTAAGGAACTCGGTGCATATTAATGCAGTTTTCTCGCAGGTACAACATACGATGCTGAAAACAACTGCATGTCTAACTAAGACGATTTCTATGGAAATGCACCACGTGCGATAAATTAGTTCAAACTGTAGTATGTTCGCGTTAAGAATGCAGTAATTTTTAAATTTAAATCCGTTACACACATCAAAAACTCCAGTACAAAACCGTTGCGTTTGAAAGAATGCGTTCATTTGGGCACTGTGAACGTGGCTTTCTAATTATGAACGATTTGATTGGTTAAGGGACGTGCTAGGTGGAAGGACAGGAATGAAATCACTGCATTTTTAACGCGAACGGACTGTAGAAAGTTATTATTTTTGTGTTCTTATTGCTTGGTCTCGGCGATTGCGCGCATAAGGGGAGGCCCACGTCCAGTAGTGGACCAGCATAGGCTGATGATGATGATTACCAAGGTAAGCCAATAGGCAAAAACTAAACATTTTTAATACGATACTCACCTAATAAGGTAAGTATCGTTTTAAAATTTTCTAAAAATGTTTCGTTTTGGACTCAAAAGTAGTGGCTACAAAGTTACAATAATACTGGTCTGGGTGTTAACTGTCTGTTAGGTATTCGTTTAATAAAATATGTTGAGTATTTTAATCACAATAAAAAGTATTTCTACATGTCTCTGTTATTTGGCCTCCATAGTACAAGTTATGCTCTGCTTGTTAGATAGGTGGCGCTGTGGATTTATGTCCAATGATGATGAAGAAGAAATTCATTTTATCTATGTATAAGTCCTGCTTAAGTATATCTTGTTCATTTGCTCATTTATGAAATATTAAAAACACATCTGCAAAATTTATAACAAATGAATATTCCATTCAATCGGATTTGTAATGTAGTCACGAGACTGAGATTCATATTCCTTCTCATAAATAATATATTGCATCTCAATATCATCTCATTTGGTATGTGGTAAATAAGTGATAAGCGTCACTGAACTGTGGGATGTGATCGGTATTAACGAACGCCTAGAGGATTGGACGAAATAATATTCATTCATTGAACACAGACCAGTGAGCTGAATAGTTAAGTTATTGGCGTAATTAATTATTTATATAATCTGTGCTTATTTGGAAGTCTAGAGGTGAGTCTTAGAGAGTAAATCTGGGCCCCAAGACTGCTAATTTTAGTACGCTGCAATTGAATCGTAATTGAGTCTCAATCGGCTCATTTGACACATTTTCCATACAAAATATGTCAAATCGGACTTTTGAGACTCAATTACGAATCAATTGAAGCGTTCAAAAATTAGCAAACTTGGGGTCCTGTACGTTTAATTTTGAAACTTAACGTTTATATCACGCGTTAGGTACAGTAACAAAACTCGAGAAGAAGTGCATTTATTTTTTAAAATAATATTTCTCAAATTTAGTATTTGTTGTTATAGAGGCAACAGAAATACATAATTTGCGAAAATTTCAGCTTTCTAGCCATCACGGCTTATGAGATATCCCCCAAATTCACAAACGTCAATTAACGCTGAGCACGTGCTCACAATGATGTTGGTCCGTAAAATGCCAGTGGAACTGAAAGGGACGGCTATAGATACTTCTGAGGGATGCCACAAAGGGGACTTCCACAGCTTTACTGGGCAATGGGGCTAGCGGAAGACTCACGGCCTGGTGAAGGACAGACAGACAGACAGCGGAGGCTTAGTAATAGGGTTTCATACCCGAAAGTAAAAACAAAACCTTTTTACTCAAAAACCCTTCAACCCTTTTTCTTCTGTTGTTTCATAATAAAATCACTCAAAATCTGTAAGTATCTTTACTAAAGATCTGAAAACCAGAAAAAGACATTTGGTCATGTTGGCATCAGGCAGGACTCGAACCCGCATCTTTCGCAAATCGGTAGTAGTACCGGGAGTAGTGCAGTCGCCCGGTTTGCGAAAGATGCGGGTTCGAGTCCTGCCTGATGTCCTGTCTTTTTCTGGTTTTCAGATCTTTAGTAAAGATACTGCATGGAAAATGCTAAAACAATAATAAAACATCAGTAAGTATTTTCGTCACTGTATAGGACGGTGCGAAGATCACAATGTTGATCTAAAAACATTCCATTCCATTTATTAAGTACATGCACTGTCACGTTATATTTTTTTCATAATATTTACTAACCAACCCAGCAATCTACCCGCAACATAGCCTAAGCTTCTAATTAATGCAGTAAACAGCCTGATTGGATAAAACACGCCACATCGCCGATCCAGCCGAACTTATATAAGCGAGTCGGGAATACTAATAATATCCCTGGGGAGAGGCTTCGTGTACAAAATCAATTCCGACCAATCAGCGGGAACAAAGCTCGTCGTGTGATTGGATAAGAAGTGTGAGCATTTTTCAAATGACAGGTTATTTGTACGGAACTAGCTGTGGTCTATGACTGAACACGTTTTATTAGTAGTAGTGTTTTTATTCCACTGCATCAAATACACTTGATTTGATTTGATTTTGTATATGATTTTTGTTTTTTGAAACTATAGCACCTCCAAAATGTGTTACACTAAAAAAAATGGTTAAAAATAAATAATATTACTTTATCTTGAGTGACACACATCGAATGAGAATACCAGCCACTGAACACCAGCCTGCAAGCCACTAGTCTGATACAAAAAAAAAATACAAATGTACAAAAAAAATTAACGATTATTTTTGACCTTTCAAACACACACTCATTTGTTTATGACTTTTTTTTCCCGTAACATTATTTTTTTATGGTTCTTGGAGGTAATTAATAACAAGCAGACACTTATCGCTACACAGCGATCTCTTTTATAATAAAAACAATAATTATTCCTAAAATGTTACCAGTACAGCCAAGGAATATCCTCGGAGATGACTCTTCTGAAATATTAATACTTTCCGTCTGCCATCAAATTTTTCATACCCCGTACTTTCTTCTATTTTTTGCGCGTGCTTGTAATATTACCTGATATACTGGCAACATGTGTTCAACATGGACGTCGAGTTAATAAGGAAAACTGCATTAAACTTTATTAAGTTACCGCCTTCCGAGTGAACAAAGTTTTTAATAAACACCTTACAAGCATGTGTTGTTACGGGTAAGTTTTTCAAAGACTTAAACTCTTATTAAGACAGTTACTCGTGTTATTAATACTCTAATAGGCATACCTAGAGTTTAAGATACTGATACTGTCATTTTATTTTTGAAGAATTTCAAATATTTTAATGCATAAAAAATAGTACAAAAAGTGGAATTAATGCTAAAAGCTGTCATTGCAAGCCATTGCGTACACATTTTAAAAAGAAAATAAATAAAGCTTTATTTCTTTTTTTTTTCTCATTACCCAAGATAATAGTTCAGAATCCATCACAGTTCAACTCTATCACTTGTAAAATTTATTACATACTTCTAAAGCAATAACTTTTTACAAATCCTGAGTCAAAGCATCTTCTAACTACACTCTAATCATAATCTTCTAATTTAAAAACACTGATTAAAAGACTTGGTAGTGAGGTCAGATTAGTCAATGCTAAACTGTTCAGCTGCCCATCTGTCCCAGTGCACCTCACGTCTTTTCTTCGACACATATAAGAGAAACTAAAAGACTTCCGAACTTTCGCAAAACTTTCGTTCGTAAATTATCTTAATTCTTTTAATATGACTTGTGCGTTCTCTCGCGGCTTGCCAGCGGCACAGATGTGCTGAACTCTGTCACAATGGAATTACTTTATTCTTTTAGCAAATAATACGCACGTGTTCCCCTGTGGCAGACAGATGGGAAAATAAGGCATTTTATGACTTGACTGAGGGAATGTCTTCATTTTCTTACCTTAGTCAATAAAATCAAATAATGGACGTTGCCTATAGTATTGGCCACGTTCTAAATTTAATTAAGACGGTTCAAACAACAATTAATAAGCTATCTGGTCATCCGAATGACTACCGGATCTGGGAAAAACGCCTAAGAAGTCAAAAGGAATGTTACACTTGACGTGAGGTGTCCGGGCTTCAAGTCTGCTAATTTAAAAACGCTTCAATTGAATCGTAATTGAGTCTCAATCGGCCGATTTGACACAATCATTTTTTATGAAAAATATGTCAAATCAGACAATCAAATGAGTCTCAATCGGCTAATTTGACACAATTTCTAAGAAGAATATAAAGTAAAGTAAAGTAAAAATATTCTTTATTCATGTAAACTTATTAAAAAGCACTTATGACGAGTCACAACATAAAAATTGAAAAGTAATAATGTGATTCTACCACCGGTTCGGAGGTGTTGATTCTACCGAGAAGAAACCGGCAAGAAACTCGGTAGTTACTCTTTTTTAATCTTGTTTCTTTACAATAATTGCGATAACAGAGTAACAACAGTAAAGTCAAAATACATGATGTGCAGAGGAGCAGACTATTTCTGAGATGACCACAAATCCTTGTCGTTCAAGTAATCTTTTACATTGTAATAACCTCGTTTCATTAACTTTTCTTTAATTTGCGATTTAAACTTGTGAAGAGGTAGTTCAACAAGACTTTGAGGTACTTTATTAAAGAATTTTACACATTGACCCACAAATGATTTTCCTTTTTTATGAAGTCTAAGATTAGGATTTGCAAGTTTGTTCTTGTTTCTTGTATTGAATTTATGACTATCACATTTTTTCTTGAAAAGGTGCAAATTTTTACGTATTGAGAGTGTACAGTTAATATATTTATCTCCTTAAATACTTCTCTTAGCGAGTCGCGTGGTCTAAGGCCGTTTATGGAGCGAACGGCTCTTTTTTGAAGTAAGAAGAAGAAGAAAATAGTATTTATGTCTGCCGCTCCATACAACTAATCTCGCTGTTTTAACATCAGTCAAGAGTCTTATTTTTTTTACTGCATAAGCAGCCGAACTAAGTCTACCTGCCAGGGACGTAAATGTCAAATTATACAGTCGAGCCTCAATTAAGATTCAATTGAACCCTTAAAAAATTAGCAGACTTAGGGCCCTGTTCTACTACCATAAATAAAGTCAGTTGATTTTCAATATGACCTATTTCCCCATTCAACACTAACATCCTTCATAGAAGAGGCCAAAATTGGACTCTGACAACGCACTTATTTTTCAACTTTACCGAATAGAGAGGAAAAACTTGTATTTGGCGAACGTGATTGTTACCGAAAAGGATTTTAATAATAGTGACGTGAACACGTTACGAGAAAAGTTGTGATAGAAAATTGTGGCGATGTTCTTTGGAGAATAATACCAGTACCTACATATTTATATTCCTCTGGAGAAGCCATTCCAATTTACCTCTGCGCTGGGACACACTAGGTAAGGGAGGGAAAGTAATCATGAGCTGTTTGTAGATCCTACGTAGGAACTGGTGAACTAGATAATATATTTTGCAAAAAAATATGTATTAACTAACTCGCTCAAGCAAACTTCTGGCTTCTGGTATGATGGTTTGGGTGTAAAGTTGTGCCAGATGTTTTTAGTTTAAAAACTTCATGATGTTTTTTGACATGTTTACGTCAGCGCGAGTCAGGTCAATATTATTTTTCATTTTGACGTCTTACGTGTCTTTCTAGCTGGTTGTGGTGAGTACCACGAAGGATCACTGTCGCAAGCTGATTGCTATTATATCCGCCCACTTTACACTTTAATTTCAGCCATTTTAAGCACCTTACTGACACGTGGCATAAGGTGGTTGGCACGCTGGCGTTCAGTTGTAATGGTCGGATTAGTTGCTTTGCCACTTGAACAATTTAATGTGTTTCGAAAAACACAAAAAGCAATTTAAAATTTCATTGATTTCATCAAAAGTCGGTGCAAGGCAACTATAACGGAGAGCTACCACGCCTGTCCAGTAGCGTTTTATGCCCTAACTTTATTCATTATTTTTGTGTTTCAATACAGCTTTAAAACTTGAGCTTTGCCAAGCGCAAAATTGCACCTGGAATTGTATTGCAACAAATTATACTTTTCATAATGAGTGCGGCTTGCATTTTCAAAAAACAATACAAATGCCATTGAACGGTCTGTCCTATTTCATGCCTTCTTAATCTCAATTTAAGATTTACCGTTAATAATAATATTTCATTCCCAGCGTTGGAGGGTTACGTCTAAGTTTGTTGCACATAATGAGTTGTGAGCTTTCACACCGAGGCGCGGTTGCAGCTGTGATAAGGTAGCGATGCACCAGGAGGTATATCTTAAATATATTTACTAACAAGCGGCCGCCCGCGACCTCGTCCGCGTGGACTTAAGTTGAAAAACAAAAAGTGACATTTATTTATAGATTGTAGCCTATGTGCGATTTAGATGTATAAGCTACATTATTGTAAAGTTTCATTAAAATCCATTAAGTAGTTTTTACGTGAAAGAGCAACACGGCACATCAACACATACAAACTTTCGCCTTTATAATATTAGTAGGATGATGTCGCTATCGCTGGACGGATATAGGGTAGGCTTTTGTCCAGCAGTGGGATAATACAGGCTTAGTTAAAAAGAGTAGTTAATATAAAAATGAAAACTCGGTTTTAATCGGTAAAATTCCAATTTTCATAGTCTCCCTAGTGGTGAGATATTTGTTAAGATTCCCAGACTGGAAAAAAGTTGAGGTTAGTTTCACAAGTCGAGAGAAAAGTGAAAGTAAGTAAGTTATTTAATTTCAAGTGAATCTCGTGCCTGTGAAATTTTTGGACTTTTTTTTTAGATCAGAAAACGCGTCGTATGCCAAAGTCTAGTCATTTAATCTTTCATTGTTCCAATAAAGGCAACAGCTAACGAGGCCTCGTAATCCCTACGGAGGCAACAAATCGCCCTCGTTTGTCTCTATAGTGTCGATTCAATTGTGTCCTTTTATTGCATTGCCATTTGTTCCTAAATTCTATTAAGACTGGCAGTTTAATTATTAAGACGTTAGAATTTAGTGTAAAAACCAGTCATCAACAATGAACCTAAGTTAAACTTAACGACAAAAATAAGTTCGTAGATAGTGTATACAATTTTTTTGTAACTCTCATAAACTAGGAAATTTGATATTTTATATCCTCATCTAATATGTACCTACTGTGAGCTCTAGTTACCCACTGTTATATTATATGTTGTGTAGTTTAAATCAAGCATAGTTCCCATCCACGTCTAGAAATCTTCTTCTTCATCCTTACGTTGCCGACATTTCATCTATTTAAAGTTCCCTGTTAACTCCACTTCACCTCGTTCATCCAAACAATGTCCCTTTTTATGCATAATTTTTGATCACTACTGTCGCCACCAAGCCATGGGAACCTCAAATTGACATAAACACAACACACACATAAACGGCCTTTATACGTCCCACTGCTGGGTACGGGCCTCACCTCAACTATGAGGTGGTGCGAGCCATACTCCCACACGCGGGCTCAGTGCGGATTGCTGGATAGGTCTAAGATTAGTGAGCAACCTTAATGTCAGATGCTATCAAGCCGCCCTAAAACCTCTGACTAGGCTTGACGACTGACATCTAGCGTCAACTGGGACCAATTACTGAATTGTCATAAAAACTAACAATAATTGTTCACAGTTGCGTATCCAACCGTGGTGTGCCCCATACTTCATAAAGCAGTTCTTAATTGGAGCCCGTTTTACTTGTCCTGGAGTCTGAATCTATATTGCAGTTTCATTACAAACGGAATACGTTTTTGATGCGGAACTTTTTCATATTGGCGCAAACTCGCAATAAGGAAAAAGTCGCAAACTTAACACTGCACAAACAGGATAACATGTGGTGGGGAAACTTGTTTTCTTTGGGTGAAGTTTTTTGTCATTAATTTCCGTATTTTTTTGTTGGCTGAGCTTCTCGCTTCGAAGTTTAGGTGGTGCAGTAATAAACACATGACCTAACTGAGAGTGGCTATTTTTTGTAGTTTCTGTTTTCATTTTTGTTTTTGTTGTTGGATTCCTATAAGAGAGATTGGCCGACAATGGCCTCAGACTGTGGGAGATGGAGACTGGGAGCGGTTGGCTGGGTAAAGGCGTATTCCACAGTATACACAGTATCATTTATTACCATTTATTATGCAAAACAACATCTTCACAGCCCACCAGCTCATAGCCACGGCCAACCTTTACAAATTCGTTTTAAATCTAATCTATTCACAATCGGATTTGGATTGGGAAAGTTAAACAAAATGCTTAATTGAATTTCATCGTTTAATATTCGCTTAATTCCGTTGGAATATCGTCTTCCTGATATTGTCTGCGAGTACTTTATAATTGGTCCCCACCACATGTTATGGTAAACCAAATCCCTGACCAAAGGCCCTTCTTAGGGCCAAACCAACAGTCCTTTTCAGGACTCTACAAACGGCCCTCTTCAGGGCCACTCAACCGGTCGTCCCCTCCACCTAAACGGCCTACTTTAAAGCCAGCCTTAAAAGTGATGTCAATAAACATTGAAGGCTTTTCCCGAAACAAGTCAGAGATCTTATCACAACTTTGCATCCCAGAGCGCTGCAATGTTTTATGTGTCCAGGAAACGCACCGTAGTGACAGCCAGTGCAGACCTTACATCCCTGGCTTTGTACTTGCGGCGGAAATTCCGCATCCAAAGCACGGCAGTGCCGTCTTTGTCTCTCCGGACATTAAAATAGTCTCTTCCAATTCTACCTTCGTGAATTTTGTTGAAATTATCACGGTCGATACTGGCAACTGCACAGTTACGTCCATATACAAGCCCCCGAATGAAAGCTTTAGTTTCACAAAACCAGACAATTTTGATAACCACCCAACAAAGATCGTTGTGGGCGATTTTAATAGTCACAGTATAAGCTGGGGCTATAGAGACACGGACGCAAATGGACACGCAGTCGAAAGCTGGGCAGAATCCACCGACCTCCAACTAATTCACAACGCCAAACTCCCAGCTTCATTTAACAGCGGGCGCTGGAAGCGTGGATACAACCCAGATCTAATTTTTGCCAGCTCCAACATCAGCTCACAAGCTATTAAATCAGTGTGTCCTCCAATACCAAGAACCCAGCATCGCCCAATTTTGTGTTCCATTCATCCAGCTATAAATGCTACGGAAGTGCCCTTCAGGCGCCGTTTTAACTACACTAAAGCCAACTGGGAAAAATATTCTACGAGCATTGACGCTGAAATCCGCGATCTGCTACCCGTTCCCGAGAATTACGAAGTCTTTGTGGATGTTGTTGCTGGCGTCTCCCGTAAAAATATTCCTAGAGGCTGTCGGTCATCTTATATTCCGGGTCTCTCTAAGGAGTCTACAAGGCTGTGGGAGCGCTACGAGGAATCGTTCAACAGTGACCCCTTCTCGGAACAAACTCTTAACATTGGTGAAGGTCTCCTCACACAGATCAGTGACAGGTGTCGCGAAAAGTGGGTGGCTACAGTGACTAGCATTGACATGACTCATAACAGCAAGAAGGCTTGGACAACAATCCGCAAACTCACTAGCGAGCCCCCGCCGGCAACAGCACCCAGTCAAGTTACAGCTAACCAGATAGCACATCAGCTTCTTGTTAACGGAAGACCACCCAGGCGTCTTAAACGAGCGAAGAGTAAATCTCTTCCACCAGTGTCATCCGACACGCCAGTAAGCCGTCCGTTCGATCTCACCGACATAGTAAAGGCTATCCAGGCGCTCAAAACCGGTAAAGCGTCGGGGGTGGATAACGTATCTGTCGAGCAGATCAAACATCTTGGCCCAATCGCGGTGTCCTGGCTGCTTCAGCTTTTCAATAACTGTTTGGCCCAGGCGAAAATTCCGAGAATCTGGCGAAAGTCTAAGGTGGTTGCATTGCTCAAGCCTGGTAAACCAGCAGACGACCCTAAAAGCTACAGGCCGATTTCTCTTCTGTGTCATAGCTTCAAACTGTTTGAACGTATGATACTCAACCGCCTTACGCATCTCGTGGATCCAGAGCTGATTCCTGATCAAGCTGGTTTTAGGCCTGGAAAGTCCTGTTGCAGCCAGACCCTAAGGCTTACGCAACATATCGAGGACGGTTTTGAGTCTGGCCGGGTTACTGGAGTTGTGTTTGTGGATCTATCAGCGGCCTATGACACCGTCAATATCAGAAGGTTGCTTGCAAAGGTAGGCAGGTTAACTGGAGACCTTAGCCTCGTAAAAGTTCTAAGGGAGTTACTTAGCAACCGTCGCTTTCAAGTTCACCTTCGGTCGGATAAAAGTAGATGGCGATCGCAAAAAAATGGCCTCCCTCAAGGTAGCGTGCTTGCCCCAATGTTGTTCAACATATACACTGACGATCAACCATCTGCTGCCAACACATCCCGATATATTTATGCCGACGACCTGGCCCTAGCCTCCCAATCCTCTTCCTTCGAACAGGTTGAGGAAAATCTGACACTGGCGCTGCGGGAACTAAGCGAATATTATGAGAGCAATGCGCTGAGACCTAACCCTTCCAAGACACAGTCATGTGCCTTCCACCTACGAAACCACCAAGCAGATCGGTCCCTTAACATCTCATGGCGAGGAGAAGCAATTGCACATTGTACTAACCCCAAATACTTGGGTGTCACATTAGACAGGTCTCTCACATACAAAGCCAATTGCACTAACATAAGGAAAAAAGTTAGTACTCGCAATAACCTCCTGCGGCGGCTTACGTCGACGAAATGGGGAGCATCTGCGGAAGTCCTGCGGACGACTGGTCTAGCTCTATGCTACTCGGCTGGCGAATATGCCTGCCCTGTATGGAGCCGCTCAGCGCATGCAAAGCAAGTGGATACAGCCCTTAACGAAACTTGTCGGATAATAACGGGCTGCTTGAAGCCGACCCCGGTAAGCATGCTGTATCCACTGGCCGGAATTGCACCGCCGGAAGTCCGCAGAACTGTTGCGGGCTCCTCAGAAAGAGCGAAAATGGAACTAGACCCCCGTCATCCTATGCATGGCTACGAAGCCGTTCCCCAAAGGTTGAAGAGTCGACGAAGCTTTGCCAAGTCCACTCGACCTCTAACTGGCTACCCTTCTCAAGCCAGACTTGCTCTGTGGCAGGAGAGACTACCCTCTACACCATTTGTTGCACCCTCAGAGAGTCCTCCCCCAGGCCATGACTTGCCATGGCTGACCTGGAAAACCCTCAACCGACTGCGGTCCCAGGTTGGCAGATGCAAGGACAGTCTAAGCAGATGGGGGTACATCGAGCCAGCTGACAATGTGTGTGAATGTGGGGCCTCCCCCCAAACTATGAGCCATTTAATATCGTGCCCGATGTGTCCAACCAGCTGCACACGGGATGACCTGATGAGCGCTAGTACTCATGCCGTAAGGGTTGCAGAATACTGGTCTCATCAAATTTAGAATTGTCTGCCATCGACACGCAAAGAAGAAGAAGAAGACTTTATAATTTGGACTTCAAAATATCCAATTATGAAAGCGAAAAGCATTTTCATAGAAAACGAGGTTCTTTTGAAAAAGGGTAGTTTTGTCTATTTAATTAGCACTAGAATACAATCATCGCCTGAAAGACCGCGCTCCATTACTTTATTCATGAGATTTTGAAATAGTGCTGTTGCTTTGTTTTGTCTATTTTAACCATAGACCTCACGGCCACTAGACGCCTGATTTTTGATTTCTTGTATTAAATTAAACTAACTAAGGTGGGTAGCAACATCACTGATTGGTCACTGATTGGAAACTCATTGGGTAAATTGGTTGATAGACGTATTAGTCTAAGTTTGCGAATAAAGCCTCTCGCCTGTCATAAGGCCTATTAGGGGTGTGTTCTATTTTTATGACATGGCCCCGCATGGCATGTGATCTCCGCAACACAACTTTAAATTTTGTAACCCCTTACCAGAATCAGAATAAGGACTGTAGTTAAACCGGAACACTAGCGCCTAGCGATCTGGTTCGTATGCTTGCACTATCAATTTGCAGGAAAATGAAATAGTCCCAGACAGGTTGCAGGAGAATGAAATAGTAAATGTGCGTTGAAGTTATTTTAGCTAGAAGGTATTGAATTCATTTTCAAACGAAAATACGTTATTTTTCGTTTGAATTGAGTTTAAATTTGAATCTTCTGCTTCTGCACTTCTTAGGATTATCAATAAATTGTTTTGTTCTTTATTTATCTTAAAAGTGGAATAAATTTGTATGACCCCACTGGTATTTACCCACAGTCCCATGTATTTTTTCATTATTTACCAGATTATAAAATAATTGTCAACTAAAGTTGTTCTTAATTACCTAACAGCAACTATTATTTCCAGTTAATACACTTTTACGCTACATTCATTCCCAAAGCCTGGCTAACGTCTGCTTATTTATGACCTATCTCTGGCAACGAGAAAACAAATTGTAGAGGAGAGCAATTATTATCCCGGTCAGACCAAATATTTAGTCCCCAAAGAGCTTTTCACGGAAGCTAAATTTAATCTTAATTCAAAATAAGAATTTTAATAGACTTCCAGGAGTTATTAAAATGTGTTTTTTCGGCCATCTTGGAGTAATTCTTGAAACAACACTCAAACCGCCTGAGGTGAATATAAATATTTTGTAACTTCGTGATGAAGTAATTATGAAAATATTGCTGAGATTTTGAGTGATGAGAGAGGTATTTTTAATTAAGGTAACAACTAAAGCATTTTTTTATACTGAAAGTTTATTGAAGTTAGGTTTAGGTGCACTTACTCATCATTTAAATATAACATATAAAGGTACACCATTAATACCTCAGGACGATCTTCTGCTGAGGATGTCACCTGGCGCGTGGTACAGGGGTACGTACTACGCTGGCATTGCACAGGCCACGTCTACTGCCTCTACCAGGCAGTGGACGTGGCCTCTAACAGGGGAAGACTATCTTCTAATAAGCCCGCACTTCTTCGATCAAATTTCCCCACAATTAGTAAGATGCAAGACTTCCTCTGTATATCTGGGTTGCTTGGTTTTATTTTCAATATTTCCCAGTCTCACGAGAGTTAGTAGTAAGTTAACACATTTAGCATACATACATATCGTTATAATAAGATGCATAAAATACACGTACATAATGTGACTCTACCACCAGCAGCGGAACAAAATACCACTGAAAGACTAAAATATTGAAAAACAGACGTTAATTTTTTTTTTAATGTTTGTTCCTACTAAATGAATAAATGAACCTACCAATTCATAAAATAGAATTTCAGTCTAAATCAGCGACCAATCAGAAAGTGTTTATGCAAAATAAATATAATTCCAAAACTTCCTCCATGTTTTGTTTTCTGTCATGTTTTAACAGGCTACACATCAACAAAGCCGCATTCAAATGTGATCCATGTAGAGCTGGAAACGGTGGAAGACAGAATAAAACGCGGAGAAAACTTGTAATGGAGACTGTCAGAATGAGAATAGCTCCCCGAAGCGTCATAATGTTGGAATAGAAAACGATCTGTCGTCGCATCTCGCAGGATCTCGACGTATCTTGACGAAAGTGAGGCGATTGCGACGAAACGCCTGATAGGGTTGGCAGTTTATCTAAGAACACATAATTTAACATACATACCTACCTATGATCATATTGTAACGTGTGAACAAGATAGTATAATTATTTACCAGAGCGTAAACGAGACAGATAGGTACATGTAGCAAAATGTCTTCTCAAACTGTCGACACTGTCAATGCTTAGCTCAGGTGCACTAACAGCTCTGATTTCGGGTGGCACCTTTTTAGCACAAGTAAATTACCTACCTCTTTTTTATTATAATATCATTGCTCACCATATCCCAAATAGGACAGTCAGAAGCACACTCATTGAAGCCCACATTCAGAAAACCAAGCAACCCTTATCCGGGTTGCTTGGTTTTTATTTCTGTTATCTCCACTACCGAAGAGTTGGCCGCAAATTGTACAATGAACAGAAAGTGGGTGTGTTCCGGCCAGATTTGATCTCGGGACCGTCGGGTTCCAAGCCAGGTTGTTTAACCATTGGGACACTACGCTCTTGTATATTAATCTTCACTCTTATCCCCAATGCTATTTTAAAGAGATATAGATACGTAATGTCAGTACTGACGCGAAGTCAAAAATGGTCTCCTGGCGTACGTACGTATGATTTGACCGTGTGTACAAGATAGCATGATTATTTACTGCAGCGCAAACGACACAGATACATGTTGCGCAATGTTATCTCAAACTGTCAATGCTTTGCTGAGGAGGGAAAAAGTCCTGATTTCGGGTGCCACTTTTTTAGCACAAGTAACCTATCTACGTATTTTTATTATGATATCATTGCTTATCCCATTTTTGGAGGAAAGCTCCTTTTTCACAGCCCTACATCAGTACTTACGTTTCATATCCGTAACGACGTGACACAAATCAGAAAAGAAAGAATGTCTGCGTCCCAAACTAGATGGAGACACTTGTGCCGTTATCTCCCGCCTGCTTATTGTTCTTTGGAATCTGATCGGGACGGTTTACTTCATTTTTTCGTAACTAAAGTTGCTTTGTTCATCGTATTGGCACAATATAAACCATACAGTAGGCTATCTAAGGCCGCCCGCCGAGTTATTAGCCTAGCGTGCACACAGACACGCGACACAGCCCGTCCGTACTGCCGCCTCCCTATGCCTCCCTATTTTATGCTAGCGTGTGCGTGAAATTGCGTGTGCGTGATATCGCGACACGGCGCGCGACGTGCACGCACACATTCAAACCGAGGGTGGCACGTTTGTATGTAGAAAGCTTATTGTAAGATTATACTGTGGTATTGGCGAATTAAAAACTAAACTGCTTGGTTCTCTCTCGATAAATCTGTATGAAACACACACTCGGGACACAAAACGCCGACACCGGAATATTATTATTCCTATAGTTTGTAGTGTATGGCGTGTGGCGGGCACCGGCTTCATCGTCGTGTCCATATAAAATGTATAAAACTACTGGAATTATGCAGGTAGCGGCGTTTTGTGGCGTGTGCGGGGGACACCAAAAATCATCAATCGGGATTTTCAACTTTTTGTGCACCATCTACGGACAAATGAAACGTCTACAAATGAGCAATTTGCGATCTAGATAGGTATACGCAGTTAATAAGGCAAGACTACGATTTAACTTAAAATAACTATAATCTTCAACAATCCCAGACCCTACAGGGCCCGCAACCACGTGTCACCCCAATGAGCTGCAACGGGTGAGTGGCAAGTCCAGAACTCTGCCAAGCCTGAGTTCTTAGCTTCCCGGCGGACAACCTATGAGGGGTCACTAGGATTCCTTTTGCTTTGGCACTCAACATAAGGCGGAATACTACTACTTACTTACTTAAAAGTGTTCTTATTTTTATTTAGTTTTTTTAAAAATATTTTTTTGAAAAGCACCCACCTTTACATGTGAGTGAATGAGACAGCCTTAGTCCTGTCGCACCGCGCATTCACGATACGAGTCACATAACTCATTGCCTTCAAGCCATAGCAAGGATTAGTAAGTTTACTTACAAAACCCTCGTCATGATTTACGTCGCAACACGGTCCCTGGGAATAAAGGAAACGCAGAACTCCTGATTTATACCTATTTATTGTTATTTATTAATTAATTAAGTCGCTAACTATAATAAATTACCATTATGGAGACCGGTTTGTTTTGAGTGGGAATGGTAATGAAGGAAATTAATTCTGTTTTTGGGAATTTAGACGTGGCAGACATTAATGTTTGTACAGTTGGGAACATAACTAAGTGATGTATCAGTAGTGTATACTGCGACATATACACTATTTCAGATTCGTCAAACTGAGGACTTGTGAATAAAACTTGTTGAAATAAGAAAGCACGTGAAACAGAGTTCTTAAAAAAGGTGATAAATAATCATAAAGATATTGAAAGAAGTAGTAGGTAATACGCATTATGTGATTTTATAAAACTGTACTATAAGGCTCATTCGAGTTAAAAACAAGAAAGAGGAATATTATTGCTTATTGTATAGAGGGCTTAGACAACCAAGACAACACACAGCACACAGATAAAAACATTCAGAAATAACTTTCTTTAATTCAAATAAAAAGAAACAAGATAAGCTTAACTTAATAAGTACATACGTCTAATATTACCTGTTCCATTACTGAACAAACTCCCTGAAGTAATCTCAATTTGATTCAAACATTGCCACTCGGGAATTCTGCAGTCCCGCATAAAAACCGTTTTGTCCACTGTGCTAGATTTGAATTTGCGTCACAAAACATTTGACACGTGGAAAAAAGTGTTTACACCGTAGAATTCATTTACCTGCATTTTTCATTCAGCTGTATTTTTCATTTTTACATTGCATTCTCTTTACCCGCTTTAAAACGAAATCCTTTGATAAACTGATCGCCAAACCCTAAATTCCGTTCGATGTGAAAATTCAGGTTGCACAGTAGCTTTTGGCTACTAAACAAAACTCTTTCTGAAAAATGTAAATCGATCAAAACTGTGGTGATCAGTAACACAAGTAAATTATTTCTTTATTCTTTATTGCACAACAATGAATTAGCGCAAATGGCGTACTTAATGCCGATAAGGCATTCTCTACCAGTCAATCATGGAGCTAAGTAAAGAAATATGGTAGGCGGTGCAGTGTTACAAATAAAAACAAAAAGAAAAAAAAATGGAACTATTAAAAATACTACAATTTGATTGAAATAAACACTAAAAACTATGGAAATAATTATATAAATAACAAAATATGCCTAAACCATATTTGTACATGTAAAAAAATACATAAAAATATATTGTCAATAATACTACTATGATTTGGATGATGACAAGTACAATTATTCTTAAAGAAAAAAGTTTTTAATCTCTATATTGCCTGGGCCTGGTGATAAGGGGTCTAATTAATTCATCAAGGTATAAAACATACTTTATCCGACTATTAAGTGAATTTCACGCTAGACCCCAAAAACTGGCTGATTTAACTACTCACCAGGGCAAGCAGGAAAGTCATAATAAGGGATACGAAGAAGCTCATTAAAATAGTAATTTTCTCCTAACATTGAAGTTTCCGGATGGAAAAATACGTTTCAAAATTATTTGTAGGAGATTGTAAACGATAAGTATTACCATTTCTGACTTTTATTGTCTTAATAAAGGATTGTCCTAAACAAATACATACCTACTTATTTTTTTAAATATTTCTTCTTTTGAAAGTAACTGAAATGTTTTGTTTTTTGAACATCTCGACGTCGAGATGCAAACAATTAGTAAATCTATGATGAGAAAAGGTAACATAGTTCGTTGTTAGAAATATTACCACGTTAACGTACAATTTAGGCGATCTTATTGCAATGATCCAGACAACATACTACAGGAATGGTGAGTGTTGCCAACTTGAATTGCAATTCCGCAGAGTTTGATGCTCGCTCATTCAAAACATTTGCGCCAAGCGTTACATTTGAAAACAAGCAAACTTCTAGACAGGTTGGACACTTGCCCGCCCACTGTTGATTATTTTGGTCTCCAGGGTCCGCCGCGTTGCTCTCGAGTTTTCGTGGATATCATAAGTAATTGACGTTGTTTCTGCTTTACTAAAGATCTGAAAATGCTAAAAACGATAATAACCGTTGTTTCTGCTTCTTAGAATTTGGCGAACTTTTGCTAACATGTCGCAGGAATTTATTTATTTATTCTTTATTGCACATTAAAAAATAAAGTACAAATGGCGGACTTAATGCCAAGAGGCATTCTCTACCAGTCAACCACATGGTCAAACAGAGAAATTAAGGCGGTGCACAAGATTAAGGTAAAAATTATAATATACATAGATACAAATATAATTATCTAAATAATAAATAATAATATAGTTACAATATATATATTTTATACACATATTAATACAACATAATAATACACTATACATAGACCTAATAAACCAAAAAAATATGATAAAATACGAAATAATATAACGAAAATAAAAATAAACACACATCAATGAACACTGTAAAATAGCATAGAGGTACCACTCAAACTCACTCAGCTGAAGCCGGTAGGGTTGAGAGGACAGAGCACCTGGTCAGACATAAGTCCCCTGAAGTGTCTACGCAGAGCCTCCCTGAAACCATACTTACTCGCCGATTTACGTAAAGCGAACGGCAGTTTGTTCCAGAGTCGGATAGCCGAGATAGTGAAAGAGCTAGACATAAAGCCAGAGGAATGGGAAGGCGTAAGGAGCAGAAGAGTATTTTTAGAACGCAGATGACGCTTATGTGAAGAGTGGAGAAACTGGAATCGAGATTTAAGATAGGAAGGAGAATTCGGGTCAAAAAGGATGGAGAAAAGAAGGTTCACGTTTGAATGTGAAGAACGTTGCATCACAAAATGTGAGGTACTCTAATTCATTATCCAAAATAAGATGAAGAAATACAGCGTGCTACAATATCTAACTCAGGCTTGTGGTGCATAAGGTTTTGAAAAAAAAAGTATAAAGCCCAATGTTAAAAAAATAAGATGAAAACGTAGTTTAATATTGTTCTATAGAGCTTATTACAAAAATTTGGTAAGTATTTGCAAAGTCACCCTGTATAGCCAACTCGAATTGCAATTCCGCAGAGTTTGATGCTCGCTCATTCAAAACATTTGCGCCAAGCGTTACATTAGAAAACAAGCAAACTTCTAGACAGGTTGGACACTTGCCCGCCCACTGTTGATTATTTTGGTCCACGGAGTCCGTCGGGTTAGTCTCGAGTTTTCGTGGATATCATAAGTAACTGACGTTAGTTCTGCTTTACTAAAGATCTGAAAAATGCTAAAAACAATAATAACCGTTGTTTCTGCTTCTAAGAATTTGGCGGACTTTTGCTTACATGTTCCTAGAAATCACGTTTGAGTGTGAAGAACGTTGCATCACAAAATGTGAGGTACTCCCATTCATTATCCAAGACAAGATGAAGAAATACAGCGTGCTAAAATATCTAACTCAGGCTTGTGGTGCATAAGGTTTTGAAAAAAAAAGTATAAATCCCTATGTTAAAAAAATGAGATGAAAATGTAGTTTTATATAGTTCCCTAGAGCTTTATTTGAAAAATTGGTAAGTAATTGCAAAGTCACCCTGTATAGCCAACTTGAATAGCAATTCCGCAGAGTTTGATGCTCGCTCATTCAAAACATTTGCGCCAAGCGTTACATTTGAAAACAAGCAAACTTCTAGACAGGTTGGACACTTGCCCGCCCACTGTTGATTATTTTGGTCTCCAGGGTCCGCCGCGTTGGTCTCGAGTTTTCGTGGATATCATAAGTAATTGACGTTGTTTCTGCTTAGAAAATTTGGCGTACTTGTGCTAACATGTTTCTAGAAATCACGTTTGGCACACTCGTACTCACACGTACTCACACTGAGTACTCCTGTGAAGAACGTTGCACCACAAAATGTCAGGTACTCTCGTTCGTTATTAAGATAAGATGTAGAAATACAGTGTGCTATAATATCTAACTCGGACTTGTGGTGCAAAAGGTTTTTAGAGTAGAGTACATCAGAAAAAAAAAATCTAAATTATGTTGGTGAGTTGTTGGCTTATACATTCAGACTTTTGATATGCTGTAAAATGATAAATTTTAATTAGAGGGTTTATTTAGATTTATTGAATTATTTGATTTTTAATGCACGAAAAACAGTTTAAAAGACGGACTTATTGCTAAAAGCATTCTCTACCAGCCAATCATTGACTAGATTACCACTGCCACCACCATTTATTTAGATTCGTACCAAGAGAGTAGAGTGTCATTGCCGCTCTCCGAATTATTCATTAAAAAATGTAATATTGATTTTTGAGACTGTCGAATTTAAAATTAACTTCAATTAGGGACATTAAGTCCCTGAGTGATAACGTCCGGTAAGTCTAAAACACGAATTCAGTAGAAAGTTCAATTGATAAGCAAATCTCTATTTTATCTCTATTAAGTTCAATTGATAAGCAAATCTCTATTTTATCTCTATTTATCATCCTCATCATATTTTCGATCAAAAATCACAATTTGGGCAAACTCAACTCAAATAAAATTTGAGCAATCGCCCACAACTCTGAAGTCCTTCATGATCATTTAATATTTACGACCGACGTCACTGGCCTTATCTTGCCCCTTGACGAATTATTTCAACGAATCCAGTTCCGGATTCTGCAACTTTGTTCATTTCTCAACTTTGATTTGATATTGAAGAGCACTGAAGTGCTTTGGTCAAGTTTGGTACTAACACAAAATTTGTGAAGAACAATTTCGTCAAGATGTTCTATTGCAAATTTAATATCAGGTTGCGGAAATGCGAGGATCTGATGGGTGTAGGAAAATAACGTTGCTTTTGAAAAAAAAATGCATTTGTACCGTATGTAGCACTAGAATAAAAAGTGTCGAATCATAGCAATGCCCAAAGGTTTTTTGATAATGTTTGCTTTATTTACACAAATATAGTGAATACCTTGAATACCAATGTAGATGTTATAAGAGCTAAGTATAGGTGTAGTTGTAGTTGACGTGGTTTACTCAGAAATAATACAAGCATTATTTCTGTAAACCAAATATTTAGTCTTGAAGTTCTGGTAAGGGCCACAGCAGGCAGGCTACGAGTACTTTTAGCATCGGCGACCAGCGATGACGGTGCAAACTTGAAAACGCCAACCGCCAATTTCACGACTTTACTGTGACCAAACGTCTATAGATTTGCCGAAACATGCTTCAGCATTGATACAGTGGTGAAATCACCAATCGCCGTTGCTGAAAGTAGCATGTCTGCTGTGTCTCTGAAGCTGCGTTTGCACTAGGCAACACGTGACGCTCAACATGTACGGTGACGCTGCACAACAGCGCGCGTTGTTTCCAACATGACGCGCAGCTTGTAGTTTGATACTATACCCACCGCATTTGCGCGTGGTTGATCAACACGATGATCTACGTGTAGTGCAACACGTAATGCAAATGTTGCCTAGTGGAAAGACGGATTAATAATCACATATTGTGTCACCGTGTTGACAGCCAACTAAAGTGAGCAAACACGACAACAGGTATTTTCATAGTACTTTTTGTATTCTGAAGTTAAAACAAGCCACACTTTTGAGCGCTGGTGTCGTGGTAAAAGTGACGTAAAAACAGTTTCCATTTAATACAACTTTCAATGGGGCTTTTACTTTTGTTCTGACGGAAATAAATTCTGCTCGAAATACTATGAAAGGGTAAATTCAACGGATTTGTTACAGTATTAAGACAGCTTGGTTATCGATACTGTTTTTAAAATAGAAAAGCAAAGAGCTTTGATGTGTATGAAATAAAGGCATATTCTCAATGCACACTTAACTTACCGCTCACTTGTATTTAGACCTTCTGTAAAAAGCATTAACTTCGCGACTGTGATCCTTTATTGGAAATAAACTACGTGCAAACATACTTAAATACGTTGCTGGCTTGTACAACTTATATAGTTGATTGAGGTAAAGAAGATGATCTTGATAGTAAAAGAAATTTATTCTTCATACATAATTACAATGATATACCATGTACTCACTACACGGTATGGCTGCAGTGTGAACTGATTCCTTTTGCTTAGTAAGGTGCATGATTGTTCAAATATTATCAGGTAAGTAAAGTTAAGCTGACTCAGGACGATGTACGTGTGCTAAACCGTACAGAATGATTATTTGAGGTTTTATGTGTTCGTTTTGAAGAGTATGCAACCTCTTTGTAGTTCAGGCGGGAATTAAGAGTTATGAAAAAAAGTGATCTGTCAGATTGTCAATTATTTTAGAGAGCTTGGACAATAAACATATAATTTTGCACGAAAATATGTTTTATTGATGGTATAATAGTAAAAACGTCCAAGGACAAGCGAATCAAGCGATTTCAAGCAAATCGGGAAGTAATCCCGTTTTCAATGATTATTTGATTAATCACCCGGTCCACGAAAAAGACAGATACCGATTATGCTCTGATTTTATTCCGTTTCCTTTATCTACCCGACTTAACCCTAACCGTATTGGCTAGCACATAAAACCAATAAGGTCAAGTACGTTAATTTATTATATCCCAACTTTAGCTATTATCGACTTATCTCTGCCGTTATTCATCTCTCGTTATACTAACATTACTGGGGTAGTAAAATAGACCGCCGTATATCGTTGTTATCTTGGTCTGCCGTGAGTTGGGAGGTTTTGACAAGGCTAGCCTCAGTTTATGAAAGAGGCAGTGAGACGAAGATATTTTATTTTTTACACTTCGAAAATATTGAATTTATACTATTGAGTGTTTTTTTTTATTCATTTAACCTGATGTGTCCCACTGCTGGGCAAAGGTCTCCCCCAAAGCTGTTATGAGCCAATATTTCCCATTCACTGGAGTGATGGCTCAAGTCGTCACACCATCGTTTACGGGGCTTTCCTCTACGGCGATGCCCATCTGAAGGGCGCCATTGGATGGTAATATGGGACCATCTATCTGGATGCATTCTGCATATATGGCTTACCCAGTTCCACTTCAATTTGGCAGTGGTTTCCTCCATTTAGTGATCAAATTAAATTAAAAGCTATGTATAACAGCATTTGTGTACCATACTGGCACACGCTCTCTAAATTCAGGAACTAGGCCGTTTATGTTAATTATGTTACCAGTCAGTAGGTAGTAAGTAGCGTTAAACAGAAAATAACCGCACCAACTCTCAGTACCCACGACTACTCCTCTTCCTGATTGACTTCAACCACAGCGGTTAATCTTATTGAGATTAGCAATGAAATTAACCAGCAGAGCAATCTAAGCGAAGATATTGTAGAGTGTGTATGCAAGACACAGGATCACCTTCACACGTAAAATTATTCATAAAGTATGAGTTTCAATTTAGAAGCAAGTGTCATTTAATCTAAAGGTCGAGCTCCGTCCAGACGCTTCAAAAGACGTGTTTTTGGAAAGCCAAGCGCAGATGCCGCCGGCGGAGCTACGTAGTTCCCTTCCAAATAAAAATGTAGTCTACCAGCCATTGATATTTCAATCTTCTGATATACGAAAATCAATTGCTGTTTGTTAGTCGGAAAAACTCTGAAATGGCTAAACTGATTTGGCTAATTTAGGTTTTGAAATATTTGTGAAAGTCCAGGAAAGGTTTAAAAGGTGAGTAACATGAGAAAATGCTAGAAATATAGTGAAAAACAACAATTTAGTTTTTCTTAGCAATAATTTCTACCTGATTGACAACAGAAATACGTCTACCGGGACAACTATAGTTCGCACGCCGAATGATGATCCCTATGACGTTTCAACTGACAGTTGTATTAGTGATGCGAAACAATTTCAAACAACTTCGATAAAATACTATTTTTAGGCAAATGTCATGTCATTCAGCCAGGTCATACAACATAATAAGCAATATTTATTGAAAAAAAGATTATCGCATTGATGGACATAAAACACTACATAAAAAAGTAACAGCCTCATTATATTTTATTTTACTATTATTGATTTTTTATTCAAATTGCATAATTTAAAGAGTTTAGAATTCTTTTTGAATTTAATTTGAAAGAATTCTTAATTGCCAGCTTCATGACACAGACCTAAGACCGTATGTTTTTGGTACAGTCGTGTCATGATTGTCTTGTCAGTCTGTTTTGTCTTCTAGTCACACCGCATCACATCGTCATACGACAAGACTCGGATCGAAATGTACAAAACGACAATATCATTGACCAGCCGTTAATAATAAACGTCACAGATAGCTGCAGTTCAGACTCAGATTTTGAGGTATCGCTTGACTCTTGTATCAGTTTCAGATTGATATAAATAAAATTCAAACTCAAAGCATTTGTTAAATTTTTCCAACAAATTATCGATATTTTGTTTATCGATGTGTCCCTTCTTAGTCGATAACAGCTTGACGACGTAACTTTTGCGGCCCGTATCATGTACATTTGCATTGAGTTTCTTTCCATTATTTACGAACATTACGTAATAATTTCTTAATATACATTTTTCTAATTTACAAATGTCCACAATTTTGATTTTTTCTATTTTTTAATGGACCTCTAAAGGATTTGCGGTGAAAGGACGTCAGTACAATGTTAAGTGCCAACGAACTGTCATAGGGATCATCTTTCGGCGTGCGAAGTATAGTCATTAATAAAAAATACTTGATCTATAAATGTGAAAGTGAACAAATTTTTCGATTCGTTGTGGAAAGCCAAAATGTGGTTCATGTAATTCAAATTATGTGTTTAAAATGTATTACTATATTTAGTAAATTATTTTTATGCAAAACGGCAAATGGCTTAGGTAGGTTGTAGTTATTTGAGCTGCGTTCGTTTTTCTCGGTAGGTAAATTTCACTGTCTTTCTTCACTTTACACTGTTTTTCTTTCTTTCACTGTATTAAGAAGACAAAATGAAGTTACTCTTTCTGCACGATAAATAGCGTTTTACTTATCGAATCTTTAGCATCCCAACCATTCAAATATTTCCATTCTTATGACTGGGGTAATCGGATTGGTAACGAATTGTAATTGTAAATACTTTCAAAACTACTTTTATAATCAATCTGAAAGTATTTTTTCATTAAAAACTGTCACAATGTCGCTTAAGTATGCATCGTAGAAATAACGATTTTTATTCTTCAGTGTTGTCCGTCAGCGCTTGTATTCTATCTAAGTGGATGCGCGACTGGCTGCTAATCAAGCTGAGACGTTGAGCCCATTTTGTCTACTTGTTTATCCCCTCATCCTTATTAAACTCTTAAATCACCGGCTTCACGAAATTTCCTCTTGGAGAAAAAATACTGGTAGTTTTAAGTCGGAAATTGATCACCGGCCAGAATACGAGTGTTTACAGAAATATTTTGGAAGACTAAGACGAATTTGTTTTTTCAGTTCCAGCCAAATATTTTTCCATGGATTTGCATTTAATTTGAAAATATTACATTATTTTCTGAGAAACCAAACTAGATGCTAGCAAGTGACCTAACCAGTGCTATTAGTATCTAGACTCCATGCCCACCCCATGCCGAAAAAAACCTTTGGGCGAAAGATGGTAGATCGTAACATAACATAACGACTACATCCCTAATAGATTAGTCAAAGGCATTCCGCCGAGGGAATTTGAACCCAACGTGGTAATTAAATAAATAAATAAATCTCGGGACCACCGGGTTCCGAGCCCGAGTGTTTAACCACTGGACTACGACGCTCGTTAATGGCTCTCGCATAGCTTGAATAGCTGTCGTATGTGTGCCAGTTTTTGGAATATTACTATATTAAGCGTTACTTTTCATAAACCTAATCAATTGAATCGAAATGTTTTTTTTTGATTATAAAACTTCTTGATTCGCCCACGCAGTATTAGGTCTATCACAAGAAGCTCTCTTATACACTTCTGTTTGCACTCCCTTCATGTTATATTTTTGCGTTCAAAAGTATATAAGTAGGTTATCAAAATTGATCTTGACAAAAACCCCTTTTAAAAAACATAATATACGAGAGTTAGACCACGAATATTATTTGAAATACCAAACTGCCGAGAAGTCAAAAAAGAAAACAATTCTGAATAGTTTGCAAAAGACCCACAAAAAGTTCCATTCGACATAGTTGGTGTAATTCCGACGATTCCACCTCTCACCCGTTTCGAATTGTACGGTTGGCAACGCCGTGAATAATTCCATTTAGGCTAGGAGACATGATTTATTAGACTAACTAAGTTTTGGGTACCTAACTATTAACATGTTATATCTTTATAATACAAACGGTTTCAGAGAGCGCCATGGCGTAGAGTGAAAGTCTTGTTGGAACACCCAGTATACTATTATTATTTATTTCTTCTTAACTGTACAAAATCAAGAAAAAGAAGTACCTATAATTGGCAGACTTAATGCCTTATGAAGCCGAAGAGTTTGTTTGTTTGAACGCGCTAATCTTAAGAACCACTGGTTGGGAATCAAAAGTTAACTGACGAAGAAGAAGGAAGGCTTGAGGAAGGCTTTACAACATCACGAAACAAAACTGAAATCCAAGCGAAGAAGTCGTGGGTGGCTTGTAGTTGTTGAATGCAATTTGTGGCTGACTCAGAGCAGCACAAAACACCGATAAGAAACCCAAGGAACCCGGATAATGGCAGCTGGTTCGTTCTTAATCAAGCTGGGTTCAAAATTCGCTAGTTGAAATGTGAGGTCCAGAATGTTTTTACCATGATGTAAACAGTCGGCTTGGCTAAGAGATTTATTAAATTCCGCACAAAGTGAACTGCAGCTCCTCTGGCTCTAGGAATAGGCCTTGTTTTCTTGGAATTTCAAGCACATGCTTCTAAGTTAATTAAATTGTTTCTGACCGATGTTAGACGTTTCGATATCGGGCATAGTAATGCCGTTCCCTTAGATGAGCTTTAAAGGAGCGTGATCAACGAGAGCATTCATTTGACGAACAATCGATTGTTTCCGAAACTTTTGCTCACGTCGCATACTCGGTCACAATATTTTAGCGACGTTTTCTTGAAAAATCACATCAGCTCAATAGTATATGACTGTACTTTTCAACCCCCAAACATGGACCTCACGGTTTTTTCCTATCAGATGAAGTGGGATCATCTTGAATACATCACAAGGAATATCAAAATGATCAAAAATACAAATGATTGTGTTTTAACTTCTAGTTATTATTATCAGATAACAAAGATCACCGGATTAGCAAGCTGAAGTGGCAGTGGGCTGGCCATGTTAGCCGTAGAACCGACAACCGTTGCAGGAAACCCGTCAGTTCGTCCCGTCAGTTATACATAGTGTGACATACCCATGAAATCTTAGTCATAACGAAAACACGACCGCAGGCTGTGGAGTAGTCGAAGAGAAAATAAAAAAAAAATACAATGATAATAAATACAATAGGTACACAAAATAAGTTAAATTACAAAAGAACTATTTTTCAAGGGCTTACAAACGTAAGTTCCCGTTGGTATTCAACTCGGTACGCAAGATGAGTTACCATAATGATTTTATAGGCTGTGCCGATTCGGTAATGGGTTCGATTCCTGATCCGGATTTACGGCAGAGGTCCTCGCTGAATGTGAATCAGCTCAGTGCGATGGTGTTAGTGAATATTCTCTTGAGGATATTAAATCACTTGTACTTGATCACTTGCCTTTAAGAAGGAGGAGGTTGTGAATTTGGTTGCTATTTTTTAAAATAATTTTAACAAATTCCAGAATTTTTTCATAAACTTCCAGATTCGTCCTATTTCTATCAAAGACCCAGTCATGCATTATTTTACATCGAGTTATTTAGTCAGATAGATCATCCTCAGCCTCTCGTACTCCACTGCTGGACATAGGCCTATCCCAAAGTTGTTAAATTTAACAGAGTTGTTTTGGATAAGTACAAACAAATTCGATCCACATCACATTTTCCTACAACTCTATCTCAGATATGCGCGGAAACAAACAAAAAAAGGATTCTATTCATCTGTTTCATTTCGAGTTCAGTACTGCTGTAATGTTCTCGTCGGATTAACAATTTAGATGGAATATAGAACATCGATTACAATACACAAACTTTTTATATAACCATTACTTAGATACAAATATCTATATCTCTCATATGATTTATAACCACAAATAATTTTCTTCTCATTACACGCCCAAATCATTACGTTTGGCTAAAAGGTAAAAATAATTTACTATACACAGTTTTACCGCTTCATGTTTATTCAGTAAAGAGCGCTTCGAATGAATTATTCAAGGCCCTTAGGTGGGTCTGCAATGAAATCTGCCCTTAAGGATTGGACGTAAGATACAGGAGGAATGTGAGGGAAGCGTTTGTGATAGTGACAAAACTAAAGCCAATGTTTGACTGATTAAAAAAATATCACTGGACACTGTTCCACACAGCGCCACCTAGCCTCCAACTTAGCAACTCAATCCTGACAACGAATAAGCAAACTAAATACTTTTTTTTTTCTGATAGGGGCTACTACGTGTGAACTTTCTGCAAGAGCCGGTAATGTAGGAGGGAGACCTCTATAATGCACGGATTGTCACTCGGTACTTGAGCATGCCAGCAACACCTAGTTAAAAGACAGCTAGACCACCTTTTCCCTACGGGGTGCTATTAACTGATGTCGCATGGTCAGTTTTCTTTTGTAACTTTACTTGATAAATTAGAAACTATTACTATTTTAAAATTTTGGGGATATAATATGGAACAACTAATAAGGATTCATATTAACACACATTTTTTACAAATTATCTGCAGAAAATAGGGGAAAAGAAAGATTTTCACACCAACGACATAGAGCTGTAACTTTCGCCCATAACACTTTTCAACGTTAGACTTAATTAATTTACTATTTCATCAAACTATTCATATTTCTTAAGTCATATAATAATAAGAATCAAATAGGAATCGGAAAAAAACACACATTTAAAATCACAATATTTTTGGCCACATTTTAGTAATGTGATCGATATTTTATCGATATTGCGACAACCTGGTTTTGGTAACATTGAAAATCACCTATCAGTTATATATATTTTTTTTAAAATGTTTTCGTATCAATGTGTATTATTCATAATTCAAAAATAATAGTTTAAAATGTAATAAAGTGTTAAACTAATCAGAAAATTGATGTACACAACGACTAACACTACATTCGCAACACATAAATGTGGTCGTTATTATGTATCTTATATTGCGCGAAGTAGATGCACACTTCAAGAAATCTAAACTTCAATATTTCGATAGACCCACTTCTATCATCATACTTCCTTATCAGTACGCCATATTGGTTACTAAAAATGATGCCTC
Organism: Udea ferrugalis; assembly: GCA_950022985.1. Classification (NCBI taxonomy): domain Eukaryota; kingdom Metazoa; phylum Arthropoda; class Insecta; order Lepidoptera; family Crambidae; genus Udea; species Udea ferrugalis. The sequence continues at coordinate 14,703,788 of OX465527.1, read as the reverse complement.
ATAAACCCTGATGAGTTGACATCCGTATTGCAACGGGTGTCAACTTTTGTTGACTCTAGAATCAATGTATTTTTTTCAATCCAAAGACACATAGATATCTTTTAAAGAAAAACACTCATAGAGTTTAACTCCTCTAGTTTTTTAATCTGCAGGTAAAACAGTATTTCCATAGACACAGAAATTGAAAATTAAAATTAAAAATATCTTAACGAAATCAACAATACCTACCTAGTTGACACCCGTATTGCAGTATGCCTTTCTCAAATCAACCATGGTAAACACCCAAGGTAAAGGGTTATTTCGCCCGTGGCACCAACTGGTGAGTACAAATATGGTCAGTTTGTCAATTGTTCTTGATATCATTTTTGCTTTCTGTGCGGTCTGCTCTTAGTACAAGCTTCAATTAGTTTAGTTGTGGGCTAGAATGTGATTTTTATTATACATGGACAAGAGTTTTCCCATCGAACTAGCTACGTCTTAGTTATTTTTGAACCCATTACAGTTGATGTTTTTCTATAGTTACATAATTTATTATTGAAATTAGACATACCTATTTCTCCAGTTTTTATATGGTAATTTACAACAAATACCTAGGTATTTGTTTGAAGCTTCAACACAAACACGAGCTTCAAATATTCCAAACCATCTAAACGAAATCGGTTTTGATGCAACTTTGTAGTGTTCGTACGTGGTACATTTTCTCAGGCATTATCCTTTCTTGGAGAACACTCAAAGAGGCCTTTGATCTTTCAATTTTAGTCTGGATTAAACTAAACGCTCCCTCCTTTTAACTCAAGCCGTTCTTGCGGTGCGAAATGAAATCCGTCCGAGGCCTTCCCTTCAACAGACGTTTAGTTAACACACTCAAGTCTCTTGTTTATTATTATTTTGTGTGTAACTAACCCTGAGTTCCCTTGCATATTCATAGCAGGTGTCAGGCCGAATGTCATAGTCAAATTGAGGTCGCAAGCCATGGGTTTATTGATTCAGATTCGCTGTTTGATGTGGTGCCTTTCAGGGACTGTTTGCTTAGGTCGAAGAAAGGTGTTTAATGCACGACACATTTTGGAGTGTTCACAGAACAATCTCAAAACCCTAATAAAGATATTTATGCATGTTCACTGCTAAGAGACGCTTACTGTAATGTCACCGTGCTGACGCCAACTATGCTGTTGGTAGCAATTTTATTACTATAAAAAGACGCAGACGCGATGTCAGTACTGACGCGAAGTCAAAAATTGTCCCCTAGCGTACGTACCTATAATTTGACCGTGTGTACAAGATAGTATGATTATTTACTAGAGCTTAAACGACACAGATGCATGTTGAGCAGTGTCGTCTCAAATTGTCACTGCTTTGCTCAGGTGCTCAAAGTCCTGATTTCGGGTCCACTTTTTCACCAAAAGTAACCTACCTACATGCTTTTGTTTAAAATATCATTAGTTGGTAGACAAAGGAGGTTTTGATGATCGATGGAAGGGACAACCAAAACAATAGCATTTATAAAATAATAATATCTGAAAAAAGCATTGTGATGGTTAAGACTTGTAAAGTACTCGTTTCCATACCCACACACATAACTCTTATATCAATAATTTAATAACTTACCCCAAAGACATCAGGCTTATAGTTCACTCATTAACGTAAGCATTAACAGCGTCTATATTTAACAATAGCTAGAAGGACCTTCATTTGCACCTTCGGAGATACAACCTCAAACAATACCTCCGACGATTCACGAGCTTGACGCCGAATGCTCTTATCGTAACGTGTGAATCGCACTTCACGCTGAAACCTCAGAACAGTAATAGGAGTATCATTTCCACGCCATCGTCCCTTAACCGATAGGAGCAGTAACAATCCAGATTATAAATTACTTATCTGTTTACATGTTTCGGTCGCGATCTGACTGGGTTTTGATTTGGAATGAGTAAGTGTTAGTACAACGAACTACCTACACGAACATTTTCTAACTGGTATCCAAAACCAAATAAACGATGTTAGGGTTGAGGGCCCTTCTGCGCTCACCCAACAGTCCGGCAAAGCTGTCAAAGCCATCGGAGGCTAAAGAGCAGTAGTCACATCAAAAAAAAAACGAACTCAAGGTCTAGGCAAAATGAGTGGCATCATCTTCAGAGTGGCTTACGAGTCGTGGTTGTCGATCTAGTAGGCATGGCATGATCGCACCACTGGATATGGTAATCTATACTGTTCGTGACAAAGATGCGTCATCTACAGCACAGCCGCATGACGTTCACCGATGAACATAGACCCTATGAAAAATCCCAGCGGCTGCAGTCCCCATCTAAGAACTTCTTGGCCTCAACGACCATCAATCCTCTACGCTATGTGCACTGTCACTTCAATCAGCTGACCGACTGAGTTTAGTGCCCTAGGTTTAAAATAACTAGGGTAAATATATGATGAGACTTGCAACTCTTGAGTTACATCCTTCTTCTAAAACTGACGTAGTTCGTATTTGCGTAAAACCAAGGGATCCCTTTATGATGCTTCACTATACTATACAGCTTAAGATACAGATGAAACTAGCAAATTTGTTATTTTCACCATAGCTTGGTACTTCATCCAAGTGTCTTTTTCCTGATACCTATTTTATATCTTCAGTTCGGTCACAGTAAACAGAGTTACGACACACAGAAAACAGGGTGAGCGTATTCCTTCCTAAAAGGCAAGCAATGCAGCGGCTACACCGGTGGTATTGCGGTTGTCCTTGGGCTGAGGTGATCACTTCGCATCAGGTGACCCTCAAGCTCGTTTGCTCCCTCTTACATAAGAAAAAAAAGTTACTGTGGTTCGGTCTTGTTAATCGCAACGTGTAAACCAGCCGTTCGGTTAATTCGATAAAGGCGCGTGTTCACGCGAGGGAGGCGACACCCGCACGTCGCAAATTACTCGGACATTACACCGCCTCATTACGCTGCCAGTTCATGCCACTGACACGACCTTCCTACACATAGTAACTATTCGTTAGGTGGGTATTATGAGGATACTTCAGTATATCATCGATAAAATGTTTTATCTATTCTCGGGTCTCGGTATTATGGTCAAGACGGTAAGATATCCCACGCGAGTGGCGTGACGTTTTCATAATATAAATTCGTTTATTTGTGTCCGTGGGTATTCATATCTTGGTGAAAATACTAAAGGGTTATAATTAATATTATATTTTTCAAACTTTCATGGTCACTAACATTAAAAAAGCGCACAGCTGGGATATCAAAAACTGAAAAAAACAATTGAAAATGATTAATAATATCTTAATTTACTTAGACTATACTTAAACAAGGCATTTCATGTTCTTCGTCTGATTTGTCGATTCGTCTACCCCGAAAAAAAAGGAACAGCGTCTCTGTTCAACCAACCTCATCAACCTTTACAAAACCATTGCGAAATGTGTCTTATTTCAGCAGCATAAGGTGCCCCTGAGTGAAGGTTGATGTGAGCGCCTCTGTTCATGGTAGCAATTCGGGTACGTTTCTTAAGTATTTGTTATTCAATTGCAGAATGGAGGAGGAGAGCAATATGAAAAGGCTGTTGGTTGGGCACATAACGCATAAAACTGTAGGCGATAATGGCGAAAGGCTTTTGGTGATAAACGCAGTGTTCATTCCGATAATTTGCATTATTGCGAAATGTAGAGCGTACTTAAATATTCAGTCCACTGCATTGGCTACCGGCAATGATCTAAATTAGGCGAGTGCAATATTAGAGATTCCTCCTACGTTTCGTGGTTCATTAGTTCATTTGTCCATGGACAATATTGCATTGCGATAACTCGATGTACTGTCACCTACTGAATGTTACTGTGAATTTATATGCCACGGAAGGCCGGCACCAATTTACAATGCTGTTAACGATAAGGTTGACTGTACAAGTGCCACTTTAGGCACTAGTTCCTATGAAAGCGGTTTCATGTTACTGAAGCGCAAATTTTCTGGTATTATTAATGAAAAAAAAATGAAACTGGAGTGAAAAAGTTATTTTTTTGTTTAACAGAAATGTGTGAATGATTTATGTTGCGCCCGATGATATTATAATAAAAAAAAGATAGATGGGTTATGTCAGTACTGATGCGATGTCAAAAATTGTCCACTGAGTACGCACGCAACGTGTGAACAAGATATAATGATTATTTACTAGAGCGTAAACGAGACAGATACGTCATGTTGCGCAGTGTCATCCCAAACTGTCAACACTGTCAATGCTTTGGTCAGGTGTACTATAGTACAAGTCCTGATTTTGGATGGCACTTTTTAGCACATCTACCTATCTACCTCTTTTTCATTATAATATCAAAGGCAATATGCGAATGTTTTACCTTGCACCGCCTGAAAATAGGATGTTTTTCCCCGGAATCTTCGCGCTTTGGAAAGCATCCTAAGCTTTTAAAAGCTCTATGCGTTGCAATATTGAAAGTAGATTGTTTTTCAAGTGAAACTTGTAGAAAGCAGAAGATGACTTATACTTGAAGATAGTGGTTCTTCGAAAGTACTTGTGACAGGTCTATTTGAATGAAGCTATTTTCGTTTGTTTGTTATCTATTGGGGTTTCTTTTTTTTCTGAGTAGGCAACAGTAGGCTTCTACCCGCATGCTTGTTTGTCACCTTCGGATTAATAATGAAGATTATTAAAAAAAGGCAAACACATCTCATATACCATCATATCTTTATTAGGAGTCTACCGTATTATTTCAAGCAATCCTGGTATACATACAGATTTAGGACCTCCATATTTCCCTTTCTCTTCACCTTCCTTGTTTTGTATTTAGAGTCGTTTAAAACAGAAGTCGGAAATAAAATTGCATTATTCAAACATAGTTAGGGACGCCTTTAGATTTAACTGACCTATCTCAGTAGTGAAATCTTCGCGACAGGTCAATTAAATTTGAAGAAGTCTGTACATTGGTAAGAAGGCGCCTATTTAAACAAGTATCTCAACCACGCCAAAATTGAGCTATACAACAAACAGCAACTACAAAAAACCCATCCGAAAGTAATAGCTACGCAACAATAACAATGCAATGTTAACACCAGTAATTCCATTATTATGTTTGTCCATTTATAACAAGAGCAAAAAGTCCCGCCCCAGAGCGATACTAATGACGAGACAGAACGTGAGTTGCGTAGTAACCACTACTAACTAAGGGACGTGATGTCACGAGTGATAACGAGAATGCCCCATGACGTAGCGATTACACGGGCGATCCGATGACGTGTCATATTTCGGACCGACTTTTCAGAGAAGGCTCTCAGTTTCAGAGGGTTTTGCTGAAATTCAATTCTAAATTGCATGATTGTTCATTCAAGTGGACGATTATCCAATTATAGTAATAACGAAGCTTCCAAAAATGATAAAATACATGTAAACTGAAAATAAAACAGGTTACATGACTCTACCACTGGCATCCAAAGCTTGTTTTTACTGACCCGGCAAGAATCTCACCAGTTCTTTTTCAAACAGGTGTTACCAGTTTCAGTTAAAAAAGGAACCAAAAAAGCCTATTGAATTACCAAAAAACAAGTAGGTAAACTTGAACAAAGCAGTCGCGCAAAGGTGAAACCTATTCTCAAACCACAAGCTAGCCAGCGCTGATTCCAACGAATCATAAATTTTAGGGAGTGGACCGACCCATCACACAACGCTACCACCCCTGATAGATTTTAATGACCGCCATGCTACTTAAATAAACGGCTCTTGTGGTCGGGTCTTGAATTTAAGTGGTATGGCGGAATTTGGGGCTTGTTTATGATGAAAATCAGCGAACTGATCTCCCAATTGGGCTTTCAACCACACCGCTATGGAGATATAAGCGCAAAAGTGAGAACTTTTATCCCTCTACCTACACTCTGGTGTGGGCGCTTTCAATTCAGGTGTTTCGTAACGTACCGCTGCAGTGACAAAGCAGTGCGTTTTGCGCAAAGAATACGGTGCGGCACCAGTCCTGCTGTCGAGCGTTCGCGGCACCAACGCCGCACTGTTAACTCCTAGACTCGGAGACTATTACTTTTTTCACTCTCTAAGCACTCTGGATAACTTTCTGGAGAAACTGCTTAGGGCCGTGATGATGTTCGCTACTCCTTCTATTTGCTTATTCATTGAGTAGACTAAAAAGAGGGAAAACTAAAAATCATGAACATGGCAAATACTATTATGTTGACAGGTCACTATTTCGAAAGAGTGGATAAGACTCGTAAATACAGGTCCATTTCTCCGTATAGGAATTTTGAGGGCACTATGGGAAACGTGACGTAGCAGCAATTATACGCTGCTGTGCGCTCGGGATGACCTGTCATATTTTGTAAGGGACACTAAGGGTCATAGCACATTATGCCAGCACGGCAACTGCATGTTCGTCAGAAATTCCGAGGTAGTATGAATTGATAACTCGAAAAGGGAAAAGGTAAAGGTAATTATTATCTTGCCACTAACGTGTGAGCTATAAGATGAATATCTTCTTCTTTATCGACACTGAATATCTAACAAATATCAAACAAATATCTAACAAACATTTTATTGAATGCTGTGTCAAACATTTTTGATGAACTCTACAAGCTCGAAAAATATCAATAATTTAAATACAAATTGGTTTCCCGTAGCTACTGAATAGCAGTGCATTTCGTGGACGAGCAAGTTTATAAATGATTTGGAAGCTGTTGCCAAAATAGTAAATAATGTATGCGCTTGAATAGAATTCATTTTCACTGGTGCCAAATCACTGACTAATGGGTGCTTTGTGCCACATGTGTTCCTGTTGTCGATACATTAGAGGAAATATAATTATTCAAAATACTAGTTTGAGTTGGCTGATGATTAATGTTGGAAATGGTCGACTTCGCTACAAGACCCACCTTTGGGACGGGTCAGCTGCCTATCAACTGGACGCATTGGATTCGGTGGAAAGAAACGCCGAGAGGCAGATTGGTGACCAAGGTCTCACCTCAAAGTTACAAGACCTTAGACATCGGCGAAGAGGTGCTAGTCTGGCGGTCTTTTATAAGATACATTTTGGAGAGTGTGCTAGTGAACTGCACGATCTGGTTCCGCCAGCGTCTTTCCACTGGTGGGCCACTAGACGCACGTTGGCTTTTCACTCATACGTTGTCGATGCTACTGCCTTTCGTACAAACCGTTTTGCTGCCTCGTTTATGTTGCGAACGGCTAAGGAGTGGAACTCGCTTCCTGTGCATGTGTTCCCGGAACATTACAACTTGGGTCTCTTTAAAACAGAGTGAATAGACACTTCCTGGGCAGACATCAATCACACACCACAATCAACCACATCATCACTCACAATCAGGAGATATTGTGCTCAAATAACTGCCTAGTTCCATACAAAAATAAAACAGATATTAAATCAGCAATGATGCTTTTATCATTGCTGTTTTATAGCCGTAAGAGAATTTAAGTCGCCGATGTAGCCTAACGTGTAAGCAGGTTGAAGTGCAGTAGGCGGGGCACATAGCGCGAAAAAGTGACGACAGACGCAGCCTATCACTACCAGGTAGTGCTACGCTGCGTTTGCGTCGTTTACGTTGCGTCATTCATTCGGCTGACCTAATGATGATGGAGGATGACAGGATTTCAGTGGATGCAGGCCGCCTACAACCAGCTGCTTAGGAAATCAGAAATCTATAGTAGAACATAGACATGTTCAGCAGTGGCTATCGTGTGGCTATTGATGATCATTTTGGTTGTACTGTTGGTGAATTTAAGAGCAATGATTTATTACTAACCTTACACCCCTTGATAAATCCGCATTGAGTTTGTGTGTTCGAGTACGGCTCGCGCCAAAGTTGAGGCAAATACGAATGTACTGCACTCGAATTATTGTCCTGGGTGGGTATCAAAGTCACGACCTTTGGTGCCATAGGCAAGGCCTCTACCAAATTGCGCCACCTTGACAGTCCTTAATAGATATGTTTCTATCAGGTCCATATTGCAAAACCCTCTTTATTTGTCGGTTTGGCGAATACCCTTAGGTCCATTAAAATAACTTACATTATCTTGCTTCCATATTCTATTTACAATCCCTATAAATAATCTCAAATTGCATCCCTAGTTCAGCCAGACTGTCATTTAGGCACATTGTTTTGAATTTAATATACAGAGAAATATTTCATTAAGTGGAGCCTTGTCGACGATATTAGCCCCGGTTGGATTATTTGAATTTCTGGACGACACTGACCTCTGTTGAATTTAACACCCTGCATGAAACTTTCCCTTATAACATGCTAAACGGTATTCATAGCTCGGGTCAACCCACAACTATGAGAAATGTTGTGATTTATTTATCAAATTTAGTTTTGTTATTTTGAAGGTTTTAGGAGATTCAAAATTCTGAACTTTGTGGGCAAAAGTGGGCTTCTGACTACTCCGTTCGGAATATAGTCTTGAAAGTATGTTATGGCATCTTAGGAACACAAATCTTGGTCATATTAGTGTTTGCCTTGGATTTGGATCGAAACTACGATCCGTGGCTCAGCGGACTATGATTGTAATCGACCTTGGTGTTTGTTGAGCCAGATATTTATTTTTTCAAAGTCCAATGTGTTCCACTGCAAATAAAGGCGTTCCTACCTTTTCCTCCATTCACCGCGGTCAAGAGCTTGGTAAGAAATCTTTTTTTATTTTGAATTGGGATTTAAACTTTTACTACATTTAATTAGAATAGTAAAACTAGTAACCCCATGATCCCATCTCTCGTTGGTAGAATAGAAAATAATGTACCACGTCCAGTATGGAAGCTCTCCTGAAACTCAATAGAATAGGAGCGTTTAAAAGCCGCATTAGCACAGGTGATGTGTGCAGCAATCGCGCTAAAAGGCGCCGAGTGGCCGAGACGCCTTCTTACCTTTGCGCTCTTGGCGGTGTAGCGACAGAATAAACATCTTAAACATTTATTGTCTTCTTGATCTACCCACAAAAAAAATTAACAGGACAAGTTCCAAATGTTCTCAGAAAGGGTGAGATCAAGAGTACCTTTAACCGACGAGCGTGTATGAAAGAACTCATGAAAGTAGAAGAAGCTCAAGGCATGTTTCAGGATCGTTGCAAGTGGAAATAAGTGGTCTCTGACAACTCCGAAAAAGTATGTACAATAAGATTTATTGTTAGTTTTGGTGTTGGTTTGTCATAATTGAATTGTCTGAATTCGCATGGTACCTATGGTTGTGTTATTAAAACCCTCTATCTGTGGCTGCTATCGTCCAGTCAGTCGTTTCGTCCTTTCATTAAAACATAGATCTTACTGATCCTATAGGTAGGCATACATAATATTTTTTTAAGTAATAATTACCGATCTTTGCCAGGTAGATAGGTGACCTGATACTTATAAGTTGCAAGATTTTTATTGATGTCTTTTTGCCTTTTTTCTAACTTTATTGAATTTCAATTCAATAGCATGGAGTTCTTCAAGAGGGGTTTGAAAAGGTTCTTGCAGGGTCGGCAACGCACGAGTAACGCCCCTGGTGTTGCACGTGTCCATAGGCTGCGGTAGCTGCTCACCATCAGGCAGCCCGCATGCTTGTTTGCCACCGTCGTAGTATAAAAAAAAAAAAAACCATGAGCTGTTGGAAGAAAAACTTACTTTTTACATAAACTGATAAAAACTGTCAATTCAAGTGAAAAATATGAAAAAAAAATACAAATGAATGAAAATAAAACAAAATGGATTATATCTATTTTAGGCTGACAAAACAATAAACCAGAAACTTTGCTGTTAAAAAGTTTAACAAACCTTTTCGTCCCGAAATTATTGAAAAACGACACCGAGAGATCCAAAACTTCCCAAGTCCCGAAAACGGGCCTTTTCGTTTTAATTTTCAGAGAGCCCTAATTACTTGTTACTCCACTCTTTAATGCAGACCTCGGAATAACGTTCATTTTGCGTGTCATTATTAACTTTTCCAACAATCCGGCCCTCGAGTGCGATGTGACGAAAAAGTTGGCGGTATACTTCGTGAAACAGGAATGGGTCCAATTTACGTAACCGGACCCAGTGGACTGCTTTCTGTTTCGTGTAGGACGATTCTTGTGTACGTAATGATGGCTCGTTTAGTTCTCACGGGCTTACAAACAATTGAATAGTAATATAGTTCAATTAATTTTATTCACGAAACAAGTCACTCTAGTAAGTTGTTATAAGTCTGTCGAAACGCCTAGTTGAAGACTTCAGGGTGGTGTATAACTTCTGACAGTGGACAGACTCTAACTCTAGACTCTTTTTATAGGTAGAACTACTAATAACTAACTGCTCGTACTAGAACTACTGAACTTAAGTAACAAATAATAGGATACATTTTAGTTACTTATAAAATTCAGTAAATAATTAAGTAGTTTTTAGTTCTGTTCTGTCTGTTTACTTTTACATGTGGTGTTCCCAGTAAATTGTTTTTTATTTAATTTCTTTATGTATAATGGAGCTTAATTGCATGTATCAGTACAGAAAACTATTGGTAGACCTAGATAAATAAAAAAAAACAAATTGTCACATCAATATTCACTCGGTAAAGTGTGGGCATCTGAATGTTCGGTTCACGATGACGTCAACAGCCAGCGTGCTCTGAGCTACCACGGGATATAATGGATTAGCAACTCCGTTGTAAAGCAATCCACGCCGGGTTGAATACGAGGCGGATGAAATGTAATGTACTTTTCGGGCATCTTCGTCCTTTGGAAGACACGTCAATATTTTTGTCCTCGCCGACGTCTCGATAAATTATCAGTCTAGCCTAGTCGAAGGTCTTGGAGCGTTGCGCCCATTACACGCGCCTGCCTGCTTGAGGATAGGTTTGCATCACCGCAGTGTTTGTTTGTATTATTATTATGAGTCTGTAGTGTCCTACTGCCAGCAGTAGGACACTACAGACTTACACACACCTCCCAACCGTGTCTCCATTCTGTGCAATCCAAAGCTGTGGTGGACCAATCTGAAAGAGTCCATCTCATCCCACCACTGCCTTCTAGGTTTGCCGCCAGACCGCTTTATATTTTGGGGTACCCATTCGGTTGTTTGTATGTTTTGAATAAAACAGTTCCTGTTTTGCTGACAGTACAAGTGTCTAGCGTCATTAGTCGTATTGTGAGGAGCGAACGCTATCGACGTCTCGATTTCTCACCGAGCACGTCTTATAACTTTACTGTGAGGCGTACAGCGGAATCAGCAAACCATACCAACCCCTACAGCATTGGAATAAGGCTCAGTTTGCTGAGTGAAACAGAATATGCTGCTGATTGTACATTCGCACCTTCCACTACGATGCGAGTGTGGAAACATAGATAGATGTGTTTACGGATCTTTTCCTGAATACTGCTATTTTGTACTTTAGATAGGATATTTCAAGTAATAAAGATATTAAGCACAATAAAGGGTATATGTTAGTTCTGCGGTATTCTCTGTTTATTATCGATATTAAAATAGACTACGAATTCCTTAAGGTAACGATAAGGTCAACAACATCAACATGGCCTTGGACATCAATATCACCAGAGAATTATAACATTTTTTATAATTGTCTGGTGATTAAGATTAAACTATGATTAAACTCTGTATCACCTGGGCTATTATTGTTATTATTAAGACTTACAATTATAAAACTAGCAATACTTACATGTAAGACTTACAATAAAATTATTATTATGGCCCAAAAAATACAGAGTTTGTTTAAAATTAAAAAAGTTACAACGCTACAGCTCAAAAAACCTAGCTAGACAGCTAAGTATATCTGATTGAATTATCATAAAAAGTGGTAAAATACTAGATAAGTTAACCGATCCATTTAGGTCCCACTGCTGGGCACAAGCTTCTCCTCAACCATGAGATGGAACGAGGCATACTCCAACACGCGGGCTCAGTGCGGATTGTTGGAGGAGTGTGAGGTTAGTTATTACATTACATCACATCATTACATCTAACATTGATGTTAAATGTAATCAAGCCACCCTAAGGCCTCTGACTAGGCTTAACGACTGACATCTAGCGACGTCAACCGGGACCAACTGCTTAACGTGCCTACCGAAGCAAAGCCAAAAAAACCATCACTAAAATTCGATCAGGGTGGTCACCCATCACATTGCCGACCCCACGTGAGTTGCTTCACAACAGCGATCGTCGCCGATCACTGTCAGAAATGTGTCACGGCACCTCTTCATCGGGCACCTCACAAACTACTACCATTTATTAACACGTTAAGTGCGAAACAGGGCTTAAAACACCCTGTCCGCGTCCGGTCGTTAAGCGCTAAGAAAAATCTTAAACTACTTTGTCGTGCGAGAGGCATAACTTGCATACTCTCAGAGTAGGAGAGAGATCACTATATGTTTGAGATGTGCTATTGATTCCTAGTTCTATGGTACACCAACCTTAATGCCGGGTTTTTTAGACATCATGCCGCACTGAACAAATAATAATTCTAACACAGTACGGAACGAGGTAGCTAACACCTCGTATCGCCGCGCACCTCGTACCGCACCCTACGCTAGCTTCACGCGGTTAGTGTTGTGCAACGCATTCGAGGCTGCGCACGCGACAAAGTAAGACTGCTACCGATTATGTCGAAACCCTGCCGAAAAAAGTTAATTAAGTAGGAAGATGAAGAAAAACCGGGTGGTGAATGTAAGTGAAAATCAGAATAGAGGAAGTAAACTCCGCACCTTCTTAACGAGTCGTGAAGCTGACAAAAAAGTGAAGAAAATTCTCACAGAATGGCAAAAAATAATACTGTTTGACATGACGTTTTAATTAAAAAAACCTCATGTTTGGTAAATAAATACAATTAAATAGAATCGATATTTATTTTCCCATCACTAAATAATATGTAAACCTGCCATTCTTCAGTGCGATACGGGGTATATTAGGCCCCACATTTTATTTCACCCATAGAGACTAAACTAACTAATTTAACCACGGGCGGCGGCAGATTTAGGTTAATCATTTCATTGTTGTAAATAATCACGACAAAAGCCGTCCCCTTCATCTTATTTGGCGCCAGAAAAATATTTTGGTCTCCTACGGGCGGTGGGGCTTAATGTGCCTCGTGCCGCTACAATATCTGGTATAGGACAAGGTTTAAAACGTCCCGTAACGCAGTAACGGAATGTACAGATAAATCTGTGCCGCAGGGAACGTGTTAAACCTTTTGTCGTTCTATGAATAATCGAATATTTGTTAGTCTTTATTTAAATACATGAAAGAAATCCTTTCCAACAGAATGTCCCTGTGATTGCATGTCAAAAATCGCGCTCTACAATATTATTTCGTTCATTCATAACGAAGTTCTTGTTGAACCGTGTGAAGTTTGAGACCATACAAAGAAAAACTTCGGCGCCACTTAGTCGAGTTTGCAAGTCTTCAAAGCGAAAAGTGAGTTTCTGATGATATTTCACGTAAAAGATGGGAATAAACTTGAAGACGCTGCGTCAATTTCAATAAGTTTTTCGTGCAATTGTGTATGCAAATGTCAAGATGTTATCAATATTGTAATGTTATGGAGAAACGGTAGGGAGGCCTTTGCCCAGCAGTGGGACACTACAGGCTCATAATAATAATAATAATGGTAGAAATATGAGCTTTCTGTACGTCATTCATGTCGAATCAAGTAAGTAATCTTTCAATTCTCTTTTGATCGAACCTGTAAACTTTGACCTTATAGGCATGCTTTTAGCCATTTCGTCAGCTGGCAAATTAATGTCAAGCCACATCATACTGGTCGAATATCAACAATCCTGTATTGTTTATTTGAAATAAACATTGAAAAAATAAATGCCTCTGAATTTAAATAATATTATCCAAAAATGGCGATATCATCTTTATTTTTTTTTCGTTGTTTGTCATACCATCCTCTAGCTGAAAATTGTCTAAAAGTGATTGCTTGCTAGCGATCAGGCCACCTAAATTGTAGATATTTTCTAGAGTGCTGTTTTTCGTAATAGATAATTATCTATCTCTATAATTTTTTTACCAATTCTATTCATAAAATAACACCTTGTTATAAAACCTAACAAGACGTCCCTTCCCTTTCTAATTACTGCAAACGGAATGCGTCTCAACACCTGATCATGACTGAATCAGCGCAATAAAAGCACAGTATAATCTTACAGTAAGCTATCTACATACAAACGTGCCACTCTCGGTTTGAATGTGTGCGTGCGCGTCGCGCGCCGTGTCGCGATATCACGCACACGCAATTTCACGCACACGCTAGCATAAAATAGGGAGGCATAGGGAGGCGGCAGTAGGGACGGGCTGTGCTAATAACTCGGCGGGCGGCCTTAGATAGCCTACTGTATGGTTTATACTGTGATAAAAGCGACTAGAACCTACGAAGCAACCGTCAGCTTCGCTTGAGATAAAACGGTAATATTACAGATAAAATAAACGATGGGGGAATGGTCCCCCCCAGGGTTTGCACTGAGTCGGAAGAATTAAGGGATGAGAGATTCGCTGATTAAATGTATGTGGGTAAGATAAATAGCGGTAAAGAAGGTAGTAACAGTATTCTTGAAGTGTTTATCGTTGGTCCTACTTGGGCAAGAGTGGGATTGCTCACCTAAATATAATATTTACTTATAAACTCTATTTATATAATGGATTAAGAGTTGAAGTAAGTACTTATTGTTTGCGCTGACTACAGGCTTAGTTTGCGCTGACTACAGGCTTTTGTTGGTAATTAGAGTTCGTTCGGTCCTTGATTGCTAATTATTGCGAACTAGTAAGATTTCCAATTATTGATTTCTAAGATTTTTTTCAGTTACAGCTATCCAGCTATGTCGATGGTCTGTAGTCTGGTCTGGTGTGCAAGGGCAAAGACCAAATGAACATACTACACCCGCGTACCGCTCGTGGTCCTACAAATCGAGTCTCATAGACCTGTTATGTTCAAGCCAATAGGAGATTGACTATAAAAAGAAGAGGTTGCAGTACGTTTGCATTTGACTTCCTCTTTTTTTTTTACTCAAAATCTTTCTACCAATACAAACTTACCGGCGTTTATTGGTTGCAAAATTTTGGTGAAACGTTTTTAGTGTGCAATGCTTCCGAATCATGATAATCTCCTGTAAATTACGCCATGTCACCAATAGGCACGTGAAAATAGGCGTTGCGAGCGCGTCCTAACAAATGGGTTTCGAGTGGTTCGGTTTGTGATTGTCTTCGTATCCACTAATATTGTAAAAAATACGCATTTTCCCCGATAATGGGGGAGTTTTGTGGGGTAATAAATTGGCTCGGGTTTTTGCGAGAGCTATGTGTCAGAATGTAAGGCTTTTGTTGCTCAATTAGAATATCAGGCGATGCTGATGGAAAAATCGATTACTTGGATCATGTAATGGTAATTTTACATGAAATTTGACAGCCGCAGCAAATGTCCGTGCGTCCACTCAGTGGGTCCCACTGAAAATCAGCGTCTGAGCCTTTCAGGTCTGGTGGAAATGTAAATTATTCTTTGTTTTTTTTAACCATTTTGTTTTGTTTGTTTTATCTGTTGGGATGTTCAAAATCAATAAAAAAAATATCTTTTTAATAGAAAGCGTTGCGGCCTAGTAATTGACGACGAAATTCGTGTATCCCTTGCCGGGGCAATTGCCGGAAGACTCTTCGGTGATGGATATTACTGACAAAAACGCAAGCAGACCCCCATAACTGTGGCAGCTCTTACGACGATTGAGTTGAAATGTGAAGGTGTGGGTTTCTGAATGTTCCGTTCAGCCTCAGCCAATGACTGGTGTAACAATTAATATCTGGCAACGAAAGCCGGAACAATGAATTTCAGGTGAGCTGGTCACCCAGTCCATTAAGAAACCTGTAGTACTTCATCACTAAGAGCCACAGCACACATGCTACTTTGAGCATCGGCGACCGGCAACTGCGTCGATGTTAAAATTTCGCGACTTCATGCGTGAGGCGTTGTGCTAATACAACTCGAAAGCAATCACAATCTCCCCGCTCAATATCAACTAGATCAATAGGTATGTCATTTCGTCGAGACATACGATTTTTTTAAGAATTTCACATCACTTATTCGCCCTATAGTCGCGTTATCGCGTTGTATTAGGACAACGCCTGATGCGATATCGGAATCGCGCATTTTTTTAGTTAGCTTCCGAAAAGCGCCTAAATCGCCGCGTTTGGTGTTTTCAAGTGTCACTTGTAGCCTTGTAGCTGATCTATTAGTTATCTTGAATTGTGTGTACTTGAACTGCGAATTGTGAACCCGGTTAAACTTGATCCTGATCTGCATTACCCGTATAACTGCAGACGTGCACGGGACATATTCGGCGGCGGCGGCGGACGAAAGGTAAGTGTCTCCCTTATTTTGCTCAGACATCCGTTGGGGTAATAAGACGGACGAACCAGCCCTATACAAAAAATCCGGAGCTATCGTAGAACCTAACAGTCACACTTTCTTCTAAAAAGTGGCTTAGTCGCCAATCGCCGATGCTAAATGTAGCATGTCTGCTGAGACCCTTAGCTAAATAAAACAACAGTAACGAATACAAATTGTACCAAATATTTCAACTCCTCTAATACAGCAGCTTTTGAGACCAGACCTCTGAGGAGCCGTTAAACACCAAATCAGATTCCGAATCTCTGTAATTACTGCCCATCTTTCTTATTTCTCCCTTCGCGCCCTCACCACCCTTACCACATAATCAGTAGTACAAGCCTTTACAGACCCTAACGGCTAAGAGTTACGTGCCTTTTTATCTTTTAGTCAAGGAAGATATAATTGTTATAATCGCCTGATTTAGGATAAAATTATTGGTCAAATGTGGCACGGTTGTGGCAGTGGATCGGCAAAAATCCTTGTAAAGTAACACATATCGGGTCAAAAATGGGTTAGGTGAGCATGTTGACTGTAATTGGTGTATTTTCGGACATTTCTGTGCTTCGGATGGGACGTTAAGCATGTCATATCACCCGGCGTGAGTTGCTTTGCAACAGCGATGTGTTAAGCAACTCACGCCAGGTTGCAAAAGGGATGGGTGACAACCCTGACCGAAGTGATGTATTTTTCGGGCATCTTCGTGCTTCAGAGGCCTTAGGGTGGCTTGATAACATCTGACATGAAGGTTACTCACTAACCTTACTGCACCCCGCCAACAATCCGCACTGAGCCCACGTGGAGTATGGCTCGTTCCACCTCAAAGTTGAGGTGAGGCCTGTGCTCAGCAGTGGGAAGTTAGGCCATTTATGTAGTTTGAAAAAGGCCAAAAAAAATTACTACTAAACAGCTAATCACATTAGACACTCTTTTAATTGCCCGCATCTTTCTCACATTCCGGGATTCCCCGGTATCGTATTTCCTTGCGGACCCTTATACCATATTTTTTCTCCCCTTGTAAATTATTATGAATGGGACATTATTTCATCGTTATAGAGATTCATTCGGGTTGGCAAGTTAATTGCCTAGTTGGATTTTTTGCTGGATTATTCATTGCTGAAAGGATTTTATTTTTAAACTACAGTTTTGTGGCTGAATAACATCGCGAGGGATGAGTTTATTTCTGAAAACAAGATCGGTTTTTGAAAGTCATAATAAAAAAACAGGTACTTAAATGCTTAGAACATTGCAGAGAGAGAAACCCCAACGACAGTGGAAAAGTCACATTATGTACTCGATGTATCATTATGTATCATTATAAATACGATTACTCATTAGCAATCGTATTTATTAATCGTATCGAACACCTATAATAATCACAATATTTTATAGTTGTTTTACTCATTTCTTTTAGGTTTCACCTCGAGAAACTTCTTCCAAAACTATTCCTAGTAAAATAATCCAGATGGTAAGACTATCTATCAAACTATCTTTCAAAGAAAAAAGCATTAACGCCGCTGATCTAAAAACAGCATAAACGATAATTATGCCCATAACTACTGCAAACGTGATGAATCAGTTTGAGCCCATCAACATACTGGTTGCGACACTTCAGTCATTCAGAATTTGTTGCAGACGGCAAAAAAACTTTTTGATTTTTAGTGTAAATACTTTTTAGTAACTTTTATCTTTGTTAGGTTGGGTTGCACCATCTGACTTTAACAATAACAAACATCAAAATTTCGGTTAAAGTTAAAGTTAGGCCCAAAAATGACGTCAAATTGTGAAATTTGACAAAAACTTTAACTTTAACCTTAACTTCTACTATGGTGCAACTTACCCTTAGGTTGGGTTGCACCATCTGACTTTAACAATAACAAACATCAAAATTTCGGTTAAAGTTAAAGTTAGGCCCAAAAATGACGTCAAATTGTCAAATTTGACAAAAACTTTAACTTTAACCTTAACTTCTACTATGGTGCAACTTACCCTTTGTGTTTAAAATTATATCAACTTTCACTTATCTTTTTCCACGCAACAAAGTAGTTTCATTTATCACCTCGTAAACCCGAATGATTATTTCAAAGAACAAAAAAGTGTTGGTTATGAACTTGCGGTCCCAACGCCAACCCAAATAACCAAAATTATTTTGATAATACAATAATACATAATAATATTAAATGCTGTGAATGATCACAACAGAATTCAGGTCAATAAATATCGTGATAGATATCATGATATTTACTGATTAGAGCACCATCCAAAATTCACGATAAATGTTGTGATCCGTCAATACACTACCCTACACGTTCCTAAATATCTTGATCCGTCAGTTTATATTGACGGATCACAAATATGGATATTGCGTGTAGCGATCGCCTATCGTATCGATAAGAAGATGAACAAGAAAAATACCTCAAACCCACATCTATTTTTCCTCAAAAATCCAACGCAAAGATCTTAATTACACGGGAGCTACAGCCTGAATGGTTTCGAGAGCCCATTGAACAGGCCAAGGAAATCGGCGAACAAAGCCTTAAGTGTAATAACAAATTGACGGCACTCGGGGGGAGATAGGGGAAATTAGCTGGATTACTTGGTTTACTTTAAATTAGAGGGTCGTTAATGGGATTCTTTGTGTTGAGGAGACTATTTGGTGAGAGGAAATGAGGGGAAATCAAACAGTTATCGTCATTTGTTTTCAAAAGCCTATTAGTTATTGCAAACAAACGCCGCAGTGTATTCGTCGTCATGAAGGAATTATTAAGTAAATAAATGTTAAAATAAAAACGAACTCTGAAATACAAAAAAAATATATATAAGAAGTGGTAGATAGGTTATGTCAGTCAGTCCACGAGGTACTTACGACGTAGTTAATTTTGCCGTGTAAAAACGTGTGAACAAGATAGTATGACTATTTACTAGAGCGTTAATGAGACATACATGTTGCGCAAGGTCGTCTCAAATTGTCAACACTGTCAATGCTTTGCTCAGGTGTACGAAAAGTTCTGATTTCGGATGCCAACTGATCTATGAAGGAGGTTTTTTCTAATACAAGCAAAAACGATGTGAACGCATTTTCTAAACGGAAGATCACCATTATCGGAACGCAACAATGCATTGGTCTGGCAGCGGCACTAAAGAAAACCAGGATCAATAACAAGAACGAAGACTACCAAATTTCAGCTTTCATAAAACCACTCGCACCTACGGAAGAAATTCTAAAATCATGTACTAATTTAGAGGTAAACATGAATGACAAGGTGATTTTGTGTGTAGGTGAAAATGATAGCGACCCTATAGTGACTGTATCAGAATTATATAACGCATTGAAATCGCTTGACCACACAACTGTCATTGTTGTAAATGTTATCGATAGTAAACATGTAAATACGAATTTACTAAATAAGCAACTACAACTAGTATGTACAAAGTTTAAAAATTGTCACTTTCTGGATACAAACTATTGTTATTATAAAAGCTCTTTAAAAAATATGTGCCATAGTCTTGACTCGATAATAGATTACATAAATTATAAAGAAACTTACTTGAATTACGCCTTCATCAGAAAACATATACATGATACCAGTAAACAGAGTAAGAAGTTGGATAGTAAAACTATGCATCGGCAGCCTACTCGTACATATAGGCAGACGTGTATGTTAGACTACTTTTGCCCGACTCGACAACAAAATTTGAAACCAGATCACGAAAGGAATTTTTTTCGTTCCTAACAACTTAACACCTAACTTTGCCATGGTAAACACAAATTCAAACTGTTTCAAAGTACTACACCAAAACATAGCAGGATTGCTCTCTAAAAAGGATCTAGTAGAAATAGTGATCTCTGAGTTGCATGATGATGATGTAAAGCCTGATGTACTATGCTTTACAGAGTCGTTCATGAGGAAGGGTGATAGACAAAATGCAAACTTCCTGAAGTATAAATTAGCTGCTAATTATTCAAGGTTAAAAAATCGCGGTGCATGCATTTTACTTCGAAAGGATCTGATTGGTCAGGAAATAAAATCATTCGATAAGTATTTGCTACCTGGTGTGTTTGAATGTTGCGGGGTGAACATCCCTACTCATAAAATAATAATCCTTTGCGTATACACTTCACATAATAGACATGCTCATTCTTTCTTAACTAGATTAGAGGCAGTGGTACATGAGTTATTTAAAAAGTATAAGCACCATAAGCTAATAGTAGCAGGAGATTATAATATAAATACTTTAGTGGACTCCAAAGCATCCCAACATCTCAGGGATGTGTGCAAATACTTCGATTTAACGATTCATATAAATGAACCTACTAGGGCTAATAATTGCATTGACAACATTTTGAGCAATATAAAATTAGCTTCTGGTGTGACTCTGCCTCTTAACATGTCTGATCACGATACCGCGCAAATGATATCATTTCCTGTTAAAGAAAATAAGAGTGTGAGGGAATGGTTCACTTACAGAAGAGATTATTGTATCGAAAACTTACTTAAATTTCGTGAATATTTGCGATCTTTATCGTTTTCAGATGTATACAATGAAACAAACATTAACGCAGCATTTAATGGGTACTATGAAATTTTTCGTACGCTTCATGAATCATGTTTCCCTAATCTAAAAATTAAAGTTAAAAGTATACAGTCAAAACCGAAATGGATTTCCAAAGGCTTAAAAATTGGTTCAAAAGTTAAAAGAATGCTCCGCTTCAAATATTATAAATGTAAAAACAGTACCAATAAACAAGCTTACATGAGTTACTCAAAAATGTTTTTAAAATGTATAGTAACTGCACAAAAAAATTACTACAACAAGTATCTGCAGCGCAGTCAGAATATTTGCAAGGCGTCTTGGAAAGTAATAAAACAAGAAGCTGAAATGCAAATTCCACATTCTTTTATTTCAAGCATCAAACAAGGGCATACTGAAATTATTAACGGACATGAAAAAGCAGAAATATTCAATAACTACTATATAAACATAACTGGAGATAGCTACGTTTATGACAATTTTAAAAAACAGGAAATATTATCCACAATTGAACCTGTCCCAAACTCAATATTTCTTGAACCGGTAACGCTAGCAGAGACAATGAATATTATTCAGTTGTTGAAAAATTCAAATTCCTGTGGATATGATGAAATATCAACAAAGGTATTAAAGTTTTGTAAGTGCGAGCTAGCACAGGTTCTTACTTTTTTGATAAACCTATCTTTTGAGAATGGTTGTTTCCCTGATGCTCTCAAAAACTCGATTGTGAAACCTATTTATAAAAGTAAAGATAAATCTGAAGTTGAAAACTATCGACCAATCACATTAACATCAATACTTGCCAAAATATTTGAGAAAGCCATGCAAAAGAGATTGCTGTCCTTCTATGAAAAATTTAGTATCTTAGCTCCGGAACAGTGCGGCTTTCAGAAAGGTAGGTCGACTACTCTCGCGTGCTTTAATCTAATTCACAACGTTATCTTGGGTCTTGATAAAAAACAGCATACTACTGTGCTCTTTTTTGATATGTCCAAGGCGTTTGATTTTGTAGTGCACGATATATTACTGGACAAACTGGAAAAATATGGAATTAGAGGAAGTTGTCTTTCATGGATAAAGACCTACTTAGACAATAGACAGCAATGCGTAGAAGTACAAAGCATGAGCAACGATAGTGTTGCTGTAGCAGATCGCTCGAACTATAGAATCAATAAATTTGGCGTACCTCAGGGCAGCGTGTTGGGCCCTATATTGTTTTTGATATACATTAATGACCTTCCAAAAGTGACTAATAACCAATGTACAATGTTTGCTGATGATGTTTCTATTATTGTTAAATCAAATTATTCTGACGACTTAGAGAGTTACGAACGTGACATAAATGTGACTGTAAAAAATGTAATCCAATATCTTAATGCTAATAATTTGAATGTTAATTTAGGTAAGACCAATTTTGTAAATTTTAATGTAAGAGGACGCTCAGTAAAACATGTGAATGTAAGTTATAATGACAAAATCATTGCAAGAAAGGATAATGTCACCTTCTTAGGTATAGAACTAAGCGAAAGTTTAAACTTCGCTACTCATGTGCACAAGGTATGCAATAAAATCAATAGGTTTGTCTATGTCTTAAGGAGATTAACAAAGAAAACTTCCCTCAATGTGACCTTATCGGCTTATTATGGTTATGTCGCTTCAAATATTGCGTATGGTTTAATATTGTGGGGAAATGGAACAGACGTGCAGAAAGTATTCATTGCACAAAAAAAATGCATACGAGCTTTATGTGGCAAAGGCCCTTTTGAATCTTGCAGACCGTTGTTTGTCAAACTAGGACTGTTAACCGTTCCATGCATGTACATATTAGAAGCTTTCAAATTTGTCACCCAGCATCCCGGATTGTTTAAGCGTGCTAAGGATATATATCCCCGAAATACAAGAGACAAGGATAGACTTGTATTAGAATTCCGCCCAAACACTTCACTGTTCCAAAAGGGTTGCTACGCAATGTGCATTAAAATTTATAATAAAATCCCAAATCAGTTTAAGTGTGGGCCTTCTAAATTAATGACAAGGAAACTGCGCATGTGGCTCATAGAAAAGTGTTATTATAGTGTAGGAGAATTTTTGACTAATTAATGATATATGTGATGTAAAGTAATAAATGAAATAAAATAATAGGAAAGTACTAGTAATAAGCGCATATTTTTGCATGTTAATGTATTGTTAACTGAATAGAGAACTGTAAAATATAATAACAACCTTTATACCTATTCTTAGCAAATAAATAACTTGAACTTGAACTTGAACTACATACAACCCCGAAATCCAGTACTTTTTTCTTCGTTATTTTCTAATCATAGATGAAGAATGTGTCACGACATGTTTGATGATAGTTCAAGTTTTCACCTTCTGGGTCGTATTCTTTACAATTGGTAATTCTGCAAAATGACAAATGAGGATAGTGGGATCACTCGATTTTCATTTATGAAGATTCACTGTGGGGATCACAGGATGTATCGACTAAGATAAGCGCAACAAAGCGCCATTATTCTGCATTTGAAGATTTTGAGGAAATTAATTGAAGAATAAATAGCACCACCGAAAGGCTTAAATACTAGCGTCAGGTCCAAAAACTTCCCCAGCCTTCAACTTCAAAAAAATATCGTTCATATTGATAAATCCTCACATTTTACCATCTCATGTCAGTAAATCCTAAGATTTTCAGGGAAAACCTAAGATTGACGTGTAAACGAGCTTTTACAGTAACAAAGTTAAAATTGCGCTCCCTCTCTCCTAGCTCCTATGTTGCATGCCCGACAGAGCCCATAATACTGATATCACCCAAAATGTAACACTTTTGTAAAACATTATGGTTTTGCAATAAATTGAATTGAATTGAAACATAAACGATCGAAACACAAAACAACAACACAAAAAAGTAACTAAAATATTTGATTTTCTCGCCCCGCGAATTTCTCACGACCACGGTCGGCCGCGTAACGACAAACGACACAGATAGATCGCCTCTCCCCGAAACGGAGCAGCTCATGAATTCCGCACAAGAGCTGTCAGCGCCCCCTATAGTATCTATCATCGATTACAACGCGATACGCTGTACGCAACGCGGGAGTAAAATACAATATCAGAATGCGAGCGCTATGTCCCAATAGTTTGACACTATAGTCCGTTCGCGTTAAGAATGCAGTGATTTGTAAATTTAATTCTGTTGCACGCAAAAAAACTCAGATCCACAACCCTTAGCTTGAATGCGGTCCCGAACGGCTCCAAACCTAGCCGAAACACCTATTTTGTATCCATTTTACAGGAGCTCGCACATCAACCTTTACATAGAGGCACCTTATGCACTCATTTTGTAATGGTCTTTTAAGGTTGACGAGAACGCCTCACTAATATTCGTGGCTAACTCTAGTAATTAAAAACCCCGATAAAAACCCAAGCAAGCTGAATAGTAGCGGTAGACTCGCCCCTTACCACGTATATAAGGTTAAAATTCGCTCGATGAAATGCAGGCTTCTGAGTGTTCCGTTTGACGGCAACAATCGGCATGCCTGATGACCCCAGTAATAGATGTGAGAGTACCTCATATAGTGTTAAAACACAAAATACTTTTTAGTCTCTTTAGGAAAATGGTGGTAATGTGAACTGCTCTATTGCAAGCGGTTAACAAGCTTATGAACACTAGCAACTTCAAAGAATTTAATATCTCGTTGCTGGCTTTGAAATAACATTTTTAGATCCAAACTATAAGCAGGAAGAACTTTACGCTGTGGCTTATCGGAATTAACCTAATTTAGAACTCGTTTTCCCTCTTATATTATGTTCCAGCATGATAACTTAAAAAAGGTAATTCGAATATTTTGACCACCGATTTCTTTTTTTTTATTGAAATCATTTTATTCCACTAAAATTATAAAGGTTCTGGAATGACGACCGCGTACCGGACGACGTTCCGTGGGCAGGGAGGCCTTTGTCCAGCAGAAGGCGTCGTTCGGCTGACATGATTTATTTATTTTATTTATTTATTAGTTCGTACACAAAAAGACAATTAAAATGAACAGACAATAGGGAGATTAAAAGTACAGGTGAGCTTATCTCTAAAAAGAGATTTCTTCCAGCAGACCACGTTGATGCAGTTGACGCATGATGATGATGATGAATATTATAAATGTTGAAATTTCTATGTGTGGATGTACCGTGTTGTTCTTTACGTAAAAACTACTGAATGGATTTGAATGAAATTACAATAATATAGCTTATACATCTGGATAATACTTAAGCTACAATTTATAAAAAAAAAAAAAAAAAATTCTTACATATGTCCACGTGGACTGAGCTTGAACCGCGTGAACCACAGTGCTGTAATTTAAATTGTATAAGCTATCAAAAGACATTAAAAAACAGAATATCGCAACTTACCAGCTGAAAAAAATCTCAACTTGCCTCCCAAAGCACGGAGTTTATTCATAGAATTTTACTTTAATGAGATGCAAAAAACGCATCGCTTTCCCGAGGATAAGAACATACGAACCAATTAGCCGTAGCTGGATTAATTAAGTGAAGTTAAAACCCTTCAGTTAAATTAAGATACGCCATTGTAAGCCCGGATATTAGCGCTTTGCATTTTCATCAGACCCCTCTGTCACAGTACACAGAGAACAGTAAAATATCTACATACAAACGTGCCGTTCTCGGTTTGAATGTGTGTCGACAGGCGATTTCACGCACACGCTAGCATAAAATACGGGGGGATAAGGTGGTGGCAGTACGGTCTGTGTGCACGCTCCATAAAAGGATTCCCCACCTAAAAAAAAAAAGGCAAATAACTCGGCGGGCGGCCTTAGATAACCTACTGTTTGTACGGTGCCTCTGTTTTCATTTGCTGAAGATATGCGAGCTATTCTCAAACAGGTTTCCTGTTCATGAAATAAAACAGTTGCTGCAAATGTTATGTAGCATGGGGTTAGGTGATCGCTGAAATGGCTAAATGACTGCAGTAAGAGCATATTAGCTGGTGGATAAAGTGGTAAGCAAAGTGAGTAAAGTTTGTTTAAAAATGCTTATAGAAAGCTTGGTTTTCATATTTTTAAAACGATTTGCAAGTTCCGACACATGTAGTCAGTACGCAGAAGTGCGAAAACAATTTTGTCAGTTGTGTAAATATTTTCGCTCGACTGTCGAAAAATACATGACCTGATATTATGACCAACATTATTGGTTGTGTTCGACGATGTTTTGCAACGAGAAAACTCTTCTTACTACATTTTATTCGTTAACTAGTCTTTCTCAAGTCTGAAATTTGTTTTTATTACTATTTAAAAATTGAAAATGTGTTTTTTTTTTGGATTTTGCAAAACATTAAATTGAATAAGTACGACCATGTTTTTATTTTCACTTCATTTGTATAATAAAAAAGGATTATTTAACTGGTTTGGAAACTAACCATGAGCCTACATGCCCACCTAAATTCAAAACAAATTTGATAGAAAGCTATCCAAGTGCGAGTCGAACTGGCGCATGAAGGGTTCCGTACAATTATCAATGAAAGAAAATCATACGTACACATACATACCCTCACGACCATATACCTAGACAAAGGTTTACAAGCAATGTGTGTCGGTGTTTCCCTACGAGATCGAAAAAGAAATAAGGAAAATTTTTAACACTGCACCGCCTACCATATTTTCTGCTTAGCCCCATGGTTGACTGGTAGAGAATGCCTTATCGGCATTAAGTCCGCCATTTGTACTAATTGTTTATGTGCATAACATAACATAATCGGCCTATATACGTCCCACTGCTGGGCACAGGCCTCACCTCAACTATGAGGTGGAACAAGCCATACTCCAACACGCTGGCTCAGTGCGGGTTGTTGGAGGGGTGTAAGGTTAGTGAGCAACCTTATTGTCAGATGTTATCAAGCCGCCCTAAGGCCTCTGACTAGGCTTAACGACTGACATCTAGCGACGTCAACCGGGACCAACTGCTTAACGTGCCTTCCGAAGCACGGAGATGCCCGAAATATACATCACTAAATTTCGGTCGGGGTGGTCACCCATCCCATTTCCGACCCAGCGTGTGTTGCTTTACAACAGCGATCGTCGCCGATCACTGGCACAACTGCGCCATGGGCACCTCAGCATATTCTTAAGTATTCTAAAGTATATCTATTATAAATACTCTAAAATATTCTATATTATTGTATTAATTACTTTTAGCAGCAGTCGAATGATCGTGGTTAACATCTTCGAGTTATTACTATGTTATGTTGTAAAAACTGTTGGCTATTCGAGCAAAACATCAATATTGCTTTCTTAATCTCTGAATTTTTTTTATCTTCGGGTTCCATATTTTCTGATCCCAAATAACCACAACAAGTTTTTTCATATTCATTAATTTAGTCAGTTTCAAGAAAGAGTTACGAAAAGTAAAGTTCAAAAATCTAGTCCAAATCTATAAATGTAGTTGTATTTGTGTGCAGTGTGAAAAAAATTACAACACTCTAATCCAACTAACCTAAGAAATACATTTTAACATCTGCCATGCAGTATCATTAAAAATTGAACTTAATGCAATTCTATAAGGGTTCAAGTACTAAATGATGTTTTTATTTTGTTATTAATGCTACTAAAAATCTTCTCAGTTTTACCTTTTATAAAACCAATTAAAAGTGGCGGAATTAATTAAAGCAAGTTAAAGGCTTTTAAATTAAGAGACGTATTGTTTGCTCCGGTTATTAGAACGCTTTGCATTCTCTTCAGAGCCTCTATTTTCTTTGAGGACGTGCTTAAGAATCTTCCATTTCAGAGTCTGGGTAGTAATATGAAGATAAAATATTCTAAACTATGTATTATTAACTTTTAGCAGCAGTCAAAAGATCTTGGTTAACATCTTCGAGTTATTACTAAGTTATGTTGTAAAAACTGTTGCCTATTCGAGTAAAACATAATATTGCTTTCTTAATCTCTGTAATTTTTTATATCTTTGGGTTTCATATTTTCTGATCACAAATAATAACAACAAGTTTATTCATACATAAAGTTTATGTCCTTAAACCGACATCATGTCATTAAAATGTCGTAAAAAGTTTCAAGCATGACTTTGAAAAAGTAAAGTTAAAAAATCTAGTCCAAATCAGTCCAAATCTATTGTAGTTGTGTATCTGTGCAGTCCTAGGTACAAATAATCTACGTATTTCATTGTCCAAAAATTGACAACACTTTACTTCTAACCAACTACTAACTATAGTCTAACCAATTTACGAAATACATTCTAACATCTGTCAGTGTCATTAGAAATTGAATTTATAGCAATTCTAAAAGGTTTCAAGTGCTCTGGCAGGCTCAAAAGACAAACTGATTTCCAATGACATTGGCAGCCAAAATGTGTTTCTTAAATCAGTGCTTAGAAGTGGTCTATGTCACAATGCTGAAGACCTTTTTGACGTTAAAGCAGTTTTATCAATAGGATTGAAAAGCCCATGGTATAAGGTTATTTGGAGGGAATCTCTTTTTTTAAGCAATAATAATCATCTGTTCTTCGAATACCAGTGAAAAAGAAAGTTATCAAAATTGTTACAGATCATTTTCTGTTACCTTCACAAAATTTTCAGTTATTAAAAGATCTCATCGGGGGGAATATATAAATAAACGCAAAGGAAAGCAATAAGGATTACGTTACACGGAACGACACGTTATATTAATATAATCCGCAGAAGCTATTGGGACATGTGATATTCTCGATGAAGATGGGATTTCCGGCAGTGAATTCAATAACTCAGAACACCTTTCGTGTTTATGCGAATTGTTTTATGTAGCTGATATACACTCACGACCAATGATATAATAAAAAAGACGAAAGTTACTTGTGCTAAAAAAGTGGCACCCGAAAGCAGAACTTTGAACGCCAGAGCAAAGCATTGACAGTTAGAGACGACACTGCGTAGTGGATGCAGCACTAGCCGCGGGCGGCCGCGGCGCGGGTCGCGGGCGCGCGGGAGGAGGCGCGGGTTCCTCGCGACACACATCAACTAGATCTCAGCTTGCGCACACGTCCATTATTGTCGGGTCTAATTTCTGTACTTCAATACAGCACCTTTTAATACAGTCCACTCTTTAATTCCTACCATTAGTCCCAGTAGAGATTATAGCCTATAATACGGGAGCATATGGTCCTTTTATCGCCGTCTTCAAGATTTCAAGAAGTACGTTGCCGCTTGTACGGAGAAAATAACGGGACATCAGCTGTTCGAACGAAACATTTTCTAACGGTTCGTCGTGTCAACGGTTTTTTCACTACGTGGTCAAGAAATTAGTCTTCCGATCAAGATTCATGGATCATCTCATCAGTGCAGCTCAGTGAAGTGCTAATACGAAGAAAGAAGAAAGGATAAGTTGCATCATCGCATCGAAACCGTGAGATCGTACCAATTTATTTCCTATCATCTTCGTATTTCATCATCATTCATATTTCATCATCATTCCCATTTCACTTTCATTATTATTTCTAGATTGCTTATATGTCTGTGTCAGTCGTAGTTAGCAAATCATCATCTTCACCGTCATACATCATACCTACACCATTTCATAATCATAACGGTATTTTGTAACGGTTGTGTCGCTTCGCATAGTAGCATTTAAACGATTAGTTTTCATAGTAAAGTAGTTTATTTACAGAAGTTATAATAATAAATAGTTTATTTACAATATTTACAACATTTACAGTGCTTTTAAGAGTTTAAAAATAAAACGTTAAAAATATAAATTCAAATAAAGACGTTGTTACAATCATAATAATTAACCATAGTTAGCTGTAGTGCTTTGCAAAGTATTTAGCTACTAATATTTTTTATTTTTCTCTAAATCGATCTTAGTCAGTGTTTCTTTTTTTTTCGCAGGTCGGTATACCACACCACAACGTTCGCGTTCGTGTGCGAGCCGACTGCTGCAGGGGCAAAACAAAGTTGTACCTTTTCATTATTTTACTGTCTTTCTTAATTAGATTAGAATTTTAGAAATATTTACATCATTTTTTTTCATAGCGTACAATCTTCGTGCCTACAATAATTTTCCATACGCTTATTCTGCTACCTATTTACTTCGCATAAACATATTTACATAGTGTTCTAAATTATATCCTTCTAAGAATAACCTTGAAGCACATATAATGGCAGAGGGAAAACTTTCACAGTTGATTAAGAAGAGAGGCACGCTTAAATGTAAACTTACTGGCTTTGCCAATTACATCAATATTCTTAAAGATAGCACAGCTGTTAATACTCCCGCTATTTTCAACGAGCTTAAATCGCGTTTAGAAAAAATGGAGGCCTTATATGAGTCCTTTGATACGCTTCAGGGAGAGATTGAGGAGTTGGCCGATGATCCTGACGAGAGATACCAGGAGCGGGACGCGTTCGAGAACCAGTACTTCGTCACGATTGGCATCGCGAAGGCACTGTGCGACGCGTCTTCTGCGGCTTCTCTCGGCGTGTCAACGCATAGTGGTGGTGCGGTAAGCTCTCTTGATGCAGATACACGGAGACACAACAATTTCGTAAGATTGCCTAAAATTGAATTACCTTCCTTTAGTGGTGACTATCAGCAGTGGCTTGAATTTCGCGATACTTTCATTTCTCTTGTTCATTCCAACCATAGCATTGATAACGTCAACAAATTCCACTACCTACGCGCTTGTTTACAGGGTAGTGCTGCCTTAGTTATTAAGAGCTTGGACTTTAAGGCTGATAATTACGCTTCTGCTTGGGAATTGTTGTGTAAAAGATATGATAATAAGCGCTTACTTGTTAATAATCATGTGCAATCTCTTTTCAACATTAACGCCATACAAAAAGAGTCAAGTAGGGCCTTGCGTTACATAGTCGATGTAACATACAAAAATCTACGAGCTTTGGCAACTCTAGACCAACCCACAGAGCATTGGGATACTTTAATAATTTTTATGATGGCCTCTAAGCTGGACAACATCACCAACAGAGAATGGGAGGAATATCGTAATAATCGTAGTGAACCACCTACATTAGACATTTTTATGACATTTTTAACAAACAGGGCTGATCTTCTTGAAACGTTGGAAGAGGCGAGAAACAACAAAGGTAAAATTGAACCAAATACTACACAAAGGCCTAAGAGTTTCATTGTAACTTCGAATAAACCCAAAATGCATTCGTGCCCACTGTGTCATAAAGACCATCAATTGTTTTCATGCGATTCATTTCGTAAACTGTCAGTTGAGACACGCGCACACAAGGCCAAAGAATTAAAAGTTTGTCTGAATTGTCTCAGGTCAGGTCACCCCGAGTCTCTTTGCAAATTGACTCACTGCAAATATTGCAACTTAAAACACAACACTCTTCTGCATGTTGACCCACCTCAGCAGTCTGCTTCATACGATAGTGTTGTACTTTCAGCAGAGCATTCAAGGGTCAATTCTAATGCAACCAATATATTACTGTCCACAGCTATGGTCAAGGTGATTGACAGCCATGGGAATCCGCATCCAGCTAGAGTCTTGCTGGACAACGGTAGCACCGGCAACTTTATTACACAAGACCTCTGTGGCAGGCTAAACCTGCGTACACATGTAGCAAATTCAAGGGTAACGGGCATAAATAATCAAATATCCAACAGCTCTCAGTCTTGCTCTCTTACATTGGAGTCTTACAATGGCGGCTATAGGATGGACATTGACTGCTTCGTTTTACCACAAATAACATCCTTAATACCCAACACATACATAGACATACACGACTTACATATACCGTCTGGAGTTTGCTTAGCTGATCCAAAGTTCAACGTTCCGTCAACCATTAACATCTTAGTAGGTGCGGACGTCTTTTGGAATGTGATTGGCACAAATCGAATCCAGTTAGGAAAAAATAAACCGGTCTTATTTGAAACTAAACTTGGGTGGTTAGTTTCAGGTGCCATATGCCAGCCGCGTTCGTATAATCAAGTGTGCATGTTTAGCCACAATTCACAAAGTCAATCTGACTTAACTAGGTTTTGGGAACTAGACTCTATTCCATCTCAGCATAAGTTAACTCCTGATGAGCATGCTTGTGAAAAATTTTTTTTAGAAAGCACTAGGAGGGATGATGATGGTCGCTTTATAGTTGCCATGCCTTTCAAAGAATCACCCGACGTTTTAGGCGATTCTTTCTTCATCGCTAGGCGTAGGTTCCTTTCTCTTGAAACTCGCTTAGAAAAGGACACTCACATGAAACAATTATACACACAATTCATGAGAGAGTATTTAGAACTCGGTCACATGACCGAAGCATCAAGTAAAGAAAGCAAAAAATGCTACCTTCCGCATCATGGAGTGTACAGAGAGAATAGCTCTACTACGAAATTACGCGTAGTATTCGATGCATCTGCCAAAACGTCATCAGGTAAGTCACTTAATGACAT
Source organism: Udea ferrugalis (assembly GCA_950022985.1). Classification (NCBI taxonomy): domain Eukaryota; kingdom Metazoa; phylum Arthropoda; class Insecta; order Lepidoptera; family Crambidae; genus Udea; species Udea ferrugalis. The sequence goes on along the minus strand of OX465527.1, from coordinate 14,671,504 downwards.
CCAGCGTATTGGTCCCACAATTCAAGATGACATAATAGCAATTTTATTACGTTTTCGACAGCACCAATTTGCATTCTCAGCAGATGTCGAAAAAATGTACCGACAAATAAACATCGAGCAAAAACAACGGCCGCTCCAATGCATTCTGTGGAGGTTCGATCCCTCTCACCCGCTTAAGACTTACACACTTAACACTGTGACGTATGGAACAGCATCAGCTCCATACTTAGCCATCAGGTGTTTGTCTCAATTGGGTTATGACTCACCAGACCCAGAAGTAAAGCGAGCCATCTGTCATGACATGTACGTCGACGATTTTTTGTCAGGGATGGACCAAATTGGAGACGCTATTGACCTTTGCAAAGACGTCAGTGGTACATTAGAGTCAGCGAAGTTTCGACTCCGAAAATGGCATTCGAATAGCGAGCAGATTCTAAGTGCTATGTCTAGTCATAATGATGTGTCAGATAATGTTAATCTTAGTGCAAAAGAAGCTTCAAAAACATTAGGTCTTCATTGGGCATGCTCATCTGATACACTCACATTTTCCATACATATTGACCCCACGGATAACGTCAATAAGCGTCACATATTATCCACAATTTCCCAGGTGTTCGACCCACTAGGGCTCATTTCTCCATGCATAGTTGAAGCAAAAATTATGATACAACAATTGTGGATTCTAAAATGCTCATGGGACGAAGACGTACCTGTGGATATAAAAAATCAATTCATAGAATTTGCAACTTCACTATTAAGTTTAAATAATTTAAAAATTCCCAGATGCATTAAAATGTACCCATCTACTGATACACAGATACACATATTCACGGATGCATCTGAGAAGGCCTACGGTGCCTGTGCATACGTAAGAAGCATGAATAGGGACGGGACAGTCTGTGTCCGCCTGTTAGCATCCAAGAGTAAAGTAGCACCCATCAAACCAGCCACTATACCACGTTTGGAACTTTGTGGGGCACTGATGGGAGCAAGACTGTGTGCAAAGGTTATTTCGTCGGTTACCTTTGAATACAGCTCGTGTACATGCTGGACTGACTCGATGATTGTATTAGGTTGGCTTTCTTCATCTCCTAATCAACTTCAATCTTTTATTCGCCATCGGGTGATTGAAATTCAAGACAATTCTTTTAATTGGCAATATGTACCCACTAAGCAAAATCCCGCAGACTTGGTTTCGCGTGGAATACGTGCAGAATCAATCAATGACTGTGCATTATGGTGGTCGGGTCCTTCATTTTTAAAACGAGACCCTTGTGAATGGCCTGAGAAGCCTAATCAAAACAAAATTCAAAATAATAATTTGCCAGAAATGATCAAAAATGTACATCTAATAAATAATGATAATAATCAACTTAAAGAACCTAACTTAATTTCTAACCTTATTCTAAACACATCTAGTTTCAATAAATTAAAACGCATTCTAGCGTATATTTTCAGATTTATTCATAATTGTAAAAATAATATAAAACTGAAGGGGCATTTGTCACTCTCCGAGTTAAATGCCGCCAAAACTCAACTAATTATTACTTCACAAGAAGAATCTTTTCCTATAGAGCGTCAATTACTTATAAACAACGATAAATTACCTTTTAAGAATCGACTTTTATCATTGTCACCATTCATGGACTCTGACAAACTCATCAGAGTGGGGGGCAGGCTTAGTGATTCTCACTACGATTACAACGTTAAGCATCCCATTCTTCTATGTAGTAAACATCGCCTTAGCCAGTTGATATTTGACATGTTACATAAGACTTACTTTCACTCAGGTCCCCAACTACTTTTAGCCACAGCACGACATAATTATTGGCCTATGGGAGGAACAAGACTTGCAAAACGAACAGTACGCTCATGTGTTAAGTGTTGCCGCTTCAAAGGCGAAACAATCCAACCCATAATGGGCAACCTACCGAGCAACCGACTTCATTTAGAATTTCCTTTCCTTGAGACTGGCGTTGATTATGCTGGGCCAGTGCTGATAGCAAACCGTAAGGGAAGAGGGTGCAAAATGATTAAATCTTATATTTGTGTCTTTGTGTGTTTAGCCACGAAGGCGTTGCATCTGGAGCTTGTCTCAAACCTAACCAAAGAAGCCTTCATTGCTGCTCTTAATAGATTTATAGCACGCCGAGGGAAGCCGCAGAACGTGTTCTCTGACAACGGGACCACCTTCGTAGGTACATTCAACGAGTTGTCGAGACTCCTCAGGGAACCCTCATTTTCTTCCAGTCTCGTAGACGAAGGTATCAATTTTTCATTTATTCCTGCTTATACACCTCATTTTGGCGGCCTCTGGGAATCAGCAGTAAAATCTATCAAACACCATCTCCGTCGAGTGTTAGAATTGACCCATTTAGATTTTGAGGAAATGGCTACGCTTCTGATACAGATTGAAGCTATTCTAAATTCCCGTCCTATCACTCCTATTTCCAATGATCCTTCCGATCTTTCTTGCCTCACTCCTGCTCACTTCCTAATTGGACGATCGATCACTTCTTTGCCTTGTCCGCAACTCCTTGACAAGCGAATCTCGTCACTGCAAAGATTTCAGCGGGTTGAAGCGCTGAAACAACATTTTTGGTCCAGATTTAACCACGAATATGTTTTATGGCTGCAGGGGAAGACCAAATGGCACGGGTCAAGGGGAGAGCTGAAGGAAGGAGCTCTAGTCCTGATAAAGGACAAGGGATCTCCACCACTGATGTGGCCACTAGGCCGCATCCTCCGCGTCTTGCCGGGCAGAGACGGCATAGCGCGGGTCGCCGACATCAAGACCAAGAGGGGCATCATACGTCGGGCATTCAACACCATATGCCCCCTGCCAATGTCTATTGAAGAAGACTCTTCAAGGCGGGGAGTATAGTGGATGCAGCACTAGCCGCGGGCGGCCGCGGCGCGGGTCGCGGGCGCGCGGGAGGAGGCGCGGGTTCCTCGCGACACACATCAACTAGATCTCAGCTTGCGCACACGTCCATTATTGTCGGGTCTAATTTCTGTACTTCAATACAGCACCTTTTAATACAGTCCACTCTTTAATTCCTACCATTAGTCCCAGTAGAGATTATAGCCTATAATACGGGAGCACTGCGCAACATGTATCTGTCTCATTTACGCTCTAGTAAAATAATCATACGATCTTGTACACACGGTCAAATTATTGGTACGTACGACAAAGGACAATTTTATTTTCGTCTTCGCATTAGTACTGACATAACGTATCAACCTCTTTTAAGTATCATTGGTCACGACCATATCCTTAATGGGTTAGTCACAAGCACACTGATTGATGCTGTCATGGTGAACGGAACATTCAGAAGCCCACATTTTGAAGAAGGAATTTGAACCAAACGTGGTAAGGGCCTGTTGCCGTTATCCGGATTGCTTGGGTTTTACCTATATCGGTGTTTCTATTCCGGCCAGCTTTAATCGCGAGACCATTGGGTTGCAAACCAGAGTGTTTAAACACTGGGCCATAATACTCTCATAGGTATAACCAGAATTTGTAGAATGTGAAAAAAGCTTCAAAATAAGTAGTAGAGCTTACAGTAAATGCAGTCAAAAACTTTGGATTTAGTCTTGAAACTTTGATGTAAAAGATACTTACTCTAAACTCAAAATTGGGCAACTAACCCCCGAATTGACAAACACAAATCAACGCTGGGCATCCTTTAGAAGTACAGCACGTCCATTTCTGTTGACATTTTACGGGACAGAATGAACGTGAGCGCGTGCTTAGTGTTGATTGACGTTTATGAATTTGGGGGTAAACGTCCCAGAAAATAATGAATTTAAAATATTATTGAAATGGTGTGTTGTGTGCTGATTAAAAAAAATCCTCTTGTGTTTAATCAAGTATTTGTCCACCAGTCTTTTTAACAAAAAATAAATACGCGTTCTTTTCAAATACTTCGAAATACAAACCAATGATTTCTTTTTTTTTCTCCGTTGGCAACACCAGCTGTCAGATGTTTCGCTGCACAGCTGATCGAAATTAATTCGATTTTAATTATAATTAAGTGTTTTTACCTAGTTTTATTAGTGTTTTCGTTAGTGTGGTGAACAATAAACCTATAAATAAATCAATCCACGATGCTGAGTGTGTATTTAAACATCTAAGGAAGACTTAGACGCCGGGCGGTTGTCATACCTACATTATTTCCGACCGTTACAGGGAAGTACTGTTTTTTATTAATTTACTCTCAGAAACAACAGTGTTAATGGTTTAAATAGGACACAGTCTGGTTACTGATCATTAGTCATACTTTAATTTGTTTACTTACTTGCATCAAAGTGAGGTTAGATGTTGTTGACATTTCAAATTTTCATTTACTAATTTTATTATTTATTATATCAAAACAGTCTTATTTACTTACACTTCTTAGCATTAGACACTGTACAATGCCTCACTAACGTGAGATTCGTCAATTAACATTACAATTAGGCACAGTTGTTTGTCTCTTTGCTTGACTATAAGTGGAAGTGAAGTTGACGTTAAACAACATCTTTGCCTCAGACAGTTACTCCCACACTCAACAAAGATAACACTACAGTTATTTATTTATCTATTTAATAAAACGTTACATAGACGTTTTTTTTATAATATGATAAATACCCTCCACCTCTCTTAAATTAGAAATTATATTTAAACTTATAGAATTTTCTGTTTTGTTTTGACTGTTTTTACTATCTGTTTTTAATGTATATAAGCATTATGTGTAGCACTGTTTAGTCTAGGATAGATTACATAGAACTTAGATTCTTAAAATTGTTGCCTTATTATTATGATAAAGTTGTAGTTTATAACACCGTCTTGACATTAATGCCAGTGCACTGACACCACTTCCTTTATGTTTTAGAGTGGCGGTGTATGACTTCCCACTCCTTACAAGTTGCCTTGGCGGTTGCAATCCTACTGGACACTTCCTCTGCAGTCTGCAATACATAAATTTTTCAAGATGATGACCCGCAGTAAACTTGATGCATTGTACAAGGAAGCATGCCGTGACAATGAGTCCTTAAGAAGAGACAACATCCAGCTGATCCAGGAGGGGGAAGACAGTGAATTGGAGATTAAGAAAATCATTGATAGCAACTCTAGGCTGAAATGTGAGCTAGCGGAACTGGACCAGAAGTACTCGGATGTTGTGGACCGGTGTACTCAACTGCAAGAAGTAGTGAACTCTTTTAGTGCTTGCAATAATACCCACGAACTTGCTTTAAGTCGTATAAATGATTTAGAATTAAGTTTGTTTGAGTCGCACAAAACAATTAAGCAGCTAGAGTGCGACAATAAATGTACCAGTGGATTGGGCAATCAAAGCTTGCTCGATGAGCTTGCTGGATGTGCTCCAGATTTGTGTAATAAGCTTATCCCAACAGTTGATCTCACCTGTGATGACTCAACTAGTGAAACTAAACTTTATAAATTCAGTAGTAATAAAAAATTAAAGAAACATACAAAAATTAATAAGTTTATAAACAAAACAAAAAAAAAACTTATTAATAAGCAGCCTCATTCTAGTAAATGTAACATTTTAAGAAAAGAAAAGGCAGACTTAATTGATGAATTGAAGCATAACCATGCACTTTGGCATACGAGGCAAAATTCCTACGAAAAAGAGACTTTGGAACTTGAGCAAAAGATAGGTAGGTTAGAAGGTGCTCTTAAAGACACCCAAAGCAGATATGCTTTAGCTCAAAAAGAGATTAATGAGCATATCTTAGCCAATACAGAATTAGTTAAAATGTCGTCATATAATGTAGACAGATTTGATTCTTTGGTGAATAAACACCTTTCATGCGATAATTGTTCTAACCATTTACATAATTTAGCTTCAGAGTCATCACAAATTAGAGCATCAACATCTGACATTCCACAGCCAACATGTGTGAACCTCAGTGAGCCACAGAATGTTTCAAATACAATTGTGGTATCAGACAAATTAGGTCAAGGTTTGGGCATAATGCTATCAAACAATACCTGTCAAAAGGTAAAAAATCTTTGCTTCCCAGGGCTGTCATATTCAAGCCTAGTAAACAACATCTCCAAAGAAGAGCTAGGGGAAAAAACCACAGTAGTGGTTTTCCATGGAGATAGTCGACCAATCACTAAAAGAGGTTTGATAAAAAGCATAGAACAGGTAGTTAATATTCAGGGCAAAAGCAACTGTAAATTTATTTTATGTGCTTTCCCATATTCTAGCAGTTTATCACTTAGTCAGAATAAGGCCATCCATGACCTTAATTTGTGTCTGTATAACTTGACGTGCCGTCAGAGGGACATCACATTCTTTGATACAAATAAATTTGTACCATATTTTGTGTTAACTGAAGATACTATGTATCTTCCAATTTCGACAAAAAAACAATTATCTAAATTGTTAGCTTTTAATATTAACGGTGCCCATATTGGCAATACTATGTATCATACATATCCTGACATTAGTAGTAGTACTAATCCGACTTTACTGTGTAACAATCGTTCCACAGTTTCTTCTTTAAACTAAGAGCTGCGACCAAAGCCAAGCCCAAAACCTTAAGTATAGTTCATCAAAATATACAAAGCTTGGCCGGCAAAGAATTAGAAATTGAATTATTTTTAGAAAGCCACAGTATAGATATTATTTGTCTTACTGAGCACTGGCTTAATAAGTCTAAACTTATGTCTTGTGTTATTAATAACTTTAAATTATCTAGTGCATTTGTAAGGAAGACCAGTATACATGGTGGCTCCTTAATATATACTTTAAATGGACTGAAATGTAAAGAACGCCATGACATCGTAGGCCTGTCTATTGAGCGAATCGTTGAGTTATCTTGTGTGGAGTCAGAGAGTTATGTTATAGTTAGTGTGTACCGACCCCCTAAATCTGACTTGGATAGGTTTGAGTTAGTTTTAGAAGAAGTTCTAGGGAAATTAGTTACTAAATCCAAGCCTATAATTGTCTGTGGTGACTTCAATATAGATTTGTTAGATAACACTAAGGAGCGAACTAGATTAATATCATTGTTTCAGTCATTCGGACTAGGTCATCAATTTGATGAACCAACTAGAATTACAGCCACCACAGCTTCGTGTTTGGATAATGTTTTTTGTAACTGTCTGCCAATTGATAAGTCTGTTATTTCCTTGCTAACGTCAGATCATTGCGGGCAAATAATAACGTTTATAGATTCCTACCGTAATAAGGACATTCCTAGGACAATTACATGTAGACCTAAGACACGCCATCGTATTGAACGTTTTAAGACAAGTTTGAAGACAAAAATGCCCTTCATTCCATACACACAAGGTGATCCAGAGGCACTTTACAGAAATCTCTTTTTGTGTGTTAAAAATGAATTTGATTCTAATTTTCCAACTAAAAAAGTTACTTGTAAGGTTCAGTCTTCATTTTCCGAGTGGGCCACTCCCGGAATTTATATAAGTAGGACTAAAATGTATGAATTGTACGGCATGAAAAAATACAACTTTGATCCGAATTTCATAGAGTATGTCAAGAATTACTCTAAAACATTTAGAAAAGTCTGCGTGTGTGCCAAGGCTTTACACATTCGTGATAAAATAACTAAGTCCAACAGCAAAATTAAAACCACTTGGGACGTAATCAATCATGAAACTGGTAAAGCCAAACCACGCGACACCACTTTCACTCTAAAGATTAACAATGAAATTGTCAAGTCCGAAGCCAACATCGCTGAAGCTTTTGAAAATTATTTTAGTAATATACCTATAGTTACTACAGCATCACTAAATTCATCACCTATTGAAGCAGAACAGCTAGTTAAAGATAATGTCACATGCTGCAATGTTGTTTTCAAATTTAAACATGTAGATTCTTCTGATATATTAAAATCCTTCAAGTTAATTAATTTAAAAAATACTGCCGATCTTTGGGATATTTCAGTAAAAGTTATTAGTCACATTATAGATGTAATTGCTCCCTACTTAGCAGTAATCTTCAATGAGTGTGTTGATGAGGGAGTTTTTCCAGAGTTAATGAAGTATAGTAAAATTATACCACTTTTTAAATCAGGCAGTAAACTGGACCCAGGTAACTTTAGACCTATATCTATCTTACCAGCTCTAAGTAAGATTTTTGAGAAAATTGTCCAGGAACAACTTTTATGTCACTTTAGTGAAAACAAACTCTTCCACAGTGAACAATACGGATTCACCAGAGGTCGTTCAACCACTGATGCTGGTATTGCGCTCCTAAAACACATCTTTAGGGCTTGGGAGAATTCACAGAATGCTCTTGGCGTCTTTTGTGACTTGTCCAAGGCGTTTGATTGCGTCGATCATGAGACTCTCATACGAAAACTTAATTTTTACGGAGTAAAGGACACTGCGTTAGATTTGATTCTTTCATATCTTAGTTTTAGAACTCAAAAAGTAGATATTAATGGGGTTCTATCTTCTGGATCGCCAGTCAAATTAGGGGTTCCACAGGGATCTATTCTTGGTCCATTTCTGTTCCTAGTATACATTAATGACTTACCTTTTTATGTTAAAGACCTATGTGATATAGTATTGTTTGCAGATGACACATCTTTAGTTTTTAACTTTGATAGAAATAAAAACATCTTTGACGATGTTAATGAAGCGCTTTCGAAAGTTTTGCATTAGTTTACAGTTAACAATCTACAGCTAAATGCAAAGAAAACGAAATGTGTTAATTTTAAATTGCCTAACGTAAATAATAACGACATAAATTTAAAAATCAATGATGATAAAATGGAGCTTGTGGACTCCACAGTTTTTCTTGGAATAACCTTAGATTCAAAATTGCAATGGAACCCTCATTTGACAAGTCTTTCAGGTAGGCTTAGCTCAGCTGCTTTTGCTATAAGAAAAATAAGGCTATTGACAAACGTTGACACCGCTCGCTTAGTTTATTTTAGCTACTTCCACAGCATTATGTCATACGGAATAGTACTTTGGGGTCAGGCATCGGACATAAAAGCAATTTTCGTTCTTCAGAAACGAGCTATTAGATCTATTTATAAGCTTCGAGCACGGGCCTCTCTCAGGGAACTTTTTAAGGAAATTGGTATTCTAACTGTAGCTTCGCAATATATTTACAATTGTATTATCTTGGTAAGAAAAAATATCAATCTTTTTACCAAACACAGCGATATTCATGCTAAAAATACTAGGAATAAAGATAAAATAGCGCTGCCATTTTTCAGATTGCAGAAAGTTTTAGGGTCATTTATGGGGCAAGGTGTACATTACTATAACAAAGTTCCGGAAGCAATCTGTAAGCTGCCATTACATAGATTTAAAAATCACATTAAAGCTACGTTGCTAAAAAAGGGATATTATACCACTAGAGATTATATCATGGATAGAAATGCTTGGGAATAAGCTCTCTGCTCCCGACGGAGTCTAATTAACTATTGTAATATCTACAATCATACTTGGGTTAAGACACTAACAATGTTTGTTTTGTTTTATATAGCTTCTCGTCGATGTACTAACTTAGAGAGTGTTATTCTTTTCATAAATTATGAATTTTATTATGCTTTCTTGTTTTAAGTTCATGTTAAAATACTAACAACTATTGTAAAAAAGAAAAACAGTTGAAAAGAGTAACTGCTGAGTTTCTTGCCGGTTCTTCTCAGTTCAGAAACAACTTTCCGATCCGGTGGTAACATCACATTTATTTAAGTATAGTATATTTATTGTTTACATTTATTATTATGCTATTCATGTCTATTATTAAGTATGTTTTGTTTGTTAATTAGATTTGACGATTTGAAAGTACTTGTAACAGGTCTATTTAAATAAAGCTATTTTTGATTTTGATTTTGATTTTGATTTTTCCAGTCTGTCGCATATCCGTGGAACCTTTCCGGAAATGACTTCGGTTTGCCCGCTTTTTTCTTTTTAATCGCCGAAACCCGGATATTAAACCTCAATGCTTATTCGCGGTCATTAGTTTTTTACCCTTTGTCTCTTAATACGGTCTTAGACTGCCTTGGAAGCTGGACTAAGCGATTAAGTTCTTTTGCTATTTCAAAATATTTACTTTGAACAGAAATATTTGAACGTATTTGATCCTCGCTGAACACAAATCGATTTTTTCGCGACAGGTAAAGTAACGCCCAAAGCTTAAAGGTTTGGATTGGAATTTTATGACTCAAAAAATGACAATGGTGGTACAAGATGCCAGCCAGAAGCCAGATATTTACGCACTACACTTTAAGTGGCACGCGAAGAATATACTAAGTAACAGTTCAGTATAACACTTTAATTATTTTATTTTTTAGTGTTAAATTATGTTTAGAGTTCCAAAACTAAGAATTAGATTCTGAACCTCTTTGGTGTTTGATTAACAACCCAATTTAAGAATAAAATTTAACAACTCCACATAATATTGTATGATTGTTAAGAGTATCAATTAACTAAACAGTCACAAATCAAAAGGCACACGTAACATTCGATAGGCAAACATAAAAAGCGTATCCTTATCCATTAACGGGAGAACAATGTGGTGACAGAACAGCAAAAGAGCAGTAATTGCTATTGGAAATAGATACAAAACGAACGAAAATTACACGGTGTTTCTTTGAAGGCAATACTGCTGCAGAGCTGGGGCGGCAATTAACATTTATTTTGTTCTTTTAACTGCTGCCGGGCACTGTGGAACTGTCGAATTAACGCCGCGTTGAGTAGAGCGTTGCGTGCGTTTTTCATTCACATAAACTCAGCACGCGATGTTGTGTTCGGGGCTCAAACCAAATTGTCAGGGACGTTGCACAAGAAAGTAACAAAAATATCACAATGTCTGGTTTCGTTACCGATAACGCGCGTTGTCCAGAGTGGGATGCTGAGCGATGGGCGTTGAGTTAACCGATTCGTTGCGGTCTCCATTCGCGAAAACTTTACGCCATCTTCAAATTAAATCAAATCAAATCGTTTATTTGTGGTACACAGGTAAAAATGATAGTGGGTACAATAATAATTATATGTGCGAGCTGTGATTGGCCAATTGGCATAAAAGTGAATTATACAATGTTCATTTTGGATTAAAATAGAATGAATGAAAAATAAAAATAGTGAATGTCAAAACTAAATTAAAATCGTCATTGTGGGCCGTCAAACAGACATAAGAATCGTAAAAATAGTTGTGATCAAAATTTTGAGGTGAGAAATTCGTCAGTCAAATAGAATGCGTGGTTGGCAAGAAAGTTAAATAATGTTGCCTTAAATGATTTCTTCAAAGTTGCTCTTTAAAATTTTATCCGATGCACTTAATTATTATTTTGACGGCCTTGCTATCCAATCTGATGGTCTGTATTACACATAGTTTTGTATTCAATCAGAGACAATAGCTATCAGAAACCGATACTAAAGAAAAAGTTCCTCGACACGAACAATGCCAGGTTGAAAGCATAGGTAGGTAGTATCTTGATTGTTCCAATTGTTTCGTAATAATGTATCAGCAGCCTACAGGACTTCTTGAAAATTTCCAGCAGAGTTCCTTTTATTATCTAGTCTTTTTGGAATATATTTTAACGCTTTTTGTCACTATCACTAGAGAAAATGAACGGCTGAATTTTTTCTGTTATTCAAATTCGGTTGAAAAAATATACATTTCTTTGTTGTTTTAAGCTGTGTATTGTCGTAAATGGGTGTCAGATTTAAAACGATGTAAAACCAATTGATAACAAGATATTTCATAATCTGTTATTGGTGGCTTTACCTAATAAATAAAAATAAATAAAATAAAACGAAATTTGGTTTTATGGAACGTTTTGTTGTAGGTAACAACAACTTACTCTGCAAGGCACGTTGTATGTGTTTGTTATCAATAACGAAAAATTTAATAAGTAACTCTCAAAACAAATTTCCATTGAATCACTGTAAACGGTCAATTGAATTAACTTCTGCATTAACCTTAATTTCTGTCTGACGATGTCGTGGAATGGTAGAGAATACTTCTTAGCATTAAGTCCACCCTATTGTTACTATGAAATAAAGAACTAAGAAATAAATAGAGCATTCCCGAACTAAGCATCTGTAGCAATTGTGAATAATTCCTATCTTCAATACACACAGTTTACGAATAAAATAAGACAAAATTCCTTTCCTGCCCACCATTTCGCTCGCACTCCGAATGAATATGAACAGAATAATCATATAATTATACGGTTATTCTCGCCGTATTCTGGTACCTTATTTTCCTACACACGTCTTTTATCTGACATTACCATACGAAAATAGATACCTAGAGGTGGTACGAAATCTTCTCAGTTCTTTACTACTGGCATTAACATTACAGTGCGTTTGTTATGTATTGGTGTGTTGCGTCAATTTTGCAGAAAATATTGATGGCCTGTGTATAGATTAGATTGACTTTGACACCCGCTAGACGCCTGATGTTCGATTTCTTGTACGAAATTACAATAAAAAGACGTAGATAGGTTATGTCAGCACTGACGCGAAATCAAAAGTTGTCCACCGGGTACGACGTAGCTAATTTGACCGTGTTATAAGCTGTGAATATAACAGTCCGATTATTTACAAAACAAGTCAGATACATTTTGCGAAGTGTTGTCTGAGACTGTCAACACAGTCAATGCTTTGCTCCGGTGTAAGAATCGTTCGAATTTCGGGTGCCACTTTTTACCACAAGTAACCTATCTACCCATTTTTATTACAAAATCATTGGTGTCAACTACCTGAGGCGGGGGGCAACTTCACTGATTGGTCAATACGCTCACTGTCCAATCAGTGACGTTGTCGCTTGAGAGCTCACGGAAATAGTAGGAACTCATTGGGTGGTAGATTCCGAATTCTAAAGTATAGTTCAATAGTTTTTATTGCTAATAATAATTACATGTCAAATAAACAATATTAGGTAGGTACATGCAATGTACACATTCGTGGATAATGTCAATAAAATAAGGACAAAAAACAAAACAAAATGTCAAAATAATAAAAATTACAAATTTTAATATTATAAGTATTATGTCAAATAAAACGTAACAGTCGATTTGAATAAAGAATGATTACTTACAATTAAAAACCACTCATGATGTCAACAAAAAGGAAAGAACACGTACAGTTATCAAAATCAGTAATAAAATAATATTAACAGTTAAACTGATTTATTTGAGTATTTATCTGACTTTGTGACCATAACCTTTCGCCTGTCATTAGGAGTTTATTGGCTATTTGGTCCATGATTAAAGACAGACTGTGAGGTTTCCCAGATACTTTTGCAGGCTCAGCAAGTACCTATTGTTTATATTATTTTTGGAGAGTGTTGAGAGCAATATCCTAACAAGTAGGTCTGGTCTAGAATAACTTCCTATGTTTTCCTTGCTATAATAATAAACATCGATAGCCTTATTGACTGATGTATGTATTGAATCCATTGGAACAACGGCGTACGTTCATCAGTAGATTCCAATTCGTTGGCGGCGGTGGGCAAGGTTACGTCATGTGATGGACCGCAACAAAGAGGCTAGTAGTGAAAGCCCATTTGTTTAACAACTGACAAATGCCCGGCAGAAAAATGAAAAATGAGAACTGTTTTATGTTTCGATTTCATTTAAAATGTCGTCTCTGTCGCCTGACCTGTACAGCATTCAGCTAACTCTCCAGCAAAGTTAAATGCTGTTTTTTACCCTAGCAACCTGGATAATAGTGCAAAACTTGCCAGGTTGGGCTCAAAGTGTGCGCTTCTGAATGTTCCTTTCTCCAAGACAGCGTCAGTCAGTGTGGTTTTGACTTCCCCGTTTCTGATACTTATAGGCTAAAGTAAATAGAGAAAAAAAGTAACTAACTTACATAAACGGCCTATATACGTCCCACTGCTCGGCACAGGCCTCACCTCGACTATGAGGTGGAACAAGCCATACTCCAACACGCGGGCTCAGTGCGGATTGTTGGAGGGGTGCAAGGTTAGTGAGCAACCTTATTGTCAGATGTTATCAGGCCGCCCTAAGGCCTGTGACTAGGCTTAACGATTGACATCTATCGACGTCAACTTAGAATGAAGAAATACAAAAGTAAAAAAACCTTTAAAAAGAATAAAGTTATGTTTAAAATTAAAATCTTTTGAAACAATTCACGCCATCCCCACTGCCTGAGCCCACCCTTCCACGAACAATGACAGGCCGGGCGTAATTTTGTTCGTATGACCAACGTTTTGTTTGTATACCGAGTTTGTAATCGGAGTCCGGGCCTGGGTAGCGATTCACAACCGAGTTATCGAACGATTCGATAAATTTCATTAAATTCTAGTAAATCGCTTGTTCCGCGTAATAGCTTTAATTTTGTATATGTTAAAGCCAATGGCATCTAGTATTTATTAGGCAAATAATACAGACACCTTCCACATAAAAAAGGCATCTAGTATTTATTAGGCGAATAATACAGACACCTCCCACATCAAAAAATGGATATATATTTTTTTGAAAATTACCGAATCGTTCGATAACTCGGTTGTGAATCGCCCTCCTGATCTTTGTGTAACAAAACTCGAACAGTTACTGAGAATAGAAACGAGTGTAGGTGTTTTTTTCTATTTTGGTTGGCACTTAGGCTTCGATCACTTAGGTTTTTTTTGCTTACGTGACTGTTAATAATGTCGGTTACATTCGCCCTCTAGATAGAAATTTAGTAAATATAAATAAACACTGCTAGTAAAAATGATAGGACACTGCACCACTTAGCATTAAACTAAGAAAAACTTGTACCTACCATGGGAACTAGACAAAGACATACTTGACAAAGGTTTACAACCAGTGTGTGTTGCCAGTAGTGACATAATGTATCTGAGACATAGTCACTCACTATGGGCGTCATAAGAAGGCTCAAGGTCACCCAACGGGCTATGGAGAGGGCTATGCTCGATGTTTCCCTACGAGATCGAATCAGAAATAAGGAAATCCGTAGGAGAACTACGGGTCGCCGACGTAGCCCAGCGTGTTAAATACAGTTGAGTAGGTACAACATTAGGTATTGTTCACGCCTAAAACTTAAAACAAGCTTATTTCCCCATTTAACAAAAGTGATTTTAAAGTGAACGTTTTAAGATTACCTCTTATGAACTTCCCTTAAATTCTACGTGTACAAATGGGTACATGATTTCTAAATCCTCCGCCGACGACATTACACTCGTAATACAAGTAAAATATTTATTTCAACTTCGTGCCCTTATTTGCTCAGAACATAAAGTCCTTGCGAAGTTTTCAAGCCTTATATTACGTCCGAGACAGATTCCCGTTTCGGCAATCTGGAGAAAGTTTGTTCAGGATTTGGGACGCTAAATGTTCATTGTAGGTATTATTATGAATATTGAAAAAAACTTGCTATATTATAGTAATCTAAGGTACTTGATTACTAAGCAACAGGCTCTATTCACTTTAAACAATAGCGAAATTTTTGATTTCTTTTGGAACTTGACTTTTCCGAGACGACTGAAAAAGCGAGATCTAATTATTGCGATGATAGAGCCAATGATATTTAATAAGAAAGAGGTAGATAGCTAGGTAATATCAGTACTGTTGCGAAGTTGAAAATTGTCCCCTGGCGTACGTACCTATATGTATAATTTGACCGTTTGAACAAGATAGTATGATTATTTACTAGAGAGTAAACGAGACGGATACGTGTTGCGCAGTGTCGTCTCAAACTGTCAACACTGTCAATGCTTTGCTCTCACATGCACGATCATTCTGATATCATCGGATGCCATTATTCTAGCACAAGTAACCTATCCACCTCTTTTTTATTATAATATCATTGGATAGAGCCACATTATACTGCTTATTTCTTATAGTTTTAAATGAGTAGTAGTTTGCACACTGTGCTATATCAAAAAGAATCAAATTGGTGTATAAAGAGAATGTTTTCGAAATGGTATTTTTAGGACTTATTTCCATTCAATATCAACAAGACAATCATAAGATTAATCATATTTACATGGGCACACAAACATTAATATTGCCTTCCTTCACCTTCTTCTTAAAGGTATATCTTTGTTTTTCTAGCAAGTTGCACAACACAAACTCCCTAAACTCTTTGTTGAGCCTTGCGGTTGACTGGTAAAGAATGCTTCTTGGCATTAAGACCGCCATTTGTACTTTTTTTTTGTAAATTTGTGCAATAAAGCATAAATAAATAGGTACTAGGGAGTACGTAATTAACATTACAAGGCCTTAAAGTAACCGTGGAGGTGCCCGTGGCGCAGTTGTGACAGTGATCGGTGACCGTGTCTGTTGTAAAGCAACACACGCCGGGTCGGAAATGGGATAGGTCACCAACCAGACCAGAATTTAGCGATGTAGTTTTCGGCCATCTCCGTGCTTCGGAAGGCACGTTTAGCAGATGGCCCCGGTTGACGTCCCTAGATGTCAGTCGTTAAGCCTTAGGGCGGCTTGATAACATCTGACATCATGGTTGTTCACTAACCTTACACCCCTCCAACAATCCGCACTGAGCCCGCATGTTGGAGTATGGCTCGTTCCGCCTCATAATTGAGGTGAGGCCCAGCAGTGGGACGTAGATAGGCTGTTTGTGTAAAGTAACCGTGTAAATGATAAAACGCCCTTGCCATATTGGGTTCCAATGCGCCTGCGTAATGCGAGCTCTAAATGTTCACCATGACCGCAACAGACAAGAAGCTTCAGACTTATTCCGCACCTATTTGATATTATCACATAACATAACATACCCTCTCGACCATTCCCTAATGGGTTAGTCAGAGACGCACTGATCGTTACCGTCATGGTGAGCGGAACATTCCGGAGCCCATATTTCGCCAAGGGAATTTGAACCCAACGTGGTAAGGGCGAGCCTACCGCCATTATCCGAGTTGCTTGGGTTTTGTATCGGGGTTTATCATCGCCAAGGAGTAAGCCGCAAATTATACAATGAACACAAAAAGTAGGTGTGTTCCGGCCAGATTTGATCTCGGGACCACCGGGTTTCAATTCAGAGTGTTTAACTACTAGGCCACTACGCTCCCTTGATATGTGTGCATATCCATGTATAAAATAAAAGCCATTCTAAAACGTATCCCACAACAATAGGCCACATAATCTCGACTCCGCAGTCGCCTTTTATTGAAACACGCAGCGGATAGGTGCACATTTTAAAATTTCAATTTTCCATCTCGGTTCATAACTATTGCGGCCGTTTCAGCAATCAGGGGCCGTACACTAAATGATGAGGGGTGCAAGTTATAGTCCACATGGGAGATATGGTATTTACGGTTTTAGTTTTTCCCACGAAACAGAATCAAGAAACCGTAAAAAAGTCTAACATCTGTATTCTTCTCATATCTATAGGCTTCAAGTTTAAACCCTCAAGACTGAAGAAAGCTTCAGTTTCATGGGTTTTCATCCCTTATAAATATCATTAGCTAAACTAATGGAGAATAGAACTGATGGCCGTTGGGCTGAAAAGTTCTTGAATGGTGACCATTTGAACCCTCAAATAGTCACCATTCAGGTACTTTGAAATGCAAGATGGACGAATAACCTGAAAAGGGACGCAGGATTTCGGTAAACACAGGTTGCCTACAACCAGTTGCTTGGAGTGAACCCACTTCGAGGTACTACGAGTGCGACCCCGCTGAAGTTACCGCCCAGCACCTTCTTAAAGAATGTGAAACCAGGGTGGATCAAAGTCGCACTCTCAGAGCAAAAATTGGAGGGGACCTGTCTCTCCCGAGCCTCATACATGCCATGCTCGGGAGCCAACAGGCATATGAGGCAATCGTCTCCTTCTTTGAAGATGTGATGTTGCAAAATGAGACCGCGGAGAGGGCCCTAGAGGATGATCCTCAGGTGGCCCCTCTCCGGCGCAAACGGTTGGGGTGAAGATCTCATTTTTTCTCTCTAAAAGTAACACCAGGGGTGAGAGGATCCCACACCCTATTGTACGGTGTCCCCGTTTTGGGGTGTTCCAGAATACCGGATTTTTCCTGTAGCGTGAAGAGGCCCGGCGCTGAGGATGGGTCGACCGCGGCTGCGATGTGGTAATTTTATGTGCAATGTCGTCACGTATCGTGGTGAGATTCTACTGTGGTATGTTTTTCCGTGTGGTGGAATAGTTCATAAAGGATTTTTATCTCCGAGAACACAAAAAAAAGGCTGCCTACAACCAGCTGCTCTGGTTACCTATAGCCAAGGTCAATGTTCAGCAGTGGACGTCATGCGGCTGTTTATAATGCTCAATAATGACTCGAAACAAAATCCTCTAGGCATTGAATACGCCTAATATAATAGATGTTTTTTATTTGTAAATTAAGTCAGTATTCCCAGATGTGTCGTATGCAAATCGCTTCAAACCAATAACATGTCCCATCTCCTATCTGCAACATGTCGAGGTAGTAGAGTAGGGACATCCGTCGCAATTGTCCACCGCGACCAGTAACAGCCGGTAATAACCGGTTATAATTACTCTAAAGGCCCCGGGTTCGGACCGGCGCTGACCGAGTGAAACGCTTAGGTCTAATAGAACCTCTGCAGTAGGCTTAGAGTGGTTATGTTATGTCACAGATTTGAATAGTATGCAGCTGTCTTTGTGTGTGTGGAGAAGAGAAAATCAATTGTGATAAGCTAATTCATTGAGAATGGATGAATCCGTATGGTCTCCCAAGCTCAAAATTTTACCGGAACATCTCAGATAGCACGCGAGTTATGTATGAAGGCGGGGCTTGAGGTAAAGAGCGGGAGCACCGCCCCCCGCTACCCGCACGTATCTTCCTCTCGCGCGCCAGGAGTGTAGTGCTGTCCTGGACACTTTTCCACTTTTATTGCACTGAGTTCTACATTCAACTAGCGCGCTATCTGTACGAGCTGTGTTCACCATAATAATAATAATAATATAATAATAATAAATGTTTATTAACCAAAAACAAAAATTTACAAAGATATTTAGGTTCTATGACTCCCACACTAGGCAAAGCCTGTCCTGTGGGAATTAAGTTCTTTAAGTTTAAACAATCAAAACAAAATGGTGGCTATTTCTTAGCTAATTAACAAAAACTAAAAACATAAACTCTTAAGACTAAATTAACAACGTGGCAAAATACATTTCTATGCGCGGTGTGTGTGTGTGTGTGTGTGTGTGTGTGTGTGTGTGTGTGTGTGTGTGTGTGTGTGTGTGTGTGTGTATGTGTGTTCGTGTGTGCGTGTGTGTGTGTGTGTGTATGCCGGTGCAAGAGCGTTTTCATCACATGTATAAGCTTACGTAGCCTGAGAGATGTGGCCGCTATATGTGCCTTGAACGAGAGATTCTCGTCTATTATAACACCTAGGTATTTAAGTGAGTTGGTTCTGGAGATTGAACTACAATCACAGGATGGCCGGACTACTTCTCCACTAAGATCAGCAGCCGCCAAACATTGGTCCGCATGCACTTTAATATTCTCGAAGAGGGATGGAGGAGGCTTGGAGGCAGCAGTTTTGTGGAAACACAAAAAATGGGTTTTGGTTGTGTTAAGCGTGAGGATGTTACGATTCAGCCATTTTTGTATCTTTTGCATACCAGAGACCGTTACGTTATGTACGTCCTGCCAAGTCCGGCCATGAAATACGATTGCTGTGTCATCGGCATAGCAACCGGCGATGATAGGAAACACTGATATTTAACCCAAGCAACTTGCTTAATGCTGCTAAGCTCAGCCTATTACGACAAAGGGTTTGAATTCGCTAAGCGAAATGTGTGTTACAAGGGTAATTTTTGCATGGGTTTTTCCATTGTTATATTTATTTATTTATTTATTTATCATCTCTTACAACTATCATTACAGGATTTTTTCACCTAATGCGATAATGTAACTATTCTCTAAGTACATAAAATAAAACTAAACCTCTTTAAAACAAACAAAACTCAAAAATACTCATATAACAAACTACAAATTATAGCATATCACATATAGTGCCGTTATTATGTGCTCGAACGTTTGCTAGGATTATGATAAACAAATAAACATCAACTTCAAAATTATCCCTATAGGTAGCAACTTGAACTAAAAAAAAATCAAAAAACCTAATAAACTAGTTTTCTTCTCGGCGGTGTGGGCTAGGGCTCAGTCCGGCTTCAACGAAGGAGGTATATCGGGGTCACAGAACTCGACAGACTCAGCCAAGGACAAAAGTATAAAAGTAATCTCAAATTTCTAATTTGACTCAAGGTAATTAATAAAATATAACGTAGATACAAAATATTATTTTAGTAATATGAAAATGATAAGCACATTAATTACAAATAGATTTTCTCACTGAGTAATCTCATTGGAGGTGTTACGAATTTGTACAGCCTCCAATGAATTACGATTTGATGATCAATATATTAAAGAGTTCCAAAACATTGTATTCTACAGCAATAGAAATACAGAGCTTAATTGCACGGCAAGTTCAAGCCATGGTCACTTTTCGCTCATTAATTTTTGTTTAAGCAAATATTAACTTTCTTGCTTCGCAATAGAGGTTAACATGACATTGACTACTGATACATTTGGAGGCTAGGTGTTATCGTTCAAAACCTCTGTTGCTGAGCCGTTGTGCATACAACTACGTCTACAGATAGAAATTCACAAAGTGGTTTCATTTGTGGCTTTTAAAACAGATACCAATAGTTAAACATTTCAAACATTAGAATGAATTTCAAATTGATGTTGGGGAAAATGAATGATTGTTCGAATAGTGGAATCAAAAATGCAGTATCCAACCAAATAGGAACTGATGATTTGCTATGGAGTAATATCATGGATTAGGGAAATAATAATGGCAGACCGCCGATTGTCAAACAAGGCTTAATCATATTTGAAATAAAACAAAATCTAAGAAATACACTCACAGCCCCTAGTTTGCTCATTAAGAGAACATGTTTGGTGAGACTGACGAAACATCAGATTTGGAAAATTCTATCTAACTACTCTTGACTCGTGACACCGTGAGCAAATTATTATTTTTGACCCGGAAACTGCATTTACGCACTATCCCGCTTCCTGGGTAGGAGAGCGGGGGAGTGTGGGACTCACCCACCCCAATAGGAAAGGGAATACCCACTAAACTCCGCGGGGGCCATCTTCTGCGCGTTACCAGGGGTCCCCGAGTCCCACGCAGTGGTACCGCGACGGACTCTACGCGCGGACCCCTGGCGCGCTATGTCGGCTACCCAACTCAATTCGAGGGGAGTTATACTTACACCCGCCGATGTTAACGGCAGTATGAGGCACCCCCGCACCGCTGTCCTCCAAGGTGTCACCTGTGCAATGGAGGCACACGGTCCCCAACGTGTGCACTCCTAGCGACCCCGGTGCCCCCTTTAGACGCCTCTTACGACAGGCGGGGGCAAACTTTGGCAGTATTCTAATGCCCCATACCACAAAACTTCGTGAGGACCTAGAAAGAGTATATTTAAGCTTAAAAAAACTGAAAAAAGTTGTTCTTTATTTTTAATAATTTTCGTCTTTTGGAAACTAGGTACCTAGGGGCATACGAGCGCCCATTTGAGAATGCAAACCCCTCGGATTTGTACTCTCGAGATTACGCTAACCGCCATACAATGTTGTTTTCAAAATGTGGCAAATTAAAAATGTTAGACTTCATAAGGTGGTAAAGTTATTTTCAAGACAAAGTCTACTTATGCACTGATTTAAGTAACACATTTCTCACAACCACTGCCATTCAAGATGTTCAGGATTTTTTGAATTATGGTAATTATAGAATAATCTGTACCTCTGCACATTTTTCATCTATATCAGTATCTTCAAAATTTGGAAACAAGCATGTTTTTTACATTTTTTTTCTGTATTTAAATAATCGACTTTTCATAAGTACATAGCATTGAGTCTCTATGAAATAGATGCTTTTGACTTTGACTTTGGAATGTTGGTAATCTTACCCGCATTAAAGCTATTCTTGTAGACTGAAAACTTTAGAAGTCTCCCCTCTATAATTCTTCCTGCTTCTAAAATATTACAAACCCTTTAAATTTAACGAGCTCAAAGACAAATCTCTTAACTTTGAGTTAAGTTAGCAAGTTTATTTTTGTCTGGAGTTTTTGCTTAGTAATTTATTTAACTCGAGCTGAAAGGGTCCTCATCGAAGTAAGTTGGGTGATAAGTACTGTTTTAGTACCTACTTAAAGCTGTGGTATTTTTAAACAGCAAACATGGCAAATAAAAATGCTACGTGAAATACCTAAATACAGTGAAAACCTTTCCAAATCGCTCTTAAAGATTTCCTTGCTACAAATAGGTAATTAGGAAGACCTAAGCATAGGAGTTTATTCCACAACTTTGCTATTTCGAATCTTCAGAGGTAACTGGGGTGTGTTACGTACACACAATAGATTTTTTTATATTTCACATGTTAACACAAGTAAATATAAAAAAATTCTATTGGTTCTATCTAACTGAGCACAAACGAAAAAATAAAGTTGCCAACCAAAAACTCCTGCTGTAAAATTATGATTCTGACCCCCGAATTCACAAACGGTTATCAGCGTTGAGCATCCTTCAGAAGTATAGCTGTCCTTTTCAGTGCTATTGGCATTATACGGGTCAGCATAAGAGTGGAGGCATGCTTAGCGTTGATTGACGTTTTGAATAAGGGGGTGAGCCTATCAACCCAGAACTAATTGTCTAGTTTAGTTTGAAGTCAAATGATGTTTTTATAGATGTCTGGCATGTATTCATAATTATTATTTAATTGTAAAACATACAGATTTTCAGTTAAGACTTTCACTAAAATTTTCAGCACGAAATAACAGGTTCGTCATCACTGGCGTTGACGATACGATTTGCTTTTGAGCCAGCCATGTAAATAAATATGATCGGCCTATTCCAGCAATGTCAGCAGCCAACTATTTCAATCACAGCACGACAGCGGAGTCCGATAAATCAGAATAACAATACAATCCGTTAGATCCGTTGGTCTGTCCGTACATCTGTCAAACTATGCATATAAATCAACAAGCTAATCTATTTGGCGTATTTTCGTTATGCACTTCGATTATGACGCTAATATTTAATTAGAAAAAAACAACGTCAAAAGTGAAAAACCTTCGTGTCTTAGTGGTTGGATCCGTGTGGAGATGAGTTCAAGTCTAGCCGGGAGACCTACTTTGTGATGATTATAAAAGATCTAAGAAGACGGAAAACGCCGTTCAAGAACCCCAGCAACTCAGATAACGGAGGTAGTCTTACTCCTTACTATACGTATTGTTGAAATCGCTTGGCGAAATGTGGTCTTCTGGATGCTCTGTTCACCCTGACGGCATCAATCAATGTGCATCTGACTACCCTGTTAGGGTTTTATGACATGAAGGAAATAAACATGAAATGATGATAGGAAAACCAGAAAAAGACAATCGCTCTACCTGGCATGCATTATCCCTAATGCTAAAAATAAAAATAACCTAAAAAAAAATGATGTCAAAATTTTATCCAAACAAAAAATAAGAATTACCTAATTGTAATTTATATTTGTTACGAGGTTTTGAAAATGAGCTAACAACAGCTGTGGTATCAGTCGAACACCTAGAGGTATCAGTCGAATAAAGGTGCAAAAACCTTCTTGAAACTTTTCTCGAAGAACTTTGTGCTCATGAGGAAAACTTGGACCGAAAGCTCATACCACAACGGGAAGGAAGCAATAAACTTTGTTACGTTTAATTTTAAATTGTGTTTGACGCTTCTTCAGAAAAATATTGTTTTGTACTTTATAGATACGAGTATTAATACATTTAAGTATATCTATGCTGTCAAAACGCTTTATAAATAAATGAAATGCAGTATGCTTTGTATGTAAATTAAATAAATTTGAAAATGTGCTATGTGGATTAATGTCCGATATTGCATGGAAGCGATATCTTCAAGTAAATAAAAACAATTTCAAAAGTCCAAACTAAATCGATCGACACATAGATCTATCGAAAAACTCGGTCCAGAAAATCTTTCATTCTTTTTTCCGAACATTTAGCAACCTACTGTCATGTTCACTAATAGGAACACCATCAAATCCTCTGACCGTAACGAGAGGATGCCAATCAACAGCCAGGTCGATTCCGACACTTAATTTATCGTGCTATTTCGTTACTGTCCATCGGATTCGCCCCTGGTATTGGTTTTCGTATAAGCGAAAATAATAACTTAATACCTTACGGCCATTAGACTGGTAGCTGTGCGCATTTGGGAATTAGAAAAGAAAGAAAGAAAGAAAAAACGTTTATTGATCTTGGACATCGTACACATACAGATATAATCAAACAAAACAAAATGGTTTAAGAAAAAATTAAAAATAAAAATAACAAAAGAAAAAATTAACAAAAATTTTCACCATACAGCTGCAGTTTCACGATGTCCAAAATTAACACTCAGCTAATGCCTGGACCTGATAGGCTCAATTACCAGGTAACTTTGAACAAGTATGAGTGTGGAGGTGCCAGTGACGCAACTGTGACAGTGATCGGCAACGATCGCTGTTGTAAACCAATTCACGCCGGTCGGAAATGGGATGGGTGACCACGCCGACCAAAAATTGAGTGATGTGTTGTTCGGACATCTCCGTGTTTTGAAAGGCACGCTAACCTGTTGGTCCTGGTTGACGTCGCTAAATGTCAGTCAATGAGCCTAGTCAGAGGCCTTAGGGCGGCTTGATAACATCTGACATTAAGGTTGCTCACTAACCTTAAACCCCTCCAACAATCTGCACTGAGCCTGCGTGTTGGAGTTTGGCTCGTTCCACCTCATAGTTGAGGTGAGGCCTGTGCCCAGCAGTGGGACGTATGTAGGCCATTTAGGTAAGTGTATGTTACCAGTGATGACTTGATGGATCTGACTTCGATCACTTACTATGGGCTTCGTAAGCTCAAGCTCAGGCTAACGGGCTATGGAGAGGGCTCGGTGTCAAATCAGAAATGAGCCCATCTGACGCCAACGTGCTGGGCTACGTGAGCAGGTTGAAAAGGCAGTGGGCGGGGCACATAGCAAGATAAATGTATGGAAGTAAAGAGTTATCGAGTGGAAATGCCCACCCACAAGGTGGACGGATGCCCTGATAATGACCACAGGGTTTAGTGGATGCAGGCCGCCTATAACCAGCCGCTCTGGAAATCTATGGTTGAGGCCTATGTTGAGCATTGAACGTCGTGTGGCTGTTGATTATGGTGATGAAAACTTGTGGATAACTTTTCGGTGGTGAAAAACACCGATTTAAAACCGGATAGCGGCGATAGGCTTGCACCTTGCTCGCCACGTTAGGTTGAAGATATTCAGATTGCGAAATGTGAGCTTTTGAATGTTCCGTTAACCTTGACGACAGCAATCAGAATGCTTTTGACCACCCCGTTTGGGATTGGGATCTGCCGTTGGACAGAAAAGATGTTTGGCTGTTGACCACAAGCTTCTAGCCGTAACGTGAATAGTTTACCATCTGATATACTGATGACAAGCAGTTTTGGGGCGTTGAGTGAAAACGGCTCAAATAACTGGTTTTGATGTTTTTATGGGAAGACTCTTCATAGCATTGTCTACGTCTTCATAGAAACGTTTTGTCAGTACTGACGCGAAGTACATTTAAAAAAAAGAAATAAAAATAGCTGGACATTCCACACAGCGCCACCTAGCTCCAAATTTACTAAATGCTTGTGCTATTAGATTCTACAACGGATAAAGATACTTCAAAACTTTTGTTTTTTGTAAATACATACTTATAATACATAGGAAACACCCAGACCAATACAAACCTACTGATGCACACGCATGTTTGTGCTGTGCAGGAATCAAACTCTCGACCTTTGCTGTCAACTTCTTAACCATTACACTGGACAGGTCGTCGAAATCGTCAAAAAAAGTGTTCCTCCATCGTGGTTTTATCAAATATCAATGCAATAATTTTCATCACTACCAAACGGTTTTCCGCCCAGTTCTGAAACATCAGAGAATGCTATAAATATTTCAATTTGATTGAGAACTACCGCAGAAATAATGGATGGAAAATTTGACAGCGGCCACGTTGTGAGATTAATATTGAAATCGTTATTTAAATACAGGGTCGGATTTATTTAAGCTGCAATATACAATAAATACAAGGTCCAGTAATGGAGTGCCGTTTTTGCTACTCCTGTTAAGTTAGAGGTATAGTGCGTTCGCGTTAAGAATGCAGCAATTTCAAACTAGTCCTTCGATCTAGCACGTCCCTTTACCAATCGAATCGTTCCCAATTAGAAAGCCAAGTCCAGAGTGACCCGTTGAACGCATATTTTCAAACGCAAAGGTTGTGGATCTGAGTTTTTTTGGGTGCGAAAGAATTGAATTTGAAAATCACTGCATTCTTAACGCGAACGAACTATAATAGTGAGATGGCGCTGTGTGAAATTATGTCCAGTGTTATTTATTACATGAGGAGGTGCCCGTGGCGCAGTTGTGACAGTGATCGGCAACGATCGCTGTTGTAAAGCAACACACGCCGGGTCGGAATTGGGATGTGTGGCTTGATAACATCTGACATTAAGGTTGCTCACTAACCCCTCCAACAATCCGCACTGAGCCCACGTGTCTAGAGTTGTGTCGTTCCACCTCATAGTTGAGGTGAGGCCTGTGCCCAGCTGTGTATATAGGCTGTTTATGTTATGTTATGATATTTATTCATTTATACATTTAAGCAACCGTTTAGAGCAGAGCTATTATTGCTGGATGAAACTCAAATTACCGCACAAACAGCACAGCAGCAGCAGTTTAGTCTTACTATAAAATTCAAATGCCAAGTCTAAATTGCTACCATTAGCATGAACTTTACAAAATATGCAAGAACTTGCAAGGCCAGACTGGCCTTGTGTTTCAAAGACCAGGGCTACAAGTTCTATGGCAACATCATCATCTTCAGCGTTTCAACAAGGACACGTTTTGTTTTATTCCGGTCTGATCCTGCTTTTTGTGATCCTCCTATTTTTTACCTACAATAACGAGAGGTGAGGTGCACAACATTTCGCCGCCAGCGCTTCCCCCCAGGGGGACTCTTTAGCTAATGACACGATAACCCCTGTATTCCGCTGCTACTCCTACGAACCCTACACTACCTTAGGGCCAACCAACACAACCACCAACGACAAGAAGAACTAGTAGTGGCCGACCACATCGCAGACACAACGTTGCGTCAGCAATGTTTCTTCTTCGGATTCCATGAGTTTGTTGACACAACGAGTGCACACGACGAAACCACATCGCAATGACAACACAACCACATCGACATTGTAAGAAACACAACGCAACTGCAGAAGCTGCAGCGACACCATTCACATGTAACCACTGCTTGACTGCATTTTGTCGCTGCGATGTGGTGTGGTTGTGGTACGTGTGGGTTGGCCCTTATGCTACACTGCAGACCCTACTGGATCCGCAATAACGACCCACCTGGAGAGTAGTTCCACCGGGACACGATCCACGAGGATCACTGGTCCATTCCATACGCTTTCCATTCTACCACTCACCAGTACTGAGGCCCGCCTCGACATAACTCACCAACACACATTTACGGCATACCTACAGATCGACGGTATACCTTCAGATCTACGGCGTGCACAAGCTCTGACTAGTTAGGTGCTAGGTGACGTTGTGTGGATTAATGTCCTATTTAATAACTGTACTTCTAATGATATTATTATTGTGGCTAGCCCACTGGCAATTCTGATGACTAATAATTGTTAAAACTGTGTAGGTGACCTTGGTTTTATGTCCGGTGAACTCACTACGACCCTCAAGGCCTATGCCAACTAAGGAGATGTTTTCTATCTCACCATTGTAAGTACTTAACAAAAATATGAGCTTATGATACACAACTTCACTTCATCGAATAACAATGGGGTTGTCAAATTTAATACAGGAATAATTTAGACCACTCTGGATCGGGTAAGACGTCCGTACCGTACGAAAATAATCACTAATTCCATAACAACACGGTTCAAGATATCGCACAGATATGATTTCTACTGCCGCCCTACATTGAATTATTAAATTATTCGTGCCATCCCTTATTTGGTCCCTTCGGTGGAGGTGTGTTTTATACGAGTTGCCTGAATATATATAGATGTAAAAACTACGTTACAAGGCGAACATATCAATCATTCTATTTCTATGCCAGGGTTGGATATTGGTTTTTAGTAGTGTTGTTGAATAATGTGAAATTAAAAGCTCGATATTTTCTATCAAGCCATTTTAGTGTGCTTTCAAGGCACTGTGCAGACGGCGGAGTGGGGCGGGCCGGTCTTTTTGACCGCAAAAGATAGCGCAATGGAAATCTATTTATTGTTCATTGCACAACAATGGGATTGTTACAAATGGTGGACTTAATGCCGAAAAAGTCATTCTCTACCAGTCAACCATAGGGCTAAGCAGAAAAATACAGTAGGCGGAGCAACAGTGTAAAAAAATACATCATATAAAACGAGAATGATAAAAAATAAAAAATCAATTGAACAAAATAATTGAAACTAGAACTGAATTTGAACAATGAAGATTTCCTATAATCCTATAGTACCAACGCGCATGAAAGGTAGACAATCCGCGCCGCTGATGCCCGCCGGTCACTTAAATGCTTTGTGTTCGCGGTAAGGGGCAGACGCGGTCTTTATTACGTCGCAGACAAAAAAGACCGGCCCGCCTGCGTGCCCGCCCCGCTGTATGCACAGCGCCTAAAGTGCATCTGGAATTGATCGTTGTGGAAATCTGATACATCTATACTTACTCCACCTTTTGTTGAAATGGAAATCAGCATCCTAATTATTCATTAAGCTGAGTGACAAAAAGATGCATTATATAATTGTGGCAATAAAATGCGGAAAGTTATAAAAAAATATTTCAACAGTGTCTATATTATTATAAACTCTTCACTCTTCTCCTTTTTTGTCGTTGGTATTCGTAATAACTTTTTTGTGTGTTTTTGCACTTCATGGGTATATTTTCAAAAATAATTGGAATGCAACAATAATTTTATAAGAGGCAGTTTCGTACTATCGACGTTACAAACGTCACTAGTATTATGTCCTTGTCAGGATACTGTCTCTTTAGAATTTAGAATTTTTGAAGCTGATGTTGACGAAATATTAAATAATATTATGACGATCGATTTGGTGGAATGGTTTCAAGAGCTTGGCAATTTTTTTTATTTTTTTTGTCTGTATGCTTATGTATCTCAGCGATTATTATTCTACCAGAGGTCGTGGATGCGATATCCATTTCACTTGACTGTGGTAGGTTTCAAAGTTAAAAGGGTATTTTGTGGTAAAAAAATGCGTTAAATTTAATTCATCATTCGTTTATTCTCTGCATACATGTGGTAAATTAGAGGTCTGTAAGACCAGTCTGTATATCTGTTGAAATAATATTTTTTATATTTGTTTTATATGTGTTTAATTAGATTTTATATTTGTTTAATATCTATTTAGTTTTAAGCAAGCTTACAGAGATTCCTTCAGTGCATCCATATTTAAGTTCAGAGTTAGACAAAACCTAATTAATTCCTTCATATAATATTTAACAATACTGTACTCAGTCATTAACTCAAACAAAACTTAAATAAAAATGACAATTTCAAATACACACAGTAAATGCAGTCAGTTGGAGTACTAAATATTAACATTCACAATAGAGTTTCCCCATAAATCAGCACGTCATCTATGACTAAATGAAAAGATTGACTATTAATCAAAATCAATACAAATCAATGAATGATAAATACAAATATGTTACTTTTTAAATGATTTTTCAGATTATTATTATTATTAGGCCTTTGCCCACTGCTGGGCGAAGGCCTCCCTACCCCTCTTCCATTGACTGCGGTCTATCTAGAGCCATGTTGAACCAGCCTTCCAAATGCGAGTCTAACTCGTCCCGCCATCGCCTTTGTGGTCTGCCGCAAGGTCGTATTATTATTTTTCAGATAATTTATATTAAATATACTACTATATTATATTATCAAAAAGCAGAAAAAGAAAATATTATTATATATTTAATATAAATTATCAGAAGCCACACAAGTCCACTCACCCATCCACTCGCCCAAACAAACAACCCCTGATGGTACTCTCGCGTGCGGATATCACGTGACACGGAACTCACTAATGAAATCGTCTTTCCAAAACGCTACTGCGATGATAATTTTGTTTCCTCTTCCTACCTACGTTGTTATTACACACTCATTATTCATTTTACATATTTTTTTGCCTCGTTTGAGATTTTTTTTATATTTGCTTTCAGGAATGCGCGTTGGTATAATATTGGCTTGTTTTGAAAATAGAAAACTGACGCATGTATCAATTATTGATTTACTTTATGCGAAATAATAACGAACACATACTCACACGTCGATGATATTTGTCATACCTATTGTTTAATATTTTAAAACAGTATAAGTAAAAATATGAAATAAACCAGTATATTCAACTGTCGTTGAAATCAAAAGAAAACAAGACAACTGTACTTTATTAGTCATGAAAACAAATAAAAAGAAACATTTGTTGTATGTAATATGAAATCCAAAAAAAAAATGGTGTTTGAATAACTTTTTCCGCTAAGCCCTTTTTTACGCTTCTGTTGTTATCAGAAAAACCCATTAATATCTCTCACTCACTCTCTATGTTTTTTTATTCATACGACTGTTTAAAAAAAATACTAGGCTTATAAATTATTTATTTAAAACACCACTATAACAAAGCAGATAAAACTACAAATGACATAGCAAACATAGATATACAAGATACTATGTTATTATTGAACTCCGGCCAGAAAAGGTTACAATGTAATCCGTAAACCTTGGGGAAATTTATCGCAAATGTTACCAGTCTGTGACCTGAAATTCAATCATGGTGTAATCATAGCAAGGTAAAAGGTAGTTTTTGTTTTCGCCAAATTATAGCAAAGATAGATAGGTGAGCAATCTTAACAGCACAGACAAGTTAAAATAGGAATGACGACAGAATCAAGTATTCACCGATTTAAATGTTTTAGAGGAAAATATGTAATGAAAGGATTAGTTTTATTTTCAAATCTGAGATTAAACAGATTTTCGATAAAGTAAAAGGATAAAATACTGCAAATCGCCACTTTGACTCAAACACCAATCACTCGCACTGAACTGACGTCACTCCCTAGGTTATCATCAAATGCGACTGTCGTAGTCATAGAGCTTCCAGAGCGTGTTTTCAACACTTATAGAGTGATCAAGTGAGGAAAAGAGAAACTATTGCATATATGGACATCACACAAGAGGAAAAGAGACAGAGATATGCCCAAGATTTGTTGCCAAAACCAAACCGAAAACTACACCACCACACCACTGTCAAAAGCGGGAAATTTGAGTTTGCAAAATTTATGTAAAGTAGGCGATAAAAGTGGATAAAGCTTTAAAAAAATAAAATAGTGGTTTGTTGCGTCCCCAAATATAAAACGAATCATAGAAATGATCCAGAAATGCAAAAGTTTCACAGGTAAATACAGAAAGTAATTGTTTTTTTCAAACTGTGTTTTGAGCAATTATTTTCACTACCCAGTTCAATTATTTTATTTCAGCTATCATTATATTAGTTCCTCATGCTGCATAAGTTATTATTTCAGAAATTAAATAAGAATTGAAAAAGATTTTGTGTAAAAACTGAATTGATTCACGTACGATAGGGATGTACAAAATGAAGAATGACACATATCGATATGCGTAGTCGATATTTTTTCAACAGCTGAATCATGGCTTCAGCTGGCTAGCTCAGACTAGAAGCTTAACAAAACTACTAAACAAAAACAATCAATACCTACTTGGCGCCATTTTTGAGCAATTTACCGATCATATGACCATTACCGTACTTATTTGAAAAAGCAGATAATTAAAATTTCTTTATTTTTGTAGGATACCAAGACCACCGTGTTCTTATGTTAACAAAGACTATATGCCTAGGCCGAAACAAGAAAATCAATTCAAATCCACAGAGTACGGGCCAACAAAATACTATTTAACCCAGTCCTAAAAAAAGGATAATAATTGATGGTGTTTATATTATTTCATCTCGTAGTTGATGTTTAGATATCATAAACAATGTAACGAGTAAACCTAATAAATAATAAAGAACCTCAGCCTTTTATTTTCAAGAATACGAGTATACCGTTATTCATTTGTTGTTCGTGATTTCGATAATCTGTTAGATTGTTAAGGAAAGTACCAACACTATTGTGCTAAATGACAGCAGTTGTCAACGCATACATAGACAATCACTCACACATGCGCAATTCAGTTTTTGGAACGTTTTTAAAGGCGCTTTATCAATCTATTACTTTACATCATTGGTCGTAGTCATACCAAGTGAGTTTGACAGACAGGTGATGTTCACTAAGGAGTGACGTCACAACGGACGCCATGACACCTGCGAGCTTTTTTTGGCGATAAATACTAGAAAAATGTCCTTAAACTTTGTTAAACCGAAATAAAATATTTTTTAAAATAAGCTTCAACGTGGATCTCAGCGATTATATTTAGAGAAAATAATGTATCTAAGCATTGGCACAACAATCGTTTTTTTTGTGATTTTATTTTATCTCAAACGAAAATATGCGTCAGTTGGATTCTTAACAAAACATTTTTCTTAGCAGTTTTCGACAGTTTTCCTCAGATTTGCATAATTTTTGAGAACTTGTCAATACTGGAGGTGCCCGTGGCGCAGTTGTAACAGTGATCGGTGACTATCGCTGTTGTAAAGTAACGCACGCCGGGTCGGAAATGAGATGGGTGACCAGCCCGACCGAAATTTAGTGATGTGTATTTCGGGCATCTCCGTGCTTCGGAAGGCACGTTAAGCAGTTGGTCTCGGTTGATGTCGCTAGATGTCGTTCGTTAAGCCTAGTCAGAGGCCTTAGGCCGGCTTAATAACATCTGACATTAAAGTTACTCACTAACCTTACACCCCTCCAACAATCCGCACTGAGCCCGCGTGTTGGAGTATGGCTTGTTCCACCTCATAGTTGTGAGGTGAGGCCTGTGCCCAGCAGTGGGACGTATATAGGCCGTTTATGTATGTATGTTGTCAATATTTGGAAGCAGGGAAACCAGCTCATAGATTTATTTTCCCATTAATCCATCTCTCCTAACCAACGGTGTCGCATTCCGTTTCACCTACATTCGCAGGATCACAGGCCGTTTTAATTTGCATAAAAAACTTGCTCCCGGAAAAATTACCCCAATTCTGAATAATGGCGGTCCGTATCGTGTGCTGACAGTGATTCCGACAGTCGTACATTGCGTTCACATCAACCATTACAAAGGCATTCCAAAATGGGTCTTATGACCGCGGTGTAAGGTGCTATGTTAAGGTTGATGTGACCGCCTCTGTACATTAGGTTTTGGCCATTTTAATTTGCTGCTTCAGGTTGTTTTGGGGAATGGTCGAAAGTGTGATGAAATGCTAAACATTTGGGTACAGTCAACAGTTAAAGGATAAACTTCGTACTGCGTAGTTAAAAAATGAACTGTTGTTTTTCTAAAAGAACAGAATTCAAGGGACAAATGTTACGCTGGGGGCTAGCTTCTCTGTCGAATATGGTTGAGGACATTATATTACACCACGCATTAGATACACATAGAGGGCTGGCCATGAGTAACCAGCGTCGCATCATAGTCATTTCATAATCATTTATTTGTTCAAATGTAAGTTACAAAGGTGAGAGGGTATTTATTACATTAGGTACAGCACATCTACCATTTCTGGCTTACAAATTTATACATAATTGCCTTTAATTAGACATATTATTATGGGGTTCCCTCTATCTGGAAGATTTTTTTTCGCAGAATTTCATTTTGCAGAACACACTTGGCATAATCTTTTTTGGCCGAATATGTTTAAGGCAGAAAAAATACTTAGCATAATCATCATGTGGCAGAAAGTTTGTATGGCCGAATTTTCAATGGAATACTTTTAAGATAGCAGAATTTTATTTGGCAGAATTTTATTTGGCAAAATTCCATGATGCTTAATTACTTTTAGCATAATGCTTATTTGCTAGAATTTCACTTGGCATACTATTGTCATTCCATTTCTCTCGTGGTTACGTGGTATTTGGTTGTAACAACAAATTGGGATACTTGTCTGCCCTACACTAGAGTCGGGGCGAAACCGACACGGATAGATTAGGTTAGAAGGTGGTATTTTTTTTTTAAACCCAAAAAACGACTTGCCTGATTAGCTTGCTGCTCCATTTCATAGTTTTTGTATGGATATAAAAAAGTATACCGCGTACCGGACGACGTTCCGTGGGCAGGCCCTCCACAAGGTGGACCGACGATCTGGTCAAGGTCGCGGGAAGCCGCTGGATGCGGACAGCGCAGGACCGATCGTTGTGGAGATCTTTGGGGGAGGCCTATGCCCAGCAATGGGCGTCGTTCGGCTGATATGATGATGATGATAAAAAAGTAGGCCAAAAGATTGTTACGTAGAAAATCGTGACGTCGATTTTCTTTTCATTTATTTTATCAGGAGTCTGTCGATTTGTGTTTTTTTTAAATCTCTCGATTTCAGAAATTGAAATGAGACAACACTAGCAGCTTTGTCTTGTTCGCATCACTAGAGATCACGAGAGATGTCAGCTTCTGAAGACTTCAGACTACTAAATTTTACTATTTTTATGTTTTTTAATTCATTTCAGTGCTTTTGTTCTCAACAAACAAGGTAGTTTTTATACAGGTATTTTTCTAAGACTAATTCTATAAATTCATTAAAAGGCATGGCCTTATTCACTTTTTTCAATTTGAACATTTTCGGAGGATTTTGGTTTTTGCTATGGCAACACACCGGCTCGATATCGATTTTGCGTAGGTCATTGCGCCCTGCCATTTTACTTTTCGAAACCGGCGTACGCGCTGTAGTTCCAAATATCTTAAACCCCTGATACCGGTAAATTGCAGCTCGAAGACCAGGATTAGTGGAATCCATCGTGTTTGTGGTGTGCTGATTGATCAGTGTCGCTTTTTTCCAGCTCGTGATGTGCTTGGTGTAGACGTGACCGATGACGTGGTCTACGTGAAAGTGTTAGTTTTCTCTCAACCCGGAACAATACCCCGGAGTTGAATTGCTGGAGAAAGCATTGAGCGTCAGCATTAACCTCCAATAGGTATGTTAAATTGCTTATTTTGATTAGGGAATCCATGCACCGCACGTTGTCGAGGCACGGCTAGGTTAAGTCACTTCACGCCGCTATTTCTGAGCACCTAGGCCATAAGCACGCCTTATTACTGCATCTGCTGCCTGCTTATGCTACGGCACCCTCGCTTTGCCTCTGCAACTGTGGTTTCCTGCATTTTTCTGCGTCTTGGGACCCTTCTCTTCGTCTCAGTCCCAGACACGTGTGTCTTGTGTTAACGCTGGTGCCTGTAACGCTTACAGGAGGTGTTCAGTACGGGCGAAGGCTGCCCGTAGGTGCTAAGTACAGGCAAAGGCTGCCCGTCCATGCCAGTGTCCTGACTGTCTCCGTGGAGTGGCCGAAAACATTCCACGGGCTGTCCGGACCTGCATGCTGCAGCCCTCAGTGCTGTGTCCCACCGGATCCCGCAGGATAAAGAAGTAGGATCTTTCCTTTTTATATTTTTCCACGTATTTAGAGCGTGGTGGCGCCCCTCATCTTAATTATTTTGAACATTATGATCAAACAAACGCTCGGTACCTCTCGTCACCCAAACCCAAAGGCTCCTGAGTCTGGCCGGCTCCAATAGGGCTTCATTTTCTGTGCCTAGCTTTATTTTAGGCCTAAGATTTCAAGGTCAATAAACTAAATTTATTTCAACCAAAATTTGCTTTAATTTCAGAATTGGAAAACCCAGCTTCCCATTTTTTTAGGTAACAAGATAATTCTGCATATTAACTTTCTGCTATATGATATTTCGGCATGTTAACTTTCTGCGTTCCCATGGTTCTGCTTTTTGATTATTATGGTTATTAAAATTATGCCAAAAGATGATTCTGCCATGCAAAATTATGCTTTTTGAATGTATGCTAAATGAGTGTATGCGAAATGATTTTCTGCGAAATGAAATTTCTGCTATCCGTTGTTATGCATTATAAAATTATGACAAAAAAAGTTCTGCGATAAAGGGTAGACCCATTATTATGACATTAAAGTCATTACAATACATTTTTGGTGCTTACTTCCAGAGATTTAAATCGTCATGTCGCCGGAAAACTATTATGTGATGCGATGCATTTCCATACTCCAACACCTAACATTGTTGTCATAGTTGTCTCTCAAAGAAAAAGTTGAGTAACAAATTCAAACCAACTTTATTTCAAAACAAAGAGAATTTAAAATGTAGTGCAGCAGCAAATTTTGTTTCTGGTATTTACTGCCCAAATCTTGTAGTTGGCTGTCACCCTCCACAAGCTCCGGAATCAGTGGTCGCTAGAATTTGTCGCACAAATTACTTTGGCCACCAACGGCGGCGAGGAGAATGCATCTGCATACAAATGGGACTAGCCATATATCGCAACCCTGTATACAGGGAGAAAGAAAGGGACAGTCATATTTTGGGGTATGTATGAATGGAGCAGAAGTCATAGGCTTAGTCAATGATATTTTATTACAAGATATAGATAGGTAACTTGTGCTAAAAAAGTGGCACCCAAAATCAGGAGTTTCGCCCACCTGAGCAAAGCATTGACAGTTTTAGACAACACTGCTCAACATGTACTCGTATCTGCCTCATTTACGCTTTAGTAAATAATCATGCTATGATTAATTTTTGACTTCGCGTCAGTTTGCAATTACCTATGTAGGTATACCTCTTTTAAATATCATTGGGGGTAAGTATGTATGGAGTAGAAGTCATAGGCATAGTCATAAAACACTTTTGCGCGGAACCCGGTAGTTCGGAGTTCAAAACTGGCCAGAACACTTACTTTGTATTATTTTGTACAATATGCTGTTTGTTTCTTGACGTCGCTAGATGTCAGTCGTTAAGCCTAGTCAGAGGCCTTAGAGCGGCTTGTTAACATCTGGCATTTGGTTTGCACACTAACCTTACGCCCCTCCAACAATCCGTACTTAGCCCGCGTGTTGGTGTATGGCTTGTTCCACCTCATAGTTGCGGTGAGGCCTGTGCCCAGCAGTGGGACGTATATAGGCCGTTTATGTATGTTTGTGTTATGTATGCTGTTTTTTTTCAAACTCACAATTTTGGTGAACATCTCTGAAAAACCTAGAAATACCGGCAAATTAAAAAGTCACGCCGTTCAGATTACAGTGTTGGCACTTTGTATCTTAACTTGCCTTAGATTTAACACACCTAAAGCGACAAGTTTAATTCCAACGTGTGATGTTTACACAGTGTTGTTTACAACAAACAGTAGGTGTCTTCGTATATTGGAGTCGACGACCTTTGATGTTATCCCTTTGAGGTATCCGCGTATTTGAGTCTACGCCGTAGCGCCGCCGGCTACGAGCCGTAGCTGCGGCTACGAGAGTAGATTTTTTGATTGTGAGAAGAGGGTATTTTAGTTTTGTTATCAAGTTTTTGGTAATGCTTTTTGTGACATGTTGCTACGGGTAAAACTTTGTTTTGATGCAGAAAACAACTTGCTTTTTCGTCCTTCAAAAGGCACCTTAAGCAGTTGGGTCCAGGCAAATGTCGGTATACTGTCGCTAATAGGTACTGTCTAGGTACTGACTAGATTTCAGAGATTCTATTTTTTTTAGGGTTTCTAACTTCTTATCGTTTTTTTAAAATTTAGTCAATTCACTTCATTCATGGAAAAATATGCCAGTGCACGTCACGATATTATCTGACTAGTTGAGCTACAAGTATAAAAGTCATTTTTGTGCCCAAAAAATACTATGGAGACGTAGTTTTATATTGGTTCTTTAGAGCTTATTCTGAAAATTTGGCAAGTACTTTCAAAGTAACTGTATAGAAAATGGTATTTATATGCACGAATACTGGGATCAACTTGAATTAAAAAAGGGATTCTGCCAAGTATTATTTTTACATTACGGCAACACCCATAGTTTTTGCTACAGTACGTCAGTTTTAAAAAGTATGGTTAAAAGGCAATGTTAGTTTTAAACAAGGTTTTATCACACGGTTATTAGTAAGGTTATATTTTAAAGCGACCAGCGAATGAAGATAGCGGCGAATATCGAGAAACGTGTTAAATAAAAATTGAACTAACTTTGCGTCCGAGTGCGGTTGAATTAATCGATTGCTTGAAATTGCTCCTATTTCCCAGAACACCAGAACTATATTGTTTCTTAATACTTCATTTTGTCAAGGTGACTCGGAGAGTGCAATTATTGTTAACTAGCGGCCGCCCGCGACTTCGTCCGCGTGGACTTAAGTTGAAAATCAAAAAGTAATATTTCTTTATAAATTGTGGCCTATGTGCGATTTAGATGTGTAAGCTATATTATTGTAAAGTTGCATTAAAATCCATTCAGTAGTTTTCACGTGAAAGAGCAACACGGCACATCCAGACAAACAAACTTTCCGCCTTTATGATATTAGTAGGATAAACAAACTGTCTACATACGTCACACGTCACTGCTGGAAATTATATTATAATAAAAAAAAAGTAGAAAGGTTATGTCAGTACTGATGCGAAATCTAAAATTGTCACCTGGCGTACGAACGTATATAATTTGCCCGTAGGAACAAGATAGTATGATTATTTACTAGAGCGTAAACGATACAAATACATGTTGCGCAGAGTCGTCTCAAACTAACGTCTTAGTAAATAAGTAATCATACTTTCTTGTTGTGTGAACTGATTTTTTATGTATTTTTATTCATTTAGGTATGTTTATTTATTCTTTAATGCACAAAATTACAAATAAAAAGCACAATTTGCGGACGTAATGCCAAGAGGCATGCTCTACCAGTCAACCACAAGGCTCAACAGAGAGTTGAGGGAGTTTTGGGTTTTGCAACTTGCTAGAAAAATATATTTATTTAATATCTTTATTAGGTAAGATATTTAGTTATTTTTTGACCGTGTGAGTCAAATTATAGGTACGTACGCCAGGTGTCAACTTTCGACTTCGCACCAGTACTGACATAACCGACCTACCTCTTTTTTATTATAATATCATTAATTCGAATTGGTTTTGAATTCTTCCATATTTATATCCCACACAGGCCAACACCCAAAAGTGATCAATTTCCCATCATCAATGGAGGCCGCATTGGTGTCATCTCCTAGGTAACCGGTGACACGGTGTGTCGTTTGTGTCAATGGCATTCCATAGCGCTCCCATAAACTACTGTTTGCCTGTGTGTTTAATATTATTATTGAGTCGTATTTTCCACGTATAGTTCTCTAAAAAAATCTTGGAAACTGCTATAGGTAGTTCGATTATTCCGGTGGGCGTCAAAACTCACTTCGCTCGTGGTGAGTTATCGTTAAAATTCATTTCTTTTGCGATTATGGTCGTTTGAGAGAAAATAACTAAGGCCAATATCACTTTTCTTTATTTACATACAAAATGAGAGAAAATACTAATTTAGAGTGAAGCGTATTAATGATTGAAGTAAGCGAAAAGCACCTAGATGTGAAGTGATGTCCGCAGGAATGCCACCCCTAGTGGTTCATAAAAAAATAGCAATTTCAAGTAACTAGGTACTGTGTGACTAAAGCCTTTGAAAAAAAAATGATTTAAGTTTATACCGTGGTGCATACTTTTGTAAGCATTATTCTCCGAAGTAAACTTATGGGCGTTTAAATAAATTCAGGAGCGGTGCATTCTAAATACCCACATCCTATCTGGATGTTTTAATATCCCCCTACTTGGTAAAATATACCCTACTGAAGTAAAAGAATAAGGAATATAGGTTCTTAAACTTAAACAACTAAACATATTTCATTGACATTGTAATTATCGTAATCGTAATATTTAATGTTTTTAATTATTCTTATTAATTCACTTATCAAAAGTCTTTCACACCACATCCAGCTGTTACAATGATCGTAAAAAATTCAAAACGTCATGATCGGTTAGGTTAACAAGACATAATTAAGATGAATAAACAACTAAAGCTGTATCTTTAATAAATACCTATAGACATTCGTTTTCTTGGGAACACATTGAAAATATCACCCCGCTCAAGTTATCACAGTAGATCCTCTTTTTACGCTACAAAAGTATCGTTGTAATAAAAAAGATAC
Organism: Udea ferrugalis; assembly: GCA_950022985.1. Lineage (NCBI taxonomy): Eukaryota > Metazoa > Arthropoda > Insecta > Lepidoptera > Crambidae > Udea > Udea ferrugalis. The sequence goes on along the minus strand of OX465527.1, from coordinate 14,631,324 downwards.
ATTGTACATGTTTTATCAAGCAATCAAACAATACAAAACCTTCAAGGAAAGCCCTGAAGAGCTCGTAAAGTTCAAGGTCCAAGCATTAATATAGACGTATACTTTAAGTTTACTTCCCTCTCAGATGTCCCCGACATGTGACGACCCCAGCCTATCAACTAAAAGAACAATCTTGCTAAGCGTCCTCGCGGTACCCAATTTTTCTCTCGCCCTACGTACCAGTATCAACAATTTTGCGCGCGCCAGTACCCACCCCAGTTAGATTCAGGCGCTGGGACCGCTCGCACGCCCGCCGACGCCGCTCTCGAACGATAACCATTCGAAATTCAAAAAAATTGAATCACCCGCGCAATTGTTTTTGAAATTAAAAAGAAAACGATAGATTTTTTGCGAGTGGCCAGTGTTTGTGCGGAACGAATGATGTGGTTTTTGACAGATGTGGGGTAGCGAGGTGATGGTTCAGCCTGATGATAAGATGATCATCAGAGACACGGCACGGCTTTGAACTTTCAACTGCCAGGTATCGTAATTATTTTTAACTATCCTAGGAATATAAGAATAATGAATAACTTAAAGTTAGTAAAAACTTTTCTACTTAAATGTTTTTTTCAATTTATTATTTATTTATTGGTACACAAGCAGATATTTACAGTGGTCCAACATTTAGGACAGAACAAGTACAGGTAAGCTAATTCTAAAAAATTTTAGTTTGTTCAAAAACGGAGATATAAATTAAAAAACTACGACATATAAAACCTACAACTTACCAACAAATTATTGAATCATTCATTAAAAAAAACAATTTTTCAATTGGTAAGTAGATAGGTACTATAAACTTTTACCATTATTCAAGTAAGTTATTTTGTTTTAACCACGCATATTTATCACAATATTAAAGGATAAACAAAACACCTTTTTAATATAAACGCCAAATATCCGTCCCGTACCCATATCGTTTAAGTAAATATTTGTCCAACAAAAAACAAAGGGGAAATTTTCGCTTTACCAAACCCTTGTCTCTTTAATTCAACTTCTGGGTCGAGTAATCCCATTAAAATCGCTATTATTGCTTTATCAACATAAATAGCGTGATGCTTTCTAAATCGGAGCTAATGAATTTGAAAACCAGAACTATTTCATACGTTTGTAAAGCACAAAAAAATAGCAGTGTTATTTTTAATCAAGGTCATGTTACCCTCATTTAAGAGCTTGACTTAAAGCTTTTAGATAATAACAATACTGTTCATCGTTATTATAGCAAACGGCCATCTGTTGAGGCCAAAAAAAATTTTTCGGTCGCAGTTTTTGTGAAAAACAACTGATGTGGTTTTCGACCGCGCCTCCGCTCTCGAACGATAAACATTCGAAATTCAAAAATTTAGAATACCGTGCGCAATTGTTTTCGGAATTAAAAACAAATGCTTGTTTTTTTGTGAGAGGCCAAGTAGTGTTTGAGAAGGAGTTTGAACAATGTTTTTTGACAGGTGTGGAATAGCTTTAAGGTTCACCCAGATGGTGAGGTGATTATCAGAAACACCAAGATTGATTATCGTTCCACTGCGACCCGATAAAGAGCCTAGGACTTTAGTTGGAGGAGGATAATGTGTAAGTCTACTAGGAGACCTATTTTCAGTGACCTATGACCTATTCGCATTGTGAAGCCTAGGTACTCGAAATTCAATTCGAACAAAAGCATAGATTCAAATTTAACAACAGTTTTATTTACGCGAATCTGTTTGAATTGGATTCTATTTCTGAAAAAAGATATAATTGTTGTTTTAGAATGTTAAAAAAAAACAGCAATGCTCACTTCATTACTGGAGGTAATATTTCGCTTAAACATACGCACACGACCATATCCCAAACGGGGTAGTCAGAGGCACACTGATTGTTGCTGATATGGTGATCGGAACACCGCCGTTATCCGGGTGGCTTGGATTTGCTTACGGCTTGGCCGCGAGTGCCGTGACTGGAGTATCGTTAGAATCAAGAAAGCGTCTTACAGTGACGCGTACGTATCAGATGGCTCGGCCGCGCTTACAAATAAGCTGCACTCGCTGCGTATGTGTGAAAGATGGCATACTGTGTATACTGTGGCGACATCTTCGCGACATAGGTCACTTAATTCTGAAGGCGTCCATATATTTGAGTTGGTGAGATTCGTACTCAGGACTGAACGAGTCTAGGCCAGAGTGTTGAACTACTAGGCACCGACGCTCTTTGATAGGTTGTAATTTGCCACGATCGAGTTCAGTGGCGTGTAATAGAACAGGCCTATGTCCAGCAGTTGACTGCAACAGGCTGATGATGAATTTGCCCATACTTAACCCATCTTACTGCTGGCCTGAGATCTCTTCAGTGAAATATTTCAATAAATTATCGCTATAAAAGGCTAGTATTGGCACTACTGGCATATACACCGGCTTGCTGAATATGGGTTTTTGATCACAATACCCGGGCTATGTTTTTTATAGATGAGAAAAATAAGCATGCGGCCTGCTTGATAGAGAGCGGCTACCGCATTCTACTTTTCGTAAAATTGTTAATGAATACACAGCTCTGTGAAGGGAAACGTCACTCAAATGTCACATGACGTATCGATGTTAAAAGAGAATTATAAAAGCTTCCCAACATTTTCACCACACCACCAAACCGTACTCAAACAGGATGTGGCAACCTTTAACCTTTAACCACTGTGAAATGTGGCATAGCGTCGGATTCAATAAATTGAAACAGATATTGTATTCAGGTTGTGAAGTTGATTTCCATATAGAACTACCACCACATCAATAGTTTTAAGTTTTTTTTTTTTGGTATATGTCACCAGAAAATAACAAAAACCGTAAATTTATAAATTTCCTAGGAAATTTATCAACTTTCGTAGGATTCTAAACGAGACAAAAATTGTATTATTTTACGCCCACATTTCCGGAAATTTATAAATTTGCGACAACTCATGGTAAATTTATAAACTTACGGATCTCTATCCGTAAGATTCTAAACGGTTCGACTAATCAGAGAAGAGCTTTTAATTTTACGCTTTTATGAATTACGGAAAATAACACACTGCTCTCTGATTGGTCGATGTTGACAGTAGCAATGCTTGTGTTCCTAGATTATGGTACAATCACACTTGCCAAACTGTACATTTATCATTTTCGAATACCTACCTGTCTGGACTTTTATTTTAATACTGGGTAGGTTTAACGGGTTACTTTTTACAATTAATAGGCTGATAACCCCTACTTAATCAAAATAAGACGTTAAAAAGTTTATAAAAAAATGAAATACACTTATAAAATATAACATACAAAACATGCCATACCATCTTGATCATATCCCAAATGGGGTAGTCAGAGTCACACTGAGTTCCCGTCACGGTGAACGAACGGAACATTCCGAAGCCCACATTTCACCGAGGGAATTTGAATCCATCGTGGTAAGAAGCGAGCATACCGCCGTTATCTGGGTTGCTTAGATTTTTTATCGGTGTTTCTCATCGCCGGAGAGTTAGCCGCAAATTATACAATGAACACGAAGATGAAATTGTTCTTACAAAATATAAAACATTAGAACCGGCCTTCTACCAAAATTAAATGGCGGAGGAGAGGAATGACACGTGATTAATTCGACCAATCAGAGCGCACATGGCGTTTGGTTACCGCCCACTTATTATTTTACGGATGCGTTCCGAAAGTTTATAAATTTCCGGAAATGTGGGCGTAAAATAATACAATTTATCTCTCGTTTAGAATCCTACGAAAGTTTATAAATTTCCTAGGAAATTTATAAATTTACGGTTCTTGTTATTTTCCGGTGACATATACATAACATATTACAGTCAAATAAGCACAGAGTTATTACCTGAAAGTTTTGTTCCAGACTGTAACACTGAAACATGTACCACAGCAATAATACTAAGTATTTAACATTAAAAATAATGGTTTACTCCTAACAATAACTAATTTATATTATTCTTACTTTAAACTAAATACTTTAAACAGTGATTTAAATATCACTCCAGTGAGTGGTGTGAAATTTAATTTTAAAAAGAAATGATAACTAAATAAAATAACTTATGATTGTAACGCAGTCAACGGAACATTCAGAAGTCCACATTTCACCGAACCTGTTTTATCAACTACGTAAAAAAACCAACGATATCTGCGAGTTCGGGTACTCGTCCTGCTACTTTTTTGTATGGAGATTCTTTTCAAGGAATAAGTACACGGCCTTAAGTATATGCAATATAAACTCAACGCTATAAATCAAAATTATGACTTAAAACTTAATAAATTCTACCATTATTGCCTTTAACAATATAAACATAACTCACTGGTTCCAATCTCGGAACTCTGAAATGATTTATCTTCTTTGAACAAACTTCCAACTGAAGATATCTCTGTTAGCGAAATAATTATCTTAACGGAAAATCAAAAATACGTTCGCAGGTTTATTTAGAGCCGAAATAACTTCTGTTAGGAGAAAAAAAGTGCAATTTGGTTGTAAGAGAAGTTAAAGTTTGTATTGTTGACCAAAACTATAAAGCTAAATTACAATCAAATGATGAAGATTCATTTTTATTACCAGTAATTGTAAATTTTTGTGACGAGTATATTTTGTATTGGTTCCTATAGATTTTAAAGAAAAACTTCAATAAGATTTAAGTCAGACTGGCCCCGATATAGACGTGCTTAGAGGAGCGGAAGGAATGCATTCGCCCAGTGTTGGGATTAGTTGACTAATAGTTATCGTAATGTTTATCTAACTCTTTTTTGAAACCGTGAAAAATTCGCTGGTTTTTATATACCTATCTTGCGGATTAAGATGCTTGGTCTTCAACGGAGTTAGCTTTTTAAAAACACTTTTTTTATTATCTATATAAATCAGGTACGCATACAGAAAACAGTCAAAACGCTGTAATGAAAACGAATCAACGTAATTATAACTCAACAGTGATTCATAAATAGCATTCACATCTTCCCTTAAATAAGAGGTATCTGTCTAAAATTTGAGTTAACAATAGGTACTTAGAACGGAACCAATGTAAAGTGTCATCTATACGAGAGCCGCTTAACTTTGAGCGGTGTTCCATAATCTCTCGATTCTACATCAAAGCGAGAGGATAATAAGTCGATTATAAGTTTAACTACTGAGCTACTGAGTCAGTTAGCGAGATAATTATCAGCACAGAGATTAAAAATATCCTTTCAACATCAAAGCGAGGATAATTATTTTAATTGAAGAGTACGACAGTGGGTAATTATAGATAATGAGGCGGATTCGCGGAATGCTGAAAAGTGACATTGTTGACAAAAAGGTCAATTATTCACGGTGCAGGACGTTGACAGGTGACTTTATTTTGACAATTAATGTCATTCAGGGGGTCTGAAATGCGTTTCCGAACAGCTACCACGCGTCACCCTTTTAAGGATATCATTTTTATGCTAAACTTATGGGGAAAGGTGCAAACTGAATGCCTTAATTTCTCTGTTTGACCATGTGGTTGACTGGTAGAAAATGCCTCTTGGCATTAAGTCCGCCATTTGCACTTTTTTTTTAAATTTGCAATAAAGAATAAACTGAGGAAGCCCGGCAAACGTTAGTATGATGGATTGTTATACCATTTCATAAGTGGAATATCTTAGTGGAATAACTTGTGGCATATTAAAACGAAGTTCAAAAAATAACAAATTATAGAAATCGGTGTTCTTTCGTTTCATTACTACATACCAGACTGAAATATAAAAAAGATCAGTGTTTAGAATAGACCTTCCAGTTGGACAGAGGCTACTTCCATCCTAAAATATGATAATCCATACAATAGCATACCTACTTAAGTACTTAAGAATGTGGGTCTTGAAAGTGCCTACAAAAAAGTCTGCAATGTGAAAATTAATTAACATAACTAACCATTTTTGTATTTAAGAGAATATTCTATGTAATTAACTATAACTGTTTTTAGCTTCATATCATTTTATTTTTGGGCATTGAAATACCGAACTTGAGGTCATAAAAATTTAAAAGGCAGGAAACTATCCCTTTTTGATGTTCTGAGGTTTCAAAACTATCTCTAGTTTTTAGTAACCTTTAAGATGCCAACTTGATATCGATTATCAGAAATCAAGCCAAGCACACATAAATATTTGAGTGCCTGGCCATGTGAATCGGAAGCTCATTGCTTTGAATAACCTTTTCTCTGCAAAAAGAATGACATAAGTAGTAAGTTTTTTAATAGGTGAATTCGAATTCTAGATTGAAAACAGTTTACAGCATTACTCTACTGTTCTTCAAAGCACAGGAAAACTCGAATTCTAGATTGAAAAGAGTTCACAAAATTGCTACACTGTTCTTCAAAGCATATCAAAAATAGATAATTACGACTAGCAACATTAATTAAAATATTTTTCGCAAAAACTGAGAGCCTTTCAGAGTCGAATGAAAAAGTTGTTAAGGTCCTAATTTTAATTTGTGCCTACACGGACGCGCCGCGTGATCTTCAATTATTTTAATCAGCAACCCTTTGACTCAACATTAATGAAACACTTTTTACCTTTTTATCTTTAGCTTCTGATGAAATTATCCTGTAGAAATATAATTATTCAAAACCTGTAGAATGGTGTTTACGGAGGTATTAAAATAATGGGCATGTTTACATTATCCAACGGTAATTTTTAATCTTAAATTAAAGCAACTTTTGGGGATATTTGATTCTTAATTATTAGGAAATAAATTAATGTGAATTTTAGCACGATTTTTTGTAAGTACTTAATTAGCCAAAAATTAATGTACCTACTATTACAGAAATGTAAATTCGAATACAACACATTTAGTGTATAGCGTCGTAAAATATCATTTTCATACTATAGTAAATAATGTTCTATAAAAACCTGTCTCAAAATCAGTAGGTTGGTTTTCTTAAATATTAAAAATAGATTTGACCAATCTGAAAGGTAACTAATAAAAAATAGACTGCAATTAGTTCGAATCAAAAGAGGTGCCAGCAAAACGAGAATTCAATATTTGGCACCAATTTCACTATTACTCGCGATCAGATAAGCGATTTTCAATGGGAACCAATTTTACAGAGTAACGGCTACTTTTTGAATGACTCTGTGAATGGAGCGGTCATAAATGCTTTTTTAAATAGTCAAAAAGTGACAAAAAAACGAGCCAAACCGAATGTTGATGGGGGGATGAATTTGACATTCACGTAAGGTGGTGAAAGTAAGATTAAAAAAAAAAAAAAGTTAATGCCATTGTTATAGGGTTCAGCTGAGTTGACTGGTGAAGTTTAAAAAGGCGTAATAAACCTTTTTGCGGAATGGATGACAAAAAGTTACAAATCTTACTAACTTAAATAGGTACCTTTAATTAACTCTAAAATAAATACACTTTACACACCTATTACTAAAATTCAGAAATATAAATACTGTTCGTTACGAAATGTTGGTTAGATAAATGTTTGTTTAAAGTGAAAATCAAAAACACGATCTATCAATAGGGGCTTTTCACCAAGAACAACCTTAACTCATTACTACAACCACGATACCACCACCGTATCTGCATAACATTATGTTAGATGATTAGTCTTCATTCTGATTCACTGCTCGGCAAAGGCCTCTAATATAGCAATCAAATCAGCTAAGCTAATGGTAGTTACTAGCTTAATCAATGATATTACAATGAAAAAAACGTAGATAGGTAGGTCAGTACTGACGCGAAGTCAAAAATTGTCCCCTGGCTTACGTACCTATAGTTTGACCGTGTGTGACCAAGATACCATGATTATTTACTAGAGCGGTAACGAGACAAATACATGTTGCGCAGTGTCGTCTCAAACTGTCAATGCTTTGCTCAAGTGGCCGAAGTCCTGATTTCGGGTGCCACTTTTTTAGCACAAGTAACCTTTCTTCGTCTTATAATATAATTGAGCTTAATCATCCCGCTTGCCAAATGTGACATCATCAGGTCATTACAAACCTGGACAATTTCTCGAAAAATCAGTAACACTCGGCCTAAAGGTCTTACGGCTGCATTTTAGACGTCAGTTAAAGTTGAATAATGAGTCCTAAAATAGCATATTTTTGCAATATAATATAATATTTAAATGACAACTATTAAGAAGTTTGTAGAAAGTTTAATTTTTTGCCATGAAGAAAGTCTAATTTGTTGTCTTTTTTCCAGATTAAAACACTCTTTGCTAAGATTTAAATTCTATCCGTTTTAGACTGAGTTTTACATACTAACAACGCACAAGTGCGTGGTGAGTTACAATAATACGATATTAAATTTGATAAAATAAGCGCCCCTTTAACAGCAAATAATATGTATAAGGAAGTTTTACAGTACGTGATAAATGAAAAAGCCTATAGTGCTAAGCGAATAAATGTAACCCATACCGTATTCTAGACTTTGACAAACGACGTCTATCTCGGTTCTCAATCCATCAACATACAACGGCGTTTAAGCCTCCAAGAGCTTAGGACATATCAAATAATAAATGGCAAATTGTAGGGTTTATTTCAGTTAAGACATATTTTGGTTGCCAATCGTTCCAGCAGGGTAGAGTAAAACGCGCAACGCGTAACCTAACGCGACGCTAAGATAGTTTTCCTAAGCGAGATCTATCAGCTATCAATGTCTACTTCAAAGATCAGGGGGACTTGCCAAGCTAGCTGGCTAGGAGCTTAATGTCAATAAGTTTCTACATATCAAAAACGTATAAGTGTATCCATATGATATAACAGGTCATTTTTGGCGCTCTCAATCTGGTAATGACAATGGGAAAGGTGATTGAGAAATTGTTACGGGCCTCTTTATATTTAAGGGTAGTCTTCTGCTTATCGAGTCGATACCAACCTTAGATTTTATGTGACCAAATATACGCCTCTACACGACAAGTTCATAAGCACAAAAATAAGGGTTTAGAGGTAGTCAGAAGTTAGACCTAAAAAAATAGGTTTGGCAGCAAGGATGCCAACAAAATTGTCTAAATATCAATGAAGATATTTATTTTGAGCTTCTCTCCATTTGAAGGCAGACAAAGCTATACATTGTTGAGCTATCTCCTTTTAAACAACTATCTCTTCAACTCTAAATTCTTGAAATAGTTGAATACTGAATTCACGATTGTTAAACATACGAGCATAAAAGAACTTACAGCTGAAAAATTCTATTTTCAAGTGACTGAAAGTTTCTTGGAGTTTTATTCTTCTCTCTGACTTTGTAACTGTGTAGCTTGTTAAACATACTTTTGCCGATATTCCTTTCAGTAAAAGCAGAAAGTCATTATAACGTTGTTCTTTAAATAAGGGGAAAAACCATTTTGGTTTGTTTTAAAGTGACCAAAAATAAGCAATAATCTTTAAATTAATTACAAACCACTTGATTTAACCACTCAAGCCGTCTACATACATTTTCAGAAGTAATGGTTGTATAGGTCACCTAAACCCTGAGAACACTTTAAGTGATAAAGACGCCTAAGTTGTATATCCTGAATCACGGTTCAACATTATGTGATTGTTTTTTTGTTTAGAAAGTTAAAAATGAAAATTATTTATTTCTTCTCACAAAGGCACCTTGAATTAATAATAATCATTATCATAATCGTACCCTTACGACATATCCTTAATGGGTTAGTCACGAAACATTCAGAAGTCCACATTTCGCTGAGAGAATTTGAACCCAACGTGGTAAGGGACAAGCCTACCGCCGCGCAATTATCCGTTAAATTTATAAACTATATAAAATCGTGTTATCTTATATATTGTAACCTTCACCAGATCATCCCTCTCCTAGGTGTTCTAGCTGCCCTGGTATTTATCTATTCACAAATTCTAATGAGCTAAGGTGGTGAACTCATAATTAAGTAATTATGAATAGTTGAATTATAAAACCATTGAACCGTATTGCTCTAACACAGTTCACTTCATTTCGCTCTAGTTAGCTCTGGTGCATAAGGCCGGTAATAGGGTTGGCAAATCTCAGAAACTCTGGTATCATTTGGAAGCAGTTCAGTCTTCACCCAGGTTACTTAACTTAACCCATCCCCGAAACCTGAGCTAGAGAAGAGAAGCGAAGCGAAGAAGAGAAGCTATAACCCATTTAGCATGAAATTCAGTAACGTATAAGTTTTTATAACTTGTTGTGATTTTGCGTCACGTTAACACGAAGTTCAGAACTTGTTTCGAAATTTTACTAAATATCTTTCAATAAACGATCTACTGCAAGAGATCGCCCTTACTAAGGTAGTTGAGATACACACATTTTTATTATATCAATGATATTTTAAATTTTAAGATGTTTATTTGATTTTAGGAATTCAAGGCTGCCTTTGTGCCTTGCTGCCAATTGTCTGCTAAATTCGTTAATATTTTTAAGTGATTTACTCTTTATTAAATAAAGTTGATAGTTTATCTTAACTAAACGAAAAGGAACGTTGCGTAAGGCCAGCATTTTCTTGCAAAACGCAAAAGTTGTGCCCCAAGCCCTCGTAGCCGCCCGTAGCAGCTCGTAGCAGCTCGTAACTACATAAATCTACAGCTACCAACAAATGCTACAGATCAGTTGTGCTGCCAATTATGTTACTTTACTAGCAATCTTCTAGCCCATGCTCCTAAGTAGAAATATAACGTCTTCGTCGTCTACGGCCTAAAGGACTGTAAAAATAAGTAAGAATTTTCTCAAAACAACAACAAAAGAAAAATATTTTATTTCAGAATAATATTTTGATTGGTCAAATGTTATTTAAAGTAATTAATATTTTTACTTAACTGGTTCATTGGCTATGTAGATCTATTACCTAAGCGCTATGTGTTACGCAGAAGCGTTCAGAAGATAGTATGGGTCTGAAGTTAAAAACCGCTTTAAAAAGCCGATCTTCTAGCCGTTCTAAATGGTTGTCTTCACTCAAGCAGTGTATTTTGGGGACAATCCCAACTAGACAAAACCTATGGTATATTACTTACTTAAATATTTGCAATAGAAAATATTGGAACTCAAATTAAAAACTTTATGGATAACGATCAGAAACTCCTTATCTAGTGACATTCAGAGTGCAGATACTGAGTGTGGAAGTTACACGGTCATATGCACCGGCAAAGGTACTGGCCTTCTAGTTATATCTAGATCAAGCCTAGCCATGTATGAGGAGGGTGGTTCAATGGCGTTAGGGTTAGAAAACTTGTTTGCCTGTAACTTGCTTAGAACACCCCCTTGAGGCACGGAGAGTTTAACAAAATTATGAGCATGAACGTTGATGAAACTGATGTTTTTTCTTAGTCTAGGTGAATCAACTATACAGAGCGTGTAAGCTGAAATGACGCGCGCCCGTTCATTACATTGAAGCATACAAGCAAGCACTCTTGGTTGCGCAGATGCGGTGGAGGGCCGCGTCATTTCAGCTTAGACGATCTCTACTTTAATTTTCGACTTCAAGCTATGAGCTTCAAGTAGTTCAACAGGCTCAATCGCTTGTTGAATTTCATCAAATAAATTTATTTATTTTATTGACCCACAAATACTTCCACCTAAGACGTTCCGGATATAGTCTTGAGCGTGTGCATATTGTACTAACGGCCGCCCGCGACTTCGTCCGCGTGGACTGAAATGAAAAAAGTTTTTTTAAATAAACTGTAGCCTTTGCCCTGTTCAAATTCATAAGCTATTATTGTGAAGTTTCATGAAAATCCATTCAGTAGTTTTCACGTGAAAGAGCAACACGGCACATCCATCCATACAAATTTTGCATTTATAATACTGTAGGATTAGTAGGAAAAAATAGTATACAAAGCCGGGCCCGTATTGTGAACAAAACACGCAGTTATGTAACATTATAATTCATTTACCAAATTCTGTTTTTATTATTTCCTTTGTTTGTTTAACTAAACCTAGGAACTCTAGATTTTGGGCCTAACTGCCGTCGCTCTAAACCAGCCAAACATTTCAAATACTTATAATATACGTCAATCGAGCCGATTCAACAAAACAGAACAGTCAAAATCAGTAGAAAATTCCTTTGTATAAAGTAAATGAAATAAAAAAGCTATTACAGTACTCGTATACAAATCCTATTACTGCATGTTTCTTGTATTTTCGTGTTATTACTCCCATTCTCGTTCCACCTTAATACAATTTACATGTTCGGCGAACAGGCATCCATCATTTCTGGTCCCCTTTTATTTCATACATTCTGATTTATTTTACCTGAAAGTGCGCTTGGAAACGAGGTTTTCAATCAAACAGAGACATCGGGGCATCAGTTAAGATGACGTAAAATATGATACAGAGGGAAAACTACTGTTTTCTTGGTTTAGGCGAATGCGAGGTCAATACACTGAGCTTAGCGAAAGGGCACATTTACCTAGATTATTTAGTAAATTACCATTTGGTAAAAAAAGACTGCTGACTTCAGGTCTATGTTTCAGCACCTCCATTATATTATTTTTGCAAGTCTGAAAGTGACTTTAGTAATAATTTCCCAGCTCAAATAGTTTTCTCACAAGTTTCTCAGCTCAATTTACCTTGGAACTGTCTTCGTCTGGCCACTTTGCGAAATTTAAGAAAGTTTCTTTTGAACATTTTACAACTTGAATAGATACGTCACTGGAATTGACTGTTAAAACCTTTGAATGAGTACTGTGTAAAGTTTAGTTAAGTTTTAATAGCGGTTAGAGATCATTGTAACATATAATGCTTAGGTGGTTTACTCAGAAGTATAGCTGTCCCTTTCAGTTCTATTGACATTTTACAGGACAGTATGAACGTCGAAAAAAAGTGATATTTATAAATTGTAGCCTATGTGCTATTCAGATGCATAAGCTAATATTATTGTAAAGTTTCATTAAAATCAATCCAGTAGTTTTTACGTGACCTTCTTGGAAGAGTCTGCTTTGCATAATTACCATACCTATAGGTACAAAGCAGACTCTTCCATTCATCCGCGTGGACTAAGGTTGAAGAAAACAGTTATATATCTTTATAAATTGTAGCCTATGTGCCATTCAGATGCATAAGCTACATTATAGTAAAATTTCATTTAAATCAATCAAGTAGTTTTTACGTGAAAGAGCAACAAGACACATCCACAAATACAAACTTTCGCATTTATAATATAAGTGGGATAGTATAAACACTTATGTGGGCACTTCTTAGTCCTTATAATGAAAATTGAGATTAGCATGTATGAAGTAGCTCTAAAGATATTGCAGATAGAACGGCGAAAATTTCAAATGCAAAATGCTGATGTATTTTCAAAGGAATCGAGTAGCGAAAGTAAAAGAGCGCGGAGGGCAAAAATGCTTATGCCAAGAATAAATAGGATAGCTTGTGATATTAATGAAAATTGGTTTACGTGGAACGTGATCCTTCTATCATCTGGGTCGGTTTCCCGTTTTTACGTGTTTACTTTTATAGGTGGCTTGGAAAACTGGCACGTGCCCGTGGCTCAGTTCTGACAGAGGATTAGAACATGGGTTGGTAAGACGCCGACTGAAATTTTTGTTAAATAAATAATCTTTATTGCACAAAAACACATTTTTATCAGTAATTTTTTCGGGCATCTCCGTCCGGGTTAATATAACTAGGTGTCAGTCGTGAACTCTAGTCGAAGGGCTTAGGGCGGCTTAATAATATCTGTCAGAAAGGTTTATAACTATCCATGCAATCTGAGCCAGCATATTTGTTTTATTTACTTTGCATTTTAGAACTAAAACTTTTGGAAATCGAGAAGGCTTAGACACGGCTATGTGGTAATCTAACCACCCACCACTTCTAGCCATCTGACATCGCAACCTTTTTTTTCAGTGTTAATAATAGCTCTCTATAAAACCGCAACAAGCTTGTTCCAAAGCTCACTTCACCCAATTCATGAAGTCTACTTGCTATAATTAAAAACCTAGCTTACCTACAAACCGCAATTTTCCAGTAAAATTAAGTTGCTAGTTAAACATAAGTGTACTAAAACTGAACCCAGATGCGTGCCACAGTTGTGTTAAAGAATGCAATTCCATTCCATATTTAAATAACAAATCGCAGTTTTTAATACACTACTTGTATAATTTCTCAATTCCACAAACAGAGCTCGCAAGAAATGCTGAGCATGTCTAAGATATTCGCTCGGCTCTAATAACCAAGCGTGCAAGCATATGAGCATGCATTTGTAGTGCTGTGGTCTGCATGCTAAATCAGACTGAGCATTGTGCAAGCGAGCTTTTGTTTTTGAAGTACTTGGGTTATTTAGTGTTTCAATTATTGTTCTTTAAAAACTTATATGTACCCGAAGGTTATCTGAAAGAGATCGCTTCTAGCGATAAGGCCGCCTAGTTGTATTATTTCTGATTTAATTGTTTTCTTTGTGCAATAAAGTATATCTTATCTTATCTCAAATCATGATCATATCTTAGTAAATCAGTCATACCTTGATATTTAATAGCCTTATAGCCTTTCTTAATAAGTTCACTACTCAACACTTATTACCAGTAGTTCCTGAGATTGCAAATTCAAACAAACAAACTTTTTAGCTTTATTTTATTAGTAAAGGTAAATTGTTACTTACTTTTATTTATATACAATAAAGCTTTTAATGATGGTGTAGTAGTATAGATTATGATTTAATGTTTAGCTATTTATTATCCCTTTTAAAGAGAGAATGAAAAAATAGAAAAAACTATTACTGATTTCCCACATCAGAACTTACTAAGCAAAAACAAACGGAAGAAAATGATGAGTAAAAAAAGAAAAACCAATCAAAATGCACTAGAGAGAATAATATGCTATGATATTATCTTGAATGCGCACACACGGACACAGTCTCACGAATACTTAGGTGAAAATCGCGCATTAAAAAGACCCGAATAACACGAGTATAAAGACAAAGATAGTGTCTCCTTACTGTCGTTCGATGTAGGTACTCGTATGTTATTTTCAAGAATATTCATGCTTCGGTACTTCAGGAGTCATATTTAATAGTCGGTCTCCGCTTACGTCGTTAAACGTCAGTCATAAAGCCTAGTCAGAGACAGATAACAGCTGAGAGTAAGATTTATTTTCATAATGAAAAACATGGGCTGCTGCAATGATATTACAATAAAAGAGACGTAGATAGGTTTAGTCAGTACTGACGTGAAGTTATTAGTTGACCCTGGCGTACGTACCTATAATTTGTTTTTTTATCAAACGAAGTGACGAACACATTTCATTCAGTGATATTATAATAAAAAAGACATAGATACTTGTGCTAAAAAGTCAGAACTTGGAATACCTGAGCAAAGCATTGACAGTTTGAGGCGACACTGCGCAACATATATCTGTCTTAATAATCATACTATCTTGTACACACGGTCAAATTATAGGTACGTACACCAGGGAGCAATTTTGACTTCCCATCATTACTCACATAACGTAGGTATCTACCTCTTTTAAATATCATTGGTTTTATTAATATCAGATAGATAATAGAGAATAGAGGTGCACGTGGCGCAGTTGTGACAGTGATCGGCGACGATCGCTGTTGTAAAGCAACACACGCCGGGTCGGAAGTGGCAAGGGTGACCACTCCGATCGAAATTTATTGATGTGTATTTCGGGCATCTCCGTGCTTCGGAAGGCACGTTAAGCAGTTGGTCTCGGTTTACGTCGGTAGATGTCAGTCGTTAAGCTTAGTCAGAGGCCTTAGGGCGGCTTGATAATATCTGACCTTACACTCCTCCAACAATTCACACTAAGCCTGCGTGTTGAAGTATGGCTCATTCTACCTCATAGTTAGGGTGAGGCCTGTGCCCAGCAGTGGGACGTATATAGGCCGTTTATGTTATGTTATGTATTAATATCACTGAATTCTACCATTCCAATGATTAGGATTTACTTTATGTTGCTGACACTAACTATTCTAACATACTACGTTACTTTATTTGCCTAATTTACATAATAGAATTTGGCGGCTCCATAGCCTTCTATTGTTGAAGTTTTGGGTAGGGTTGCTAAAGTTTTTGGTTGAATAAAGTTATTAAATAAATTATTTGGTAATGTAGGTATCGTTTGGGTAAGGGCGTACTTAAGCAGAGATCGTCTAAGCTGAAATGTCGCGCCCCTCCACTGTATCTACGCATACAAGAGGGCTTGCTTTGTATGCGTAGTTGCAGTAGAGGGGCGCGTCATTTCAGCTTAGACGATGTCTACACAAGTATGTATGATGGTGAGTCGTCGGTGTAGTCTGCCAAATTTGGACTTTGAGGATCCGTTGGTCAAATGTTTACAAGCTCGAACTACTTGTAGAGCTGTACAAAGTTTTATGATATATTTAGTCCCTTTTAACTACTGGACCATACCTACCAAAAGACGACTAAAATTTAAATGACTTTTTTCTTGTATTGAGAACCGTATAAATTTATAAATAATCTTTAAGGGGCATTTACCGTTTTGAAAAGGTTTTGCAAAGGTTGCCGTGGATGCTTCTATACGTACAATAAACACAAAAAATATGTTCCAGCCGGATTTGGCCACGACCTTTCCACACCCATTTAAAAATACTTAAATCTACTGCACAACTAGTGAGTATGTGTATATTCGTCCATTAATGGTAAAATAACCTAGAACATTTCACACGTCACCATATAAGGTGCAATTCGGACGGACCGCAGACCGCAAACTGCAAGCGACACACTGTTCGCGGTCTTATTCTAAGCGCATAGCTGCAGTGCTGCCACCCTTGGAATCATTTTCATTTAGGTAGGTACTGCAAACTACATTACTGGCGTCCTATTCCGGCGGTGCACATCGGACATCACTTCACGTCTCGGTGCTTCACGCTTACCTCAATCATCAATACGCCATATTTTTAATTAGTATTCTCTCTCATTTTGTAAGTAAATAATTTTAAAAAAAATGCCTTAGTTCTTTTTTCTCAAACGACCACAGTTGCAAAGAAATTGAACTTTAAAGTTCACTCACACGAGCAAAGGGAGTTTTGGCGTCCGCCGAAATAGCATAGCTGGTCTCTATGACTCTCATAGAAACCAGTAGTGTAGTTTGCAGTTTGTGGTAAGTATGCAGTCTGTCTTGGAATTGTACCTTTACTTAACATTTGGACAACCCTACTTAGGGTAAACTGAAAGCGACGGCGCATGTGTCTATTTTGTGCCCTAATCAACTTTGGTTGGTTCATAAAACTGAACGGCCTATTCTTGTGCGTAAATAGATTTGAGACCTACTGCCGAAATTGAGGGGCTCACCAAAGCTTCCACGTCGTATAAACTACTGAATGCCCCAACTAAGTAGTTGGATTTATCTGGACTTGTTTTGTACTTTCTGGAAAATAGTTTCTTTTAAACTTGCTTGCGCTAGTGATGTGACTTAATTTAAGCTACAGACTTTTGTAGCTTTGTAAGTTCTAGAAGTTAACACTGCTTTGTTAATGTTAAGAATTTTCACTTTGCCATCTTATCTTTTTTTCTATATTTTTACATAACATAACGTACCCTCAAGACCATATCCCTAATAGGTTAGTCAGAGGCGCACTGATTGTTGCCGTCATGGTGGACGGAACATTCAGAAGCCCACATTTCGCCGAGGGAATTTGAACCCAACGTGGTAAGGGGCGAGCCTACCGCCGTTATCCCCGGATAACGGCGGTCAACCCCGGATAACACAAGCAACCCGTTGCTTGGGTTTTATATCAGTGTTTTGCATAACCGGAGAGTTAGCCGCAAATTGTACAATGAACACAAAGTAGGTGTGTTCCGGCCAGATTTGATCTCGTGACCATCGGATTCCGAGCCAGAGTGTTTAACCACTGGGCTACGACGCTCTCTCTATATTTTTAATTATTCTCAAATCTTTAACTATTTCAACAACGTGCCAGCCAGCATTTCTAAGGGGTTTTATCTATAATTTATCAGTAAACTCTTTGGCCACTTGTAGTTTCGTAATCCTTACTAATATTATAAATGTGCGAGTAACTTTTTTTTGTGTCTGTGTGTGTGTGTTTGTAACGTTTTCACGCCTAAAGTACTTAACCAATTTCAATGAAATTTAGTATAGGTACAGATAGATTTGACCTTGGAAAATGGAATAGAATAGCTTTTAGGTTAGGCTTAGAGAGGTTGAAAATGGTAATGGTATGGTATGGTAATTGCGAATAAAATAATGATGTCCCTAAGGCTGATACTAAACTTTCACGCAGGCAAAACCGCGTTTGAACAGCTAGTATCTCATAATATTGACAGTTTCTGTTGTACCTGGACTTCGTGAAACGCGTCGTGAATCAGTCTAAGCATAAATCCTACTTCAATTTCCTGAAGATCATTGTGTTGGTTTGAGTTAAATTGAATAAGTGCCTCGTAGTACGTTTACTTTAGAAGAAGTGGGCTATAGGCTTATTTTGGAAGACAAATTAGACCTAAAGTATATTTTTCATTGTGACTTTTATAGCTATTGTGCTTAAAGAAGGACTTTATTTATGTCTAGGTAGGCTGATGAGGCCAAAACTTTGGACTACTCGTATAAGCGTCAGGCGTACCTAAATAATTTTTAAAAAATACTTTTTTGCTGTATGTTTACCCGTTGTCTAGTATCCCATATCACAAGCATTCAGTTGCTTAGTTTGGGGGGTGGCGCTGTGTAAAATACTGTCGAATTACGTAAAGAAAACCTATGACAAATAAAAAAATAAATTACTTTTTGTGAATTTAAAAATCTTTAGTAATACAATTAATTGTTGCTTGTTACAGGTACCTACTGTTAAATTCACAAGGAATCTTACAACGAATGCAAGTATTCACTACTAGTTATGCTAGGTAGTAAGTAAAATTAAAAGCTCAGTCACTCACATGAATGGTAAGCAATCCGGAGTGCGTCGTACTCTCCAAAGACCCGAATCGACCACATCTCATCGTCCATATCTCGTCCACCACATAATCTCATCGACCACAGCTCATCGGCCATGTCTCGTTGACCACGTCTCATCGACCACACCTCATGGATGTCTCGAGATACAAAATTCTTCCTAGTCCTGGTATCAACCCACCATAAATTGTAAATTGTTCCGTTTTAACTTTATTTTAGATTTAAGTCACCCTTTTTATGTACTTTACCCTTATGTTTATTATGGTGAGCAAATACACGATTATTAGGATTATTATTATCTCATCGACCACACACTCGTAGACCACATCTCATCGACCACACGTCCTCGACCCCACTTCCTCGACCACACCTCCTCGACCACATCTCATCGACTACACCTCCTTAACCACATCTCATCGACCAAATCTCATCGACGAACTAGCCGTGCTTCTACCAGTGTACCATCTCTATGACCATAACCTCTCTTCGCCTATGATTACATATTGGGAAACGTCCTAAGCGTTTAATTCTGTATTTTAGAAGTCAAAATTAAATGCAAGTCCGTCATCCATCACTACCAAAAACGGATATTTCGCAACATTATACCGTTATGAATGTAATGATAATCTAAATAAATAGCTACGTATATTTTTCTTTTGTTCGCTCTTATTTACAAGACGATAAGGATGACAAGTAAAAAGTGGATCTCCATCACTCAAGCTTAACCTTTAACAACCCTGTATTTACGACCTTATATAACAAACCACTCACTTAAGACGCTTTTTATAGACGAATTTAGGTTTTCGAGGGGCTCAAATCTCCCTATATCTCGAAAACAGATCAAAGTCCAAAAAAATTAACAAACGCCTTTAAACGTCCCACAACTGGGCACAGGCCTCGCCTATAAAGTGACGCGAGCCGTATGCGAGGGGTGTTAGGTTAATGATAGTGATGAATCTTGCTTTCAGATGTCATTAGGGGGCCCTTAAGCCACCAACTGGACTTAACGACTGACGTCTAGCGACTTCACTCTGGTGATATATCTAGATAAACGCCAAGTAAATACTAATACAGTCTTGACTTTGAACATAAACAGATGTTTTCTAAAAATGCCATTATGTTAAAGATAGGAAAACCAGAAGAACGCATTCGGTCTTGGCATCAGGCGGGACTCGAACCCGCGTCTTTCACAAACCGGGCGACTGCACTAACCAATTATGCTACCGAGACCATTAACAGACCGGACGAATTTCACTGGTATATTATACCTGGCAGCCAGGTTGGTTTCACCAATGTTGAGGCATATATCTTACCGGCCATTATATTTACGAAACTTCGCAAATTTTGCTTCAGAGTAGTCAGACGTGAGCTTTATCGTATTATCTGACTTGACAACCGTAGCTGCGGTTACATCCACGTCGCTAATCACCCTAATCCATGCCTGTCGAAGCCTGCCCAGCACAAACCACTAATTAGCTGGCAAGTGTGCTGCGGTTACCGCTGACATTTGACTGTCTGCTGCGCAATCAGTGAGCATGCAATTAACCTAAGGGGCCGTGCATACGTTATTAGGAATTGTAGAAGTAACAATATAACAGACGAAAACCTGTACAGAAGGCAAAAAGTACTGAATGGTACACCACTCTCCATCAGATAACCTTGGCTGGACAAAATTCTGATAAAAAAGAAAAAGACATAATCTTTAGGAGCGAGGAGGTATCAGAAACTGAATAATTTTGGGTTTTTTTCATGTTGGTATTTTAGATTCAGTTAATTTTCTTCATTCATGAAAAAATACGCCAGAGAAAATGTAGAAATTATTGCACGAGTTAAATTACAGGTGTAGAAGTCATTTCTGTGCGCAGAAATAACCCTAATCCTTTATTATAAAAATAACTAAGTTTATAGACATTTTTTACAGTGTTCTAGAGAGCTTATTTGTAAATTTGGCAAGTACTCGCAAATTCACCCTGTATATTACAGCAAAAACCGCCTTTATGAATTTTATTTGTGTTCAGTCTCAGTTTTGCAATGGTCCCAGCAATCTACAGATATTTCAGCTCTAAATTCCTGTAAAACTAGCCTAGAAAATAAATAACAGGGTTATACGGGGTGAGATATGAACACTACGTGCTGGACAGCGTATTAGCGAACTCTAGAAGCTAGAAAAATTCAGTAGAGCGCTGGAGAAATGTTTATTGCACAACTTACAGCTTTGCTGTAAGACCTAGACATGGTTGAAGTTTTAGTTGTGTTGTACGAATACATACAATTGCTTACGAATACATCCCAAATGAAATTAGAGCATTTTAACCACACTAGAGACTAGAACACACCCAGCCTATACGTGTCTTTGGTTTTTTCAGACTTAGAAACAAGTCTAATAAGTAAATTATCACACAAAGTATATGTTAAAGACATTTTGAGCTCTCGGCCTAACAAACTTCGAGTCAGAGTGCTTGACGACTGGGCCATGAAGGTTTCTATGCTCTTTCAAACCATAGAAATAAAATACAATCAAAGTACCCGACAAGTCTTTTCTCAAATTCATCAATTTGGACAGCATCGCACAATAAGATTTAAGTTCCTATGCAAAAGGCACTAAATGCAATACCATAACGCCTTCCGAGCACTTTTGCGGCTGTTTCTCTTCTGCAGCGCTTCAGGCATTTTCCTTGAAACCCGCACTGACGGTTTTGGTGCCTTAAGGCGTAAAAAGGCTGCTTTGTTACTAAGCAGAGTGCGGGCCAGTACCAATAGTACCTAAGAATTCTGCAGATTATACCACAGAGAAACGATTGCCCCATTTTGAGGCATTTCGTTTAAATACTGAGGCAAGTAATTGTTTTGTTGTATCATTATTATGGTGTTTTTATTACATATCCCTCTTATATTAGTTTTGACTATTACAAAAAAATATAAATTTTAAAAAATACAAATAAATTTAGGTTACGTTTTCACATCTTCTGCTTACTTAGTCGTACAGATTGTACAGAAATAGTTGTGAGCTACTGTAACAATGTTTTTTGACTGGTTATAAATCAAAGAATTTCCGAACTGGCTTATTACTTTTACTACAATAATACCAAAAAAATACCCGAACAATTCCATGTTGAACGAATTCACGACCTGTGACGCTTTACGCAGGATTTTCACCTATTGCTTACAAAGGCTAGTCTAGATTTTTGCGTTATGATCTAAATCTTTTCAACTAACCAACCTAAATGAGCCAACACAAATAACAAAAATCGGATATAAGATCAACAAGAAGCGTATGCCGCTCAAAATGAACAAATTTATTTGAAAAATTCGTTCTCTTAATTAAATTGCCTTCAGACCACGAACCTTTTATGTAACTTTCAGCCAGAATTTCTGTGATAGTTCGTTTCGACGATTATCTTTAGAACCGATCGTAAAACCCTATTTCTGAAACTTTGTGTGTGGAAATGACTGGAACGTAGAGTTTGTGTGTTCAGCTTTACGTTAGGGGTAGTGTGAACATTATTAAGCCACAAAATTACCCCGAAAAGGTTTAGTCAATATCTGGGACAGCTTAAGAGGACTACTAGACCTAACTGAAATCGAGAATTTAGACACACACACATAGACAACCGGTATATCGCCATCTATCGGCGCAACATGAAACTACCGTGTCAACATAAAACTACAATGAGATCTCGCCATTTTTCCAAGAGATGTCGCTCATCTACACTTATAATAAATCTGTAGAGGCCAATTCTGTACATGAAATAAATTTAAAAATTAACAATCAAGAGGTGATTAAGAATTGCTACTGATGCCAAAAATGCAATCAGTAAAATTTTTGTCTGAACAAAAACTACTCGACGACTTTTTTAACGAAATTTGAAACAATTATTCTTCATACTCTTGGGCAGGTTATACCTATGTATACTTTTCGTTATGCTTTAATCAATAGGAGCAGAGCAGTATACAGCTTATGAATCGGAATCATGTGCTACAATTTATAAAGATATATTATTATTTTTTTAACCTAAGACCACGCGGCCTAAGTTGCGTGCGAACGCTAGTCAATAATAAATTAATTACGACCGGAAGGAATTTCACCTCTATTGTTACATTATACCTATTAACTAACTAGCTGCCACCAGAGACTTCGTCCACCTGGACTCCAAAAAAAACAGGTCTATAAAATAGTTTATGGCATATCTCAGATTTAACAAACGTAGGTATGTACAGTGAACAGCACATCAGGTTACTCCATTTCCGTTTTGTCTCTCGCTCTTGCCAAATGACATTTCTTTGCAATAGAGCAAGGAGGACTGACCGGAAATCGGTAGCGTGATGTGCCAGCCACCGTAGCATCATAACATTTTATTAAAATCGCCCAAGCCGTTTCGGATGAGTTTGGCAACGAACACTGTGACAGTGTGTGAGAATTTTCTAAAAAAATAAAAAAACAAAGAAATAAGTTCATTTCAGAAAACATAACGAATTATCAATTGTAAATAATGATATTTAATGATATCATTCATGACCTAAAAACAATTGATAATTTGACTTTACTTTTGATATTACATTAAAGCACCCATAGATCAAACAACAAAATAGACAAGACATTTATTTTATTTATTACTAGCGGCCGCGCGGCCGCCCGCGATTTTGTCTGCGTGTACTTAAGTCGAAAAACAAAAGTTTCATTAAAATCCATTCAATAGTTTTTACGTGAAAGAGCAACACGGCACATCCACACATACAAACTTTCGCCTTTATAATATTAGTAGGAAGTAGGATTAGTAGGAAGTACTAGATATTTGTGGGTTGATGGAAATTTAACTAGAGAGGTGTTGTTGGATTAGTATTTACTGTAAAAGTGACACTGGGTCTAAAAACAAAATATTAAAATAATAATGAGACTATAGGTGAATATTTTGTATTTCAATCAAAAAAGAGTACTAGCCTAGTACGTGCGTAAAAAAATAATTGTATGGATAATAAATACCTAGTATTTAGTAATTGTATGGATGGCTGTGAATAAGAAATAGAACTCATTTAATTAAATGTTAAAACTTTTATTTGGTGGGATCACATTATTTTTTATTAATTTTTAAATTTTTATGTTATGACTTGTAACAGACTTGTAAAATGGACTGTAGTCAAGTTTTCACTTTCTGGCCATTTTGCCGGTTAATGTAAGCGTATAAAAAGTACAACGTTTAGTTTTAAGCTCAAATATTTAGTGATGGCTAAGCATGGGTTAGTTTTAAGCTCTTGTTAACGAATTATGTTGTTTAATTGAAGCTATTTAGGTGATAGTAGTGGATATGAATCATGTTATTCTGGAAAAGCGAGATGACATGCTTATTATAATAATATTTACCTATAATTTTGAAAAATAGTAAAAGCACTGGTTATGATGACATAACTACAGAAATATTAAAACAAATACCAATTAAATTATCTCACATTTTAAGTCACATTATTAACAATTGTATTTCAAAAGGCACCTTTCCTAATAAATTAAAAAATAAATTAAAAAGTACAATCATTGTACCTCTTTTCAAGAAGGGTAATAGACGTGATATTACATGTTATAGACCAATAGCATTGGTGCCAGTCATTTCGAAAATATTTGAGCGAGTGATTTAAAGCTCCTTGAGTAACTATTTTGAAAAATATAACATCTTTGCCGAGGAACAGGTTGGTTTTAGTTGACATGCGCCCTGTACATGGACTTAACAAAAGCATTTGATTGTGTTGACCATGGTATATTATTAAAAAAACTGTCTGCGTATGGTATAAGAGGTAACGTACTGAAAATTGTTGAGTCGTATCTGAGTTGCAGAATTCAATCCACTAGAGTCACCAGAATATGCCCTTTTAAAAAAACTGAAATTAATTAATATTCAGAATTTGAAAACATGTCACTTGGCGTGCCACAAGGTAGTGTCTTGGGGCCACTGTTATTTATAGTTTATATAAATGATCTGCCAAAAATCACCAGTCACCAGACAGTATTATTTGCTGATGACAGTACCATTGTTGTATCGGGACCTGACAAAGTTCAGTTAGTACGCGAAGTAAATTACACTATGGACAATGTTATAACTTGGCTAGATACGAACAATTTAAAAATTAATCTTACAAAGACGAACGTAATGACATTTGGAAATAGAATTCGTGAAATTATTGGAATGGACATTAGGTATTTTTTTAGAATATAAAATTGACCAAGTAGATAATACAACTTTTTTAGGTTTAACTGTTGACCATAATTTGGATTGGAAGACTCATATTGAAAAAATGTGCTCGTCTAAACCAGCATTCATATGCCCTCTACATGCTTGCAAAGACAGTAGACATTGACGCCGTTTTGACAGCATATCACGGATATGTCGTGCCCCTTCTAAGGTATGGTGTCATGTTCTGGGGTAATTCAACAGATAAAGGCACAGCATTCAAGGCCCGAAAGAAATGTGTTAGGTCTGTATTTAAATTGCATCGGACCATTAGTTGTAAGCCCTATTTTCGAGAATGGTAGCTTTTAACCCTACCCTCCATATATATCTTGGAAACAGTTTTATTTGTTAAAAATAACTCAGAAAAATTATTAAAAAAAACGACACAACTATAAAATCAGCATGCCTAGGAACAAAACGGCTTTATTCAACAAAAGCATATTTTGCATGGCATCCCGAGTCTTCAACCACCTCCCCAAATCTGTCCATGAGTTGGGAAGTTTTGATGAGTTCAAAAACGCCGTTAAAGGATTGCTTCTTGAGAAAGCCTATTACAGTGTTATTAGATAAACTTTGAGGTCACGTGTCTCTTTTTCTTAAAATAATGTATCTATTGTAAATTTTAATTTATTGTAATGTTAAATGTTAATAATAAGTGATAAATCCACCCTGAGTTCTCGCCTTTTAGTGGCGGGGACGCTTGAGTACCTGTTATAAGGTGAACAAGAAAACTCAGCCGTGGCAGTGTGGTGGACTGGCTATAAGCTCCAGCTTATATTCTTATTGGTCTTTTTCTAATTGTATTTTGTCCTTGTCTTCACTATTTTTAGTAGTTATATGAGGCTCACGTATGTTCATATTCCTTGATAACCGGGGATCGAGAATTTCAGGTAACGAGCAGTCCAAATAGAAGTTAATTAGTTTATCTTTCATCTCGTTTTCCCACATAAAATCATTTCGCTCAATCATTTCCGTTTTCAATTTCTCCTTCTCATTTGCCCACACGGCAAACAGGCAATATTTCTTTTGGGTTACGTGTAGCTGACCCTGTATCTGGAAGTACCAAGCATGCCGTTTATTAATAGCTAGTTCGCCTGTTGTCGTTTTGAGCCAGAAAGTTACCTTTTTTTATTTATTGCTGATTCTAGACCCATTTTACTGGCCGTCAAAGGGCACTTAACTTCTACCCGAGTATGTTCACCCATCAAACCATCAGGCGTGGCACCCAAAAAAGGTAATTCGTTGTCATTAAATACGGCCCACACGGCTTAATGGCAACATTTTCTTGCAAGCCCAGCTGAGTGAGAGCTACTTTTTCATTGTTCTGGCCATGACTAATAGATTCTACATGATCCAATTTTTTATTGTAAATAATGTCCTTCACTAAGGAAGCACATGGTGTTGTTGCACGGCGTCTTATAACCCTGCTGAAGTTAGACGCAGTGAGGAGAGATCGTCTCATTTCAAGCCATTCTCCGTTGGCTCTTTGCAAAATAGCTTTTCTTTCCACCGTAGCTCGCTCTTCGTCAGGTCTTTTCAAATTTTTCAAGAAGTTTTCTCTCATTTTATTGTATATCTCCTATACAATAAATACCCTGATGGGTTTCCGCATTCCTGGCCAAAGTGTTTATCATTTCTTTTTGAGTGTAAACCAGTCGTCTCTTTTTCTTGGCATACCTTTTCCTCAGTAATACTCCTTTTTTTTTTCTATCTTACCACATTTTCAGTTTTCAGTTTTACGCAGCATGCAAGCATCATTATTTCCAGAAAAACTGCGACAAGCCAAGTCGCTACATTTCTCGCCGGAAGAACGACATAGTGGCGCCACCAGTTCAGCTGTCACTGCTTAATAATGGGTCTTATTACATGGCAATAAAAGTCTACAACCATTTACCAAACTCCTTGAAAGCTGTGCAACGCAAAGAGTTTGAAACTAAGCTTAGGAACATGCTCATTGATAATTCTTCTTATAGCATCAAAGAATACTTTGAAGCTAAATTACAATAAAAAATCGAAATCATACATTTCGTTTGACTGGCACCTCTTATTTTTATTTTTTTTGTACGCCTGTAGACATAGATAGATTTGTAGATTTTTAAATATTCTAGTTGCTTTGTTATTTTTTTTGTTTTTGTTAATGTTATAATTCGTTTTTTATTTTTTATGTGTAAATTCACAATACCTTGAAAAGGTGAATTTATGCCTACCATCTACAATTTTACTGCTATCCTTGTACTTTCTGTTACAAATTTATAGTGAATAAATGAATATGAATATACATGATACCTGTCTATGCATTATATAGATCTATGGTTTCACAACCTGCGACTACGAAATAATTTTGCCAGATGCAGAGCGTTCACTAACATTGAACCAAACTCGTCAATCTGACCAACTGAAGTATTAGAAGTATAGTAACTTTCTTATCAAATTAAACTCTTACTTACTTTTGAAAAGTGTCATTGCAATCTTTGTTTTCTGTGACAAGCCTCGGTCTTTTTCTAAAAATGACTCTAAACAAGTCATGACAGGGATTGGCATGAAGTAGGTCCGTTGGACCTATTTTTCAAAGTAGGTCCATCGGACCTATTTTCAAAAGTAGGTTAATTGAAGCTTTTTTTGAAACTAGGTCAATTGGAGCTATTTTCGAGAGCAGGTCCATTGGACCAATTTTCGAAAGTAGGTTCATTGAAGCTACTTTTGAAACTAGGTCAATTGGACCTATTTTTATAAGTTGGTCCGTCGGACTTGCTTTTGTTTGGTACGCGGGGCCATTTCTGTCATATGGGCTAAAATTAGGTCCTACTTTTGTAGAGCCACTTTTAGTACGCGGGTACCTATATCTTCCTCCTTTTAGTTTATTCTAAGGCTATAAATTAAAAATATAGCTTGATTAGGATGACAATTACTAGTAGGACCTTGAATACCTACTTCACTGCCTTATAATAATTACAATTATTCTAAGTTTACTGCACTGACTGTGTTGTCTACTGAAGCTTACGAAAATACCGCTTACCTTATAGCATCGTGCATTCTTCGGGCGTTCCTTTTATAAGACATTTTTTTTAATTTTTTGACGAGTTTTCGTGGCCCACCCGTGTTGGTGTACACAATAATCGAGTAGGGTTAGTTCGCCTGTTTGCGTCCACCACCCAGTTCGCGTCCACTTTACCGATCTGCCTTTGAAAATACTCGAAAATAAGTAAACTATCACAGGAATTGAAAAAAAAGACATTAGTGCAAATACCTCAATGTTCAAGAAACACGCACATAAGGATATAAGGTCCGTACGCCAAACCAATCCCGTTTAAAAAAATAATTTGTCTCGGATGTTCAGCAAGAGAGCGGATTCTTAGCGAAAAAATGGTGTGCAGTGGCGCGTTCGAAGGGAAGTTTTTTGTTGTTATATGTGAATTTTAGGATACATAGCTGTTTCTAGACTTTTGTAATGAAGAAAGGAATAATATTAACTATGAATTTGCTTAAGTTTTTTGTATTTGACGAATAAAATGGGGTGGACGCGAATTACTACATCGAATTTATAAAACTCCCAGTTTGCGTCCGCTATGGACGCAAAGTATACCTATAGGGGATAATGATAGACCAGATTGCGTCCACTACTGTTTTAAATACAATAAAATTTACTTACTTGTAAAAATAATTTTAAATGTATTGTTTGTTATTATAATACATTTTTTATTCAGACTACGTGCTTATAAATATATTTTTAAATGAAATTAGGTACTTTCTTTCATTCTTCTTATTTTTTTTTTGTCTAATTAATGTAATTGGGTAATCCGTATTAATTAATGTAAATAAATAAATCAATAATAAATAAATTTAAGATGCGGTCGGTTCGGAACCAAGAAAGAATGAAGAAAAGAGAACATAAATAGAAGACGATTTAAAGGAAGCGTTAAATGAAATTCGAGTGAAGAATAAAACGATAAGACAGAACTTAACAGAACTGATTACTTACTGTTTATTCATTCATAGACAGACGACTAGAGAACAGAACCAGGTGGAGTAGTATGGGCGGTGGTGCTACACCGACCGCTTCAGAAAAAAATCAACAAAGCTCTTGGTTGCAAGCGTGCGCAATATGTACTATTTGATGATAGCAGAGGAGATGACAAGGTAAAGACGCCGGGCAGGCTGGCCGGCGAGCGTTTGCCAAACCAAAATCTCCGCAATTCTGGATTTCACTGACACGCCTGCTAGGCAAGCGTCAAAACGATGACACAAAAGTGATGATCTACAGTGACAGCCAGGCGCACTGAAAGCACTCAACAAGCAGAGGCAACATCAGCGATTGTCAAAGGATGCAAATCAGCACTAGAGACACTAGCTGGCACAGCTGAAGTTGGATGTGCGAGGGTCTCCTGCTACGACAGAAGGGCAGACAACGAAGAAGCTGATCAATGGCCCAAAGCAGGGGTCGAGAAGAACCCAGGAGGGGTTAACATCATCGAGGGATAAT